>JAPFRF010000003.1:104996386-106392636 GCA_029282475.1 Phrynocephalus forsythii | reverse complement strand
TTCCAGTCCTACAACATCTGTATTGGCCCTGGTGGAACATCTTTTATTTTGGTGCTTTTATTTTGTTGGTGGGGGGCATTTGGTTGTATTTTGATTTTTGCATTCATCATCTTCAGAATCTCCATGTTGACTCGCCTTCCAAGGATGCCTACATTTCTACCTTTCAGTTCTTATGTGCTGCAGTTTCCAAAGTGCATGTTCTCTGTTCACTGGGGTTGCTGGGTTTGATCATGGCTGTACATTAACTGAGAGAGCACACGCCTAATAAGGAAAGATAAGTAGTGGCAAAAAAGCTGTTTTTCAGGGAATCATATCTGCCATTACTGATTAACCTCATTAACCTCCCAAAGAAACGAAGCACAATTTGAAATTACATATTTCTGTTGGGCATTGTTTTCTGTTTACTGATTTTATATATTCCTGGATGGTTTAATTATCAAGATGTATAAGAATTTTTATGTATTTTATGTGGGCCTAGAATCTGACAATGCTCTCAGGTAATACCTTTATCAAAGCTGAGGTTCAACACTGGGTTTCTAAACCAAGAGATATCAGTTGGCTTGTATTTTAGGAGTTCCCACCTCGTTTTTAGAAATGACATTTATTTTGTGTTTTGTTCCCTTCCACGTTGTTGACCTCTTTCAGTTGTGACACCTTAGGATACAACCCAACCAACAGCAAGGCCTTCCAGATTTCATGGGTGTGAACAGGAGAGAATCACAGCTGAGCTATCTATGGGCTGCAGGCTACATGCACATGCCCCATTTCATTCTCCAAACTCCCCCACATTATGGTGGGTCTCCCCTTTCTTTTAACCAAAAGACCCACACACATGTTGTAGGGGTTTAAGAAAGGTCATCACCCTCAGATTGGGACTGAAAGAATTCCCTCCTGCTTAGCTGGAAGTAACTTTTTGGTTTTTCCCAGAAGAACACCACTAACCCCCATCCTAAATCTGGCTGTGGGAAGCCTGGACAGGAGAATCATAGACTCATAGAGTTGGAAGAGACCTCAAGGGCCATCTAGTCCAACTCCTGCCAAGCAGGAACCCCCATCACAGTACTCCTGACAGATGGTCATCCAGCCTCTGCTTAAAAACCTCCAAAGAAGGAGACTCCACCACCCTCCGTGGCAGCATGTTCCATTGCCAAACAGCTCTAACTGTCATGAAATTCTTCCTAATGTTTAAATTGAATCTCTTTTCCTGTAGTTTGAGACCATTGCCTCGCGTCCTAGTCTCCCATCACGTCTGGAGCATGTGAAAGGTCTTTTAAACTCATACTCTCATGGGGTGTCAGGATAGCACAGAAGGCCGGCGCAAGGGGGTATGTAAAGTTCCTGGACATCTGGAAGGTGGCCAACCCTGCTCTGGCTTAAGTAGTAAACTTCAGCTGGGTCATACATTATAAACCAACATTTCTCAGTTCCATACTTCTAAAATGACCATTGGAAATTGTGTACATCGTGGTCCTGATTTCTCTGTGGACTCATGCATTCTAAGATATGCTCCAGGGCAACAATGTCCTTATTTACAATATTTCCATGACATTTAAATAAAGGTCTGATCAGCTACTATGTATAAGCGCTCTTCCCTTGCCTAACTGATTCCTGTGTGGTGCGTTTGCACGAGAGAAGCAAAGCAGCCTTTGAAGAAGCAAGTTGATTGTTCATATAAACAAATGATCAAAACAATTCAGATGCCAAGGGTGGGGAGGAATTAAGTCTTACTCACTGATGATCTGCAGCTTTCCACACAATGGAACAAGATCCTGTCTAAATGCAAAGCATATGCTGTACGTTGGGCTGTAGCTTTGGACCATTTTTATTTTGTGCAGTACAGTTATTCTAACAGATAAGATGCTCCCCTAACCAAACCGTACTTGTAGTTTTTTCATAAAGGATGGGGAATATCTATAAACATTCCATAACATCTCAGCGACTCAGCCAAAGGCTGGTGTGGTCAAATAGAGGTGAGAGAGAGACAGAACTTTCTAAAGCAGATCTGAAAGAAAGTAGTTTCTTGCAGCATCTGCTGAAATACTTGGAGCACCAGCTCCCAAGCATACAAGAAAGACAAGGGTTATTTTTTAGCATGTCTAAATGGTTCTTTCTCTCATTCTCTCTGCCCACCCCATAGTTATCCATTTAAAGCATTTGCTCACTACCTTTCTGTTCACTTGGACACCTAAGGGCCTTTTCACACGACCCCTAAGATCCGCTGGTCCCTTAAATTCAGACCAGAGATCTTGGGGGTTCGTTTTTGTTCCTGCGTCCCCACCCCTCAGCACTTCCTGCTCCTGTTGGCGTGAGGGGGGGAGGCAAAAAAAGGAAAAAAGAAGCCTTTACTAACCTGCCCGTGCGGTCAAATTTGCCACGAGCCCCATTACTTCCTGCTTCCGTCTCAAGGAGCTCTTAAAGGGGCGGGAGGCAAAAAAACAACAGACAAGCCAGGAGAGCCGGGCACTCTTATCTGCATCTAATTTTTTATCAACTCCAAAGAGAAGGTACATAAGAACATAAGAACATAAGAAGAGCCATGCTGGATCAGGCCAAAGGCCCATCTAGTCCAGCTTCCTGTATCTCACAGCGGCCCCACCAGATGCGTTTGGGAGCGCATGAGACTAGATATCTGTCTCCTGATACCACTCCCCTGCATCTGGCCCTTGAAGTACCCTGGTTTAAAGCCTAGAGATTACACATCTCCATCATGGTTTGTAACCCGTGATGGACTTTTCCTCTAGGAATCTGTCCAATCCCCTTTTAAAGGCATCCAGGCCAGATGCCATCACCACATCCTGTGGCAGGGAGTTCCATAGACTGTGCTGGGTGAAAAAATATTTTCTTTTGTCAGTTCTTACTCTCCCAGCACTCAATTTGAGTGTATGTCCCCTAGTTCTGGTATTTTGAGAGAGGGAGAAGAGCTTCCCTCTATCCACTTTACTCATACCCTGCATTATTTTGTATGTCTCAATCATATCCCCCTCAAGCGCCTTTTTCCAGACTAAAGAGGCCCAATTGTTTTAGCCTTTCTTCATAAGGGAGGTGCCCCAGCCCAGTAATCATTTTAGTCGCTCTCTTCTGCACCTTTTCCAGTTCCACTATGTCTTTCTTGAGATGCGGTGACCAGAATTGTACACAATACTCCAGGTGGGGCCTTACTATTGTTTTGTATAACGGCATTATAATGTTGGCTGTTTTATTTTCAATCCCCTTTTTGATAATCCCTAGCATGGAATTGGCCTTCTTCACTGCTGCCACACATTGGGGAGACACCTTCATGGAGCTGTCCACCAACACACCAAGATCTCTTTCCTGATCCGTCACGGATAACTCAGAGCCCATGAGTTGATAGATGAAGTTTGGATTTTTGCCCCAATATGCATTACTTTACATTTGGTTACATTAAAACACATTTGCCATTTCTCAGCCCACTCTCCCAGTTTGGAGAGATCCTTCTGGAGCTCTTCACAATCTTCTCTGGTTTTTACCACATGGAAAAGTTTTGTGTCATCTGCAAACTTGGCCACCACACTGTTTATCCCTGTCTCCAGGTCATTTATGAACAGATTGAAAAGCACCGGTCCCAGGACCGAGTCCTGGGGCACACCGCTTTTCACTTCTCTCCATTGTGAAAATTTCCCATTGACACCTACTCTTTGTTTCCGGGATCTCAACCAGTTCTCAATCCATAAGAGGACCTGCCCTCTTATCCCCTGACTATGCAATTTTCTCAGCAGCCTTTGGTGAGGGACTGTGTCAAAAGCCTTTTGAAAATCCAGATAGACTATATCCACCGGTTCACCCAAATCCACGTGCCTGTTGACCTTTTCAAAAAATTCTAAAAGGTTTGTAAGACAAGATTTACCCTTACAGAAGCCATGCTGATTTTCTCTCAGCAAGGTTTGTTCTTTTATGTGTTTTAAGATTTTATCTTGGATGAGGCCTTCCACCATCTTCCCTGGGACAGATGTAAGGCTAACCGGCCTGTAGTTTCCTGGGTCCCCCCTCCTTCCTTTTTTAAAAAGGTACAAGGAAAAGGTACAAGGAAAGTGCGCTGGGTCGCGCTAAAGTGGGCAGGGTCACACTTAATTGTCTCCAAACTCCGGAGCTGGTGGGAAAACATTTCTAAGCTCCGGAGCTGGGAGCCATTTGCAGCGCAGCTTAGGGGTCGTGTATAAACGCCCTAAGTCAATTTTGAAATAAAATTAAATCAGAAACAGATTCAGTATTTTCAAAACAAATTAAAATGTATAAAACCCAAGTTTTTTGAACTTTTATTGGGGGGGCATTTTTCACATGTATTACCAGAACTTGTTGTTAGAGGGCAACGGAGACCATGGTATGTATTCTTCTCTCACGGATATTCATCGGATAGTCTCTGGTTCCCTCAAATGATCAATTCCGGTAATGCACATAAAAATAGAGGATTTTTTTGGATTTTTTTCTTTCAATATTTTTAATATTTTATACAGTTTAAATAAGTTAAACCGTGGACATTGATCTTGTTTATATGAGGGTCCTGTTGTAATGTAGAACAACAGGAATTGCTAGTGCAATTAGAGCGAGACAACCTGGCTGCCCAGAGGTAACAACATGGCTTCCTCTTCAAATGTACCATTTAAAACTCTGAGGAAGAAAAGGGAGGAGCATAAGCAGGTCACAGTGGGAAGGGCAGATGGGCACTCATGTACTTTGGGACCTCCCCACAGTTGCATATTGTTTGCTTGCTGCTAACGTGAACCACCCTAGAAGACCACTGCTTGTGTCAAAAAACCTGGGCACTGACAGAAAACTGATCACTCACTGCTGGATTAAATCTGGGTTGTTAGTTTGGGCAACAGTTGCCAATAAGATAGAAATTACCAAAGGATGGAATAAGGGGGGATCCCAGCACACTGGACCAGGATGGGATGGGACCACTCCCAACAGCAGACAAAAGTGTCTAAGAAGCTGGTACAGGTAAGCTACAGTCAGGAATTGAGTTTTATCGTCATCTTGTAAGCTCTACGGTTTCCAGGAACTCAGCAGGCCCTCATCCAGAGCCCAAGCTAACACTTGCCTCTTCCTATAAACTGAGGGAAAACAGGTCTCAAACTGCCCCCCCCCGGGGACATTCACTCCCATTTAAGCTGAAGAAGGCTGTATTCCTCTTCTTTGGAAGAAATCTTGTGTTTTGATTCCAGAACTAGGTGATGCCTGACAGGCATGGCTTTTTTTTTTTTTTTTTTGGCATAAGGCTTAGTTCTACCCTTGTAGGGATTATCAGCCAATATGAGCATCCACACTCCTCAAATCCAGCATAAATCATTTCTGAAAGTAGCCCTCTGCTCCCAGTTGAAAGACCTTCAGCAAAATTTCCTCCAGCGGCCTCCTGCCACCTCAGTAGAGCCTCCAGGAGCACTTATCGGACAGTACATCACCAGATCCATTTTTACACAGTGCCCAGTATACAAAACACTGCTCTGCAGCATTCTGTGGAAGTAAAATGGCAGCACGCCGGCTGGCCAGATTTTAGGCAAGCATCTGTGAGCTCTGTTAGAATATATATGGGTGCTGTGGCTGATTCCAGTTGTGCAGTTTCACTTTTCAGAAATGTCTCAGAACGGGTTTGGCCATGCAAAGGCTGGTGGCGGGAGGGGAAAGAGATGCACCTCAGTCAAGGTTCATCCTAAGGGAATAGTCAAGGGAAGCCATCTTGTTGCCTGAGGGAAAAATTTTTGCTGTGTAGGTAAAAAGCAAGATGGTCTCCCTGTCATAACCAAGCATTCTAGGAGGATGAAAGTTCTTCAGCAGGAGGGAACATGCCCCCTGTTTATCTCAAAATATTCCCTTGTAGCAGGGAGGCAGCAGCGCGGGGTGGTGGTGGTCATACCATGGCCAGATAAATATATGTAGCTCACAAGCCCCAGCCAGGTTGCTGAAATGAACATCTTTCTTTTGCATTTATTTATTTATTTATTTATTTATTTATTTATTTATTTATTTATTTATTTATTTATTGCATTTTTATACTGCACCGATTTCCCAGAAGGGACTCTGGGCAGTTTACATAAATGCAAATAAGAAACAAATGACAATGCAAATTAAATAAACAGTAGACTAAACAAGTAAAATAAGCAAATAAACACATAATACATGCAAGAATCCGGCAGGAAGAAAAAAGAAAAAAACCCTAAAAAAATACTAAAAGGGGGGGCAATAAACAGGGAAAACACAACACAACAAATTACCAATCACTGTACGCCTCCTTAAAAAGACAACTCTTTAATCCTTTTTTAAAGGCTAGGAGGGACTCAGTTTGGTGGATTTCACATGGAAGTTTATTCCACGCAGTGGGGCCAGCCACCGAGAAGGCACGATTACTGGTTAAATCCCTATGGGCCTCCCGTGGGGTGGCCACGGAGTGAAGAAGCCAAGGATGCTCTGGTGGGCCAGGTCAACACTGACCTGTTCCTAACCTCAGCTCTTAGTATTTCTGGGCCCCATTTCTTATTGATCCCCTGCTTCCCTGCTGTTGACCATTTTAGTGACCTTGCATCCGCTGCATCCCTGTTGAGATCACCACCCTGATAACTTATGCAAATGGATTCCTGCTTTGGACTGTGATTATCCTCTGCAAAGCCTGCAAGCTCTCAGTGTTTCCCATTCCGTGAAAACAATTCTCACTGCTGGCTTCAGTGAGACAGAAATCTGAAGGCAACCAGATAACTTAAAGCAGATTGCTTCACATTATTTTCCAATACCTTGTGCCATCCTAAGTGACCGTCTCCCTCAGCCTCCTATTAAGCTCAAATGAGAACAGTCAGTCTCGAAGGGAATGCTGTCCAGAATCTGGGCCTTGGGCAATTGGCAGTAGGATAACAGGTTATAAGAGGCCATGTATATTTGCATAAATAAACTAAATGCACAAGATACCTATTTGGGCCATTTAAAAAAAACAATTCTGTTACAGCAAAGATAAAAAAGTACAAAAGGCGCACTGGTTGGCAAACCGTCTACTGTGTTGCAAATGGCAGTGTTTATATGCTGTGTCCTCCTCTCATTATGAAATAAAAAAGCTAGCAGACAAAAGTATAATTCTAATCAAAAGCATCTGATTTTCAAGCAACCAGCCAAACTGCAAGTTTATGCCAATGATTTAAACATTAATGTGATTCAGGAGCGAGCATTTACAGTATATGCCCCCGTTTTCCTTTCATTGCTGTGTATTTCTGGATCTAGTTCTCCCCCAAACTGGGTTCTACTTTCTTGCTCTGCCAGACTGTGGCTGAAGTTTATTTGGCAAAGAAGTCAAAGAAGTGACATGCCTGAGAGAATCTAATTGGTTCCACTTAGATCCAGGCAGCCATTGTTGTTGTTTTCTTTTGATCCCAAGCAGCCATTCTTACTGTTTTCCAAAGCTAACGGGTGCATTTTAATTTGAAAGAGAGTGTAGCAAAGGTCAAATGCTAGGAAAGGAATGGATAGTTGGTGAGGGAAATAAACCATTCAAACGCATAACCAAAGCCCAGAAAGACATGGTGGAAATAAGCCCTTCAAAGTTGTCCCTCAGAGACAGGACAAAGGTGGTTACTTCGCGTCCTACCTTTTCCCGCAATTTATGTTTGTACTGTGACAGCATTGTTCATGGTCACGTGGTTTTGTCCCTGTTCAGTCCCTGTTTCCGTTTACTCACGGTCGTGATAACTTGTCCCGTGACAAGTGTTACTTCACAGCCTTGTTTCGTGACAACATCTGCTTTTTTGAAAACAAAAGCATAAAAAGAAAGGGCGCAGCACACCCCCTATGCTTCATCTATTTGAAATGTCAATCCACAGCACTCAAGAGTACGAGAGAAATGGACGGCCGCAAGTTCACGAGCGGAAGATTGCCTTTGTTGCATGACAGTTGTCCCGGAACAGGAACAGAGACAAAAGAATTCCCCAGCCCAGTGGCAGGTACGGCTTGTCACGCTCTGTTCCAGCATGGTCGAGACAACTTTTTACTGTCATGCTATGGACGTGAAGTAAGGGTTTTTTTGTACCGGTCCCAAGTGGGACAGCAAGGAGGGACGAACGGGATGTGAAGTAACCAGCAAAGTTGCAGGAAAATCCTAAAACTATTCCCTGGAGGAATCATATGCAGGATGTGTCCTACCATCGGACAAGGTGAGGTGGCTAGATTAGGTAACAGGGAATAGGGCAGGGAATGGCATCAGACAGATAATATCCAGCCTGCCTTGTATGACCTAAGATAAGGAGGGGGGATTTGCATTTTTTTCCAGCCCCAAATAGGACATATGCAGTGTTTGCTTGGATTGGAATCATCAGTCATCATGCATAGATATGCATGCAGAATTAGTACACAGGGGATATAAATCCTCCTTTGTATCATTTTTGTGCATAAGAAGGAAGAACTGCACTTTCCACTTGGGAGCTAGAGAGAGAGAGCTCAATAATGGGAAGTGAATTAGTGTCTGGGTTTTTTAAGCATGATAAAAAAATTGCACGGGAACATGGCGTGGCGGTACCAGAAGATTCCAGCTGAAAGCAACATCCATCAGGACATAGAATCATAGAGTTGGAAGAGGCCTCAAAGGCCATCCAGTCCAACCCCTGCCATGCAGGGACCCCATCACAGGGCTCCCGACAGGTGGCCATCCAGCCTCTGCTTAAAAACCTCCAAAGAAGGAGACTCCACCGCCTTCCATGGCAGCATATTCCACTACCAAACAGCTCTAACCATCATGAAGTTCTTCCTAATGTTCAAATGGAATCTCTTTTCCTGTAGTTTGAAACCATTGCCCCGCATCCTAGTCTCTGAAACCATGGAAAACAAACCCGTTCCCTCTTCAATATGACATCCTTTCAAATATTTAAACAGGACCGCGAGTCATAGACAAAAATGGGGATCTAACTGTCCACTCCTGCCCCCAACTTTCTTCTGCAATCCAACATAAAGTCCAACATGAGCTCAATTTCATCTCTAGAAAAGCAAGCTGAGAAGGCCACAACTTCGAGGGACGAAGGGGATGGACATGCTGGTTTGTTTACATTTCTGCCATCACAGGTGCCAGATCTAAGATTTTGTACTTTTGTCTCTTGTGATCCTTCAGGGCTGCTTCAAAGACCCTTCAGGGTGAACGAAGCAGCTGATAGTTACATGGCTCCTTCAGTGATGCCAGACGGAAATAGAAATTATCTGAGATCAATATGAGTGGAAGGGGGTGGAATCTTCCTTCTCTTACTATGTGTAGATACTAGGAGATACCCAAATGTTATTTCTTAAGTTTCTATTATGGCAAAATCCTCTCATTGCTATGAGCCTCTAATCATATTATTTCTATTAAGCACCTGGCAGTCAAGTCAGCTGTTTAGCATCATCAGCCACCAAATGAAATCACCACCCTGATTTATTTATATATTTTTAGAAAAGAGGAAGAAAAACGATTGATGCTGTAGCCAAGCAGCATACAGGCAGCACAGTGCTGACTACTGTGCAATGAATAATTGACCTCTCTAATTAACTGGTGAAGGGGGTACCCATGATGCCCTGCTTTGTGTGCTAGGACACTGCATGTATGAGGGATTTGGTTCCTCTTTGGTAGGCCTCTGCCTGCTTGTTGTTGTTTTGTTCTTAATTAAACAAGTGTTCAGAATTTTTGCAACATTTGTCCCTAGATTCTCTGCATCCGAAAGTCATCATGTTGTTATCCTTCCATCAGGATGAGAGAAAGCTGAGTCCTGGGTGGCTTCTGTTCCAGATCAATGCAATTCCATAACTCGATAATTTTCCAACGCATGTGAAATAGCCTTCTGCAAGAGAACCACGTTTATCACATTCGCTCCCCCCCCCCCAATCTGCCTAGCAGGGCTTTGAATGCCACTGACCTGGGGGAAAGGGGGTACACCGTGATAGCTACTGAAGTCAGAACCGCATGAGACAGTGGCAATAACATGTTCAAGAACAGCCGTGGTTGCTTTGCAGCCGGCATAATCATATCCTATCCACAGGCTCCCAGATTGTCAGGGACTCCTGAAAAGATGAGGGTTATATGCTGGGAGGTCATCAAGAGGGAACAAGAAAGCTAGTAGTGGTGAAGTCCTGCAGCATCTGGATGTCTAACACAGTTATCATAACACAAATTTTTGAGGGGTATTGTCAGACAGTAGAAATGTGTTTGCACGAGAGATTGTGCTGGCTATGGGACCAACTTGACCCGATTCTAAGCACAGTTTCCCTATTGGTCAGTGTATCCTGATTATTACCACCTTGGTTGCCATTGAGAAAGAACAGGAAACAACATGTGCCGAAAACAGCCAAGAGTCCAAACAAGTGAAGATTAACACTTTTAATACAGCCTCATCTTCAGTGGATGATTGCCTGCTTATTCAGATGCACAGAGCGTGACCCTGATTTTAAGAACTATATTTACCATACCCATTGTTGGAGATGGTCTAGGAGTCAGGTTAAAGGCTCTATCTTCTGTGTAGAAAAAAGCCAGAAGTTACAATCAGAGATTTAGAGTTTCTCTTCCAATACACTGCATCACACACACACACACACACACACACACACACACACACACACACACACACACACACACACACACACACACACACACACACACACACACACACACACACACACACACCAGCCAGCATGTAGTTTCTAAGAGTTGCTGCCTGGGGGATTCTGGGAGATAAAGAGGGGGGGATAACTTCTGGTTTGAACAGTAGCTGTTTCTTACAATGTATTGGCTGAAATCCTGTTGCGTAGCATTTAACTAAAGTGGGCCAAGGTAACACACACAACTCTATCCTTCAACATCTGGCTGCTAACCTTTTCATCTGCCACCTTAGGCCACTGGCTCATTCTTTCGGGGTGGGGGTCACCCTTCTTATAAATAAAAGCATCTAAAAGCTCAGTGGAACACATTTTTGGCTTTAAGAACATATGGTGTAGATTTTTACTATGACGGATGGTCCACGTGACTCATTAAGAGCACTGGCA
Source organism: Phrynocephalus forsythii (assembly GCA_029282475.1). NCBI lineage: Eukaryota > Metazoa > Chordata > Lepidosauria > Squamata > Agamidae > Phrynocephalus > Phrynocephalus forsythii. The sequence goes on along the minus strand of JAPFRF010000003.1, from coordinate 106,381,644 downwards.
GAAATCTTGCACACAGTTCTTTGGATGGGTCTTACCGTGGACTGTACTTGGGTCCATCTTCTGCAGTAGACAACATCATGATGCAAAGAACTTAACAGGCAAGTGAGTGACATCCCAGTCTTTGTTTTCAGGAGGTCTCTTCAAAGGGGGTGGGGGAGGGCAATTCAGAGCTTGCCAAAATTGGCAGACCACATATGGTAATTCCTACATTAACCCTTTGGAAGCCCCAGAACTGGGGGGAGGGGGAGTCTTTAAAACTGTGGATTCTTCCTAGGAATTAAATTAACTACATTGCAAATTTGCCATCTGGTTTAGTTAGCTTCAGTATCCCTTCAGTTCCATACAGAGGGGAGAAAACAGCTGCAATGATTAAAAGGAAGACCATAGATGGAGAGCCATTTTTTGTCTATTACTGGGAGATGCTTTGTTTTCCTCATTGTTTTCTTTCTTACCTTTTATATGGTTACCAAACTAACCAGCACAGGATCAAAGCTCGGTGAATTATTTCCATTAGGTGGTATACATCTCAGTACATCCAGAGACATCTCAAAATAAATCATACTAGGCTTTGATTTAATGTCCTTGAACAACCTGTGTGTCGAAGCAATCCTAAACAATTCTGGGTGATGGGGGAGGCACATCAGCATGGGAGTACGACCATACTTGATCTTACCGACTAATAGTTTGTGCATGTTAAAAGTAATACTAAGATACAATTAGTAACTGTATCCTAACAGCACCATAGAATATGGTCCACATTTGACTGGAAAACTGAACTGGTTTCTTGGGTATACATTCACTTTGTCAACTGTTGATCAGTACGGCACAGTTTCTGAGCAGGCTCAGTTTTCAACCATTTTTTCTTTTAGGATGGAGCCTGAATAAGGATATATGATCCTTCATACAGGTATCATCACTAGAGATGGGGACAAATTGGCAAAATGGCAATTCATCGTAATTAATGATTAATCAAAGGCCGCATATCACAAATCACAGATTAGCCAATTGGTCAGTCCATTGGACCTAAAGAACTCTAGAATAACCCCCAGGTACCTAGAGACACCAAACGCACAGAGAAGCTTCCCTTGAATTTATTCGACAACCTCTCCAAGTTTGATGAAACTTGGGTTTCGGATGTCCAGGTGATAACACTTATAAATTCTAGCATTGGTTCATGCCAGAAATAGGGAGCATAACTCACAGAGGTGGCATAGAGGTGGGCTTCGGCTGGTTCCTTTCTGACACACCGTGCAAAATGGCCACAATGAAACTGGTTACAAAGTCTCTCAACTAATGGACAACTCCCAAAGAACCCTTTGAGCTATCTGTTTGGCTGCCTGTCCTGCTAATCCAGAAGTCTCTAAGTTCCTTCCATAGTTGCCTAGATCAGTGGTGGCCAAACTTTGGCCCTCCAGCAGTTCTGGACCACAACTCCCACAGTCCTTTGTCATTGGCAATACAGGCTTGGAATTCTGGAAGTTGTGGTCCAAAACATCTAGAGGCCAGAAGTTTGGCCACTACTGGCCTAGATCTTCTAATTGACATGACATAGGCTACAGATGGCAAGCCCCCCCCCCCGAAAACTGCACAAAAATAAGTACATGAATCAACACTCAGAAATTACTAAAAACAATCATTGATTTCACTATGTTGTGGTTGTCATGTTGAACAAATGCAAATCAATGAATGTCCAAGAAATCAACAATTTTTGGCAAATATCACTTTTTTAAAAAAATTTGTGCCCATCTGTAATCAGGACTGGCCCTATTGCTAGGTCAAGAGAAGTAAATACCTCAAAAGTAGAATTTTGGAGTCACACAATAGCAGCATGCTAAAAGGACTTGTTTAAATGGGCTTTTGTCCCACTATTTGGTACTTTGCATGGTCAAACTGGTTTTTAAGTTTTTTATGGAAACCAAACAATATAACTGCTGGAGTGGGTGAATTTTCCCCCAGAGCAGCTCAACAAGCACCTTTTTGAGCCCATCAGTAGATGAGTGGAAGAAGCCAGAGAGTCGCTTGAGGTTGCTCCAAATGGCAAATTCGTCCTGCCCACCCTAACCTCAAGTAACTCTATGTAGACCACACCAGATCATACCAAGAGGGCCAGTGTAGACAGACCCTTTAGTTCAGGGGTGTCCAAACATTTTTAAGGAGGACCAGATTTGATGGCTGAGAATGTGTGGGGGTCCGGCTGCTCCCCGAACCTGCCCCCCATTGTAAGCCCCACCCACTGACCCCTTGCAAGCCCCACCCTGACCCCTTGCAAGCCCCACCCGTTGATCCCTAACCCCCACCCCATGTTTCTCCAAACAATAACACAAATGGGGCAGTTTAAACTAGCCAGAGCTAGTTGCATCCGGCGGCTGAAGCTCCTCCCCAGTCTCCGCCTCCTCCGGGCTGGGCTGGGCTGGGCCTGGGCCTGGGCCAACCGAAAGAGTCAAGGGGGTGAGGCTCTCCCTCTCTGTTTGCTGCGAGAGCGCTGGTCAGCATGGGGAGGGCGAAGGAGGGAGAGTGAGGTAGGGGGTGGGCCGGCCAGCCACAGGCCCAACAAAATGGCCTGGCAGGCCAGATTCAGCCCATGGACCGGACTTTGGACATGGCTGCTTTAGTTATTTTATGACCCTGGTTTTGCTGCAGTTACTAAGCAGTGCTGTTAGTAGAGCCTTCTGCCTTACAAGTAAAATAATTTAGCTGGCCTTTGTGGAGACAGAGATGCCATTGGCTGCACTTAGGCAGCAAAATATGTTGGGTCAGACCTGAAATACATCATGACCATGGCCTGTCTCTTTTCCCTGGCAACCTTTGAATTTTAGTGAGATTCTCCTTTCCCACAGACATTTCAAGAAGAATTGCAATGCCTGCATAGTTATTTTATTTTATTTTATTTTATTTTATTTTATTTTATTTTTGTACTTATTGACCGCCCGATTTTCCCATGGGAACTCAGGGCGGTGTACAACACGTTAAAAAAAACCAACTTGCCCAAACATACAAACCCCAGACATACCAAATCAAAATAAAAGTAATAAAGAAAATAGTAGTGATAATAATAATATAATAAAATAGGAATAGGAATAAAAATAAAAGTAGACATAGCACATCAACAACCATATAACATAAGCAAAATCCAGCAAGAGAAGGATGGGGCCAGCAGACATACAGACTAACAACAGAACTACAGTATGCTCAAAGGTCACCCAAAGCATTCCCTGAAGAGCCAGGTCTTTAATGTCCTTCTGAAGGGCGGCAGCAAATCCGACAACCTAATCTCCACCGGCAGTTTGTCCCAGTATGCCGGGAGGCCCACCGAAAAGGCCCAATTCCAGGTAGAAACCCTTGGGGCCTCTCTAGGTGAGGCCACCCGGAACAAGAGGGAAAGCGGAGCTCTGGTCAGTCAAGATGAAATTGACCTCTGGAGGATCCGCTCCGCCAGATAGACAGGCCTCAGGCTATGGAGGGTTTAGTTCCAATTTATTTCCAGTGTTAAACTTTTCCTTGTGCATGCGTGTGTGTTGATTTTTAATGTTGCGTTGGTGCTGCTTGTCTTGGCCTCAAAGTTTGTGCATATTCCCAAGGATATAAAAACATGGAATGTACAAGAAAGATTGTACTGTTTACTGGCTTCTGTGGCTTAATTTTCTCTCCCCGTGCCCATTTTTTTAAAAAGAGAAAGTGTGGTGTGTGCACCTTTTTAGAAAGCACAACCATCGAGTGATTTCAGAACAAGGAAGAGAGAAAAATACCCCTTCTTGCTGATGCTTCTGCAAGTGCAGACAGGCCTACATTCCAATGCCATGAGGGGGAACAAAGGGGTTATTTCTGACTCCTCCGTGCGGGTGCTGTTCCCTGAGCCAGATCAGCCTTCCTGGTGTAAAATGAGTCTTGCGGAGCTGGCTCTCCTGAAACCGCTCAGGCTTTGTAAGAAACACAAGCTATTGTGAAAGTTCCAAATTTATAATTCCACCTGGCGATAACAGCTGTTCATCTCCCCCCCTCTCCCTCATTGGAATGAATGCATGGGTTATACATGCAGTGTGGACCATTTTAGGCTGTGTTTTGATTTCCCGGCCAACTCCAATCAAACCATGTTAAAATAGGTTCATTTAGCTGTGGTCATACTCCTCCTTTTCTCCCATTCTTTCAGGTCTTGTGCCTACCCCAGCTTGCATCAGCATGTGAGAGAGATCACACATATTTACCTGACCAGTGGTACCTGGTATAAAGGAATTAATTCATTCCAAATGAAATTCTGTTAAGCAAATTTTCCTTTATACAAATTTCCCACAGGAATGCATTGAAAACGGAGTAATCCTAATCGCGACCATTTTTATGCCATACGGATTTGCCCCATAGACCATTCTGTTAAACACATTTCCCCTATCTCCAGAATTTTTTATGTTGTACAGATTTTATGTTATACAAACCGTTTGTTATACGAGGGTCCATTGTATACAAATCTGTCTTATACTGGAGTTAGACCCTTGGTCCGTGTAGCTCCTTGTTGTCAATTCTGACTGGTGGTAGCTTTCAGGGATTCCAACCTGGATTCTTTCCTAGCATGACATGGAGATTCTGGGGATATGAACCTTGGGGAACTTCTACATGGAAAACCCATGCTCTACCACAGCTATTCCCTCCTTCCCCAGTATAGCACTGTGACAGCATGGAAGAGTTCCCTCAGGCAAAGGTCCTGGAAGGAATCACACCTGGAGGAGGAATCTCAGATTAATTCACTGCAAAAACCATTGTGTGCTTTAGATTTGCTTTGCCTTATTTAACAGCAAAATAAGTCTCACCCTGAGATTCTGCCTAATGTGTGTGAGGGCTGAAGAAAGCAAGGGTTATATTACACTCATTTATTCTGTGCAGGACAGCATCAGCACAATAATGCTGCAAAGCGAGATAGCACTGGGGACCAATATACTGGATACAGCAATCTCTCTGCCTTCCCCTCTCCCCCTCTACAGTGTTTGGGAGGTCCCTGGATTTGCCATAATTTCAGGACAGAACATACAGGAGCTCAACAGTCCATGTCTGAAGGGTCAATGACATCATCCTGAAGGTGTATCATCTTGAGGGTGACCAAAGGTCAAGGTTTCTATTTGATCTGCTTTTGATATTTCAACAGACTTTGATACTGCTGGCCCGGTGTGACTATTGACTCAGTGAAAAGGGCAACGGCAGGGACAGGATATCACCAGTTCAAACAAACTTGTCCTTTGCTCCCTGAAAGAGGAAGTTGGTAGTCCTTAGCAATTACCCTTCTGCCCTTACTTGTCCTGGATTTCCTACATAATTTGCCATGTTCTTTCTCCTTTCTCTCTTTACATCATGTCATTCACAACCTGAGACTCTGTTGCTTACAGCAAATGGAGTAAGCTTGCTTGAGTCAATGGAATGTACATAGGAGATGATGCACCAAATAACCACTGATTCCATGTGTCCACACTAATGTTTTTTTTTAGTTTTTTTAGTTTTTTTTAGTTTTTGTTAGTTTTTTTTCTCTTTTGCCATTTTGTCGGATATTTTTCTTTTTTCTTTTTATTTTCTCAGTTATTTGTATTGTGTGTTTGATATCTGCTTTTATTTACTGTTGTTGTTAAGCGCCCGGAGTTCCTTTGAGAAGACAAGCGGTATAAATTTTTATATTTAAAAAATGCAATTTAGCAGAGCAAGTAACAGAATTTAAATATATGATAGAAAGAGAGAGACTCTTGACCTTGGTGGATCGGACTAGGGATGTGCACAAAATGAAAAATGAAATGCTGTTTCATTGTTTCGTTACGTAACGAAACGAAACAAAACAAAATGACACGATGAAGCAGCATTTCATTACAGACGAAATGAAACTGTCTTTTTTTTTTTTTTAAATGAACCATTTTGTTCAGTCTGAAAATGGGCCCTTACCTGCTGCCAAAATGGGCTGCCACTGCTGCTGCTGAAGCTGCTCAAAATGGGAGGTCCCACCGCGGTGCTGCCACACTGGAAAGGGCCAGTGGGGCTGCTGCTGAAGACACACAGGAAAGAGTTTTAAAAGACTGGAGGTGGGTGCTTACAAAAGCAGGTTGCTTATTTGGGGAGGCCCTGCTGCACTCCGAGGGATGCCCGTAAGGCTAGTGCTCGTGGGTGCTGGCCCCATCCATCTGGAAAGGGCCATCGCTGCAGGGGGCTAAGCCAGGAGGCGATATCTAAGGTCCCACTCTGGTTTTTTTTTTTTCCGCTTATATATTTTTGGATTTTATAACCCCGCCTAACTATTATTGTTCATTGAGCTCTGGTACTGCTTGATTCCCTTGTGGAAGAGATTTTAAAAGACTTTCATTGCAATAAAAAGAGGTTTGGAGGTGTGCAGCCATTAAAACAAACAAAATCAAAACTAGACTACAGGTAATACCTTCGTAGGCTGCTAGTAGACAAATAAAAAATGTTGCTGAACTTTCGAGAGCACAAGCCCTCTTTTTCAAAGCAGGTATAAAAGTCCAAAGATGGCAAGGGATGTAATTTGCCAGGAGAGAGTTCTTAAAAGTTCACATGGCAAGATGGATGCCAGGCTTCTTCTCGGAAGGCACAGAGCAGCATGGTCCGAAGGGGCTGGACTTTACAGGCCAAACCTCTTTTTACTGCAATGGAAGAAGGTACCACGAAGAAGCCACTTCCACCATAAAGAAGGTGAAAGAAACATCTACAGCAACAGGACATTAACTAGGTATTGTGATATCATTTCTCCTCAATTGGGTCTTAACTGGATCTACATAGTGGAACATTTTTTTAAATTCTCCCCCACCCCCCACCCCCCAAAAAACTTTCTTCCCCACCCCCTAGTGGAGAGCATGGGTTTTTGCATTAACCTCCTACTTCTACTTCTAACCCATCTCTGGCCAATCAGGAACTCTGTGCTTGGTAAGCCAATTGAGAGATGATGGTTGTAAGCAAGAGGGAGGTGCCATACCATGCAGCTCTTCTGTATGAATTGGCCTGTAAAGTCCAGCCTCGTCGGAGCATGCTATGATATGATAGCTATGTTTAAGTATTTGAAAGGATGTCATATTGAAGAGGGAACAGGTTTGTTTTCCATGGCTTCAGAGACTAGGACTCGGGGCAATGGTTTCACACTACAGGAAAAAAGATTCCATTTGAACATGAGGAAGAACTTCATGACGGTTAGAGCTGTTCGGCAGTGGAATATGCTGCCACGGAGGGTGGTGGAGTCTCCTTCTTTGGAGATTTTTAAGCAGAAGCTGGATGGCCATCTGTCGGAAATACTGTGATGGGATTCCTGCATGCCAGAGGGTTGGTCCTTGAGTTCTCGTCCAACTATATGATTCTATGATTCTATGTCCCTGGACCCTGGAATATCTTAATTATTAGCCTACATCAGGAACTCCTTTGATAGCTGCAGATTTTGTACACATGTAATCCAAGGCTAACACCATAATATATGTCTATCTTTTGGTCATTTTTCTATACTGCTCTGCAGAAGACAGTTTTCTGTGCTTGCTGGGCTGCAAGAGCCAAAGGAAATCCTCTTATAAGGGGAGGTAAACAGAAGACAGGTGGCACCTTAAAGTCTTGAATCAGACATTTATTTGCACTTGGACAAGAAGATACTGTCTTACTGTGGTGACAGCTCTGTTCTATGCTTTGCTATGCATTTGCCACTGAACACATGAATTAACACATGCATTCAACAACTAATTATAAAATCATTTTCTCTTCTTTGCATCTACCCTCCATGCCTACTTGGAATGAAATCCAGCTGTGATCGTGTCGATCTTACATGATGAGCAAATGAGAAGGCTTGGGATCCAGTAGCTCCAAAGACTCTCCCAATTCAGAACTCACAAAAGTTACCTTTTTTGGAATACAACTTCTAGGATCCAGCAACCACCATGGACACTTGCCATTCCAGGTTGGGTGTTCTGGAAGGCATTGTCCAAAACATATGCTTTCTTCTCCCATCCCAGTCTGCCACGTCCCAGCTGTGTTGTGCTTTGTTTGCTCTTACCTCCACCTACAGTATATCAGCGCTGCCCCAAGACTGCCTCATTAGATCTTTCTGCTGCCTCTGCAAGGGGAAAACAAACCTGGACCTGGGACAGTGTCATCAATTCCACTGCATTCCTTCTAGCCATTCTGGAGATTTAGTCTACCTCTTGTGCAAACAAAATAGCTATGCTTACCTGTGGAGACTGAGGCTAAATACACTCATCTTGAATGTGGAAGGAAATTCAAATTAAACAGAGGAAAGACCCCAAAAGAGGAGCTCTGAGCACTTCCCTGAGGAATGCTGGAACACAGAAGTGAAATTTACATGTGTCCTTCACTTCCCATCTCCTGCCTGCTACAGACAGCACTGTGATCTTCTGTCTCGCTCTCTTTCTCTCTCTCCTCCCCTCCCCCTCCTCTGGCTCTCTCTGAAGGACTTCAGAAAATTATTTAACATCTCTCAACAGCACTACCTAAGCCCTTCGGCTCAGCAACTGACTAGCGTAGCTTCTACAGGCCAACGGAGAGCAGGCTGTTCTCGGAAACTGGAAATCAAATCTTGAGTTTATGCAGGGGGGACAGGCAGCAATATTTGTCCTAAACATTTGGAGAATCGGAAGGGATAGGGTTGCCAAGTGACCAGGAAGCAACCATTCAGCCAGGATTCCTGCATTTAACCTGTTCTTGGCATCAGGGAGCAGCAGTCCAACATAAGGATTCTGCTGAGCTTTCCTCAAAGCCATTGACAAGAAGCTAGGTTGTGGAACCATCCCTATGGAAGGGTCTCCTGATAGAGCTGCACCTGGCCTCTTTGATCTCGGCCTTTAAGCAGAGGCTCAAAATAAGACTGCTCAAAGAAGCCTTTAAAAGGGTATCCTCCTTACATGGTGGGGTGGGGTGGGTCACCTCTAAATGTCATCCACTCGACCCACAAGGTCTTCCCAGCCAGGGCTCATCCGGGTGGCTATCCTGAGGGAGACCCATGAGTCCTCCACAAGAGGTATGGTCTTCTTCCTGGTGGCTCCTACTTGATGGAACCAGCTTCCAGAGGAGCTCTGGCTGGCCCCCTCCCTGTTTACATCCAGGAGGCAGTTGAAAACCATGTTCGATAGGGATGCATTTCATATAGACCCTGGCTGAGTATTTATGTATGTTTGTTTGTTTATTTATTTATTTATTTATTTATTTATTTATTTATTTATTTATTTATTTATTTATTTATTTATACATTTATATACCACCCATCTTGTTTCATTTATTCTATGTTTTATGACCTCTCTGACTAGTGCCTTTGGCACTAATGGGAGCTGTGTAGAAAGCAAATAAATAAATAAATAAATGCTTAATTATACCTATGCCACTCGTTTTCCCATTGCTTGGGTTTGCTTGTTTAGAAATATTGCTTAATTTTAACTAATTTGATTATGCTTTGTTATTTTTGATGATATGCTTTATCGTATTATGTCATACTGTATTTTTCTATTTGCATTTTGTTTGATGTAAGGTACCCAGGGTAGTGATCAGTACTAACTGGAAAATATGAAACAAACTGGAAACAGGGGATATATATACCAATCCGGACAGCTGGTGGGGTGTGGGTTAGGGGTTGCACAGGGAGAAGTCCTCTCTGGTGGGCCACCTACAGCCTGGCTGCACGGCCGCCCAGCAGCATCTGGAGCTCAGCCGCCCACTTCCAGAAATGCGGGACATTTCAGGGAAAAATAATTTTTTGGGAAGAAAGTGGGAAAGAGTGATTGATCCATGAATGTCCCGCCCAAAACGTGACACTTGACAGGTCTGATCATTGTAGCCGAGCCAAACATTTCATTTCTCATTCCAGAAGGCACTGGGGAATGAAGCTCACTGGGGTGGACGGGAGAGAGGGCAGGGCCACTAATCACATTTCAGATCCTTCCTTTGCAGGCTGGGAAGAGCATCGGAAATGAGGTGGGCAACGAACCACTTGCCCATACAGCAGGACTACCACACGGGAGAGGCACACAATGAGAGTGTCTTCCCCTCTCCACCTTCCAGGCAGCATGCCAGTTTTGTCACAAGCTGCTCCTGCTGTTGATTTCAAAAGGACACAAAAGAAGCCTGGAAATGCAGAGACTGCCAAGCTGCAAGTTGTGCTCATTTCTTGGTTTAGTTTAGGGATCGGAGGTGAAAGCGTAAGAACTGGATGAAAGTAAGGAAAAACATAACCTGAGCATATGTCCCTCTCCACGTTATTACACCTTCTGATTAAGGAAGTCAGTAGGTGGTTCCAGTCCTGCCTGTGAGTCATTTCCTCACCTTTTTCTCAAGTCCAGGACTCTTTCTCACCCTACCCTGGTGTCCCAGGACCTCACTCCATTGTTCGGAAGGCCTGGAGAAATGTCAGTAGCTATGAGGTAATGCTGTGCAGCCCAGATGTTACACTCTGTGTCATTTCCTTCCTCTTCAGATAATACTCCTGATATGGAATTTGATCTGTTTTTTTCCAAGACCAGAGTTTGCAAATGTACTTTCAAAAGCAACTGCTGTTGATACTTCATATGGTTTTGACAAGTAACTTGTTACAGTTCCATGGTACAACGAGGGAGTGATATGTTGGCTACCCATTTCATTTGGGTTATTTTTGTTTCCTCTTTTTTTAAAAAAATCCATCTAAAACAGTAAAGTTAACAAAAGAAAAAGGTGGGGGGACCTCTTAAATTGCTCATCAACCTTTTGCCCCACAAGTTAACAAATAAAAATTGAATGTTACAGGAAAAAGGAGTGTTGTTAGAAGTCTTTACACTGATTTTAAAAGAGCCACAATTACCCCTGCATTCCGTTCCCCACCCCACTGCAAACTGTGCTTACAGTAATGATTTCCAATGGGCTTTGTAGTTCTTCACTGGAGGAACATAGCATGCCACTTTTCGAGCTGATGCCTCAAAGACCAATGGAACAAGAACAGGCAATGCTCTTGAGTGGGGAATGTGTTTTACTCAGTGGTACAGTGTGAGTTTGTTGCACACAGAAGGCCTGCAGTTGCTTGCAGACATGTGCTTCCAATGGATTAACATTCCCCATTGTTTCATGTCATTGAGTCAAAAGTTTTCTTCACCTAGCCAAATACTATCTTTCCCAAGTGGCTAAAGCCTCCAGGCAGGGCTGACTTCAGTCATTTTGCTGCCTGAGGCTTCCCACTCTGAATATAAGGCGAGATTCCCCCAGTGCACCTGAAGTCAGCTTATGTTTATGTGGTGCCAGGCAGGCGTTGTGACATGCACAGCTCTGTGCTCCAACACCACCCTGCTGTTCCCTGTTCCCAATTACCCCAGCCTAGCATCTATTGCCTGAGGCAGCTGCCTCAGATTACCTAATGGTAGGGCTGGCCCTGCCACTAGGTCTCGGATCCTCCCTGTTACCATAAAGTCTTCCAAGGTGACATGGCAGGACTATCAAACTTAGTATATTGACTTTGTGAGAAGAAGCAGGGGTGATTGTCCATTGTACTTATCCATACATAAATATTCCAGCATTAATTCTTTCATAAATATTCCAGTGTTAATTATTTTCCTTCCCAGTGCTACCCATTCCTGATCTGAGAGCCTTTTATTAAAATAAACCATTATCAGGTCTTTTGGGGTTAAGTGCCACCAGTATGCCAATGATACCCAGCTCTATCTCTTGTCACCTCCGGATTCTAAGGGAGCTACTTTTTCAACTTTACATGAGTGTTTAGCTGCAGTGATGAAGTGGATGAGGCTGAACAAAATGAAACTAAATCCAGATAAGACAGAGGTGCTCCTGGTCAGTTGAAAGGGAGGACAAAGGATAGGGATGCAACCTGTACTGGATGGGGTCACCCTCCAACTGAAAAAAGAGGTGTGCCACTTGAGGGGTGCTCTTGGACTCATCCTTGAGCTTGGATGCCCATTTGCACAATTAAGGCTAGTATGCAAGTTACGCTCATTTGAGAAACCAGCTCTCACCACGGCGACACATGTCCTAGTGACGTCCCAGCTAGACAACTGTAGTGCGCTGTATGTGGGGCTACCAATGAAAAGTCTCAGGAAACTCCAACAGGTCCAAAATGCAGCAGCCAGACTGCTGACTGAAGCGGGATACAGAGACCACATTACATCCCTATTAAAGCAGCTCCACTGGCTGCCAATTAGCTATCAGGCACAATTCAAGGTGCAACCTTAACCTACAAAGCACTGTTTGACCTGGGTCCTAGCTACCTCAAAAATCGAATCTCACAGTATGAACTGTCTCAGGTGTTAAGGTCATCAGGAGAGGCCCTTCTCTCCATCTCGCCACCCTCACAGGTACATGTTTTTGTATTTATTTATTTATTTTTGAACTTATATCCCGCCCATCTTCCTGAGGGAACTCTGGGCGGCTTACAGCGAGCTGACCATTGCAGCGAATTGTACAATACACTAATCAACAACAATACAGTTACAATATAAACAGTGAAAATTTAGAACTCAGGCAGCACCCTTAGCTAGAGCAATGTAATCGCAACAGCAACTTACTAATTAGTATAGCAGCAAATAGCAGCAGACGGCGGAGAGAGAGAGGAAAAAAAACTATAATGTCAAATTAAACAAGATCACCAATGGCCTCGCAGAAGAGTAGAGTTTTTAAAGCTCTGCGGAAGGCCAGCAGGGACTCTGCAGAGCGCACTTCGCTAGGAAGGGAATTCCACAATGAGGGGGCCGCCACCGAGAAGGCCCGGTTACAGGTGGTGGTTTTCCGGGCCTCTCTAAGGGGGACAACCCTCAGCCAGTGCGCTCGTGACTGCTGAACTGGACGGGCCGAGGTTGATCGCTGGGCGATATGCTCTGTCAGGTAGTCCGGGCCCAAGCCATGGAGGGTTTTATAAACTAAAACCAGGACCTTGAATCTGATCCGGTATGCAACGGGCAACCAGTGCAGGTGAGCCAGGACTGGGGTGATGCGGTCGTAACGACGTGCACCAACCACCAGCCTGGCTGCCGCATTCTGTACCCGCTGCAAACGCTGGAGGAGAGTCAAGGGCAGCCCCATGTAGAGAGTGTTGCAGTAGTCCAACCTCAAGATCACCAGCGCTTGCACTACTGTTCTCAGGGAGTCACCATCTAGATATGGGCGGATCTGGGCTATTTGGCGTAGATGTTAAAAGGCGGTTCTGGTCACGGCAGCCACCTGGGCATCCAAGGACAGTGCCGGATCCAGAACCACGCCCAGATTCCTAACCCTATCCGCGAGGTGAAGGGAAACGCCCTCCAAACAGGGGAGAGGGCCTCCATAGCCAGATGGCGAGCTACCGAAGAACATAACCTCGGTCTTCTCGGGGTTGAGCTTAAGCCTGTTGGCCCTGGTCCAAACCATGACCGCCTCCAGACATTGGTCAAGAGTCCTGACCGCTTCCACTGCAGAGGTGGAAAAGGAGAGATAGAGCTGTGTGTCATCAGCGTACTGATGACAGCAGACTCCAAATCTCCGAATGACCCCAGCCAGCGGTCTTACATAGATGTTGAACAGCATGGGGGAGAGAGACAAGCCCTGCGGTACCCCACAAGGGCACATCTCGTGGGAACCCATGAAAGGGCCTTCTTGTCTGCTGCGCCCAGACTCTGGAACTCCCTCCCATTAAAGGCAAGGACTGCCCCATCTCTTTATGTCTTTCCGGAAACAGACAAAGACATTTCTCTTCAGGCAAGCTTTCCTTGAATGATGGACTATCTATTATGTGACTTTTATATGAATCCATCATACATGAACACATAGGCTTTGTGTTTATAGACATTTTGTTTAAAGAAAAGGGTATACCAAGTCACTGCCCAAGACCATACACCTGTTAAGTTAGTTTTAAAAATGAATAAAATTGGAAGAAAGTTGATGATGGCCACCATGACCTTAACCACAAAGTCAGAGGTTTTCAACAGAGGTTGAAGAAGTTACCATTTTTATCTGGAAGTTAAGTCATGGAAACTGGAATGTTTGTTTGATATTTTTTCTAGGGATAGATGAAAGGGCAACATGATAAATAGGACACAGAAAAAATATCAAGTTGCAATTACCCAACCTCCAGGTAACCTCACCTGGAAGACTGAGAATCTTCACAGAGTTACTTTTTTTAAAAAAAATTTCAACCAGGACTACAGTGCCGATAATTCTCCAGACAGTCAAGTTTCTTTTCCTATCTTTGGATTTGGGCATAACGTGAGTATAAGGTTAGGGGGATTTTCGAAGTTTAAGATAGTTTTAATGTGCTTTCTTTCACGATCTCCTATGTTGGGGGGAAAGGCTGAAGAAAAATTATTTGCAGATGCTTGCCTCTGCTGTATGTATAGGTGTGGATGAAAGAAAGGTGAGCTGAAGTAATATGTCATTCATTGGCGAATCTGATTGCCACCCAATGTTGGATACTGAAGATGAGCTGTTGGGAAAAAGTATTGGCTAGAGAAGTGATTTAGAAAAAACTCATTCTTTCCATCTAACCTGCTGTGCTAATAGAGAGGTGTTCTGAATACAGTGGTGCCTCTACTTACGAGTTTAATCCATTCCGAATGCATGCTCATAAGTCGAACAACTCATAAGTAGAGCAGCCATATCTAAAAAATAAAAAAATAAAAAAGTAAATATTTTTTTAAAATGTAAATAGAGCAGACCTCATCTAAAATTTGTAAAGCAGCAGTTAAAATACCAACATTTTTCTGCTCTAAAGTTGAATTGCTTGTAAGTAGAACCACTCGTAAGTAGATGCTGTGGATTCGGAAAGCCAAGGTAGCTACAGAGGTAACTGAATTACAGACTATTTAACCTGTTGAGTTTCAAGCCAACCATGAAATCACCGAGGAACTTTGGGGTAGCCTGATGTACTTGCCAGGGTTGTTGTGCATATGAAGCAGGGTGTCTGCCAGCCATGTAAACTCCCTTGAGCTCAGTAGAGATAAAATGGGATGTAAATTTAATTAGTCCTAAATATGCTGTCACACATGAAGTGCTATTCCTGCTGCATAAGACTTTGCAAAATGGAATTCAGTGTTTTATAAGGAAGGGGAGGGAAAGTGATCCAACAGATTGATTTTGACAAAGCCCTAGACAATGTGTGATATCAGCAATACATGTTGTTTTTGTTGTTGTTGTGGTGGTGGTGGTGGTGATGATGATGTGCCCTCATGTCTTAATGCAATCTTATGAATGACACCCCCCCAAATGTCCTCATTAGGCCTGCTCAAATTTTGTAAACTCAAGCTTGTGGCTTCATTTAGGAAGTTGCTCCATCTCTTATTGGGTCTTCTTCTTTTCCTACTGCCTACCTCTTTTCCCACCATCACAGTCTTTTCCATGAATCTTGTCTTCTCCTGATTTGTCCAAAGCAGAACAGCCTCAATTTCAACATTTTTGCCACCAGAGATCATTGAGGCTTGGTTTGCTCTCGGACCCACTTAGTTGTTCATTATTCTCGCAGTCCAGGGTATTCACAAAGCTCTCCTCCATCACCACATTTAAAATGAATCAATTTTTATCCTGCCAGCTTTCTTAACTCTCTGCCTTTCACACCCATATATGGTAACTGGAAATACAACAATATGGATGACTTCAGTCCCAGTCTCCAGTGAAACATCCTTACAATTAATGTTTTTCTTTTCTAATTCCTTCACTGCTGGCCTTCTGACTCTAGGGGCGGGGTGTGGGGAGGGCAAGGGGGCGTCCCAGGCACAGCAATTAGGGGGCACCAAATTGCCTACCACCACCACCCTGCCCACCATCTCTGAATCCGGCTGCAGTCAGGCAGGTGTGCGCGGTGGCTGTGGTGTTCTCCTCTTCCTCCTCCAACTCTTCATTGCAATGCACGCGGGAGAGGTAAGGTGCGCGTGCGCACCAGTGCACCCCACACCTGCCCCATGCCTGCAGGGGAGGGCAGGAGGGGCACAAAAATAACTTTGGCCCCAGGTGCCCCAAAACCTTGCTACGCCACTGTCTGAGTCTCAGTCTTCTCATGGTCTCTTGTCTGCAATCTCTACTTGGATTGATGACTGAACCACGGTATACAAAACCGCTACTTCAGTCAGTTTCTTCGTGGTCACCATTAAAGTTGTGTAGTTTTTCTGTAGTCTTGATTTTGATCTTATTTCTGTTGTGTTGCAGTCCTACTCTGGCACTTTCCCCCCCACTTTCACTACATGAAGTACATACTAGCCAAGAATTAAATGGGGAGGCAGAATGGGCCAACAGATCTAAAGGAATCCTGATCTTTTAAAACTTCTAAGACTACTACTACTACTACTACTACTACTACTACTACTACTACTACTACTACTACTACTACTACTACTACTACTACTACTACTACTACAAGATCCCCACTGTTGGGAGAAAGGTGGCATATATAAATGCAATTTTTCAATAAAGTTGTTTTTAAAAAATCAGTCATACGATAACTGTTTCCAGAGCTATAGACCAATATCAAGTAATTTCAACTAAATTTGCATTGGGCTAAATGACAGCGGTGGAGTCTGGGTTTCAACTGGACTCTGTAGTTGTGCCTCTAACTACAGCAACTGAGTGCTGTTTTTATAGCATATAGATAAATCTCATCTCCTGCTGGTGTCTGCAAATCAAACTTCTGCTTAAGACACAGAAGGAGAGGCTGATAACTATAAATATGAGCCCTAGCAATAGTTTGAACAGCACAAAGGACTGCTGTTAGATTGCTTGCTACATTAGAAAACTTAAAGCTATGAATAACATCCACGGGGCAGGAGTTTGCAGCAGGGCCAGCCCTTACATTAGGCAAAGTGAGGCTGTCACTTCTGGGAATAAACAATGGGGAAGATCGTGGTGGAGTTTCCCCACCTGTTCCTCCTACCTTCTCCAGATCAGTTTTGAGCTGGTTGTTTGCCCTGTGCCAATTACACTTCAGCCTCAAGGGGCAAGGAAAACTCTCCCTGTGTTGTTGAGCAACACAGCCACCAGCGCATCAGGCTGATGCATTTGGAGCAGAAAGGGGCACCGCATCCCTTTGCCTCCGGCAGGAAACATCTTGGGCCAGAATCAGGCTGACAACCCCAGTCATCACAGACTGAGGCTCTACAGATGGGGTGTGTGGCCCTACAGATCCTGCAACTCCCATTAGCTGTAGTTGGTATAGTTCATGATAAGGGAACATGGGCATTACAGATGGACAAAACCTGCAGGCATGTATATTCTCCATCCCTGACCTGGAATGTCCAGGTTAATAATAGATGTTGACAGCTAATGAGGCCTGCATTGTCTGATTTCAAAAGAAAGCTGACGAAACATGGAACTGTTGTTCCATAGACAGTGTAAGTGTAGACTTGATTTAGTTAACGGACTTCAGTGTAAAGGACAGATATTGTTGCTATGGCATTGTCTGTCTGTCTGTCTGTCTGTCATTTCAGTGATTCAAGTTTTTATTGAGTTACCTGTATGTTGGACTTGGAAAGAAAAAAATATTTTGGAGGCAGTACTAATAAGAATTCTGAAAGTACAGATGCTTTTGGTGCATTTCCTCAGTCAGTCCTGAAACACTGATTTTCTGATGCATGGAATTTGAGATGCAAGTATCCCAGCTTGGGATAAGTTTGAATTGTTATCACTAATTTGTTTAAATGGAAATTGGGTACACCTATGTTTGTGACAGCATTTAAAAGTTTGCCCCATAGAACCCTGTACTCCTTCACACTACTGAAAGATTTTCCTCCTATGAAAGACACAGTAGTAGAACACATTATTTTTTAAAAAAAAATGAAGACTTGAGTTTCCCCGGGGTCTACATGAACAAGTTGCTCCAACCAAGAATGCTCACTCAACAAGTCTAGTCTGGGTGAAGTAGTGACATCCACCAAACGAGACAGTAAATACAAGTTTCCAATGTCTTCCCACTCACTAATCAAATGCATCTGAATCAGCATTTTGAGTTATCAGCATCTGACCATGTCTCATATTCCACTGCTGTAAAGCTGAATGCTTATGGCTCGGTTACTAACCATGCTGAGCAGCTGGGAAGACAATTCCCTGATGAAGTACTGTTTGGCCAATATTGGTGTTGCGTGCACAGGCAATTATGCTGCCACCATTTAAATTAACCCCGATTTGACTTGAGTGTATCACTTAAAAACATGGAGTCTCACACACTCTATTATTATTAAAATATATAAGAAAACATAACTAGTAAATACATAACCAGTAAATACATTAAGGCTTTCAGTTGTTGACTTTGGTTACTATTCATATATATTAAACATTTTCATTCTATCAGGTCCTAATTTGGCATTTACTAGTCCCTATCTCTATCTAACATTTGTCAAGAACTTATTCATCCCTATCTGTCTTCTACATCTTCCAGGCCCTATCTAACTTGCGGGAGGCTTTCACAGAGGTATATATATTTGGTGGCTCCACCCATAAGCTCTTCCATTGGAGTATGCTAATACAAGACATGTTCAAAGTTATAAACAATAAATATTCATGGATTAGGGCTGCATGCTACAAGTGGCTCTTTGAAGGCTTCACAGGATGGAGATCTACTCCGGGAGGGGAGGGGCTTTGCATCAGACCAAGTTCTCTGTGTTTTTGGGCTGTAGTTGAGAGATTCTATCAGGATGCCATTGCTGATCACAGATATGAACTTTTGGACACGTTCCTTTGTGTTATTTAAGGTAGCTGCCCATGTTCTTGCACATTTAATAGCTGTTTTAGGCAGACCTCAGTTGGTATAACTTCTTCTTGGAAAGAATTGCAAGGGTGGGCAAAAGGTTTCTCCGGCTGAATTTCTGCATGTGTGCTCGAAAACATGGCAGCCAGATTAACCATTTAATGCGCTTGTGTGATGAATCAGAGCAGCACCTCCATGGACAGAACGAAAGCAGCACCAAGATGAAGAGCATATGTTGCTAGACTGCTCTCTGTGTTGCTAGACTACAGCGAAAATCCTGTTGCTTTGAGTAGCAAATTGGACTAGATTAGGTCTATTAAATCCAATGGAAATTAGGAGTTGACCCACCAAATCCCTGTTGATTAAGTGGGCCCATGCTAGTTCAACTGACTACAGTGAGCAACAGGACTTTGGTCTACGGCTCTCATCATGCTTCCTAAGTGGCCTTGCTGAACTTGGCTTTTCCCTTTTTTAAGGTAAAGGTAAAGACTTTCCCTGTACATGTATGCTAGTCATGTCTGACTCTAGGGGCAGTGCTCATCTCCATTCAAAAATGCCAGTGTTGTGCAAGTCCGTAGCCATTTGGCCAGCATGGCCAAATGCATTTCTGCACATGGAACACTGTTTGCCTTCCTGCTTTTTATGGCGGTACCTATTTATGTACTTGCATTTACATGCTTTCGAACTGCTAGGTTGGCAGGAGCTGGGGTTAACAGCAGGAGCTCACTCTGCTGTGTGGCACCTGGGATTCGAACTGCTGAGCTTCCAGTTTTGCAGATGATAGTTTCACCACTCTAGCCCACTGAGCCACCATGCCCCCCTTTCCCCTTCTTTCCTGTTAGGCTAATTATAGAAATAAGATAGACTATGTTTTTTTCTACATTTCTGTGTTGGAAACAATGATCAACCTATGTGTTGCTTATTATCTAGCCCCAAAGAGTAATTTTGGCTCTTATGTTACCTGGAAGATTTGACATTATGAAAACAATTTTGCTCCTTTTCCTTTCCTGAAAACATGTATAAGACTAAAGATGGTTCTGTGTTCTGGCCAGCTGTCTCTGTATGAGGATGTAAGATCTTGCTGTCATGCTGAAATTTAGTTAACACTATCATGCTATTTGGCAGACATGGGGGTGAAGAATTTAAGACAATATCTTTCGCTCCCAATACAGATGGGCACGTGCTGGCAGTTTAGCAGTTCGGTGGAGTTCATTGACTGACTGTACTGCTGATCTCTGTCTTGGTGCCCTGCCTGCTTGGGTGGGTGCCCATTCAGAGGCAGTGCTCGAACAAGGCAAAGCACTTGAGTGGGTGCCCGCTAGAGGCAGGGAGTGCCAAACCATGGATCAGCTGTGCAGCCTATAAATGAATGGCCAAACCATGAGTACTCCTTTGTAAAACTTTCTCCCCCCCCTTTTTTTCATTTATAGCAGAATGTTGTACGACTGAGAATCTTCACAGACAAGTGAAGGATTGGCTGGCTTACCCAGGGGATACCCAGGTGTACTCACAATGCTTTCCTACTCTTTGAGGAGTCTTCCTCATGGTCTCCTATTGCTTCCTAACATTAATATTATATTAATTTACGATAAAGGATGGCCAGAAGTGGCTGCAACATGTCTCAAGAATGATTATCAAGGGTTCTTATTTTGAATGCTCCTGTTGGAAAGTCTTGGGGATGTAAATCTTTATCGACTTGGTTCTTGCAGATGAGAACAAACAGTTTCAACATTCTTCCCCCTATGGCTGCGAGGACTACTATTTTTGTGCCGTTTTTATATTCAGATACTTCTTTTGTGATGAATTTGCAGGGAAGAGGGTTGCAAAATACAGCCTTTCTCTTTCCATACTATTTTTGACAAAAAGAGCTGATCTTGTCATTTTTCATACAGGAACAGAAAAAATCTCACAAATCTCAGATGACCAATTTTTGGATAGTGATTTTCGTTTCCCAGCCCATTACCTCAAGAACAACGAAATCTGCAAGTATTTGGTACATCCTTAGTTTGTCTCCTTCTTTATCTCCCTTTGTCTTTGAGTATTTTTAGAAATAACCGCTCAAGGCAAGCAGTGGTTTTGGGGGGAAACGCTGCTGAACTAAGCACTCTTTCAGTCTTTTCATATAGCTTTGCACTAATGGGAACATCTAACCCTGAAACATTTGCCTTTACTTTCTGTACTGTTTGGGAACGAGGCAACTATCAGGGACAATAGACAAAATGGCAGACACCCATCTCCTAAACTGTTAGCACCAACTGGAGGGACCCATCAGGCACAACTGTGAGAAGACCAATTTGGAGAACAATTGGGGAAAGTTTGTGTCTTTAAAAAATGGGCATTTGAACCTGCAGTTGGGAAAATTTCATACTAGAATTGGAGCTCTTAGAATATCACTGTCAACCCAAATGCTGACAGCAAGATTCTTGCATGTGTAATCAAAAAATGTTAACTTTCTCAACTTCTCATTTGAGATCCATTTTAAATCTTTGCCAAGTATTGATATGAACAGGCCATCTTCTAGAGCAGTGGTTCTCAACCTGTGCGTCCCCAGATGTTCCTGGTCTGCAACTCCCAGGAGTCCTCAACTGGCCAGGATTTCTGGGAGTTGCAGTCCAGGAACATCTGGGGACCCACAGGTTGAGAACGACTGTTCTATAGTGCTTACGAACTATCACCACCACTGATGTTCATCTTTCTAAGACTAGATGAAGACGCACAATCAGTGTCTCTTGACAATTAGGGATGGTTTGTTTATCAGTAGCAGTTTATCAGCACTCCAGATGTTTTCAACAACAACTTCCACATTCTTTTTATCATTGGCAATCTAGGCTCAGAATTCTGGGAGATATGGTCCAAAACATCTGGAGTGCCGAAGGTTTGCCACCACCCACCTACAGCATGCCAAGGAACAGGCAAGGTAAGCCATGGCTACAGTGGGAAATGGAAAGGTATTTGAACCTGGCAATCCAAGATGGCTGAGCTGAGTCTTTATTTGTTGTTGCCTCCCCTCCCTTCTTCTACTGTTTTAACCTGACACATGAAAATCTGAATAAATTTGAGTACTTTAATCCTCGGTTTTATAGCTTCCATAATATATAGCTGAAAGCAGCTGGCCATTTTAACAGTAAGCTTCAGCTTTTCTTGTTTATAGTCATGAACTCTGGACACAAACGCCTGGAAATATGCTTGACACAACCATTACTTCAAGAGAGTTCTAGGTTGTTGAATTTTCTGCAAAACCACCTGCCCTCTGGCACCCATTTATGTGAGTGATAAACACCAATTTTTCTTTCTTTCCTTGAATGCTGTTTTCCCCTACCACTCACAATATTGCTTTTTATGAGTATACATCACTGGATTTCTTCATCGGACTTATATCTCCCATTGTTCATTGTCACTTTAGCCCAATGGCTGCATTTTAACATAGTGGATTTGTGCAAGACATATGGTCTATCTATCCATTTGTTCAGTCAACTGAAGGGAAGGTTTTGGTTAAAAACCACCTGTCTGCTATAGCAGGAAAGGCATGGAGTCTCAGCAGATCATTCTCTCTCAGGATGATCTCCTGAACCTAGTATATGTGGGGAGGAGGAAAGTTATATTGAGCTAATTGGGGGTTTGATGTGCCAACTCTTCCATAAGTTCCATTGATTCAATGGATCTACTCTAGTTGCAACTTACTACTGGATTTTAGCCACTCTCTTTCACCCAGATGGTTTGCAGTGCCATCTCTTTCCCCATAAAATAGTAATAAACTCCCATTTAACGGGGAATAAATCCTCTTGAATTCAGCAATTCAAGAAAAGGCTACCAGCTGGCTTGCTTTGCAGTTGTCTTAGCAAAGTAAGGGACACCTGGGAAAATATCCCCATTTTCCAGATCAGAAACATAGGCTGGCATACTTTGCTTTGTTCGAGTGAGGATGTTTTTATTTCTAAGGGAAAATTCAAAGAAACAAGACAAAGACAAGGCACCTTAAAGATTGTTATATTTTAATGCAAGCTTTCGTGGATCAAGTCCACTTCTTCAGATGTACAGCAACAGAATGAAATGTTCAACGAAATATACAGTGAAATATAAGCTTCTAGCGGTGGTGAATCTTCGGCACTCCAGATGTTTTGGACCACAACTCTCACTATCCTTTGTCATTGGCAATATCGGCATGGAATTCTGGGTGTTGTGGTCCAAAACATCTGGAATGCTGAAGGTTTGCCACCACTGTGTAAGGGGTTGTCCCTGTTACTCTGTTGCAGAGCAAGGCCCTTTGCTTTGCATAGTTCAGAGCTGCCTTTTCAAATCCCTGCCCATCCAACGTAATATTGTTGCACTCTGCCTAGTTGGACACTTTGTATTTAGCCTGAGCTTTGGAAGTTTTAGTAGATGCTTCTGCAACACCTTTCTTGAAAGGAGCTACAGCCGGGGAAAGCTTATTCGCAATTAAACAAATTGGGTTTTTTTGGTGTCACAAGATGCCATCTCGTTTTTCCACTCCAGAAGATTTAAACCGGCGGCGATGAAACATTCCATGCGGTAGAGGGCGCCCGCACAAACCTATCGCCCTGCAGGAGGAGGCGCCGGCGCCGGCAATGCTTTTGCTTCTCTTTCTTCTAAAAATACGAGTTCAATTCCAGGTAAGCGCCGGCTGCTCCTCCTGCGTCCTCACTTAAAATAATAATAATAAACAAATAAATAATGGAATCGGCGACGTTCTACACCCTCGGATTCTCCAACTGTAGTCGATTCATGCCTTTTCCTTGCCAGTAAACCATTTCGGGTAGCCCGATGGCCATCCCGCGAAGGAGGGAGGGAGGAGGTTTTTTAGGGTCTTCAGATGCTCCGATGCACTTTCGCTGCCGCTGGTGGGAAGACCTGGAATGGTTTGGGAGCTCGGAGGTGGAAGGCGTTATTGCTCGTCCCGTTAAACCGTGGTTCTAAACAGCTCGAAGCCACGGCGCGATCATTTCTACGGAAAACCCGCGCAGTTCAAGAGGATGCTACTAGTGCACTAAATCCCCACGCTCCACACCCAGCGCAAACTTAGCCCTTGTAAAGCTGGACCTGCTAAACACAATCGCTGCCCAACGGAAGTAAAGCCGCAATCCTATAAACCAGGGAACAGAACTCCTGGTTGAGGCTACAAAGGATCTTGCTTCTGAGCAGACATTGGATCCGAGATGGACAGGAACGGACCGCGATCGCTTAGGGGGCAGTGGGAGTGCTTGCCCCGTTTAAGGGCCGTTTGGGGCCCGATCCTCCTTCTCAAAGGAACAGAGGGGGGCCACACTCCTTACAGTGGGCTGCTGTGTTTCCTCGGAAGCAAGAGTCGTAGCTTCGGTGCTAAATGTGACCTATTCTGTCTTGAAAAGGGAGAGAAAGAGATACGGTCCCCTCCCTCTTCCTGCAAACGTGGCTCCTCGTTCAGCTTTGTTTCCTCTGCCGAGGACGGGGGCGGCGGGTGGGATCTTCCCCGCCCCGAAGGCAAACTGGAAAGCTGCTTTCCTGTTCCCGGACACTCCCACCACCACCACCACCCCTATCATCATCAACAACAATTGCCCAACACACGGTCGATGCCCTAGGCAACCGGCTCTTGTCCTTGCCTGCACCGTTGGGAGAGGCAGCTGAAGGGGAGGAAGTGGGGGGCGGGAGAGGAAGGCGATTCCTCACTTGCCAAACCATCCATCCCTCGGCTGGACCAGCTGGCGGTCCTGTGCCTATACAGCCGCCCGATCCAACAGACACACTGTGTGTGTGTGTGTGTGTGTGTGTGTGTGTGTGTGTGTGTGTGTGTGTGTGTGTGTGTGTGTGTGTGTGTGTGTGTGTGTGTCCGATCCAACACACACTGTGTGTGTGTGTGTGTGTGTGTGTGTGTGTCCAACGCACACTGTGTGTGTGTGTGTGTGTGTGTGTGTGTGTGTGTGTGTGTGTGTGTGTGTGAGAGAGAGAGAGAGAGAGAGAGAGAGAGAGAGAGAGAGAGAGAGCGAGCAACACAACGAGCGCGCCCCGCTCGCATCCTTCCCAGCAAATCCGTGTCTGTGATTCCAAGGGGGGGGGGAGTTTACCCAACGGGGCGCTTACAATTCCACACCCGCAGAGACGCGAAAGCCCACGAGACGACCTCCTGACCGCCTCCGGTTGTTCCCGGACCCCAACCGAGCGATCGGCGGCTCTAGCGGCCAACGAAGTGGGGGGGGGGTGTCTATTTACCGCAAAGCTCTCTCTCTCTCTCTCTCTCTCTCTCTCCTCCGGCTTGGGGGGGGGTTATGAATGGGTGCAGCGGAAGCACCTCCCCCCCTCCGGACGTGACGCCCAGCCAATCCGCGCGTCCGCTGCGTGGATGGATGAGGTCAGCGCGGCGGTGTCGGGGAATGGAATGTTGGAAGTGTAACATTCGGGACCCCGGGCGGCGTTCGGCGATCGAACGCCGCGATCGGCAACGTTCGACGCGGAGAACGCCGTGTCCGCCCCCTCCCTCCCTCCCTCCCTCCACGCTTCCCCCACCCCACCCCCGGCCGGCCTTCTGGGTTGCCCGCGCGTTGAGATGAATGGCTGAGTGGGGCGGGGGCTGAGCGCCGGAGGAGGAGGAGGAGGAGGAGGAGGAGGCGGCGGTGGCGGCGGCGGCGGTGGCTGTACCAGCGAGCGGAGGCAGCTTCGGCAGAAAAGGAAGGAAGGAAGGAAGGAAGGAAGGAGGCTCTTTGGTTGGCTTCCATCGCGGGGGGGCCCTTCGCACTGAGGTTGCAGCACGGCGGAAAGAGAAGCCACCGCCGCCGCCCCCTCTCCCCGCGGGTGTGTTGGGAAGCTGCTGCCGGCGGGGCGGAGAAAAAGAAAAGAGAAATGCAGGGATTCGTAAGGTTACGGTGCTCGGGCTGGAACCTGTAATCTGGACGGGGCCGCTGCCGCTGTGAACCGGGGCGGGCTGCCGAAGCTGGTGGCTGCCGACTTGCTGCTCTGAAGCCGGGCGCTCGGGTGTCTCCTCCGTCCGTCCTTCCTCCTTTTTTCCTCTTTTTTGTTTATTTTTTTAATTAAACGTGGATGTTTGGGGTGAACTGAAGTTGCAGCAGCAGCTGCTGCTACACCTTGATCGTCCGCAAACCTTGTGTGTGTGTGCGTGCCTGCCTGTTTGTGTGTGTGTGTGTGTGTGTGTGTGCATGAGCGGGAGGGAGGAGAGGGCGGGACAGATTTCTCAATCTCGCCACGGCAGATTTAAGGGCAAAAGGCAGCTGGATCCGGCGAATTCAATCGGCGAAGGGCTGGCGTCTTCTCGCCTCTTGCATGCAAGCGAAAATCCCAGCCTCTTGTGCAAAACCGCGCTGGGCGTGATTCTTCTCTGCCTCCCCCGGCTTCTCTCTCTCGTTTCCCCCCCTTTTGCTCCTTGTCTCCGACTCTCCCTTCCTAAACTTCTTTCTCTTGCCCCCCGCCCCACGTTTCCCTCCCTCCCCCACCTTTTGCCGTGCGAGCCAAAGATGAACGACAGGAGTGGAGAAAGTTAAAAAATCGCCCACATGCGCTGCATCAGCCCAAGGCTTGGGGAAAGGAATAAAGAGAAGGTGGAGGAAGAGAGTTTAAAGTCTTTGCAGGCGGGAAGATGGCGGACTCCAGCTGAAAGTGTGGATTGGCAAACTTGGGCGATCTTTGTGTTTATTTACAATCCTCTTGACCCAGATAGGACACATGCAGGCCAAAAAACGCTATTTCATCCTGCTCTCCGCTGGCACTTTCGTCGTCCTTCTCTTCTACTTCGGAGGCGTGCAGTTCAGAGCATCCAGAAACCAAAGCAGGCGAGAGGCTCTCGGCAGCGGTAGTAGTAGCAGCAGCAGTAGTAGTAGTAGTAGTAGCAGCAGCAGGAATGGCCCGCAACACCCCAGCCCCGAACATTACTGGCCCCGATTCCCGGACGCCCTGCGCCCTTTCGTTCCTTGGGAGCAGCTGGAGAGCGAGGAGTACAACGTGCACGCCTCTCCCCGGCAGAAGCGCGATGCCAACGCCAGCGTTTACAAAGGCAAGAAGTGCCGCATGGAGTCCTGCTTCGACTTCGCCCTGTGCCGGAAGAACGGCTTCAAGGTCTACGTGTACCCGCAGCAGAAAGGGGAGAAGATCGCCGAAAGTTACCAAAACATCCTGGCCGCCATCGAGGGCTCCCGCTTTTACACTTCCGACCCGAGCCAAGCCTGCCTGTTTGTCCTCAGCCTGGACACCTTAGACCGAGACCAGCTGTCCCCCCAGTACGTGCACAACCTGCGCTCCAAAGTGCAAAGCCTCCACTTGTGGAACAATGGTAGGAACCATTTAGTTTTTAATTTATATTCCGGCACCTGGCCTGACTATACCGAGGATGTGGGCTTTGACATTGGCCACGCCATGTTGGCCAAAGCGAGCATCAGCACCGAAAACTTCCGGCCCAAGTTTGATGTCTCCATCCCGCTCTTCTCCAAGGATCACCCAAGGACAGGAGGGGATAAGGGCTTCCTGAGGTTTAACACCATCCCGCCCCTCAGGAAGTACATGTTGGTCTTCAAAGGGAAAAGGTACTTGACCGGGATTGGTTCGGACACCAGGAATGCCTTATATCATGTCCATAACGGGGAGGATGTTGTCCTATTGACAACCTGCAAGCATGGTAAAGACTGGCAGAAGCACAAGGATTCACGGTGCGATAGAGACAACGCGGAGTATGAAAAGTAAGTCCAGCGCTTTTGGGTGGCTCCCTTTCCCTTGTGTTCGGTGGCTTAACATAACCAGGACACCGTGATGACTTTTCAGGGAGCCTCTCTAACCTGCCTCTGTCTGTCTTGCATACAAAATTCTGGTTAAATCACAGACTCATTGGGCCTGCCTTTTTTTTTTTTTTTTTTTGAGGAAGGGGGGAGGAAAAATATCTGTCCTTTCTAAGGCCAAATTTGCCCTGAGTTGTAAGTTTGAATCACATGTAGGGCCATTTGTGCACAGATCTGTGTTCTCAGGTTGCAGGTTCCAGCATCCCAGAGCAAAATAGGGAGTTGTCAAAAAAAAAAAAAAAAACCCACACACAAAAACCCTGCACACCTGCAATGGTAGAGGATTTCTGTCCATGTGGAAATGTTTGAAATGGCATGTAGATCCATGTAGGAATGTGCAGACGCCAACACTGGAGCAAATACACGGAAGGATTTGGAGCAGCTTGAGGGTTTCATCTGTTGATACCCAGATTCAAAATCCACCGGTTGGAAACAAATATAAGAGAGCCTAATGTGTTGGTAGGAGTGAGTCTGCATTGCATTGAACGTCCTGGCGGGATGGGAATGGACTACATTTAATACCATTAGAACTTGCTGCAAGGCAAATTGGCATTTGGGTGTGCTGTCAAGCTTTGTGAATTCTCCAAAGATTCATTCATTAATATACATGCATAGGATCAGATTTGTTTGTTCTGTTGATTTGGTGAGTTTCTTGGGTTCAGCTGGATCCCGTGATATCTAGTCCACCAGTCTCTGCATGACCCATCCTGGGTGGAAATTAGCTAGATCCCCTGTTTGTTCGTTCTTTCCCAGTTATTCATTCATTAAGGTTTTCTCCCCATGCTTAAGTAGTCATTTCTTTAACCCCAATGACTGTTGCCTGGAACAAAGTTCAGAGAAATCTGATTACTTGTTAAATATGTGGGTGTGTATTCATTTATTAAGATGAGTACACCTAGTTTGCTTATCTGAGGTTCCTGATTCAGTAACAGAAATGAATCAGTGTGTCTACACTCCTCAGTGTCTAGTTTCCATGTTTATTTTTCTTGTGCAAAACAGCTGTAGAATCAGTGAACAAGAGATGTGGAATTGGTCCCACTTCAAAGCCCTTTGTGTGTCTTTTTTTCCATGTTGACAAGAATTTCCAGTGCTGTAAACATTTCCTGTGGTTTTTCCACTTCATGTCTCTCTCTTTCCTACTTTCTGATATTTTTATATGAATGCTTCAGCTGTAATCTAGATTCAAACATATGTGATGTGAAGTGATCACAGCGTACCTTCTGTTGATTCATCTATTAAGAGAATAGTTGAGAAAGATTTTGAGTTCCTGAGAAGACTTTCTCCAGACCTGAAGAATTTTTTTTACCATTCAAAATCTTACTGTATTAGTAATGCAGATTAGCTGGTATTATGTGAATGATTGTTGCATGCAACCTTGCCCTTGCTGTGGATTACACTTGTATGATTTCATTTGGCTAAGTAATTTATCCGTCTTGGCCCAGCAGAAATGGCAAATTGTCCATATAATTTTTTCCATGTAGCTGCTGAAACTGCAGTTTGGTGGGGATAACGGCCACACAACGATAGTGATAATCAGTCTATTTGAAACTAATTACTTAACTTTAAATGCTGATCAAAGCTGGTTTTGCAGAGTCAAGATTCCTGCATTAAAGTAACCCAATTTTATCCAAACCGTTGTTGCATCAGGAGTAGCTTATTAGACTTAGAGGCTTAAAAGGGCTGCTATGCAGGTTGGAAATATTTTAACTACTGAAAGGCAAATGTGTGCTAAAATTGGTCTGCCATTTAAAATTGTTTGATATTGACTTGTAGCTAGAAAAGTTTGGGAAGTTGCTTAGCAGCTAGACATCAGACTCTAGGAATGAGCATAAGTCTCCTTCAAGGGCACTGGTGGAAGAAGCCATCGGATTTGTCATGCTCCTGGAGGCAAGTATGATGGCTAGCCCCATAAAGATTATCATACCAATGAGAAATATCATACCAATGACATTCCAATGTTGCGATGATCGCAACTGACAATAAAAATAATGGTTTTTAAAATACTTCTACATGTGAGTGTGTACATTCATGTGTATGAAAGAAAATCAGGACTGATAGCTGTGTTCTGGAAGTTATTCTTCCTGACGTTTCACCAGTCTCTGTGGCCGGCATCTTCAGACATCCAGGAGTTCTCTCTGTGCTTTGGGGACTCCTCTGTGCTCTCCTAGTTCCCTGAGCTCCTTGCCCTCTGAAGATGCCAGCTACAGAGTCTGGCAGAACATCAGGAAGAAAAACTTCCAGAACATGGCCAAACCGCCTGAAAAACTCACAACAGCTACCAGATCCCAGCTGTAAAAGCCTTTGAGAATACAGAACCAGGACTAATGCCTATACCAGTGATGGCAAACCTTTCAGAGACTGAACACCCAAATTGAGATTCAAAATTGACTAATTGTTTGCAAAGTGCCAATACAGTGTTTTAACCTGAATACAGGTGGCTGTGAAAGGGTGATGTCGGGTGCCCACAGAAAGGACTCCGAGTGCCACCTTTGGCACCTGTGCCATAGGTTCGCCAACACTGGCCTATACCTTCCTGAAAATGCTTTGAGGAAATGAGGTTGTGTTTTGATTATGGTCAGCTAGGCTGGTGTAGTGCTAAGTCTTATGCAGTGGGTTTAGCAAACTGTATAAGTTTTGTAATGCCGACAAACTTTCTCCCAGTTGTTTTACGTTTAAAGACACAAGCTAGCTCAAGGTTGTGACTTGTCAAGGCTTCAGTTCTAAGCCTGGCTAATATTCATGGCCAGCAAAGCCAAAATTCTGTGGAGTGACACTCATCCTTATGGGGAGATGTCTGAGTTGCATTTCCATTGCTAGCCACAAAGATGCTGCCCTTGTCTGAGGCAGAGGAGAATCTTCAGAAACTGGCACAGATGGGTAGATACTAGATTTGCCAGGATGCTAGATTTGCCAAGAATTTCAGGCGAAATCCAAAGAAACAAAACAAAAGCCAAGGATACGTGGCACCTTAGAGACTAACTATGATATTTCTCTCACTTTAGAACTCCAAGATACTCAGAATGGAATGGGTGCAAAACTGAAGCACATGCTTAGCATGATATCCCCCCCCCAATTAGTGCAATTGGGATTTGCACATGGATCTTTTTATGCATGAGTCATTGTCCTTTCCCAACCTTGATTTGGGACAGCCTAGTTTAGGAGTGGGGTATATGTTGTGAAAACAATCTAAAAATCTTCTGTGATGGACCGCCAGGGTGCCAGAGATCTAGTATAGAATCATAGAATCATAGAGTTAGAAGAGACCTCAAGAGCCATCTAGTCCAACCCCATGCCGTGCAGGAACCCCATCACAATATTTTCCGATAGATGGCCAGCCAGCCTTTGCTTAAAAACCTCCAAAGAAGGAGACTCCACCACCCTTAGTGGCAGCATATTCCACTGCCGAACAGCTCTTGTCATGAAGTTCTTCCTAATGTTCAAATGGAATCTCTTTTCCTGTAGTTTGAAACCATTGCCCCGAGTCCTAGTCTCTGAAGCCATGGAAAACAAACCTGTTCCCTCTTCCATATGACATCCTTTCAAATATTTAAACATAGCTATCATATCCCCCCTCAGCCATCTTCTTGAAAGGCTAAACATTCCCAGTTCCCTAAGCTGTTCCTCATAAGACATTTCCTCCAGACCCTCAACCATCCTGGTTGCCCTCTTCTGCACCCGCTTTTGGGGGGTTAGTAGCTTCCCACCCATCCTCAGTCTGGCTGTAGAGCTTTCTCATTTTTTCCAAGGCAGGTTAATTGATCTTGATTTATGGCTTTCCGGAAAAAGGTAAGGGCAATTACTTTTGCAAAATGCCAGAGATGATTAGGGCCACGCTTTGAAAGACAGCACTTCGGAGAGCCTCAATTGGCAGCCCTAACAATCACACAGAGGCACGGATTCGATGTGGATTTATACTGCTTGGTCACCTACTGTGCAGCGCTCTCCCCTCCCACCTTTCCTCCGTCTCCTTCCTTACCCCCTCCTTTTCGTTCTCCTATTCAAGTCCTGTCCGTGCTTTGCTCTGCACTTAGTTTATGAAATCTGACAAGGCCAGGTCCGGAGGGAAACATGACTTTCAGAATCCTCACAGTATCTCTTTATAAGCACATTATATCCATTCTCATACATGAGAGAGTCTCCTGCTAACTCTTTTTACCTTGCAGGGGAGAAAAAGGCAGCTTTTGAAAAAGAGAAATGTGATGGTTTCAGGGGAGTTTTCCAAAATAATTTAAAAGGCTAAAGCTTAAATTTGAGAGGACTTCTTTTCTTTTCTTTTCTTGGAGTGGGCAGAAGAGTGTTAGATGGTTAGATCAGTTCCTGGAGGATGGGAATTCCAGGGACTATTAGTATTACTGCTGCCTGGATAGCTCAGAGGTTTTAAGTATCTGGCTGCAGTTCCAGAGGCTGGGAGTTCAGTTCCCCACTGGGCCTCTGGCATGAGGCCTTGGGCAACCTGCACAGTCCCTGAGCTCCTCCTGAAGGAAACCCCTTCTGACTATTCTGTACCTGGAAAACCTTGAAAAGAGTCCCCGTAGATCAGAACTGACTTGTTGGCACCTGAGTAGCCATGGTGGTGCAAAAAAACAAAGTGTTCTGTTTATATACCACCCCATACCACTTCAAGTAGTCTCTGGGCGGTTTACAGTTTTAATCATGCAGGCTACACATTGCCTCCCCCCCCCCAGCAAGCTGGGTACTCAGTTTACCGACCTCGGAAGGATGTAAGGCTGAGTCAGCCATGAGCTGGCTACCAGGGATTGAACCCCAGGTCATGAGCATAGTTTTACCTGCAGTACAGGCATTTAACCACTGCGCCACGAGGCAATAATTACAATATTATTATTGACTATTATTGACTGAAAACTTTCCTTTTTAAAGAGGCATATGGCAACCTTATTACTTAATTTTTTTCTTTCTTTCTCTCTTTTGCCGTCCACCTCGTCTTTTGTGGAGGTTCCCTCCCTCCTTTTTTTTTAGTGCTCCTTGTTCTCTGTTGCTGTTTTATATTGTTGTTTTATTTTAATTGTAAATGCCCAGAGTTCTGTCTGGAAGATGGGTGGTCTATAAATACAACAAACAAACAAACAAACAAACAAACAATATGAAACCCCCCTGGATAAATGCAGTGCATATTTGGCTACTAAGAATGGGAAGGTAGATAAGAAAGAACCTTTGCTTTTCTTCTGTGAGCTTCCACCAGCATTTGCATGTTGGCTGGTGGGGTGCTGTGGCCCATCCAATCCATGGTCTGTGGTTCCTATAATCCATAGAATCAATATTGTTTATAATTTAGGAATTTCCTTCTCTAGGTAGGGGTAAGCTAAGGAGTCCTGTGCCTCGTGGTATCTATCAATTGTTGATCATGCCAAGAAGCTTATCTTCCCTTGCTTTCTATAGTGGAGAGGATCATAGATAAATAAGTTATTGGTTGTACTGGTGGTATTGAGTTTAGCAAGGTAGGCTGTTAATGGCTGGAACAGGATTGCCTTGTTTATAGGAGTGGAAAGCTATGTTATACTTTTGCTCCTCTCCACCCACCCAGCCCCCATTCACCCCAAATGCTTCTGGTAGGGGCCTGCATTCTTGTTTGGGCTTCCTTGAGATTAAACCCATTGACATTTTGTGAGTGTGTGATAAGAGGATTTGCTTTTGAGGAATCTGGCTAGGATCCATTGCAATCTTTCTGTGGAATCTGATTGCCTAGCAAACTGCTGAAAGAGTGAGCAAAGAACTAAGTATAATAATGTTAGTTGCAATTAAATGTTGTCTTGGAAACTGCTGAGTATGCCACATGTTTTATTTGTCTGTTTCTTCTCTTCCCTACCTAAACTCTGCTGATAAGCTTTTAAAAGCCTATTTTGCAATATGCTTGGGGAAAGTTTGATGTGTTTTGGCTCCAAGATCTATTAAGAAATCCATCTGCAGAAGCAAACTAATTAATTTTCATCAGTTATGTATCTCAGCAAATAAAGCACATGCTGACTGGAATGGCTTGCATTACCTTGATATGAATAATTGCACAGGGTCTAAGAATTTCCTCGTTTTAGGCTGTGTCTGGGTGTTATAATAAACTTTATTAGTATATATGCCTTGGTCACATTTAGGCTCGCTTTCAGCAGTATTAAATTTTAATCACTTTAATACCTCCTTTATTTATTTATTTATTTATTTATTTATTTATTTATTTATTTATTTATTTATTTATTTATAACTGGGAGACATGGCACTGTGAAAGAATGTTAATTTATATAAACTATGAGACTAACAATAATAGATTAGGCTACTCAGAAGTAAGCCCCATTGAGGTCAGTGATGCTTATTTCCAGGAAAAGAGGGTTAGGATTTTATCCTTATTCACAAAGTTAGTGATTGTAGCTAGAGTAGTGGTACCTTGTATAAAGGAATTAATTCGCTCCAAATGAAATTATGTTAAGCAAAATTTCCTTTGTACAAATTCCCATAGGAATGCATTGGAAACGGAGTGATCCAATTTTTATGTTGTACGGATTCTCCCCATAGGCCATTATGTTAAGCAAATTTCCCCTATCTCCGGAATTTTTATGTTGTACAGATTTTATGTTATACAAACTTTGTTTGTTATACAAGGGTCCACAGTATAACTATTAGATAGGGAGGATTTTATACAAGATGCAGCATACTGTAGTCTACAAAATGGATCCAAACAAGCAAGTTGATTAATGTGGTGTTATGCATTGTCATGTTTTTCAACAGGACTGATAGCTGGGATTTGTTATGTTTACCAACATTATAGATGTGACCAGAAAGCAAAGAAGAAGCAAATAGATTGCCTCCCGGAACCGCCATTTTGTCTAGGTGCCAAGATCAGGACTTCTTCTTTGCTTTGTTTTGAAGAGGCTTGGAAAAATAGACAGTATTGAAATACTGATAATGTTTCAATTTACAGTGGTCCCCCGCCCTTTTGCGGTTCATATACTGCGGTCCTGCTACATCGCAGGACTGCAGTATATGAAAAAAGCCCCTCTGGGTTAAGGGGGGAAAGGCCTGTTTCAGGCCTCCCTTACTTACCCAAGGACTGGGGCAGCCCCAAACGGGCCTGTGAGGGCCTTCCCAAGCCTTCTAGAGGCCTCCAAAGGCCCGGGAAGGCCTCATAGTCCTGTTTGGGGCAGCGCCAGGCTGGGGGTAAGTACAAGAGCCCCCAGCTAGGCGCCCCAGACCCGTCCCGAACTACATCCACATATCACAGATTTTCACTTATCGCAAGTCAATTTGGGCCCCTAACCCCTGCAATAGGGGGTCACTGTATTCTATTTTGGAAGCCCCTCCCATCTTTTATAAAGTCTGCCTGGAAGGAAATTTGTTGAAACTTTTGTACTTGCTTGCCATAGCGAAAATGGAGGTAACTGCTGCATAGCTCAGTGGCTTAGGTATCTGGCTGTGGACCTAAAGGTGATGAGTTCAATTCTCCACTGTCCATCGTTGACAAGGACTGATCCACATGACCCCTTCCGGCTCTGCAGTACTATGATGATTGATTGATTGTAACATTTTAACAGTAGCGGGAGTCTGTATTTGAAATTACTTTAGCTGCTTTTAATCTAGACGCCCATTTCTTCCTCCATGGCTACAGTCTAAAAATGTTGACTACTTGTGTATTTATTAGCTAAAAATGGGGCTAATTGGCCTGTACACATCACGTCCCTTGTGAAGCCAACTCCCAGTGCTTAGAGAAAAAATACAAAGGGCTTGAAATGGTTTGGCTCCTATCTCTCCCAGCCGTGTATATGCAACAAAAATTGTATGTATTGGACATGAGAGGGTTGTATTTTAAGAATGAGCCCACAAGTAGATCAGAACTGAGAGTTTAAAAAAGGCCAAGCATTTGCTTTCTTTACCTCTACCTTGGATGCAGTCGAAAAGGAATCTGGCACAGAGGATGTAGAATGTCTAATAATTTCTACATATCTCTTGCAAGGATCCTGCCAAGTCTGGGAAACAGGGTTCTGGCAGTTCAGCTTAAAGAGTTGATGCAAGAGCCAGCAGTTAGGCTGCTCTTGGAGGAAACCTCCAACATATACATATATATCCTGTATGTACAACACACACACACAAAGCGAATTTGGAATAGCAGATGGAGGACATAGGAGAAGGACATAGGAGATCTGGCTTCAAATTCCTCCTTGGCCATGGAAACTCACTGAGGTTGTGGTGGCTGGGTAGCCGTGGTCAACCACTCCTTGAACGTCTCACCTCAGGGCACTTACTGTATTGTGTGTGTTGTGTTGTTACAGTCATGATTGACTCTTCATGACCCCATGTCCATGGTGTTTTCTTGGCAGGAGCACTGGAGTGGTTTGCCAGTTCCTACTCTAGGCGCCTACAGCACCTGGTATTCCCTGGTGGTCTTCCATCCAAGTACTAACCAGGGCTGACCCTGCTTTGCTTCCGAAACCAGGCGAGATTGGATGTGCTTATAGGGCATCTAGGCTGGCTACTTACTGTATTAGGATGGCCATAAGTTGGAAGTGATTTGACGATGCAACAGCAATATATCCTGTACCTGAGTGATGAAGGAACCTCAGGCAGAGAAGACAATGGGAATGAGGATGGGGGAGGCACATATTATTTCACCCTACTCTTTCCATGTTCATTGTGTGCAGTTTATAGTTCCTGAATAGGGTTTCTCTGTGTCAGCATCAGCTGGATATTGTGGTGGGTCTGGCATGATAATGTTACTTTGATTCTCACTTCTGGCACATCCATTTTGCTAGAAGTACATGGAATTCACTGGGGGAATTGGCAGAGGCACCACTCCTATTGAATCTCCTAGTCTTTTTTTGAAGCAAAGTGCTGTTTTTAAGATAAATAGCAGCCAGCATTTACTTTACTTCATAAATGAGTGTTTGACGGCTTGCTGAAATTTGATTTCTTGAGGTTTTCTGTATTCATGATCTGCCTCAATGCTGTTCTAGGAATACCCAAGAGTTGTCAGTGGATTTAGGTAGCAAGCCATTTCTATCATAACAAAGTAATAGCTACAGACTTCAGTTACGTTGTTTGCTGTATTATTAAATAGTCTGTTGTGTGTGTACTGTAATGGGTTTTGTTTATATGCTGTAATTGTTTCCAGGAGTGGTAATGCAATAACTATTCATTGCATCAGCTCTAAATTACTTAAGGACAGAAAAATTAATGGGTATAAGTGTAAGTTATCCATGAGATTTGTAAGGATGATTTAATAGATGGGGGTGGGGCAGGAATTTGCTTCTATTTTAAAAAATTGATTCACGGTGCTAAATGTGTATGTGGTAGACCGGTGTTTCTCAATAATGATGCACAAAATTCCTGTGGAACAGAAATGGGGATGCTGAGTTCCATAACTATTACTAGACTTATAGAAGTGTACCAAGCCATTTCTAGCTGACTTAATTGCCATGGATCTGCTGCTAGTGGCTCATTTACATTTCTTCCTAATCCATTACTCATACTCCCTACTTACTCACCGTACAAGTGTACCTTGGTTTACGAATGCCTCCGTTAATGTAATTTTCAGTTTACGAAAGGAAATCCATTGAAAATAATGCCTCGATTTACAGATTTCCCTTCCCACAATACCTCAGTTTATGATTTTTTTGAATGTATTTATTTCCCTAGAATGCATTGCACCCCTGTGCATTTCTGGTTTACAAATTTTTCGCAATACAAAATGTACCAGAGAACGCATTAAATTCTTAAACCGAGGCATGCCTGTACATGGAAAACATAAGAACAAAATGCCTGTACACATAAAAGCCCTTTGAGGAAGAAGTTTAAAAAAATCATGATGGGACCCAGACCCTTTGAAAGAGGCATTGGTGGAATGTAAAATGGTAAAGTTTGAGAAAATTTGCATGTAGGAAGGTCTCACCTTTGACTTCTTCAATTAGAACAACAAGGTGGGGAAGAGACCTGATAGAGAAAAAAACAAAACAATCGCTAAAAACCTGGGTGGCTGCTACCAAACAGAGTTGTCAACACTGGATTATCTAGACTATTATCTAGTAGCCCACGAAGGGTTCAAAAGTAGCCTGCTGGCCATCAAAAAAAAGTGAGGGGATAAGTTCTCCACCCCTCCCTCCCCCATCCCAAGGACCACCACTGCCCCAGTAAAGTTTTGGGTCTGCCAGCCTACTGTCTCAGCCAAGCGGGGCAGTTCAGGGGCCATGGCACATTGTTCCCTCCAGAACATATTAATTGGTTTTCAATGCATTACTATGTGAAACGGCTGCTCTGCTTACCAAAGTTTTTAACTTATGAGTATGTGCTCGGAACGGATAAAATTAGTAAGTTGAGGTTTTAGTGTAGTAGCCTTCAGGCACTTTGGGCCGGAAAAAGTAGACCTTGGCCTGTTCAAAGTTGAACAGCTCTGATCTAGACCAAGAGTCTTACCTGTTGTAAGAGAGTCCTGTGGTTCTATTGTACAGGTAGATAAAATAATAGAACAAATTTATAGACACTAAGCTAAGTGAGATATCTAAGGAGAGCCTGTAGCAATTCTAATTCTTAGTGAGCTTCCATGACCAAGTAGGGTTTTGAACCTTAGCTTCCTGAGTTGAGTTCACTCTATCCCAGTGGTTTCCAGCATGGGGTCCCCGGATGTTCTTTGACTGCAACTCCCAGATATTTTGACCAGCACAGCTAGTGATGGAGCCTTCAGGGAGATTTAGTCCAAGAACTTCTGGGGACCATGGCGAAGAATCACTGCTGTATCTCATACATGACACTGAGTATCTGAGATAAAATAATATTTGATATGTTCATTCAATGGATTTCACCTCTGTCTGGAGGAGAATTTTGATCACCTTTGTAAAGGTACATTGTTTCAGTTACACCTGATCAGTAATATTGTTCTTAGTTCTTTCTGTCTATTCCTCTTAGGTGGTGGGGTCTTTCTTTTCTCAAATTGCCAGGGAATTGTTTTTTTGTGAAATTCTGCAGTTTGGCGTGATGGCCAACAGACCTTGCAATTCAAAACAGAATCCCTTGTGAAGTCATAAAAGCACACTGTTCTCAATAGAAAAATTCAAGGGATTGGAGTTAGCTGGCCAAGCAAGAATTGACATGTTTCCCTGCACAAAAGAGACACAGAAAAAGATGTGAGAAAGAATTTCAAGTTACAAAGAGGCCTTGATCCGGTAAAAGTTTCTGCTTGGCTGTGGATAATATGATCCAGATAAATCACATTCTGGATAAATATTCATAACAAGATAAAAGTTTTTTTTTGAACAGAGAAAGAAATAACTAATGCATAATACTGAAGTATTAAAATAGTAGTGTTATAAATAATTTGGTACAAGCACCACTGGAGAGAAATAACAGTTTCTATGTACATCTTGTGTTGCATCTAACTGCTGTTTGTCCTTTCACTTTATGTTGCCCAATTCCTTACATTAGGTAGAAAAGAACCCTTATGTGTGCAATTTTTAAAGACAAAACTTTTGGTGTTTTCTAGCAATTTCTCTTTGCTTTGCTGCTGAGTCTCTGACTGGACTAGCAACAATAGAACTCTTGTGCCATAGCAGTTCTTCTGGGTGCACATTAGTCACACTTAACTATGTAGTTTGCAACTGGATGAAAATTAGTGGGGCGTGAGTTTGGGAGAGGATTAGTTTTTAAGCTCTCACCTCTGTAAATATATTTGCCTCTTTCTTATGTGCAATGACTTTCAAGAAACTGCCTTTTCACTTTCTTTTTTTCCTAACTGGAAAAAGTAATGGCTTGCATGTATCTGTCGAAGGATCAGTGGTCACTCTGGAATGTGTAAATAATGAATTTCAAAACCACTGTGCACATTTATGCGACTCAATCTGAAAGAATCAACAATTAAAACAAGTACTGTATACAGTAGATCAGTGATGGCGAACCTTTTAGAGACCGAGTGCGCAAGCTGTGATTCAAAACCCACTAATTTTTAACAAAGTGCCAACACAGCAATTTAACCTGAATACAAGTGGCCGTGAAGGGGCAATGTCGGATGCCCACAGAAAGGGCTCCGAGTGCCACCTTTGGCACCTGTGCCGTAGGTTCGCCAACACTGGGCTACACCTTTCCAAAGAACTGATCCTTGCACATTCTGACTGGGACTGGTATGAGTGGTTGTCCAACAACGTATGAGAGTCTAAATTTTGAAACGATTGGGCTAAATGGACTCATGGCCTGACCCCCCGTGGAAGCTCTTGGCTCTTGGGCTGCTCTTGGCTCGTCAGTTGTTATTGGAATGGCAATGCAGTTGGGTGTCCTTTTGGCCACTGTTGGCAGAGGGCTAAATCAAGTGATGATCATTCCAGCTGACCTGGATCCATAAAGTAATTGGAGTGTGTGAAGTCAGCCTATGGATGCATTGGGTCTCTTCTCGCTGAGGCTGGCAAATGAATTTAGACCACAACGAGGAGCATGTTGCAGTCCTATGCATTTTTCCTAGTGGAAATGAAGCTGATTAGGTTGGCTGGGGCTTTCTCATTGGTAACTTTGTGTAAGGATGGAGCCTTAATCTCTTCCTGCTTCAGTCTTATACATATGGCATATTATATTGCCTTATGGGCTCGCTTACTCTTGTGCTCACTATCAACCCCTCTCCAGTTCTTCTGACAGGTAAAAAAAGGCTTGTTGGTCTCAGGGTACTGGGAAGGTAGGAAACAGGGAGACTTTCCTTCTCCAGATTCTGGAGCAAGTGAGAGAAAACCTTGCTTTCATTTGAGCCCAACTGCTCACATTCTTTGTGTTGCTGGTTGGAAAAAGCATATTGCTGTTATTTAGTAAGTGGTATTCTGTGCCACCAAAGTGCAGCTGATTTTTAATGATTTTCATAGGGTTTTCCAAGTAGGTGAGCTATGTATGGAGTGGTTTTGCTGGTGCTATATCCCAGCCTCATGGGTTGCTCTGACCGAGCAGTTTCAAACCCACATCACCTGGACCATAATTCTATTTGCTGTGCTGGTCTTTGAATTGCATATATTGGCAGTAAATCCTACTGGGTCTTCCATATTAACACAGGGTTCCCTATTAACATAGCCTATTAACATAGATCTTCCATATTAACCTAGGTTCTGGTCACAAAATCGGGCCCCAAACCTGTTTGTGTTTATCCGCAGATATCTGCACGATTTTTAACAGCCATTCTCAACCAGTGAATTGTGAGTGTACCATCAAGGCATATCAGGATTCCACAGGAGACATCTGTGGTTTAAGAAGACATATGCAGTACTATAGTTTTCCTTTATCATTGTTCATCTCTAACTCATGATTTAATTAATGTTAAGAAATGAAGATCAAAACAATATTTTAATTTTTTTATTTTATAAATGCTTTGATTTTTTGATGCACTCTTCTCCTCATGGCACATTGATTAAACTGCTGTACTGCAACCTAAACTCAGCTCACAACCTGGGGCTGAGGTTCACTCAGCCTTCCATCCTTTTGAGGTGGAGAAATGAGTACTCAGCTCATTAGGGGGCAGTCAATGTGTATGCTGCATAATTAAATTGTAAACTGACCAGAGGGTGCTTTACGCTCTATGGGACAGTACATAAAAGTCATCCCTCTCCCACCTTTTTAAATCATAGAATCATAGAATCAGAGAGTTGGAAGAGACCTCAAGGGCCATCTAGTCCAACCCCCTGCCATGCAGGAACCCCATCACAAAATCAATTCTTGTTGTGGGTGTAAAATGAAAGTGATGTCCAAACTTTGGCTCTCCAGATGTTCTGGACCACAACTTCCAGAATCCTAAACCTGTATTGCCAATGACAAAGGACAGCGGGAGCCGTGGTCCAAAACATCTGGACGGCCAAAGTTTAGACACAACTGGTGTAAGATGTTTTTATTTATTTGCAGGGGCATAGGTTTTTAAACAGGGTGAAATAGAAGGCCTGAAAAAAAGGCAGAGGGATTGGTATTTATGGTGTTCATCATAACATTATTAGGAATTCCAAGAATATGGTTGTTGCCTCAAGTAACATGGATGTAGTCTGAACTCAAGATCTATAGTCAGGCATATCCATTAGGAAAGAGTTGGTCTTGTAATACAACAGGGTTGTGGAAAGCAAGGCAGTTGATACTGCCATCTGGAAATCTTGACCCTTGAATTTCCTGACAGATAGAAGTTAGGATATAAATAAAATGCTGTTCTCTTTCTGTTAGGCAGGGGCAAAATGTGTTAGGTGATGCTGCTGCTTTTATTTGGAACCTGGATATCATTTGAAACAGTCTGGTGTGCTGTGCTCCTGTTTTTTGTACAAGTACTCAGATGCTTCTGCCTGTGAATACCTTGGCAACTGTTTCCGAAAAAGATGTAATAGGAACATCTAGAGGCTGCACACACACACACACACACCCAGCACAACCGCTACTCTTTCAGTGTTTTTCCTCCTTCACCCGCAGATAACTGCCGGCACATTTGATAACAGTATCTGATTTACAGGTGCAGCTGGGGAGTTTGATGTTTAACTGTTGTAAAGTGTGCCATCCAAATTGCCCCCGCTATCTTCTGCAGATGCCAAATCGGAGTCTGCCTCTGCAAATCAAACTCATTATTTGCAGATGAAGGGAAAGAACAATTCAGAGCCCATAGCAAAGGAGATTACACTTGGAAAGCAAGGGGTGGGGTGGGAATGGCCTTGCTTCGGAATTCCTGTTTTTGCATTTTTTTCTACACTGTAGAAAAAAATGATATGTAGACTCCTTTCTTTAAAAAAAAAGTCCATTCAGTTTACTGCCCAGTGCTTTGCAAGGTGCTGGTGGATGGACATTGAATACAGTTTGGCCAATTCAAGGGTGAGGACAATAAAATTATAAGATTTTACTTATGTAGCATTATTCTTAAGTTCATCCTCTTCTTTTTTTTTTTAATAAAAACTGCTTTTGAGGATTTGGTTGCTTGGGACTGGGAGCTGGAATCCTCTATTCTTGGTGAAGGCAATGAAAACTATGAAAAGAGTTTGATTAACACCTGAAGTGGCAGAGTGTCAATAAAGCTAACCTTTCATGTGACACTAGTCTTGTTAAGGAGTGAAGAAAACTTATTTGTAACCTATGAATTGTCAGGTTCTCTTGTCCTTTGTGATGAGAAATGAAGCAAAAGCCATGGTATGCCCACATTGTGAATATTGAAAGAGAAAGAAGTAAGGATAGTAGGGAGATTTAAGGGATGAGATGATGAGTCCTGACTATATAAAAAAGGAGGAACTTTTAAACTACCTACTGCTACCAATTAACTATTAAAAAAACCAAGGACTGATTCATATTCATATGTAGCCTTTGATGAATGTCATTTCTGTATATGCAAACAGCCTGCATTGAAAAGTGTGACATAATTGGCAAGATTTCAATCGTATTAGATGATTGGATCTGCCACAAATGTTGTCACATGCAGATAATTGTACCTGTTGATAAAGGCCAAGTTCTCAGACTTGCTGAGGCAGTCATTAATTATTTGCATCAAGTGTCGATTTAATGCTTGTAGCAATGTTTGATGAGATAAACACATTGTTTAAAAAAAACCAGTTTCAAAACATGTTGAAAGTCAATTTCAAGACCATTTTAAACACCAAAGGCCACACAAAATAATGCCATCCTGCCTGCCTGCTGGAAGTTCAACAAGGAAGGAGACTGCTGACTACGGTATTTCCATGTTTCATGCAAGTGGAAAGGAATGGGGAAAAAGCTGCCAATGTAATATTGCTCTTATATAAATCTATAGTCAGTCAGAGCTTGGGACATTTGCATAAAAGGCCAAGTTAAGTGTTTAGCTAGAGGATAAAAAATAATGTTGCCTGAAAGCATGGATTTACCAACCTGTTCAATTCAAATATGTTGTGGATTAGAGACGGGCACAAAATGAAAATATAGTGTTTCATTACATTTTGTTTTGTTTCTTTAGTAGTTTTTTTAAATTACAAAATTATTTCATTTTTCATTTGTTTCATTACTAACAAATTTTTAAAGTAGTTTTGTAATGAAATGGTTTGTTAATGGTTCCCCTTGGTCCTAGAGGCATGGGAGCTTCTTTGGGCTCTTCCCTGTAAGCCCCTGAAATTTGGAGAGGTTTGGAGTTCAGGGGGCTGAATTATTAAACTCCAAAGGGGTTCCCCCAGGAAAAAAATA
Source organism: Phrynocephalus forsythii (assembly GCA_029282475.1). NCBI lineage: Eukaryota > Metazoa > Chordata > Lepidosauria > Squamata > Agamidae > Phrynocephalus > Phrynocephalus forsythii. Next base: position 106,338,114 of record JAPFRF010000003.1, on the reverse strand, counting down.
TCATTTCTAATTGAGTTGGAAGCCGATAATAGCCCCTCCCCCATGGGTACATATGTACCCATGTGGGGGCTATTCTTCAGAAACAAGGAACTCTCCAACTCATTTCTTTTTTAAATTTTTTATTAAATTTATACAAATTACAAAAAGACAAATATCAACAACAGTGCACCCCTTCACCAACAGGATCACTCTTCTTATTTACAGTAATATCCTCCCCTCCAGAACAAAATCGATTGTTGCGCGGAAGCTTTACCCTTATCTCGTAAAAGCACATATTTAATAAATCTACCCCATATATCATAGAAAATATCTCTTTTTAACTCTCCCTTTTTTATCTTTAAAGAACATGTCAATTTATCATTTAAAGCAATATTCCATATTTCATTGTACCATTCATCTAAGCATAATTCATATTTAGATTTCCAATTTCTAGCAATTATTAATCTAGCCACAGTCAACAAATTTGTAATCAACTCTTTAGTTTAAGAATCATAATTATGATCTACAAATATTGATAACAAAGCAATTTCAGAATTGGGCTCTATATTCATTTCTAGTATGTCGCTTAGTTCTTTAAAAATACATTTCCAAAAATTTTGTATCATTTCATTTCTAATTGAGTCGGAAGCTGAAAATAGCCCCCACAAGGCCAAGTAATTCCTTACAAAATGAAACAACGAAACGGCGTTTCATTTTTTTGTTTTTTGGCCATCTCTATTGTGGATCAAACTTCTTTGCATGGTCACCACCCCCAGTAATTCTTTGTGATCACTCATCCTTCAGACATTGTAGGTTTTTTTCTAGATTCAAAAAGGAGAATAAAGACATGTGTACTTACTTAGAGGGCAGCGGTTGATGACAACAGTGAAACCTGCAAATGTCCTGTGCTACCCATGAAAGGGAGGTGCCCAGGCTGATGAAGGAGAATTTTCTCCATAAAGGTTTGCAATTTGTTTGACTCTTTAGTGGTTCAGTAAGTACTCTTGCATTTGTGTGATCTTCAGGAACACACAGCTTTTTCTGATGTAATTTTCCCATGTATGATTTCCACAGCAGAGCCGGGGGATTTAAAACAAATGAGCTGCTCCCACTTCCATGCTGCTTTTGCTGCTGTGATCAACTCCCCCTCTCTTTCTTCTGGCTAGAACACAAACTCTTTTCTTGCCTTCACTGTTGGGTACCTCCCTTGCAAAACAGATCCAACTAAAACTAAAATATGGGTAAATTTAAATCAGTTAGGACCTAAAGATGTTAAATCACTCTGTTCATGGCTTTTGATTCTGGTTAGGTTAGAAGACAATGCATTGGCTAAATTAGTTCACATGATCAGTTTATTCCAGACTTTGGGTGCAATGACATCTGTGTAGACCTCTGATGTAGACCACATCCGCTGACACCCATGCTGGTAGAAATGATATCGAGAAAGGCAGTCCAAGCAATCTAGGGACTAGAGCAAGTCTGTGAGGAAGTACTGCCTCTCATAGTTTGCAGTTAACCTGTGGGATTTGCTGTCATATAAGTTGTAGTGGTGGCTGCCAATTTGGGTGGTTTAAAATGAGACTGGACAACTACAAGGAGGGTGGGGACACCAGTCAGGCTGACCATCTTATAACCCAATACCAAATGTAGGGCACTTCTGAAGACTTCTTACAGTAGACAAGAGAGCATTACAGGAGAGCATGCCTTCTCTTAGGTGTGTGGTTTGCCACTATGTGTACAGAATGTTGGACTTAATAGGCTTTTAGCCTGATCCAGCTTTACTCTTATGTTCTGCTTGCAAATGAGCTTGGCTTGCATGACACCTTCCTCTTTGGTTTTGAAGGTCAAGGACCACATGATTTGGCCGTCCGCTTGAGTGTCAAGGAGCTGTAGTCCCAAAAACTCCCAATCCCTGTGTCCGAAAGAAAGCAGTGAGGAGAACCAGATTCTTTGTCTATGCTACGGACTGAGGGTGCCATGGATTGTTGGCATCTACCTACACTTTGGTATTATGGCACAGAGCAAAATTCAGACATGTTCCAGATGTTCTAACTATGCTTTAGAGACCTGTTGGATGTAATTGCCACTAATTCATGAATCATGAAGGTACATTCATCAACTAAGCAGAGTGGGTTGCATTTCTAATCATGAAAGTTCTTGGTAGCAGACCCAGATTTTCCTCTGACTAATGACCGAAAGACGGTGGTGGTGGTCATGTCTGGGCCGTCCTCTGAGTCACTCTTCCTTTAAACTTTCTTTGCCTCATATTGACTTGAGACAACATGTAGCTCCAACTGACAATAATGTTTCCAAGACCAACAGTGCCTTCCAGTTGGATCTCCCGTGTCATGTTGTAATTATAATCATTGTGAAAAGTCCTTCCTTAACTATCAGATTGGTGGAGTTGCTGTATTTTTAAGACATAAAGGCATGGTAAAAATACATTAGGACCCCAGTAACTCCCACAGTCCTTTGTCATTGGCCACCTAGACTCAGAATTCCGGGAGTTGTGGCCCAAAACATCCGGAGTGCCAAAAGTTCGCCACCACTGCATGGTGAAAGGTAAAAATTGTAGAGTGAATTGGTCAGAATAAAAATTATGCACATTTTGGCTCATTTCAGGACTTACTGTTGTTTGAGAATCCAGCCCTTCTTCAGGATTCTTAAACTCTGAGCACACACAGCTCTTTCCTTTAAGGCATTTCACATATTTTTTGGTTAAGACTTGTAGTTTCCAAGGACAGTCTTGAGTTGCTGTGTCACAGATGGATGCTTTCCTCCCAGGCATTTCTTTTCCATTTTTAATAGGATGCCATTTGGGTCTTCTCCTTTCTTTCCCCTCTCCTTCACTTTGATCTGCTTAGTGGTAGTTTTTTAAAGTGTTTCCATCTTTTATATCTCCTTGTCAGATCGACATTTTAGAGCTTTCAGTTGCTTATCGTTTTCTTTTCTTTTCTTTATTTCTGATGCTGCTGTTGTTCTAAACCGTTAAAACGGTTTGGAATTGAGATGGTAAGGATTCTTCTGTCAAATTGGAATAGCAAGGCAATGCTAACTCGTATGGGTCAGCACTAGGGTTGCTAGCCTCTTCTCTCCTATCACATTTTCTTGCAATATCTACACAGAGCGAGACTTGCTGTCCTCTCTCGGGGGCAACACAAGACCAAGAGGTTGTAGTTTGGAAGAAGGGTTAGTAAATGTGCCACATGGAAAATGTGTCCACCACCGGCAGCTTACTTCTTAAAATTTCCCCCAGAAAAGCAGTTTCCCTTGGCCATACTTTCATTAGAAGCTAAGACTGAAATCTCTTGTGCTGGTGGGATCCATCTCTTGTGCTGGTGGGATCCTATCAAAGAAGCATTGATAGGGAGGGATTGTAAACTTGTACTTGTATGCATTGCATATTGCTATTGACTAGAGCTCAGAAGCAGATTAAGAAAATGACAGCCATCACGTCTGTAACTGAAATATCCCGAAAGTTGTCAAACAATAGGAATGCATTTTTTGCTGCTAAAGTGGTATCTCTACTTAAGAGAGACTCTACTTATAAGCAATTTGTTAAGAGTGGAAAACTGTTGGCCTTTTAACTGCTGCCTTAAAGTGTTCTGCTTATATACCGCCCCATACTACTACAAGTAGTCTCTGGGCGGTTTACAATTTTAATTACAGTGTGCAGGCTACACATTGCCCCCCCCCAGCAAGCTGGGTACTCATTTTACCGACCTCGGAAGGATGGAAGGCTGAGTGAACCTTGAGCCTGCTACCAGGGATTGAACCCAGGTTGTGAGCACAGTTTTACCTGCAGTATAGGCATTTAACCACTGCACCACGAGGCTGCTTGCAAATTAAAAATTTTAGATGCTTTCTGCTCTTCTTATATTTTTTAATTTTTTCAATTTTTCATTCCCCCCCCCCCATTTTTTAAGATATAGCTGCTCTACTTAACGAGTTGTTCAACCTATAAGCATGCATTTGGAACAAATTAAACTCGTAAGTAGAGGTACCACTGTTTTTGCCTGCCCATCTTTTCTTATTTATTTATTTATTTATTTATTTAAGTACTTATATCCCGCACCATCTTCCCAGCTGACTAACAACATAAAAGCATAAAAGGCTTAAAAGCAAAAATAGCAAAGCCCCCAACCAAAGGCGGCAAAAAGCAAGGTGGCGGCAAACAAAAGATCAGGGAAATGGGAAAAGGAAAACTAACTAATAAGGTCACCATACGCTTCTTTAAAAGGGAGGTCTTCAAAGCCCTCTTAAAGGCAGGCAGGGACTCCAGCAGGCGCAGCTCAGGAGGAGATGGTTCCAAGCGAGGCCCCACCACAGAAGGCGCGGTTCCGCACGCGTTCTCCGCGCCTCTCTGGGTGTTGCCACTGCAATGAGCGCGCCTGCGGCGATCTCGTGGGTCTGGATCCGGATGCTCTTAGGGAGATGCGCTCCGCCAGGTAACCTGGTCCCAGGCCGTGGAGGCCTTGAAAACCAAGACCAGGACCTTGAACCTGATCCGGAAGACAACGGGAGCCAATGCAGGCGGACCAGGACTGGGGTGATGTGCTCGTATCTACGAGCACCCACCACCAGCCTGGGCCGATTTTGCACCCGCTGTAACCTCCGGACCAGGGTCAAGGGTAGAGGGCATTGCAGTAGTCGATCCTCGAGACCACCAGGGCCTGCACAACTGTCCTCAGGGAGGACTCATCAGGCGGATCCTGCGGAGATGGAAAAAAGCGGCCCTAACGGCCATCACCTGGGCTTGAATCCAGGACCACGCCCAGATTCCTGGCCCTGTCTGTAGGCTGGAGGAAATACCCCCAGACTAGGGAGGGGGCAGAAGGGTGCCCGAAGAACAGAACCTCCGTCTTCTCCGGTTAAGCTTGAGCCGGTTATCTCTGGTCCATTCCAATACGGCCTCCAGGCACAGATCGAGGAGCGAACCGCCTCCTCTGCAGGCGTAGAAAAGGAGATATAGAGCTGCGTGTCATCAGCGTACTGATTTTCCATATCTCCTGATGACCTCCCCCAGCGGCCTCATATAAACATTGAACAGCACAGGGGAGATTGCCGACCCTGGGGCACCCCACAAGGGAGAGTCCAAGGAGCCGACAAAACATCCCCCAGCTGAACCCGCTGAGTCCGGCCGCGGAGGAAGGAACGGAGCCAGGCCAGGGCCTGACCACCAATTCCCGCCTCAGCGAGCCGGGCCAGAAGGTTACCGTGGTCGACGGTATCAAAGGCTGCTGAGAGATCAAGGAGGACGAGCAGGGAGGAACACCCCCTGTCGGCCTCCCTGAGGAGGTCATCCTGCAGAGCGACCAGGGCGGTCTCGGTCCCGCGAAGAGGCCTGAATCCAGACTGGAAGGGATCCAGGATATGGTTTATCTCCAGGTATGACTGGAGCCGGACAGCAGCCACCCCCTCGACAACCTTGCCCAGGAAGGGAACAATGGCGATCGGATTTCGCCAAGCCAGGTTTCTTGAGAGTGGGCTTTACCACGGTCTCCTTAAGCGGGAAGGGAAACAACCCTCCCGAAAGGAGGCCGTGGCGATGGGACGAAACCCACTCTGGCATGTTCTTCGGCAGATTTGATGAGCCAAGCTGGGCAAGGGTCAAAGGGAGTGGCCGCCGGCCGGCACCGAGCCATAACTCTGGAGGCCTCCGCAGAAGAAACCGGCCCGAACTCATCCAGGAGGGGAGAACGGAGGGGTGAGGCACCGGAGGACCCAAGAGATGGACTAGAACAACTGGGGGCCCGGATCAATTTTAGATCTAAAATGGGCTGACTAGTGAAATCACTTGACTGGGATTGCATCCTGGCTCCTATATTTAAGCTGCAATCCTATGCATATTTTATAGGTCCCAATGAGCACAGCAGGGCTGACTTCCAAGTAAATGTGGAGAGGATTGCCCCATAAGATCCTCAACCTCCCAGGCATGGACCTGTTTTTGTGTTTCATCCTCATTTTAATGCATTCTGTGGATTAGTGTTATCTATGCATACAAAATAATGGCTTCTCAGTGCGAAAAACTGGCTTGCTGTTCAAAAACCTTTCAGCTTTGATAGCACAGCAGTGGGAGAGCATAAGTAGCAGTGTGGTGGTCCTATCTTCCGATGTATGGCCACAACCATCAGCGTGAGAGCCATTTTGTTTTTAAACAACAATGGGAATTGTAAAGAGAGGCTACCTTAATGAGAACTCTTAGCTGTGGAACTGTGCTGTAGGCAATATCTGTTGCTCACCACAGTTGTGGATAAAGGCATTAGCTACTTTTCATTTGATTGTTGTTAGAAACATATGCGTGCTCTTATCCAGAGAACTGAAAAACCTACATGCTGAAGGTTGAAGTTATTGACTAGTATCAAAATGAGCAATGCAATGGGAAGGTTGTCAGAGGAGTGAACTGTCCATCTTGCATTCTGTCTTACAGCAGTTTGGCTCAGATTTATTGCTTATAACCATAGGACAGGCCTGCACAACAGGTAGACCGTGGGCTACCGGTAGCCCGCGAAGGGTTCAAAAGTAGCCCGCCGGACAGCAATTTAAAAAGTGAGGGAATGTTCTACACCCCTCCCTCCCCCAGCCTAAGGACCTAAGGAGCAGTTCAAGGCCCGGGGCTCATTGAAATCTGTTCCCTCCAGAACGGATTAATTGATTTTCAATGCATTCCTATGGAAAACCACTGCTCTATTTACATTTTTTTCTTTTTAACTTATGTGTATGTGCTCGGAACGGATAAAATTTGTAAGTAGAGGTTTTAGTGTAGTAGTCCTCAGACACTTTGAGCCCGAAAAAGCAGGCCTTCAGCCTGCCATAGGACATTGCAGGGTAAAATAGGGTGCATGGCCATGCAAGCAACAAAGAAAATGGAAGGCCAAAATTAGACAGAAATTAATTTAAATGATTCAGTTAAGCTAGTTGTCAACCCAATAAATAAATAAAAAATCCAGGAGTAATGGTTTCAGAGCTTTTTTCATTCATTGATTTTTAATAATACTTCTTTACTGCTTATCATAATACTTTCAAGAGGTTTATGCACAAGATATGATGAAAGCAAACCTAAGACACAGATGAACATAACAGTGACATCAAAGGTTAAGTTGGAACAGTATCATGATCAGTTATACATCTTTTCAGTTTGGGCACTTATACATACTGTAACTGTTGGCCGCAACTGAAGATAATAACGTACAAGGGAACAAATTGAAAATAATGGGGAAAATCAAATTTATCCAATATTTCTCTTGGGCATTGCTAATAGCTAATGCTAATAATAAGAAGATACTGTCTGCAGTATTTTGAGATCTTTTGCAAAAATAAATATCAGAATCTATATTTGACATTTTTTCAGAATGATTCAAATCAGTTCTATCGAACAAAAGGCATAGTTCTGTATACAGAAAGGTGTGATGTCACATTAAGATTAAGGGCATTTTATAAAAAGATTGTCTAAGAAACATGAGTTGCAGCACAGCCAGTATTAAAATGGTAATAGAAAGATTAATGCAGGAAGCAACTTTTATTTAAGTCATGCCTTTCCAAAACAGGAAAATGCTTTCTTCTCCTCAACCTTGGAATTAAAAAAAAAGAATTAAAAAGAGCCAGCCACACATTACTGGACTAATTTCTACAGTGAAGCCTGAAGTGAATTTACATGAGGCATCTAGCAGTCTGATTCTAGTTTAACTAGCACGATTCCATCCTCTGGAACCCAGTGGTTGGTATTTTGGTAGAGAAACTTGGAAATTCTCTGCTAGAAAACTCTAGCAACCCCTGAATTGCTGTAAAGAATTCTAAGTCACTCAGAAAAGTGAGTGGAATATTATGCCTCTGTATCCACAATTTGAAATGGCAGGAAATGGCCCAGGATTGCTGCACAATATCATATTGGTGTTGCCTGTAACAAAAAAAGATGCCAAGCTTGATCAAGCAAAGAGTAGCCTGAATGTGGACAACACCCATATCCACAGTCAAGATGGTGGACTCTACAGGATACCCTCTTGTGCTCACTAGCATTCACAAAATGACACTAAGCAAGAGAAAATCCCAAAATCAACTTGTTCCTTTTGAGAAGTTAGCACTTCTCACCCAAACACAGAACAATACAGTAGTCAAGAGACCTTCTTTCAGCAAGCATGAAAGGTCAAAGTAGGGCAAGAGGAGAGCACTATGGTATACCAGTGGTATCAAGTTGTGTTAATTGTGATGGGGAAGATAGGACTACTGACTTCTGGCTTGTCTCATCTTACTATCATGCATCAATCATTCCCAAGAATGTATGTGAAAGAGAATTAATTATAAATCAGATTTCTTCTTTCTTTCACCATCATGTGTTCTGGCTATTCCAGCAGACTGGGATACGAGCAGAGAACAGGCATGGTTCCACTTCCAGTTGAAAGTCAACTGCTTTTATCCTTTCCTCAACTTCACATGGTAACAGCCTCCCTGAGTTCTTTCATTTGTTTCAAATACAAGCTTACATGTTCCATTTCATCCAATGCTATCCCACATTCCTTGCATGGTGCCTCTTCAATTCTGATTTGAGGGCAGGAACTGTTAAATAGCCCACCTTTCTAACTTGAGTGGAAGTCTTTGTAGCAAATGGTTGATGTGAGTAGTTGAGTAAACAAACCATGATCACCATGAGTCACCATTGACTTGAGAACACAGGATTATTATTATTATTAGATAAAATTTGTGCAGGTCTTTAGATGTGTAAAATAAAGTGCAAACTTCAGAGCCTTGGGCTTTCATTGGCTGCCTTTGCAACAGTAGAGGGGCTGATCCTTAATAAAAGTGTGTTGATATGAATCACTTATTGAGCCATTAGATTTGTACTTTGATGCTTGACTGCATGGTGTGCCATCTACCTTTCATTCCAGCTAACCTGATGAAATCCATTTCTGTAACCTTTGTTAAAAACAAGTTGGTGTGAGTCACTTCTGGTGGTGCTTGACTGCTCCCATCTGCCACTGTGAGAATGCAGGGTGAATTTCCCATGCTGTGTGAAGACATGCTTTTGTGGGTGAGGTCGTGGCTTCCCATGTTGATCACCCTGTGCTATTTTAATATTGGTTCAGTTATTTTTGTCTTAATTTCCCCTGCTTCATTTGCTAGGCATTGGGACTTGAGTCCATCGTAGGTTTTCAACCTTGGATTTTGAGGGCTCAGCTTCTCCCTTAAAGAAATTGCAAAGAGGTGAAGAAGAAGAACATGGGTTCTTGAAGACCAAAGGCTCTCTGTGTCGCTATTCCTCCAGATACCCCTTGAAAATTGCTGAAGGCGTTACAGTGAACCATTATATTGTCTGTAGTCCACAATTTGGAGCTCACAAGAAAGATTTGAGCTATCCCCCCTTTCTTCATTATCATCTAAATCAAGATAAATTATGAACATTTGAGACCCTGGTCTCCGATCTTGTTTGATAACGCAGTCCCAGCAAGACCTTTATTCTTCATTTTAGGAAGAAATAACAACTTCAGGTCCATAGAATCATAGAGTTGGAAGAGACCTCAAGGGCCATCCACCAGTCCAACCCCTTGCCATGCAGGAACCCCCATCACAGTATTTCCGACAGATGGCCATCCAGCCTCTGCTTAAAACCGCCCAAAGAAGGAGACTCCATCACCCTCCGTGGCAGCATATTCCATGCCAAACAGCTCTAACCGTCATGAAGTTCTTCCTAATGTTCAAATGGAATCTCTTTTCCTGTAGTTTGAAAACATCGCCCTGAGTCCTAGTCTCTGAATCCATGGAAAACAAACCTGTTCCCGATTCAATATGACTGTCTTTTCAAAGGTCCAAAGACAAATATTCTTTACTGTTCTGTGGGCCACTTCAGTGAAAATATGGAACCATAATTTGGGAACATTTCGAGGCCAAATCAGAATGTAGGATATATTTTGACCTTTACTGTATAAAGCTTCCAGGTGGACCTGATTGTTGGATCTGACCTGCTGTTGGATCCTTTCCGTGTTTCTTACTCGCCTTGGTATCACTGTTCTTTGACAGATTTTGGAAGAGACTCACATAATTCTTCTTTTCCCCACAAAATTTAGGGGGGACATCAGTAAAAATGACCCTGTTCAAGAGCCTCAGCTCTGCACGACAGTACTCAGTGTCTAGATGCTTTCTTCTTAGCATTGGTTTAGAGGAGAAGGTAATACTCTGCAGTTACACTTGGACAAACGTACTCTCTACCTGCTGCTTTCAAACAGTGCTCATTTTTACGTGCCTGTCACGTATAGTGTTTAATTAAAAACAGGGATGCTTGTAACGGAGTGCTGCTTCTAGAGACCTTCCCTCTGTGCTAGCACCCCTCTTTCAGCGAAATAAAATAAATAGGCATCTGGTATTTGTTTTGTTCTAACACAATCCTCATGAAATGAAGACTGGTAAAACATCATTTTCTGTAACGTCTGGTATGTTCATGTGTGTTGAAAATCTCCTCATACAAAAAAAAAGGGGTCCCTACACTCCCTACCTCATTTGTCTTTAGCGACTCAGCCTACCCTAAATGTTTGAAAGTTGGTAATGAATGCTTCTCCCCTGCTTTTATGTTGGGGTGTGTCTGTGTGGAATATTGGGGTGGGATGAGGGAATAGAAATACGTGTTAGAATACAGTTTTTTTAAAAAAGTTTGATGCTAAAAAAAAAACAATTGAAATGCTTCTCATAACATATCTCAATACTGTACAGTGGACCTTTGTATAACAAGAGGTTTGTTTAACAGAAAATCTGCTTAAAGAAAAAAAAATCAAAGATAGGGGAAAATCGCTTAACAGAATCACCTATGGGGCAAATCTGTACAAAAGAAAAACGGTTGTGATCAGGGATTAATCCATTTTCAATGTATTCCTATGGGAAATTTGTACAAAGTTAAATTTGCTGATGAGAATTTTATTTGAAATGAATTAATACCTTTATACAAGATGCCACTGTACTATGTTGCAGCATACAAGTTGTTATTAAATTCCATACTGAAATTGTACCACTCTGAGTTGCATGGCAGAGAATTAACATGACTACTTTCTCTGGATTGTTTTTCTTGGTCTTTCTTCCCTTGCCTTGCTGGTAACTCTTACTTCACATAGTACATGACAGAACATAGTAAGTTTTCAGGCTCTTACTAGTAGAGTTGTTTCTTCTAGGAAATCACCTTTTAGGTATGTTCATTGTTTTCAACTTTAAATATTGACTTTCATTGTTGTAAGCCACCTTGAGTTCTTTTCAAGGAGAAGGCTTGGGTTAAGTAGTGTACAGGTGAAAGCAAAGGTATTGAATTCAAGTGCTAATAATACAAAACGAAACAATACAACTCTTAGTGAGACAATACTAATAAGCCTTGAAAATTTGTTTAAGCCAACAAGCAGTGATTTACAAATACATTGGTATCTCTGATAACAAATTTAATCCATTCCCAGAGGCAATTTGTTATTAGTAAAATCTGTGATCCAAAACGCAGTTTCCCACTGAAATGAATGGGAAACCATTTAATCCGTTCCAGAGGTCAGAAAAAAGGCAAAAAAAAAACCTTTTTTGTGTATTCCTCTCCCTCCTCGCCCATCCCCACCACTGCTGTCTCCTCCCCCATCTCTCCCGGCTCCTACCTCTGCTTCTCCTCCTCCTTGTTCTATTGGGCACCCTGACAGCAGCCGGAGTTACATGCCACTGCCCTGCTCCTCCTCCTCCTCCCACCAGGCCAGTACAGTAATGATTCTGCACCAGGGCTGCCTCCACTGGGCTGCCGCCCACCACCTCCGTTGCCTCCACCGCTTCCTCCAGCTGCATCACAGTCTCCTTGCAGTAGTTCTCTGCTGCTTGGGAGGCTGCCTTTCCCACCAAGGAGGTTCCGGCTCAGAGAGGCAAGGAAAACATGGAAGGCAGCTGATGTGGGTGAGGGGGCGCCCAGCCACCAGGAAAGAAGCACGTGAGAGAAAGACACCTCAGGCTCGTGTCTGCTCCACCCACCCCTCCCTCTCTCCCTGTGGGCCGGTGGGACTACAAGTCCCAGCAGGCTCTCTCCCACCATCTCCCAGAGAGTGAGATGCTCGCCTGCCCATTGGAGAACCCACGGCCAGCAGCTGCGCTCTGTCCTGGCGGCCACCCTCCTCCTCCTTCTCCTCCTTCTCCTCTTTGGCCCACAGCTTGGGCCATGATCCGCTGCAGAAGAAGGGCAGGCAGCAGCTCATCTGGCAATGCTTCCCCTGCCCCACTCCCACCGGGTGCACTTTTGATCCTTTTGAATAATATGGCTGTTTTCTCATGTGAATGAAGACCACATATTTATACCAGGAACACAGGTCATTGAACACAATGGTAGCTATTAAGCAGAACACTTTGCTAGCTAGTATAATATCGGCTTGGCCATCTATTGAACATTTGTTTTGTCAGTGGGTTTAACAATATTAACATGTAGGAGGAATTTCAAAGAGAAAAAGTAGGACTGAGGAGATGGAAGCACACAGGACACCATCATGTTTGAGGCAGATATGAACAGATACACATGCATATTGGTGTAACTGAATGTTCTGTTTGAAAAAGATTTTCCTGGAGTTGACTATGGCAAAAGAGATGTATGCATAGTTAAAGCAGTTATCTTCATAACTTTACATTAGGAAACTTGTAGCTATAGTAGTTTCAGTTAGGATCCTGTCACTTTAACTACTAGTTGACTTCCAAGTCATAGAAAGTGGTAGAAGTGCTTTAAAGATAACTTGCACAAGAATAAAAGTTGATAAACCAGCAGATCCAATTGCTTTACCTTTCTCTGTCTCACACAGGGCTAAAATCCAATGAGGAAGCACACTGCGACATCATCTTTCCTTCTTTGTGCTGCTGGCCAATCAGAGAGGGAGGAAGGATTATTCCTGTTCCCTGCACAGCTCCTGATTGGCCAGCATCACAGATTTAGCACAGATGATGTCGCAGCATGCTTCCTCGTTGGATTTTAACCCTGTGTGAGACAGAGAAAGGTAAAGCAATTGGATCTGCATGTATCAGCTGGTTCCGAGGACCACCTGGGCTTGCGTGGTTCGTTTCTTAACCTACTGGTTCCAAAATGAAATGCCCATCCCTAAAAAAGAGGTTTTGAACTTGTGTACTACCAGGCAGCTAAACTTCATTACTTTGAAAAGCATGTGAAATAACACTTTGTTACTTCTGAGAAGAGGGGAGCAAAGGGTTACTTTCTCAAGTGCAACTGTCATTTATAGCAGTATAGCTCAGAGGGTTAGAGCGCATGATGGCAGAGTTGAAGTTTTGGGAGTTCAAATCCCCAGTGTGCCTTCAAGGGCAGGCGCCACCGAGCATGTGTGCTACATGTCCTGTCACTTGTGTGGCCTTGGGCAAGCTGCATGACCTTCATGCAGTAGCAGAAGGTCGGGAAAGTATTTGTATCCTCTGCTTCATATCTGGAAAACCCTGTGAAAGATGGCCATAAGCCAGAATAGACTTGACAGCACATAATTACTGCTAAAAAAAAATCAGCTAACTGTTTTTAACACTTGGGACTCTTACTGTTCCTAATTGGTTTTAAAAAGTAACGAAGCTCTACTATCACGGGAAAAATAAGGAAAAATTACACATGTTTGTGAAGGTTGTCTCCTCTGGACTGGTCACATTGATGGTCTAAATGCCTTTCTTTCTGAGAACTGGCCAGAGAGGAAGAAGGGAATGCATTTTTTTTAATCCAGCACCTTGCCAGTTAGAAAGCTGTTCCCCATAAGTGAAGGTGGCTGTCTTCATTTGAAGGGATCCTGCAAAATTACCTGTAATTCCACAATGCCTGTACAACTTGCACCCCTTTCCAGTTTAGTTCTGGATGTGAGCTCAGAAGGCACGAAACCATGCTGGAAACATCTCAGCTCAGTGTGGGGGATCTAGCATTTCTATTTTGTTCGAATTTTCTGTTATCAAACATTTACTTGTGGTTCTCCCTGTCTCCTCTTTATATAAATATGCGATCTTGCATTTAGTCTCCACTCATGGGATGAATTAGTTCAAATGCCAGAGCTGTTTTTCCTTATTTCAGACAAAATGCAGAGGGATACGTTTCTTGCTCTAACTGCCTTTACTTTTCATTTACTGTAATGATTGTTATCTGCAACACTCGCTATGAAAATCTTGCATTCTTTGCAATTACTGACCACATCTTTTGTTAGTGGAAAAAGCAACTTTTCAATAACGTATCTTTTTTACGCTGAGGTCAGATGTTTAGAGTTGTAATCTAAAGCTTCCCTTAATAAGCTTGAGCCAGCCAAAATGTTCAGGTGTGCAGAACAATGTAGTTCTTTGTGAGAGCGGCCATGAAAGAAGAAGTGTTTGTCAAAAAGAATAGCAAAAAAGCAAGCCTCAAACTCACATTACAACATAAGTAAAAGATGACATTGGAAATAATGCATAAAAGAATCGAGGATTTGAATTGTTGGGACAGATATTTTAGCAACCATTTGGATGCAAGTATAATTCACCACAACACATTTTAATATTTTCAAAAGTTGATGTTAGAGCCAAAGTGTTTTGTGGCATCATAATAGGATCAATTGTCCCCACCATTTGTCCGTAACACCATTTTACTATGCTGGTATTGTGCTTTTTGGAAATTTCCCAAAATCTTCCAATTGTATTCTGGGTTATAAGGGCATGGAAAAACAGGTGTATTAGTAGCCCATTCTGCTATTTGCAATCTTCTCTATGCCCCAGAAAATTATTAGTAATATCTTCTCCTGAGTAAATATTATCTTTCATTCAGTTCTGTGCACTAGCACAGTAGACCACGAATGTGAGTGGCTTTAATATCTGTCTAAGTGTAGGAAAGAAAGAAGGCTGTATTTCAGCGAACATAAGAACTTAAGAAGAACCATGCTGGATCAGGCCAAAAGCCCATCTAGTCCAGCTTCCTGTATTTCACAGTGGCCTCACCAAATGCCTCTGGGAGCGCACTAAACTAAATATCTGTCTCCTGATACCACTTCCCTGCATCTGGCCCTTGAAGTAGCCTGGTTTTAAGCCTGGGGATTACACATCTCCCTCATGGTTTGTAACCAATAGAATCATAGAGTTGGAAGAGACCTCAAGGGCCATCCAGTCCAAACCCCTGCCATCCAGGAACCCCCATCACAGTATTTCCAACAGATGGCCATCCAGCCTCTGCTTAAAAACCTCCAAAGAAGGAGACTTCACCACCCTCTGTGGCAGCATATTCCACTGCCGGACAGCTCTAACCATCAGGAAGCTCTTCCGAATGTTCAAATGGATTCTCTTTTCCTTTAGTTTGAAACCATTGCCCTGAGTCCTAGTGTCTGAAGCCATGAGCCAGCCCCCTTTTCAATATGACATCCTTTCAAATAGTTAAACATAGCTATCATATCCCCCTCAGTCTTCTTTTTGAAAGGCTAAACATTCCCAGTTCCCTAAGCCGTTCCTCATACGACATTTCTTCTAGACCTTCAACCATCCTGGTTGCCCTCCTCTGCACCCGCTTGAGGTTGTCAACATCCTTTTTAAATTGTGGTGCAGAGAGCTGGACACAGTACTCCAGGTGGGGTCTGACCAGAGCAGAATAGAGTGGTACTATCACTTCCCTTGATCTAGACCTGTGATGGACTTTTTCTCCAGGAATCTGTCCAATCCTCTTTTGATTGGCTGTTCAAACTGGCATGTGGTGTTTACCAGTCCCTCCATCAAAGAAATGGGGGTCTTACTATGATAGAATCAACACGCCCTCTTTTTTAATTTTTGACATGTATATGCTAACACACATTCTGTTCTTGTACTTATTGTACATGATAGGTGGGCATGAGAACCAGTGAGCAACTCAGGTTAACAGTTGTTATCTAAGGTCACTAAAGCTTGGATACAGCTGTGGCCTCACCCTTCTGCCTGATTTTGGGAACACCTACTCAGCAGGTCTCATGGCCCTCTGTGATGTATTTTTAGGCTATTGGAGGTACTGCAGATCTCTGTGTTTCCCTGGCCAGTTGCATCCACCTAAACAGGAATCCATTCCTGCTAAGGGATTATATTTTATCTGAAGGATACACCACCAGTCAAAAACTCACCAGATGACTTTTTCTATGCTGTATGTTGTCATCTTGTAGTCTGCCCCTTACCCAAGAAGGTTGTTTGGCTTACCTATGGTTCAGTTTTCAGAGCCAGGATAAGTTTAGCAGCCAAACTGTCTCACATTACCTTGGTCATATCAGATGTTCTGAATGGTAGGATTTCTGTTGCAGCAGTGTACAGCAAAACGATTACGCATTGTCGTGACATGTGGAGGAATTTGAGAACCTATAAGGCAGAAGACAGAGAATGTCTGGCCATCCAGATGTTGGATTATAGCAGTCAACCATCCTCTGGAGGACTGCACATCCACTGCCTCTGCTTTACAGTAAAGAGCTGCTTATAAAAATGGGCTTGGATCCCACAATTCAGGATGATGCAAAGGAATTAGTTAATCTAGATAAGTGCTTGACTTAGAGCTGGCTTGTGTTTTGAAGAAACCAAGGCATTCAGTTTTTACCAAATGACGGCATGGGTTAAATCTTAACAGTTTTGAGTATGGGTGAAAACAGGAGTTTTGAAGTCAAGGTTCTGATGGCCAGATTCCTGCTCATGTTTGTGAAAGATTCATGCAAGTGTTTGATTGTGGATCATTGATAAGGTGCTGAAGCACATCTGGGCGTGTGACCAGGGCAAGCGATGCAAACCTTATGCTTCCATATGCTAACAGGATGCTCGCCATTCTGTTTCTGAAGAATGGTGTATTTATAGTTATGTCTTAGAGGCGTTCGTTCTCTCTCTCTCTCTCTCTCTCTCTCTCTCTCTCTCTCTCTCTCTCTCTCTCTCAGTGTGTGTGTGTGTGTGTGTGTGTGTGTGTGTGTGTGTGTGTGTGTGTGTGTGTGTGTGTGTGTGTGTGAGAGAGAGAGAGAGAGAGAGAGAGAGAGAGAGAGAGAGAGAGAGAGAGAGAGTTAATGTGGATAAGGGAAATCAATAACAATGCCAATCTCCTTCGGGCATGAAATATAGAGAAAAGAGAGCAAGAGAAAGAACAGAGACTGTCTCACTGCAAGTAAAAGTACTAGATCTGAAGGCAGGCATAACCTGGAAACTTTTATAAAGCTCAGGTGAAATCTCATGATCTTCTTTGCGTCCTTGATTAATTAGTGGAGAGGATGCAGTTCCCACTGGCTATCCCCCCTCCCCTAAAAATGCCTTCCATATGATAAATTGCTTTTGAGATTCTTTTCCATTCCGAGGCTCCATCCTCCTTGAATTCTTGTAGTCAGCTTTCTGTGATTTTGTTGTTTTTAACATAAACTGGCCATTGTATTGAATGCTGAAAAAAAATATAAGTGAGAGGCAGGAGGTAAAAGGGTAGCATCTTGACGCATTCATTTCCTTCCATGTGTAGTTGGGTTGCTGCCAGCGTCTGGGCACTGCTTTGATGTTGGAGGATGAAATGACTATTCAGGTATCATTTAACCAACGTCACTGCCAGGGAACCTGAGCTGCCTTGCTCTATTCCCAGCAACATTCTGTTGTGCATACAAGCATCATCCGAAGTGTAGGATTTCTGTTGCAGCAGTGTACAAGAACCTAAGTGGCAGAGTGCTGAAATTGAAGGGAAGAGCAAGGGAGAGATAAGCGACTCAAGCCCTGGCATTCTTTGGTATTATCTTGTCTCCTATCCAAGTAATAATATGCATACCTGATTAGTTTCCAAAATCAACTGAGTTTGGACATGTTTGGGGTTATTATTTCATACAGTGTTTTGAATTAGATTAGGGAAAGTAATATTAGATAATAATTCTGCATGAATCTCTGTAAAATCTTATAAATACATGATACATAATTCAATATACTGGTTGAAAATTTTTTTAAAACTATATTTCCCAGAATCTGTCACCCATGCTAGAGGGAGTTTTTCTTTGGGGGGTGGGGTTATGATTAAAGATGGGCCCATTTCAAATTTCTTGCAAACACTGATTTGCGAAGTTGTGACCATGTCACATACTGTATTAACCTTCTGCTCCAGGTTCATCCTACAGAAGGCATGTCCAAAGTCAGGTCCAAGGGCCAAATGTGGCCCGTTTTCAAACTTTGAGTGGCCCACAGCCTCTTCTCCCCACCGGCTCAGCCTGTTATCCATCCCCATATTGGATGTCAGCTTGTGGTTTTACAGTTTGCCTGCCTTTCCTGCCTCCTTCTGTCCCCCCAGCCACCTGCCCAGCCTACCTGCTCCCAGTTCCGTTGCTGCAGTGTCCTCCCCACTTCCATGCATGTCCTACCTAGAGGCTTGTGCAAAGTCTGGCCCGGGGCCCAAATGCAGCTGAATGGTTGGTCCCTGCACATTTTCACCTCACCCAATCTGGCCCTCCTTGCAAAAAGTGTGGGCAACCCTGGCCTACAGCATTCACGATAAGACTTTTATGGCAAGCAGAGCACACAAACAAGGTGCTTCACAATTTCAGCAGGGTTCAGTAAGTCACTCTTAAGTGGTTCAAGCCCAGGTTAGCTATGTGTTATCTAGATGTTTGATACTTATCTGGATTAAGAGTCTGGGAAATGTCAGCTGGAGCACTATATTCTCCCTTAGGGGGGCAATCCTGTAACTACTTGACTGGCAGTAAAACATATATATAACTGAATGGACATATATGGGGGACTGTGTATTCAGCGATCTCTTGACAGCTCCTCTTTACCATTATACCGTGTTTCCCCGAAAATAAGACAGTGTCTTATATTAATTTTTGCTCCCAAAGATGCACTGTCTTATTTTCAGGGGATGTCTTATATTTCAGTGAATGGCAAAACTTTACTAGGCCTTATGTTTGGGGGAGGCCTTTTTATCGGGGAGGTCTTATTTTCAGGGGATGCCTTATAGTTCAGCAAGAGGCAAAACTGTAAGTAGGTCTTATTTTCAGGGGATGTCTTACTTTCGGGAAAACAGGGTATCTCTATGCCTGATGGTATTCTCTTGCGTGTTGCCATGTGCAGTGCAGTGTGAATGAAGGTGCCAATTTTTGATAAAGTGGTAGTCACATGTGCAGTAAAGCCAAAGGGGACCTTGGCCTGTACATGCATACACAACCAGCCAGTTCACCATATCTAAAGGTAAATATAAAATGCAAAAGCTGAAACTGCAGGATGGAGAGAAGGCAAATTAGACAACATGGCCCCCATAAGGTCCTTGCTGCTGGATCCTTGCTGAATCTCCTGGTTCCTTTTTGACTCTTCTCTTGGAAAACTCCAGGAACGTTCATGGAGATTTCAGCAGTCTTTTTCTCTGTGCAAAAACCCTTGGCACATCTCCTTAATCCCAACAGTGCCTCTTATCCCACTCTTAAGTGAGAGAGCTGGGTTAGGGTGTAGTATTTTAGAGATTGAGCCAGAGAGTCTCTAATAATTGAAAGACTCATCTTTACCATTTAATCACATGATGATCTTGGAGGTGTAATTCAGTCCTAGCCTTGTTACTACGCCACTGGATGGCACAATAGTTGAGGCATCTGGCTTCAGAGGCAGAGGTTGAACGTTTGATTCCTTACTGTGTCTCTTTGGCAGATGGTGGACTCACTGGTTCATAAGGACCCTTCCAGCTCTTCTTTTCTATCACCTTCTGCAATATTCTAGAATGGACATGGGGTAAGAGCTGGCAAAGAGCTGGCATATCTTAGAACAGATGGAAGGAGTACAACCAGAAGAAAGATAGTTTTTCCATTGAATCTGGATGCTGGTTCATTAATGTGTAGTAAAACAGAACTAGGGAGGGCTAGTGTTTTGAGTGACACTTTCCAGAATGCTCCAGTGATAACCACTGGCCATGCTGGCTGGGGGATTCTGGGAGCCGGAGTCAAAACAAGAACTCTTCCATCCTCTGAACAAAACCTGGCCCTTGGCTGGACTTGCAGAAAAGGAGCTGCGAGCATTGGGTGCACCTTTGCTTACAAGTGGGTGCAGAAGGCTTTTCTTGCTGGCTTCCTACGTTAAGTGGTGCCTCATTTCATGGCTGCAAAGAAAGAAAGAAAGAAAGAAAGAAAGAAAGAAAGAAAGAAAGAAAGAAAGAAAGAAAGAAAGAAAGAAAGAAAGAAAGAAAGAAAGAAAGAAAGAAAGAAAGAAAGAAAGAAAGAACAAGCTGGGAAGGCCAGCTCTGACCCATCAGCTTGTGATTAATGGCAGGTTTGCCTGTAATGAGGGTTTTGTTCGTTAGCATCTTGGCACCATGTTATTTCTTTATTTGAACTCATGTCTATGGTTGTGCAGGAAAGCTGTGATGGATATTGACTAGGCTAATCTTGACGGTATGCTTAATCACAGTGCACCGCAAGGCGAGTGGATAGTGTTTCCGAGAGCGGCTATGGGGAAAAGAGTACAGCGACGTGGGTAAACCGAGCCCTTGTAATTCTTTGGGGACGCTGTCGAGGATTGTTATTGCATTAGAGTGGGAGGAGTTGCCAAGGAAATGCTGCTGTACAATTAAATGGGGCTGTTAACAGCATGACTGAGTCAATTCATTAATGACAACGGATTATTCTCCTTCCTACTTTCTCTTTATGGCTCCCCGTGGGTGAGGATGTGTGAGAAACAGAGACAGAGGAGACGGGCTTGATAAGCATTTAGGGCTAGTTTGGAGGAACAACTGGCTTTGCAGATGTTTTGAACTTCTATCCCCAGAAGGCCCAGCCAGCATATTAAGGATTCTGGAAGTGGTAGTCCAAAATATTTGAGGGATTGGAGGCTTCCTGGACTCTAATTTAGGAGGAAACGCTTGTTTGGTACCGGCGTTCTTCCATGCAACCAGATGATGGTGGCCATGTTTGATGGTGCTATCTTCTCATTTGATGGCGCCATCAAACCCTTCTCCTGATTGGAGACACTTGAGTGAGCAGCACAAGGAACATTATCTATTCAATGGTATCAAAAATCAGAATGAGAGAGTAGGTTTTAGGACATTGAAAAATTAGGAATAATCTTTATTCTGATTTTAAAAGGCTCGGTGTGTTCTGGCACCCAGCTTGCTTCAGGAGCAAGGTTTTAGAATGGAAATCTTGTTAAGTCATTTGGTCTGTCCTAACTCCAAATATTACCAGAAGGCTCTGTGCTAGAATGTGTTGAGCCTTTTGGAATCAGAAAAAGTTTTTTTTTACATTTTTCTACTTCTCAAGACCTAGTCTCTCACTCCTATTTCTGTAGGAGCCTGAACACCATCAAGAAAAAGGAGTGTCAAGAACCCTCCAAAGTGTTTGACAGGTCTCCTTGCTTTGCAGTCAAATAAAAAGCAAGAAAGAAGTCCACAGGAATCCTCTTTCTACTTTGTCACCTCACTGATTTATCTGCTCCATAATTATTGGCTTCTGATTGGCTGCAGCTGTCTAGGGTTTCAAGTGTCATTCTTCCTTAACCTCATCTAGATATGGAACCTGGAACCTCATGCATGCAAAGGACTTGCTTTACCAAAGTACATCTTGCACCATCGCTAAGCTAGATGTAATAAAACATACGATAGATCAGGGTTGGCTAGCCCAGTGTTTTTCAACCAGTGTGCCGCGGCACATTACTGTGCCGCGAGATGTTGGCTGGTGTGCCACGGCGCCGGGGAGCTGGAGGAAGGTGGGGCATCCAGAAAGAAGCCGCCGCCACCACCACCGCCTCCCAAGCCGCCCCGCTGCCGGAACCCTTATCAGGGCTCCGATCGGAGAGCCCAGCTGGTAGGCAGCCTGTCAAAGAGAAACCGGCCAGAGCGCGGCAAGGCTGCAAGCCTCGCCGCTGCTGCTGCCGGTCACGGGCGGTCCGCCGCCACCGCCACCGCCGCTCGCCTTGCTGGGCAAGGCCCCGATCCTCGGCTGTGCGGATGGAGCCGGAAGCCCTCCCCCGGTAAGGCAAAGGAGCCTCAAAAGGGGTGGGGGGGGCGCCGGCTGAAGCAGACAAACCGCACGTCCGGAGCAGCCAAAAATCTCGCCGCCGACCACCCAGAGACTACTTGAAGTGGTATGGGATGGTATATAAGCAGAACACACACACACACACACACACACACACACACACACACACACACACACACACACACACACACACACACACACACACACACACCATGCACCCGCTGGCGGGTGAAGTGAAGGGGACCCAGGCGGTGGGAAATGACAGATTGGGGGTGGGGAGGGGGAGAAGATGCTTGGACAGCCGGATGTGCCATGAATGGTTGGAGAAGGGGCGGGCGACTGGGGTGGGGGTGGGGTGGGGAAGGCGCGCCAGCATTCCGAACGACGGAATGAATGAATGAAGCTGCAAAGCTATGGCTGGTTTGCCTTTTGCATCAGTGGAGAAAGCAGCTTCCAGTGGAGACTCGTGTGGTATATGACAGAATCAGGCAGAAGTCTTTCACCCCAGTTCTAAGGATACCAAGGGATCTTTGTTATGAACTGGAAGATACCCAACCATCAAAGTAAATAAGCCAGAAATTCTTGTGCTATATCAATGTAAGTCACCATGATGGTCATGCTTTCAAGAAAACATTGTACGCGTATTCTTATTTAAAATGGGGTGAGCATTTTGGGTGGGTCTAGGGGGGGTCTGTTTTCTGCCCCCCCCCGCAATGCCATCCCTCCCCACCACAAATTTATTTATTTATTTATTTTAGAGTATTTTTACCCCACCTTTCTCCTTGGAAATCGCCCCAGGCCAAGCAGCGTACCCCACTCCCTCCCCCACCCCGCGGCCACCTCCGCCCGACAACCTACGGCCGCCCGGGAAAGAGGGAAGGAGGGAGGGGAGAGGAGGGGCGGCAGACATGGAGGGGGGGTGAGCCGGGGAGGGGCACCCTTACCTGGCACCTGCACGGGGTCCGCCCCCCCCGTCGCCCGAAAAAACCTAACGCTGCATTGGAATGGATTAAATCCAGTTTCAATGCATTCCTATGCATTTTTTAACATTTTCTAATGGTGGTGTGCCTCGTGATTTTTTTCATGAAACAAGTGTGCCTTGGCCCAAAAAAGGTTGAAAAACACTGGGCTAGCCTATGGCACAGGCGGCAAAGGTGGCCCTCGGAGCCCTTTCTGTGGGCACCCAACATCACCTCTTCACAGCCACCTGTATTCAGTTTAAATTGCTGTATTGGCACTTTGTGAAAAATTAGTGGGTTTTGAATCCCACTTTGGGCACTCAGTCTCTAAAAGGTTCGCCATCACTGCAATAGATCATGCAAGTTTCAGTGGGTGGAGTTGCTTCCCCACTGGCGGTAGAGATAACATCCAGAACTTGCCAGAGGAAAATGCAGATTCTCTTTCTCTTCCAATGTACTGTATAGGAATCTTACTCTCCTCCATAGCAGCTTTACATGCTAGGTCAAGCTGTCCAAGTGGCCCAGGGTACTGTATACCTCAGTGAATTTCTTGAGTCAGTATGGACTTGAACCTAGGTTGCCCGAGCTCTAGTCTAACCCATTCTCTCAGTTCCCTAGTAAGTATTCAGTCTTCTCTTCTTTGAACAGGACGCAACCCATAAATTGGAGTCCAGCCTGACAAATCTCTTCTTCTTGTTTCCTGTTTGGACAGAACAAGGCAAACCTTGGGCATACCCTGAATGTAGTTATCAGGTTGCATTTGACTGAGTTGGCCATGGGATCTACAGACGTGTTTTAACATGCTGAAACTCCTTTCACTCTATGTACTTCTTGAGCATACAACGAAAACCTTTTGCAGCATTTAAGAATCTGATCCAACGGGCTGCTGAAGCTTATGTACACACCAAGCCTCATTGTCCTTTCCTTTCAGTTTGCTTTTTTCTTTTTCTTTTTTTCTGGTGCTCCAGGCTGTTGAATAGTTGGGAGGAATTGTAAACATAACATAAATAAGGCTAATTTTCAAACTGCGAAATTCCATAGCCAGTAGTCCTTTAATTATTGCTGCTAATAGTCACCATGAAAACAGTAGTAAATTGCATCAAAGGTTTATTGGGAGAATAAAAATGAGTAAACAAAACAGTGTGCCTTGGAGGCTTTTGCAAAAGTTGAGGCTGCTGTAGAAGTTTGAACCTGATGTGCTGTATTTCAAATAGGTATTAATTGCAAGGTTCCCTTAGAGGCAAATCTGTTTTCCAACAGCAGCAGCTACAAAAAGCCCAACTCTTTTTAGATGGAGGGCATGCTACGTGCCTGAAAGGAATCCATTCATCTAGGTTCATTCTATTTTTCAAAGGAAATAGCAGATTGGAGGAAATCTATTATATTTTTACAAGGGATAGCACCTGAAGCTTAAGAGCAGCTCCCAAATCATGTTATGAGGGGTGCTGTTTTACACATTACATTGTCTAGGAGAGCTGTAAATGTGTGTGACAAACAGATGTTCCCGGCCATGTCCATTCTAGAAGTATGAGGGTCATGATGGCAAGACTGGCCTTACTTACAGGCCCTAGGTGTGTTGCCATGACAACTCCCTGAGTCCCCTGCTGGATGTGAATGGCAGTTTTCATTTCAGCATAACCAGTGGTTGCTGGACTGGGCAAGGCTGCAGTGGACAGTAGTTAAGCAGGTCTCACCACCTTGAGCCCCTTTTCAGGAAGAAAGGCTGAATAATGAATATATTATTAATAATGAATATATTAACCTCATCCAGGTGAGGTTATTTGGAAGTTGAGTCATGGCAACTGGACTTCTTTTCTTGTGAAATCGAAATGTTTCCATCTCACAAGAAAAGAAGTCCAGTTGCCATGATTCAACTTGGCAGATGCAACCGACTGTTTACTAGTCTTGTGTGTTTTTCTCTTCTATCCTGGGAGAGATGGCAACACTGTTTCCTATTCTGCAAAATCCTGAAGCACCAAGGGAGAGTTTCTTTCCAAATGAGAAGAGACCAAACAATGGAAGCTGTTTCCTCTTGTTGCTAGGTGTTGATGAGTCTTTAGATGGGACTGAACTTTATTGTGTTGAGCAATTAAGGGTGGTTAAGCCATCACATACATTCAGTAGGGGTGAAGCTGAGAGAAGAAGCATTTAATCCTTGAATGTTTTTGCCTTACCGCCAATTAGATGATAAGCTGACCTTTTGGTTTTCCTGTATTTCGCTTCAAAAGACTTTTGCTAATGGGTTTTTAAGGTGACTTGGTATTTGAGTTTTTGACCCAAGGTATTCATGGTCCCAAATACACATATCATAATCATAGGATTAGGCAGTATTCTATTTTACAGGTTTAAAACTCTTGTTTCTATATTACTGAATTTGGCATACTGTATTAATTGTGGGTAGAAGTAAATACTTCACAAACACAGTGGTTCCAGTTTTGTTCTCCTCTGCACAAGGAGACCACAAACAACCTCAGCTGTCCTTAGGGCCTCTACATATGTGCATTTTGATACACATGGAACGCTTCCATGAAGAGAGACGATCTTCTTCAATCTTCTCATTTCAGTTGCCTGTCGTGTAATATTAATGTTTAGTAGTACCCAAATGAAAAATGGAAATAAATGGTTCAGAAGTGGTTCAAAACCATATTTTCAGCTCTGTTAATTAGTGTTCAGGAGGTTTGCACAGAAATGTTTCACTTTATTGGAAACATGCACTTCTAAACAAGCCACAGTTTCCTGCAATGTCCAAACTTGAAACTGTTGTCTGCTTAGAACAAGGGTGGGGCTGTCCAGATGTTTTGGACCACAACTCTCAGAATTCCAAGCCTATATTGCTAGTGATAAAGGACCGTGCAAGTTGTGGTCCAAAACATCTGGAGGGCTGAAGGTTCCCCACTCTTGGCTTAGAATGACGGTGAAAGACAAGGACAAGGTGGGATTATACTGTTGATTGAGAAACTGTAGTTTGTAACAAAATGTCTGTTTTCTAAATTCACATGCTAGTCAGCTGTGTTCGGATTTCCATACAGAAGCAAACATTTCTAACAATTTAGGTGGCAGAAAGGAAAAAGGAAAAAGGGCATATGGACCCAAAAGTGATAATTATTTGTTCGAAGGTAAATGAAATAGTATAAGTGTAATCCATAGCTAAGGCAAGCTTGCATGAAATAATCATTCATATAATACCACCTAATCTGCACTGCTAGCTGCCTAGATGCCCTGAGAACATCTGATCTCGTCTGATTTTCGAAGCTAAGCAGGGTCGGCCCTGGTTAGTACTTGGATGGGAGACCACCAGGTAATACCAGGTGCTGAAGGCGCCTGGAGTAGGACCTGGCAAACCACTCCAGTATTCCTGCCAAGAAAACTCCATGAACATGGGGTCACAAAGAGTTGGTCACGACTGTAATGACATGACATGACACACACAGACACACACAGACACAGACACACACAAACACACACAGAGGACAGAACTTGGCTTCAGAACTCAATAAGTGCTTTGAATGCAGAAGGGCACTTCACTTCACATTGGGTAAGGTTTCCTTCGTTTTTAATCCAAGAATTAAATCTTTTTCTGAGGTTTAGTTTCCAAAATGTGGCTGAATCTTACTAGGGATTAGGCTAGCTAAGTATAATTGCATAAACCATGGGAGCAAATTGCTGCCAATAAACAAGTTGCCACTCATATTCCTTTGTTGTTACAGTTTGAGTGACTTGGCACCCAACAAGGAATTTGAGCAGCCCACTCATTGATTAGTGGCAAATCGCCACTACTGTCACTATGCTTGCACTATGCTATCGACACTATTATGTCAGTGTAAATTTCCAGTAGGATCTGAATAGGATCCTTATATTTGAATCTTGGAGTTTTCCCCATTATATGTATAGGGAAAATCTACTAAAAAAAAACCTAACTACTTTTTAAATAAAAAATGGTTGGAATTGGTAATATTAGCGCTGCTTTTGAAAGGGAAGGAAACCTGTCAAACACCAGATAGGCAGTGGTATTTAAGTATGCTAATCAAGTAAGCAAACAGAACCTATGTGCAGAATATATTTCCTCCTCTTATACACACAGATTTTTCTGGCAGAAAATCTTCCTATCATTCTCCTTTTAGTACTGAAATAATTGGAGTTCACCCACCCGCCCACCCTGACTTGCACATACAATGCAGAAGGCAACAGGAAGAGAAAATGCTCAATTTTTGTTCTTATTTTGTTTTACGTGACCTAGCTCTTTTTTGTGCTGCGATGCATACAGTGTTTAAAGCCTTCAAAAAACACCAGCCGGTGGTGTCTAGCTTTAAAAAGATTCTTGGCACATTTAAAAATGTGCTGTCTCTGAATGTAAACAGAGTGAAAGGTTAAGAATGCAGAAGGTTATTAATACCCCAGGTGAAAATCTGTTGGTGACCTCCTTCTCTGTATAAAATGAAGTCTAGGAAGGCTCTCCCACAAACGGTTGTTAGCTTTTTCAGAAATTGTTTTCAAGAAACTTTTTTGCAATACTTAATTTAGCTATATTGTGTGACTATTAAAAAGAACAACCAACAAAACACCTCTTCAGAGTACTCCTTTCACTCATAGATTTGAAGTATCTATGAGCTCAGTAAAGTGTTCTGCTTATATACTGCCCCATACCATTTCAAGTAGTCTCTGGGCGGTTTACAGTTTAATTACGCAGGCTACACCACCACACACACAAGCTGGTACTCAATTTACCGACCTTGGAAGGATGGAAGGCTGAATCAACCATGAGCCGGCTACCGGGGATTGAAACCCAGGTCGTGAGCACAGTTCTACCTGCAGTACAGGTATTTACCCACTGAACCATGAGTAGTAGGGAAGCAGTAGAGATGGTCATAAAGCACATGGC
Source organism: Phrynocephalus forsythii (assembly GCA_029282475.1). Classification (NCBI taxonomy): domain Eukaryota; kingdom Metazoa; phylum Chordata; class Lepidosauria; order Squamata; family Agamidae; genus Phrynocephalus; species Phrynocephalus forsythii. The sequence continues at coordinate 106,310,413 of JAPFRF010000003.1, read as the reverse complement.
TGGTTTGTGGTTTGTTTCATCACCCACTTTAGGGCCCCCACTTTGCTGAAGCAAAACGAAATACTGATCTTTTCCCCCCATCCGGGTTTTGTTTGCTTTACCAAAAGGTGATGCCTGCCCACCCCTTCCCACTGTTCCTGCCATCTTTGCCTACCAGCTCCTGTTGCCTATTCCTCTTCCTCTGCTGTGGGTGCCATCCTTAGAAGTGGTAGGCCAGGATGAGAATATTCATTGACATAATGCCCAGTGGTTGTTACTGATGGTGGTGGTGGTGGTGGTGGTGGCAACTTCTGCATAATAATTTTTAGTAGCCTAGAATACTGCCCAAGATTGTGTTGCTATCGATACTACTCTAGGTGGTGGTGGGGAGGCGGGGGAGTCTCCTTTTCTCTTGAGCAGCTTCCCACAATTTTATGGTTGTAAAGTGGCTTGCAGAGATGACCATGTGCATCAACTTTGAACTCATTGGAGGAAGCTTGAGATTAAAAGATAATCAATAACAGAATGTAGCCCATAAACTAATTGAAAATGACTTTGCTTTGTCCTTCTACATTTTTTTAAAAAAGTGTTTTCTGAGTAGGTACCTGAAGATAGCTCTGGAATGGGTTTCTGCGAAGCCTCCCCCGCCCCCATCGTCAGTTATCTTGCATATTAACATAATAATGACGTGATAGTCACTATTTAGGCATCTGCAGTCTTGAAACATTGATGGAGTAGGGGTTAGTTGCACACTATCTATAGAAAGGGAGGGAGATTCTTGAGGGCCTGGGGGTTTGGGGTGGGATGGGGTGAAGGAAGAAGCATAACCGAGAGAGTAGCTTTCACACCCAAAGGCTAGATTATATATTTTAAGAGAAGCTATGCATGCAGGGCAGCAGGAGGTTAGAGATGACAGAAAGCGATTAGTTAGTGACCTTGTGTTGAAATGTGTGCATGAAATGTGTGCATGAAAACTCCTAGCTTGCCACAGTGGTCAGTATTCAATAGACCCATACTGTGGCTTTTAATTGCTTTAGAGTGGTGGTGATACTTTGTCATCCTTATTATTGTTAGTTATCTTAAATTCGGGAGGCTTGTAGACCTCAGGGGTGCAAGTCAGAATTGAGACCTCTTTGTGTAGAGGTACTGATTAAGAATCTCATCTTGGTTCGCAAGGAATAGGCAGTTGGAGTTAATAAGGAAAAGAATTCAGCGGGGCCACCCCACTGAGAACGAAGAGACAAAGCATCCATTTTTTTCCTTAAAGAAAAAAAAGGGTGTGAAAAGTATGTAGAAGTAATGAGTGCTAGAAAATTCTGATCCAGATTATTCCAATTCCCATTCCCATTCAAATACTAATTGTTACCTATTTGAATTATATAGCAGAGGCTGTCCATTTATGCTGGACTCCAGCACTAGCTCTCTTTTATCAGAATGGGGCCAATAATGCTTAAAGGATCTTATTGACAGGACACATACATTGTCTAAGTCAGTCTTAGACTTGGTAAAGCGTATATAGCTAAATGTTGTGCATTTGCTAGTGGTAAGAAATGTTGTCTTGTATGTAGGGTGGCATGGTTCCCGTATTGTAGTAAGGAAGGAGCTCCCTAGACTGCAAGGGTGAACCACTTCCTAGGGCAATTGTTGTGTATTGGGCATGGTGCTATATTGCCATGGTCTTTGAACTGCTGGAGAGCTTACCAGTTTAAGGATTTGGCTGTGGGGCCAGAGGATTGGACTTCAATTTTCCCACCGTGCCTCTTTGACAGAGGCTGGGTGATTATAACAACAACCTTCTCCTAGCCCAGTGGTTCCCAACCTGTGGGTCGGGACCCCTTTGGGGTTCGAATGACCATTTCACAGGGGTCACCATGAGCCAGTGAAGAAAAAGCCACAAACAGATTGAGTCTGGAGGAGGAGTGGAAGGAAGGGGGGGAAGACTGAGTTACATCTTGATAGGTCAGAGGGGATGTCAGTCGATGGCATCGGAGGCTGCGATTGGCTGAGGGTGACTGTAGAGGGAAGTTCTCTATGGCACCTGCAGCAGTGGCCTGCCAAAGGGGGCTTGTGGCTTCTTCCAAGCAGGGCAAGGGGTCACCACAACATGAGGAACTGTATTAAAGGTGTACAGCATTACGAAGGTTGAGAACCACTGTCCTAGCCTGACCTGCATCATAGGGCTGTGGTGAAGTTACAATGAAGAGTAAAGTTATGTATGCCTCACTGGGGGAAAAGTGTCATGTAAATGCAGGATGTGCACATGTATGTTGTCAGAATCCACCCCCGCCCCGGAGATTTCTCCCTCAAAAGCAGCACCTAACACTGTCCTGTGTGGAAAACGTGGATGTTTGGGATCCCATTTTGATCTTCTGGTGGTATTCAGTTGAAATGCAACAAATGCCTCAAATTTTGACCCTGTAGGGAAAGGAAATTACCAAAGAACATTCGTTAATGTCATACTCAAAATAGCTCCTGACTCCCGCAAAGCACGCAGTGACCTCTCCACCAGCCCCCGTGCATTAACAATGTTGTTAAGGGCTTCAGGAACACTTTCCCCATTACCCCAGTCTAGCTGCTCGTATGAATATTTAACACTGCACATTGTTCTTCTTAAAACTGTATTTTTATCCTGTATTTCCCCCCACTCCCCACCCCTTTGGGAAGGGTGAGGGCAAATTTGTTCCGATAAAGATTAAAATATCAAATTTTGTACCTGGGAGGCCCTTAAAATAGCATCATTATAAGTTTGTCTTGGCCAACCCCCCACAACCTTGTTAGATTCTCTGTATTTCTCTTCCCGCCCCTATACTCTGAACCTTTCCCCCCTTCTTCTCCTTTTTCTGCTGTATCTGTGAGAAAGTTTGCTTTTGTGCCATTGTGACCCTGCTCTTTTTCCCCTTTTCATCTCTGGCTTGGCAAAGGCCTCCAATTTCCAGTCTTCCTCTTCTCTCCCTTCCCCCTACCATCCTCTCCTTTTCCATCCCCTTTGCTACCAAGGAGTCAGCGAGCGGCCCCCATTGCTGACAGGATTTGTGTTTGAACTTCACTTGAGCAGAATAGATGCCCTGCGACTTTGCCTGAGCTCTGTTTAAATGAATTCCGGACATTTCATGGGTCACTGGCCCCTTTTTATCCACCACAGGAGGAAAAAAATGGAATGTCTGGAAGGCAGAATGACTTCTGAAGGCCCTAAAAGATTTATTCTGTCTGGGGCAACCCCAAACTTTTCAATTTTAAAAATGTTTGGATTGCGAGCAAAGTAACATGTTTCTACCTACTTTTGGAAACATTAATGTTGATAGTATCACTGACAACGTCATCATCAATAACAATGTTCTTTGTTTGTATCAAAGCAATGCATACTTAGAATCATGGATTGGTTTGAAATATAGGTAAAATTAAAAATAAATTTAAATGTTAATATTACGTTATTTTTGACCAGAACAGGCTGTTTTAGCCATTTGCTAGATCTTCTTTTGTACCGAAGGTGAGGCATAGGTTGCATGCATATAAGTGCTGCATTGGTTGAATTTCTGCACAGTCACAGAAAATTTGTCTTGTATCAAAGTAGCCCCATTTTAATTGATTATTCCTTGATCTTCCATCTTCCCTTTGAAGTCTACTACATGACTTCTGATGGTGCAGCTTGAGTCTTCTCTGATGGAAGGACAGAATTTATATAATAGTAGAATACACCCAGTTGCTTAGAAAGCTCCTTAAACTTGTGAGAGAGCAATAAAACAACACAGTAAAAAAGCAGACAGTGGTACCCCGGGTTACAGACACCTCAGGTTATGAAATTTTCAAGTTACGAAAGGAAGTCTGCCTGGAAGTCCATCTGAAGGCCATCCGAAAAAAATTCTGCGAAAACCTGATTTATGAATTTTTTTCTATGGAAAGCCCTGGCTTACAATTTTTTTGGAAGACTTCTAATTCCAGAGTGCATTGTGCCCCATTTGGATCCAGGTTATGCAAATTTCCAGTTTACAAAGCGTCCCAGGGAATGAATGAATTTTGTAACCCAGTAGCGCCTGGAGCTGTACGGCCACCACCTGCTTCAACACCTTGCCCAAATAAGGGAGGTTTACTACTGGTCGGTAGTTAATCACCAGCCCTGGGGTCAGGTTAGTTGTATTGTGGGTCTTTACCTCCTATATCTGATGACAAGGAAAAAAATCCACCCATTCAGCTCCATAATCCCACCACCCCTACCCTTTATAACCACCGTACATATTAGTGTAAACCGGATACCAGTTGTGCACCGAGGAGGTATTGAGGAGGGAGGCAGGGCAGCCCAGGCAGCAGAGGAGCAAGGGCCTAGTCCTGGAAGGTATCAGGGGTCTGAGGCCAAACTCACCACAGGGAAGGCGGGAAGCAGCCCCTGTGGCTCTCACCCAGGACCTGTGGGAGTGGCAGATGGTAAAGGACTCTCCTGGCACATGAACATTTCTGAATTTCAGGCTTGTAGATACTTGCTAGCAGCTCTCTGGCAAGAAAGATTGCCTCTTGATGAACAAGCAAGGAAGCTTTTGTAAATTAGACAAGGGTTTGTCTTTTTTTAATTCTTGCATGCAGCCGCATAAGTGGCTGAAATAGGAAGGGACAAAAAGAATGGAAGAATCATATATTTTAAATGGGTATGCAAGGTTCATTTGGATGTTGAACAGGGATCAATTATTGGCATGTGTATTGTGTCTGTGATGGAAAAGGGTCATAGCAAAGGAAAAAATAATTTCTTAGGTCTGGCCACTATATTGTTGTAAATAACGTCTTCAAAAAGTGTCGGAGAAGAAATAAGGCTGCTTGCTTAGCTGTTCGTGCTTGCAATTTCATTTGTGACGCTCTGTGTTCCGTAGAGTTGCTAAGCTTGGCCACCACTGCTGCTTGCTGTCTCCCATGCTATTTTTGGAATGTGTTTGTTCAGGCCAGATGTACAAGATAAAAGGATCTCTCTGGAGATCCTGTACGGAGCTGACACCCGTAGGCAAATCTGCGCAAGATATTGGGGGCAACAGGGATGTTCCCAGGAGCTGGAAACAGTCGACAGCTTTGCAGGGAGCAATAAATAAATAAATAAATAAATAAATAAATAAATAAATAAATAAATAAAAAGCCAAAAGGTGTCAGTTTAGCCCTAGTGCAACCTGCTTTGCATGCAGAATGTCTTGGGTTGTGTCCCTGGCTTCTTTCAATTAAAGGATCTTTGATAGCAGTGCTGGTAAATATCTCCACTCGGGGCATGGCGGAGCCACAGGAGTAAGGCAATCGATCCAATTTCCTATAAGGAAAATTCATATTTGCCTATATGTTCAATCCGCTTTCAGGAAATCCTGTTCTTGCCCCTGGTGACCCCACAGGCTCTTCCCCCCCCCCCGCCCTGCAGCATTTCTGAAACACAGTGTGCAAAAACATATCCTAAGGGGAAATTGCCGCAGAGTAGAGACGCCCACCCACATGCATACCTTGTCTTGATCATGCAGGTATCTGAGGTAACCTGTAATTACGCTGTGCTTCCCCCCCCTCCTTCAGACATGTCAAAATGTTTTTATGTGCCCGTTCGCTAAAGAACATAAACTATATGCTAAAGTCTCTTGTTTCAAAAATGTTTCACATCTAAATGTTTTCTACCAAGGCACTTGATGAAATAAACAATAAACTGGTACGTGGACTTTCTCTCTCTCTCTCTCTCTTCTGTCTCTGTCATCTGTCCTGATATGGAATTAACAGAATATGTTAATAAAATTCTATTCCTTATAGAGGTGGGCTTCTCTCAGAAAATGAAATAAGATGGAACCTGCCCACAAGAAGGAGAACATGAATTTCTAAGGCTGGATCCCCCAATTGAAAACTGTTCCAGCTGTTTTGAGAGTTTCCAGGAAGCAGCAGTCGACAATACATAAGGGATTCATGCATCTTGTTACAAACTTCCACAGTATCATATGTAAGGAAAAGCCAAGCATATGCCTTGTAGAGGAGACATACGGGTGTGCAATGCCAGTTAAATCACTTCCAATCTCTACAGAATACTGTACTCCCCAAAAGATGACAGTTAAAACTTAATCCTGCCCTCTGTTCCCTAAATACGTACCTGGCTGTTTTATCTTTTTGTTTTACCATGTCCATAACCAGCTTTAAAATGAAATCTCATGGAGGGAGATGCATTATTTAAAACAAATGTTGTATTAAAATTTGAATTGTTGGGTCCATCTGGTAAGGAGGCTTGTTGCAAACCAGCTGTTTATAGCAGTGGTTCCCAGACTTGGTACGTGAAGGTCTAGCACTCCAACTAGAGTGGTCAGTAGCTGTGTGTGTGTGTGTGTGTGTGTGTGTGTGTGTGTGTGTGTGTGTGTTGCAGTACAACTGGCATCTTGGAGCCCCTGATTTGTAGCATCTGGTCAGAGGAAACAGCCCACCTTCATCTGTCGGTTTCTGTCGGTATGACCCTACTGTTTGGGATATGGTTGCGTGTAACCTGGCTGTGTCAGGGAGCAAACAATAGTGCAGGATGTCCTAGATGGTGCTATCCTTATGAAGCTGTCATAAAGAAGGAATTGTGTGAGAGACAGCATGGGCACAGTTACTTATCCCTTTGTTGTTTGACCCTTTAAGGATATGGAATGCTGACAGGCAGTGCTGGCTGGATTACCACTCTACTGCCAAGTGCAGATGCCTTGTCTGAATTCCCACACCACCTCTGCACAAACGTTGACATGCTTTCTTGTCTAAAAACAATTCCTATTCCCAATCCTGCACGTCTCTTATTCTTTGCTCCAATTTTGCTTTGCTACCACTGCTGTATTTCTGTCCCCTGTCTGTTGTTTTGATTGTTGTTGTTGTTGTTGTTCCAGCGCATCATACAGGCGAGTTAATAGCTTTATTTGAAAACCCTCCACTCCGTTGAAAGCACAAGTTCAAATCCTAGCAGAAATAATGTCAGCCACTCCGCTTTCCAAGGTGGACTAATTGGATGCAATGATGCTCCTGTCTTTGTACTCCTCGTCAATCCGTAGGCAGTTCCCATCATGCTGCTGGGTGATTGCTGCTGCAAATGAGCAGAGAACGAAGGCCAGCAGGTCTTGTGGATAAAGCATACAGATGTTAGGGTTTGCTTTCACTAAAGCTTTATTAATGAAAATGTTATTTATGTGGATCATACTGCATTAAGATGAACAAAATGACTTTTAAACAGAATGGGGACTGCATTCAGGAAGCTGGCTGTTCCCATTTTGACGTCCTTGGGGCCTGTCAGGATGAGGCAAATCCTGACATACATCCTTAGAAATTGCCACTTTTCACATGAGTTGTTTTTGTTGGTTCAGATCTTCATGAAGGGGCCTTCCTTGTGAATAGAGATGGGCTTTTCATTTCAGAAGTGGTCAGTTTCTGGAACAAATGATGGGAGCCCAGCTGGCCTTCAGAACCAGAGGAACACAATCAACCAATCCCTTACCTTGCTCTGGGCTCGTGCGGGGCTAAACTCCAACGAGGAAGAAGCCTATGACGTCATCTTTCCTTCTCCCTGGTGCTGACCAATCAGACAGGGAGGCAGGATGATGCATTTCCCTACACAGTTCCTGGTTGGCTAGTGCCAGGGAAAAGGAAAGATGATGTCAGAGGCTTCTTCCTCATTGAATTTTAGTCCCACATAAGCCCAGCGCAAGATAAGGGATTGGTTGATTGCATTCCTCTGTTTTTAAATGTCAGCTGGGCTCCCATGTTTCGTTTCAGAAGCTGACCACTTCCAAAACAAAAAGCCCATCTCTACTTGTGAACCTTTTATAGTGCAAGGTAGATGGCAATGTTTTGCTTTGATTAGAGATGGGCACGAAACGAACAATTTTTCGTTTCCGTTTTCATTTGTCGTTTTGTTACGTAACAAAACAACAAACGAAAATTGTGATGAAAATGAAACAAAATGAACAGAACCACGAAAATTGTGTTCGTTATGTTTCGTTTCTGTTACTGGCGGCGTGCAATGAAATGAGCTGTTTTAAATGTTAAAAAACGCCCTGGACAGCCATAAAAACACAGCGATAATTATTTATACTGTCTGATAATACCTACCGGGGGTCCTTAAAACGTGCATTTATGTCTTTTCTCAGATTGCTGTATTTTTTTCCTTTAAGGGGAGTTAGGGGACATCGACCCAAAATGGCTCCCAGATGCCTAATATTGATTTCTTGGGTATTAAAACGCCCTGGACATCCATAAAAATGCAGCGCTAATGCGATAATTATTTGAAATTATTACCTACCAGGGGGTAGGGGTCCTTAAAACGTTTGTTTTTGTCTTCTCCCATCGCGATGTATTTTTCTTTTCCCTTTATGGATGACAAAATGGATGTTGCCACTCCAGCCACAACATGGAGGCAAGCCATGTGATGGGATCATGTAAACTCTTGCACAACTTCAACCAATAGCATGCCCAGGTAGCAGACTGGGCAGGTCTGGCAGCCACAGAGGGCATAAAAAGCTCTGGCAGCCCCTGTCCCCCTTGCAGTCTCCAGTGGGAGTTAGGGTGGGATTGCTGTCTCTGCGACTCTAGCTTCAGTCCTGCAGCCTCCCTGTGTGCGTGTGTGCGCACCTCTCGATGAGTACCCTCCCCTGCCCCGCAGTGCAGTCAATCTGCTGCTGCCTTGCACCCTGGGCAATGCCCGCCATTGCCTTTGCAGCCCTTCCTGCAAACCTAGTCTATACCATGTCTCTGCCAGCATCAATTTTTTTAGGGTTTTCCCTCTGGTCTGGGGCATTGGGGGACGGCCACGCATGGAAATGCTTTTAAAAATCGCACAAAAAGCAGGTAGAAATGAAAAACGAAAAAACGAAAAACGAAAACAAAATTTTTCCAAAAAATCACAAAACCGAAACGAAATGAAACGAAATGGACCTCTCAATGACAAACGACAAATGAAACACCATTTTTTTATTTGTGCCCATCTCTAGCTATGATTAAAGATTTGTATGAGGATGAAGTGTCTGTGAAGGTTCTCAGTCATCCAGGTGAAAGCCAGTTGCCATGACTCAACTTCCAGATATGAGGATGAGGGAAATCCTGATTCAGAGCTCTTGCCACTTGCCCACAAAGCTCCTTAAGTGGTTGTTGGATGGTCTCAGTCTCTTAGCATATTCGTACTTCAAAGGGATATTTTGAGAATGAAGATGAAGAAGGTCAAATACACCACTTTGACTTCCTTGGGGGGAAGTATGAAGTAATATTACCCATAATTACAATACAATTAAATACAAATCTGACTTTGCCTGTTCCTTTTTGTCATTTCCATGTTATTCCTTTTTCTAATTTGATACCATCCTTGCAGTGACTTTTAATGGAGGCAGACTGAAAGCTTATCTCTAGAATTTACATGTTCTCTTTTCTAGTCACACAAAAGTATTGTTTATTTTATAGTGGACTGAATTAAAACTGTGTTTAACCTTTAGTATCTATTGCAGTACATCCAACTCAACCCATTTCTTCTTCCCCTTCATTTTTAGTTTCTCTTCTCACTACTTGTAATAGCAAAACACAACTGACAATTTGCTACCTATTTATTAAAATATTTCTAACACCCGCCCACTGCCATATCAAGGGATCTCAGATTGAGAGGGAGTCAGTTGAACATTTCATGTAAGAAACATAACACCATGATTAAAATCCAAGCATATCAATTTTAAAAAGGAGAGATTTGAAAAGCTACTTTTTAGACTACAACTCCTAGAATACTGTAGTCTTGGTGCGGTATTTGGAAACTATAATCCAAAAATTGAACTTTCTCCAGTTCCCACAATTAGTCAATAGGACCCAGAAGCTTAGTGAAAGTACTATATGTTTCAGTGTATAAGACTATATTTTTGCCTAAAACTGTTAGCATAAAAATTGAAGCAAAGCAAATTTTTGGTTTGAAGCAAAGCAAATTTTACCACCCATACCACTTCAAGTAGTCTCTGGGCGGTTTACAGTTTAATTATGCAGGCTACACATTTCGCCCCCAGCAAACTGGGTACTCATTTTAGCGACCTCAGAAGAATGGAAGGCTGAGTCAACCATGAGCCAGCTACTGGGGATTGAACCCCACGCCATGAACACAGTTTTACCTGCAGTACAGGCATTTAACCACTGTGCCATGAGGCTCGTCTTACACATGGAAGTAAGTGGAGGAGAGAACTGCATGGTTGTGAAACTGTAATTTTGTATTAGAAAAGTGGGGATCGTCTTATACATGGGATGTTTTATACACAACAAAATATGAGTGTATCTATAAGGTTTATTCCCCCTTGTGATACATCACAGCTGAAGTCCTGGAACTCTGGGGAGGGAGCACAACCGTTGTTTGATGCTCACTACTGTAACAGCTTGTGGCATCTTTAAAACCTTTCATGGAATAGAATAGGAGCAACTGGATCAGATGCATCCCATGTTGTCCTCAGTTGGGGTGCATTGTGCACATACATGTGTCTGCCCACACCCAAACATACGAGACAGCACTGCAAGAGTTGTGTGTGATAATTTTGTGTAAAAGCTTAAGATAAGTGCAAGAGGCATTCATGACACTCAGCACTAGTTGTAGTACTACGACCCCACTCCCTTCATTAGTGGGGCTTCCGTGGGGCTGGAGACAATTTCTGATCCAAGCCTGAACAGATAGCATCCAACTTTTGGGTTAAGTCCCAAGTCGGCCGTTTCTCACTGGTGTCCCTCTCTGAAATTCTTCAAAGGGCAGCTTTCGAAATACAAACGTTGTATTTGTTTTCTTTCACTCTGTTTTCTTCTTCCTCCTCTTGTCCCCAGATTTTTTTTAAGTTGGAGAGGAACCCATGGCTGACTACTTGGTATTTGACACCATTCTGTGAAATCTGGATTGCCACGGTTCCTCTGTTCTCTTAGTTGGTACCATTCAGCCCCTCGCTCAATCTGCCTTTGTTATCCTCCTTTTAGTAAGCTAGCTGGAGTGTCCCAGGTTTGCCGAGGCTGCATTCATGGCAAAGGTTCATTCTTAGAGCAAACGGGTGTGGGAGTGATATATAGTTTACATTGCCTGCGTGCAGCTACAAGTGAAACGTGCCTTAAAAATGTGCCCCTGTACACATATGGCACACATAAATACACAGCTTTCCCCACTCCTCTTAACGGCATTGTAGGACTTTGTGTCTCTCCGGCTGACATTAAAGAACCTCATGGCAGAGCTTGCAAATCTTCGCTGACACCCCTGCCTTGATGCTGCCATTTCCGCCAAAAGGCTTAATGGAGGGAGAGAATGCTGACATGTCAGCACTAATTTTCAGCGTTTAACTGTGAATTTCCTGGCTTTTGTTTGCATCTAAGTCAGAACCCTTACTTTAACCATGCCGCTGGCCCCCACCAAGCACCCACCTCGCCAAAGAAGCAGCATGGACAATAGCTGGGAGAATTAACTCTTGGCAGCCTACCACAGACAGGAGGCTATGAGTGGATTTTTTTTCCAGATACACAAAAATGAGCATGGGACCAAGAGCCATTGACACTGTCCTGACTCTCTGTGTAAATGTTCTGTAGATGTGGGCTAGTGCAAGAAGACGGTGGTTTCTTGCAAGTTAGAGTTGGTTTCCTTCCCGCCTTACATATCAGTACCCAGAGTTAACAACCTGCTAGGGTTTAAAGAGGACTGTGCCTATTAAAATGCTTGTTTGTGTGTCTGTCAGATTCTTCATGGAATCTAGAAGAAGCAAAAGTCAATGGAAAGTCAAACTGATGACTTCTATCTTGTGGAATCACAAAGACAAGCATGTGTGGTTGGAGGAGGACTAAGTCAGTGGTTCCCAAACTTCCCAATGCCACGACCCTTTAATGCAGTTCCTCATGTTGTGGTGACCTGTTGCCCTGCTTGGAAGAGGCCACAAGTCCCCTTTGGCAGGCCACTATGCTGCAGGTGCCACAGAGAACTTCCCTCGACAGGCACTCTCAGCCAATCGCAACCTCCGGTGCCTTTGACTGACATCCCCTCCAACCTATCAAGCTGTAACTCACTCTTTCCTCCCTTCCTCCTCCAGATCCAACCTGTTGTTCCCCTTTTCTTCACTGGCTCATGACGACCCCTGTGAAATGGTTGTTCGACCCCCAAAGGGGTCCCAACCCCAGGTTGGGAACCAATGGACTAAGGGAAGAATGGCTGAACTAATCCCAGAACCAAACACAACAACAATAAAACCCAAAGCAGCAAATTATTATTTTAAAATAATTGTGTTTTTCATGAGTAAAATGAAATAGCAGAGTTGGTATTACTTTTATTGGATGAACAAAATTTTGGGGGTGTGGATGGGGAGATAGATTCAATATTCAAATGATTCACTGTGCATCAGGCTGAGGATAACCAAATTTAGAAACATTGCACATTTCTGTGAGATTCATAAGACGTACACCTCAAGCTTGCAGTCTTCATTTTGGAGTTTGTCATTTGCACACCTATGACCGATAACATCTGGGCGGAGACAAATTTTGAGCTTCCAGGCTCAGCCAAGTTGTCGTAGTGTTTGCTTTGACAGAGAGCTCTTCAGCCTCTTGTGATGTCTGTCATGCTAGAGAGCCCATCAGAGTGGCTGCAAGATCAAGATGCTGGTTGGTGATAGGAGATAACATCTGTTGATGGAACACATTGGGGAGCCCTTCTGGTAGAGGTGACTAGGGATGACTTAAGTTTGAGGAGGTGAAAAAGGCCAGTGGTGATGTCTGTCTGACAACGAGAGTAATTAGCAGATGGCAAGGCTGAGACTGAGAAACAAGTAGGTTCAAGACCGAAGATGGAAGACTGGCACAGGCTTTCCCGAGGAAGACAACAGAGTTTGAGGAGAAGACACCATAACCATTTTATTTATGCCATCCATGCTGTGGTGGAAGCATTTATAGCCAGAAATAGTCGGTGACTTTCATGGAGGAGAGCCGTGCAGAGCGTAAGCTTTGATGCATTATCAGAGCCCGCTGCTTGAACACTGGTATCCAGAACGCTGAACTGGAGAGAGATTCCTGATCTGAGTTCTAGTAACTGTGGGATTGATACTGTTAAGATGCTTTCAGCTTTTTGTCCAGAGCTACTCACATGGTTAGCCATAGATGGAGCAGTTGACCTCTGGGTGGATGTAAGGTTTAGCATTGTCTGGTCTTGATTTCCCCCCCTATTGCTAGCCCATCTTCTATAGGAAGTAATCCCTCTTGGAGTAGACTGTGTTGTCTTCCTTCCTGCTCCTCTGTAAACTCTGGTCTATTTGTCCAATAGGCTTTCTTTATCTCCTCTGAAAGGCAGGGGATCTTTTGTGTACATTTGTTGCTGAGAAACCAGTACAAGACAATTAGGCTTTTAGGAAAGTTTGTTACTATTCATTTAACCTCTGCTTTGCACAAATATATGTTCAGCTGTGCCTCTCCTTGTCTCTCTCTCCTTTTCTTTTTCAAGATGGGAGGTTTCTTTTTTGGGGGCTCCCCTCCCCCCTCTATATGCCATGATTCTCAGGAAGTTGTGAGCTTTCTCCCATGTAACAGCCATCCAGATGTTGAAAGATCAAAGTGGAGTTTGCTTGACCCATATAAGGGCATTCTTCCCTTTGTGTTGCATGCAAAGTTCAGTTCCTTTAAAGTGCCTTTCGACTTAAAAAGCTCAGAAAGTGCTAGAAACCATTAAAGCTGGGGGATGGGTGTCAGGAAGGGAAATGGCTAAATGGATCCTCCCCACCGAGCAGTACAGTAAACAAGTGTTTCCCTTTTGTTTTCTTTTGCTGCTTTTAAATTGACACTAGGTCCTCATTGCTGCACCCTTTACCCAGCCATCTCCTTTCTTACCAAAGGAAATTCTTGTAGAAAAACATGGATGCTTCCCCATACAAGGTTAACGCAAACTAGCCCTCAGGGAACTGTTGTCTTTTTCATGTCCTCTTCTCTTATTTTCCGTCTCGGAAATGAATTAATTTGCTTCAATTTTTCATTCCCGGCTGGATTTCTAATGTGCTGATTGTATGTACCTCTTACATTTCATGTGATTTGAGAACGTGAAACTTCAGTGTTATTAAACTTTAATTCGGTGGTGTTAAAGTAGTGTTTGCAAATTGTGTTGGAGCATTGTGGGTGGGTGAGTTACTGGTTTACAAAATAGAGATTTCATTTATTTATTTTTCTTCGTTGCATATCCATGCTGCTTTTACTCCAGTGGAATTAAAGTAGATGTGTGGATTTTCTCTACACCTCTTGACCCTCACAACAGTCCTGTAAGGCTCACAAGTCTATGACTGTTAACCCAAGTTCATCCACCCAGCTTCAATGCTGAGTTGGGATTTGAGCCCGGTTTCTTGAGTCTGGTTCAACGTTCTAACAACTGCATTATGCCCATAGGTGCTGAATATATCCCACTGTTGTTTAATTAATGGAATTGAGGACCGTTTTATTTCATTTACTTTTAAAATATCTGACAGATGTTAACATCTCTACTTTTTTCCAGATAGTTTGGACTAAAACTCTTGTAAGCCTCACCTATCATGGCTAGCATTCAAGACATGAAGGAAGGAAGGAAGGAAGGAAGGAAGGAAGGAAGGAAGGAAGGAAGGAAGGAAGGAAGGAAGACCGTCAAACCAACTGACCCACTAAGCCACTGACCATGGTGTTGTAGATGATGTGACGGAGTAGGACTCAGAAGACTTGGGTTCAAATGCCACTTTGGCCAGGAAAACCTGAAGAGGGATAACACCATTTCTTAAATATCTCACCTACCTTGAAAACCCTAATAGGGTTATGATAGGGTCGAGCACAAATTAATGGCACATAGCACAGTAACACATGGTGCTATAAAATTAGATTTTTAAAAGTTGTAATCAGAAAATTTAGTGTTTCCAAGCTCTGCTCCAAGGAGGTAAAAGTTCGATAGTTTCCACTGCCTAACAAGGAGAGCTTCTGCAGTCAATATATTTTTGTGCTTCTATCCTGACAAGAAGCAGCAGGCTCAGTTATGCTAGGCAAGCTATGCAAACATAATTACAATTTGTTCTTAAATTGCTTGCTATAGGCCTCATAATTCAGATAATCTTGGTGCCAAACTTAGATCAGTGCGGTGGTTTTTTTTTAAAGAAAATAAATTTGTATTCAATGCTGAACACTTCTGTTCTGTTCATCTTCTTTTTCTCTCTTCATGCCATACCTTGCCTCTTAGACTGTACCGTGACAAGGAACCGTTGGGTATCTGATATAATTAGCCAACTCCTCCTCCTCTCCCCTGCTCTACTTCAACTTGCCAAGGGTCTGATGTAACTAAAGCAGGCACACTGTCTTATTACTTGAGTATAAGACCAGCCAAAAGTCTGAATCATAGAAACTCCCCAGATGGTGGAAGAACAGCTGTGAACCTTTGGTCTGTTATCCACCAAACAGCCAGTTGTTAGGTTAAGAAAAGAATAGCATCCAAGCAAACCAACTGTCTTGTGATAGTCTTTGACTTTATTAACAGGCCAGAGAAAGCCTGTTTAGGAGTTGTTGTTTTCTTGGGTGCCACAGCTAGCTTCCCCGCCCCCCAGGTGCCGCAGCCAGGGAGAGTCAGACTGAGTTAAAGTGACAGGACACAACATGTAGAGAATATATAACAAAAATTAGCAGGTCAGCCATGTGGAGAAATAAAAGCAGAAGAGAGAGAGTATATTTTCAGTAGCAATTTAGTGCATGATTGATCTCCTTGATGCTGTTAGTGGCATGTTCATAGCTGAGCGAACCCACCAGTGGTTTGTTGTTCGTACTTAACATTTTGGGATTTTATTCGGAGGGAGAGGTCCAAGGAAACAGAACTGATGAGATCACAGTGGTGTGTGTGTGTGTGTGTGTGTGTGTGTGTGTGTGTGTGTGTGTGTGTGTGTGTGTGTGTGCATTTTAAGTTTAGTTTTGCCAATGCATTTTTTAAAAATGCCATGATTGGATTTCCCCGTGACTGCACTTCGGAAAATGATGTAATCTTTCTCTCTCCTTCCCAGGCATGATTTTAGATTTTTTGCATAAATAATGATGGCTAGTGTTTTGTCCAGGATTTATACTGGACACATAGTTAACATGCTAGAATCACAAGTGATACTAATGATAAACAAAACAACATACAGCCTGGTTATTCATTTGTTACCTTTGTCTCCTGTTTTCCCTCCAGTCAGATACCCACTTGATCCTCACAAGAACCCGATGAGGAACGTCAACTTGGTCTACAATCATTCATGAGTTTCATGGCCACATGCAGGTCTCAACTCAGCCCTCCTAAGTTGGGATGGGTTATTCATTTCGGAAGCTACCGGTTCCAAAACAACCTGCAGGAGCCCAGCTCGTGTTCAGAAGCCTCTGAAACACATTCAGCCAATCCCTTACCTTGCTCTGCAAAGCAAAGCAAGAGATTGGCTGATTGCATTTCAGAGGCTTCCAAATGCCAGCTCGGCTTCCGCGTGTCATTTCGGGACCGGTAGATTCAGAAACGAATAGTGCATCCCTACTCCTAAGTCTTAGTCCTAGCACTCTCGCCTCTCCACCACAATGGCTGAAACTCTGTTGCTTAGCAGAGTATATCAACCCAGTGTGCCGCAGCAGTGAAAAATGCAAACTTAATGCTAGGGATTATTAGGAAGGGTATAGAAAATAAGTCAGCAAGTGTCATTTTGCCTCTATAGATCTATGGTGAGGCCACATCTGGAGTATTGTGTACAGTTCTGGTCATCATACCTCCAAAGGGTATTATGAAAATGGAAAAATTGCAGAGGAGGACAGCCAGAATTATTTGGGAACTGGAACACCTTCCTTACCATCTGAGGCTGCAATGGCAGAGCCTCTTCACTCTTGAACGACGGCACCTAAAAGGTGACCTGATTGAAGTTTATAAAATCATACATGGTGTGGACAAAGTAGATAAGGAAAAACTGTTTTCCCTATTGCACCACACTAGAACTAGGGGGCATTCTGTGAAACCTTTTGATGCTAGATCTCAAACAAATAAGAGAAAGTCCTTTTTTCACCCAGTGGATCACTGGTCTGTGGAACTCCCTGCCAGAAGAAATGGTGACAGCTGTCAGCCTTGACAGCTTTAAGACAGAATTGGACAAGTTCATGGAGAACAAGGGTATCAATGGCCATCATTATGGATGCCTAAGGACAACCTCCGGGTTGGACAGATAGGCAGACTATCTCCCAATGCCATTTGCAGGGAATCGTAAGCAGGTGAAGACATCTGCTTGGGAATACCCTGAAGCGAATGGTGAGCCACTGTGTGAGACAGAATACTGGACTGGTTGGGCTGTGGCCTGTTCCAGCAAGGCTGCTCTTATGTTCTTATGTTCTTGTATCACATCTAAAGTAGACCCGTTTGAATTAATGGAACCTGGAAAAGACAGTAATGCTGGAAAAAGTTGAAGGCAGCAGGAAAATAGGAAGATCAAATAGAAGATTGACTCCCTATAGAAAGCCACAGGCATAAAATATATATCTAAGCTACAAGATTTCACCCATTGATTCACAGTGACATTTTAAAGAGTTAGCACAGTTCCAAGACTGGTATATTTCCTATGAGATAATCTTGGGTGGACTCCCAGTCCCAGTAGATGCTCGATGCATTACTTGGCAGGTTAATCTATTTGTGATGGAAGACAGGGAGAGTTGTGACAACACTAATTAATGAAGATATTGTTGGAGATGTTGCTGGTGTTGTGAGTGGTTGCTGTGATGGTTTTGCATACATTTAAGCTTCATTTGTCTTCTTTCATATTACAGTGGTACCTTGTATAAAGAAATTAATTTGTTCCAAAGGAGATTATGTTATTTTCCTTTATACAAATTTCCCATCGGAATGCATTGAAAACAGATTAATACCTAATCGCGACCATTTTTATGTTGTATGGATTTGCCCCATAGGCGATTCTGTTAAGCAAATTTCCCCTATGTCCGGAATTTTTTATGTTGTACAGATTTTATGTTATACACAATGTTTGTTATATGAGGGTCCACTGCATACTTTTGAAACGTTGCTAACAACTGGTCCCACTGTATAATTTTCCTTTTAAACCTGTACGTTTGTCTCTTTTCCCATCTGTTTACTTCTCTTCCTACCTGCTTTCTTAAAGGCAGCTTTTAAGTTGTGTTATAACTGAAGTAGTTTCTGAGTACTCAAGTTTACCTAAAAGCAATGGGCCTATTGGCTTTGCTTTGGTTTTACAATAAACCTAGACTTGGTTTCTCTTTTCTAAGCCTCCATGAGCCACCCAGTATTTGGCACTCCAGTCCTTTTTGCCATTTTGAATAGGCTGATTGAAAATTTTAGTGGTGGCGAGTCTCTTATGCAGCCTTTTAATTAATATCTTAACCCCCGCCCCATCCCTCATCTGGCATCGAAGGATGGAGCAGATTTCGGTGGCTATTGTAGTGCCCAGAAAATTGCCAATGATAGTAAATCAGTAGTCAAGTTTGCCATTTGCATCTTGGCATCATTGGAGTTTTATGGTCTCTGCAAGTGCTTGCTGTATGGAACAACTTTTTATGGGATGAACATTTTAATTTCATTGCAACAGTCCAGCTTTACGATGGTGCCTCTGGTGTGTATATATGGTTGAAACTATCAGGGAGAGTGTGGGAAAATGAATGCTTATAGTAAGATGCTGAAGCTACATTTCTGCTAAAAAATAAAAAATAAAAACAGTGACAGGGTGTTCCTCTGTAACTCAGAGCATTATCTTCAGTAATTGGTAGTTTCATTTCTTCTTATATATCTTCACTTATTAGAAGAAATTTTGCATGCTCTATCCTTTGGCTTATGAGGGCATGGCATCTGGGTCACCTTGAATTCATTACTATTACTTTATTTTCTGTTATTTTATCTATTAACTATATTTGTATGTCCCCTGTGAAAGTTATCCAGAGGTTATTCAGTTATAAAGAAGAACAGTAATAGAATTTTTTTAAAAAGGGACAAAGCTATAAAAGCAGAATACCACACAAATACCACACAGAGGCAGATCAAAATCCAGGATAACGCCAGTAGAGAGGTGATATGTTTTAAAAGACAATAAAAACTGAAGTTACAAGTGAGTAGAGAATAATATAGGGATTGCACCAGCAAACTGTGGTGGCAATCAGGTCACAAAGTCCTGGAAATCATTTTCCTGGTTCCTGCTGGAAGATGGGCGGTATAGAATTAAAACTAATAAATAAATAATCCTCTCCCATGTTAGCAGCAGAGAAGTTTATCTAGGGGAGAGTGTTCCATAACTGGGTGTCAGAGGAAGAGCCAAGAAGTTGACTGTTTAACAGTTACCACTCTGAATTTCAGAATTAAAAAGATATTTTGAGGACAGTCCATCTGATACTGAGATCCCTGCTTCCTGAAATACTTACAGTGCCATCATATCAATTCTAACTTCTAGCCACCCCTTCCAGGATTTTCTAGGTATAGAGTTCTCAGAAGTGATATATTCTTTCATTCTTCTGAAGGCAGGGGCGTAGCAAGGGTTTGGAGCGCCTGGGAACAAAGTTGTTTTTGAGGCCCTCCGACCCTCCCTAGCCCCATCACATCCACCCAGCAAGGGTGTGGGCATGTGTGTGTGTGCATGCACGGTAGCGCACATGCGCCACACCTCTCCCGCGGTGGGCCCAGAGCAAGGCGAGGAGGAGGAGGAGGAGGAGGAGGAGGAGGGTGCCACAGCCACCGTGCTCCCCGCACGGAGCACAGTGGCTTGCTTCACTGTTCATCTGGGTCCTGTTGCCAAGCTTTAGCCCAGGGAAGGGAGGACTGCTGGCGGGAGGGCGCACGGTTTCCTCTTCCTGCCCCCCTCCAGGCACCCCAGATTGCTGCGCCTTGAGCAAACACACTCTTCCTCCCCTCCCCCTCTGATACGCCCTTGTCTGGAGGCAGACTGAGAAAGTGTGGCTTGCCCAAGGTACACAAGCTGACTCTTCTGCAGGGAAGCACAGGGGGAAGTCAAATTTTCAACCTCTACACAATCAGATACCTAACTCACTGAGTTATCCACACTCTAAAGCCTTATGGGTCAAAACAGTGGTTTCTGCTTTTCCTCAGGAATGAAGTAGTAGTGCTAACACACAAAAAGGCAGGACTGGTATAATATGCTTAATGTCAATACTTGCATTTTTGCACTTATGGCTACGTTAGGGAGCAGCGAAATATAAATGCCATTATACTCTTTCCCTGGGTGGTTATGAAGTGGACTGAGTTGATGCTATGCTTAATTATTTGTTGTCGTTTTTAAAAAAGGTGAATTAAACAAACAGACCACAGAACCAAAGTTGTTGTTCTAGTAGTTTAACCCCACTTCTCTAAGACCAGCAATAAACAGATCTGTCTGTCTGTCTGTCTGTCTGTCTGTCTGTCTGTCTGTCTGTCTCTCTCTCTCTCTCACACACACACACACACACACACACACACACACACACACACACACACACACACACACACACACACACACACACACAAACTAACAAGGTACGATTAATAAACTAGTGCAGCAAACTTTAAGGAGCAAAAAGAGTTCCAATGTTTATGGTAAACCCTAAAATCAACCTAGGACTGTAGATTTGCTGTGTAATAAAACCTCAAAAATTTATGTAACAGAAGGTCTGTATGAAATTATTAATAGAGAAACTCAAATTGGTCATGGTAGGTCTAAATTCTGTTTATTACTGTAGTAATCAGGTAACTTATTTTCAAATAAAGTGAATTATAGCTGCAGACTTTGTATAATTTCCTGTATTTAAAAGAATTAGCAAGATTGAGGTGCTTCCCAAGGTTTAATTTGTAGATTAACAGCTAAAACTCTAATTGATTGACAAAAAATAGCGTATTTTACTCATCAAGGCTAAGGATTGAAATCACACTCTCGGGTGGACATAGTGTGATTCTGGTGTGTTACTGTGTAGAAGAAAATAATTAATGGCAGCTCTTCTTTCTTGAATTGTAAGCCACATCATGCTTCCTTCTGTATATCTAAATGGTGTCAATATTTAAATTTGGCAATAAAGGAAAGGTACTTAAATGTAATTGATTTATTCAATCACCTGTAATTAATCAAGGTAGAAATTAATTGGTTGGCAGCCCAAGAGTTTTATATAATTAGGTGATACCAAAGGCTTTGAAACTTTCTATTCCAACAATCCCTTCTTCTTCTTTAGCTTTTGTCCCGTCTGGTGGAGGAGTCTGCTGCTGTGAAGGAGCCAACATTGAATGTGATGCTTGGATGTTATTTGTGACATCACTCTCTTGGTTTTGGTTTTGAACCAGCTTGCTTGCATCCTGGCGCCGTTCTGCATTCCGCTTACTCCTTCAAAGATAGCTGGTTTTCGTGGCACCACAAGGAGGAGCAGACCTCACCCCACCCCATCCCAACCATTCCTGTTTTACTCTCCAGTGATAACCTCCCTTTGGAGTAAAGCAGCGTTCTTCTTCAGAGCTCAGCCAAAACAAAACAAAACAAAACCCAGTTATCAGACCCATGGTTGTCAGAAACTCATTACTTTGAAGTAGACCAGAAAGGTGGCTAGAGCAATAGAAAACCCTTTCCATGGGAGTTCTTAGTTTTTGGAAACTTTCTGTAATCTTGTCAGTCAGGTTTCTTACATCATTTGAGCTAAGGGGGAGAAACCATGGCATTTATCAAAATATGTGCTGCCTTTTATTTTGCGCAAATAAGACTGATAGCCCCCTGCAGAGGTATTGTAAAAAATGCTTATTATGTGCTATTTATTTTACCTTGTTAACAAGGTGTTTTACTTACTTGGGTTTATAAAGAAACTTCTTAACTTGTGAACTGCAAGCTGTTCTGGAAGATGACCTACTACTACTACTACTACTACTACTACTACTACTACTACTACTACTACTACTACTACTACTACTACTACTACTATAGGGTCACCATATGTCGGAGAAGGCATGACAGCACATAATGACAAATTCTTACGACAGCCGCACACTGTCCAACCTCCTGGAAGACTTTCACTTCTAAGAGAGGCCCAGAAAGCAGTGACAAGGAGTAGGGCCTTCTCAGTGGTTGCTCCCCATTTATGGAATCGCTTGCCAGCAGAAATTTGCCTGGCACCCTCACTTCAAACCTTTATAAAACGATTGAAAACATGGTTTTACAGAATGGCCTTCCCTGACTTCTTAAACACTGATGCTACCCTTTTTTATCTTTAATTTGTTGTTGGTGGTGGTGCAATTATTTGGTTATTCCTATTTTTATTTTAGTTTATTGCTGTTGATTTCTTCGGTTATAATTTATTTCATTATGTTGTTTGTATTTTCGTTATTTAGCTCTGTCGTTACTGTTATGTTGAGATTTTATCTTGTAAACCGCCCAGAGTAGCCCTAGGGCTAGATGGGCGGTATAAAAGTAAAATGAATAAATGAATAAATACTACTACTACTACTACTACTACTACTACTACTACTACTACTACTACTACTACTACTACTACTACTACTACTACTACTACTACTACATGTGCTGTGAAGTCAGTTTGGTTCCTACATATTGTGACCCGTCCAGGGTTTTCTATCTAGAGAGAGATTACTAAGAAGTAGTTTATCATTCTCTTCTTCCAATTTGATCTAGACTTTGCATGAGTGATACCTTACCACTCCCTGCATCTGGCCCTTGAAGTACCCTGGTTTAAAGCCTAGAGATTACACAAGTAGTTTATCATTCTCTTCTTATTTGACTAGACTATGGGTGATACCTTCATAGGCCGCTAGAAAAAAAAGTTGCTGAGCTTTCTGAAGTAAGCTCCCCTTTTCAATGCAGGTATAGATGTCCAAACATAGCAAGGGATGAAACTTGCCAGGAGAGAGTTCTTAAAAGTTCACAGCAAGATGGACGCCAGGCTTCTTCTTGGAAGTCATAGGGCAGCATGGTCCAATGGGGCTGGACTTTAGCAGGCACTGGAAGCAGGGATAGATTAAGGAAGTTCTGGTGGCTCACATGCTGGAGTCGATGGTCCATGGTCTACTTTTCTGATTGCCTTATATTGACTGGGGGGAGATTAGATGACCTTTTGACTTCCTCCCAATTTTATGATTTCACTGTTTGTACCTGTGTGGAAGGATTGCCCACACCGAAAAATGAACACAGAGAGCTTTGAAATATATTATTTTGCGCCCATTGGACTGAATTGAAGTTCCATCCTCCCACTTGTGATCCCATTGTTGCTGAGGTGGTGCACTGAGGATGCTGTGTTGAATGAACATAAGCCCCATTCATTCCAATGGGTTAGTCTTTGACTTTTGCAACAACAAGGCACCGCTGGGAAGTAAGACGACCTTAGCTGTAGCGTCCATTGCTCAATGAATGGGAAACTACAGGAAGATGCTGGGGAAAGTACACACACACACACACACACACACACACACACACACACACACACACACACACACACACACACACACACACACACACACACACACACACACACACACACACACACACACACCCTTTCCAGGGAGAGGAGAGCCTCAGCTGCTTGGACTGAACAATTGAGTTGCTGGGCACTATAGATATTTGCGATAGCTAGAGAAAAAAAATCTAATTAGTTGGCGGTTCCCAGGCAAAGCACATTTCATGATGTCTGCGGCATGTTTTAAAGTATGTCGGCCGTTCTCCTGGCGACCAGTGTATTTTCCCTAGTGGTTTCTAGGGCCGGTTAATTAGGTCTCATGGTTTGTGTAAAATGTTGCTATAATGTTTTCTTGTTTTTGTTTTTGTTTTTTGCTTTTGCTTTTGCTTTTAGAAGCAAGACTGCACAAGTTTTTTTCCTAACAAGATGATAGGTTTCAAAGGTCAATTGTTGCCCGTGCCCTTCCTGCTTGTTTTTTGTCTGTGCTGTTCTTTCCTTTTTGCCCTTTCCACCACCTTTTCAAACATTTCGGGCTTGTTTTTCCCCAGGCGTGCATTAAAAACTGGGTTTTTAAAACAATAGATGCACTGAACATGTTACATGAGAAAGGGTCACATTAACATCTATAAGCCGAATGGTGACTTCATTTGGAGGTAATGCTACATTCTAGTTGAGCACCACTATAAACAATAAATTATATCTTAATGAAGAAGTAGACATGCACACAAAAGCTCACATTAAAATATAGCAGTTAGTCTTGAAGATGCCAGAATGGTTTTCTTTCTTCTTCTTCTTCTTCTTCTTCTTCTTCTTCTTCTTCTTCTTCTTCTTCTTCTTCTTCTTCTTCTTCTTCTTCTTCTTCTTCTTCTTCTTCTTCTTCCTTTTTGTGTTATCTGATATACAAGCAGAGAAAAACATTTTGCTGCAGAAACATATTATAGTTTTTTCTTCCAGAAACTGAAACAATAAAGATATTCGCTCCACACATCCCAAAATGTTTGGGTTTTATATATCAGATTCTGTGAAGGCGAAATTTGTATTTTATACCACAATTGTTAACTGATAGTGGATATAATGCATTCCAGGTTGCTACGAATTAGTGAAGTAAATATTCACAAGCCATCTTCCTCAAAAGTCTTGTGTTTTTAGATGCTAAATTAATGAATAAAGAAAACAACAACACAAACACGATTGTGTTTTTACTTGTGGAACACAAGGATGCCATGCAACACACAAGATTAGAGCAGAATAGCATGCCATACTAGTAGCTAGCAGCGTGTCAAGGGTAAGAAGATATGTGTCTATCTTTCATCATTTGCAAAAGGGAGCAACAAGCACCTGTTTCCAGCAACTTGTGGGAGTGTTTATGCATAGGAGGGTTTGGATCAATACCATATGCCAGTGGTTCCTAATCTTGGATAACCCACATGTTCTTGGACTGCAACTCCCAGAAACCTGGGGCAGCACAGCCAGTCGTGAAGGCTTCTGGGAAATGCAGTCCAAGAACAAGGTTGGGAATCACTGCTGTAAATCCCTCTGGTGCATTCCATTTCTACCTGTCTGCACTTCAGATTGTCCAAAGTTCAACAGAGCTTGCTCTGCCTGAACCACTTGGTACGTGGCCTGTCCCTTTGTTTCTTCTCTGTGCTATCATGCTTCTTTCTTTGAGTGCCTTTCCTACATTGGTACCAGATGCATCAGCATTCTGTTGGAGGAGGAAGAAGTTGAACTGGAGGCATGCCTTCCTCCTCAGTTTGAAAGCCCTGATGCACACGGTCTGGATTCAGCTCCCTAGAGTTTACCAGGAATCTTTCTCAGTCTTATCTAGATAGAGCCTCATGGTAGAGTGGTTAAAAACATCTGTTCTGCAGCTATAACCGTCCTCATGACCTGGGGTTCAATCCTAGGTAGCAGGCTCAAGGTTCACTCAGTTTTCCATCCTACCAAGGTCAGTAAAATAAGTACCCAGCTTCCAGCATGGGGGGGGAGGGGCCAATGTGTAATAATTAAATTGCAAAACGGCCAGAGAGCGCTTTAAGCACTATGGGGAGGTATACAGTATAAGCAGAAGGTAGAGATCTTTCTGTAAAAGCCTGTCTTCTGAAGAATTGAAATTTCAGAGTCTTTTAAAAGTTTGAGCAAGGAAACACCTCATTTAAAAAGTGAAACTTGAATAATTTTTTTATATTTTTATTTCTTACCATGTTGTATGTTTGAATAATATTCCAAATATGAAGATCGTAACAGTTTCCAGCAAATTCCTTGCATGATAATGCTTATATTTGCATCTCATGGGAGGGAAATGCTGTTAACCACAGACGGTTGTCCTGTGTGGTGCATAACTTTTAATAGCCAATGTATTGTCTGGATTTAGGGCAAATAAGAAGCCCTTCTTAAATAATTAAGAAAGTCAATCCTGTTAAAATTGTATTTTTCCCTCCAACCCAGTGATGCTTTTTTTTTTTTTTTTGTGCATTTTAACCTTCATACGGGCAAAGCATTTTTAGAGGCATTTTCAGGCCAGATAGCCTCCCAAAGTGGTAAGCAGCTGTGAGGCTTAGCAGCTTGATGCATATGGAATTTACAATCCACTCGCACAGCAGCCTGCAATTTACTTGGTGGAACAGAAAATTGTTTGCTTGTTTCTTGTCCTGGTTAGGCAATATTCAGATTAAAATAAAACACAAGCATGTCACAAATGGCTGGGAAATTATGCCTGTTACAGTGGTGTTGGAAACCTTGCTGATAGGAAAAAATGCAATGTCTTGTTTCAGATAAGCTTTGTTTGTTTGTTAGTTAGTTTGTGTTTCTGGGTGTCTATTGTACCAGGTGCTGGGGTGTATTAGAAGTATGTGTAGCACTTGGTTGTTCTTTATCTTAGCATAATTTCTAAGGAAAAGAACATAAGATGGAAAGTAAATACTGTACAGCTTTTCCCTTTACCTGAGGTAATGGTCCAGCTGTTTGTGTTCCGTTGTTTTACGGAAGTGGACCTAGGGTTTCACAGTGTTTATTATGTTTGTTGCATTTATCTTAAAGCTTTGTGAACCACCCAGAGTGGCACTCCTGCCAGATGGTGTGGTATCGAAATCAAATAGATAGATAGATAGATAGATAGATAGATAGATATGAATACAAGTTACAAAGAGGAGCCCTGTGGCACAGTGGTTAAACTGTACTCGCTATTGCATCCTATAACCCGAGTTCTACCCCAGGCTCAGGTAGCTAGATTGAGGTTAAGCCAGTTGTCCATCCTTCCAAGATTGGGTGAGTTGGTGGTGGTACTATACTGCCTACATAAATAAATTGTAAACTGCCCAGAGAGAGCTTTAAGGCAGTATATAAGGCTGTATATAGGCAGAAAACTGCTTTATTTTACCACAGACCTACAGCACTTTGCATTGTTGATGTAACAACATCTCCATAAAGAGACTATACCATTCTATCATAAAAAATCACTGAAAAGCTTTTTGAGGAGACATCATATTTAAAAAACTCTGTTTTTTAAATATCATTTAAGGTTTCCACATGCTGCCTAGATGCCCCAAGCACATCCGATCTCACCTGATTTCAGAAGCTAAGCAGGATCGACCCTGGTTAGTACTTGGATGGGAGATCACCAGGGAATACCAGGTGCTGTAGGCGCCTGGAGTAGGAACTGGCAAGCCACTCCAGTATTGCTGCCAAGAAAACTCCATGGATATGGGGTCACGAAGAGTCAGTCACAACAACAACAACAACAACAACAACAACAACAACAACAACAACAAAGTTTCCAATACTTTACCCTGGCTCATTGATGAGGTGTTGTTGCACCTCACTGCTGGATAGCTCAGTGGCGTGAGAATTTGGTTGCAAAGCCAGAGGTTGGGAGTTGAATTTCCTGCTGTTCCTTAACAGGCTGCATTCGGTGATCCATGGGGTCCCTTCTGCTCTGCAGTTCTGAGATTATTATTACTATCTCAGTGGTATAGGTGGACATTTGATCAACCACATGGCTGCAACCCATCCTGGCCCCTCAGCCATGGCCAGTTATGCAGACTTCAGAAAAATATCAGTAGGATTCTGGACAACAACAACAGCAACAGCAGCAGCAGCTGTAACAACAACAGTTGCAATTATAATCAATAATAATGGGGTAGTGTTAGAACTACTGGACCACAACTGAGAACATAACCATTCACTGAAGATCAGATCAATTAACTGTCTCAGTGGCCAAACTCTTGTTGTTTAGAAAACTAAATTGTGCTAGAGTAGGCCCATTGAACCCATGGGGACTTGTATGAATCAACTTCTGTGTTAGTTCCACGGATTCAAAGTAGCTTACTCTTAGTGCGCTAAAGTGAGTCACAGTTGGAGTAGGTTTATTTAAATCATTGGAACATATAAAGGAGTTGACTCATGAAATCCCTGTTGATTCGGTGGGCTTATTCTGGTGTTGTTGACTACATGAAGCAACAGGATTTGGGCCTGTTCCCCAAGACGGGCTCAGATTTGGTTATTCATCATTTCATAAGCATGGAAGAGGAGAAATTTGGACTAGGGCTTGATGATAGCCATTGGTGCAAGTCTGTCTGTTTCATGTGCTCAATTTTGTTTTATGATTCCAGCCCCAGAAATCGAGGGAGAAAATACATCTTCTGAAATTGTTTAGCATATTCATGGCTTTAGTTAAAACCCCCCGAAGTTCTACCAGTATACAAACTTAATGTTTGTCTGCATGGAAATATCATTCTTTTGAAACACCTTTAGGTGTCAGAAGATAATGGCTTGTTCATGTGATGCATGGTGGTGATTGTCGGTAACTTTTGAAGCCCATCTAATTCTGGCAGTGAAGCATTCTTTTCTTGTCGCATAAGACATACTTGATAAATTTTCATGGTCTCTGGACATGGCTTAGTAATTTTCAAACCTTCGATCCGAGGCAAAATTGCTGAAGAATTATTGAGAGGAGAGCAAAATTGTGCTTCCCTGTCGCTCTGGGTTGATGCTTGCTTGGCAATTTTTTCCATCCTCCATGAGCCCATCTTGTTACCCTTTTGGGAAGAGGAAGAGAACTCTGCATAAAAAATAATAATAATCCTGATTTAAATATCAGCCTGCATTGGATGGATTTTTGGAAAGAGGAAAAAGGAAAGTAAGAGTAGCTTTGCTGAGTTATAGTATGTTTTTAAAGTTCAGTCCAGTTTTAAAGCAAACGGTGCTACTTACAAGATGCATTCACGATCATATATGTTCATGAATTTGGTCAAGGCCCATGTAAGTTGCATTCAGTCTCTGGCAATTTGCTGGGTTCCTTGTTGCCATCATGAAGATTCTCTCTTCTTACCAATTAGTTTGATGCATCTCATGCTCTTTCAGCTGGTGTTCCACAAACATCTCCCTAGATCTCCTCATATAAAATACACCACAGCATATATTCATTGGCTTGAGAAGCCTGGAATTGCGCGTGCACTTCTGATCCCATTGTTGCTGGGGTGGCGCAATGAGGATGCTGTGATGAATGAACATAAGCCCCATTCATTCCAATGGGTTCGTCTTTGGATTTTGCAACAAGACACTGCTGGGAAGCAAGACGACCCTAGCTGTAGCGTCCATTGCTCAATGAATGGGAAAGTACAAGAACATGCTGGGGAAAATAAACAGTGTGCGCGCGCACACACACACACACACACACACACACACACACACACACACACACACACACACACACACACACACACACACACACACAGAGAGAGAGAGAGATGGGGGAGAGAGAATGTACATCAGGCATGCCCAAACTTTGGCCCTCCTGATGTTTTGGGCCACAACTCCCAGAATTCCAAGCCTGTATTTCCAATGGCAAAGGACTGTGGGAGTTGTGGTCCCAAACATCTGGAGGGGTGAAGTTTGGACATGACTGTCGTACATGCTTGCATGCAATTCCAGGTCTCTCAAGGCAATGAATATAAGTCTTGTGTTCTTAGCAGCTGTATATCTATACCAAGAAGGATTGCATAGTATTATTGGGCCCTGGGAGTAATAGTACAGCCTTTTCAATCCGGGATTAAGTCCTCTTTTTGGAGAACCTGGCTGCAGAGGCAGGGTTAAAACAGTGGCGGCGAACCTTCAGCACTCCAGATGTTTTGGACCACAGCTCCCACAGTCCTTTGTCATTGGCAATTTAGGCTCAGAATTCTGGGAGTTGTGGTACAAAACATCTGGCGTGCCAAAGGTTTGCCACCACTGGGTTAGAAGTTCAAGTCTCCATTTTGTCTTGGTGTAGAAGCACCACCCTGTGTGACCTAGGGCACACATGGTTCCAGAGCTCCTGAGAAGAAAATAATGCGAACCCACCTCTGTTTGTCTAGCAAACATTTCAAAGGATTGCCAGCAGTCAGAACAGAGTTCAGAATAGAACAGAGAGAAAAGGTTTGCTTCATTTGACTGATCCCATTGTTGGTATCTTGCATCTCATGGTGAATCCCTTGTTAAAGTCTCTCTAGACAGTCTGAGAGTGATGCCTGTAGTGATTTGTAGAAATCATTAAAGTCTTCATTTAAAGATTACTGGCTGTCTCCGTCTTAATTTGTTAGACCTCAGATGGCCAGCCCTTTACCCTCAAAGCTAACTGCTTGCAAATCAAATTGAAGAAAGACCTTTTAAGGCCAAAACTTTGGCCCAGACTTCCTCCTTCTCTCTCTCTCTCAGTGATATACTTCTGCCTGCACAGACTGTCACTAATTAGATTTGATGAAATGGGAAAGAAAACGCAGGTTTAAAATGAAAGCCTCATTTTGATGGCTTCAGAAAGAGTTGAGAATCCAGTCTTTCAGTTCATATAGTCACATCTGAGAAGGGCAAAGCCTGGAGGAAATTGGGATGTGGTGGGGCTGGGTACACAGGTTGAGAGGATTAATTTTATTTTTTGTTTGTTTGCTTATTTCACCTGCCTATCATGATTCTTAAGTCTCATTTATCAGGGAGGTTGGAATAACTTGCCCCAGCGACCGTAAACCAGCATTCCCCTCCCCATATAATGTGGAACCACAGGGTGTGTTTTGTTTGATACAGTAGGACCCTGGCATCCGCTGGGGATTGGTTCCAGGCCTTCCCATGGATAATGAAAGCAGTGGATGAGAGAGAATGCCTGCCCCCCCCATTGCTGTTTCCTGACAGTAGCTTGCTTTATGTCTGCTGTTTTGAGACAGTAGCTTGCTTTACACATGCTATTTGTGACAATAGCTTTCTTTACAGCTGCTGTTTGGGACAATAGCTTGCTTTGTGGCTGCTGAATTATTTAATTTTTTTCCTCTGCCAACTGTGGATAACTGAATTAGTGGATACGGCGGTCCTGCTGTATACATTGCACTGCAGCATGAAAGATGACTGTGAAGCCCAACGGATAGGCCAGCATCTTCTGAAAGCATCAGCCCTTAAATTGTGAGTGGTCCCTTAGGATGCTCATTACATTTTCTGAAGGGTCTCCCAACAGACAAACAGGTGACAGTTGTGGTTTTTGCCAGAAGGTATATTGTCCTGAAAAAAATCATAGTTTATTCCCAAGGAGCAAGAATAAAGAGAAATATGCTTTATGTTATTTGATCGTGGACAGCTTTGATTCCCATTCCATCCTCTACAGATCTAAAACCTTTATAGCAGCTTCACATTATTTTAAATGTTTATTCATTTCTTCTCCCCCTTCTTCCTTACACTGACTAAAGTTGGTGGGTGCTTAATTTTTACTCCTCTTGCTTCTTCAACATACACAGGAAGCATCTGGGGTGTAGAAGACCTGTGGTATAAATGGGCTCTTCCTCAGTTTTAACGCTCAGGTGTAATAATAATTGAAGGCGATGTACAAAAAGCATTTGACGCCCAAATTTCCAAGGGTTCCTTCCTTGTAGGAGAAAGTCCCATTCAGTGTCATATGAAATTGTTTTCCAGAAAGGACGGAGTCCAAGATTATCATTTGTTGAGTTGCTGAATGTGGCTTGTATGTAGGTCAGGCCACCTTGTCAAATCTTGACTAATGATTCTGAACCTGGCATGGTTCAACATCCTATAGTTATTCCTTTATCTAGGTCTATATATTACCCTTGCTTTAGCTTCAAAGCCATTCTCTTTGTTCCTGGCCTGGAGTTCCCCTCAGGCAATAGTGAGGGAGCTTTCTTAATTTGATAGGTAGCTGTCACCTTGGTATCCTACAGGTCAGTCTGTGCAGGAAGACTAGAGTTATCTTATTGACAGCTGCATTCCTTTAATTCCTAAAAAAAAGGCAGCTAATCCCCGCAGTTTATCACTAAAAATATGAGCTGATGGGGGCTGTAAAACCACTATCCCTATTTGCTTATCTTCTAGCCTTCCAGAATGTTACAAGTATTTGTGTCTGTTTTTATGTGCATATTCCGTCTTCATTTAGAGATTGCTTTGCATGGTTGAAAAGCTGCTTTCTAAAGGGTAATGGAAAGGGGGCAACCATCCTATATTTTACAGTGTTAGTGTTCACAACTAATTTAGAATGAAAATAATGCTTAATAGCTTACACTTGCTCAGAGCTGCGGTAGTTGTTATGAATAGTTTTGGAGGATAATAATTTACTATTGCTAAATAGAGCTTAGAAAGTTACATTTAACATTGACACCATTAGTAAGTGAGCAACAATAGGATGGTGCTCTGGGAAAGGGCATCATCCTCTGGCAGCTCCATTATGCTATTCTCCTTAAATGCAACCTAATCAACTTGCTTCTAAGAAAGGGGGAATCCGCTGGTTTCCAATCCTGTGTTCATTTTTTTGGCAACAAGTCCTGCTGAATGCAGTGCGGCACATTTCTGATGAAGCATGCATGAGATCAAGCTTTATTCTACTCTCTCCCCACTGCATTTGGTTTCCCTGCCTTTTAAAAGTATTTTATATGTATGTAACTGCACAGAACAAGAGGAAAGTTGGGAGGGAGAAAAGGAGAAGATGGGACATACACTTGACAGCAAAAATGGAAATTATTCCTTAATCCTAGGATAGGATGATGATGTGTCCCATCAGATTAGGCTGAAAACTGTTACTGTTATGATTTACAGCATTGCTTTTATGGCAGACTCTGGCCCTTGTCCTGTCCAATGAGCGATGCTTTAGGGCAGTAGGTTTTCACACTAAGTTCCAGGTAATCCTCTGGAAAATTAAGATTTTGCAGGAGGAGATCAGTATTGGTGAACAAGCTCTTCTCTAAATCTGCATCTGTTGCCGATCTCATCAGACATTTTGTCCGCTACATGGGTTTTGGATGTCACTTCTCATCAGAAGATGGGAAACAGGCAGGAGTTGTGCAGCAGTCTTACTGTTTGTATGTTTTTCTGTGTGTGACATGTCAGATGCAGGCAGGGCTGTGGAGTCGGAGGAGGAGGAGGAGTTGAGGAGGAGGAATTGGAGGAAATTTTGGGTACCTGGAGTCGGAGTCGGAGTCGGCAAACAATGCCGACTCTGACTCCAGGTACCCAAAATTTCCTCCTCCTCCTCGACTCCGACTCCGACTCCGACTCCACAGCCCTGGATGCAGGGGAGTGGTATCGGGAGACAGATATCTAGTCTCATGCGCTCCCAAACACATCTGGTGGGGCCACTGTGAGATACAGGAAGCTGGACTAGCTGGGCCTTTGGCCTGATCCAGCATGGTTCTTCTTATGTTCTTATGTTCTTAATTTATTAAGAATTGTGAAGAAAATCACTTTCACAGAACACCGTTGCCAGAATCTCAAAATCAGCTTGGGCAGAGCAAGTTGCTCCAAAAATTAAACTTCTTGACCTGTAAAGTTTATATAAATCTTATCTCTGACCTGCTTAAGGTTACCACCAGATGGACAGGAATGCATGCATTCAGATACCTTGTGGGTATCGTACTTCCTGGGTCAGCATGATGTGGTGATTAGAATGTTGGTCTAGGACACAGAAGGCCTGGGTTCAGATTAGCAACAAAACTCAATGGGTGTCTTGTGTTTTCTCAGTCTGATCTCCCTCACTGGGCTGTAGCATGGATAAAGTGTGGTAAAGTTATATAGACTGTTCAAAGGAAAAAGATGGGATGTACATTTAATTAATAATAACATATATTAATAACAGCACAGTGTCTTTGAGCAAACATATGGTTTCATTTGGACAAGGGCTTTGGACACATGACATTGTCAAACATGGTGCTGGTGTTATGTATTGCTTGCTAAAATAACTAGCAAAGCACGGCCATTTAAAAGTTTGATTACCCCTATGAGTAATCAGATTTTAAATTACCATATCCATATCTGCCTTGGAGTAGGAACTGGCAAGCCACTCCAGTAGTCCTGCCAAGAAAACTCCATGGACATGGGGTCATGAAGAGTCGGTCACGACTGTAACGACACAACACAACACATATCTGCCTATCCGTAATAATGTCCCCCAGAACTGCTTGCAGTCTGCAAATGGGTAGAAAAACATGTTGTGGAGAAATGTCCCTAACAGATTTGGGAGAAGGACCATAATAAATGAACTTCTAGAACTTATTCTAAAATGTGCAACTTCCTGTCTTTTCCATGCAGATTATTTTGACAGTATGAATGTTCCTTCAATTGGTTTTGTGAGCAGCTTAATCTGTTTTACCTGAGCAAGGTATTATTTCCTGCCTTTGTGAGTCTCTGTTCTCGTCGGTGAGTCAGTTGTGCTTCATTGTGTTCTGCTGAACCTATCCAAGGACAATTCTTCCCAAAATTATGTTATCTGAGGCAGTTTTCTTTCTTTCCTCTCTTTTTTCTAAGGTTTTCTGAACCGCTTTTGGAGAGAAGGTCAGGTGTTTTTCTTTTTCATTTTATTGTCCCATCCACCCCTCCCCTCCCCTCATGTATCACAACAACCTGGGCTGGAGAATAGGTGCTTCGTGAACTCTTATATCATATCTCCTCCATCCAGCACTCATCCCCATCACACTTGGGGGTTTCATGAGAACTGAAGTTGTAAGTTCAGAACAGCAGAGCCTTTCCTGCAGTTGCCCCAGTGCTGGGGGTGTGGGGGAGCTCTATTTAAACTGCTTTGAGCCAGGAAAACCACCAAACCCTAAATATATTGATAAATATGTAATTAATATGTGTCATTTCTCTGTTCTTGAAATACCTTTCCAAATAATATGTAGAAGTAACAAGTGGACCTTAAAATGTTTGACGACTGGTAATCTCAGTTTTCATGGGAGGATGCCATAGATAGATAGACAGACAGACAGACAGACAGACAGACAGACAGACAGACAGACAGACAGATAGTGTTTAAATTCAAAGAAAGAAAACAAAACAAAAGACAAAAAACAAAAAAACATGTGGCGCCTCAAAAACTAACTAGTGTTTTATTGTAAGCTCTTGTGGGTCAAGTCCATTTCTTCAGATGAATAGTATTGAAATTTTGAATGAAATATCTGTTTCATACGAAATATCCATTGGTTCTTATGTGTATACATTTACATGTAGTGATTTGGCTTATGTTGTACTGGGGCTGTGTTTGAAAAATTCCTCAGGAGACACAAAACAGACACCAGATGTGGGTGAAGATGAGCTAGAGAGAGCAAAGAGAGAGGAAAGGGAAATCTGCAGACTGGGGGATCACTTAAGAGTGAGAGAATAAGGCAATATTAAATGTAGAGATAAGAGAAAGGGATTTGGGAAATATAGATAGTTTTTACCTTAGCCTTGTGGTGAAAGATGGGCTTGGTATAAGTGAGAAAAATAACAGTGGCAGTACAGAGGTATTACATTCAGTAATGATTTAAGAAGGTAAAGGTAAAGGTTCTCCCCATACCTGTGTCCGACTCTAGGGGCAGTGCTAATCTCTGTTTCCAAGCCAAAGAGCCAGTGTTGTGCAAGTCCATGGCCATGTGGCCAGCATGGCTGAATGCACAAAACACTACTTTCCTTCCCGCTTTTTATGGCGGTACCTAATGATCTACTTGCATTCACATGCTTTCAAACTGCTAGGTTGGTAGGAGCAGGGGTTAACAGCGGGAGCTCACTCTGCTGTGTGGCACCCGGGATTCGAACCACTGAACTGCTGACTTTGCAGCCAACAGTTTTCAGCACTCTAGCCCACTCAGCACCCCTCCCCCTATGACTTAAGAAACCTTGACTTATATTTAATCCATTTTGATGGGTTTCCATCATGCCTATGAATTTTATCTCAGCTGTTTCTCTCTGTATTCTTTATTTGTAATGATTCTGTTTTAAAATGGTGACTTTTAAATTGTCCGTGGAGTGCTTCTGAAGATGTTTTCATTGCCATGGGGAAGGACCGCTCCTACAAGGCTTTGAAAAGTACTTTTGGGGTGAAGAAACTGCAGCTTCCAGCATTCCCCAGCCAGCATGACTTTGGAGTTGACTGAAAGAAAGAACTTGTCCAAGCTCTGATTTGTTTTTTTTTACGAGAAATGTAACTTGACTTTTTTTTTTACGAGAAACGTAATAAGAGAACAAAAATCCGTTAGACTGAACTACCAGAGCCTCGTGACAAAGTGGTTAAACTGCTATACTGGGGCTATTACTGTGCTCAGGACTTAGGGTTAAATTCCAGGTAGCAGGTTCAAGGTGCACTCAGCCTTCCATCCTTGCAAGGTTGGTAAAATGAATATCCAGCTTGCTGGGGGTCAATGTGTATCCTGTATAATTATTTGTAAATTGTCCAGAGATGTGCTTTAAGCACTGTGGGGTGGTATGTAAGCAGCACACTTTGCTTACCAGGGCTGCTTTTATGCTCTTTTGTCTAGGTCACTGGCCACAGGGATGACAGCAAGGCTTATTTGCTTCTTTTAGATGAAAAGGAACATTGAAATGTCCTGCAAGCTGACTTGAGACCATTGATCCTTCTGCTTTATGTCACTCACTGTCACCAGCTATCTCTGCACAGTTTCACCCTGGATTATTTTCCTATACCTAGTTTGAGATGTCATGAGTTAAACCTGAGACCACCTGTACACCAGGCCGAGTAGTGACATTCTCAGTTTTGCAGAATCTGAGAATTGTATTCCCCGAAAGCAACTTTTCCAACTTCTTTATGCCAAGCATGTGTTGTACTGCTGAGCTACAATATAGCCCCAACCCCACTACCACCAGACGAGTCAAGTGTGTATCAGCCTTTGTCCCTCTTGCCTTATGTTCTCCACTCTGTTGCTCCGATGCCTTTTCTTCTTAATTTGGCTCATTGGAGCAAAGCTAGATGAAAAGTATCTCAACCAACAGTGCATAGCACTGAAAGATGACTCTGCCTTTCTTGTCTGAATGCTCTATCAAGAAAAAGATTTTTTTTTTTTGTGTGTGTGTGTGTGTGTGTGTGTGTGTGTGTGTGTGTGTGTGTGTGTGTGTGTGTGTGTGTGTGTGTGTGTGTGTGTGTGTGTGTGTGTGTGTGTGTGTGTGTGTGTAGGGAGGAGAGACAATAAGTAAAGTGATTGAGAATAACAGAGTAATCAGATTGGTTGTTTGCAGGAATGTCAACCAGATCAGATAAGTTTAATTGGCTACAAGGGAGTTTGCAAGGCTCTGTTAAGTGCAGCTGTACTTGGAAATGTGAGTAGTTGGTGAAGACTTCCATGCCTTTCTGGTCTCCTAAATTAATGCAAGTGCAGACAAACACAACCTTTCTCACAAATTTCCAGGAAGACAGCGTGGTTTGTCTGTTGAAGCAAGTAGTGACAGAGAGTCCTCTAGCAGCTTGAAGAATGAATAGGCTTTATATGACATTATCTGTCATTGACTTAAGGCCACTTCTTTGAGTGCGTGATCTGGAGCCTCAGTAGGCAGTCCTTTTATACTCATGCAGAAAAAAAGAGATTGTGAAATGTTGTTGATAGAAATGTAGATGTTCTGAGGAATGGTGATGCTCTAAGGCTTAACAGTGGTGGTGACAACGAGCCTTTTGCAGTAATTGACCAGAACTGTATCTTTTATGGCAGAGCATAACTGCGCTGTAGATTGAGTGCTTGATCATTCTTAAGCATCCTCTGGCTTGAAGCTGTTCATGCTGGGTGATCGTGCAGTTGGAAATGTGGCTGTTATGCATGTAAAAAATAGTAATAGGACTCCTGCCATGAGCAGATGCCACGTTCAAATTGTATGGGTGGTTAAGAGTTTGCTTTAACTAAGCTCCATTATGTTTGATGGGGCTTGTTGCCAGGGAAGGGTGCATAGAAATTGAGCCTTCGTGTGAACCACCTCCGTTGTTTGTGAATTTAGAAGTGGCCACATTAGTCTTTGCAAGCATATCAGGCAAAATATGCCTAGATGTCCTGAACACATCAGATCTAGCCTGATCTCAGAAGATAAGCAGGGTCAGGACTGGCTAGTATTTGGATGGGTTGACCACCAGGGAATACCAGGCACTACCTGCCCCTGGATTGGGAACTAGCAAGCCACTCCAGGATTCCTGCCAAGAAAACTCCATGGACATGGGGTCATGAAG
The DNA here is from genome assembly GCA_029282475.1 of Phrynocephalus forsythii. NCBI lineage: Eukaryota > Metazoa > Chordata > Lepidosauria > Squamata > Agamidae > Phrynocephalus > Phrynocephalus forsythii. Next base: position 106,272,633 of record JAPFRF010000003.1, on the reverse strand, counting down.
AGTTGGTCATGACACAACAACAACAACAAATATTGTTGTTTATATATATAAAACAAAAAATGAAAAAGGCAAAACCATGGTGGCACCATATTTTAATGCAAAATTTTGTGCACAAGCCCAATTCTTTGGAATGAAATTTCTCTGTGAACTTTCTTAGTGTTTAAAAGACTTTTTCTGAGTTTGGATTGAATTGGAGTTTCATAGATGAATGATGAACCGTGAGCTGCTTTTGGTGTGGAAGGAAACACAATGGTTTACCACCACCACCACCACCACCACCACCATTTTGGTGAGTCAGAACCAAGGAAATGGTTCAAGCCTTGTCAAGCTTCTCCACCATTCAGATTGTGAGCACACAGAGAGATATCTGTGTGAAGGAAGACTTGAAAGGGTGGCGTGCAGAGTGACAATTTACAGTAAGGAAATTTCTGTCCGTTAGAAGAGTCTCATTTTAATAAAACATACCTTTTTTAGTATGCCTACCTGCAGTGAAATGATTTATTAGGGAAGGTCTTTAATGTATTACTTTAAGTGAATCTCTGAAAGTGTTGCATAAAGTCAGGAACCTTTGAAACGAACTCATAAATATTGCCCTACCTTCCACTGTATTTGGTTCCCTTCGGATGTGTGTTGTGTAGTTCATCACTGCACAGCAACGGGGAGATATTTAAAGTATGTAGACATTATACCTTAAACCCTGTGGTAATGTAATTATTCCATCAGTCACAGGGTCCCAAAATAACCGCAAACCTTCGGGATCTGAAGATGTTACCACTACAGGCATGTGTTGTATTTAAGCAAAGGAAGTTCCTTTTGGGCAAAAGGGAACTATTATTCTACCTGCTTTTATTCCAGAATCTTTGCAGGTGAGACTCTTAAAGGAGCTTTGTTTTTGTCTGATCAGATGTCGCCATGAGAATTCTATGTAGGGCCTTGGTACCGTAGTACTGTTTTGTTTGTGGCATAAATCCTGTTTCAGAGTCTCTACTTTTATTTGGTGTCTTCAAAAAGATTTTTTTTCAGGTCCTTGGGTTAAATAAATTTCATAATATTAATACATACAAAATAAGCCTTGACTGTGAATGTAATTTTGTCCATGCAGATACAGACAGTAGATGTTGAGGCAATGTTTATTCTGTTATCTATGCGAGAGATTCCTCCATAGAAGAATCAATTTATGAGCATCTTGAGCATAAAATCTAGGACTACAGTGTGACTAATGTTAGCACATAACCAGATTTTTCTGTTGTAATAGACAATGTGGAATATGTAATATGGTAAGTATGTAATATGAAAACTACAATGATAGTATGGAGGCATCAGGTCATGTTTGAATAAGTTTGTTGGAAGGGTTCAAGGAGAACAACCTGTTCTTTGCCTAACCCCAGTGATCTGATGGTTTGATTTTCCCATTTCATTTGAAAATTTGAAAATTAGATCCAGAGTCTAATAGTTATTGAAGGATACCAACAGTATACAGTGTAGCAGATTTATATATATTTAAAAAACCAGCAACTTTATAGATACATCCGAACGCTCAGGGGATGTACAACAACACTATTACCTTGGAAAAGTTAAGAAAAATATGGCAAACCCCAACAACTATGAGATAAGGGGCGTTGTTTGAAAACAGGTCATTAATACATGTTTTGGGCATTTCTGCAGTCAGGATACGACAAAGTGAGAGATTTCTCAGTTGTTGCCTATTCTCTCTCCCCCCCCCCTTGTATTTAAAAAAAAAGTAAGCTGAGCAGTTGGGAATTTTTCATGAAAAGTCTACTAAAAACCATATCTTGTTAACAAAATTTATTTTCTTGTGGCATTTTTCTGCTGAAGCATTCTGATAACTGTTGATGCTCTAAGCTGATGAAAAGAATATCCTTTTCATCAGCTTAGAGAAGAGAAGAAAAGAAAGAAGCTCTTCCCTTATAGGGACTGCATTCCTCCAAATTATGTGTGTGCACACATTCATGCATGCACGCGCACCCCACCCCACACCCCACCCATACACACAAGCAGCAGCTAATTGACTCACTCACTTATGGCTGTCCAGAACAAAATCCAGATGCTATGAATACCATGTAGTTGGAACATGTGGGTACGACAGGAGAGTAATCAAAAGCCTAACTCAAAAATATTCACACTTCGGCAGATCAACTTGCCTTTGAACATTCAGAGAAACTACTATATATGCAAAGTTTGATCAAGTGTATCCTTAAGTCTTTCTTTCTTTCTTTCTTTCTTTCTTTCTTTCTTTCTTTCTTTCTTTCTTTCTTTCTTTCTTTCTTTCTTTCTTTCTTCCTTTCTTCCTTTCTTCCTTTCTTTCTTCCTTTCTTTCTTCCTTCCTTCCTTCCTTCCTGCTTTCCTTTCCTTTCCTTTCCTTTCCTTTCCTTTCCTTTCCTTCCTTCCTTCCTTCCTTCCTTCCTTCCTTTTCTCTCTCTCTCTCTCTCCCCTCCCTCATTCCTTCCTTGTGTTGGAATTTGTTTTAGTCTAACTTTCCACCCAGCTCTGAAAATGGTTCCCCTCTGTCTCAAAACCAACTGCTTCTACCTTTACTTAGATGGCTTGAAAATACTTAAAAATACCTAACACCCTTGCCCAGGCTAGATTTTGGAGAAGAGTTTTTTTTTAAAAAAATAACTTTTCCAAACTATCTTTTTTCCTGTAGATTTTTTGTTACTTCATACCTGGAGTCTGTTCTTAAATATTGTGTGCCTTAACCCCAGATCTCTTGCAAACCAAGGACTGCAAATCAGAACAGTCCAACTTGAGAATGCTTGTTTCCCCCCCCCACTTTTCCCTGAGTTCCTCTCTGCTATTTCCTTAATAAATTTACCATGCTTTAGAGTTGTGTTAACATCCACACTTAAAACAGGTTCTTTTTGAAGATCATCCCACAACCTTAGTTTCAATTTTTGTTGGAGATAATGTTTCTCAGCCTTTTAAAACCATGACCTGATGAAATAAACAGAAGGACCACAGGCCCGCATTTCATCCATCTGCCCCCAAAATGTCTCCATCCCCATTGGCATGTTGTAATTAAAGGCAAATCCAAATATTTGCAGATTTCTTAAGAAATATTTATTTTATTCTTAAATGTTGTTTACATTCAACACAACATAACCAAGTAACGAAGAGTAACAGAATCATCGACTCATGTAGTCTAACCATCAGCCAATGCAGGAAAGGCACAGATATAGCCTCCCTGACAGATGGCCTTTTAATCTCTATTTAAGAACCTCCAACTTTCTGCAGTTGACTGTTGCACCATCAAAATGACTGTTACTATCCAAGAAAGGTCAAGGAAAGATGCACTCTTGATCATCAAAGGATGGTGTGATAAATGGCATATGAAAAAAGGAATACATTGAATTTGAATTGTCCCATTTCCATATACTTTTAAAAAAGAATTATAAAAAAGAGAATTATATTTAACATCCACCTTCCTTTAAAATTTTGATGTGTGCCTCTTGTTGAGAATCATGTACCTAACATAAAAATGTTACACTGTGTGTAGAATTGTCCCCTTGTGCATATATATAATTCATACTGTGAGAGGTAGTAATTATTGTTGAGCAAAGGTAGAGTACAATGGTGGTAGGGTGTTATTTAAGCAGCTTACTGATACAGCAGTTTAGGAAATGTTTACTGCTTGTAGTAACATTATTTCTGGTTGCCTGTCTTAGTTCGTTTCAGATTAATCCGTCTTTTGCATAGAAGAAAAATGAATTGAGTCAGTAACTTTCAAGAGTTATGTAAAACCTGTTGCAGTACTAAATAAATGTGCAGAATTTTATGGGTGCTGCTGAAATTGGAATATCAATTTGACGCAAGTTCTCCCAGAGTGTTGGATGAGTTGATCTGTTTCTCAAATGAGCGAGGTGAAAGCTGCCATTCAGATAAGAGTCCAGAGCTGAGCTGTCTTGTTTGCTTGCATAGGAGATATCAACCATATTTATTGTGACATAATGCATCTGGATAAATCTGATCAGTAAATAGGTGCCTTGCTAAACATTAGAAATTGCAGCAAGTACACTTATGATAACCCAGAGGGCTGCAATATTTTCTACCTCCTTCCCTCCCCCCTCTCTCTAATAAAAATAATTGGTCTACCAATGTACGTAATGAACATGGCAGAAGCAAAGGGCAGAGTCAACGTAGTCAACTCCAGTCTGTGCTGCAGATTTTAATCTAACACAGTATTGTTTGGCATGGATCCATCCTGAGTTTGTAGATAGATACCGTCTTTTTATACAACTCCTCACTGGTAAAAAAAATCCCCCTGTAAGAATGGAGAAAACTAGTTTGTTCATCTGCCGCATTTCTTTTCCTTGATGACTGATGCTCATGCTGCTGTTGTATAACAATGCAATCTTATGACCAATGGGTAGCAGATGGAATGGGAGAACTTAATTCATCAAGAATAAGGAAATCAGAGGCCAACATCCTGTTGACTCATGTGATTACAGGAGGGCAATTCCACATCTGTTTCAATCCCCTCCAATGAGTTTTTGTTTGTGTGATTATCTCTTTACTGGTTGTAGAAGGAGATGTGTGGCCAGTCACATGAGGGGATGACTTTGAGGTCTGTAATTGCATGATGTAGACCAGGCATGTCCAAACTTTGGCCCTCCTGATGTTTTGGACCACAACTCCCATAATTCTAAGCTTAGATTGCCAATGACAAAGGCCTGTGGGAGTTGCGGTCCCAAACATCTGGAGGGCCAAAGTTTGGACATGCCTGATGTAGACCTTCTTAGAGTGGTAGATGTGCTTGTGTGAACATCTACCCTAGATATCTTCAGCTTTGGTTGTGAAGGATTCCTGCCCACCACCCTTGGGTTGCTGAAACCATTCAACTTCGTTAGAATGGACCAAAGTTAAAACAAGACAACGTTGTGGGCATTTATTCTCTCTTAAATTTTCAGGACTGGGACACGGCTGATAATCCAAAGACAGCCAAAGAGCAATTCATTATTCTCAGCCACAAGGATAACCCATGCAAGGGAGCTGGGTTTAGAAGTAAGATTCTGTCCTGGCTGGTTCCTTACACTGGCTCATGGTTTGGGATCGTTCTATTCTGAATTTTTAAAAGGCTCTGCCTAAGCAGCTGTTCTTTCACGATGCATTTTAGTGTTCGTAAAGGATTGGATCACCTTGTTGATTGGCAAAGAACTGCTGCAGGAGTAGGCTATGAGTTTACTGAGTTTGAATCCTGCATACAAGCCCTGGAGTAAGATTAACGCTTGCTGCTGTCAGATTTGGGAACTTGGCTTTTAAAGCACCTTGCTGTGTCAAAACATAAGCTAGTCATTTGTTGGTTTACTAAAAGCCCAGGGATGTTGGTAAGTCTTTAGGTCTGAGTCCCAAGTCTGAGTCTTGGATACCAAATGCTAAATCCTAAGCCCTAAGTCCAAGAGCAAATGAAAGTTAAAACAAGGGGCATTTGCACACCATAGGTGCAAAAGGTACAGACAGATTCTCATAACTTTGATGCTCTGTTGCTCTAATAAAACCAGTGCCACTGAAATAAAAGAAAAAGCTGTTGGCTTTTTCTTTATTGCTGAATTATAACAGAGCATGAATAAATGGCGAGGCCTCAAATAGCAGTGGCACACTGCTTTTTGAAAAAAGATGGCTTAGACGAGAAATCAGAGAAGTGTCTTCCTTGTACAATCCAAGATCAGATTTCTAGGCACAGTGCACTTCAAAAGCCCAAATTAAGGAAGTTTCGTTTCAACTTGTTTTATATTTAAAGCAGGATGCTAGCGGCCTCCCTTGACCCCACCTCCACCCCCAGGAGCCTGTAACGTCTTGAAGCTGAGTTCCCCAGTGAGACTATCAAAGACAAAGCCCATCTGAACGGCATGCAAGGATCACAGGCTGCACTTCAGACTCATCTTGCGGTCTACGATGTGTGCAGCTAAGATCAAAGCTTGGAATGTTTGCTTTTTAGGGCTATGCTATTCTCAGAAACCCAGTCCCACTTTGGATCACAACGCCCTGAACGTACTTCAAAAAGCACCCTATCCGAACTCAGGATAAGACAACTCTCACGCAAAACAGCCCACGATATTTGAAAGCAGAACCATGCATTTCAATTCCCCAGATTTTATCTGGGTGATTTTTAGATCTTCCTCTGCTATGGGGGAAAATGTGTGTGTGTGTGGGGGGGAGATAAGAGGCATTTGGCTGCTTTAAAACAGCAGGAAGGCTTGCAAGAGTACGGCAATGCTTAGTTTTAAAATCATAACTCAAAAATATTATTTTCAATTTTGCCCTGACGGGCAGCTTTTGAGTGGTCTGGGAGAAGCAATTTCCTGTTTCCAGAAATTTTCCCCGGGAGTTGCACAAATGAACAAATTGCCAAAAAGGCAAAAAGAATGGAACCAAAATGTTAGGAGCCACAAAAATATGTATGTGTGTGTATTTTTACCCCACCTGCCTCAAGCGGGGGTCTGAACTTGATGGCCTTGTAGGCTCCTTCATAATTCACTATTCTATGATTCATATTAACAAGGGCCTTCTTAATAAGAATGTTCCTTAGATTAATAAATGCCTGTCCAACTTATATCTTCTTTAGCATTGGCACTTAAGGTGGCCATTCCCTAGGGAGGCTTGAAAAACTCTTACGAGAAACTGGGCCTTCTCAGCAGCCGCCCCTTATCGTTGGAACAAATTGCCAGTTGACATCTGCTCAACTCAATCTGTGGCAATGTTTAAGAGTTCTTTAAAAACCTGGCTCTACCACGAGGCTTTTGGCAATGCTGCACGTTGCCCGCCACCTACTTGACTACCTGATTGTTATGATTTGTTTATATGTTTTTTATATTTAATTAATGTATATAAAATGTTATTTTTATTTTGTTATTTTAACTTTCCTTGTACACCTCCTGGAGTTGTTCTCTGATTTAAGCTTGGTGGTATATCAATCAATCAATCAATCAATCAATCAATCAATCAATCAATCAATCAATCAATCAATCAATCAATCAATCAATCATAGCATTAGTGCTGTCTGAAAATTCCAGAACTGAACTTCAGCAAAGGATGACCAACCTTCAGCGATTATGAGTTATAGTTCAAAATATTGGTAGGGTCATCTACTTTTATGGACAATTGTTCTCAATAAGCATTCATTCATGCACTCACTCTCTCTCTCACACATACAAGGGATTCCTGCTGGATTGTTATGCTGGCAAATCTCCAGTCCTATGAACCAATGGATAACACTACAGCAGCTTCTTCTTCTCTCTTCCTGAATAGAGTGGGGATGGTAGTGTTTGGGTTGGATTTTCACCTTATGAAGATGAAAACAGTATGCTTTCTGTTGTCTTCATTCAAAGCATGAATCAGTTCTCTCCCCGCCCCCCCACCACACCCCACCAGTCTTGTTTCCCTTAACAGAGCTTTCTGTGATTTTTGTCAGATAAAGAAAAGTATGCTTATACAGTACTTGGCTATGATGTGCTCATGTTCCTTTTTAAAATTGATGATGATGATGATGATGATGATGATGATGATGATGATGATGATGATGATCATGATCATCATGATCATCATCATCATCATCATCATCACACAGCGGACAAGATAACTATGCTGAATTTTGTACTACACATCACTAGTTGAATGCTTCCCAAGCGTTTAGGACTATGTGATGTATCGGCGAATTATGCAAGCAGATCCCAGTAAGGTGGCTTTACTGCATCTGGCTGATGGTGACTTTGTCAACTCCCAATTTCTTCTAGATACTTGCTTAGCTCTTAGCAACAGTGCATCCCTCTACCAGGAACAATCAATGATATTTTAAATCCGTTTTTCACTATGAAGCACCATCCCCTTCCAGAACTGTCTAGATTTTTTGAAGGTACACGATCCTTCCTTTTCATTCATAGTCAATGAAAACTCCCCATATGTCACTAAATATATCCTTAGCTATCAAACCCTTTTTAACCTTAATATAACAAGTTAATTTATCATTAAGAGTTATGTTCCAAACTTCTTTAAGCCAATCCTTTAATTGAAATTCACACTTTAATTTCCAATTCTTTGCTAGGATAGGATGAATCTTGCTGCAGTTAATAAATTTGTTATCAGTTCTTTTACTGTTCAATCCAATTGCTCCATATGAAACATAATATGTGGTCATGTTCTTTTAAACACACTGAATAACTTCTGAGTTAGATCTGAAATAATCTCTCAATATTATATAGTTCTGCCCTATGTTATATCTGTTTAAGAGAGAAATTAAAACTTCAGTCAGACAATGGACTGACATAAAAGCAGGTTATACCATACTGTGGCTTTGTGTTTTACATAAATCAAAGAAACCAGGTCAAAGGTGAACCGGGAGAGGCAACATAAAAGCTGAGGACTTTCATCAGCACTCTGAGAACCTTATAACCACTTTGGTTTGTCTTTTTCTTTTTCTTTAACCATCACCACGAGAACTTCTGGCTGGCCACGTCAGTCATTGAGGTTCCTCACATGAGCCCTTCAACTATTTGTTTTCCTCATACAAAGTTCAGTGTACACTCTCAGAACTTGGGTCCTGTGTCAGCGCTAACGTTAAAGCAGTAACATTTGCATGAATTATGAGGCAAACTAATGCACCTCATCTTCTAAAAACAATGTTCATAAAGTGACATGAAAACGTTGATTTCAAAATGTCAGCTGATATCCTGTTGCACAGCTCTATTTGTACAACAGGAATGGCAGCAGCAGCAGCAAACTGCTCCAGCTAAAAAGTGTTCAAAATACAATGAAGGCCCAGCCACCCCAAAATTGTCAAAGGGAGATTTTAATAAAGCATTGTGGCACAGTGGTTAAACTGCTGCACTGCAGCCATAATTGTCCTCATGATCTGGGGTTCACTCAGCCTTCCATCCTTGCAAGGTCAGTAAAACGAGTCCCCAGCTTGCTGAGGGGCAGGGACCAATGTGCAGACTGCATAATTAAATTGTAAACTGCCAGAGACTGCTTACTTTATTGTATCGCCCCAAAGCACTCTCATGAGTCCCAGCTCTTCCAAATTTACCACTTTGCTGTATATGGTAGAAATGTACCAAAGAATGGAAAGTTACTTTGAATGAGAAATTAATTCCTGTTACTTGCTGTAGTGTTTAAGCAGTAATTCATTGTTGTTATATGAAGTGGTCTACAAAAGGCAACCCGCTATGTTATTTTACATGATGCTTTCTACCTTTTAATTATTTATGACTATATTTTTAAATGAAAAAGTGATCAATAAGGGAATAGAATAAAACCTGAAAAAATCCAGTCAAAACGCTCTTAAAAAGTAACTTAGAATGTTATTCATTGTAATATTACTTTGAAATATGATTGTTTGTCCCCCATCTCCTATCTGGATAACCTATAACATCACTATGAAGCTGTTACTTAAGAAGCTGTCATATACTGTATAAGGAGATAGGTGTGAAAGTTATGCTTAGACATGTTAAAAAACACCAATCTCCCTGAAACTTGGTGGAGAACAAACAATATTGGAAGCCAAAAGCTTTGGACCTGCCAATAGGTGTGTCAATTGTAAGACAGCTGGTTCCAGTTCCATTTTTAGATTGTGGCTCTCATTCCCTAAACATAAGGTGTAAGACAATCATTTTTAAGGGAGTTCCCCATATGGCAGAAAGGAAGCTGTGGCGAGCTGTCTCTCTGAGAAGGGAAACTGTGGCCAGCTTGTGTTTTCTTCCTTGATCTCAGTCTTAATAAGATGTGGTGGTAGTGAAAGAGAGAAGAAAGGGAAAGAAAGAATAGAATTAAGGACAAACAGTGTCTTGTCCCCCCCCTCCTGTCTGCTTCTTTTAATGGCCCCCAAATCCTCACCTAGACCCCTTGTTAATATTGAATTGCAGCAGATTTGTTAGGATGATCTGTCAATCTAACAATGGTTTGTCAATGGTTGAATTGAGTTGGATGCTTCAGATGTTGTAGGCGTGCAGCTCTTAGCATTTCCTCAACATTGGCTAAGCTGGCAAAGGTTCATGAGAGTTCCAGTGTTGCAATATAGTGGTGCCTCTGATAACGAATTTAATTTGTTCTCAGAGGCAATTTGTTATCAAAAAAAAAATTGTTATCCAAAACATGGTTCCCCATTTAAATGAATGGGAAACCAATTAATCCGTTCCAGAGGTCTGAGAAAAGGCAAAAAAGCTGGTGGCGGGGTTCCAGACCTCTTTATAAAGTGCACTTTAAAGCCCTGCAGTGCTAGAACACCCCCTCCAGAACACCTCCCTTGCAGTGCAATGCAAACATGGACAAGAGAAACAAGCAAAACTACCCCAGCCTATTCCTACCCAAGGTGCAATGGGGAAAAATGCAAACGGACAAACATAAGCAGCAAGAGAAATCCAGCCTGTTCTTGCCTGCAGAGCAATGGAAAAGATTGCAAACATGGACAGAAGAAAGCAGCATGACTACACCAGCCTTTTCCTGCCAAAAATACAAAGAAAATCAGTGCAAAGATTTAAAAGCTAACTCCCTACCTTTCCAAGTTCAAAAGGTCCAAATTCCTCAGCAAAACATGTCCAGAATGGCTCAAAGAAAACATTTAAAAATGCTCTAACTCCCCCTCCCTCCACAAACTACAGGGGTGGCATACATCCTGGGTATACTTTTTTGCAAGGCATTATGAAACATTTCTTATCTGAGGCAGCCCATAGGGAACATTTGTTATCTGAGGCAGCCCTATACCCAGAAATTTCCATTTGTTATCTGAAAAATTTGTTAACAGAGGCATTCTTTATCCGAGGTGTTACGGCATTTCACCCATCCCTGGCTTAAATCAGTGGGATTGTGCTGCCTTGGAAAGAACCCAGGCAAAAATTTAATCATTTGGTGGTATTGTCATTGAGAGCTACTTGCTAAAACCTACCTCAGTAGTAACTCATATTTCCGTAAATTGCTGACATCTGCGTAACACTGAAGGCTACCTTTGCCATGACCTCTGATAAAGCCTTGAGTTGGTTTTTTTAAATATCTTGTTACTGCACCATGTTGAACTAAAATTCACATTGCCAAATGGAGAAACAGATGGGCCTTGGGATGCCTTTTCAGCCATCTGGTCAGAATGGCAAAAGTGTTCTCTGAAGGAGAGAAAAGTGGCTCTCCAAATGCACAACACCGACTTTCTCTTAGGGCGTTTATACACGACCCCTAAACTCCGCTGCAAATGGCTGCAAGCTCCGGAGCTTAAAAATGTTTCCCCACCAGCTCCGGAGTTTGCAGACAATTAAGTGCGACCCCGCCCACCTAAGCGCGACCCAGCACACTTTTCTTGTACCTGCTCTTGGGAGGTGAAAAATATTTGATGCGGATGTGCTGGGCTCTCCTCGCTTCTTTTTGTTTTTGTTTTTTGCCTCCTGCCCCTTTAACAGGAACCAGGAAGTGACCGGGGCTCCCCCGGCAGCGTCCACCAACACCGGGAGGTAAGGCTTTATTCTTCTGTCCCTTTTTTCCATCCCTCCCCTCACGCAGCAGGCAGCCAGGAAGTACGGAGGGGTGGAGATGCACGAAGAGCGACAAACCCCTAAGATCTCTGGTCCGAATTTAAGGGGCCAGCGGATCTTAGGGGTCATGTAAAAAGGCCTTTGGTTGGTTGAGCACCACAATCTAGACTAACAGCTCTCAGACTTTTGTATCTTGTGTCCCATCAGTCCTTCTTTCTATGAACCCGGGGCCCTGCATTTTGGAAACAGACTGGTCACCTTTGTCTGGAAAGAGCACTTATAGGTTCACAGGCTTTGTGTTATTATGTTTATCATATATGGTATGGTGATGAACTGTTTTACTGCTATGCGTCTCCTCTCCTTTCCATCTCAATGTACCCATGGAATCATCTATGCCAGTGATGGCAAACCTTTTAGAAACCGAGTGCCCAAAATGCTATTCAAAACCCACTAATTTTTCTCAAAGGGCCAATACAACAATTTAACCTGAATATAGGTGGCTGTGAAGGGGTGATGTCAGGTGCCCAAAGAGAGGGCTCTGAGTGTCACCTTTGGCACCTGTGCCATAGGTTCACCAACAGTAATCTATGCCATTCAGTTATCCATCCCAATCTGTTAGTTGTTTAAAAGAGAATGGCTTTGTGCATGGCTATCTCAGGACTATTTTCTGTTGTTAAAGTAGAACATTGGATGGATGGTGGATGGCGGTTAGAGGAGAGCAGGCCCTAGATGTGTAATATCTGCCCTGTGTCCTGGTCTTCCTGTCAGCCAACAGAATTGAGGTAACCTTATCAGCCAACCCTCTGATCTTCACATGCTGTCGCTAAATGCCAGATCAGTTCCAAATGAATCTGAACTAATAGTAGATCTGATAGATGATTTAAAGGTTGACCTGGTGGGAGAGATGCCCTTTCCCAATTATGGCACCCAGGATATTCTGTCAAGTGTCATGATGGGGCAGAGGGGTGAGGAAGGGCATTGTCATAGTCCATAGAAACTGATTAGCATCAGTTGGATCTCTATCTAGTTGGGCCCTGGTGAGGAATGTATTTATCCCATGCTGGACAACTAGGACAAAACAGAACTAGTGTTGGTGTATGTGAGAGAGACATCTGAAGAGAAGGAGAGTTATAGTGTGCCATCTGAGAAATGTGGAAAAGAAGACAAGAAAGAAAATTATGATGTTATAATGTCAAGATGATTGAATGCGGATTAAAAGAGAAAGAGAGTAAAATACTAGGGGATGGAAAAGATAAAATAGAAATGGGGGGAAGAATGAACCAATAAGAGAGTCCTTTTGGGTGATGGGCAGTACAGAAGACCTATGGGTGGTAGAGGAGGGTTGGAAAGAACCATTAAGGGACGTTGGGACTCAGACGGAGGGAGAGTCGTGGAGAAGAGAGCTAATCCTGAAGTGTTTAACTGGGCTGTACAAGTAAAACCAATACTTGGCCTGGCTACTTAGATAGGTTTCAATCAGGATGGAAGAAAGAGAATCCGGAAAACCTAGAAGCTCAGTGGGCCAAGCATCCTTGCTGTAGGACCCACTGTTTCGGGAAGGGAACTCTCAGCTACCACCCATATATGTAAAAGAACCAGTTAAAGAAGAAATACATGTTCCTCACTTGTTTAAAGGGTCTATGACTGAGGACTTGAATATAAAGAAGTTGTTTTCGTTGTTGGTTAGTAACGTTATACAAGAAAATACCATAAATATGGAACTGTTTAATAAAAGTTTATTGAATGTTTCTACAAATAATGTGCTGAGCCTCATTGTGGGTCGGAACCAAGAATAGATGAGTTTGAACCCTTACAGTGTACTATTCTCCAAACGCAACGCAACACACTCCCTACTTGACCTGGTGGAAAACATCACCATTGCTGTGTTGAGGTTCTCCAGATGTTTACTTTTTGGTGACTTCAACATATACCATACTTTTTGCCTCATAAGACAAACTGCCCCCTGCTCAACAGTAAGGAGAAATGTCTCTGTGTCTTATGGGGTGAATGCTTCCTCGCTGGGAGCCTCCAGAGCAGCTGCGACAGAGGACTCCGGATCCCGTGAAGGTCTCAGCCACAGGGAGGCTTCCCCACCTGGCTGTTATGAAAAGATTACCTTGTGTGATTGATTTGTTCCATAGAATAGGAGATGGAGATCATTCTTCCTGTTTGAAGACCATAGAGATAAGAAATGGTCTAGAGCAGGCATGTCCAAACTTCAGCCCTCCAGATGTTTTGGACCACAACTCCCAGAATTCCAAGCCTGTATTTCCAATGGCAAAGGACTGTGGGAGTTGTGGTCCAAAACATTTGGAGGGCCGAAGTTTGGGCAAGCCTGGTCTAGAGAGTAACCCCCCACCATGATGACCATATAGCTGTGTCTCTATGGTCATCATGATGGGTGGATACTTTCTAGCTGCAGCTCTATGGTCATCATGGTGGGTAGTTACTTTCTAGCTGTGGAATATGGTAGGTGGGGATGCAACTGACTGAAGCCAGCCTGAGGTTCATAGAGGCCATGTCTGCCATGGGGCTATCTCACTATGGCATGAGACCCATGCATGTTGCAAATAACACCCTTGATCTGGTGTTCATATCAGGACAGGAAAAAATGATCTGAAGGTGATGGGTTCTATCAATTGTTCTGTTCAGATCATCATCTGCTGAGAATTCAAATCCAATAAATTGAAACTTAATCCAGACAAAATGGAGGTCCTAACTATTGGGAGGATCATTGGACCAGACAGAGAAATATTTACTCATCCTTGAAGAATCTAGTTTGCAACCCTTGAACCTAGCTCTCTCTATGGAGGCACAAATATCTGCTGTTGCCAATAGTGCCTTTTATCAACTTTGGTTGATTGCCCAGTTGTGTACCTGTCTGGATAACAAATGCCTAAAACAGTGGTTTATTATGTGTGTTGGTAATTTGTAAAATAGTAAAGGTCTTTGGTGGACAGAACACCTGAAGAACTATGGATGGAGGCTTGTAACATTGTACAGGAGGCTGCAATGAAAAATATTCCAAAGAAAAGAAAATGCAAGAAAGCAAAGTGGTTGTCCAACGAGGCCCTACAAATAGCGGAGGAGAGAAGGGACGCAAAATGTAAGGGAGAAAGGGAAAGATACAGAAAATTGAATGCAGACTTCCAAAGAATAGCAAGGAGAGACAGGGCGGCCTTCTTGAATGAACAGTGCAAAGAAATAGAGGAAAACAACAGAAAAGGAAAAACCAGAGATCTGTTCAAGAAAATTGGAGATATTAAAGGAGTATTTTGTGCAAAGATGGATATGATAAAGGACAAAAATGGTAGGGACCTAACTAAAGCAGAAGAGATCAAGAAGAGATGGCAAGAATATACAGAAGAATTATATCAGAAAGATCTGGATGTCCCTGATAACCAAGATAGCGTAATTGCTGACCTGGAGCCAGACATCCTGGAAAGTGAAGTCAAGTGGGCCTTAGAAAGCATTGCAAACAACAAGGCCAGTGGAGGTGACGGCATTCCAATTGAACTCTTTAAAATCTTAAAAGAGGATGCTGTAAAGGTGCTGCATAAGATATGCCAGCAAATTTGGAAAACCCAGCAGTGGCCAGAGGACTGGAAAAGATCGGTCTACATCCCAATCCCAAAGAAAGGAAACGCCAAAGAATGCTCCAACTATCTTACAATTGCACTCATTTCACATGCTAGCAAGGTTATGCTCAAAATTCTACAAGGCAGGCTTCAGCAGTATGTGGAAAGAGAACTTCCAGAACTACAAGCTGGATTTCGAAGGGGCAGAGGAACTAGAGATCAAATCGCCAACATGCGCTGGATTATGGAGAAAGCCAGAGAGTTCCAGAAAAACATCTACTTCTGCTTCATTGACTATGCCAAAGTCTTCGACTGTGTAGACCACAACAAACTATGGCAAGTCCTTAAAGGAATGGGAGTGCCTGACCACCTTATCTGTCTCCTAAGAAATCTATATGTGGGACAAGCAGCAACCGTCAGAACTGGATATGGGACAACTGACTGGTTTAGAATTGGGAAAGGAGTACGACAAGGCTGTATACTGTCACCTTGCCTATTTAACTTATATGCAGAGTACATCATGAGAAAGGCCGGTCTGGATGAATCACAAGCCGGAATTAAGATTGCCGGAAGAAATATCAACAACCTCAGATACGCAGATGATACTACTCTAATAGCCGAGAGTGAGGAAGAATTAAAGAACCTCTTAATGAGGGTGAAAGAGGAGAGTGAAAAAAATGGGCTGAAGCTCTACACCAAAAAAACTAAGATCATGGCCACTGGTCCCATCACCTCCTGGCAAATAGAAGGGGAAGAAATGGAGGCAATGACAGAATTTATTTTCTTGGGCTCCTTGATCACTGCAGATGGTGACTGCAGCAATGAAATAAAAAGACGCCTGCTTCTTGGGAGGAAAGCAATGGCAAACCTAGATAGCATCCTAAAGAGCAGAGACATCACTTTGCCAACTAAGGTCAGGATGGTTAAAGCTATGGTTTTTCCAGTAGCGATGTATGGAAGTGAGAGCTGGACTATAAAGAAGGCTGACCGCCGCAGAATTGATGCTTTTGAGCTGTGGTGCTGGAGGAGAGTCTTGAGAGTCCCCTGGACTGCAAGGAGATCAAACCTATCCATTCTGAAAGTAATCAACCCCGAATGTTCACTGGAAGGACAGATTTTGAAGCCGAGGCTCCAGTACTTTGGCCACCTCATGAGAAGAGAGGACTCCCTGGAAAAGGCCCTGATGCTGGGAAAAATCGAAGGCAAAAGGAAAAGAGGACGACAGAGAATGAGATGGTTGGACGGTGTCATCGATGCAACCCAAATGAATTTGACAAAACTCCGGGAGGCAGTGGAGGATAGGAAGGCCTGGCGAGCTCTGGTCCATGGGGTCACGAAGAGCCGGACACGACTGAACGACTGAACAACAACAACAAAAGGTCCTTATATAGGGCTTCTCTTGACATCTGCACTAAACTTCAGCAGGTCCAAAATGTGGTGGCCAGACCAGTGAACACATATCTCCAGTCTTGGTATGCCTTTATTGGCTCCCTGTTAGTTTCCAAGCTCCATTTAAGGTTCTGGTCATCACCTGTAAATCATTTAGGACCTCAATATTTGGCAGACCGCCTCCTATAAAATACCTGTCTATGCCACACCACATACTCCCTGCAGTCCTTTCAACACTCAAAAGAACCAACACTGGGGACCGAGCTTTCTTAGTTGTGGCTCCTTCATAATATGTTGGGGTGTATGTAGGTGTGAACCAGTGGGCTAGAACTCCCAGAATCCTGCCTTCAAAACTCCCAGAATTCTGCTTTCAGAACACCCAAAATTCTGCCTCCAGAATTCTTGGAGAATTCTGGATGTTGGAGTCTCCCCCCCCCCCCCAAAAAAAAAACCTGAATGGCACATCCCTGTTCAACACTTTCTATCTCTGCCTCTAAAATGGCCAAAAGCCACTTCCAGGCTGCAGCAATTTGCAACAAGGTTTGGGTGCAAAAATGTGGTCTCCGTCTTACCAAGTTTGCCCATTTCTAATTTAATAGCATCTTCAGTTGAAACATTTTTTTTTCATTTTTCTCAGTTTGAAGGGAAACTGCCAGAGTCCATGTTTTAATTATATCTGAGTAAAAAGCTGAAGATGCTCTGTGTGCAGTGTCCAGATAAAATACCTTTTTGTCAGTGGTGATCCTACAAAGAGGATGGGGAGGAGTAGAGAAGGATTGTTGTTAAAGCAGGATGCTTCCATGCTGTCTTTAAGATGTAATGGGAGCAAATTGGAAGATATTGAAACAGAAGTTTTGGGATGTTAACTTTCACTCTGAATGACCTCTGGTATTTTTTTGGAGGGGGAGGCCATAAAAATCAATCTTGAACCTCCACTTTAAAAATACAAGCAAAACCCTTGGGTCCCAAAACTGCCTGTAGAAAGGTATACTTAGTAATGGCAACTCTAAATTGGGTAGAAGGAAGCAAAATGAAATGGCTATTACTTGGATTCTTAACTGCAGTTATCTCTTCACTACCAGAAAGGAATTGGGATGGAAAAATCTTTCAGATTTAGAACTAAAAAGTTTGATTGTATGGTAGAACTGTAATTCTTGGGGCCAAGGGACAGGAACCGGCATGGTTTCAATTGCAAGCCTGATACCATGCCATTTCTTTCCTAAAACAGAATGGAAATGGGTGTTGAGGAAGATCATGAAAAGCTCCTCTATTCATCTTTCTTGGCTTTTGAAGTCTGGCATCTTTTAGTTTTTTTCTAAAAAAATATATGCAGCAACATCCAAACAGTTCAAGAGTGTCATTCCATCTTTGTCCCATCTGAAAATGACCACATTACAATCTGGAATCTCTTCCTGCAAATGTAGAAAGGCCAGATTATAATCCTTCATGCTCTATATTATGTTGTCCCGCTAATAGGTGGTCTACTGCCATTTAATTTAGTGGTTCTCAGCCTGTGGGTCCCCAGATGTTCCTGGACTGCAACTCCCAGAAGTCTTCATCACTAGCTGAGCTGGCCAGGATTTCTGCAAGTTGCAGTCCAAGAACATCTGGAGACTCAAAGGTTGAGAACCAGTGATTTAATCTATCAAATGTATGTTTTTGGTGTTTATTTTACATGTGTAACTCATTTCCCTATTGTTTATTAGTATAGTAATGTTATAAAAGTCAAATAAATAAATAAATAAATAAATAAATAAATAAATAAATAAATAAATAAATAAATAAATAAATGTAGCCGTTAGTGGAATTTGACTGGCTCATTAAAAACAAATGGTGAACTTCTAACCTGCTCAGTTTTTATACTGTGTATCTTGTTGTGTTTTGGAAAAGTTTGACCAATTAGTAGCTTTATGCCGGTGTTGCACCTTTTGCAAATTGCCTTCAGCATTGCATTGTTATAGTGTGACTCTGAGTGCCTGTGTGACTTTCTTCTAGGTAGAGGAGAAGGTGAAAGATATTTCAGGAGATCAGGGAGAGGGAGTGTTAGATGTACTGTACTTGTTTTGTTTTAATTTCAGGCTGGGGAGATTGGAGTCTTAGAGACTCAGGGGCTAGAATCGTTAGCATTCCTGAATGTTGAGAATAGATTGCATTTGGGAAAGTGGTGGTGCAAAAATTAATACTTATATGTATCTGGACTTACACTATTGCTCTTTGCCCATGTAGTATTCATCCAAAATGTTATTTATTTATTTATTTATTTATTTATTTATTTATTTATTTATTTATTTATTTAAAATATTTTAACCCCACTTTTCTACTTGGAAAGGACTCAAGGTGGCTTACCACATTGAAGGACAAGATACAAAGTTGGGGATAATGAGTATTCAACAGTTATCAGGAAGCATTAAAGATAATAATCAAAGGTAAGAACAATGAGCTTGCAGAGGCATAAAGGCAATATAAAAGCTAAGAACAGCAAGTGAAAAAATATGAAGTAAAAAAATATGGTACTCTGAAAGATGAAAATCTAAAAATGGAAAAACACCAGCAGTACTACAGATTCAATCCAAGCAGCAATGCGTAACAATCCATCCAAAAAACACAAAACAGGTATGAAGTCACTTAGGGAATGCTTACCTGAAGACAAAGGTTTTTTTGCTGGCTTGTGGAAAGGACAGAAAAGACGAGGCAAGTCTGGCCTCTTGTAGAAGAGAATTACAAACTCGCAGTAGAGAAGGCACTCTCCTGTGTTCTTCTCAGATGCTCCTGTGAAGGAGGAGGGACTGAAAGGCCTCTTCTGAGAACCTTAGCACCTGGGCCAGCTCATACTGGGAGATAAGGTCTTTGAGCAAAAAATGAGTACTGTGGAAAGCAAAGTTCTGCTTATATATACCGCCCCATACCACTACAAGTAGTCTCTGGGCGGTTTACAATTTTAATTACAGTGTGCAGGCTACACATCCCCCCCCCCAGCGAGCTGGGTACTCATTTTACTGACCTCAGAAGGATGGAAGGCTGAGTGAACCTTGAGCCTGCTACCGGGGATTGAACCCAGGTCGTGAGCACAGTTTTACCTGCAGTACAGGCATTTAACCACTGCGCCACGAGGCTCTATGAACCCTCAACCCCCCTACAGCTATGCTCCAGTGACTATTACAAGAGACATGCAGGCTGTCTCATAATGGGATCATAATGTGTTGTTTTTTTTTAAGCTAATGCTAAATTGTCAAGCTTCCCACTCATCTAGGTGTGTTTATCCAGAAGTTGAGACATGGCAACCGGACTCCTTTTCAAAGTCCAGTTGCCATGACTCAACTTCTGGTCAATGCTAAGCTATGGAGTCCTGTGTAGATGTGTGCTTGCAACTCACTTGTGTTCCATCATTCCTTCAAGTGTGATGATTCTGTTCAGCAGTGTCTGTGAGACCCAAGTGCTCAAGAAGTTCAATTTTATATTGAAGTATGGAAAGTTTGGAGTGCATGATTCTCAGTCTTCCCAGTTTTAAGGTTGGTTTTTTTGTTTGGTTTGGCTGCTGCCACCATTGTGTTGTGACCTTTTTGAAACGTATTGTCTATATGTCTGGATACGTATGTTGGTTC
Source organism: Phrynocephalus forsythii (assembly GCA_029282475.1). NCBI lineage: Eukaryota > Metazoa > Chordata > Lepidosauria > Squamata > Agamidae > Phrynocephalus > Phrynocephalus forsythii. Next base: position 106,252,596 of record JAPFRF010000003.1, on the reverse strand, counting down.
AGTCACTCTCTGTCAGCTTGGCTTACCTCACAAGGTCTTTTGAGGATCAAGTCAGGAAGAGAAGAGCTGAGAATAACAATTTTAGAGTCAACATTGGAGTCAACATGGGCTGTTAAGTAGCAAATAGCCAAATTTCTACTTGTAGAAGTAACAATTGGTTAGTACCTTTTATTAAGATGGACTGAAGTAGAACAGAAAATGAGAGTGCTACTTTTACTTGCTGAGTATGTCTCCCTTGTTATGAACTAGCACAGCTGCCTACCTGTTTTTTTGAGTTTTCACTTGATTACCTCCCCCCGGATTGCAGCAGGAACTAGCTGGAATTCCCACTGCTGGTGATATCATCAACCGTATGCAGAAATAATTTGCAAAGGAGGATTTTGGTCATTATTATCAGACAGGTGTTTCTTTTAAAAACTACCTCTGTATCAGCTTGCATGTCTCTTGTAATAGGAAGTTTTTAGAGGTTCTTCTTGTTGAGTTTAGAAGAATGAAATGATATTTCATGCAGAGTCGGAACAAAGGGGAGATTTTATCTTCCTTCTGTAAATCTTTTCTGATGGGACTTCCTTCAGTCTGGCAGGGTGGATGAGAGCCAAAGTAACACTGCATGCCGGTAGAAAATGCTATTATTACTCATGTCCAGATGTGATCATTTTTCTTCTTCCTTAATTACAGCTCCGTTTGTCACAGTGTCCCATTCACTTACTTCCAATAGATTCTTTTTAGTGCCAGGCAAGGCACAGAGAAATGGTAGTTTAATCCTAATTAACTGGCATGAGTTAGAATAGGTAGAAACCCCTTTAAAAAGGATGTAGTTGTCCAGAAGACTTCAGAAGAATCCTCTGATTTAGCAAAATGATAGCTCATGTTCTAACAGTGTTGTTAGCCTGGAATGTTGTATAGTAAAAAAAAATCTGCATCCAAAAGAACACCTTGAACATCTTGCTGCATATGACTTCCATTGTATGTCTTCTGTATTGTACACTGCTTCTCTGGAAAATTCGACACAGAGATGGATAGCCTATATCCAGGCATTTTAGCCCTCCTTTAACAATATCACTATACATAATAAGGGTTATGTTAATATTTGTGATGATGACAGAGCCACTGTCCCCTCCACCACACCCTACCATGACACTTCCAACATGGTATCTCTGAATAGATGCCTCATGTATTGCTGAACTACACCGTCATTCATTCCACCAGCCTTTTCTATTGGTTCAGTGCTGAAACTCTGCTCAGAAGCAAAACCTTAAATTTCCTTTCCTAGCATGCTCGCCAATAAAATTGAGTTCTTTCTTTCTTTCTTTCTTTCTTTCTTTCTTTCTTTCTTTCTTTCTTTCTTTCTTTCTTTTTCTTTCTTTCTTTCTTTCTTTCGATTTTGTACAGAGCCTGAATTAGAATACACCCTGGATTATAATAATTTTCTATAATATATACTTAAAAGGAATCCCAAACTAAACAGCTGAGAGAGCATCCCAGAATGTGTCTGTCTGTCTGTCTGTCTGTCTGTCTGTCTGTCTGTCTGTCTGTCTGTCTGTGTGCATGTGTGTCTCTGCGTGTGCGTGCGTGTGTACTGTGTAGAATACAAGCCTGGAATCTATTTGGCCTGACTCTCAGTTTCTTTTTCGGTTCACTAAGTTTGTGAACCACAGCCTCTGCTTGTTGTTCAGTTCAACACATGCAGACTGGAATTGTTTGCAGGAAATGAATGTATCTTCCTAAACGATCACGGAGGTCTCCGCCTGTAAGGCTTGTAAGGAAGAGAATTAGGAGCACATTGTTAGCATGTGGAAAGTGAAGAGGGGGAAAAAGAAGCAGTTTCCAGGAAGAAATTTTGATTCTCATTCTTACAAAAATATGAAAGGCCTGAGCTGTACCAAAAAGAAAGAAAGAAAGAAAAAGGGAGGGAGGGAGGGAGGGAAGGAGGGAGATAAATTACTGATCCATACAAAGTATGTGAATTAGTGTATACGTAGGGGTACAGATCCTCATTGTGGAAAAGAAACATGCATCACCAAAACAAAAGTTAAAGGATTATATGGAATCCTATGCATGTTATACTTATGTTGCATGTTATACTTATGTTAGTTGTTTTTTCTGTTCTTGTGTGGTTTTGTTGCTTATCTATCTATCTATCTATCTATCTATCTATCTATCTATCTATCTATCTATCTATCTATCTATCTATCTATCTATCTATCTATTTTAGAGTATTTTTACCCCACCTTTCTCCTTGGAAAAGTACCCAAGGCAGCTTACAGTAATGAGGGACAATATACAGTGCAGTACAATTAAGACATATTCAAGTATTGACAACAAGGAATTGAGGGACATCTTACAGCAGGCATGACCAAACTTCAGCCTTCCAGATGTTTTGGACCACAACCCCCACAGACCTTTGTCATTGGCAATCTAAGCTTCGAATTCTGGGAGTTGTGGTCCAAAACATCAGTTTGGACATCCCTGTCTTACAGGATTAAAAGACAACACTACATTAAAGCTACAAGAGAACGCAAGCAATTAAAGAGAAAGCAAAATTCCATGTAAAAGTTACGGGTGATGGAAACTAACAATGAAAATATAGTATCAGTACAATCACACAAGGTTATAAGTGGTTATAATCACAAAGTCTATGTGATCATATAGATTCATATAAAGGACACATAATACATAGTCCATCATTCAGGGAAAGCTTGCCTGAAGAGAAAGGTCTTTGATCATATTAAAATTTATCTTATCTTATGGATCCTCATGAAACTGCCTATATAAACTTATTTAGACACATGCCACATTAGAAAATATATTTGTAAGGGATCAAGGATTTCAAGCCTTGGAGCTACCACTGATCAGAGAAGACTGTCACCATGCAACATGGGTGCCCACTGAGTCCACTGCCCAACAGGTTCCAACTGTGGATGAACAAGGTCAATGTTTTTTTTATCTTCCTCCTTACAGTTCATGCTTGTTACATTACAGTTAGAGTGGAGAAGTCTTCAAACACAGAACATCTTCAGAAAGAGGAAGTGACACATTTCCAAAAAAGCACATACAGGCACCCTTAAGAGTACTACTGTTCAATATACTGTATTTTCATTGAGTAATGATGTCTTCCTATATACATCTATATATGCAGTATGAGCAAAAAGAGCACATCCTTTGGCACCTGTGATCATAGTCATTAGTTCTTTTTCTTTCTAGTCAAACACAAACACTCTTGTTGTTTTTTTTTAAATGAAGCAACATCTGTTTGGAACTGGAAGTACTGGCTGAAAGCCAAAAACGTCTACAGGAATGGGTGGAGGGACAGCATGCCTGATAAAACATACAGTATAAAAGTGTGTGTGTGTGTGTGTGTGTGTGTGTGTGTGTGTGTGTTTATAGTAATTTTGCTGGGAGTTAGGGTGACAGGCAATAGCATATAAAAAGAAAAGAATGCAATTTGAAGCCTGTTTTTCCCTCCCCATATGGAACATTTTTCTCTTATCTGTTGCTTGGCTTGATGTGGATTAGGTTAATGTGATCATCAGAATAAAACCTCATCTAATCTGTATTCAGGGCATTTGTCTGTATTGGGGTGGGAGGAAAGGCTTTTGTCACAAACTCCTAGTTCTTAGGATAGATGTGTGTTGGGGGTGTGTTGGGGGTAGAGACAACACACAGTCGATTCAGTTCATGTGCCCTTTACCAGAAAATCCCCTGTGCTGAACACAATTTTAAAAACCCAGTGAGTTATTATCACTTCAAGTCTGATAATAGGAATGAAAACTTACTTAACTTACAAGTGTGTTGTTCGAGCCATGTGCCTATATTCTGAAGACAATTATTTATCCTTGAGGATTATGAAAGCACAAGGCTCCTCAGAATCAACGAGAACTCCCAGAAGTCTCTGGGAAGCATGAAACATATGGTTCCTGTGAGTCATATTTCTGTGTATTAAACACAAGTCAGAGGTCTGCCACTACTAGGGTGAATTTGGTGACAGCAAAGTACATTTCTGGGGTGGGCCTTGAAATACCGCTTCCCCTGCTCAGCAAGTCATCCATCCTGTTTGACTGTAACTCAGTCTGAATATGTGCGACCAAAACAATTACTTTTCTGGGTATTTTTTTTCCTCTTCCTTTTTTTCTTTACCCGTTTTCTTTGTGCCAGGTGTTTGATAGCAAGTCTGCTGAAACTGTCAGCTGCAAAGTTGGGGGCTCAGTGGTTTGAATCCCGGGTGCCACAGTTAACCCCAGCTCCTGCCAACCTAGCAGTTCGAAAGCATGTAAATACAAGTAGATAAATAGGAACCGCCATAAAGTGGGAAGGTAAACAGTGTTCCATGCACAGAAACGCATTTAGCCATGCTGGCCACATGGCCACAGACTTGCACAACACTGGCTCTTTGGTTTGGAAATGGAGATGAGCACCACCCCTAGAGATGGACATGACTAGCATGCAAGTGCTGGGGGAACCTTTACCTTAACCTGGGAGCAGAGCCGTAGCTAGAGTTTGGAGCGCCCAGGGATAAAGTCAGTTTTTTCGTCCTCCCCCCCCAACCGTGTCTCACCCACCCAACAAGGGAGGGGTCACATCCTGGGGAAACAGTGGGGGAGGGGAAGAAGGGTCTCTCCTTCTCATGCCCTCTTTGTGGGTCTCATTTCCAATTAAAGCTCTCCTGTGCAAACCGCACAGCATGTGGATAGCGTGAAGCAGGCAATTTTTTAAAGCATCTCCTCCGCATGCTTCCCTCTCCTCCCCCCCCCCCGCTAAGGCTCGGTGATCATTAGCATGGGTAAAGGAGGAGAAGGAAGCAGGCGATGAGATTAGTGGGGGTAGGAGGAAGGAGGAGGGGGAACAATCAATGGAGGTGCTGCTTGAAAAAAAAACATTGCCTGCTTCCCTCTCCTCCTTTTCCCCGATTAAGGATCACCAAGCCGTAGTGGGGTGAAATGAGAACTGCTGGCGGGATGGCACATGGCTTCCTCCTCCTGCTCCCCCTCCAGATGCCCCCAGGTTGCTGCACACCCTGGGGCAAATGCAGTCTTTTGCCCCACCAGTGCCTTGGAGTAATTTGGCTATTACCTTTGTAGTTAACAGAGAGTGGTGGAATCAGACCAATTTCACCACCGTACCTTCTCACAGTGACTAGCACTTATGTGTTAAAAGGCATCAAAAGACAACAATCCCACAGTTCATTTCACAAAATCACAAGTTTTAAGAAATATGGAATTTAGGATACTCCTAATTACTATATTCTAATTTCATTTATTCCTGTGTGTGTGTTTGAAACTAATTTTCAAAGCAACTGAAAGGCTTCCATGTGTGCTTAATATTGCATAATATCTTAATACATATTTGATGGGCATTTTTCTCTGATTATCCATGCTAAACAGAGTGTCACATAAATATAATGGTACTTCTCAGAGTGCCTTTTTGTTGGAGGAGCCTTGTGGCACAGTGGTTATACTACTGAACTGCTGCCAAAATTCTGCTCACTATACAGGTTCAATCCCAGATAGCTGGCTTAAGGTTCATTCAGTCTTCCGAGTTAAACTGGGTATCCAGCTTGCTGGGAGTGGCGGCAGTGTGTCGCCTCTATAACTATATTGCAATTTGCCCAGTGAGTTCTTTAAGCACAATGGAGTGCCATATAAACAGCACACTTTAGAACTGGGCTGGGTAGTGTCCAAAGGACTATGGGTGGCACATAATTGCAAGAGTCTTCACGACCACTTTTAAGAGCACGTTTAATTTGGCGGGGTGGGGTTGGGAGTTGAGGGCCACATTCACATTTCTGGAAGTCCTAAGTGGCCTGAGGTTCACTTTGCTTTCCTCTTGTTTGGAGGATCAGAATAAGCAACAAATGAGCTTTGAGAGAAATAGATTTTGCCTGGATGTGTCATATTAGCGCATTTGCAAACGACCCTGGTGTGCCATGATTGTACCTGCTGTTGTCTAAAGAAAAACTGTCAATAGCAAACGAGATAACAAAATAATCAGAGCATCAACTCAAGTGCAGACAAACCCAGTGTTTCTCTGACAACCTCTTCAGAACTCATTTTTAACCAGGGCCAGTTACAGTGAGTGCATAACTCCCCTCTTACAACAGCTGTGCTGGTTGCAACACCCAGTTCAACGTGCTGGTTGTAACCTAGAATGCCTTATACAGTTTGTATCCAGGTGATCTGAAGGACAGTATCTCTGAGTATGAACCTTCTTGGCTTCAAGGGCAATCAAGGATCTGGATTTTGGATGCTGTACATTGTTATCATTATTTTACTTGTGGTTTTTAATGTGTTTTTAACTTCTTAATGTGTTTTTAACCAATTATACGTTTCATTGTTTCTCATGCTATTATGTGTTGTTGAGTAATTTGTGACCCACGTTGGGTCTCTTCCCTGGGGGAAAGGTGGTGCGAAAATGCAATAAAATGCATAAATCAATTGCAAGGCCAAGTGCGTCTGTTGTGTTACCATACAATCAACACACTGGATCTTCGAGTTCATTTACTCTTACTTTTCCTTTTCTCAAGACAAATAATAAAATAATGAGTTTTCTTTAAAAAAACACAGTGTAATTTGCACTGAGTCTTTCTTGGTGTTTTCAATAAGAAATTCTAGATACAATTTTAGCCTCCTCCCCCAACTCCCTCCTCCTTATTCTGCCGATAAGAGAAGAAAACTTATCTGTGCCAAGTAGAATGAATCAGAAAATAAGCGTGATGGCTGGAAGTTCAGGTTTTCCACATTAACAACTGATGCCTCTGTTCCAGTGGGGAACCAAGTCAGTTTTGGAAACTTCCCCGTAGCTTATTAGTCATGGTTTCCAGCAGCCAGGGAATATTGCCCAATCTGTTCTACACGCCTCCCATATGGAGCTTTATGGGGCATTTTTTCATCTTAACAACTGGAAATCCAAAGGACTGCATTTGCTCCAAATGGCTTGTGAAGGAGAAAGAATGTTCCTTGGTCACTGACTTGAATGCAGTGCACTTTCCCACTTGTTACTGGGTGAAAATGAATACAGTATTTGTACCATCTTCCTTAGATAGAAAAGCATATACAGTATTGTTGCTTTTAATGTGGGGAAAGCACCTGAAATATCAGGTATGCTGGAACTATCTTAGTTTTAATTGTTCTGGTTAGATGCTGCCCCCCTAGCTGCCAAAAATAAATAACAACTTGTGATTTGAGAACAACCTTGGACACTCCCTGGGTGTACTTCCTCTATTTGCAGGGAAATGTTGTTTCTTTTTCTTCTTCTTTTAATTGTTCTTGGCACTGCCCAAAGCTTAGATCATTGGTCCTCAGATATTTCCCCCCTCCAATTCCCCTGTTTCTCTCTTGCAGGACACTTCCTGGACAGCCAATTTATTTCCAAACATGGCATGAAACCCCTTTAATTGAAAATGAACATCACAGCATCTGAGGCTCAGCGATGCTCAGGTTTTGAATTTAGACGCGTTGAAGAGTGTTGCCTTGGCCCCAGTTGTGTGGTGGTGGTGGTGGAGGACTCCTGTGAAATGCCCTGGCACTGTTTCATCACATCTGACTGGAGAGTTAGATTCATTACAGCCATCACCAGATGTATGAGATTCTGTAAAAATCGACATTTCCTCTAGAAAACTAAGACTTGTTGATCCAGGGGAGCTCGTTTGCTTAGAAAGATTTGTTTGCCGTGGGACTTTGCAACGAGGTTGCTCCTGTCAATTTAAATCATGGACCAGCAAAAGATTTCCCATCTGCAAGCCTGATGTTTTATTGTTCTGATCGTCTGGTAAATTCAGTAAATTTTTAATGGAGGCTTTCCTATTGTTCATCCAGTCATCGGACTTTGATTAACTTTGGGAGTGTGTGTCTACTCTGTAGGTAAAAGTGCAATTTAGATGAAATTATCTCCAGGGTAACTTGTCATCTTGTCAGAGCTGCCGAGGAGGTAAATTCCATGGGAAGCAGAGTAGTATTAGCTAATAAATAGTTTCAGGTCTAGGTATCAATGTCCTGAATCCACATGTGTTGATGAACCATGTACCGACCTCTGGGTGGGTTTCTACAAGTCTTGTCGCTTATCTCACTTGGTTGTTATGAGGATAGACTGTGTTTTGCAAACGGAAGCCTTCCTTTCCTCTAGAGGATGGATGTCATCATAGCTGGACTGATTTTGCATGCAGAGGTCTAAACAATTATGGTGCAATTTATATGATATTATCTACAGTATGGGGTAATTAATTAACCAGTCTCTAAGTCTGCCCCTGACCCAACCACCCCAATTTATTTTATTCTCAGTGATCATCTACTACAGCAATCTGTACTTTTTGTTTCTCATCATGTGGCTTAAGTATTCTAGCATATGGTATTTTATTAGTTTTCCTACTTTTTGGCTTTCGTTGATTTGTCTTGGTACTTCTTGGCTCGCCACCATCATTTCAAATGTGTCTGCCTTTTTTTATGGCTGTAAAGTCCACAGTTCCATGCCATATCGTAGAACGGATAATACCATACAGTGAACACTCTTGAAGCCAAGCTTTTTTTTTATTGTGCATTACATTCATTGTCATAAGGCACACTCTGGGCCATCATTTTAACTTCTGTTGCACAGCTGTGCATCTACAATTCATTTAATCAATTCAAATTCCATTTCTCTAATGCTCCCCTCTTTTATTGTGGATCTCTACCTCTGTTTTCTTGGGCTGCTTGGCTTTTACTGATCACTGTCAATTTGGTTTTCTTAATCATTTTTAGTTTATGTTTATTACTTAACTTGTTATTTTACCGAGTAACCTCTACGGTTCATTTAAACTGTAAATGGCAAAACTGCATCGAGTGTAGTCAGCAATCTCTTCATTAACAATACTGCTGTCATTTAAATCAGCAAGTTCTTCTCCAAGGATATTCTCAGAATATAACTGAAGCACAGTGACAGGACTGTTCCTGCTTTCCACATTCCTCTTCATATTCCTATATCCTCTGTTACCTGTTCTTCGTCTTCCATCATAACTTTTTCTTGCCAGAACAAGTTGTCAAGTTGAATATTTCTCAAGACTTACGTTATTCTCCATCATAATCCATAAATCAAGAGAGGTTAACCATGTTCATCTCATGGCATCAGTCCCTGTGTACATGTAAGGGAGAATAATTCTTTCCTGGTTCCCTACCTACCTCTAAAACTTGTAAATCATAACCGGTTGGCTCATCAGATTATTATTCAGAAGTCACTGAAAACATTGCCATTTCTTCTTTGGAGGTAATCTGATAAAAGTGGATTAATGACTCAAAAATTCCACCTTCCTTTGCTAGTATTTCCAGGTAAATCATGTTAAGTCCCTTCAAGATTCTCAAGATACCTGCCCACCGACGCTCTCCATCCTTTTCAGGATGGTGGGCAAATTAGAGATCTTGAGAAAATATCTTGAGTGCAATGGGAATATCCCGTTCACAAAATGGCTACCATGAAGGGTATCTCGCAAGCAACTCACTTCATAGGAACATCAACTGTAAATACCTGAAGACCCGCAGCTAAACTTAGATACTAATTACAAGGCAAATAGGTTCTTTTCCAACCCCTTTTATTTTATTTATGGAAATGGGATTAGAAACTGAGAAATTTCACCTCCATCTGTCCTTGTTTCTACTGTCCCTGGATTTATATAAGGCATTCTTGGGAATGGAAATGGTTGTCTGTTGAAGGTTGGCACTCATCTTTAAAAGGTTGACAGCCTTTTAGTGTTTTTTCTTTCTTAAATTGGGATCATAGACTCATAGAGTTGGAAGAGACCTCAAGGGCCATCTAGTCCAACCCCCTGCCATGCAGGAACCCCCATCACAATATTTCTGACAGATGGCCACCCAGCCTCTGCTTAAAAACCTCCAAAGAAAGAGACTCTGCCACCCTCTGTGGCAGCATATTCCACTGACGAACAGCTCTAACTGTCAGGAAATTTTTCCTACTGTTTAAATTGTATTTCTTTTCCTGTAGTTTGAGACCATTGCCCCGCATCCTAGTCTGTGAGGCTATGGAAAACAAACCAGTCTCCTCTTCAACGTGACATCCTTTCAGATATTTAAACATAGCTATCATATCCCCTCTCATTCTTCTTTTTGTAAGGCTAAACATTCCCAGCTCCCTAAGCTGCTCCTCGTAAGACATTTCTTCCAGACCCTCAATCATCTTGATCGCCCTCCTCTGGACCCGTTCAAGGTTGTCAACATCCTTTTTAAATTGAGGTGCACAGAATTTATTCCATATTCTCAAACACATGATACAGGGGAAAGTATTCTTAGTTGCCAGCCCACTGAGCTAAGTAAAATTATACAGAATGTGAAGGTCACTTCTTGTGGTGGAATTTGGTTACTTACATAATCCTGTGGTCAAAACAGGGAAATGTCCCTATGATGAAGTAGCTGTGAAACATTTCTCTCTGAAATGTTGAGCTTTGCAGAATGAGAGCAAAGAAAAACGTGACACCAGGCAATTTTACCACAGTGGGAAGAGGAACACTCAAAAGGAAACCTCATAGAGACATCGGAGGTCCACAGCTGTCTGTTTTCATGTCATCAAGACCTCTGTAATCTTGTTGCTATTGCAGGCACCCTAGCCTGGACCAGAGAAGCAGTTTAATTTCCCTCCTCTGGAGTGGTTATCTAGCTGCTGCTGCTGACAGAGGGGTTCCAAAGCAGGTCCATGAGAAGTGCCAACGGTGCTAGGAACAGTTTTGCAGGGCATGGGAAATCATGGGAAGGGAGGTAACACAATACAGGAAGCCACACAGATTTTAAGTCTTAAAAATGTTCTTAAATAGTTCAATCCTCAACCATTTTTTAAAATCTATTATTTACTGATGTGGTCATATCCCTGAGATATTTATTACAAATGTTAATTGTCACAGCAGGAACATGAAATGCATGATCCTTTGTACACCCCCAAAGTGCTGTGTTTCAGAGGGCTTGTCTAGAGTTTGTATGCTTATCAGTGTCTCTTAGACCTTTTTTTGTAGAGAAAGTGCAATGTTTTACTTTCCTTGATGGTTATGAGGTGTGTGTGGACTCATGCAATGATGCAAGTGGAATGTGATGCACCTCAGGTGCTGGATCATTCCATGCCTTGGACTGTTGCCTTCTTAGAACTGTAACTAAAATCTTTGAAAATACATTTCAGAGATTTTCCTTGCAGGGTCTGGTTTCAGGTTTTCTTAACCTACCTGCCCATGACCGTCTGTCCATCAAGTGTTGTTGTACCTCCTTTTAGACATACTATCCTCAGGCCTTGTTTGAATGCTCACCAGTATGCCTGTCCTCCTTTTGGTGATAAAAAGTAGTCTAGGCCCACACACCCAACAACTAAACACTTCTGTTAATATGGGAGGGGAGCCCACCCAAATTATCCACTGTTGTATATTTTGGGAATGGGGGAGAAGGATTGGAATAATGTAAACGTGACCTCCATGTTAGAGTTTTCTTCATATGTATCTTAATTCTCTAAGGGAAGGAGGATGTACACTTGCCCCTATAAAGACTGTCAGTATGGTAGGTGCATAAACTACCCAAGTGTGTACTATGCAGAGAAGTAATTAAAAGTTGACTTTCCCAATCTGGTTTCACTCTGTATTTTTTGAGGTACAATTTCCATCATCCCTGACTCTTGGCCATGCTGACTGTGGATAACAGGAAACCCGGTCCAAAACTTCTGTCAGGACCCAAGGTGAGAGAAAGCTGGGTGGATATAAGTCTCCTTTCCCACTGTGGGTTACCAAGTAGCTCTACCGTTGATGTTTGCTACCCCGCAGGAAAGTATTCTTGGCCCCATGAGTTCTACGTGGAACAAGAAGAAGATGCACTGTACCTTCTCCTGACTTTTTGCTGTGAGGACTATTTTAGATCAAACAGTGCAGGATGTAAACAACCTTCCATTGGGAAGCTGCTTGTGGAATTCCCAGGAAGCCAGATTGCATCTCCTTAGCACAGTTAGGTATGTAAATGGCTACTTTAAATAGCAAAATTTCAAGAAAGCTATTTATGTGAATAATCTGCAGCAGGCCATGTTTTATTTTTAAAGCTGCTGTCTTAACTTTCAGTAGGCCAGAGCTAAATTATGTTGAGAGCAGGAGAGTTCCTTGTTTTAAACTAATTGTGGAAAAATTGGAAATGCCAACCCAATCCGTTTTCCTTTGCTCGCATTGTGTTGTAACATAGAATTAGAATAGCAGCATGAGATTTTGTCCCAGTACTGTTCATTTAGTTATTTATTCATTCCAAACAGTGATCACCCATCCTATATCAGAAGATCTCAGGGAGGGTTTGAGATGACAAATGCCGAGCTGGCATTTTAGCATGTGGAAGTTTACAACTAAAATTTATGCCTGCATAAATATACAGTAGGATTGTGGCTGTAGGTAGTGTTCTATTTCATTTGCATTGCCAGCAGAGGCCCTTGCAAGATTCTCCCAGAATGCACCATAGATAATGATTGCTGTGTTTGAGCCAGCACACAGGTAGAGGGATGTGAGTGTCCGAGGTATCAGTGTGCAGGAGCTTAAAGGTTTATGCCCTCTCTACTCCTGCCTTTATTCCCGCAAAACATTTTTACAGGCCTGGAACATGCTCATGCTTGCTACTTATTCATTCTCATTGTAACGGAGAATAGGTAAACAAACTATTTTTATTTATTTATTTATTTATTTATTTATTTATTTATTTATTTATTTATTTATTTATTTAAGCATATTTTTACCCTGCCTTTCTCCTTGGAAAAGGACCCAAGGCGGCTTACGGTAATGAGGGACAATATATAGTCTAGTAAAACTAAGACATATTCAAGTATTGAGGATAGAGACTTGAAGGACACCTTACAGCATTAAAAGAAAACATTACATTAAAGCTGCAAGAGAATACAAGCAGTTAAAGAGAGAGTAAAAATTCCATGTGAAAGTTATGAGTGAGGGAAACTAACATTGAAAACATAGTGTCAATGCAATCACAAAGTCTATAAACACAAAGTCTATGTGATCATGTATGGTACATTCATATAGAAGTCGCATAATAGGTAGTCCATCATTAAGAGAAAGCTTGCCTAAAGAGGAAGGTATTTGCCTGTTTCTGAAAAGTCATAAGAGATGGGGCAGTCCTGGCCTTTAATGGGAGAGAGTTCTGGGCGCAGCAGACAAGAAGGTCCTTTCATGGGTTCCCACGAGATGTACCTGTGAGGGTGGCGGGATGGAGAGAAGGGCCTCTCCTGATGACCTTAACACCCAAGTCGGTTCATACTGTGAGATTCGATCTTTGAGGTAGTTGGGACCCAGGTTGTACAGTGCTTTGTAGGTTAAGGTCAACACTTTGAATTGTACCCGATAGCTGATTGGTAGCCATTGGAGCTACTTTAATAGGGGTGTAATGTGATCTCTGTACCCCACCCCAGTCAGCAATCTGGCTGATGCATTTTGGACCCATTGAAGTTTCCTGAGACTTTTCGTCGGTAGCCCCACATCACTAGGGCCTGTGTCACAGTGGCCAGAGCTGGTTTCTCAAGAAACAGGTGTAACTTGCATACATGGCCTGGGACCTGACTACCTGGCGGAGCGGATCGTCCAGCAGTCAACATCGGCTCAACCGACTCGGTTGTCACGGGTGCACACGCTGTGGGTGGCCACGCCCAGGGAGGCCCAGAAAACACCTACCCATTTCCGGGCTTTCTCTGTGGCTGGCCCTGCTCTCTGGAACCACCTCCCCAGCGATGTGCGCCTTGCACAGTCCCTGCAAGCCTTTCGGAAAGCTTTAAAAACCTGGCTTTTCCAAGAGGCATTTGGTGGCTGATTTTTTTTTCTCCCGCCACCTGCTTCTTGCTGATTGTGTGGTCTAACTGTTGGTCTAACTGTTGATTAATTTGTTTTTATACCGATTTACTTTTTGTTTATTGTTGTATCCTGTGTTGTGAACCGCCCAGAGTTCCTTCGGGAAGATGGGCATCCAGACTCAAGGATGAGTCCAAGAGCACTCCCAAGCTGAGCACCTCTTTTTTCAAATGGAGCGTGACCCCATTCAGTACAGGTTGCATCCCTATCACTTGTTCTCCGTTTCAACTGACCAGAAGCACCTCTGTCTTGTCTGGGTTTAGTTTCATCTTGTTCTTCCTCATCCAGTTCATTACTGCAGCTAAACACTCCTGTAAAGTTGAGAGAGTAGCAACCTCAGAACTATCCGTTTTCTGTCTGTGGTTTATATACTGAAATGTCTCAACCCAGAAATCTGGTTTGTCTTTCTTCTGACAAACCAGAGAAATAAACTGCGAGCAAACTACCAGGTCATCTCTCAGGCTTATTGGGGAAAAGAGAAACCAGACTGCTGGTTTCAGGTGTCAAAAACAAACCATAGGCAGAGCTTAAGAACATAAGAAGAGCCATGATGGATCATCCAAGGGCCCATCTAGTCCAGCTTCCTGTATCTCACAGTGGCCCCACTAGAGTTTGTATGCTTATCTGGGAGCGCATGAGACTAGATATCTGTCTCTGATAACACTCCCCTGCATCTGGTCCTTGAAGTACCCCAGTTTTAAGCCTGGAGATTACACATCTCCCTCATGGTTTGTAACCTGTGATGGACTTTTCCTCCAGGAATCTGTCCAATCCCCCTTTGAAGCCATCCAGGCCAGATGCCATCACCACATCCTGTGGCAGGGAGTTCCACAGAGTAACAACGCGCTGGGTGAAAAAATATTTTCTTTTGTCTGTTCTTACTCTCTCAGTCCTCAATTTGAGTGGATGTCCCCTAGTTCTGGTATTTTGTGAGAGGGAGAAGAGTGTCCCTCTATCCACTTTACTCATGCCCTGCATTATTTTATACGTCTCAATCATATCCCCCCCTTAGGTGCCTTTTTTCCAGATTAAAGAGCCCCAAATGTTTTAGCCTTTCCTCATTAGGGAGTTGCTCCAGCCCAGTAATCATTTTAGTCGCTCTTTTCTGCACCTTTTCCAGTTCCACTTTTTTGAGGTGTGGTGACCAGAATTGTAAACAATACTCCAGGTGTGGCCTTACTATCATATTGTACAATGGCAGTACAATGTTGGCTGCTTTATTTTCAATCCCCTTTTTGATAATCCCTAGCATGGAGTTGGCCTTCTTCACCGCTGCCACACATTGGGTAGGCACCTACATGGAGCTTTCCACCAGTACACCAAGATCTCTTTCCTGTTCCGTCATGGATAGGTCAGAGCCCATGAGTTGCATGTTACCTCTTCCAGAGTGAGCTAAAATTCTGTTTTATTATTATGTACAAATACGGGCAGTGTATAAAGTAGGAGATTCATGGTGCAGTGGTTAAGCAGCTGTACGGCAGCCATGCTCACAACCTGGGGTTCAGTCCCAGGTAGCTAGCTCAAGGTTGGCTGAAACTTCTCTCCTTCTGAAGTTGATAAAAGGAGTATGTAGCTTGCTGGGGAGCAGTGTGAAGCCTGCGTAATTAGATTGTAAACCACCCAGAGAGTGCTTTAAGTGTTGTAGGGCGGTATATAAGCAGCACACTTTGCTTTTTGCTTTTCAAGTTAACGACCATGGCCTTTCAGTTTTTCCTCAGTTCACGACAGGGCCAGTCTTAAAATTTTGTTGCTACATCCAGAAACAATCTGTATTGTCAGCAATAAGAGGTTTGAAGTATTTTATGGACAACCTGTTAAGGAAGGGTTTATGCCCTATTATAATTTATAAAAGAAAAGAAAGGGAA
Organism: Phrynocephalus forsythii; assembly: GCA_029282475.1. Classification (NCBI taxonomy): domain Eukaryota; kingdom Metazoa; phylum Chordata; class Lepidosauria; order Squamata; family Agamidae; genus Phrynocephalus; species Phrynocephalus forsythii. The sequence goes on along the minus strand of JAPFRF010000003.1, from coordinate 106,236,900 downwards.
GAAAGTTGAAATGGCAAAGTCTCACCTTGGATTGTCCTCTGTTTTTCTTTTAAAGTCTAAGGATAATGAGCGCCCATTATTTGGTTGTTCAAATTGCATGCAGGTGGGCTGCGGATAGTGAAAAGAAATGGAAATTTCAAAGACAGACATGAGTTCTGGAAGAGAGTGGGTGAGTTTGTTCTCCTCACATTGGATAATATAAATATTTTATCTCAGAAAAATAACCTTTAGAAGTGAGAAGTGACAGCTGAAAAAAGCCCACAGGCGTGGAACTGAAAAACGTCTATTTAAGCCAAGTGTGTTTGTGGATCTTAAAATGAATTAGTCATTTCATATTGTGGTGGCGTATCTGTTGTCCCTTTCTCACTGTGTTTGTGCAAGTGAACACAGCAAGAAATAAAAATAGAAATGGGGCATATCCACTGAGGGACAATGCTTGCAGAACATTTTTGTGTATCAATACAGATGCATCCTGCTGCACCTGTCCCATGCTTCTCTCCCCTTTAAAAGTTCTTTTTCACATATTGCCTTTGTAGTTGAGGCATAAAAAAGCACAACCTGCAACCAGTGCATTGAGCATGTAGTGTAATACATGTGTGTTTTATTCATAAAATACTGGCTGGAATTCTATTTGCGTGTGCTTGCACAACTCCATCAGTGTCAAGTTGAGCAGTGAACGGCTGCAGGTTCAGTTAGTATAGGCATACGCTGTTCCTCACTGATTCACACCACCTTTATACAGTCACAAATGTCAACATTTACTTCTTAACATGTGACATTCTACTAGTTAACTTTACACCCATGATGTTATGCTGGCAGGTATAATTTAACCGTGTTTGGTGGCCCTAGTTCACGTAGGCCTGGATTTGTTTGGAATCCCATTTATATCCTTCTAATGTTTCATCATAGTTTTGGATGCATACTGATATATCACTAGCACCACCACCGCCACCACCTTAGAACTACAGAGCTGGAAAGAGACCCTATGGATGATAGAGCCCAGCCAGTGTCAGTGAGGGACAATGGGGTATCAAACTCCCAAAGTCTGCAGGTAGGGACCTAAATTACTGGTTCTTTGGTCACACTGTGTGCTGGAAACCACCCACTTTTTAAAACAATGCTACACGAACCTTCTGATTTGTCCTAATATTCCTTCAGCAGTTCTTGTGACCAAGATATGTTTGATCTAGATTAGAGATGGGCTTTTCGTTTCGGAAGTGGTCAGCTTCCGAAACAACGCGGGAGCCCAGCTGGCGTTTGGAGCTGGAGGAATGCAATCAACCAATCCCTTACCTTGCTCTGGGCTTGTGCGGGGCTAAACTCCAATAAGGAAGAAGCCTCCGACGTCATCTTTCCTTCTCCCTGGTGCTGGCCAATCAGACAGGGAGGCAGGATGATGCATTTCCCTGCACAGGTTAGTTCCACCCATTGAAATCAGTGAAACTTAAATAAGTCCTTTTCATTTCACTAGGTCTAAACTAGTAAGGCATCATATTGAATTTATACTGGTGTCCCTTCTAACAATACATAATAAATATCTAGAGTGTCTTATAGAATATCATGTAGACTCTCTTTTGCAGAGGGGTGCATGGGAAGTAAATGGCTTAGTTGGGTTGCCAAGAGTTGAGTTACAAAATCTTGAAAGTGCTTATCATTGGGCATTAAGGTATTGAACAGTAATGTAATTTTGACATCCCAGTATGGTAATATGTCCTCATTATTGCTAATAGTTCTAAATTTCTTTGGTGAAATCGAGCCAGTCAATTTAACTTGCCTTGGCTGCTTTTCTCCCCTCTGCCAGAAAACTTTTTATTTGCTTAATCTGGAACAAGTGTTCCTTGTTTATCTAGTGTTAGAAGGTGCTCTGTCAGCTTAATTCCCCTTGGGTTTTCACTTTCCTTTTACAAGAGCATTTTCCCTTCAGTACGTGCCCCATATGCTCCAGTTGCTGTAACTTTATATATTCCATTCCACCACCCCCTCTCTCTTTCTCGTTCTCTTCCTCCTGCCAAATTGCCTCACCCTTCAGTCCTAAGCTCTATGTCTTCCCTGCTGGGAACTGTGATGTTGTCCAGCTGTATAAGCTTTTCATAGGACTCAACCATTATCTCTCCCAACTCCCCGTTTTAGGGCCAGAAATCTTTAGGGTGGAAATTATATCTTTCTTCGGTGCTTTGGGACAGATTAGAGATGGGTCTGTGGGATCGAGAGGCCCTCGGTTCCAAGATCATGCACGGTTGGCAAGCAATTTCATTCCATCGAACATCTAAATATTGGTAGGCCTAGTAAGTTAGAATAGGCCTTGCACTGTATTTTGTATTCCAGTCACTGCCAATAGTAAAAGATTTTCTCCCTTGTGATAGTTAAATAGGGGGATATCTACACTACAGGCTGAAATTGGTTTAATAGCCGCTCTTACTGTTCCCAAATCCCTGGGAACTGCAATTCTGTGCGGGCTTTGTATTTTAAGAAGGGAATTCACAGCACCCCTAAGCACAGTCTCAGTTTATTCCGCTGCCTAGGATATCTGTTGAAAAGCCTCTACCTTCAGGCCGGTGCTGAAAAATAAAAATAAAAACCTATCCTAGCGGAAGGCACAAATTTGAAGTATAAAACCTGTTTTGGATTAAAGAAACATGGAGGTTGTGACACATGCATAGAAGGCGAAACAAAGAAAAGGGAAGGAAGACAGAGCCGTTTATTCATTTGTTATCAATGGCATCTGTAAATTTGACTGTGTCGTGGGCGAGGAGATGTGGGGAGCACAGCAGCGTGAACTGAGGGTGGCATTTGAGGCTAGAGGGAAGGAGAATTAATAACAAATGGCATAATGTTCCATGCAGAATATATTTGCATGTAACATTTCCTCTGTATATCTCTTCCTGACCTCTCAAATAAATGGACTGCCTGTAGCCGGCCAAATTTTCTCCCAACAGACTCCATAAATCTCATGAAGATTGCTCTGGGATATGTATTATGTGAACTGTTTGCACATGAACAAAATAATCAGTTCTCAAAATTAAAAGTAAACATAACAAATCAGAAGGGTTCTTTAGCTGAAAATTGTTGGAGGACTCTTTGCTGCAGCATTTGGGGGGACTTTAGTGGAAAAGTCGCCCCACGTCTACAAAGAAAAAGAAATGGACTCTTCCAGTAGGCACTTTGATTTATTTATTTATTTATTTATTTATTTATTTATTTATTTATTTATTTATTTATTTATTTAGCTTGTACGCCGCCCACTACCCAAATGTCTCTGGGCAGCTCACAATCAAAATAGACAATTAAAACATCAAAATTACAATAAAATTAGAACAATAAAAACATGTAAATACAATAAATACAACACATTAAAAACACAATACTAAAATTGCCATCAGGACCCACAATCATCAGTTAAAAAACTTCTTGAACAGGAAAGTTTTCTCCTGGCGCCGAAATGTTATCAGCGTCGGCGCCAGGTGGATCTCACTTGGGAGGGCATTCCATAGTCTTGGGGGCAGTTGCTGAAAAGGCCCAAGCCATCCCCTTCACTTCCTTGAGGGATGGCTCTCTCAGGAGGGCTCCCTGGCTAGATCTTAATTGCCAGGTAGGTTCATATGGAAGGAGGTGGTCCTTCAGGTATCTAGGTCCTAAGCCATTTAGGGCTTTATATGTCAAAACAAGCACTTTGAATTGGGCTCGGGCAGCAACTGGTAACCAACGAAGGTTATACAGAATTGGCATGATGTGTTCCTTGGCGGCCTTGCCACTCACCAGCCACACAGCACGATTCTGAACCAGTTGCAATCGCTGGACCATCTTCAAAGGCAGCCCCACGTAAAGTACATTGCAATAATCAATATGGGATGTTACCAGTGCATGCATAACTGTCATGAGGCTCCGTTCGTCCAGGTAGGGACACAGCTGATATATTTTCCACAGCTGGAGAAAGGCACCCCTGGCCACCGAATCCACCTGGGCTTCCAGAGTTAGACTGGGGTCCAGGAGCACCCCCAAGCTATGGACCCTGTCCCTTAGGGGGAGTGCAACCCTGTCCAGGACAGGGAAGTGACCCTCTAACCTGTTCGGCAAGGCACCCACTAACAGCACTTCCGTTTTGTCTGGATTGAGTTTCAATTTATTAACCCCCATCCAGTCCATTATCTGGTCCAGACACAAGTTCAAAACCGCCTCACCTGGATTGGTGGAAAATGAGAGGTAGAGCTGAGTATCGTCAACTATGTATGCAGAGCACTTTGATATAGCAATATGGACTCGGGTCACTTCTGTTTCAAATGTTATGCCTGACAATGGTTTGAACAGTCAATGTAGTGGGAAGGAGTTTAGGAAGCTTTAAAAATAAATGTTTTGTCAGAACAGTAGTTTCTTATTTCACAGCACTGCTTAATAAGTAATTGTACTTAGGCAACCTGGAAAAGGCTAACCATAAATCAGAACTGACTAGGTGACCCATCATCATCATCATCATCATCACACAGCTAACTACGCTGGATTTTCAATTACAAATCACGAGTTGAACGCTTGCCAAGCATTTAGGACTACGTGATGTATTGACAAATTATGTGAGCAGATCCCAGTAAGGTGGCTTTCTGCAGCTGACTGATGGTGACTTTGTCAACTCCAATTTCTTCTAAGTACTTGCTTAGCTCTTTAGGCACCACACCCAGCGTGCCGATTACCACTGGGACCACCTGTACTGGTTGGTTTATGCCAGAGTCTCTGAAGTTCAATTTTCAGATAATGATATTGGTTAATTATTTCAAGTTTATTGGTGACTCTACTATCACCTGGTATAGCAACATCAATGATCCACACTTTTTTCTTCCCCACAATCACAGTATCCGGGGTATTATGCTCCAAAATCCTGTCTGTCTGTATTTGGAAATCCCAAAGTAATTTTGCACACTCATTTTCAATCACTTTTTCAGGCTTATGATCCCACCAGTTCTTTGCTACGTGCAGATGATAGCTGTGACACAAATTCCAGTGGACCATTTGAGCAACTATATTATGATGCTGTTTGTAATCAGTCTGAGCAATTTTCTTGCAACAACTCAATATATGGTCAATAGTTTCATCTGCCTCTTTGCAGAGTCTACATGTGGGGGACTCAGCTGATTTTTCTATTGTAGCCTTAACTGCATTTGTTCTGATAGCTTGTTCTTGAGCTGCAAAAATCAGGGCTTCTGTCTCTTTTTTCAGTGTTCCATTGTTGAGCCATAACCAGGTCTTTTCCTCATCTACCTTTCCTTTGACTTTTTCAAGGAACTGCCCATGCAGTGCTTTATTATGCCAGCTATCAGCTCGTATTTGCATCATTGTTTTCCTGTATTGATGCTTTGTTTGCTTTTTTTTAAAATACCTCCCTGTTCTTAATCTCCAATAATGCTGGCTCTGTACTATTTTTTTACATAATCTGCCAACACATGCTTGTCTTCTTCAACTGTCTGCTTCACTTGCAAAAGACCTCTGCCACCTAATTTTCTAGGTAAATACAGCCTGTCAACATCACTGCGTGGATGTAATGCATAGTGAATGGTCTGAGTCCAGTTTATAATGCCCACGGTATACTGGTATACTGATGACTGGTAACGCTTGATGGTGTTGCCACCATTCAGCTTAGGTTTTAATACTTTTCTAACCCTTTGGATATATTATTTACTGACCATATTTTTCACTTGCCCATGCTTGATATTATCTAATTGCAGTATGCCCAGATATTTATAGGCTTCAAACCGATGATACTTAATGGCTTGTCCATTTGGCATTGTTGTTGTTGTTGTTGTTGTTGTTGTTGTTGTTGTTAACATTGTGAAAAACAGGGGGATAGTGTCTATTGCAAGCTGTCCAAGTTGACTGGAAACACTTGTGGGAGAGCCTGGACCCTCTTGAATGCTGGCGGTATAAATAAAACAAATACCGTAAGTAATAAATTAATAAGCTGCCTGGGATCTTACAAGCCAGAACCACCAGTTTACATTCTGTGTCAGTAACAGAGGTAACTGCCACTTCTTTGTAAGTTTTTGCTGTGCTGGCACACTGAAATCCAGAAACTTAAAGTTACACCTTGCAAGTTTGGCCATGTCATCAATCACAGCTGTATTTTTGGTAGTTAAAACTTCCTGTTCCCACCTCAAGGTTCTTAGACTCCCTTAGGATCTCTCTCTCCTCCTGAAGCCTTTGGGGACTGCAGAATGTGGGCCAGAAGTCTCAAATATCTTAAGATTGCCAGTGGTGGCTGCAGCGAAACCGGTGATGGCTATTTTTGGAATTACGTAATGTAACTTTATGTTGACTGGATTTCAGCCAGTATGCTAACAGAGCAGAAACTCAATTATTGGATATCAGCCAATATGTAGATACTAGTAATGTGGTCAGAATTTTGTATTTATAGTACTTGGGTTTTGCATACAAATATGTCACCATCCTAATTGCTTAATCGTTTCACGGATGCCGTGGCTTGGAATGTAAAACAAGCTCCTACATGTGGATGGCCAAACTGATCTGTAGGGCTGACATGCTTACAGGTTCTTAGATGTTAATTTTTGATTAAATGATTGATCTGTTATGAAATACATGGCTAAAAAAAAAGGAAATCTTTGAAGCTTGGTGTAAAACTGATCCATTTTAAGCTGTTCTCCTTGAGTGTAAAGAAGTAGCCTTCAGAGTCTGCTGTATATCTCTGCGTAAGTCTAAATTAGTGTTTAGGGTGTGGGTGAAAAACGGTCAATATCTAGAAGGATAGATAAAAAGATACTGGAAAATGAGTGTGCTTTTTGTCAGAATGAGACTAGTTTTGGCTCAGCGGTGATCGTGGATCAGTTCTCTCCGTGTTCAAAAAGTTTTGGTTGAATTTTCCCTTTTAGGTATCAACTGCCTGCCAATGTCCATATTTGGGGAGGCAATGTCCATATTAGGGGAGGGGTGATTGAATTTCAAGTTTCTAGTGTTAAGAACTGGCCTCTCCAGTGAGCAAATACATTCGGAGTCATTGGAACACCTGCATCAACATTAGATACCAAGAGAGAACCAGGGGGGTGATTTTGGAAAACCCTGTTCAGGATTTACATGCACAGAATAGTTCCAAACAGTGGAAGTGGCTGTAGCAAGCTGAGAAGGAGCTGAACATGCATGGTTGTGTGCCTGATTGTACGACTCATCCATGTGACCAAGCATGTGATCGAGTGTCATTAGAGCCTTCTTAGATCAATATGGCAGATAATGCAGTTGGAGATATATGCATGTCAATACTGAACAGGATACTGGCCTAGGGTGCTTTTCCCTGCCAATGCCTGCTGAGAGAGAATTTGTCAATATTGAGTAAATTTTGCATTGAGCCTTGCTGTACTGTATGGTATTCATAGAATCATAGAATCATAGAGTTGGAAGAGACCTCAAGGGCCATCCAGTCCAACCCCCTGCCATGCAGGAACCCCATCACAGTGCCTTCAACAGATGGCCATCCAGCCTCTGCTTAAAAACTTCCAAAGGAGACTCCACCACCCTTTGTGGCAACATATTCCACTGCCAAACAGCTCTGGGATGAAGTTCTTCCTAATGTTCAAATGGAATCTCTTTTCCTGTAATTTGAAACCATTGTCCCGAGTCCTAGTCTCTGAAGCCATGGAAAACAAACCTGTTCCCTCTTCAATATGACATTCTTTCAAATATTTAAACATAGCTATCATATTCCCTCTCAGTCTTCTTTTTGAAAGGCTAAACATTCCCAATTCCCTATCTCGTTCCTCATAAGACATTTCTTCCAGACCTTCAGTCATCCTGGTCGCCCTCTTCTGCACCAGCTTGAGGTTGTCAACATCCTTTTTAAATTAAGGCGCACAGAACTGGACACAGTACTCCAGGTGGGGTCTGACCAGAGCAGAATGAATGCAGACCGATCGAGAAGTCACACTCCATTATGACATCAAGGTCCCCCCCCCCGAAATCAGGGCAGGTACCCTGCCTGTGGAATGCAGTGCCAGAATGCTCACCTGACACCAAACCCAAAGACATTTGGGATATGGATTGTAATGTTGATGTTGTGTTGCTCTTGTTTTTCACGCAGACTTTCCAGTAAGTTATTTAAGGCAATTTTAACATTGCTTTCTCCTGTAGTATTGAATTTTTAATTCCCGTTTTGATTCCTTGGTACTCTTGTCTTCCTGCCTATCTATGTTCTTTAGTTGTTATGTTTATATGTTATCATTTGGTTATGATGTTTATATCTTAGAATTTAGCAGCCTGGTATATTTACCAGAGGCTGAATGTTCATCTATTTATTAAAGTTATAATTATTATCTTCTACTTCCCAACCAAGCTGGTTAACAGTAATGAAACCCAGTTTAAAACAAAATCTCCATTGACACATATCTTTGAATCAACTAAATTAATACACAATTTAAAAATGCACTCCTAAAAGAAAAAGACCCCAGCCATCCAATGATTTCCTGTTGCTTTAGCAACAGAGAAACAGAAATGTATTACCAGTCACTGGCTGGGGCATGTAAAAGAAGGTATCGATTCTTTCTATCTAACACAGTTAATGCTTATTTTAGCTGAGTTCTGTCTTTTATTGGAAATGTCAAAGAACTGTGGGAAACCTATTGCCTCAATTCTCTTTGCTCTTCTTCTTTCTTCCTCTTCTTGCTCTCTTCCTTGCAGTGCATGATGGTAGTAGTGCTACACTGCATGGATACTGGTAGTTGTTCTATCACTGATTTATATGTGCTCACTTTTACATCTGATCTCGCTTGATTTCAGAAGCTAAGCAGGGTCGGCCCTGGTTAGTACTTGGATGGCAGACCACCAGGGAATACCAGGTGTTGTAGGCACCTGGAGTAGGAACTGGCAAGCCACTCCAGTATTCCTGCCAAGAAAACTCCATGGACATGGGGTCACACACACACACACACACACAACTGCACACACACACAACACACACACACACACACACACACACACTTTCATTAGATTGGCTGATGTATAAGGTGGCACAATGAAGTTAAATATATGATAGTCATTTCCCTTCGGAAACTACTGTAGCATTGAGTTGTGATACAGGCTCAGCTCAGTTTGTGTTCTCATTTTTGAAGGGTGCTTTGAAACCCAATGGCTCTACTGTTGGGTTGATATTTACTTGTGTGGTTTTGTGGACAGTTTTTGAACTGAGAATGAAGTTTGCAAATTTGTTATTCAATCTCATGTATAATAAATGCCAGTTTTATTTTTATTTCATCTTCCACCACCACTATTTTTTCCCCTTCAGGGTGCTTTTTTTAAAAAACAAAAATTCTTTCTTCTGAATTAATCAAACTGGTCTTTGAACCAGTTAGACAGAATGAAATGCACCTTTTAATTGATGTTCTGAATTAGGAGAATGGAATCAGAATTGAGACATCACACTCCTAACAGACTCTCAGGTTTCTCAGGTTAGCAGGTGGATATGTATAGATATTTTCCTTGGTCAACAATGTTTTTTCCATTGGTGCTTGAAAACGCTGAGCTTTGAATGGATTGTGCCCTGTCTTAAACGTCTCATCAGAACCAATGAGGTGAGCAAGCATTTAACTCTGACTAAATTGTATTCATCATTTGCTGAACCAGAGATCTTGTTCTTGAAAGAAAAATCTGATTTAGTGATGGCAAGTGTTACAGTTAAATAATCTGCCATGCTCTGTTCATTTTTTCTACCATATGCTTTGCATGTTCAGGGTTACCAATCCTTGAAATAAACGGGGCTTTACAGAGGAGTGTTCTGAAGAGGCCTGGGTTGGAATGAAGGGTGACTCTGTTTATATTAAGAAACTAGCAGACAACTGCTCCTTCTGTTGTGGCGTGATTCTCTACATGGTGTTGCCCTCTCAGCATGAGCCGGTGTCTGCGCAGGCTATAATGAGACCTAGCTCTGTCTGCTTTGTTTATGAGTTAGATCAGACTTTGCAGGGTGGGGGAGGAGAGGGGAGAGAGAAAAATAACACTTGCCAGTGGTGAGTGCAATACTTGATTTAGCAGCCAAGGAACACTTTGTGATGCGAAAGGGAAGGCAGTTGGGGCTGCTCTCCAAAGCTTTCTAGCATGGTTGCAAACACAGAAGTGACCTGAAGGGTAAATGCAAGTCTGTAGGCTTCCATATTTAGCATATCATATTCATGCAGAAGTGTCTTGTTAGGGATGGAGGATATAGACCATATATGAACAGGGATTTTTTTAAACAGACTGCAATTTTTTTAAAAAAATGGATTTGTAGCTTGCATTGGAATTTGATCACCAAGTTTTGCAAGCTGTGTCAGCTTTCCTTCACATATTGTCTTTCTTTAAGAAACTCCTTTTCATCCCATTTAGCCCTTGGTGGACTGGTGGTACTTATAGCTCAACAACACTTCTGGACACAAGACTGGGAGTGGCTTATCTTTTTGCCTATGTTCCAGGTTGTGATCCTTGATACATCCCAAGTGTTTGCTCAACAACAAAATAAAAGCCCCTCCCTCCAAAAAAAAAAAAAAATGCAAGTATGAGCTGAATTAGACTGGAGGAAATGCTTTTATTTTTTAGCTGCTTTTCTCGGTCATGCTGTTGTCATTATACTCCATTTGCTTTGGCTAACTCTTCCTTAAAATGTGCAATTCCTGCTCCTCCTTGTTTGGATTAACAATTGCTTGCCTTCTCAGACTAGAACTATGAGCTATTTCTAGTCATATAGAAATGCTACCGTAGACACTTTTCTGATTGTGCAGAATGACGGCAAGGGCTGCATTCCTACAGCAATAGAATGTCTGGAATTGTCCAGCTTGGGGTATAACTTACTGACTGACTCCAGCTGGGATCAAATTCTAAGGAATGATTCCGGGTTAATTCTTCAGTTGGAGAGCTTTGTTGACGGCGGAAGGTTTCTAAGATGCCTGTGATGCCTGATTCCCTGGTCCTGCCTTGGTGTTTCCCATCATTTCATTCCTTGAGAACAGTGCTTCCCAGACTTGGGTCTCCAGATGTTTGCCTAGAAATCCTAGCCAGTACAGTGAGTAGTGAAGCCTTCTAGAAGTTTTAGACCAAGAACATCTGGGGACTCAAGTTTGGGAACTTTAGAAAGCCATTGATCCCAATCAGCTTTCATGGCAATAGTTCCCTCCCTTGCCACCTGTGACTGGCCATTAATCATATCTTATGTTATTTTCATATCGTCACTGTAATTTTATTTTCATTATATTACTGTATGTTTTTGGTTTTTATTTTATTGTATGAATTGTATGGGTTTGTTCTGTGTTGTATTGTATGGTATTGATTGTTGTTAACAGCCCAGAGTGGTCTCGCTGCCAGTTGGGTGGTATAAAAATCCAATAAATGAATGAACAAACGAAAGAATAAATGAATGAATGGATGGATGGATGGATGGATGGATGGATGGACGGATGGATGGATGGATGGATGGATGGATGGATGGATGGATGGATGGATGAATAACCTGCCACAGGGAATGTGGTCTTTGTGTCCACAATCTTCAAGTAACCATGAAGATTTCTATTCCTCTTGCTTCTAACACTGAACATATGTATATCAGTTGCAGAGAACTTCTAAATGTTCTCAGTCTCCAACTTTTTTCAGTCTCCTAGCTGATAGCCAGGGATGGTGGGAGTTGTAATCCAAGGACAAGTTACTCATCTGTCCTTCTTAGGTATCTCTGGTTTTCATTGAAACTTGAGAAATTTCATACTGGTCACTCTGCAGCTCTCTACTCTGCCTCTTGGCATTCCGTTCAGAATACCTAGCCAACCAACCAACCAACCATCCAACCATCCTACCTACCTACCTACCTACCTACCTACCTACCCTGGTGTGTGTGTGTGTGTGTGTGTGTGTGTGTGTGTGTGTGTGTGTGTGTGTGTGTGTGTGTGTGTGTGTGTGTGTGTGTGTGTGTGTGTGTGTGAGAGAGAGAGAGAGAGAGAGAGAGAGAGAGAGAGAGAGAGAGAGAGAGAATGAGAATTTCATGGATAGATAGATAGCGGCACCTGATAGAAAATGAACTGTAAATCCTTGTACATTTTTATAATGGCTTGTTAGAGTGACCATATCAAGGGAGGGTTGGAAAAAGCAGATAAATTCCTTGTGGGCGGAATTTAGCTTTTCACTTTTAAATTTCATAGTACTGTACTTTCACACTTGTAGAGCTCACCTCTGATTCTCTACCAAAGAGTCGTCGTCGCATCTATATTTCTCCTAAAGTGTCAAAAATAGGTTTGGTATTTTTGTTCATCCTTATTTTCAAGCTTTCCCTCTTCTCTGCTATTCTTAGAAGATACTTCTAGAATGACCACTGTACCGGCAGGGTGCACTTTGAAGAACAATGTTTCATGTGTCAAGGAAAACAACAAATAGAAGAGCACATCTGAATTTCAGGAAATGGGATTTGTTTTGTAAGTTTGTGTCAAATGTTTCCCTCTGAGGATCAAGTGCAAGTTTAGACTGTCTGCTTCAGGAGCCAGTTTGCTTTCGCAATGTTTTTATTGTATATGCGTAAATCTGCAGATATTACAGCATAATCACCAATCTCCAGCATGTGTTCTTATTACTTTGAAATAGACCATGTAAACACATATACCCTTGGCACTATCCAATAACTGGAATTATAGGAATGAATGCCCCTGTTATAAATGGCAGATGGGCTTGATCTGCTGTCTTGGTTGCTTTGTTGTATAGATTAGTATTTTGCTTCATCTTTTCCAGATTATTGGGCAGATAATAATTTGTTTTTGTCAGTGTCTACCTTTGGTGAACATCTGAAATCTGGAGTGGTGACTCTTGATCTTCTTCCCTGGTTTAGTACAACACTTGACGTTTTCTTAGACCAGAAGCCTAACCTGTCTTGTTCGGGGTCTCCACATTATGGCCCTTTTCATTCTGACCTAGCAGTGTCTGCAAACTTTGTATGATGGCTAGGCTTTCCACCTCATCGCTGAAACATCTGTGTTAACTCAGGAGGCTCTCTGGTGTGAAGCAGAAATTAACTGAAGCAAACGTCAGCTTTGCAAGGGACCTCTTCCCTCCACTCAGCTCCTTTTGTATAAATCAGACAGGATTATACATATTCATACAAACAAACAATGTTCTGGCTGCCTTTCCCCCCCTGCAGCATTCTTTGATTATATTAGTGCTGGGGAGATGAAAAAGAATCTGTTTACAATCGTCTTGGAAGAAAAATATGCAGCGATAGAGCTCCGTTGAACGGCTGTGAGATTGCAGACCTGATTGACATTGTAATAGTTGACGCTCATAAAGTGGCTTAAATAACCTGGTCTGTATATTTTCACCTGTATGCAATGGCTTAGGAGCTAATAGGCTGCCAAGACCTGAATCTGGACTTGTTTTACTTGGTTATTGGGGGGGAGGCTGTATTGCTCAACAGGCTATTGGAGAATTGATGGATGGATTCTCATTATGGGATTTTGGATTTTAAGCTTTTGGGTGGTCAACTCAGTATTGATGCTGGGGTTGTTGTTCGGTGAATACACAGACATGGCTTGCTCCTATCTTATGCCGCTAGTATTTCTGACTTGAGACACTTTCCCCTGAGACACTGATATTCTTGTTTTGAGAATGGTCTTTGAGGAATGTGAAATCTTGGGAATCATGTTATGTGAGAAACTTAAACTGCCTTATTTCAAGTTAGAGCATGTGACCACCTGGTCCAGTTTTGTCTAGCACAATTGGCATCACCCCTCTGAAGGCACTGGCATTTTATATCCCAAATGGCATATGGCTATTTTGTATTGCAAATAACTAGTAGACTTGTCCACAAAAGTTCATATTGAAATATAACAGTGCCAACATTTCCATTGTATCTTTGATTCTGCTTGTCTGAGCCTGCAGTGATGATCTCTCTCTCTCTCAATCTCTCTCTCTTTTTTTTCTGACTTAAATTTCTTTTTTTAATTATTTTTATTGAACATAAAAAAGGACAAAATAACAATGATAAACAATTATATAACAAAACAGTAATAGACAATCATGAACAGTACAAAGTGCCCCCCACCCCCAAGAAACCGTCCAGTATTCTTGCATCTTCTCTTTCTTCTTCATCTTTTTTTTCTTTTTTTCCAATAGGCTTCTTAAGGTCCTTTACGCCAGAACTGTGTTGGCTTATAAGTTGGTTGTATCCCTTTCCCTTTTAATAGTATATGATCTATAAATTTCCCCCAAACATCATAGAAAATATTTTCTCTCTCAATCTCTCTCTCCCCCCCCTCTCAATTATTTTGGTCTTGGCTGAGAATTAAAAAAGAAACCTAATGTATTGCTTTTGGGGCATAATTTTAATTCTGAAAAGCAAGAAAATGGCCATTCATGACATGAGATTGTAGGTACTGTATTTAATAACATTCACCTATTAACTTCATAAATATTTTAGAAAGGTATAGAGCAGTGGTGGTGAACCATTGGCATTCTAGATGTTTTGGACCACAACTCCCAGAATTCCGAGCCTAGATTGCCAGTAACAAAGGACTGCGGGAGTTTTGGTCTAAAACATCTGGAGTGCTGATGGTTCACCACTGCTGGTATAGAGGGTTAGTTGTTTCTTCACTTTTGATCTCTCATTCTAAAAATATTTTTGCACACTGATCATTCAACGGTAATTTTTTTAAAAAAATCCCAGTGTGACTAACATGCAAGTGTCAAAATGCAAGATAGCATATAGCACATTGCCTGAAATGTAGCAGTAAGCTGTGTTTAGAGTATGCCTATTAAATCAATGGAGTTGACCCACAAAATAATCCCGTACTCTAGCAGTGACTTACTACTGAATTTTTGCATATACAGTGGATCCTTGTATAACAAACGGTTTGTATAACATAAAATCTGTACAACAAAAAATTCCGGAGATAGGGGAAATTTGCTTAACAGAATTGTCTATGGGATGAATCCGTACAACATAATTAGGGATTATTCTGTCTTCAATGCATTCCTATGAGAAATTTGTATCAAGGAAAATTTGCTTAACATAATTTCATTTGGAACGAATTAATTCCTTTATACAAGGTGCCACTGTATTTTGAAAGAAAGAAAGAAAGAAAGAAAGAAAGAAAGAAAGAAAGAAAGAAAGAAAAAGAAAGAAAGAAAAAGGGCCTTTTCACACAACCCCTAAAATCCGCGGCAAATGGCTCTCAGATCCGGAGCTTAAAATTGTTTACCCACCAGCTCCAGAGTTTACAAAAAATTAAGTGCTACCACGCCCACCTAAGTGAGTCCCAGCACACTTTTCAAGTACCTGCTCTCTCAGGATGAAAAATCCCTGATGCGGATGTAACCTAGTGAGTGTCAGGCTCTCCTCGCTTCTGTTTGTTATTGTTTTTGCCCCCCGCCCCTTTAAGAGATACTATGCTGCCGGGAGCAAAGCGAGACAGAAGAACGGAGGTGAGCAGGCATTCTTTTCTTTCTTTTTTTCTCCCTCCCGCTCATGCAGACAGCAGCCAGGAGTGCAGAGGGGGTGGGAACACAGGAACAGCAACAAACCCCCAAGATCTCTGGTCCAAATTTAAGTGCCCAGAGGATCTTAGGGGTTGTGTGAAAAGGCTCAAAGAAAGAAAGAAAGAAAGAAAAAGAAAGAAAGAAAGAAAGAAAGAAAGAAAGAAAGAAAGAAAGAAAGAAAGAAAGAAAGAAAGAAGATACAGAGGGAGGCTGAAATTCTGTTGCTTAGTATAAAAAGTTGCACCAGAGTAGCAAGTTACCTTGACATTTCTGCTTCAAAAGTGTGCATGTGAGTGTTGGCGATCAAAATTCTTGCAGAAAATGAAATATTGTACTGTACTTCTTAGATTACAGACAATGTGGCCTCTGGACTCCTCCTTATACAGCTACTTAAGAGGAGTTTGTCTTTCTCAGTCTCTGAAGGACTCTTAATTTTCTCTATCCTCAATAATGTTCAATATACAATTAGAATTATCATGGAAGTAAAATATGACTGCAGTGCAGAAGTTTCCTTCCCCCACCTCCTATTGTACACCTTGCAGCCTGTAAATAATGTTTAGGAACAGGCAAGAGACTTCCTTGGCAGAAGCTTTTTTTGCTCGGAGCAAATCTACCAACTATTTGTCTCTGCTACAAGGGAAAGTCAATCTGCTGTAAACTTTTGGCAATATGTTCTTTATAATTTAAAGCACTGGTGGAAGCTTTCAGGGATCGCGGCTCCTCTGGAGGCTTTTCTGCATCTCCTTGGGCATGTCATTTAACCCAGCTTTTCTTCACCGTAAATTGAGAGATATATCACAACAAGCATTGAGAATATGCTCACAGTCAGACAACTACTGTGCTGATGCTGTGGTTCTTTGGGAGAAGATGAAAAGCCAGGGTTGTGCTGATGGCTTGAAGGTGTAACTTACGGAAGTGCCCTTCCTCTGAGCACCACCCTTCACTATTTTTCAGCTGTGTTGTGTGTTGATAAATGTGCTGGCTTTGCAAAAATTCAGAAGATGGGAGAATGCCTTTTATACCCTTCCATGAAGTGCCTTGGTGGTTTATCCAAAACAAAACTTCAATATGGCAAATGATTCTGCAGAATTTCTTCCCAAGGGAAGGGAGATAAGCTGTGTTGTCGCATAACTCATGCCATTACAGTAGAGTGCCTCTGCTTAGATATCATAAATTAATAAATAATTTTAAAGTTCCCGGGTAAGAGGGGACACAAACACTCCGTAGCCCATGATGAAATGGTGTACAGTATATGGCTCCAATCCATTTCTCTTTTATTCTAAGAATAAATTTGCAAATAAGCTAAGAGATACTACGTGTTCCAAGGTCACCCAGGTGAGCTTCATGGCCAACAGACTGGAGCCACCTCAACTTAAAGCTCTTATGACAATGCTTTGATTCTTCAGATACCGGTAGGAATGGACAGCTATAGCTCTCCAGATGTTTTTGGCCTCCAGCTGACACCACCAGCATTGCCAGCAGAGAGAGACTATGGGAGGAGGGCTGCAGGAGGAAGGCCTGCTCTTAATCATTATACCACACTGGCATAGGTTGTAGTAACATTGGTGTTGTGGGTCGAATGTAAGTTTGCATACCAAACTGGTGGATAGTTTGTGCAGGTGCCACTATTTCTCTGCTTGCGATGGAGAAAAAGAGGAAAACTTTTCTTCATTCCACCTTGCCCAGTCCATCAGTTAAATCTTGACAATGGCATAGCATCCTTCATCACACTTAAGAGATGAGGGGAACAGTAGGGGCTTCAGAGGGACAGTCACAGAACTGCCTTTGCTGCTCTTCCAGTGTTTGCCACCTATTATGGTTGCCTCACTTTACCTAATAGTAGGGCCGGTTCTGTTTTTATATTGAACATGTATTTCAGTGGGAACAGGAATAGCTAAGCTAAGATTCTCCCTTGACTTGAAAGCCTGCTTAGATAAATATTGAGCTAATTACTATCTCTCAGTCAATCCAACTTCAGTTAAGGGATTTTTGTTTTGTTTTTGTTTACGTGTCCTGCTTTTTAGGCATCTAGGTTTCCATGATGCCCATGATGAAATGGTGTACAGTATATGGCTCCACTGTGTGAAATAAGATGCCTAAATGTTTGGTTTAATCCAGGCAGTGCCTCTTTCCCCATTTTTATGAAGGAAAAAATGTGTAAAACAGAGAAGAGAATATGGGGAAGAGAGATTTGAAATAGTTAATAGTCACAAATGGATGGCGAGTAGCATCAAATGAATGTGGTTCCTGTTGTAGCTTCCAATTCAGTTTTAGTTTCAAGTGGTATAGGCTGCAAAAGACAGTAGCTAAAGTTTCATGTAACTTTTAGTTGCTTGGTTCTGCAAATACCACCTTGACAACATTCACCGTTTCAGTCTTCTGCCTTGTGCCAGTCTGCTGGCTCAGTGTTGAGACATTGATTGTACCATAGCTCTGATTAGAGTTTCTTGCCAGCTGAATCCCTAATCACACTTCCCTTGGCAGCCAAGTCCTGCCTCGCCTTTGTCCCCTGGGACCATATGAAACATCCAATTCATTAGGTCTGCTCCATTTCTGACAGGTGTTTATGTGTGAAATTGCAATGAGAGGTGTAGTGTTGGATGACTGTTTTTGTTTCCTTCTTGGTTTCTGTGTTGTTGAAATGTGCAGGAAATGAAATAGGAGAGACGGAGACAAATGCGAGAGGACGCATAAAAGGAGCTCAGCCGTGAGGATGGAGGGGTACGAGTCAAGTGTTCCAAGGGAAAATGAACTAAATAAACACCTGGACTGGTTCAAATCTGCATTGTGCATGCTACTGAAATAGATTGAAGGATAAACTTATATGAAAAAGAGGCACCTTTCTTTTTACCTCTGATGCATCCTGTCTCTGTATGGGAGAGGAGCTGAGTGATGCATTCGATTAAACAAAGAAGAAGAATATGTTGATGAAGATTTCTTTCAGAGTTTTCGAACCTGCACATTTATTTTTTTAAGGCAAACTCTTCTGCTTATATGCCATCCAGTAGCATCTAAATCATTCTCAGGGTGGTTTGCATTTGAATTGTGCAGGCTACACATTATGCCACTCCCCTCTCAAGATCTTGGTTCTGAATTCACCAACCTCAGAAAGATGGAAAGCTGAGTGAACCTCAAAATGGCTACCTTGATTTGAATCTGGGTTGGGAGCAGAGTTTGGGCTGTAGTACTACCACTGCACCCGGAGGCTTAACCATGAACTGTAATAAGACACAGACATTTTAAATTAGTAATGCTGGTGGAGTTTTGGTGTGAGGAATATAAGGGGGGGAAGTAAATCGTAGTTTACCCAAATGCACAATCTCAGTGCTGCTTCCCCTTTCTACCCTCTTTCAAAAAGCTGTTTTAGAGTTATGGCATTTAAAATGCCTGTAATCAGCATTTGGTGGAATGTGAAATGGTGAAAATAATAAACATGTTTTCTTGTTGCATGTTTTGCTAGGGGTTGACAAATCAGGCTTTCCTTGGGCATTATCCAGCTGTTATCAATATGTGACTAGCCCCTCCTCTCTGCTGTCTTTGAACTTGCATCATATCTTAGAATAGAATGCCAAAGTGGTATCCCTGTTCCAGTCTCTTCTCTTCCTCATTTTGAAGGTGAGAGTACTTCTTCCGTGTATATATGATGCTTAAGGAACATCCAGTATAAATCTAGACAAAACAGATTATGGATGCACCATCTCAGGCAACAACTCCTGCTTTCATTACTGCTCTGTTTATTTATTTAGTTCTGTTGTGGATGGGGGAGGGGGTGTTTAGCCAATTGCCCTTCTAAACCCATGGACTAATGTACATTTAATTGGATTTTTTTAAATCTCTCTTTTTTTACAGAATATACAATGCACACCATTAAATCAGCTAAAATTAACTTGTTATTAATCACTACATTTTTCCACCCATGCTGCTCTCCCCCTTGGGGTTCTTAGATTTCATATCACCCCATTTTTCTCCAGAAACAAACTGATTCTTCTCCAGGTGTATACCCCTTTCCTTTTCAAAAGCCATATTCTAGAAACGCATTCCCTATTTCTTTGAAGTAGATTACTCGAGGGATTTCTATCTTAACTCCACTTTAATATGAATCGTGATGGATTCTCTAGTGGGTAATTTGAGCATTTCCAGGCAGGCCATTCAAATATTTAAAACAATCATTTGGTACGGAGCAGAGCAAAACAGACTTCAGGCTTGTGGAATCCATTTTACATTTGACACCAAAGCCTGGTTGGAGCAAGGTACAACATAAAGCAGAAACAAATAATATATGTGCTTTACTGTTACAGCAGTTGAATACTGTTTTAAGCTGTCATGGCCTCATCCAGTGGAATGCCAGGAATTGTCGTAGGGTGAATATTTTAGATTTTCTTCCCCTTTCCCCCTGAGAACTCTGTATCAAACTGCTACGATTAAACAATGTACCTTTTTTTGGTCACAGCCCAGAAATTTTATTTTTCATACCACTCTACACACAGTTCTTTTCTCATAGACATCTGCCTCAGACCACACCACCCCCACTTGCCCTCCCGGCTTTATTGTTTTCTGGAACTTTATTTAGGAAGGAAAATAATAGCCTCTTTTTGTCACTTTTATTCAACCTGATTGAGTCAAGACTACTTGCTATTCTGCTTTCTTTTAAATATTTCAATGCCCCCTTTTTATTTCAACCTTCTCTGAGTTAAATATTGGTTGATATATAGAAATGGGAATTGTGATTTTGTGAGAATTCATTGCTTGGAGAGCTCTCCTGGGAGAAAATTCTAACACTCTCTAACCCAACTAGAGCCAACTGTCATGTCTCCACCCTGTGCAATTCCATGGGGTGGAGACATGGCTATTATATTGGTATAACTCTGTAGTGTAGCTAATCATGGTCTGAGTGAATTGTGATTTATCTGGATTATTTTGAGGGCTTGACCAGCTAGCTATTGTGGTGAGTTGTGTCCCATCTCTGTGTAAAACCAAGAGTTGAGAATGTGACTTTTTAAAACAATTAATCGTTTAAGCTCTGTCTATTGAAAAGACTTGCACGTTCAGGCATGTGCAAGAAATGTGGCTCAGAATTCTTGTTTAGAGATCCAACCTGTGCAAGGCTAAATGGTTGTTCAAATATTGAGTTTACAGATGTTACATGTCCACAGATGAACAAACAGAGTGCAATAATCATCACAATATTTCCTGGTATTAGAAATTTTTTCATTAATTAGCTTCCTATTGGAAAACGAATATGAAATAGGATAAACTATGCCATTTTTTAAAAAAGTTGATTCCATGTTGAGAGTGATAAAAACTTCAGGGCCTATCTGACATTATATTTCCAACATATGTTCACAATGGCTTCTTCGTGAGGCATGCCATTGGTGGTGGAGGTGGTGGTGGTGGACGTATCCTCACAGGTATGTCACATGGGAACACATGAAAGGGCCTTCTTGGCTGTGGCGCCCAGACTCTGGAACTCCCTTCCACTAGAGGCCAGGACTGCCCCATCTCTGATGTCCTTCTGGAAACAGGCAAAGACCTTTCTCTTCAGGCAAGCTTTCCCTGAATGATGGACTACTTATTATGTGTCTTTCATATGAATCTATAGGTTCACATAGATTTTTGTTTTTATAATCACTTAGAATCTCGTGTAATTACATTGACACTATGTTTTCAATGTTAGTTTCCATCACTCATAACTTTACATGGAATTTTACTCTCCTTTTAACTGTTTGCATTCTCTTGTAGCTTTAATGTAATGTTGTCTTCTAAGATGTTCCTCAATTTCCGGTTCTCAATTCTTGAACATATCTTAATTGTACTGAACTGTATACTTTATCCCTGAACTGTACTTACTTTAAGCTGCCTTGGGTCCTTTTCCAAGGAGAAGGGCGGGGTAAAAATACCCTAAAACAAACTAAATAAAATAAATATACCACAATGCAGAACTTGGAAGTAACTAGTTACATGTAATTAAGCACTTGCAAGTATTGCCTTTTATCAATGATAAAATCATAACTACATTACTTTATGATTCCAATTCAAGTGAAGTCCAATTTTACCTCTCTTGCTGTACTTACTTTGATCTATTGTACATGATCTACTTATTGAAGTACTTGATCTACTTATGTTGTTGTAGGAATGTGACCTTGGTAGAGAGTAGTCAGTTGGTTTCTTACTGGCAGGTCTCTCTCTCTCTCTCTCTCTCTCTCTCTCTCTCTCTCTCTCTCTCTCTCTCTCTCTCTCTCTGTGTGTGTGTGTGTGTGTGTGTGTGTGTGTGTGTGTGTGTGTGTGTGTGTGTGTTGGGCAGGGAGTGAGTGGGGATTGGTGGGATTTTGTGCTCTATGTGCCAAAATAACTTTTCTGCCTTCAAGCACTAGACCTTGGCTTGAGCTATAGTGTGGGATACTTACTGCTTCTTCACCCCAGGCCACTACTTGAAGCTAAGCCCCTCTGATCCCTTTAAGCTGCCTGAATAGGATACTTCCTGGGAGCTACCTGTAAACCACTTTCAGCTTCTTTTAGTGAAAAGACTAGAAGATCCAGTCATTCAAAATCTTCTGGCTGAAAACCTGAACGGGGGGGGGGGGAATGAAATATCTTATCAGTTCCTTCCCTTACAGAGGTAAACCACTTGCAGTTGTTAAGTACTGACTTGAATTCATAAGGAAGTAAAATCTAACCTCATTTCCTATAACATTGACTTGTGGCTATGAACAGGAGGGTCCCTACTCTTTCCCACTGTTTTGTCTGTAGGGCTGAATGGATCCCCAGTTACAACTTTTCTGTGCTTAAAGTTGAGGGGTAAAACACAACGGATATAGCTTCTGGATTCCTTGCCACCATGTGGGCCACATGGCCATGGACTTGCACAACACTGGCTCTTTTGGCTTGAATACTGAGATGATCACCGGACATGACTAGCATGCATGCGTGGGGCGAACCTTTGCCTTTACCTTTCTTACCTGAATAGCAATAGTAGCTACCGAGGCTCCTTTCTTTATTATTCATGGTTGCAACTGGCATTTATTTAGTTAGTTCCATTTGATTCCTGCCTTTTCTCTTTGATGCTCATGAGATCCTTAGAGGCAGGTCAAGCTGAGAGGTTTAAAGGTAATGGACGCCAGGTGTTCTGACATCTATTATCTTTAAATAATGCATTCTGTATCTGCTAACTGCAAACAGTGTGAGAGATTGCTTGCATGGTGATTAGAGACCTGGGTTACCACTCTGGAGGTCAAGTCCTGAAATGTATTTGGGACCTTGGGCCATTCACATGAGCCAGCCTGACCTGTCTCACAGGGTAACTGTTGAGAAATAAGAGGCAAGAGGGGAATAAAATCATATATATATATATATATGGCTTTGAATTCATAGGAGGAAAACCAGGATGTGAATGGGCTACAACACAATCTTACCAATAATATTATGAATCATCACGTAAGATCTACAGAGAAATTGACCAACAGGAAGAATGAAGTTTTCTTTTTCAAATAAATAGCCAAGTGCCATTAGAATACAACAAAAAGATCAGGAATGTTAATTACCGGTACATACATTGAAGAAAGGGAAGAAACCCTATTTACCCTTGCCCATTGTTTTAGCTTGCTAAAAGAGCACTTTAGAAAGTGTGGGGAGGAGAGAGAATTGTAGTCATAGCCATTGTGTATCCATAATACTGATTATAATAATTAAGTTTAATCAGTACATTCTAATGAGAGTAGAATGAGTAATACACTGGAAGTTTTTCACCTAGGCTTTTTTTTCCCTACCCTAAATTTTACATGAAACCTGTGAAAATTTCAGAACCTATTTAAGATCTGTCACTTGTCATTACATTTTGCATACCCCTCTGGAGTGCTCCATGTTGATGCGTGTAATTTAAGTAATTCAGCATTCCTTTCATAATCACATTCACCTGACCCATGAGGATCACACACACACACACACACACACACACACACACACACACACACACACACACACACACACACACACACACACACACACACACACACACACACACCATGTTATATAAACTGTACCTCTTAAGGATCTTGAAGAAATCTTCTATTTCTTCTGGATGATAGGTGCTCCTTTTTTGTCAGTCCAAGTCTACTTCCTTATGAAATGATATACTGTACATACTTTTTAAGACTACAACTCCTAGAACCTACAACTAGAATGGCCTACCGAGAAAATAAAACTTCTTGAAGAAAAGGTGGGATTCAAGTGGGTACATATGCTGACATGCAAGGGATGTGGAGATATCTCAGTGAACTACAGTACTTATTTTCCATGAGTCAGGATGTCTCTCCACATGAAGACAGTCTGTCAAGTCTTTATTAGCCTTGTCAGGTTTCTCGTATCTAGAATGAAAATGTTACAAGTAGTTTTTCATTTCCTTGTTGAGGACTGTGCAATCTTCAAAGGAAGCCTACAGACTTTTTCCTTTTGTCAAGGAAAAGCACACACAAAGAACAAGGCCCAGCTGACACATTAGATCAGAAAAGATACAAACAACCCATCTGGTGCTTGCAGTTTTTCAAAACCTGTGGAACAAGGTAGCAGCTACTACTGATTAACTACATAATTTGCATGACAGTTCTTAAAAACACGAAAGCCCTGGATAAAATATTACATTGTTTTTCATTGGGGGGGGGGGAGATCTGGTTTCTTGTTCTCTAACATAAGAATTAGACAAATGAGGATTCATCTCCATGGGACATTCATTCATATATGTAAATATGTGTTTATTCTGCAGAGGGTATAACCTCAGAAGAGGTTAGTGAAATGGTATGCTACCTTGCCACTGTTTTTCCTTCATGTTTATTGTCTTGGAATCAATCAGGTATGCACCCCACTCAGGCTATTGTGTAGTGATTCCCATCTCTACTGATTCCATCCATTGCAGTTGGAACATGTTATTTCAGTGAATTGAGAAATGAGAAGTGTGGCATTATAGTTTCATATTCACCCAAGAAATACCTGTAGTTCACCTGTGCTGTTAAAATTAACAAAAGCTCCCCTTCTCTCAGAGTAATATATTAATAGTTTAAAAATTGATTAGGTTTATTTTTTTAAAGTGCCCATTTATTTTGGAATAGAAGGGGTTTATGTTTTAGGATCTAGTGTAGAAAATGTAGAATGCTGCTCTTTTAAACATTTCTTCTTTTTATGAACTATACTAATCTGAAAAACCAAGTGTTAAAAAGCATGTATTTTACTACCCTAAAGCTACTACCATTAAAATATTGACAGGTACTGCTGCTCACCCTGTTGCTTGTAATCACCTCATTGTTACCTTGTGTTCCCCCATCTGTTATGTCTCCTGCAGTCTTCCCAATTTTCAGTGCCTTAAAATAAAGATTATCAGTCCTTTGCACAAATTGTGCTGATGGAAGCATCATTTGTGTACTTTGTATACATTACATATCAAAGGATGTTTTGTGAAAGTCTGCATAGGTTAATTCTCAGTTTTTCTCCCCAAGGTTAAAATACACACATTAGCGTGACTTGGTAGACAGAGACTGTTTTCCCCCTTTTTCATAAAATATTCCATCTCACTGAGCATGTAATTGCTTACTGGAGTTATTTTAAAAACATCTTTTCTTATTTATGTTTCTGCTGTAGATTAAAGTTTCTGAGGCTCAGTCATACTTTAGTGTAACCAAGAAATGGAACTCAGGATGGGACTGTATTGATAAAGGATTAGATCGGATTAGGTAGAGGGGGGCAGTCATGATTTAGTGGCTGTCATTACAAAATTGATAGAAGACTTAACCAGCTCTTTATACTAAACACTGGGGGATGCTTGCTGTTAAGTGTGCGTTCTGTAAGTATTCATGCAGGACACCTTGAATATACTCTTTTCCATGAGTGTACAACAGTGGGGAAGTGAAGAGGTTTTTTTTTTCATTTATCCCTGCAAAGAGATGTAAGTAAAACTTGGTTGGAAACACTCTTGCTATGAGCTTAGACTTTTCTCTTTGTCCCTGAAAGTGAAAGCTGTCCCAGTGAATTCAGATCCAAAGATATAGCGATAGGTGTCCATGCAAGATTCTTCCCATCTGATAAGGATAAGAACAGTCTTCTATGGTCACTTTCCCTGCCTCTGTGTGGCCATTTTATTCCCCCCCCCCAACATTAACCACAGTTTTGTCTTACATGCACACTAACCTGGCAGGGAATGAAGCGATGGATTGAAGTGACTGTGTACGCACATCATGTTGGACAAGAGCAATCTGCTTTGCATTAACTGTGCTTTCCATTGAGATAAAAATATGAAGCTATCATAAGTACTAGAAAGGTGATAACTTGCCCTGAGATTTTGTGATATAGGGCGAGCTATAAATGTTTGAAATAAAAAAAGGAGAGTGCTCAAGAGAAGAGAAGAGAGAATGTGTGGAGTCAGATCCAATGTTTTGAGATATACCGTAATAATCCCAATGCTCGCTGAAAAATGTAGTAATACTCCCATCTGTTCTTGGTGATTGTTCTAAAACCCATCAGCTTCCACCTGGACCGTCTCAATAAGAGCATGACATCTGCAGGAGAATACTTTCAGTTGCCTGTGTGAATTTTTTTGGGGGATGACCACATAGGCAAGATAAAAGCTAGTAGTAGGTGTTTTGCTTTGGTCATATTGGGGAAGAAGATGGTTCTCAAATGGTACTGTGTGCAGCCGCACTCTCAGAACATCAGAACAGTCGAGGTGGGAGGTAATGGGTTTCTGGAACAATGGCTAAGAACTGATAAGAGTATTATTACAGTTCTCAGCTGGGATTATTTCTTTGCCTTCTATATTTTTATTTTCGGTAGAGAACCATTTGCATTTTACTTCTGTTATTTTTATATATTCAAATGTTGCTGTAAATTGTAAATATAGTAAGAAAATACCTATATATTTCAAAATATCAATTTCAGAAGAAGCAGGGTGTTTTTTTTTCTTTCTGCCATGGTTAGATCCAGGTTCACTGGCGTATGCATTTGTTGTTTTTGTTTTTAGCTCAGGCACCTCATATAAGAAATATAGCTTTATGTTATTAATGTGATCAGTTTTTTCGGGTGGACTCACAGATCCCTGTTTTCATTTGGCTGACCTCTAGAAGAGTCCAACAGCAAGAGTATAATAATCATATGCTGTAAATTTATTTTATGTAATAAAACATAAGGTACAATGCTGAACTTGAATTTACAAATACCAAATGCTAACGCTCAGGGTTTCCACCCCCCCTTGAATGTCAGAATTTAAAGCGTGTGGATTTAAGTTCAGAGTGGTTCCTTAGGTTTTATTTTATAGACTATAATCACATGGCCCTAATCACATGTTTTACAATGGGTCTTAATGGGAGTCATTTGATTAAACTTTCACATAGAAAGACCTTTGTAGTTCCCTTGGGACAGTTAATCAACATTACATGAGGAAGAGTGAGGGGTCCTTGTGTAGCATGATCCAGTTCACTCATATAACCCACTTACACATAGATAACTTATCTTAGCATCTCTCTTGCATTCCGCGATGGGTGTTTTAGTCTAAGACTTCACACTGTTGTTTAAATAGAAAATGCTGGAGTAATGTATAGCTGAATGGAATTCATCTAGTAATCTTAGACTGGTTACTTGGATAATGTTTTACTTATTAAAAGCCTCAGGCTGAAAAATTTTCCCAGAGTCTCCGGCGCTACATGTCCCACAAACTGTAAATGAGAACCAGCAAATCCTGTCTGGATTGGTGCACAGTAATCCAGCTCAGGAGTCTTCTGTTAGGTCGCTTCACCTGCCTTCCGACTTTTTCCTCCAGTGCTGTCTCAGCAGATTACATCTCAGTACGACTGTGGCAAAAAAGAAAAAGAAAAAAAAAAGAAAAAGAACCAGATATCACGCTAAAGATTTCCACGAGATTCATTGCCTGAGAACCAAATAAGAATATTGGAAAGCAAACTCAACTAAAAGGTCTTTGCGGGCCTGGTATTTTTGTGCAAGTGGCTAGGACAGAGCCTTGTGGGCACAGTGGTTAAACTGCAGTGCTGGAGCTATAACTGGGCTCACCACCTGGGGGTCAGTCCCAGGAACTCGGCTCATGGTTGAGTCAGCCATCTATCCTTCCGAGCTTGGTAAAATGAGTACCCAGCTCGCTGTGGGGTAGGCAGTGTGTAGCCTGTATAAATAAATTGTAAACTGCCCAGATAATTCTTTAAGCACTGTGGGGAACTATATAAACAGCACATTTTAGGACAGAAAAGAGAATAATAGACAGTGCCCTGAAAGCAGACCACCTCAATAGGTAGGACATCATGGACAAAGCCAGGGTACTTCAAAGGCCAGATGCAAGGAAGTATCAGGAGACAGATATGTGATCCCAGATGCATTTGGTGGGACCACTGTGAGATACAGGAAGTTGGACTAGATGGGCCTTGGCCTGATCCAGCATGGGTCTTCTTATGCTCTTGGCTGGTGGTGAGGATTGAGGAATGGTGCAAATTGCATCCGATGTTCAGGTGGGATGGCAGAGTTCTGTGTACCCCTGCCTTAAAACAAACAAGTCTCCTAGGAGATTTGGGTTGGGAAGTGGAGAATCATGAGGCTAAATGTTTCCACTTATTTGTAGAGCTCCCATGAAAGAAGCAGAGGCTGGATAGAGCAGGAAGCCCAGTTGGTTTGGTCCTCTCTTTTCATTAATTCCTTTCCAATGGGACATAAATAAACTCTTTAACAACCATCTATTATTGAAAGCAGGCTGGTTAATAAAGCAGACAGATTGTGTACAGGCTATGCCCAGAAAACAGACACTTGTTCTTTCACAGGCAAGTAAGTAGTCGCAAATGATGAGTGAGCACAAAGACTATATTAGTAAGCTAGAATCACAGCTTACTACATTAAGCACAGAATCTTCCAGTCACCAAAATTCACACTCCACTTCAGTCCTGTGTGCAAGCAGGCAAATGCCATCCTAGGGCTTATGGTGTTTGCATATTGACTTAGTGGTTGCTTGAGTAACTTAGGTCAGGGTAGTGTTGCCCTGTTGCTGACATTTAGCAACTAAGCGTGAAAGAAGTCTCCACCCCTCCCTTCTGCCTGCATCTTGCTGCGCTTATAGTCTGCATGTTATTTTTTTAAATTTGCTCCAAAACACTGTCATCCTTCAAATTTCATGTCAGGTTGGTTAGCATTTTCTTTTCTGTGATGCCTATAAAGCCAATTTGACAAACCCATCTAAGCTTACAAATCAGGAAACCATTGGTTCATAATTTCAATCAGCCAAAAATTCTGGCCCAACTCTTTCTTAACCTGGTGCCCTGAGCTGTTGAACTATAACTCCCATCTTCCCCAGCAAGCACGATCCTTCGTTGTGCTGCCCGGGGATCATGGAAGTTCTTGTCCAGCAACAATGGAAGAGAAGTGGGTTGGGGAAATTTGCAATAAGCAGTCTTAAGTAAGTGCCTTTTATTTATTTGGACTTCAGTCTCCTTGCATTAAGGCCTACCTTACATGGATGTTGTAGATGATATAAGGGCTATTGGTTTACTGGGCTAGTTTAAGTTTTAAACTTCTTACTTAAATGAACTGATTCATTTGCCTGGGAGAGTTGAACGCACACTTCCTCTAAACCACGTGCAGCATTTTGAAACCCCTGGGTGGTGGTGGGGAAGCAAAATGGGACTGAGCTGTTCAGTATTGTAGTAAGCATGGCCTCTGGGCTGTGGAGGCAGAGGAGATATGTTTTCAACTTGCACGTATGCGCAGGTGGCATGAGATGGGTTTCAAGAACTCGCTGCTGTTGCACAACATGCATATTTGTTGTACAGGACCTCTTCTTTATCTGAGCCGAAGAGTTCCATAGGAAAGATGCTTGCAGTTGACCTTGTGCTGACATTTCTGTTTCGCCTTAAGTCAACCACTCAGCCTGTTGCTTTTCAGGAGCAAAGTCTTTGAGGGTGCTGGTAGGCAGCGCCAGTGAAACTTTAAATACAGAAAAAAACACAGGACAGGTCTTCTAGAGTTGTTGCTTATTAGCAACATGAATTAATACAAACTTGTGCATTTAATAAATTTCAACACCCCTCCCCCCTCTGTGTGTGTGTGTGTGTGTGTGTGTGTGTGTGTGTGTGTGTGTGTGTGTGTGTGTGTGTGTGTGTGAGAGAGAGAGAGAGAGAGAGAGAGAGAGAGAGAGAGAGAGAGAGAGAGAGAGAGAGAGATGGAGATAAAATTTAAAATATTCATACTTTCACACAGGTAAACAAACTATTCATACCCTTCTATCTGAATGCTTGACTTCTATTGACTTGTATTGCTTCTATCTAAGCAATATTCTGGGTTTCAATTGTTCTGGAAGAAGGACTTCTACAATTCTCTGTGTGCCCCCTGGTGTTTAGATTTGGCACATAAACATTGCCGCTATGACACCACAGCACAGTGGTTCTCAACCTTCCTAATGCCACGACCCTTTAATACAATTCCTCATGTTGTGGTGACCCCTTGCCCTGCTTGGAAGAGGCCACAAGCCCCCTTTGGCAGGCCACTGCCGCAGGTGTCATAGAGAACGTCCCTCTACTACAGGCACCCTCAACCAATCGCAGCCTTCACTGCCATTGACTGACATCCCTTCCAACCTATCAAGCTGTAACTCTCTCTTCCCCCCTTCCTCCTTCAGACCCAAGCCGTTTGTGCCCTTTTCTTCACTGGCTCATGGTGACCCCTGTGAAATGGTCGTTCGACCCCCAAAGGGGTCCAGACCCCCTGGTTGGGAACCACTACCATAGCACTTCAGAATCTTACAAGTAAAAAAAGACACTGCCTCCTTTCAGCTTGTCCATCTTACCTTACTTGAGTGGCAGCAGCTCCCCAGAATCCTAGGTAGAAGGGGTTGACATCACCTTTCATCTCAAGGGTTGGCAGGTGTGCCCATGGCCCCCAGATGATCCTTCCATGTTTGTAAAGAAAGGACATAACAAAACATCCAAGAGGACAAGGGATAAAGTTTGAAAGGCAAATTTCCCCCTCTAAGGTGTGTGATTTGGAATGTGGGGGCATTGGTAGGTTATTTGCAGAGTCAGAGGGGGTGCATCCTTTCAAGCTCTAGGGAAGGTGAAAAAGCCACCCAGGAGCCCAAAGGTTTGTGTTACCTGATTATTCTAACAGAAGGTGCCAGAGGGCTAACCTGTGGCCATCTTCATCTGCAAATGTGCTCCTGGCTAAGTGGGTGGGTAGCGACCTATATTGTACTGTGCAGAGGGCATGCGTCTATTTTTAAGACTGTCAAAAGAATACATTCCATTTGAAAGCATCCTCTGTCTGATGGGTTGCTTAAGAACCATAAGAAGAGGGAGCAGCAAGGGTTGTGTATCCATAATCAGTTGGTTCAGAACAGACAAAGCAAGCATTCCAGTTCCCTGGTTATTCCCTTTCCACTAAGGAGAAGTACACAGAATGTCAGTGCACGCCACAGTAATCTTTTTAGCATTTGCACCTAAGCTTATATTTGCAAATTATCATATGCAAATAGGTATCTTCTTTTTGTCCTTTTTTCCTTGGTGATATATAGATAGCTGTCCTATTGAACTTGGGTGACCTCCCACAGAAACAAAGAAAGTAAAGTAGGACTTGTGTTGTACTTGTATAAATTTCAATTCTTCAGTGTTCAGAATCTTGACAAAATCAAGGTAGTTCCCTGCAGTTAGATACTTTGCAAAAATAAAGCTCTTCTGTGTGATCAGTGGCGGTCTATAACGGCAGCATTTGGGCTTCTCCTATCCCCTTTCCCCCCTCCTATATATTCAGAAGCTGATTGGATAGATGAGCATGTGTGAACCCGCTGGGAGTTCAGTTCCCCACTGAGAATCCCAGAAGAGCCAGCCTGTGCGGCTTTGGAGAAGCTGTGTAGGCCCCCGGGGTGCCCCCAGAAGAAAGAAATGGTAAATTAACTTCTGAATACCTTACCTAGATTATCCTGAAAAGGGTAACAATTTGTCAGAACTCACCCCCCCTCTCTCTCTGTGTGTGTGTGTGTGTGTGTTCAGAAGCCTGCATCATTCCTTCCTTCCTTCCCTCCCTCCCTCCAACCTGAAGCTCCATTACCTGGGAGCAGCCCCATTTAGGGGTAGCATTTTGATATGGTATTATTTGCTCTGTGCAGTTCTTCCCGACCATCACTCCAAAATGTTCATAAAATTTGCCTTGTCATTGCTTCTGATCTTCCTTCCCTGTCACCAGGCAAGGACTGCATGCATTGCTCACTGAGGAATCTTAAAAAGCTTTCCTTGTCTTGTCCTTGAGAAAGAATGTTCCAATGTCCTGGATGGCACTGAATAATTCCCCATTATGAAGGAAATTGACTAACAGGCAGTTAGCCTGGTTACTGGGTATGTTAATACACCCCTTTCTGAAATTCTGGGTCATAACTTGCTTTTTGTGTTGTCATAATTGCTGCCGCTGCTGTTGGTTGGTCTTGCCTAAACTCTTCTGTGATTCCCAGCTACTACTGTATTTACCCAAAGTTCTTGTTCTGAACCTTGCCTGATTTTCCTTCTTGATTGCTGACAGTGCTTGTTGAAGCATTCTGGAAATTGCTGTCCAAAATCCACCATTCGTCCAAGTTCAACTGTTGTGATATTCTGTCTCAGATCTTTGTTGTCTCGATAATAGACTGTTGTAACACTCTTCACATGGGGCTTCCCTTGACCCTTCTTTCGGTGACTGCAGAATGCGGCGGCCAGGTTGGTGGTTGGTGTGGGCTGATTTGACCGCACAACCCCCATTCTAACTTGCCTGCATTGGCTTCCCTTTGCCTCCCGAATAAGGTTCAAGGCTTTGGTTTTGATTTACAAAACCCTCCATGAATTGGGACCTGAATATCTGGCAGAGTACATCTCCCAAACGTCAGTGATGGCCTGGCCCACCAGAGCATCGGAAGCTGCTCACTTCAGATTGCCACCCCTCAGGAGGCCCATAAGGCTTCAACACGAAGCCAGGCCTTCTTGGTGGCTGTCCAACCCTTTTGGAACCGTCTCCCTAGTGAGATAAGAACAGCAGAGCCTCTCTCAGCTTGCAACAAACTCTTAAAAACTTGCCTATTCAAAGCCATCTTTAGCGATCGCTGAGGTTACTTGTTTGTTAGTTTATCTGTTGCCCTAATAATTTGTTTTGTCTGCCATCTTGCGTTAAACCAGTTAACCCATCGTTTTATTTTTTTGTCATTTTGGGGGGTATATTTTGTTGTCCCTATGCTATTCACTGCCCAGAGTTCCCATGGGAAAGTCTGGCAGCCTGTAAATGTAAATAATAAATAAATAAAAAAGTCATTCTGCTTTGTCTTGAACAAACGGCAGATTTAATTGGTAAGCTTGGTGCAGCCTTTGACTGAACCTGTCAGAACTTGGCTGAGAATGGAAGTCACATAGATAGGTGGTCCTCAATTTTGTTGCCGCATATTACTGAAAGAACATCAACAGTCTATTCTCTGGGGTACAGGGTGCAATCTGCGGTGTTACTGCCAATGGGAGTTGATCTTTTTCAGTTGAAATAAACCCTGCATTCTTAAATATAAATGTATGGATACCTACCAGTTTTATAAACAAGGTACTGGTGACTTTGTTTTCCTGGCTCTCAGAGCTGGGAGTATGGGGGAAATTTTGGGGTGGGGAGTTAAATGATGGCTGCTTTCTCAGTTCTTATTTTGTGTTGTGGGAGCATCACCCAAGAATCTGTGCAGTGAAGCAGACAGTAGGTCGCCTAGATTTTAGAGCAGCATAATCAAGAAAAGAGGCTCCTGTGCTTGTTTTTCCACTGTTTACAAAATGGGGCCAGTAACCTTTTTTTTCTGCCTTGCAGGGGGTGTTTCGGGGAATTAATGAGGTAATGTTTGTGAAGCACTCTGGAGACGTGCAGAGTGTTATGTAGGATCAGCGGTAATTATAAACAGGGCGCCTTTATCCTCTCCCCGTCTTGGTTCCCATGACTGTCTGCTTGCTGTCACAAAGGTTGTCACTTAAGCAAGATGGCTGACGCCCTAGCCAGAGACTTTGAGAGATGCCAGTTCTAATTAAAGCCCTTGGTTTGAAATGTAGGGTGCTGTTTTTTTTTAAAGATATGCAGCTATATGCTTTACGATGCATCATCATTCAGAATGCTTGAAGAAAAAGGGGATGCTTTTGAGTTTTTCACACAATCTCCTTCTAACTTGAGTTAGCTACTTTGGAACAAAATCATCAGAACTGTATTTATATCTGATTTACACAAACACAGGCGCAGTAGGTGCAAGTGGGCACCGAGGGTTCTGTTTCAACATTTGAATGTTTCTATTGTTTTCCTGTCTAATGTGCCGCTTCTATAAAATAAAGCATCATGAACATTTAAATGTAAACATATAAGAGCAACCGGAATATTCAGCCTGGTGTTCTGGCCTAAATGGATATGGCAATCTCTGAGATACTTCCCTGAGGTTGTTTAAATCTTGAAATGATGGCGTTTGGAAATGTACCATCTGTGTCTGGAAGAGGATTTGAAACCGAGGGAGAAGGATTTGAAGTGTCCCATGTGCTGAGTTGAATCCCTTCCATTCTTCAGCTTTTTGGATAACAAGGAATTAGTTTTAAAAGGAACCTCTCCCATGAACAGATTGCAGTGCGGGTAAACTTGCAGTTGGCTGTGTTATGAGCAGTGGGAGTTTGTATTATCTCTGTGCATTCCCCATTGCTGAGAATTCAGCTCTCTTTCATTTGGCAAAGCTGGTTCTTTTGTTTTGCCTCACTGGATGTTTATTCCCTTATCAGTAGCTTCTTCCAGTTCTCTTTTTAACATACACCTGTTTCTCTGTTCGGCTGGAAAGGCTTTGGCATCATGTGGTCCTGTCTCTCTACTACGTAACTTGAGTCTGTACTAATATTTTTGTTTTGTTAGCAAGCCAAGGCTTTTCCTGTAGTTAAAAATCCCCTTTAATATATGGCTGCCATTTTGAGCAAGTTTTTAAAGACTCCAATTGAGATGTTAGGAAACACTCCCAATACTTTATGAAGATTAATTTCAAGGCTAGATAATACATTGACTAGAATCCAATTAGTTATCCATGCAGTTCTTAAGTTAAACTGCTTAACTCTCAGTGGTGAATTGTTGCTAACTAATAAGGCACTGTTAGCATTAATAAGTGTGCACTGGTTGCACAATTCAGTGCATCGTGCTTTGCAGCATGACTAGCACCCTATTAATTAGTATCAGTTTGCTGTGCAGTCACAGTTTATCCTAGGCTTGTGTAAAGCATCAACAGTATCATTGTCTTTATAATGTGCATCTATATCTGTCTCCCCCCTTTAATTGCAAAGTGAGAAGAAGAGAAGAAGACAGTGCTGTACACTGAGAGAAAGCTTGTATTCCCCACCTCCTGCAGCTATGAGCCAACGTCCTGTCCCCCCCTCTCTCTCTCTCTCAGACACACAATTGAAACCTGGAACCTAATGAAAAATACACCATTGGCACTGTACTAGATCAACATTTAGCCATATTGTTGAAAGGAAACTGAGGCGCAGAGAGAGGGGGGACTGATCTTAAAGCCCTCTTTTGGAATTGATGGCTGTAGCTCAGGGGTTCCCAGACTGTTCCAACTCACAGCACCCTTGAGTGGCGGCCACAGCGGTCAAGCAGGAGGCAAGGGGTGTAGCATGCAGCAAGGTAGCAAAGAAGCATAAAGGACCTGGAATTCCAGAGCAGCAGTGCCAATCCAGCAAAGAAACAGAAAATTATGCTTTACTGCTAGCTGGGTTTGGCAGTGCCCTGTTGCTCCATTGGGCGCCACAGAGGCCACAGTGTACCACGATGCACACTTTGGAAACCCCTGCCATAGGTGCCTTTGACCCAGACACTTTCCGGGCCACTGCTGCGCTAATGCCTCTGCACAATCATTTTGTTTTAGAGTGAGTGTGGTGTACCACATCTGTAAAGGGAAGTGACTCCAGTGAAGCATTCTTGATTCTCCATGTGCTTCCTTCTTGGCAGTGTATGGATCATATCTCTCACAGACAATGAAGAAGGGCAGAAGGGAGTGTGATAGCACTGCAGATCACAGTAACACTGGGAATTTAATGTATTCTTGAAGGCTTTTTGGAATTTGCTTGCATTGAGTCAGATCTTTAGTTTATTTAGGCCAATATTGTCAACTTTGACTGGCCACATTTTTTTTAGGGTTTCATACAAAGCCGCAACAGATTCATGCTTGGGAAATTGAACGGCTACTGCCAAAAATACTGCTCATAACACCCGGCCCGCTCAGGCAGGGCATCTGAGGGTGCTATCACTGAAGGAGGCCCGTAAATCTTTGACAAGAAATCGGGCGTTCTCAGTAGTAGCTGCTCGCCTCTGGAATCAACTTCCCCCTGAAATTTGTTTGGCATCTTCCCTCCCAGTCTTTAAGAAACCCCTAAAGATGCCCTAAGCATATCCGATCTCACCTGATTTCAGAAGCTAAGCAGGGTCAGCCCTGGTTAGTACTTGGATGGGAGACCACCAGGAAATACCAGGTGCTGTAGGCGCCTGGAGTAAGCACTGGCAAACCACTCCAGTATTCCTGCCAAGAAAACTCCATGGACATGGAGTCACGGAGAGTCGGTCACGACTGTAACGACACAACACACACAAAGATGTGGCTATTTAAAAAAAGCTTTCCCTGGGTATTAATATATGCTATGAAGGATTCACTGTTTATGTACTTTATTCTTTATTTGTTTGTTTGTTTGTTTTTAGGTCATCTTGCTCCTGTTTGATGCCCAGATAGATATTGTTTTATATCTTATTATGTTTTTATTATTGGATTGTTTATTTATTGTGTCTTCATTGATATTTGTGCAACTTTGTAAACTGCCCAGAGTAGCCATGCAGCTAGATGGAGCGGGATATAAATTAAAGAAAGAAAGAAAGAAAGAAAGAAAGAAAGAAAGAAAGAAAGAAAGAAAGAAAGAAAGAAAGAAAGAAAGAAAGAAAGAAAGAAAGAAAGAAAGAAAGAAACTGGTGCCAAGCAACTGGGTTATGGGCATATGTTCTCATCAGGAAGAAATCTCCTACCACCAATATTCCAGGAAACTGAAAGTTGCTCAAGAGGTCATGGAGATTCTGAAGAGACTTTCTTGGTGAGATGTGCTCACTTTATGAAATGAAAAGTGCATGCTGGTTTGAACTGGGATGTTCCTGTCAGGCTATCTTTGGAAATTGCTCCTCCTAATGGGAAGTCATTGGTGAATATAAACCCATACATAAAACATGTCTAGAGCAAGGAAGTAACATGCTGGCTTCTACAAAAGCACTTCATTTTTCTTGTTTTTATACACAGAATACCCACAGTGATCTCTGGAATGTGTACATGATACACTGAGAAAACATATAATATGTTCATTCCTTATGTCATGAATTCCATATGTCATCAAGAGATGTAGTAATTGATTGACTTTGGCAGCAGTGTCAAGACGCTGTGAGAATATCATGACTTATGGATAGCCTTGGCGAGATTTGGCCTGATCATGCAAACAAGTCTTAAATGAGAATAGACTAGGAGTCTAGTCATACATCTCTTCTGGCTCCATAGAAACTGAGGGGAAGAGGATTTCCTTTATATACCATCTATCTCAGAATGGTACTGGATTTTTTTTTCTTTTGTAAGGTAGTCTCTTGGAAAATTCCTGCAGGCCTAGACCATTTTCAGTCTTGACAATTTAGTTTCTCTGTCTCCTCGGAGAGCTCAAGAACTGTAAGATATGTCAAGAAGAGATCTCAGCAAAGTTCTTACTGAATTCTGTGGCACAATTTGTGTTTTTTAATCTTTATGTGGATAGTTTGATCTTCACACCATTGTTTTTCTACTGCCAGCCATTTGAGCTGTGTTATATCTGCATCACTGGCCAGACTCTTGTCCCTAGTAGCGCAGCATGAGCGCTACCCAGATGGTGCTCTATACCATCCTCAAGGAATCCCCAGCCTTATATAAGAACATAAGAACATAAGAAGAGCCATGCTGGATCAGCCCAAAGGCCCATCTAGTCCAGCTTCCTGTATCTCACAGTGGCCCCAACAGATGTGTCTGGGAGTGCACAAGACTAGATACCTCTCTCCTGATGGCACTCCCCTGCATCTGGCCCTTGAAGTACCCTGGTTTTAAGCCTGCAGATTACACATCTCCCTCATGGTTTGTAACCTGTGATGGACTTTTCCTCCAGGAATCTGTCCAATCCCCTTTCGAAGGCATCCAGGCCATATGCCATCACCACATCCTGTAGCAGGGAGTTGCACAGACTAACAACGCGCTTGGTGAAAAAAATATTTTCTTTTGTCTGTTCTTAGTCTTCCAGCCCTCAATTTGAGTGTATGTCCCCTAGTTCTGGTATTTTGTAAGAAGGAGAAGAGCGTCCCTCTATCCACTTTACTCATGCCCTGCATTATTTGGTACGTTACAATCATATACCCCCCTCAGGCATTACAGTTACACTTGTTGGAAGTCACAGGACTTATAGTTAAACAAGGGGGTAATGATTATTTCCTTGCGCTGTTGAACGGAAGATTAAGAGGATTCTGGCCAGTAGGTTCAATGGCTGGTGCAGTTCTAGAGAAATGGCATGATTGATTACCAGACTAGAGCAGGCTTCTCTCTAACCCTTCTTATATGTTTATTTAGTGGTGCCCCGACTTAACAAAAGCTTGACGTAAGACCAATTCGACTTAAGAGCGGAAAACTGTAGGCATTTTAACTGCCGCCTTACAAATTTTAGATATGGTCTGCTCGACTTAAAAATATTTTTTTTCATGTTTTGATTTTTTCAAAGTTATTTTTTTCAATTTTTTAGATAGGTGCCCCGACTTAAGAGTAGTTCAATTTAAGAGCATGCATTTGGAATGGATTAAATTCGTAAGTCAAGGTACCACTGTATACCCATAGTGTAGCAGGCTACATGATTGTTCCATGTTTCCAAAGGAGAAATTATTCCCAGTCATTGGCCCCCAGATTTTCTTGGACTACAACTCCCAGAAATCCTGCTTAGCACAGCTAGTGCAGAAGATTACTGGGAGTTTTATCTGGAGACATAAGGCAGGGAACCACTGCAATAGGACCCTATAAAATTATAAGAGCATATGAAATCATCCAGCCAGCCAGCATGACATTTTGGCAATTGTTGTAACTCTTCCCCCCCACACACACAGCCCCCCCCAACACACACACCTTTATACAGTACAGGATTTTCGTAAGATTTTGCTAGTAAGGTGGCCCATTATTTTGTTTATTTCCCAGCTTTTATTTCTTTTTTTTAAAAAAACATTGCTATATAGGTCAAGGATCAGGATTTGTAGAATGTGGTTTATAGTCGTTTTTAATCCGCAACTCTGTTGAAGGCTTTAAATTTCAACAAAGGTATGCCATTGTCAGTAATCAAGCCGTGGCATGACCGGAATTGGCAGCAGGCTGGCTATTGGGAAGAGTGGTCACTACTAATAGCTGGTTAAAAGGAATAAGGTCACTTTTCTGTATAATCCTGACAGCTTTATCTGAGAGAGCTCACTATGTTAATTATAATGAATCATGCCCAAAGGACACATTTTTCTAAGCAACTTAAAACTGTCAGATGACTACTTGGGCCTCTGTGGAAATTATCTTGTTAGTACCCAGTAGCAATTCAGCAGTCCCTTCAATCGAGGCAGAGTTTAGTAAAGGAAAGAGATCAGGTGTA
The DNA here is from genome assembly GCA_029282475.1 of Phrynocephalus forsythii. Classification (NCBI taxonomy): domain Eukaryota; kingdom Metazoa; phylum Chordata; class Lepidosauria; order Squamata; family Agamidae; genus Phrynocephalus; species Phrynocephalus forsythii. The sequence continues at coordinate 106,197,754 of JAPFRF010000003.1, read as the reverse complement.
TTTGTTATTCATTTCTAAAAAGGCATTGGAAGGCATTGATACGTATTAAATAACAACATGGATGTGCTATTTGCAAACCTTGTTTTACTCATCAGCGATTGAAACAAAGAATTTCCACCAGCTTTTATGAAGTAAAGGTTAGCTACAGGAAGGAGGTGGAGGATCTCCCTAAAACTAAATTAAAAAGGGATTTATATATTGTTACACATATCTTCCTGTTTTTTTCAGCTGGCTCAAGGCTGTGTACCTGACTCACCTCCTCCTCCTCCTCCTTACACAATGGCCTGGAGAGGTAGGTCAGGCTGAGAGAGCATGACTGACCCAGAGTCACCCAATAAGTTTCATGGACAAGAGGTAGATTTGAATTCCGGTTCTGTATTAACCTATTGAAAATGGAATGTTTGACCCCATTAATCCCATTAATTTTTTTTGTTCTTTTAAATATTTCAAAGGTGTGGTGGCAGTAAGAGCAGTAATTTAATATAAGTAACAGCTATGCCACTTATATACATAATTAGTTTTAATAATAAATTACAAATAAGTATTGAGAAAGAGAAATTAATGCAGGGTAGGCTATTAGTAGATATTACAATACCTTGGTTCAAAAGTAACTTGATTTAAGAATGTTTTGCAAGAAAAGCAAACATTTCTTCTAAATGTTGCCTTGATCAACAAGCAATGTCTTGATATACAAGCACTGGAGCAGGTCACATGATCACAAGTGACCCAGTGGTGGCTGTCCCTCCCTCCCCTGCTGGATTGTGGGTGATTTTCTGGAACATTCCATCTCAGGCAGCCTCTAAAGCAGAGGGAGGAGAGAGGAATAAAGGTCTCCTTGAACCAGCCAGGAACATTTTCAAAGGGGAGTGCAGGTTAGGGTGTTCTTTTCCTTCATATTTATATTTTAATTAATTTGTTTTCAAGATTCTTATTTTTTCAAACCATTTCTAATCATGGGGCAGCTAGTCAAGTGTGTATATGATTCCAAATTGCACTTTATTATTGCCACTTTAAAAATACAGAGTAAAATCCAGTTGTTAGTCCCAAAAAGAGCAGATTCCACAGTCTGGTACCTAAATCATGGTGTGGACATGGGCTTCTAACCAACTTCTTTTATTTAGTTATGGCATTTTGTGTGTACAATATGAGTCTATGGGTCCCCAGAACAAATCATCTATGTTTCCATTATTTCTTATGGGGAAATTTGCTTTGATATAAGGCACCGAAACTGTAGACTACAAAGTCGGCAGCTCGGCGGTTCGAATCCCGGGTGCCACGCAGTGGAGCGAGCTCCCGCCGATAACCCCAGCTCCTGCCAACCTAGCAGTTCGAAAGCATGTCAATGCAAGTAGATAAATAGGTACCGCCGTAAAAAGCGGGAAGGTAAAACAGTGTTTCCTTGCAGCCATGCCGGCCACATGGCCATGGACTTGCACAGCACTGGCTCTTCCGGCTTGACTACGGAGATGAGCACCGCCCCTAGAGTCGGACACAACTAGCATGCATATGCGGGGGGAACCTTTACCTTTTAAGAGTATTTTGGTTTGCAAGCAAGTTTCTGGAACTAATTATGCTCATAAACCAAGGTATTACAGTATTATGGATAAATAGAACCTATGGATTTAAAGGCATGTTATATCCAGCTTACTCTGAAATTCTGAATACATGTGTCAACCAGGAGAAAACTATTACATTATTGTCAGTGCATCTAGATGCTCACCATTTGGGATGCCGGCCACATGGCCACAAACTTGCACAACACTGGCTTTTCGGCTTGAATACAGAGATGAGCACCACCCCTAGAGTCGGTCACAACTAGCACACATGTGCATGGGGGAACCTTTACCTTACTGAACTAGAAGATGGTGAGGAGATGGACCTTTCTTTAATATAACAAGTGAATTCTTACACTGAATAACAGTGAAAATATTGTTGATCCCTTTTGATGAAGTCATGAGTTAAAACGTGTCTGTCAGTAAACCTGGTTTGGCTTATTCCAATCCCTCGTGTAAAAGTTTTAAAGATTCCCTAAATTCAGTGGCTGAATGTAAGTGTCACTCTCTCTGCTGCCTCAGAGAATCTCTTACAGAGATGCCCAAAGTAGCTGGATGGGATGCTTTTGAAAATCCCAGAGAGCAGTTTGAACAGTTAATGATTACAGACAATTTCTCTCTTTTGAAACTGTGTCTTTTTTTTAATTGAAACAAGCTGAAAGCAAAGCCTTTTGCTTGTGGTTTTGCCTCTTAAATACTAGTTCTCAGAACATTGCAGTATTCCGTTCTGGGATCAAAGAGCACAATTCTTACTCCTTATTAGGTTAAATTAGAATAAATGCTACTCTTCAGTTGTGTTTTCACCAACTCTTTACCTGACAAGAACTGTTCATGTGTGTCTGTGCTTTGTTCACAAGAACACTAAATAATTTATCCCAAAATGCCCTCCCTTGACACTCTCCCCTTACCTTCCCCTGAAAGATGAAATGTGAGTACTGTATATACTCAAATATAAACCTAGTTTTTCAGCCCTAATTTTGGGCTGAAAAAAGGGGCCCTCGACTTATATGCGGGTCAATACTTTTAGCCACTGAGGCAAGTGCTTGGGTCGGTGGCTAAAAGTCATTTTAAACATTGTGTGCCGCTTCTCATGACCCCCCTCTGCATCACAGGGGAGCGGCACGCGATATTTAAAATGACTTTTAGCCACGGACCCAAGCACTTGCACCAGTGGCTAAAAGTCATTTTAAACATCGCACACTGCTCCCCCAGCTCACAAAGGAGGTGCTTCCAGGCCTTGCTGCATTTCTCACCCTAGACTTACACTCGAGTCAATACGTTTCTCCAGTTTTGGGAGGTTAAGTTAGGGGCCTCGACTTATACTCGGGTCGACTTATACTCAAGTATATACGGGTAATTAATTTTTTCTCTGTTTCTTAGCAATCTATATTTATTCTAAATTAATGTATACTGCTGGGTCTCACCATTCTTTATTTGTGAGTTTCATAAAGCTACATACTTTGTTTACGTGATGCGCTTTAAGTACTAAAATCTGCTGTTCCATGCAGGCAAGGAAACCTGTTTCATCTGTCGCTAATCCACATTAAGGTTATACACTCAAGATTGTTTAATGGAGATTATTTTCCCTTTTAGTTCCTCTTTTGTCTTGGCAACTTGCTTCTTAGAAATAAAGGGTGGAGAAGTGGCGAGATGTAATTCTACAGAAAGCGTTGCACAAAGGTCCTCCTTATCCTTCTGCTTTCTCCGTAATACCATCAGCTAGGGCCTCCAGGAGATTTTCTCGCTTATAAGGAGAGAGAAATGTTCCCTTTTAATCCTAGGGTAATTAATCGGCATAATCATGCCCCAAGGATGCAAGCTAGTATACTATCTATGAATTCACACTCTTGAATATCTGGATGAGAGAGAAGTCACAATGGGGGTGGGGGTGGGCAGGGAGAAATAGAAGGACACTTTAAAAAGAAAATGTGGAACACAGAACTGATGTCTTTTTAGCCAAAGTGCAGGAGACCTGGAGAATACAAAGCCACCTTAACAGTTGAGAGGGTCTAACTCAGGCATGTCCAAAGTTAAGCCTGGGGGCCAAACGTGGCCCATTTTCAAATTCTCAGCAGCCCATAGCTTCTTATCCCCATTGGCTCAGCCTGTCACACATCCCTGCCAGTTGGCCCCTCCCCATACCGGATGGAGGCGTTAGCTTGCAGTTTTACGGTTTGCCTGCCCTCCCTGCCTCTGTCCATCCCCCCAGCCACCTGTCCAGCCTACCCACCCACAGCTCCATTGCTGCAGTATCCTCCCCGCCTCGTTACATGTTATAGAGACTTGTCCAAAATCCACCCGGGGGCCAATGGCGGCTGAATGGCCAGCCCTCACACATTTACACCTCACCAAATCTGGCCCTCCTTGCAAAAAGTTTGGACACCCCTGGTCTTACTGGATCTTGAGACCTCTCCACTTCTCCTAAACTCACAAGGTTGATCTTCAATGGGGAGAAAAGAGACAATGTGCTTGGCAGTGCCATGACATCTTTCCCAATGAGCGTGTCTGTTCACTCCAGTTGAGTTTTCGCTGGCAATCTGCATGTGGCTTTTGCAAAATACTGTATGGCAAAATTCCATGTAGGGAAATGTCGGTCATCTGAGAATACAGAAGGCAATCCTGATGGACTGTATAGTTCTGCAGCATTTTGTAATGAATCATCCACACAACTAGTCATTCAGGAGCCATGTTCTTGGGAAATGGATTTGTAGCTGGCTGGGTCAACGGAGCAGGCCTTGGAAATGCATTCCTGGAATATCCCAAAATATTCTAAACAAGCAGCAGTTCTGAACAAACTTCTGTTGCACAAGAAGTGAAATGCAAGTTTGTATGAATTTGCTGTCTTAACACACACGGTTTTGAAATTCAGAGTTGGAGGAGCATATTTTGCCACAAACTCGTTCCATTTCTTATTTAGTACCTCTGGGGTGGATTGGTGGACATTTGGTCAGTGTAATCTGGTGGCTGTAGACGTTGGGAAGCTAACCTTTGAGCCCTCCAAAATCACAGTCTCTTTATGTGCTCCTGGATATTTCACTATCTCATGTTCCCATACAGTGGTACCCCGACTTAAGAGCAGCTTGACTTAAGAGCAATTCGACTTAAGAGCGGAAAACTGTTAGTGTTTCAACTACCGCCTTACAAATTTTAGATATGGTCTGCTCGACTTGCAAATATTTTTTTCATTTTTTTTATTCTTTAACTTATTTTTTCAATTTTTAGATAGGTACCCCGACTTAAGAGTAGTTTGACTTAAGAGCATGCATTCAGAATGGATTAAATCCGTAAGTTGAGGTACCACTTATATGTAGATTGTGGGTGGTAGTAAGGTTTGGAAACGGAATACATTAAAAAAACAGCAAATGGTTTTGGCCACCAGAGGCGGTGTATTATAGAGGGGAAAAACCCTATGTGATCCTTATGCACAGTCAGAAGACAAATGTGGGTTTACATTTACATCTCACCAACAGGCAACCTTTCAAGCCCTTCCTTTGGAAGACCATTACAGAGCAGAAGGAAATGTGATGTCTTTCCAGCCTGTTGCTGAGATTTTGGTGGTAAAATAGGTTTCACCCACCCCTTGTTTTGGGGGTTAGTGTTTATGTCACACTTTATTGCACTTAGATAACCACATCAAAAGGAATTAATATATTTCTAATACAGTCATCCCCTGCCATTTCGGGGTTCATATACTGCGGTCCCAGTATATCACGGGACCACAGTATACAAAATGCAAGGCCCCCTGGGGCAAGCTGCTTGGGCCTGTTTGAGGCCTCCTGCACTTACCCCAGGCCATTGTGGTGCCCCAAACGGGCCTCCGACAGGCTTTCCGGTCTGGTCGAAGGCCCCAAAAGTGGTTTCCGGTGAACCAGAAGTGACACTTCTGGGGTGTCTGACAGGCATAGGAAGCCCATTGGAGGCCTGTTCAAAGCAGCGCCAGGCCTCAGGTAAGTGTTGGAAGCCCCAGAGAGCCCCCCCCCAGTCCCAACCCAGCCCAGCATCCGCATATCGCAGATTTTAAATTATTGCAGGTCAGGTCAGATCCCTAACCCCTGCGATAGGAGGGGGATTACTGTATATTTCTAATCTTACTGGGTGACAATTATTTATTTATTTATTTATTTATTAGACTTTTATACCGCCCATCTAGACCAAGGGCTACTCTGGGCGGTTTACAACATGTAACAACAAACAAAGGAATACATTTTAAAAACCAAAATACAATGTACAAAATAAAAATATATACATAAATCAACAACAAAAACTAAAATGAAGCTAAAATGAAACTAAAAATGGCAAGAGATTTGATAAAATGGTTTAAAAATAGTGCCTTACTAAATGTTTAAAGAATCAGGGAATGCCATTCTATAGAACCAGGTCTTCAATAGTTTTTTAAAAATTTGAAGCGAGGGTGCCAGCCGAATTTCAGGGGGTAGATGGTTCCATAACTGGGGAGCAACCACCGAGAAGGCCCCTCCTTGTGACAGCTTTCCGGGGGTGTTGGGACTCCCAGGTGTCCTGCCTGGCTGGCACGGGTGATCCTGGCAGTTCTTCTTGGGAGGAGCCGCTCTGTCAGATACTGAGGTCCCAAACCGTTTAGGGCTTTGTATGTTAACGTCAAAACCTTGAAGATACCGGCAGCCAGTGCAGGGCTGCCAGCACGGGGTAATATGTTGGTGCTTTCTTTGCCCCATTAGAAGTCTGGCAGCTGTATTCTGCACTAGCTGCAATCTCCGCATTAACCTCAAGGGCAGCCCCACGTGAGAGAGCACTACAGTAGTCATTCTCGGATTACAAGTGCATGAACCAGCGTAGTTAACGCCCTGATGTCAAGGAGGGCCCGCAGCTGGGCAATCCTCCGCAGTTGGCAATGAGCGGAACGGACCACTGACGCCACCTGGGTTTCCATGGTGAGTGCCGGGTCCAGTAGGACACCCAAACTGCGGACCCCAGCGGAGAGAGTCACCCCCAAAAGTGAGGGAGTTCCCCAACCCGCAGACACCAGGGGGCCCACACGGAGGATCTCCGTCTTGCCCGGGTTCAACCTCAGCCTATTAGCCCCCATCCAATCCGAGACGGCCGCCAGGCAGCGCTCAAAGGACGGAATGGCATCCACTGCAGAAGATGGAAAGGAGATATAGACATTGGTGGAAGCTCCATACCCCCTTATGACCCCTCCCAGCGGCCTCATATAATGTTGAAGAGCATGGGAGAGATGACCTAACCCCTGTGGCACCCCACAATTGAGAGACCAAGGAGCGGAGGTCATCTCACCCAGCTGCACTCGCTGGGGGCGGTCCTCCAAGTGAACGGAACCACTGCAAAGCAGTGCCTCCAATCCCCAACTCGGAGAGCCTCCCCAGGAGGAACCGTGGTCGACGGTATCAAAGGCCGCTGAGAGGTCGAGGATTTTTGCCCCTGTCAGACTCCCTCAAAAGGTCATCATGCAGGCGCGGCCTGAAGCCCGACTGAAAAGGATCGAGGGCATTTGTGTCATCCAGAAGACCCTGAAGCTGATCTGCCACCACCCTCTCCAAGACCTTGCTCATATAAGAAATATTGGCGACAGGCCTATAATTGTCAATTTGGTCTGCCGCCACATTAGGTTTTTTTCCGAATGGGCCTAATGAGAGTCTCCTTGAAGGCCGAGGGAACCCTGCCCTCAAGGAGAGACCCATTAATTATTACTGTGGCCCATTCCTTCATAATTGGCCTGGCTGTTTTTATTAACCAAGCCGGGCAAGGATCCAAGGAGGAGGTGGTGGCCCGACAGCGATCAAGGGCTCTGTCCACATCTGTCAGCGTCACTGGTTGAAAGCTGGAAAGCAATGCCGGGCAAGGCGATGCACTGGACATCTCTGCTCGATCTACTGTTTGTAAATGGTGGTTCAGGTCCTGGCGGATGGTCTCCACTTTAGTCTTAAAGAATGCCGCAAATTGGTCACAGGAAATACTAGGGGGAGGCCTTTCACTGTGATAGATCGCGCACTATGCGGAACAATTCGGCTTGATGATTTTGTGCTTCGCTTATCCGGGTAGCGAGGTAAGATCTTCTTGTGGCCTTGATCTTAGATAGATAGATGGATGACGCGATCTTTACGGCTGATAGATTATTTTCCGTCGGGGCCTGCCTCCAGATGCTCTCTAGCCTCCTCCGATTTCGCTTTAAGGCCCGCAGCTCCTAAGGCTCCTAGGCTCAGAGAATTAGTTGCTTAATGGGCTACAAATAGTGTGATGGATACATTGCAACCTTTTGTTTATACTTGTATCAGTAAATAGATTATACCTCTTGAAACGTGTGAATGCTACAGTCAAGGGTGGCAAGCCAATTATATCGGTCTGTACCCTGCATGAAGGATCTGTTTGCCCAGATCCTGATAGAATCAGAGGTTACCGGCTGAGTTCAGTTTAATCTGCCTCATATGAGGCGGGGGTGGGGTTGAGGGTGGGCAGTCTGTTCCCATGAAATTTTATTCAGTACTTCATATTTTTGGCATTTCCTCTTCATCTTCTTCTCTAAAAACAGAAAGTGGAGCCTGGCTTTTGTTACGAGAGGCAAGGCAAAGCAAGCTCAGAAGTGTTTGTTGGACTTCCTGCTTGCTGAGTTATATGTCTATACAGTGGTCTGCAGGATGTTGTGTCTTTCTGTGAAATGAGAGGACTTACAGGCCTCATTAATGAAGATTAGACCAAAACAAGGCAAAGGAGGCAGGATGCTCATATGGGTAAAAGCCAGATTGCTGAGAAACACTGCAAAGTACTGTACTGTATGTTGAATCTTCAGGAAAGAGGGGGAAAGTTATTGTTTGTAATAATGGGAGAAATTGTTTGACAAGGGCCTACTTTGTGCAGTAGATGATGGTGTCTGGCCGCATGCCATCTTTCTGTGGTTGTTGCAGTCGTAGGCCTTGAAAAATGAGGAGGGGGGCATTGTAGAGAAACAAGTCTGTTGAACTTAATAAATCAAGGAGATTCACTCAGATCCCATTTGACTTGACTCCTTGCCAGCAGTACATATGCGTATATATCATGCATCTGGGCTTGGAGCTGACGTTTTAATGGTTTGATTAGTTTAGAAAGAATACTTCCATTGTGTGTGTCTGCAATTATATTAAGTACTGCATGAAGTTGTTACATTAGGATGAGCTTACATTACCTTTCTCTGTGTACACTACAGTCTGTGTCTCTATCCAAGATCTGACCAGTAATCTGACCCAATCCTCTTAAAGAAGGAGCTGTTAAATTAATAAAGCTGTTAATCACATAACGGGGAGGGGGGAATTCATGGGTGTGAAAATGCTGAAATGTAACAAAATGTGCCTTGCAGAAGTGAATTTTTTTAAACCAATAAAGTTATTTAAAAGCCATTTTTTCTTTATTAGTTCTGCATTACCAAGTTGTTCCACTAAAACTGCACTAGTCAGCTAAGAGATTGTGGTCTGTTTCTCACTTAACACTGTGTGGAAAGGGTGGAGAATCATGGATTATAACTGTTAACTCTCTAGTCCTTTACCATTGGCCTTATAATAGTTAGAGCTTCTGAAATCTGAAACCCAAAACATCTGGAGGGTCAAGGGTTTCTCCCATCCCTGCTGAAAACTCCAAATTTATGGCTACAGGAATGGCTTGTGTTGCATTTCCAATTTGCAAATGGCCCTCCTGTGAATGCAGCTAGTAGGATGTCAGATGCTTCTTCTTTAAACTAACCAGAGTTTATTCTTTTGAATTTCAGGGCACCCAGATTGGTTAATGCCCAAGGTGGATAACTGTGGTCCTCCAGATATTTTCAGACTTCAGTGTTCATTGCCAGCACTATGGCTTGGGTTGATGTTGAGTTCTAGGCAAAAAAAAATAACTATGGCTTGTTCAAACAAGCCAGGATCCAGCTGACATAATGTCTTGGTCCATAAATAAACCTTAGTTTAAACCAATCTGAATGCTCCTTGGAGTACCTAGTTGACATATGAGTGATCTCATCAAGCCAAAAGGAAGGAAAGGGGAGGAAGTGTGTGTGTGCACCCACTTAGTTTAAACTGTGGTTAGTGTTGTATCCAAAATGGTCAGTAAGAACCATAGCTTTTATATTGTGACCTAATTAATCTAACACCAATCAATGGCCTTACTATTATATACATTCGGGTGACCAACCTGAGATAGATGTATGCCAAAAAAAGCCAAACAGCAAAACTGTGTGGCACTGCAGTGTACATGCAGTCACTGTGCCTTAGGCAACAAGATGAAGCAGTATCTTTAATCTTCTGTGGTATTGGATGCTTAATCTCTCTTACATTTGCTCTATCTCATTTGCACATACTTGCCTGCTAACGTGCAGATAGGGGATTTGCTCAAATATTAATCATCTACTCCTGATAGCGAAGATTTCCCCAACTGACAATTTGCCCTGGATGTCTCCAGAATCTGACAAAGAGAAATCAGTCTTTTGAGTTCATTTTATGTCTCTCCCTCACCCCTGTCCTTCCCATCCCTTTACACAAATAGCACTCTGGATTTTGCAACTTCTTAAGAAACAAAACAAAACAGGATTGTGCCAGTTTTATGCTTCATGGTTAAGTGAGCGGAAAAACTCATTGTGGTTGTGGAGTAGTACTTTGAGATTTCGAGTTTTTCTAGGTGCTCATTGAGTTTATGAAATTGAGATTGTATTGGATTAGATCTGGCAAAAGCTGCCAACATCACCTTGGAAATTATTAATAATTTCCTTGTTATCTTCCCCTAACCCTCTCACAAACACACACAACTTCTCCTATTATTTCATAACAGTGCTCTGAAAGAACAGTCACTCATTCCATATTGGTATGGAGGGAAGTGACGTGCCATCTACCTAGAACTGGTGACAATTAACTTGTTCCGTTTTTATGACATCAGGTTAGAGGTAAAACAAAGCACAAACCCATCTTTTCTTTTGTTTGCCTTTATTGTTAGGTAATCGGTTTGAGACTTGATAACTAAGGGAGATCGAGCTGTAAGTAAATATTGTCACCATAAGCCAAGTCCTCCTCCCTCCTATAAAAGTGCCTGCCTGCTTGCCTTCCTGTATATGCAAGAACATAAGAACAGCCCATCCAGTCCAGCATTCTGTCTCACACAGCGGCTCACCATTTACTTCAGGGTATTCCCAAGCAGGGTATTTCCTTCACCTGCTTACAATTCCCTGCAAGTGATATTGAGAGATATCCTGCCTATCTCTTCAACCCAGAGGTTGTCCTTAGGCATCCATCATGATAGCCATTGATACCCTTGTTCTCCATGAACTTGTCCAATCCTTTCTTAAAGCTGTCAAGGCTGACAGCTATCACCACTTCTTCTGGCAGGGAGTTCCACAGACCAGTGATCCACTGGATGAAAAAGTACTTTCTCTTATTTGTTTGAGATCTAGCACCCAAAGGTTTCACGGAGTGCCCCCTAGTTCTGGTGTTGTGCAACAGGGAAAAACAATTTTTCCTTATCTACTTTGTCCACACCGTGTATAATTTTCTAAACTTCAATCAGGTCGCTTCTTAGGTGCCATCATTCAAGAGTGAAGAGGCCCAGCTGTTGCAGCCTCAAATGGTAAGGAAGGTGTTCCAATCCCCTAATCATTCTGTTTTTCCTCCTCTGCACTTTTTCCATTTCCATAATATCCTTCTAGAAGTATGGTGACCAGAACTGTACACAATACTCCAGATGGGGCCTCACCATAGATCTATAAAGAGGCAAAGTGACACTTCTGACTTGTTTTCTATACTCTTCCTAATGATCCCTAGCATTGAGTTTGCTTTTTTCACTTCTGCGGCAAACTGGGCTGACACCTTTATTGAGCTGTCCACCAGGACACCAAGGTCCCTTTCCTGGTTTGTTGCAGAGATTTCAGATCCCAAACTGCTTATAACTTATGATTTCAAAATGGTATGCAATGCAAAACAATGTTTACAAGCTATATGCAATTAGAAAAAAATTATTTGGACTACCTACATCAGTGATGGCAAATCTTTTAGAGACCGAATGCCCAAACTGTGATTCAAAACCAACTAATTTTTGAAAAGTGCCAAAACAGCAATTTAGCCTGAATACAGCTGGCTGTGAAAGGGTGATGTTGGTTGCCCACAGAAAGGGTTCTGAGTGCCACCTTTGGCACCCGTGCCATAGGTTCGCCAACACTGACCTACATTGTCCATAACATGTTAGTTAAACCATGCTGAGATGTTTTGCAAAAGTAGACATATTTTCAGTGGGTACCTAAAATGGGAACTATGGGGGGATCTGTCAAGTATCCTTTATACAGTAGATCTTCTCTTCTGAAGGCTGCCTGTATTTTAGCCTTAAAAGTTTGCTTTTGCTGTAAAATCAGAGTCTTGGCACTATAGCAGCTAATTTGTGAACAGATTGTGGCCATTTTAGTTTGGTGCTCATGATACAGTGGTGCCTCTTAAGATGAATTTAATTCATTCTATGGGTCGATTTGTTTTACAAAAAATTGCTCCTACGAAACGTGATTTAATGCAGTTCCCACATGAATGCATTGAATTTGTCTTGTGAGGCATCCCATAGGAAAAAAATTCTCTTACAAGATTTTCGTATTAAGAGAAATTCGTCTTACGAGGTACTACTGTGCTTCTTTTGCCTTGAAAAGTTTGGAGACCTCTTTTGGGGAATCCTGCCTGCCTGGAAAACCTGTTGCAGGAATCAACCTGATGCTATAAAGTATAAGAAAAGCAATGCTCCTGCCAGATCCTCCCATGGTTGAATTCTGCAATGGGGAGGGTGTAGTGGTGGATAAAATCCTGTCTGTTCTAATGGCATATTTACAAGTACAAAAATGGAACTTGGAGAAACTTAACACTGACTTGAAATATTCCTCTTTCAAAATGAAGTGAATTTCTTTTTAAGCCAATATTTCATTTACTCCAATTGCTAGGAACTGACTAATTGGTATAGGGTAAGAAAGAGTAGAGGATTAGATGGTCATTCTAATGAAATGTAAAAATCTAGGATGCCTTTTCCTACTTAGTGGTTGCTGCTGCTATCTCCATGAGAAGTTTGCACAGGACCTTCATCACTGAAGGACTGTAATGCCAAGGGTGGAGTAATTTGCGTTGAAGAAACCTTCAAAGTTTTGTTCCATGGCTTGTGCTGCTTCTCATGCATTGACTTCAGAGCTACCAGAAGCGTGAACAGTGGGCAATGACCTACAGGTTGGAAGAATAAATAAAAACACTTCACATGCTCCCCACGACAGATAGCCTCTGGGTTTATTGGGGGTCAAAACAGTTTGTTCATGTCCAACTCCCCACCCGTTTCTGCTTCAAGAACTGGGTGGTGACACCTCACCAACAGCACCATCTCATCCATAGATTTATATAGCACCTTTGAATGTGTCAAGTACTTCACATAGATCGCCTCATAATCCTTACAGTGACCCTGTGAGGTAGGTCACTTACTTGCTATCCCTATATTGCGGGTTGCTGGTTAAAGGTGAGAAGGGATGATGTCCCTAAGTAAGATAATGGAAAAGGCAAGATCTATCTATCTATCTATCTATCTATCTATCTATCTATCTATCTATCTATCTATCTATCTATCTATCTATCTATCTATCTATCTATCTATCTATCTATCTATCGAGAATAAAAAGCTGATATGTGTTTCCAGGTTAAGTGGGAAAATGGTTGATGCCAGCTTCCTAATGTGAAAGAGAAGGCCTAGTTTGTAATGCTTGGTGGGCTCTGCATTGCAAAGAGATATTTCCAAAGTGCTGAATGCCTTCGTCTCAATGCATACCTGCAGAGTTTGTGTGTTTGCTCCTTCCTGGTCATGCTTCTTATACAGCTAAGAAGGAACTGCCCTGGATGCACTCGCTGATGGTGGTGTGTCTGCTACCTTCTCCCAAATGCCTTTGTCTGTAAAATAGGATTCAAAGCTGTCAGGATTATGTTGGGATGAAAGTTCTGTGTCCTCCTCTGAAACAGAGCAGCTGCTTATACAGTATTTCCATAGTATCAGTAGGTCTTGGCTAATGACAAACCACATGTGCTTCCCCTGCCTTCCATGCTCGTTCTTTTAGTACTCTTGTTGACAGGTATGATTTCTGCCCTCAGTGCTGCAGTGCTTGAAAATAAATGAAAACCCATAGTCACCTCATATGGTTTCCTCCCCCCCCTCTTGTAAACAGTACAGCTGGAGAAGTAGCCCTGATGTTTCTGTAATTGTGTGTGTGTGTGTGTGTGTGTGTGTGTGTGTGTGTGTGTGTGTGTGTGTGTGTGTGTGTGTGTGTGTGTGTGTGTGTGTGTGTGTGTGTGTGATTTTTGTGTTTTTTCGTTTAATTCTTCAGTGCATAATTATCTTAGAGCAGGAAGGTCTGTCAAAAGACCCAGGATGTTCTAACCACATGGATTTCTTTCCAGTCATGTCCAACTGGAAGTCAGATGTTCTGACACACTCTTGATATAAGACACCTCAGTAATAGGACTGCTTTTGAAATGCAGATTTTTTTCAGCCTATTTTCTTCACGGGAATACCTGTCAGAAGCTGATGATCCTGTCCATTTCCCAAGTCTCTTGAATTGTTCTATGTGTGTGCTCCTTAAATAAATACAAGCATACATCTGTGGAGCAAGGGGGAGCGCCTCCTTCTAGCATTATTCTTGCAACCCTTCCTGAACCTTTCTTTTCTCCATCCAGTTTTCTTACACTCTGAAATAGGCCTACTTTACTGAATTCATGGCATTTTGATAGCTGGCTGATTTATAACTCAGGCACAATCCACTCAAAGCCTGTTGTTCTTTAGTTGGCAAGGGTACCATCTTGGTTCTTAATTTTGACAAATATATTTTTAGTGCAGTTGTTAAAAATCTTCCAAAAATAAGACCACAAGCTTGGTTGCATTGTTTTTTTAAAAACATTATATACATTCTTCTATAAACTACAAAAGTCCAGGTTATCTCATCAGGATAAGCTGACTGGATGGCACTTTTTAATCTTGTTGTATTTTATACAATAACAATAAATTCTATTCTACAGGTTCACTAGTCACATTTTTTAGAGCGACAAGGTGTCCTTTCAAACAACTATTCTTCCTTTATTCATTAGGTTAGTTCAAAGGTCTGGACAACTGACATGAAAAAGTGACATGATAAAAAATGAAAACAGAGCATTTGAAGTTTCATTTTGTTTATTATAAAATGTTTTTTTAAAAAAACAATTTTGTATTTCATTTTGTTTCATTTTTGTAATTTTTTTACAGTGTTGAGGCTGGCTGGCTGGCTGGTTTTAGGTTTTTTTTCTGCTGCCGACCAGCTGGCCCACGGGGAGGCTGGTTGTCGGTTTGTTTTGTTTTTACTCCCGCCACCCAGCTGGCCCACGGAGAGACCAGTTGGCGGTTTTTTTCCTGTTGACCAGCTGGCACACGCCCCCACGCACCAGCTGATTGGTGCTTATTTTTATTATTTATTTTGACAATCGCTGAGATTGGTGCTTGTTGAAATAAATAATTTAAAAATGAAAAACAAAACAGAACAAAATGAAAATTTCCATTTCGTGTTTTTTTAAGGGCACTAGCATCTAATACTCATTAAACTGTGTGCAACCTATACTTACCATCTGGTTTATTGTTTATGCTATCTAACATTACAGTGCAAATGAGAGGTACAAACAGAAAAAGCTGTGTTATGACGAGTTAGACTCTTGTCCCTTGCAGCTCCATATTGTCTGTCTACACTGTAAACAATGATGATGACTGTGTAAATGTGCTATCCAGTTCTCAGGATATAGAACACATATTATGTCAATGGATGGCAGGCTGCTGGATTGAAAACTAGTTTCCGAGGGTTTGGCAGACTGCACTTGCAGGAAAGCTACTGCATCACAGCAGGCTAATTAGAAGAAAAGTTAAGCAGGATTTATTTTGTCACTTGGTTTTCCATTTCACTCGCATGCCAACAAAGCCACCATTTCGTCCACCTGCTACTCGTTCTTCTCTTCTGGAAAGATGCCCTTGGCTAGTCATAGAATAATCAAAGCAGTCTTGCTGTTGATTAGAATTGTACAGGCATGGTATGCATATCTGCATTGTTGTTCTGGAGATAGGTGGATTTGTAATTGGAACTTGAAGCAAGCTTAAAATGTGCACATTGCAAAATTTATGGTGCTTGTTTGTGTACGACATTGATCTGTTCACAATCGCATGTTAAAATGCAGTATTCCCATTTTTTTCCAAAATGGCGGCGTTGTATGCCGTGGTGTCAATGAGGGCCATGTCCAAATGTTAAGTGTCCAAATCCAAGCTTTGAAGCTGGCTTGTGGAAGCTTTTAAGGGAGTGTCTAGTTCAAAATAACACTGAATATTCAAGCGTGAAATGAACCTGCATGAAATGGAGAATAAGTGGATAAAGTCTGGAACTGGCATGTTAGCATTTATTTTCTTATCTTTGTATCACACCTTTCTCCAGTGAGCCCAGGGCCTCTCCTTCTTGTTCTTTTCCCCAGCGTTATCAACACAATAGCCATGTAAGGTTGGTCAAAGCAACAGAAAGTAAGCTTCATAGCTCTGTTTCTATTGGTTTCTGGATCTCCCAAGTCTCAGGCTAGGCATATTGCCTCTTTATCTCTTAATTAAGATCAGTGTTGGGCAAATTATGTGCAGCGACCTATGGTCATCACTCCTGAATGCTCCATTGTAGGTCTGGATAGCCATTATATTCAAAAGAGAATGCTTCTGATATTAGGACGGCATACAAATCTGGCAATTTTTTTTTTACTTCCATCCCTTTGCATGACCTAAATGCTCCTATTTACACAGGTTCAAGGCTTCCCTTATTCTCTTAATGTCATTCTCCCCCTCTTTCTTAAATCAAAATGATCTTGATTGAATTTAGGGAAGCAGGCAGTAAAACTGACACAGTGAAATTCAATTTGAAAATTCAATTGAAATGGAATTGGATTTAGTTTGACTGGGCAAAAGAGGGAAAATAACCCAAAAAGAGAGTGAGGCGGTGGGGAAAAACATGGATTATAATACAATAAAATGGAAAAGCAGGTTCTACAGTCTATGCTCCAAGTTCAGCACTATAACTCATAATACTGTGTAGATCATTTGATCTGTTTTTGAAGTACTGAAAGCTTCAAATGTGGAAGCTTTCACTACTTGGGTAGGATTTAAATGTTATGATCCAGGTGGCACAGAGAGTGAGGGTCCTTGTGTCCCCTTTGAGCGCTTGCTTAAAAACTCCACAGTGGGTATCAGGAAGTTGAGTCATGGCAACTGGACTTCTTGTCTTGAGAGATCGAAGCAGCTTTGTCAGTCTGAGGAAAATTAGTAGTGAGGCCTCCAATTTATAGTTCACCTTGATGTCACATCACCCGGGTCTGAATAGGCTCGTTGGGTGGACAGTGGCCTGCATAGGTTCATTAAATGTACAGTGGCCTGGGGTGCATGAAAGTCCCACCTACGCAACCCTTTCCAACACCCATTAAATAGGGGTTGTTAGCTGTGGCCTTTCTGTTGGAGGTGTGAAGTGCTTAAGTCAGAAACAGATTGTGCCTGACTTCCCCACCTCTGTTGAGAGAGGGGTTCTTATCTTTGAATGAGTGTTCTTTGTCATTGAAATGGAGGTATACTGCTAATTCTGGTCCAGAGCGATTGCCCCTCTTATGTTGGGCCATCCTCCTGTTAATGGAGTTTCTCCAGTATAGAGATCTGCGCACTCACTGGTATAGACCA
This sequence comes from Phrynocephalus forsythii, assembly GCA_029282475.1. Lineage (NCBI taxonomy): Eukaryota > Metazoa > Chordata > Lepidosauria > Squamata > Agamidae > Phrynocephalus > Phrynocephalus forsythii. Next base: position 106,180,487 of record JAPFRF010000003.1, on the reverse strand, counting down.
CATATACTATCTTGCTCCTCTCGTATTTTGGTATCGGGCCCTTTGAGTGAATGAATCTCTGACAGGCATTGGGAAGATTTACATAGGTGGGATTTTCACGCAACCAGGCTATTGTACATTTAACAAGCCTATTCAGGCCACTATCTACCTAATGAGCCTATTCAAACCAGGGTGATGTAAAATCAAGGCGAACTATAAATCGGAGGCTTCACTGTTAACTTTCCTGAAACTGATGAAGTTGTTTGGATGAATAGCAAAATGTTTCGTGCTCTCAAGAAAAGAAGTCCAGTTGCCATGACTTAACTTCCAGATAGCCTCACCTGGATGACTGAGAATCTTAATAGATATTTCACAGTGGGTGAGAATAAAGATTTAAACTTCATATTGCCTGATTTGAGGAGGATTTATAAGTCAAGAGTTGGAACATAGACTTGATTTGCAAAAGATCCCACATTCAATGCTTATCTTCAGAAAAGGCTTGGGAACCTCATCTCTGAAAAGCAGTGGTCAGCATGAACAGTCAGTGCTATGCAAAGTTTCCGGCCAAGTATCTTGAGACTTGTTAAACTATAACTCCCAGCTGGCTATTCTAATTGCTGTCAAGGAACATGTTATATTCTTAAATGGGGAGAAGGATTGACCTGATCAGGCAGACAGACATGCTTGTGGTTGCTACCTCTTACCACTTGTTTCAGTAGAAGGTATGAGAAACAATTTATAGAATCAGGGCAAGTCAGTTGTAGCTCCCCCATGTGTTGCTGGATTGCCCAGGATAGCTTAGCTGGTAGAGAGAAATGATGAAAGCAATAATGCAGCAATATCTTGCACAATATTTTCTCTTTTTCTTTCATAATCCCTTTCAAACAATTCTCACATTCTCTGTTTTAAGTAAATATGACTCTGTTTCATCTGCTTCATTGTACTGCTTGGGCCCAATCACACAAATGACCATCATTCCTAGCGGGAAGGGTTTCAACATCTCCATTGTATCTTTGATTATGCTTGTCTGAGCCTGCAGAGTTCTCTCTCTCTCTCTCTCTCTCTCTCTCTCTCTCTCTTCTCTCTCTCTCTCTCTCTCTCTCTCTCTCCCTCTCTCTCTCTCAGAAGCACATGATATAAGGCCACAAAGAGCTACCCAAGCACCATAATTACTAGCAGAGCCTGATTGCCTTTTGTGCTCTGATGATTGGAGAGGATGTTACAAGAAGGTGTAAACAGATAGTTTTCCTTTTAGGTTGTTAGCGTGGCATGCAAAGGGGATTCCCTGCTATTTAACATCGTTCCAGATCATTTTTGCTAAAGCCTCTTCAGCCAAGAATTATCCTGCTGAGTTGCTGGTCATAAGCAGGATAGCAGAAGACTTCTCCCCCCCCCCCCAAATGGCATGAAAGTGCCTCTGCTCAATGGGACATCCTTCTGGGCTTTGCAGAATGGTAAAGCCCAGAAGGGACTGGAGGTTTTTAAATGTCAGTAGAATTTCCAGTTTCGCAATCCACGGGGATTAAAAGTTACTCATCGTCCAAATAAATATTCTGACACACATACCCTGTCATTGCATCAGCTGGCCCAAGAACAGCCAGGACTCTCTGACAACTGTGGTCCATGAGAATTCTCAAGAAAGGGAGGTTTGGGGTTGTGCAGCCAGTAAAACAAAATCAACACTAGACACGGGGTGATACCTTCCTAGGATGCAAGAAGAAAAATTAAAAAAGAGGTGATTCGAGAGGGGCAAAGCCTGGTTCTTAGTGTTAATGTCTATTTAGGCAGCTTGGAAAACTCCCAAGAGAAGCACCCTTCTATTCCTCCTTTCAAATAATGGTCCTTCTGAAATTAGGTTCAGAGAGGGTAGCCGTGTTAGTCTTTTCAAGAATTTCAGGCAAAATTCAAAGAAAAACCAAAACAAAACAAATCTTACACCTCATTCTGCTGCTATGTATTTCTGAAGAAGTGCACATGTGCACAAAACGTTACATTAAAATATGAAAGTTAGTCTTTAAGGTGCCACATGTTTGTATCTTTTATTTTGTTTTGTTTTGGGTTTTCTTTGAATTTTGCCTGAAATTAGGTTGCAATGCTGAACATACCAAGTTACAGAAATCCAGTTTACTTTAGTAAACTAAGCAGCTTAAGTGAGTGCAGAGTCGCTGGAGTGGTTCTCTTTTTCAACAGGACCTCACCATGGTCGGCTGTAGTTTAACACTCTTATTCCACATCCCTTCCCTCCCTACTTTTTGGATTCCATGCAGGCCTTTAGATAAAGAATTACTCTCATATAGGGATAACATTAAAACACTTGATACAAACGAAATCTGAGTGGCAAGGAAGATCCATTAAATCCTTTTATTGTTGGTATTATAGGTCCTTTGTAGCACCTTGAAGTTTGAAAGTGTTTTACAACCCTTAAGAGGGTCCTATTGAGATAGGATACTAGGTCTCTGTAGTATACTCACAGTATACACAATTGGTAAATGTGTATACTGTGGCTCCCTGCGCTTGCTGTAGAAGTTAAATTGAAGCTATTGAAGTTTGGAGGTATCATGAGAAGACAAGTTTAGTGGAAAGGGCAATAAGTGTAAGAAAAATTGAAAATGGTACAATAAGAGATATATGGTTTGCAAGACCTAAGGGACGTTTTGGAGATCATTAATTCAGAGAGACCCCATAGGTCATAAGTGATTTGAGGACATGCTTCATCACTCAGTACTAGCCAATATTAGTTATATTTTCCATTTTTCTGAGTTTCTTTGTTGGAAAGGAAAGAAGATGCCACATGATTGTTGGAAAGGAAAGAAGATGCCCTTTCTGCTAGTTATTTTATATGTGTACCAGCCATGGAATGCTACTATATTCAACAAGGCATATTCCCTGATAAATGTTTATAGTGTGGCAATCTCAATGAAAGGTGATGACACAACTGCATTCTGAAATGTACCAGGAGTGGTTTGAATGCAACTCTGTTGTGTTGTTCTAAGGTATTTGTACTGATAGCATTATGACTACACTTGGAGTATTGTGTCCTTGCTTAAATCTGGGATTTGACTGTTCCCTTCTCTGGTCTGTGAGGTACTAATTAAAGCAGGAGTACTGTTTGGTAGTACAGTATTGTGATCCCTGAAGCCAATTTGCAATTCAGAGCTCAGGTTTTCATAAACCAGAAGTTCAAGGGTCATATTGTTTACAGGCATGAATGGTATGTTTTACCTACTGTCTGATTTCTCTCCTTCTCTCCCACAGGTGAGAGCAGATAAACTAACCACAGTTTGTTTATTGTGATATCAGAACTTGTGGCAAACCAAAGTTCAAAGTCAGAGTGCCAGATCCAAGAGAGAATAAGGAAACCACACAAGGAATATTGGTTGGTTGGTTATTTATTTGCTCTCACATGCGGTGGACTTGAATAGGTAACACAGGAGCAAGCTCCCTAACCTTCAATAAGCCAGGATTATTTAAAATTCTGGTTTACTGTGACATCTGAATGTGCCCGGTATTTTTTTTTCACCATGTGGTGTTGCAGGGCTTTAAAATAATGAGGTAGCATTGCTTCCACTTCTCTCATTAGAGCTGAACAAACAGATACACTGGGTGAGAAAGTGAAGCATTACTGAAAAATAATGGCCTGGATTAACTGCTGCCTTGACTGAGTAAACAGCTGTAATGAATGGGGTAATTAATATCTGAATAACTCTCTCTCTCTCCTCTCTTTCTCTCTCTCTCTCTCCCCCATGCACACAGAGAGGGATAGAAATACAAAACACACACACACACACACACACACACACACACACACACACACACACAGAGAGAGAGAGAGAGAGAGAGAGAGAGAGAGAGAGAGCATGCAGTGATTCTGCTATCTCTTTCTCTTTGTGCATTTTCAGCAAAATCGCAGGGGATCTGGATTAAAATTACAGGAGAAACTCCCATATGCAATCCCAACTTTTGGGTTTGCCCACCCCCGCCCCTAATTTTAAAGTGTTCTGCCTTTGGCAGGAAGCAAGCCCTTTTTCTTACTGTCATCGCATATCAAGTTAATGCATTACTTAACAAATAAAAAACCTCTTTAAGGGAATATTTAAATTTTGAAGGAAATCATCTTTTCAAAGAGGGCTGCCCTGCAGTTTTTACTGCCTGGAGCTATTGATCAGCCAATATGTTGAAACATATTTATTTATTTATTTATTTATTTATTTATTTATTTATTTATTTTAGTATTTTTACCCCACCTTTCTCCTTGGAAAAGGATCATGGAAAGCCTGTGCCTTACTGGGAGTCTATGTCTTTGGTATGAAGGTGGTTTGAAGTTTGATTTAACAGACATTTGTTAGGTAAAGATGGGAAAACCCCTTTGTCTAAAACAGAGTTACAGACAAGGCATTTTAACATATACATCCTCTTTCACTCAAAGAATGTTTGAATTGAGGAATGCTGGGTGGGGGCAGCTGATGCTGTCTTTCGTTTGTAACTTTTCATGTATTTCAGCCAATGCATTTCTCTTTGCTTGACGTAGAAAATGTATTAAGGAATGAAAGCCAAAATAGCAGGCCAATGCCATTTGATTGGCAGCACTGGGCGTCTTCCATCACGAAGTGCCCTCAAGTGGGTAATACTGAGCTACATCAAATAGGTCAGGGCTGTCCAACTTTGAACAGGCCAAGGTCTACTTTTTCCAGATGAAAGTGCCTGAGGGCTACTACACTAAAACCTCTAATTATGAATTTTATCTGTTCCAAGCATATGCTCATAAGTAAAAAAAAAAAATTGTAAGTAGAGCAGCGCTTTCCAATAGGAACACATTGAAAATCAATTAATCCTTTCTGGAGGGAACATATTTCAATGCATTTCTATGGTGAGGCTGACTATGCACATGCTTCCCTTACACCCGCTCAAGCAGATCGCCCCTTCCGCTTGCTTGGGCTGCTGGAAGACTTTTTTAAAAGGTGCACTTTCCCTCCCAACCCGCCAGGGGCCTGAGTTGACTCTACTTCTCCTCCTGTTTTCCCCTTCTCCCTTCCAGCCCCCTCGATGCCACTGCTGGCTGCCACCCATAGCTCTCACTCACTCCTGCCATGTTCTCTGTGCAGCTGGGATGGGCCAAGCCAGCAGCGGGGCAATCACATCGCCACGGCAGCGCAAGGAAGAGGGAATGGCTCAGAAGGGGAGCAGGAGGAGTGGCAGGTGACAGTCTCTGTGAGGCAGCTGTGAGGGTGGGAGGAGGAGGATGAGGATGGAAGGATGGGAGGAAGGAATTATCCAGGAGGGGAGAAGAGGGGGACATAATCACACAAAAGAGGTGGGCATGCCCATGACCCCGCCCCTCGCTGTCCCCTCCACTCCCCTTCCTCTGCTCTGCACCAACAACTCAATTGGTCACGAGCAAGTAGCACGCCGATCATATGACCGGTAGGGAGAGCAGGGGGCTGTGCCATGGCCCTTGAACTGCCCCGCTTGGCTGAGACAGTGGGCTGGCAGACCCAGACCTTTGCTGGGGAAGTGGTGGTCCTTGGGGTGGGGGAGGGTACAGGTGGAGAACTTATACCCTCACATTTTTATTGATGGCTGGCGGGCTACTTTTGAACCTTTCACGGGCTACTGGTAGCCCCCTGGTCTACCTGTTGGGCAGGCCTGAAATAGGTAATGTGTTGCTACATTGCCAGGCAACTTCTGGAGATCTGGAGGGTGGACATGATTCCCCTCTACAGCCTAGAGGGAAATTTTCATCCCTCGGCTCTCCCTGTACCCCCTGACTCCCTCAAAATTATTTTTAACATGTCAATTTTTGAAAGTCCCTGCTCTTAAAACAGGTCAGTGGAGGCAAAATTGTGCCAGAATTGTTCTCTTTTGAAAACACTGAGAGCTTTATTTTTTGTCTTGTAACTTTGTGAATTGTGGGTGGGGTGGGATTCTGAGGTGCAGAGCCACCTTTTTTATCCACTGTGTAAGCGAAATGCTCTGGCCTGTCACAAGCCAGGACCCTTGAAACTCTTACCAAATGGCAGCTTCTCTGGAAAGCAGGAGAAAACAGCAGGATGACACGATTTTCCATGAGTGCTGGCTGGAAGTTAGAATTTGGCCACTGTGACAAACAGGATGCTGGATTTGTCCAAACGCCTGTCTCAGGTGGCATCCTGTTGGCCTCCACAGCCGGACAGATATCCTTTGGGAATGCACTGGGAGCCTGACCCCTTGAAAGTGTCAGTCCTTGCGTGCCTATAGTGGTTAAAAGTTACACGCATATGCTCTTGTTTTTCACTAGCTCCTTTGGATGTCACCACCCCAAACATATTCTTAGGCAGAACGCAACCAACCACCCAAGCTTGGAAATCTTACTTTGAGAGTGGTGGGACCGATGTCAGAATCCCAAGTCGAAACTATTTTTCAAGACACTGGTCGAGTCATAGTCCCCAAAGTTAATTTTGGAGTTCCACTTTCCACTTGGTTCTTGCATCCTCCCCAATGAAGTGCTTGTTCGTAGGATCAGGTCCTTAACAATCCAAGACCAGGAATGTCAGCAGTGATGTTGTATTCTTCCCTATGGTCTATGTTTGCAGGGCCAGTCAAATATCCTTTTGGATTAACCACTTCCTTCCTCCTTCAAACCTCACTTCACTCAAACCTCCTCTGCTGGCGGAGAGGGAGCAGCTGTTAATTGTATGGTTTGTTTCAGGAGACGTATCTCTGTATAGAACTTTTTAACCGATTAAGTATTGCAATATAAAAAACCAGAATGGGCAGAGGTTTTGTAGGTATGTTTAGTAAGAATGAGTGTGTGTCCCAAATTTTAATAGTTGGTCTATATACAGATACATAAGAGAACATGGTGTTTCATCTGCTGACACCTAATTCAGCATAGGCAGCTCTTGCTGGGGGAGGGGGAGAGACAGGATTCAGCAAAATGGTATAGGGATAGATATCTTAACAATTGAATTGAGAATCGATATGACTACCTCAGATATTTAACAGAGCAGTGGATGTAAAGGGACCGGTGCTTTTATTTATTTATTTATTTATTTATTTAAATACTTATATCCCGCTCCATCTTCCCAACGGGAACTCTGGGCGGCTAACAATACAGAAAAAAGAGCATAAAAAGCTAAAAGCTAAAAATAACCGAGCCACCAGGCAGAGGTGGCGGGAGGCAAGATGGCGGCAAACAATAGGGCAGGGAAATAAAAAATGGACTAAGTAGCAAGGTCACCATATGCATCTTTAAAGAGGTAGGTCTTTAAAGCCCTCTTAAAGGCAGGCAGGGACTCCAGCAGGCGCAGCTCAGGCGGCAGATGATTCCAGAGAGAGGGCCCCACCACAGAGAAGGCGCGGTTCCGTGTACGCGTTTTCCGCGCCTCTCTGGGTGTGGCCACTCTCAATGAGCGCGCCTGCGATGATCTCGTGGGTCTGGATCCGGATGCCCTCTGGGAGATGCGCTCCGCCAGGTATCCTGGTCCCAAGCCGTGGAGGGCCTTGAAAACCAAGACCAGTACCTTGAACCTGATCCGGAAGGCAACGGGAGCCAATGCAGGCGGACCAGGACTGGGGTGATGTTCGTATCTACGAGCACCCACCACCAGCCTGGCCGCCGCATTTTGCACCCGCTGCAACCTCCGGACCAGGGTCAAGGGCAACCCCACGTAGAGGGCATTGCAATAGTCGATCCTCGAGACCACCAGGGCCTGCACGACTGTCCTCAGGAGGACTCATCAAGGTACTGACGGATCTGGGCGATCCTGCGGAGATGGAAGAAAGCGGCCCTGGAGACTGCCATCACCTGGGCTTCCAGGGAGAGGGCCAATCCAGGACCACGCCCAAAGGCTGGAGGGAAATACCCCCAGACTAGGGAGGGGGCCATTGTACAGAGACGAGGCGCCCGAAGAACAGAACCTCCGTCTTCTCCGGGTTGAGCTTGAGCCGGTTATCTCTGGTCCATTCCAGTACGGCCTCCAGGCACAGATCAAGGGAGCGAACCGCCTCCTCTGCAGACGTAGAAAAGGAGATATGCTGCGTGTCATCAGCGTACTGATGACAGCGAACTCCATATCTCCTGATGACCTCCCCAGCGGCCTCATATAAACATTGAACAGCACGGGGGAGATTGCCGACCCCTGGGGCACCCCACAAGGGAGAGTCCAAGGGGCCGACAAGACATCCCCCAGCTGTACCCTCTGAGTCCGGCCGCCAAGGAAGGAACGGAGCCAGGCCAAGGCCTGAATTCCCGCCTCAGCGAGCCGGGCCAGGAGGTTACCGTGGTCGACGGTATCAAAGGCTGCTGAGAGATCAAGGAGGACGAGCAGGGAGGAGCTCCCCTGTCGGCCTCCCTGAGGAGGTCATCCTGCAGAGCGACCAGGGCGGTCTCGGTCCCGCGAAGAGGCCTGAATCCAGACTGGAAGGGGTCCAGGATATGGTTTGTCTCCAGGTATGACTGGAGTCGGACAGCAGCCACCCCCTCGACAACCTTGCCCAGGAAGGGAACGATGGCAATCGGACGAAAGTTGGAAAGATCGTCCACGCCAAGCCAGGTTTCTTGAGTGTGGGTTTAACCACAGTCTCCTTTAGGCGGGAAGGGAAACAGCCCTCCCGAAAGGAGGCCGTGGCGATGGAAGAGACCCACTCTGGCATGTTCCCTTTGGCAGATTTGATAAGCCAAGCTGGGCAAGGGTCAAAGGGGTGGGCCGGCCGGCACCGAGCCATAACCCTGGACAAAAAAACGGTCCAAACTCACCCAGGAGTGGAGAACGGAGGGGTGAGGTACCAGCGGACCCAGAGGATGGACTAGAGCGGCTGGGGGGCAAGTCGGAGCGGATGGCCTCAATTTTTGATCTAAAATGGGCTGCAAATTGCTCACTAGTGAAATCACTAGGAGGAGGCCTCAGCTGACTGGGATTGGAGAGGTCCCGAACCACCCGGAATAGCTCCGCCTGGCGGCTCGAGGCCTCGCCAATTCTCAGGGAGGCATAAGATCTTCTAGCGTCCCTGATCGCTGTTCATAAATCACCTGGAGACAGGGATAAACAGTGAGGTGGCGAAGTTTGTGGATGACACAAAACTTTTCCGTGTGGTAAAAACCAGAGAAGATTGTGAAGAACTCCAGAAGGATCTCTCCAAACTGGGGGAATGGGCTGCGAAATGGCGAATGTGTTTTAATGTAGCCAAATGTAAAGTAATGCATATTGGGGCAAAAAAATAAAAACTTTATCTATCAACTCATCGGCTCTGAATTATCCGTGACGGATCAGGAAAGAGATCTTGGTGTGTTGGTGGACAGCTCCATGAAGGTGTCTACGCAATGTGTGGCAGCAGTGAAGAAGGCCAATTCCATGCTAGGGATTATCAAAAAGGGGATTGAAAATAAAACAGCCAACATTATAATGCCATTATACAAAACAATAGTAAGGCCGCACCTGGAGTATTGTGTACAATTCTGGTCACCGCATTTCAAGAAAGATACAGTGGAACTGGAAAAGGTGCAAAAGAGAGCAACTAAAAAGATTACTGGGCTGGGGCACCTCCCTTATGAGGAAAAGCTAAAACATTTGGAGCTCTTTACTCTGGAAAAAAGGCACCTGAGGGGGATATGATTGAGACGTACAAAATAATGCAGGGCATGAGTAAAGTGGATAGAGGGAAGCTCTTCTTCCTCTCACAAAATACCAGAACTAGGGGACATACACTCAAATTGTGGGCTGGGAGAGTAAGAACAGACAAAAGAAAATATTTTTTCACCCAACGTGTTGTTAGTCTGTGGAACTCCCTGCCACAGGATGTGGTGATGGCATCTGGCCTGGATGGCTTCAAAAGGGGATTGGACAGATTCCTGGAGGAAAAGTCCATCACAGGTTACAAACCATGAGGGAGATGTGTAATCTGCAGGCTTAAAACCGGGGTACTTCAAGGGCCAGATGCAGGGGAGTGCTATCAGGAGACAGATATCTAGTCTCATGCGCTCCCAAACGCATCTGGTGGGGCCACTGTGAGATACGGGAAGCTGGACTAGATGGGCCATTGGCCTGAACCAGCATGGCTCTTCTTATGTTCTTATGTTCTTATGCCGGCATGTCCAAACTTCAGCCCTCCAGATGTTTTGGTCCACAACTCCCACCGTCCTTTGCCATTGGCAATCTAAGCTTAGAATGCTGTGACAGGAGTTCAACAATGAACTCTAGAATTGCTTAGACGCATCCATTCTTCTCATAACCTTGGGTCCCCAGTTATTCTTGGGCTGCAGCTCCCAGAATCCTTAACCAATAGCTGTGCTGGCCAGGATTTTTGGGAGGTATAGTAGTCCAAGGACCTATGGGGACCCAAGGTTGGGAACCAATGCTCTAATGCAGGGGTGGCGAACAAGTTCGACAAAAAGAGCAAAAATTTTAAACTGTGAGAGTCAGAGAGCCACACCACGCAGTGACCTGCCAAAACAGACAAACACTCACACAAAAGCATATAATTTTAACAGTAATATATTAAACACATAATATAACATGCTCAGTCAGGTGTTTTTTGTTACCTTGTTGGAGTGATGGGATGATAATCTCAGTGGGATTTCTGGCATCTTTTGTTTTCAGTAATCTTCTGCAAATCAGGTTTGTATTCGGTTGTAGCCACTCGGAGCAGTTCCTTTACATGAGTGTCAGTCAGAATGGACCGGTGCTTTGATTTCACGTGTTTCAAAGTAGAAAACAGCTTCTCACAGACGTATGTTGACGAGAACATAGACAGCAGTTTGAGAGTGGCTCGTTTTACGCACGGGTATTTTTCAGTTGGCACAGCTCTCCAAAACGTAACATGGCCTTCCTTCAAAAGAGATTTCAGTCTATCCTCCTCGCGTAGCTCAATCATTTCTAGTTCACTCGCTGCCTCATCAGTAACAAGTGGGGTTTTCAGGCAGTCGGTGTCAGCATTAAACGGGTCGATGAGAAAAGTGATCTGTGGTCTTTTTTGGTCCAAGTCCTCAAACCGGAAAGTAAACTTCTCTTGCAGTTGTGTAAATCGTTTCACGTATCCAGCTATATCTGTTTTAACACCAGTCTTCTGCAGGGTGCTGCGCAAAGAAGGAAAATGGGATAGATTGCTGTTTTGAATGTGTGCTTTAAAAAGCTTCAACTTGTTTACAAAGGAGAATACACTTTGTGTCAGCTCAGGGAGAGTTTTTAATTTCCCCTGCAGGTCCATGTTTAGTTTATCCAAGTGTGAAAGCATGTCCACTAAAAATGCCAAATCCATAAGCCACTCGGGGTCTGAAAGCAGAGGATACGTTTTGTTCTTCTCTGCCATAAACAATTTTACTGTTTCCAAAAGCTCAAAAAAGCACGAAACTACTTTCCCTCTTGAGAGCCATCTCACTGCGCTGTGCAGTGGCAGGTCACCGGGCAAGTCTGCGTCAAGTTCTGCAATGAGGTTCTTGAATTGCCGGTGATTAAGGGTGTGCGTATGGATACAGTTCACAGTCTCCATCACAGGCTTCATAACGTGGTCTAAATTCAGTGTTTTGGACACAAGTTGCTCACGATGGATGATGCAGTGGAAGTTCCAAAATTCAGGAAAGGCGTCATCACCTTTACAAAGACCCACAAGTCCATTTACTGAGCCAATCATCGACGGTGCTCCATCCGTGACTATTGCGGTGAGTTTTTCAAAAGACATATTCGCTTTTTAAAAAACGGCAGTCATTGCCTCTTTTATGTCAGTACTGCGAGTTCTGTCTTTTAATGCGACAATGTCGAGAAGCTCTTCTTTAATCACACAGTCCTCAGAAACGATTCACCACTGTGGCTTGTCTTGTATGTCGCATGACTCGTCTAATGCAACACTAAAATAAGCACATGCGTTCAAGTCTGTATGTAGATCTGACTCAATCACATTATTTATGTCTGCTATTCTGGTTTCAACTGTGTGCCGTGACAGCTGGAGATCATTGATGGAATCTTTGAATTTTTTATTGTCTGGAGCCAAGGTTTCAATTACATCCGCAAAACACTGTTTTAGAAACTCCCCCTCATTGTATGGTTTTTTAGCACGGGCAATGTTCCACGCCACTTTATAGGATGCAAGGGTCACAGTTTCTCCATGCTTGGTTAATTGCTGAAACATTTGAGACTGTCTTTTTACCTGGCTTTTCAAGGTGCTCAATTTTTGCTAGCGTAGTTCAGTACCTTTGGGTAATTCCTTGTCAATATTAGCATGGAGAGTTCTAAAATGACGCTGAAGATTTGAAGCCTTGAAATGTGATATCATAGTATTGCATATTAAACACAGCGCTTTCCCATTCCGTTCAATAAAGAAGAAAGCATCTTCCCATTCTTCCAAAAATGTCCTGTGTTCATCTTCATATTTTCGTTTAGCTTTGCATTTTGCCATTTTGAGTGAGGGTAAAAATCCTGCAGTGATGGTGAGGGTGTGGTGCGTCCTCCACACTAAGAACTAACGGCAAGATGTGACACAACATGTGATACACGGGTCCCCCCGCTCTCTGGCCCGTGCAGTTGTTTCCGGGGGATGAGAGATGTGATGACGCAGCCTGGGGGCGGGACTACGCGCTCGGAAATCTCTCCTCAGAGGTCCCTCCTCAGAAGCAGCATAACAAAATCCAAACTTGGCAAAGAGCCACAGTATACAAAATAATTATAAGAGGCAAAGAGGCGCATTCATTTTGGCCGGGAGCCGCATGCGGCTCGAGAGCCTCGTGTTCGCCACCCCTGCTCTAATGAAAGGCAGAGCATCGTATATCTCCATGACCTAGTCTAGGTCATGTTGGTAAAACTGTCTTCATGCTAATGCAGGCACTCCCAGCTGAGCCACTTGCTGAGCCTGCTAGGCAGTGTTGGCAAACAAATGGCCCTTTCTGTGGGCACCTGACATTGCCCCTTAACAACCACCTATATTCAGGTTAAATTGCTGTATTGGCACTTTGCAAGAAAATGTTAGTGGGTTTTGAATAACAGTTTGGGCGCTCAGTCTCCAAAAGGTTCGCCATTACTGCTGCTAGGGGTTCGCCAAGGGCTTTTGGAGGAGCTCTTGACTGGAAGAGCTAATTTCCAGTAAATAAGAAACATCCAATCTCGCCTGATTTCAGAAGCTAAGCAGGGTCAGCCCTGCTTAGTACTTGGATGGGAGACCACCAGAGAATACCAGGTGCTGCAGGCGCCTGGAGTAGTAACTGGCAAGCCACTCCAGTATTCCTGCCAAGAAAACTCCATGGACATGGAGTCACAAAGAGTCAGTCACGACTGTAATGACACAACACACACACACACACACACACACACACAAGAAACAAATATAAACTAAGGTAGAGAGAGAAGGGGAGAGCTTGTCAAATGAAGCCACTAAAGAAAAATTCAAATTGGGTTTCAAGCTCTGAACAGAAGGATAGTGCAATCCAGAATTGGTTCTTGGGCTTCCGTTTCGCATTACATCAAGTGTGATAGGGAATGGCATGCATAGGTATGCTTCAGTTCCTATAGCTGCCCTGATAGCATTTCAAGATAGAACTGTGGATACAGTATCTCAGTGGTTTAGGTAGAGGAGTTCGATTCCCCTCTGTGCCTCCCAAATAGAGTCTTGGCTTAATGATCCATAGGGTCCCTTCTAGCTCTGCAGCTATGGTGATAATAATTTATAGATTAGAGAGTATTAGAAATATTCCTCTACCTCTCACATGCGGAGGAGCCTTCAGCAGTGTACAAAACTGAATACAGCAATGTAAAGCAACCCGTAAAGAGCAGCAAGGAGATCTGAGATAAAAAAATCTAATGGAAACTCAATCTAAAGGTGGAATTGACACACGTGCATCTCAGAGGCTCACAATCCAGACAACTTCATAAAACGAGAGAAAGAGGAAGAGGTTTTTGTTAACCAAGAAAAAAAATGCCTGGGGAGGTTCCTCAGAACTTGGACAAGTCACTGTCTTGGCTTGCAAGTTCCAGAATATTTCAGCTACCGTGGTGATTAGCTGTACCAATTAGAGGTTCTGAGAATTACACTTCAAAAGCAACCACAACAACGAGACTTTTCCAAGGTGCGGAACATGGCCATTGCTTTGTGTGACTCTCCCAGGAAGTTTAATAGGCTAAGGCGACTGCCCCCAATCTGTTTTTGCTTTTGTTGTATTGTTTATGTCTGTGATGTGTTTTGGACATGACTGCTAAATTCAGTTAAAATCATCCGGGCTGTGCGTTTCATATTTATTTCAACAATGTGACTTTAAAAAGGCAAGAACATTGTTTGAGGCTGTTGTCGCAGCCATGAAAGCCCATTAAGCTGGTAAACACCTCTGTATTTAATCCAAACACAGAGGCATTAAGAGGGGTTTTATTGCAGCTTTGGGCTGTGATGCTCCACATAGAGTGTGGAATTCATGAAGAAAGGCAGGATAATGGTTATGTGGGGGAGCTGGCAGACTCTTTTAAGTAAAACATTGATAGCTCATTGGTGCCAAGAGCATCCTCAAAAGATGAGAGGCAAGGGCCGCGTTTTGCCTTCTTCTACAGCCGGCCTTCCTTTTGATTTGAGTTCACTCTAATGCCTTTTTGTAAACATGATGGAAAACTTAATTTGGCTCACTGCTGCTTAGCCAGTTCTGAACTTGGTCATTGTTCTTCCATCATGTTTTGAAAACCAAGTTGAATGTAATACAGTAATACCTCGGATAAAGAATGCCTCTGATAACATATTTTTCGGGTAACAAATGGAAATTTCTGGTTATAGGGCTGATTCGGATAACAAATGTTTCCTTATGCCTTGCAAAAAAAAGTGTACCCAGGATGTATTGCACTGCCTGCAGTTTTCATGTTTTTGGGGTTTTTTTCCATTTTAGCCATTCATGTTTGCTGAGGGATTTGGACCTTTCGAATTTGGAAAGGTAGGGAGCTAGATTTTATTAATATTTGCACTGCTTTTCTTTGCATTTTTGGCAGGAAAAGGCTGGGGTAGTCATGCTTTCTTCTGTCCATGTTTGCAATCTTTTTCCATTGCTCTGCAGGCAGGCAAGAACAGGCTGGATTTCTCTTGCTGCTTATGTTTCTCTGTTTGCATTTTCCCCCATTGCACCTTGGACAGGAATAGGCTGGGGTAATCTTGCTGGTTTCTCTTGTCCATGTTTGCACTGCACTGCAGGGGAGGTGTTCTGGAGGGGGTGTTCCAGCACTGCAGGCCTTTAATGTGCACTTTATAAAGAGGTCTGGAGCCTCTCCCCCCCAGCTTTTTTGCCTTTTCTCAGACCTTTGGAACGGATTAATCAGTGTCCCATTCATTTCAATGGGGAACCACGTTTTGGATAACAAATTTTTCGGATAACAAATTGTCTCTGAGAATGAATTAAATTTGTTATCAGAGGCACCACTGTATATGGAAATATAACAGATGGGGTGAAACAGGTGTGAAAGTGTTCACTCCCTAATCTTTCCTTTTAATGGGGGTGAGGGGGTCCACAAGAGCTATGCCTTTTTCTTCATCTTCTGCTCTGTCCCATTTAATATTTAATTCTGAACCGGACGTTTCAACAGCAGTAGTTTTCCTTTATCTTGTCACCATATGTTGCAAATAAAACCAAGGAAGCAGATAAATCCATCCACCCTCTTTCACCTCCCTCTTATGAAATTGGCATTATCTCAACTCCTTTCCTGTTAAAAAGTTTCTTACTGGGTTCTCAACTGCCACAGAAAATGCCTACCCGCAGAGTGGGAATTTCCATCTTCTGTTTGATAAGCAAGACCCCAACTGCCTGAGGATGTCATAACGAGAGATAAGCCGGCATTCTTTTGTGCTCTAATTAATATAAAATTAACTCCAGGTCATTCTGTTTCTGCTCCTCCAAGCAGTAATTGTTCACAGAGAAACAGTTCAGTATTTCATGTTTCTTTTGCAACTAGCACAGAAAAAAGACAGTGAGAGGATCATTCACCATGGAATTTCCGCCTTGATTTCGGAAGCAGTGTTTCAAAGAAGAAGAAGAAGAAGAAGAAGAAGAAGAAGAAGAAGAAGAAGAAGAAGAAGAAGAAGAAGAAGAAGAAGAAGAAGAAGAAGAAGAAGAAGAAGTGTTTTATCCATTTACCATTTAATTCTAACAGATATGATTTTATATATAAATATATTATTAGTATTAGTATTAGTATTGAGCCAACTGAACCAAAGGCCTGCTACTTGCCTATATTCTGTCCCTCACCCTTTGTTTGATGCTGGTTGTGAATGATGGGTATGTACAGAGCTTGAGGTGTGTTTAATTAGTCCTGGAGTTGGAGAAGGAGCTTGTGCTCGAGAGGGCAGGGATGGCTAGTGATAAAAGCAGCTCCTGCTGACTCCTCCTCGACTAATATAAAGTGGATCGTTTAGGAGAGGGGAAAAGGGATGAAAAACTAAACCAACTGGTTTTACTACTTTTGAGATTACACCTCTGAGGAAAACAGCTTTGTGAACATATATGTTTATGTTCTCATTTCTTGAATTTTTCCCCATCAAGGATCTCTTTTTTGATGGATTGCAGGATAACAATATAAGAAGAGCCCATTTAGTCCAGCCTCCTATATCTCACAGTGGCCCCACCAAATGCATTTGGGAGCGCACAAGACTAGATATCTGCCTCCTGATACCACTCCCCTGCATCTGGTCCTCAAAGTAACCCCGGTTTTAAGCTTGGAGATTACACCTCTCCATCATCCTCTATCTCCTTCTGAGGAGAAAAAGGTGAGAGCAGTATGGGCAGTGGTCTAGTTGTATAAATCCTTCAACAGGGACACTCTTGTGAGAAAAAGGAGATAAAGCTGACTTCCTTGCAGGGGTTAATAATACATTAGTATTGATGTGCTGGTATAGAGTCTGATCCAATACTGTACATTGCTCAGTACAATGCTCCAGCTCCTTTGGAGGAAGGGTCTTGTCTTGTGACCCTTATCTCGAGAAACTTGCAGTGGGATGCTATGCTGCTAATTGTCTCAGTCATTTCAAAGACGTCATTTTGTTAGTCTGTGCAAGCATATCAGAATTTTTTTAAAAAAGAACAAGAGACAAATACATTGCAGCATCTTAAAGACTGACTGCTGTATTTTAATGTGAGCTTTCATGGATGAAGTCAGCTACAATGTTTTATGTATTTTGTTTGATTGTTTTTTTTGGCCTAGATTTGTTTTGTTTTGTTTTTGTTTTTCCCCTGATACTTCTCAATTATGCTTCTGTCACATAATGGGAGAATAAAAGGAGAACGTATAGGAAAAGTTAACAAAGATGTAGACAGCAAAATCAATGCTAGATATAATGTCTTGTCAAACATTATTTAAATTGTGGCATCTTGACTGGGCCGAAATGCAAACAAAGGAATATGGAGATATACCTACTGTTTAAGTAAGAATTGTTTAAAACTGCTTATTCAGAGGCCCACTCATTGGTTTTGTTTTGTGCCAGAATGATGCTGTTTATTAATTTACTTATTACTGTATTTTTGTACTCCACCCATCTGGCCACATGGCCTCTCTGGGCAGCCTACAACAAATGCCATATCCAAATGTTGTATGTTGTATGCTTTCAAGCAGCATCTGGCTACCCTAACCAGGTTTTCACAGTATGTAAGATGTACAAGGAGTGAACACCATTTCCACTACCTGGTAAGTGTCTATGGCTGCATGGAGTTGGGTGTAAAGAGAACTGAAAAGGAAAAAGAAGTTCAGTAAGTGATAATTACCTTTAATAAGGGCCTCTCCTGTTTCCTTTCTTACAAGCTAGAGAATCAACAAACCTTGGTTTACTTCTTTGTCTTCTCAGTGGAGAGACAAAACACAAAGCTAGCTCCTGCCAGTTCTGGACATCATATTAAACAAACCATAGACTTGTTTGTGATTTGTTCAGCAAGCTGTTACACACCACCACACTGGCTCATCAGGCAGCCTGGATTCCCTTGGATTCTCCCTCCTCCTCCTCCTCCTCCTCCTCCTCCTCCTCCTCCTCCTCCTCCTCCTCTTCTTCTTCTTCTTCTTCTTCTTCTTCTTCTTCTTCTTCTTCTTCTTCTTCTTCTTCCATCCTAAAATCTCTTGACCTCTGACTCATCATGGTGTCTAATGCAGCCTGTACGTGTGTGTGGTTGGTTGACGATGTTGCTAGGCATAGATCCTACCTTTGGGCACTGGCGCAGAATGGATAGCCCCGTGGTAGCAATTATGCACCTCTCTAATCTGATGACATGACAAGTCAAGGTATTATTTCACTTTCACAAGTCAGCTACTTTTAGACTCCTCTCAAACTTAAAAGAGAAGAAATGGAGGCTGGCTAATCACAAAATATTGTGTTACAGTATTTTCAAGACTTGCAAATTTATTTTTTTGTAAGCTTTTGAGGTTCAAAATCCAGTTCAGTATCTGTGTTTGATTCTGATTCACAAAAGGCATACTGTACACTGAAATAAATTAGCTAATCTTGATGTGCCACAATATTTTGCCCTTGTTCTTGTAATTGTTCTCCCCATGCCCTGGTCTTCTCTAATTTTGCCAAATGTTGCGATAACCTGACTTCTTCTTTGGCAACGCCTTCTATAGACTGTGATAGGGTTCAAAATGGTTAGCTTCAGGCTGTGGATATAATGGTCTTTTTCTGCATGTCTTAGATGCCAGTGTGTGTGAGTTCACTTATTTCAGTATGTGGTAAGCATGTGAGGTCATGTGCTTTCCCAGGGTAAGACCTTGGATGCAAGTGCAGAGTTCTACTTAGTGGAATGATCAGTAAGGCTTCTCAGTCGTATAGTGCTGGTTTACCACATTTTGAATTAAGCAAACAAGCATGGATTACCATTAGAGCTCCTTAAACCCAGGAGCTACTTACCATTTTAGTTTCTAATTTGCAAAAGCTATGGTTTATTTCTCATTCTCTAAATGTAATTTAATGGTTACCTCAGTTCCTTTCTTCAAAACCATCAAAATAGCTGCCCCTCTGCTGGCCTGTGTTACAAAAATGTCTCATCAGTAAGTTGCCGGCCGCACATTATGTTGTGATAATAATGTGCTTTAGTGATGCTTGATTTTTGTAGAACTGCATCAATTACAGGTATTTCTTCTATTTGTGTTGTACTGGTTTCAGACTTCATCTTAAGAATCTCCGAAGCCAAGCAAGAGAACTATCTGAGATATTTGTCAGACAATTGGGTAGAAATGCTTCAAATAGAATAAGTTAAAGTAAGAGCCTTTTTATAGGAAGGATACTGCATCATTATAGGGACGTTGCCATTTGATGTCATGGCTGTGTGCCTTTATTTATAGGTGTGTACAGTATTTGTATTCAATAATTTATAGCTGTATAACCTTCCAGAATAGCTGGAATTATCAACATTAATGGTAGAGCTCTGTGCATTGTTTACCAGGTGAGCTATATTAATCTACTAGTGAAAGCATTCAGGTGTGACATGGAGGACTCATTTCCACCCAGAATGTACTAGGAAATTACAGTTCATCTTAAGGTCTGTATTCTGCTGACCCTGTAACTTGGAAGTGCAATATATTTCAAATGTATATTTTTATCACAGGGTTATGAACCACAATTCATTTTTGTCACTCGATTTAAAAACATCTGAAGCTGTTCACACAGAAAATATTTGTAGAGTTTAGTACACCTTCACACTCGGAGAGTACTTTTGGTTCACAAATAAGGTGTGTGTGTGTGTGTGTGTGTGTGTGTGTGTGTGTGTGTGTGTGTGTGTGTGTGTGGAGAGAGGTGGGGGAAGGTAGCTAGACTACTCAAAACTTCTTTCGAATGTCAGGCTCAAGTATATCATGGAAACAAGTTTTTTTTTGGGGGGGGGAATCAATTCATTTTGCCTTGGAAAAGTTACTTGTTGCACACATTGCCCAGAATCCTGTCATTGTCATGGTTGCAGGTGTCTTTGCTGGTTGAATTCAAGGAATGGCAGTCCAAACAGATTAACTTTTCTGAAGTATCATCGTTGTCACCAACATCAAACTGCAGAGCAAGGAAGGGGCCCTAGGAATCATGCAGTCTAGCCCCTGTCAGCAGGGCCGGTGCTAGGGTTTTCTGCACCCTAGGCGAGGGGCAGTGGTGGCGGCGGGGGGTGGGGGGGGGGGGGGGCGGGGGGTGGGGGCGGCAGCAAGGGGTTGGGCGGCGGCGGGGGGGCAGGGGGTGGAGTGGTGGGCGGGTGGGCGGGTGGCGGCGGGTAGGCGGGTAGGCGGGAGGCAGCGGCAGGGGGGCGATGGGCGACGGGCGGTGGGGGGACGGATGGCAGGGGCCGGGGCCAGGGGCAGCAGGCTGGCCAGCACCCCCTATCCATTTTAGCGCTCTAGGCAACTGCCTAGTTCACCTTAATGGACGCGCCGGCCCTGCCTGTCAGGGAAACACAGTGTGGAACTATATTCTCACCCTCTGGCTCCACATCCAGGTCCTGTGACTGGAAAAATGCCGTTTTGAATGCAGCTATGCTCAATGCTTCCCCCCTTCTTACACTGGCCTCTAAGGAAATAGTTTGCTAGTGAAGTCATTACTATCTGCATTAAGTTTCGTTTCTTCTGCCCTGACTCATTTCTGTGAGTAACCAATGAAATGTTACATTTAACTTTCTAATTCCTGTCTAAGTTTCGATTCCTCTACCTCACTTCTATGGACCAATCAAATGCTTAGCCATAGGTTTCGTTACCCCTTGCCACTATAAAGGCAAGCAATTAGTTTCTATTTTCTTTGTCTCACCCTTCAGTGACACCCATGAGCTCGTGCAATCTGAATAAAAATTACATTATTCCACAAGAAACATCTTCGATCTGTTCTGTACTCCTATTTTTGGGGTAGCTACCTCTCCTTTGAGGTGACAGTCCGAAAATCACTGAGATCTCCAGTTTGATCTGTATGGTTTCCTAGTTTTTGCTCCCCATCTTCTTGTGTTCCCCAAAGCTTTTCAGGGCTATTAATAACCACACTGGACTTAGCATTTGTATAGCCCCCCCACACACACACACTCCACACTCAGTGAAATAACCTCTTCTGTAGAGTCCTCTTCCTAGTGTTTAGAAATACAAATGCAGCTCACAAAATTGTCAGCATGAAAGCACTTTTTTTGATGTTCTCAGAAAATGTAAATTTAATCACGATAAGTGCTTCCTCCAAATGTAGCTTTTCTTTGTAGCAGGAGTTTGCCTATTACAATAGCAGAAATATATTCAAATAGATAAAGTATAAAGGCGAATGACCTTTTCTGCGAAATGCATTTTATGATAACTCTGACGGCTTTATTATCCATCATAAAGATTCCCCCTCCTGTTGCAAAAGGGAGAGGGAGACTAGACTATCCATTGCCCCCCCTTTTTGGCCTCTAGCCAAAAGGCCCTGGGACCTGATTGAGAAATAATATCCTCCCCTCACAAAGCACCCCATCTTCAGAACGGGTTGGTGCCATTCTACTTGTACTAGAAAATAGTATTCATTCATTTTGTTCGTCTTAATGACAACATTTGTGGTTGCGTCGCTAATATGGAAGCTGCCAGACATAAATTACTGCACAATAGGGTTCCCAAACAGCAGTCCTTTTATTCTACTTCTCATTAACATTCAGACTATTTTTTTCCAGTTGCACAGACCAGAGGCTGTGACGGATTTAAGAAAAACATATTTTACTATATTTTATGCCCCACTTTTCTTCCATTATGTGGCTCTCCGAGGGGCCACGCATGGTGTTTCTATCTGAGTATCTTGATTTTTGTTGTAGCTTCATGTAGCTTCCGCCTGTCATGAAGGGATTGTAAAGAATGTTTGATAAAATGTAGAAAATCCCATCAAGGCAAAGGGGAAAAAAGAGGAGAGAAAAACAAAAACAAAAATAAACGCCAAAACAAAACAAGGAACCCTTAAATGCAATTGCATTTCATTGCGAGTTTTTGTGCATACATCTGCTACTTCAAAATTTGTAGAAAATATATCTTTATTGTTGTTTTGACTTATATAACACTCCATAGTGTTGTTGGAGTACTCTGTGGGCAGTTTACAGCATAATTACACAAGGAATGCTTTGCCTTCCAGCAAGCTGGTTGGGTACTCATTTTACTAACCTCAGAAGGATGGAAGGCTGAGTCAACCTTGAGCCAGCTACATGAACCTGCTGGGATCAAACTCAGGTTGTGAGTCGAGGCTTGACTCTCCAGGCCCTCCTCTAATTGGAAGGGTTGTATCTCATTGACAGAGCAAGATGCTTTGCATACATATATTCCCATATCTGACCCTTGGCATAATAAAGCTGGGGAAGACCTGAGTTTGAAACTGTAGAGATCTATTCCCTATATACTGTATTAGAGATGGGCATGAAACAAGCTTTTAATTTGTTTCATTATTCGTTATTTGTTTCATTAGCTAACAAAACAAATAACGAACCAACCCATCAAAGAAAAACGAAACAAAACAGAAATTTCCATTTTGTTTGCTTCATTATTAGTCGTCCCCCCCACACACACACACCTTGTTGCCACCTTCCTGGTCATTGAATTCTGGAAGCTGCTACCTGTAGAAGCGCTGGCCCCAAGCCAGCACCTCAAAAAGCCCCCAGCTGGGGACTTTTTAAAATAAAAAAGAAATAAAAAATAAAATAAAAAAGGAGTGCAGCCCCAGCCCCAGGGGCTGCTTGGTCGGTGCTCTAATCCCCCCCCCGAAAAAAAATAAAATGAGTGCCGACCTGGCCCTAGGAGCCGTGTGGTCGACACGCAAAAAATAAAATAAAAAATCAAGCCAGTGCCTCGAAAAGCCACTGCCGCTGCCGCCATCAGGATTGCTGCAACTGCTGCCACCAGTAAGGACTCGAACTACTCCGGCTGGTTCGGGTTCGTATGAATTTTTTTAAAATTCGTACCAAACCGAACCAAGGGTGGGCCCGAAACAGAACTAACTGAGCCATCGGATTTCTGTTTCGTGCCCACCTCTACTATATATACAGATAAAGCTGAGCTCAGTGGGACCATTAGTTTAATTTGGCAGGTGAGTGTATCCCAAAAGTCATGAGTACTTGAAACTCAACAAGCAGCTGACATCTTTAACAATCTATTTTCATTGGAACATAGGCAATGAAAACAAGTCATTAAAAATACCGGCTGCATGTTGAGTTTTAGGGTATTTGTACGTGACCCCTAAACTCCGCAGCAAATGGCTGCCAGCTCCGGAGCTTACAATTGTTTCCCCACCAGCTCCGGAGTTTGCAGAAAATTAAGTGCGACCATGCCCACCTAAGCGCGTCCCAGCACACTTTTATTGTACCTGCTCTAGGAGGGTGAAAATCCCCTGGTCCGGATTTAATCTGGTGAGTGTGGGGCTCTCCTCACTTCTGTTTGTTTTTTTTGCCTCCCGCCCCTCCCGAAGGGGCGGGAGGCAAAAAAAAACAACCAAACAAACAGAAGAGAAGGAATCAGGACAAGGACGGGGCTCCAGGCAGCTTCAGAGGTGAGCCTGCATTTTTTCCTCTTTTTTCCTCCCTCCCCTCACGCAGACAGGAGCAAAGAAGTGCGGAGGGGTGGGGACGCAGAAAGAGCAACGAACCCCCAAGATCCCTGGTCCGAATTTAAGTGGCCAGCGGATCTTAGGAGTCATGTGAAAAGGCCCTAAATCTGTTTGTCTATTGTAGTATTTCGTTGTATGTTGTCTGGTTGATTGAATTTGATTCAGATTATTGTGAACTGCCCAGAGTTCCTTTGGGAAGATGGGCGGTATAGTGATGATGATGATGATGATGATGATGATGATGATGATGATGATGATGATGATGATGATGATGATGATGATGATGATAAAGTGAACTTTTAAGAACTCTCTCCTAGCAAATTACATCCCTTGCCATGTTTGGACTTCTATACCTGCTTTGAAAAAAGGAGCTTGCTCTCGAAAGCTCAGCAACTTTTTTTATTTTTCTCCTAGCAGCCTAGGAAGGTATTATCCATTAGTCTAGTTAGATATTGAGGAGGCAAGCTATGCCAAATAACAGCAAGGCACTGCTAGTTAAGGCAGTTTGCACTAGTTAGCCTTAAAGAGCAATAGTTCATAGGATGGATCATTTAAGGTTCTCAACCTGTGGGTCCCCAGATGTTCTGGACTGCAACTTCCCTTCCAGCACAGCAAGTGGTGGAGGCTTCTGGGAGTTGCAGTCCAGGAACATCTGGGCACCCACAGGTTGAGAGCCACTGATTTAGGAGGAAGTGAAGAAAATAAACACAGAGTCTTGGGTCATCCATAAGAGAGATCAGAATAACAGTTTTCTCGGGGCATCTAATGAAATTTGGCTGCATTGGGAACTAAAAGTGTGACTGTATATTGCCCCTCATTATTGTAAGTCACCTTGAAGCCCTTTTCCAAGGAGAAAGGTGGGGCAAAAATATTCATAAATAAATAAATAAAATGTAGGTTGGGGCGGTAAATAAAAAAATATAAACACACTATTAGGTGGTTCTTAGAGGTTTTGCAGCATGGTTTTCCAAGGTTTCTGCTCGCACGGAGGGGCTCCACATGCAGGGCAGGCTTTCCTCTTCCATCATCAGCACCCACCTTTATTGGGGTCTTTCCTTACCTACCTTCCATAACACATTTGAAGGAAGGGTTTGGTGGTGATAATGGAAAGGGTGATGGAGCCTTGAGCAGCCTTTGGCCGGGTTCCCTGAAAGCCGTGGTTGGTGCCAAAGGAAGAATGGCTTATATCTGAGAGGCCTGGAATGCTAATTTCATGGGGAGGGCTGGAAATGGGAAAAGAAGAGAGAGCAACCTAACCTAAGAAGGCAGCCTGCTCTCTGTGCCTATCAAGGAAGATTAGCTCACAGCAACAGCCAGGGAGCGAGGAGGGAGAGAGAAAGGAAGGGGAGAAATAATTGGCAGAGTGGGAAAAGATGGAAATGGCCAAGAGCCTTGGCAGTAACAAGGGGCAAAGTTCAGTTATTGATTTGAACTAACCATCTTTGTCTGGAGGCTTTTTTTGTTCGCTCGTTTAAAACTCCTGGCTCCAAGATCTGAGCTCCAAACCCGTGAAACTCATGTAAAAGAGTTGATAGATAGATAGATAGATAGATAGATAGATAGATAGATAGATAGATAGATAGATAGATAGATAGATAGATAGATAGATAGATGTGTTTCCCGAAAATAAGACACTGTCTTATATTTATTTTTTCTCAAGAAGACACACTAGGGCTTATTTTCAGGGGATGTCTTACTTTTATTAAGTATAAAATGCTTGAATGTCAGCCCTGCACACAACCATAGCCACGCCCATCACTAGGTCTTATTATCAGGGTAGGGCTTATATTTAACAAATGCATAGAAATCCTGCTAGGGCTTATTTTGGCAGGAGGTCTTATTTTCAGGGAAACAGGTTAGATAGATAGATGATAGATAGATAGATAGATGATAGATAGATAGATAGATAGATAGATAGATAGATAGATAGATAGATAGATAGATAGATAGATAGATAGATAGATAGATAGATAGATAGATAGATAGATTTGAGTGCGTTCGTTTTGTGAGATAGATCCGAGTGTGTTCGTTTTGTGTCTGGTGTAATTGAATGTTTTGGGGACGGTGAGTGCTGGGTTGAGCTGTAGCTAGATGTGGGCAACGTGCGTGCGTTGTAAACGTGCGTGCGTTGTGGTAAGGAGAAGGCGATTAGCATTTTCAGCGTGAAACCTTTTGGTCAGCAGGAAAAGATTAAAAGGGAAGCAGTTTGACACATCAGATCTAGAAGCACTTCTTGCTGCTGAGACTCTTTTAGAGACTTTGAAATGCCCCTCTTTTGTTGACAAAGCATGCAAATGTTCTCATTATTTCCTGTGATTTGCATTATTAAAGAAATCTTACTACCCAGACTGAAAACTTTCTCCCCCCTCCTCCCGCTTGTATTGTTGAAGAGAGAGACAGCCAGGCTTGCTGACAGTGGAGGCTCAAACTCAGTTAACCACATATAGTGCAGAAGCATTTTATTTTTATTTTATTTCAGATGCTTTAATTATTTTACCATGCCGTGCCGTAAGAAGATGGATGATTCCTAGATAAACAGTAGCCCCATCTACTTCTGTTTTCCAGGGACTTTTAAGGGATGCAGCTCTAATTAAATGCTAATCCTTTTTAAAAGAAGGAGAAGAAAAATTAAAGGAATAAAGTGATTTGAGGTGCAGATTCCACTCCTAGATTTAGCCAAAGGATCTTCCAGAACTGAAATCCTGTTTGGATTATGTAACACCACTTCTCAATATCAGATTCAACCTCATGACCTGACTATGGAACAGCCACTTTTATTCTATGAAGCCAGAGTTACTGATCATCTTTGAGGATTAATACATAGCTGTGTGTGATAATCTCCACTTCCAGGGCTTACAAGGGATATGGGAAAATCCTAGGAGGCATCTTTCCTGGCAGCCATACAGTGGCCAGAATCCTGTTGCTTGGTGCAGTAAATTGCACTAGAGTAGCCCCATCAGATCAATGGGGATTTCACGAGTCATCTCTTCCATAAATTCTCTTGATTCAAGTGGGCTTTCCCTGACTTGCTGTGCTTAAAATATGTAGCAGGTAGAATAGGCCCATTTGAACAGAGCCTCATGGCACAGTGTTTAAATGCCTGTACTGCAGGTAAAACTGTGCTCACGATCTGGGGTTCAATCCCAGGTAGCAGGCTCAAGGTTCACTCAGCCTTCCATCCTTCCGAGGTCAGTAAAATGAGTACCCAGCTTGCTGGGGGGTGGGGGTGGGGCAATGTGTAGCCTGCATACTGTAATTAAACTGTAAACCACCCAGAGACTACTTGAAGTGGTATAAGGCGGTATATAAGCAGAACACCTTTTGCTTTTGAAACAAAGGAATTTTGGAGGAAGGGACTCACCAATCCCCCATTAATCCATTGGACCTAATCTAGTGTGATTTACTGTGCCAAACAACGGGTTTGTAGACAGTGGTATCTACAGTACATTATTACAGCAGTTTGATGCCATATTAACCTCTCTGGCTGCACCCTATGGCATCCTGGAATTCATAATTTGGTGAAGTGCTTAGAGGTGTCTGTTACACAACTCTAGTAACTGCAGTTTAGGGACTTACACTAGCTCTCCAGCAAAGAATTCAAAACTCCCAACTGCGCTATAAATCCCAGGAACCTAAATCATGGGTCCATGACTGCTGGAGTGGTATCCCACTGCTACAACTTGGTGTGCATGTGCTCTTAGACAATGGTTCTTAAACTTGGGGTCCCCAGATGTTCTTGGACTATCACTGCTAGAAATCTTGGTGAGCCCAGCTAATGGTGAAGGCTTCTGGGCATCTTAGTCTAAGAATAACCATGGACCCCAAGTTTGAGAACCACTCCTCTTAGAGATGTGGACCGGGGTCCTATTCTAATTTTCTTCATTGGCATAGTTTTCAACAGCAAATTGTGGCAATTTAAGAAGTCATCCTAGTAGGCATCTCTTGATGTATGCCAACTTCTTAACTTGAAGTAGTTTGCTATGAAGATTTCCTTTGGTCATGTTTGGGTGGTAGCCATAAGGAGAAGAATTCTGGCTGGGCTAGCCAAGGATAGGCTTTTGCAATGGCATTCCATGTTGTGTACAGCAGTGGCTGAACAGTTAGATTGGGACCAGGGGAAGGCAGCTTCTTCTGAGCTATGCAACCCCTGGGTAATCATGAGTCATTCACTCCCTCTTTCAGCCTGACCCACAGGATTATTGTATAGTTGATATGGGGTAAGGGGAGAACTGTGTGTACTTCCTTGGCTTCCCTGGAGAGAAGAGTACTGTCAATGTTGTACATAAATAAATAAATGATCAACAGTCCAAAATGTCTATTTTGCAACAGTTGCTGCAGCCAAACAGTTAAGAGTCATGCACAGGATATTTATCCAAGTCTGGAAATTCCAGTTTACCCAAACTGTGTGACCTCAGTCTACACGGCTTGAAAGCAGGGATGGGAAAGTAATATTTGGCACCAAAGCCATTTTATCTGCTCCTCCACAACCCTATGGTAATATAGAAAGTTCTGATCTTTAATTGAGGGCTGTATGTTTTGCTAGGTGTCAAGGGATGCAATATTGATGTGTGGAGTACATCATTAGGTTCTTAGGTTATATTTTTAAAATTGTACAATGATATTTTATTAGTTTTTAGAAGTGTTTACCTTCAGGTTTTCTGTCCAAAAAGGCATGACACAGAAGGAAATGAAGGCAGGGAGGGATGAGGAAAACAAGAAAAAAAGGGAAGAGACATCTTAAGAAAAGCACACAAAGACAAACCCTTTTCTTATCAGATAAAGCTTGTTTGACCTCAGTTAATGTCAAGAAAACCCTGAAAAGGGTGGCCATAATTCAGAATTGACTTGATGTCAATTGGCAGCTGGAGAGGGGGAGGGGGAGAGCATTTCCCTGCATTTCCCTGTCTGGTCAGTAATAACAAAATGGGTTAAAAGCACAGAGTGCAACAAATTGTCTGCGTTATCAGAGCAGCCCTATAACAATACTGCAGAGAAGTGAAGTTTAAATATAAAGAATCCCTTTTGAAATGGGAGCGTCCAACACTGCTTTTTGTTCTGTGCCAAACGGAAAGTGTTAACGTTTCTCCTCGTAGAAGAGTAGATCAGTTTGCTTTTAAACTTATTTTCGCAAGTGGCTGTGCCGGGGAACAGTGGAGGGTCATTTTTCCTTCAGCTGGACAGAGAAGTGAGGAAAAGTGGAAGAAAGAAAAGTCCCCAAAGGTTGTGGAAAACCTCAGAAGAAGGAGGAAATGAGCCATTAAGTCCTTGAGGTTGATTTGAGCCTTGGCTGCATCCGTGTTTGCTCAGGTTTTAGGGCTTGTTAGTGGTCCGGTTGTGGCAAAGGACAGCAAAACCATAGTTATCCTACACAGGGAGCAAAGGCCTCGTTGATCTCTGGCAGTTCTAGAAACACTGGCGTGTCTCTTTGACAGAAGAAGAGACCTTCTGGCATGGGGAAGAAACCTAAGAGCATCCTTGTGTTGCCAGCGGTGAATGTTGTTCCCTGATAAACAGGATCAAGGGCTTAGCTGGTTCTTGTGAAGGTGAAGAGAAACCACTGGGGTTGCCGCCGTTGACAGAGGTAAAAGGCCAGGCTGGGCCAGACAGGCAGGAGTAGAAAGAACAGGCCCTGGCTTTGCAGAAAGGATCCCAGTGCGGAAAAGTGGTGAAGGAAGGCGCTCCTTCATCGCCGCTCGAATTCCATTTGCACTTAGCAATCCCTCTGAGGGTTGCCAAGACCTCCCGAGGGAAATGATCTCCTCTCCTCCCAGTTAGGCAGCCAAACGCCACATCGGTTTATTTGCACCGGTGGCTTTGTGGATTTTGGCTTCTCGCTGAGGTATTTCCTCCTGCCTCACATCCCTACAGAGAGATTTCTAGCCTTAGCGGTGGCCAAGAAGTGGGATTTGAGGCTCCAGAGGGAGAACATTTAATACGTTTCCCTCGCCGAAGATATACTTGCAGTAGGGAGATGCATATTGGGGGGGGGAGCTCTGCTGGGTCAAGGTGGGGTCTCCCAGTGTACAGAAGGGATGTATTCGAGCCCCGGTGGGTGCCCTAGGGAGCACCTGTGCGAATGTGCAAACACCTCTTTGCTATTTTAATCCTCTGTAAGACACTTGGGATTTCTGTGCATCTGCCGCTGTAGGGCTAGAATACTGGACTGGATCGGCCGAGGACATATATTTTTTCAGAGTGTAGTAGCATCAAACCTTTTATTTAAAAATTCCTCACCTGGTTTTGGTGCTGATTTTTCTTCCAAGGGAATAGGTGGCCTTCCAGCCAGATGTTGAAGTGGAGCTCCTGCTAGTATTGCTGGTGGTTAGGGATGATGGAATTTGTAGTCCAGCAGCCCTCTGGACTACACTATCTTGAGTTCCCCATCCATACCGAGATAGACCAAGAGTCCTTAAACACTGTTAATGCAAGAGGTATGGTTAGCACACTTACTCTTAGTGCAAAGGAGTTATAAGAGATTTGTGGCACAGTGGTTAAACTGATGAACTGCAGCTATAACTGCCCACAACCTAGAGTTCAATCCCAGGTAGCAGGCTCAAGATTCACACAACCTTCCATCCTTTTGAGGTCAGTAAAATGAGCACCCAGCTTATTGGGGGTGAGTGGGCAATGTGTAGCCTGCATAAATCAGATGGGTGGTATAGAAATCCAATAAATAAATAAATAAATAAATAAATAAATAAATAAATAAATAAATAAATAAATAAATAAATAAATAAATAAATAAATAAATAGGAAACTGCCCAAAGAGTGCTTTAAGCACTATAGGGTGGTATATAAACAGAACACTTTGTGGTTTTTTGTTGTTTTTTGTTTTAATGCTGAGATAACCTTAAATCCATTTAAATCTGCTGACACACTGTAGTAGTGACATCCATTGCTAACCTGATACAGTGGTACCTCTACTTATGAGCAGCTCTGCTTATGAGCAATTTGACCTAGGAGCGGAAAATCACTCCTAAGGATGTTGACAACCTCAAGTGGCTACAGAGGAGGGTGACCAGGATGGAACATATGTCTTATGAGGAGTAGCTTAGGGAGCTGGGAATGTTTAGTCTTACAAAAAGAAGGTTGAGAGGGAATATGATAGCCATGTTCAAATATTTGAAAGGATGACATATCAAAGAGGGGTCTGGCTTGTTTTCCATGGCTTCTGAGACTAGGACTCAGAGAAATGGTTTCAAACTACAGGAAAAGAGATTCCATTTGACAGAGCTGTTCAGCAGTGGAATATGCTGCCACGGCCACGGAGGGTGGTGGAGTCTCCTTCTTTGGAGGCTTTTAAGCAGAGGCTGGATGGTCATCTGTCGGGAGTACTTTAATGGGACTTCCTGCATGTCAGGGGGTTGGACTGGATGGCCCTTGAGATCTCTTCCAACTCTATGATTCTTTGATTAATAAATCTATATATTTTTTTCATTTTCACTATACCCAAATCACTTACTTATCGTGTCTATTGATAGGGATGGCAACTGAAAATAGACCAGAACATTCTTACTGTGGTAACTGGCATGCTCATTGCTCTGTTAGCCCGTTCTCTCTATCAAATATGCGGAATACGTGACAGTGTGAGCAATTTCATCAAATTAACTGGCAGGTCTTCCTGTCGTGTTCCTTGCTGTCACCAGGTTGAGCTAATGGTATGGAATTAACCTTGTTTGTTTTTTATTTCTTGGCATGCATTATAATGGAGTTTAAAATTGTAATTAAAATGTTTAGGGAAACCCTAACTGACCTGCATAAATAGCACCCTTCTTCAGCATTAGTTGAACACCTCATTCTAATCTTTATTAGCACGGGAGACACACTAATTAGAGGAAGCAACCTAGCTTGGGAATTGCAAAGTAATTATTAAAATCAGCAGCAACAACCATTGCTATAAGAGGCAAAAAGTTTTGCTGGATGCTGGCAACTGATTTGTCTGTACATTTTGAATGGGAAAGTTCTGGTTTAAAAGAAAAAAGAACATGCAAAGTAAATGAATAAAATAAAAGAATCATAACATTTCTTTTTCATTTAATTCCACAGGGCTTGATCTATTCTGTGTTGTGGGGAAGGGGGAAGAACCCATCAACTTTCTGCAGTTGAGCTAATGATCATTGATTGCATTTGTCTTATGCAATTTGTTTTAATGAGACAGAAAATCTTCCAAGAGCTATGTTGTATGCATCAGCTTTGGCTCGCCTATTGATTTAGGTTGAAAACGATAAAGGGAAGAGAGGAAGGGGGATTGAATAAGCCTACCAAATGTACCTTTCTTTTCTTCCTGTTCCAGCGGAGGGCAAAAACATGTAGCTCTCTCTCTGGTTCTTCCCCCATCTCTCTCTCTGGTTCTCCCCCCCATCTCTCTCTCTCTCTCTCTCTCTCTCTCTCTCTCTCTCTCTCTCTCTCTCTCTCTCTCTGTGTGTGTGTGTGTGTGTAGAGTACCTTAATCCTGCAGTAAAGAGGGAAGCTCTTGCACACTCTACAGTGTTTCCTCCATGAGTAGGTTAAGCAAATGGCAAAGTGTCCTATGACAGAGGAGAGCCTCAGTTCAGGTGTTTCCAATTGAAGCTAAACAATTCAAGGAGCCATTGTAGCCATCAGGTGTGAAATACATGATTTGTATTTGGAAGGCAATGGGATCAGCCCTGGAAAATACTTCTTTACCCAGTGTGTTGTTAGTCTGTGGAACTCCCTGCCACAGGATGTGGTGATGGCATCTGGTCTGGATGCCTTCAAAAAGGGATTGGACAGATTCCTGGAGGAAAAGTCCATCACAGGTTACAAGCCATTATGGGGATGTGTAATCGCCAGGCTTAAAACCAGGGTATTTCAAGGGCCAGATGCAGGGGAGTGGTATCAGGAGACAGATACCTAGTCTCGTGTGCTCCCTGTAGCATTTGGGATACAGGAAACTGGATGAGATGGGCCCTTGGCCTGATCTAGCATGGCTCTTCTTATGTTCTTATGTTCTGATGCTACTGTATAGATCAGTGATTCTCAACCTGTGGGTCCCCAGATGTTCCTGGACTGCAGTTCCCAGAAATTCTGGCCAGCTTAGGTAGTGATGAAGACTTCCGGGAGTTGCAGTCCAGGAACATCTGGAGACCCAGAGGTTGAGAACCACTGGTATAGATGAACTGATGATCCAACATGACAAGCAATAGATATACATTTCTAGCATGTTTGCTGGCAAAACCCAGTATCCTATTGATTTATCTCAACTCTTCCCTATCTTCCCAGATGTTAGACTATTTCTAAAATCCCTAACCATTGGCTGTGTTGGATGGCGCTTCAAGAAGTTTGAGGTCCAGCCATATATGTGGGATATAATTGGGGATCATTGCGTTGTAGCAAAAGATTTGCAACTGAATAACCTCTGGGACAGCTCCAGCTCCTTGATCTAGTTTCTCCACTTGCTGGCCGAGGGACAAAAGAAGGATGGAGAAAATGACCTTCAAGAACACTGTTTGCAAACCACTGGTTTTGTCCCACAGACCTTCCTTTTCTCATCTGAAGCACAACATGCTGCTGATAAAGCATTAGCAAATTTATTATGCAATATATAGTACACATGACATACAACTATTAGCATCCCACTTGATGTAAGGTTCAACTAAGACTCTAGAAGTTGCCAGGGAGGGAAAAAATAAACTCCTTGGTTCTTTGTGCCATGTGCATTTAAATAAGAAACATCCTTGTAATAGTCTGAGAGCTCCAGATATCCTAATGTAGCTTTTCCTAGCATGGTAATCTGAAAGGTGTTTGGACTACAGCACCTTAGTCATTGACCACAGTAGCTGGGGATTTTCAGAGTTGTAGTCCCAGCATGTCAACAAGAGGCACCAGCGATTATGGAGGTTGTGCCCTCAAACGTCTTGAAAGTACACATTTGAGGAAAATTGCTGTCAATGCGTCTGACCTTTGGGATTATTCCCAAGATGGCTGTCAAGCATGTTTTGATCTAGTTTTATTGATTGGCCTTCATGGAGTAGAGATAGCATCTTGAATTTATGTCAAGGTTTTAACTTTCCAATCCCAGTGAGGAAAGTAGTTCTGAAGTGCACAGGGCAAAGGAAACTGGATAGTGCCTGCTCCCTTCAGTGCAGAGTTGTAAGCGCCAACTTCTGCTTATTTCTTCTTATTTTGCTTCCTTGGTTGCCTTCTTACCTTTTCCTCTTATATTAAAAAGCACAACTTCTTATTGCAAGCCCTCCTTCCTCAAGAAGAAAGTTAGCCAAGTATTCTCCAGTTGTGAGGTCCCACCATTCCTTTGACAGCTGTATTTTCATGATGATATGTGGTAAATTGGGGATCCTTCTTTTTAATATGAGTTTGTGTTTTCTGAACCACCTTGAGTTGGCACGGTGAGAAATGATGGGGTATATTTTCTTATTAAATCTTCATCCTCATCCTCATTTGCTAGTCTGATTCCAATGTTGGGATGCCACTTGGGCAGTTACAGTACTTCACGTCCATTATGTCTCTGTTACTTTGCACTTAGGAGCGCTACAAAAAAAGTTACTTCACGTCCGTCGCACAACTACTGAAATTTGTCTCAACCACGCCCCTGGAACGGGTGCTAAGTGTGACAATACTGTACCTGGTGCTGGGGTAGGGTTTTCCCTTATCATTCTTTGTTCCCGCTTTCTGTTCCGAGACAAGACACCGTGTAGTAACGACTGTCACGCAACAATACATTCATTTCTCTCAGAAAACTGTGTCGGCTTTGTTTTTGACTTTTCAGAAGCAAAATATCGAAAAAGAATTTTAAGCCCCCCCCCCCAAAAAAGGAAAAAGGAAGCTAGACAAATTCGGTGTTTGTCACAGTACAAGACCGTTAGGTAACACTTGTCCCGAGACAAGTTATTATGACCATGGGAACATTAAACAGGGACAAAACCACATGAAGGTTGACGCTGTCATGGTACAAAACTCGTTGGGGAACAAAGAAGGATATGAAGTAACTACCTTAGCTCTCCTGCTTCCACACCTCTTTGTCTAGCACTTGTAGCACTGTTATCATTTGGATTATGAATACTGTACGTGGAATAAGACTAGAAGTGGAATATTCTTGGCAGATTCGGGAGGGAGCAGTATAGGAGTTGGCTGTAGTCCTGGAGCGTGTGACAAGCTTTGAAAGAAACTTCTGAGCAGAAGCTCAATGTCTGAAACATATGGTCATTCCTTCAGGCACAGTAATTTATTAACCTCTGTTCAAAAAAGCAGAAACCTACAGAGATTCCAGAGGAATTTTCCCTCCCCTCCCCTCCCCCCGCTCCTTTTTAATCTTCTCTTGAGCTTCATCCGAAACGAATGTGGCATCTATGGACTAAAATGTCTTTACAAAAAAGAAAATCATTCATTTTTAAAGTCCTGGCATTCTTGCCCACGCGGTATAACGTCGGCTACTTTCTTTAAGGGGCGATGTTCACTGAAGGAGTGGCAGAAAGAGAAAGAGTTGGTTCCTGTCATTTTGTAGACCAAGAGGGTCGTACACGTGCAAACTCTAATGCAGCCACGTGTGCACACACACACACACACACACACACACACACACACACACACATCCCAAACCTGCCTGCAGAAGACCCACGGCCCTGTGTAACTTGCGCGAGGGCTTATGGAAATGGATAACTGTGAAGCATCTTATGCTGTTACCAAGTCATCCGTAGATGGAGCTGCAGCTGAGCTGGGGGGTCTCCTAAGATACGTTTAATTACACAAGCAGCATGCATTGCTCCCGCTACTCAGATTCATTTTCCCAGCAAGGGCTGGAGGAAATGAATTCGTTCAACAGTTGCTTAGTTAGAACAGGGTTTACTGTTATGATGCTTCTCGGTTGGCTGGCATTTTGCCTGCGTCTGCGGGTAGCCTGGGCTAATCCTAGCAAAGCAGGAAAGCTGGCAAAACAGAGAGGCATCAGTGCACCAAATGTCTGTGAAGAGAGGCAGAAGGCTGCCAAGATGTAGTAGACGGGAAAGGGGTTGAGCTTCTGCCTCCCTACCACCACCACCATCCGCCCACCCCTGAATTGCTGGTGGTGTTTGGTGTTATTGCCTGGTTCCAGGGCCTTCGCTCCACTGCTCTGTGCTCATCTATCTCTAAAATATCTCTAGCCATTAGAGTTGAAGCAGCGGCGTTTTGCACTGACAGTTATTGGTTAACGGAGCATCTGATAATTGCTCACCTGTCGGCCGGAAATTAAACGAAGGCTGAATTGAATATCGTTTCAAAGTGATGCTCGGTGATCAGATGAAGTTGGCTTTTTATTTTGGAAGAAAGCTCACTGCCCCGTTTTAAAGCTGCCCTTCATACCCGTGTTTTCAGATTCACAACCTCTTGGCGTGGGCCACAGTGGCATACTGACAGGTCTTATCCTCCTGCGTTTGTAAATTTGGTTTCTGCTCTTTTTGAGCCTTGTCTCCAATCTTTTCCTTTTATATTAAAGAGTGTTCTTGATACTGTAGCATGGTGCAATCAAAGCCACCATGTGTGTATGGAGTTTCTCCTTCCACTCTCCAGGACCGCAACCCTGCTACCAACTTGCAATATAAATTGAAAAGCAGAAATTCTGCTTGCCCAATAAACAGATGAAACCTTATAAGCCTTAGCTGAGAGGTCCATTTGCTTGTCAAGACCCATGAATGTCTCTTTTCACAGAAAAGGAAATTATCAGGTTCATAAGAACATAAGAACATAAGAAGAGCCCTGCTGGATCAGGCCAAAGGCCCATATAGTCCAGCTTCCTGTATCTCACAGTGGCCCCGCCAAGTGCCTCTGGAAGCACACAAGACTAGATATCTGTCTCCTACTACCACTCCCCTGCATCTGGCCCTTGACATACCCCGGTTTTAAGCCTGGAGATGACACATCTCCATCATGGTTTGTAACCTGTGATGGACTTTTCCTCCAGGAATCTGTCCAATCCCCTTTTCCCCTTTTGAAGGCATCCAGGCCAGATGCCATCACCACATCCTGTGGCAGGGAGTTCCACATACTAACAACGCACTAGGTGAAAAAAAATTTTTTTGTCTGTTCTCACTCTCCCAATCCTCAATTTGAGTGGATGTCCCCTAGTTCTGGTATTTTGTGAGAAGGAGAAGAGCATCCCTCTATCCACTTTACTCATGCCCTGCATTACTTTGTATGCCTCAATCATATTTATTTATTTATTTATTTATTTATTTATTTATTTATTTATTTATTTATTTATTAAGCTTTTATACCGCCTATTTCCCAATGGGACTCTAGGCGGTTTACAGAAAGCATCAATAAAACAATAAGATAATAAAACATCTATTAAAAAAACCATCAATGAGGGCCAGCAAGAAATAGCAGGACAGAGGGAAACCCCTCGATATAGCCCTCAGGCACCTTTTTTCCAGTCTAAAGAGCCCCAAATGTTTTAGCCTTTCCTCATACGGGAAGTCCCCCAGCCCAGTAATCGTTTTAGTCGTTCTCTCCTTCATCTTTTCCAGTTCGACTATGTCTTTTTTGAGATGCAGTGACCAGAATTACAGTGTACCATGTGCATGTGAAATAAAGCACCTGCTTTTTCCTTAAACTAATAAAAAAGTAAGAAGAGCCATTGGCTAGCAACATTGTAACTCATTAAATCCTAAGTAATGGCAGGAAGGATTTCTTGTTGGTGGTAAAGCATCAAGGAACTAATTACAGTGGTACCTTGTATAAAGAAATTAATTCGTTCCAAATGAAATTATGTTAAGCAAATTTTCCTTTATACAAATTCCCATAGGAATGCATTGAAAATGGAGTAATCTCATTTTTATGTTGTACAGATTCTCCCCATAGGCGATTATGTTAAGCAAATTTCCCCTATCCGGAATTTTTTATGTTGTACATATTTTATGTTATACAAGCTGTTTGTTATACAAGGGTCCACTGTACTTTTTGAAGCAACATTTCAGGCCGCACTGTTTTCATATATAAACACAGTGGCTGAAGCGCAACCAAACTCTGCTCATTACTGGCCATGGTTGGCAGGACTTATGTTTACATGTGGGTTTGCCTTGGTTTAAAATGAACGTTATTGACCAAATACTTTACCTCCTGGAAACTAATCGTATCAGAGCCTTTCCTACACTGCCAGGCACTGTGATATTTAGAAGTAAGTAATTTGGGAGGCTGAGGGGTGAATCCTCAATCGGACCTGTTGTATATGGGTCTGTTTGTGTGTGGAAGAGTATTTGCCTTGGTTCCCCTGCATGTTGCTAAGAAACACTGAGGTATTTTGAATTGTGAAGATGACCCCTTCACCATCTCATCAGTGTATTTTAATTTGTGAAATAGTAAAAAAAAAAAAAAAAAACTACCACCACAAAGGGTTTGGTTTAGATGGAGTGTTTTGATTAGGGCCCTGAATTTCAGAAATGTTTCCTGTTTCCTATTCCTCTCTTTCTCTGTGTCTCTCTCTGTGTTTGTGTTCCCTCTCCCGACCTCCCTTTTGCCATGGAAAGTAATTTGCTTTTGGAAACTTCGGAATTTAAATTCTCATATGTTCCTGGCTGATGGAAACGAGAGGTGGATATAAATACGCTGCCAGCCACCTGTCAGGTCCCGGTGCAAGGCTGTGTTTTGACACTGCCCAGATATATAGACCTGGAATAGCAGATTCTTTCTGGTTGACCGAACTATTAAATCTGGGAGAAATCCTGAGCATGCTGTGGCAAGATTGAAAGCTCAACCCGTTTGCTTTATGTGCCTCCTTGACCAGCTCAACTTTTACTGTGCACTTTACAGTATCTTTCTGTCTCCCCCTCCCAACACCCCGGAAAACTGCCCTTTAATAAATGGCACTTTGCAGATTGCTCACCAAAAAAATGTGTTAATAGCAGATGGAAGAGAAAAGGCGGGGGGATTTTTGCCTGCAAGAAAAGCATGGTATCTGGGATTTACATCTTCTGTGCTTCTGAATTTTATTTGGGATTTTAGTTAACATTCTGGGCGGTGGGAGGGATTAGAATAATTTCTCTTTTCAAAAAGGGATGAGAAATATTGGTCTGTGCTACAAATGTTCAGTCACTGATTTTCATTTTATGTATTTCTGTTACACTTTTTAATTGCCCCAACCCTTAGCAACTTGTGGCAGCTCGAGTGTCCCCTCCTGCCTTTGTATTCTCACAACAAACCTGTAAAGAAGGTGAGGCTGTGGGTGAAGAACTAGACCAAATTGATGCAATTGGTGGCAGTGTCTCTGTGATAATCTTGACTGTGCCGCTTCCTTGTAAATCTGACCACATAACCCGTCCTGTAAGCGGTATCAACACATTAAACCAGAGGCTGACAGGTGGGAATGTTCTATCATGATTGGCAAATATCCTAATTAGGTTGACCTCCTGACAACTCCACAACTAGTTGTTCCCTGAACTCCTTGCCCTCTGAAGATGCCAGCCACAGAGTCTGGCAAAACGTCAAGAAGAAAAACTTCCAAAACACGAATAGCCTGAAAAATTCACAACTATTTCTTTTAACTCTGTCACCATTAATCTTCATCTAAATACCATTATTATAAACCTTCCCACTGAGAGATTTATACAGTGATCCCCCACCTATCGCGGGGGTTAGGGACCTGACCCAACCCCCACGATATTTGAAAATCCATAATATGCAGATGCAGGTCGGGTGGGCCTGGGGCCCTTGTACTTAACCCCAGCCTCGTGCTGCCCTGAACGAGCCTGCAAGGGCTTTCCCTGGCCTTCTGGAGGCCCCCAAAGGGCCTCCCTGCAAACTGGAAGTGACTTCCAGTAAACCAGAAGTGACTTCTGGATCACCGAAAATCATTTCTGAGGCCTCCGACAGGCATAGAAAGGCCCTTGGAGGCCTCAGAAATGATGTTCTGCAAACCAGAAGTCACTTCCGGTTCACAGGGAAGCCATTTTGGGGCCCCGGGAAGGCCCTCGCAGGCCCGTTCGGGGCAGCACCAGTCCTGGTGTAAGTACGGGAGGCCTGAAACAGGCCTATTCCCTTTACCCCATGGGGCCTTTTTTCATTTAATGTGATCCCGCTATATCATGGGACCACAGTATATGAACCACGAATGGGCGAGGTACCACTCTACAGGTTTTTTTAAAATCTCTTTAAAATAAAATAACCTATAAATAGACCTTGCAGGAGCAGTTTTCCACACTAAGAGTGAACCCCCAAAAAAAGAAAAGACTTTAAATGTAGATATGGGACCTAATTATTATTATTTTCCTCACTATGTTCTAGCTATTGAAAGTTGAGATTGATCTCACAAGAAAAGAAGTCCAGTTGCCATGACTCAACATTCCGATAGCCTCCCCTGGATAACTGAGAATCTTCACAGACATAATGTGTTCTAGCTAAGATTACAGAGCCTTTTGAAGTGTATTGTGTCAAGCAGAGCTCAGGTTTTGTCCCTCCTGCCTTTTCCATGTTCTTTGTATTGACACTCTTCTGACACCAAGCATCATCTCCTCCTCGCTGATTTCCATGTGGTATTCCCATTGCCAGATAATTGGCTATTACTTGGATGACCAGCAAAAGCCTAGTTGTTCTAGCCAGCCTGGCCACCAATTATTCATCTAATTTTCTCCTTTAGAAGGAAGGTAACTATTTCAAGGACTGAAAAACCAGTGGAGTGTTTAAAAGAGAGAAGCAGGGGACTAATTAAATTATGGTATTTCAGGAAATGCAGCTGTTAGATAAGGAAGTGTGAGGTGTATAATTTTCACTTCTACACTTGTAGATGAGGTTATATATATGCGCTCTGCTGAAAGAGCTGGAAATGCCTTATTTGTGTGAAGCCTTGTGCTAAATAATGCTCATCCTCTAGGTATTTTGGATTAGAACACCCATTATTCCCAACCAGTATACCAGCGGTTCTTTCAAAACCTTTCAAATCCATTTATACGGATTGAGTTAATGGGTTAAATACTTCTTCTTTTCATCTTCTTAGCTGTCACAGCAGGCCAGTGAAGTATATATCAGTAGCGGCATATATTTTATAGAGGGGAAAATAAGTTTGAGAAAGACACGAATGCCCATTTTATGTTTTGTTCTTGGATGTGAAATGATTTCTTTCTATTCAGAGCTTCTCCAGTTGTGGGACTGTTGAGCTTAGAGGCAGGCTTATTTGAATCTCTGATACTTGTTGTATGTTTGCTTCTCCCTTCAACAGGGGAGAAGAACCCCCATGTGATTCAAATCTCTGTATAACTCTTTTGCTCCCCCAAAATATAACTGCAAAGCGTAAGCAGTAGACATGAGCACGACTCGACAAAATTCTCATTTCCGTTTCTGTTCCTCGTTTCCGTTATGCAACGAAACGGAAGAACGACAATTACTCTGCCAGAACTCAAACTCGAACCGAAAAAAGAAAAATTGGGTCTGATTTGTCATGTTGTCGTTCCTGGCATCGCGCAATTGCGCAATGCCAACAGCACAGAAAAAAGTTTTAAAAAGTAAAAAAAAAACCCGATTCCCGGCCAAAAAAGCAGGCGAAAATATGCCTGCCTGAGTGAGGGCACCTACCAGAGGGGTGGTTTCTGGGGGGGGTTGTCCCCGGCCTCCCCCCTCTCCTGTCCTTCCTGGGCTGCTCTGGCGGAGTGGCGGTCGGCGGCCGGCGGGCATCCTCTTCGTCCCGCCAATGTCGCCGCCTCGCCGCCTTGCCGCCACCATTCAAGCGGCACAGAAAAAAAGTTTTAAAAACCCGATTCCTGGCCAAATAAGCAGGCGGAAATATGCCTGCCTGAGTGAGGGCACCTGCCTGGTTTCTGGGGGGGGTGGTTTCTGGCGGCCGGCGGGGGTCCCCCCGGCTTCCCCTCCTCCTGTCCTGCACAGGCTGCTCTGGCAGGGGCATGCCTGAGTGAGGGCACCTAGAGAGGGGTGGTTTCGGGGGTCCCTGGCCTTCCCCTCCTCCTGCCATGCTCTGGTGCGGCGGTGCGGGGGATCCAAAATGGGGCGGGTGACCGCAATCTTTTTTTTGAAATCGTATCGTCGTGGTCCAAAAACACACCAAAGCACCACAGAAACATGCAAAAATTGCTATTTTAAAACTGCCAGATTTTTTACAGTAGCAGTGGGTTTTTCTTGCAACAAAATGTCTCCTCTGTCCTCCTCTCCATTGATTTTATTTTATTTTATTTTTTTATTTTTATTTTTACACCTGCGCAATGATGGGCTGGCCATGGGAGTGACCATGCAAATGTTTGGAGCCATTCCACCAATCCCATGGCCACTTGGCCAGGTTGACCACAGAGACTTCTGGGATGTGCCAATCGGGCATAAAAAGCCCATAATCGTAGCCCGAACCCTAAGCCTAAGCCTAAGCCTAACCCATACGCCAGTACACTGTCCTTCTAAGTGGGTCAGAGAGGCACCCAGAGGTGCACCCCAATACTCACCCTAACCTTACCTGTAACCCTAAGCCTAGCCCCTGCGCTAACCCTAACCCTAAGCCAAACCTGTGTACTTGCATTGCACTATACACGCAAGTACACTTCCCTTCTTAGTGAACCACAGAGCAGCCAGATAGTGGGCCTGTGGTCTACAGAGAGGCACCCAAAAGAGGTGCCTCTCTTCCTCTCAATGGTATGCATATCCAATTGGCTATGCATGCCATTTTGTAGCGGGTGAGGAGAGGAGGCACCCACGAGGTGCCTCCAGGAGCCCGCTTTCCCTTCATAGCGGGCCAGAGGAGGCACCCACCCCACAGAGGTGTCTCCAGGAGCCCACTACCCCCAAACCAGTACTAACGACAGACGAAAAAACAACACCATGAAACAACAAATTTTTGAAAATTTTTGCGAAAAACGGAAACGAGCCGAAACGGACCCATCCCGGAAAATGACAACTCGGAAAAAAAAATTTCCTGGTCGTGCCCATCTCTAGTAAGCAGTTGATTGTGCATCTCTCTCTCTCTCTCTCTCTCTCTCTCTGACACTGACACACACACACACACACACACACACACACACACACACACACACACACACACACACACCGGGTTCTCTTCTACAGTGACATAGAGCTGACAATCCTTTCCATGTGCATCATATCACACACACACACACACACACACACACACACACACACACACACACACACACACACACACACACACACACACACACACACACCGATCTAGAGAGTTTATTAGAGATGTTTTATTTGTGGACATGCAGGCAACTTGGACACCTTCAGTATTGAACTCATGGGGTTCTGGGTGTCCAGGGACACTGTATCTATTGAATACACTATTCAAAAATCGGTGCATAACCAAAGCTTTGCTATTCAAGAGAGCAGTGTTCATGTAGACCAAATTCAAGTATTGGTTGCATAGAAGGGATTCAATTTACGCGGGGTATTTAAGGAATGATTTTGTCAGTTCCACACATAAACTCGGTGAAGTTCCACGGCTGAGCAGGGATTCAAACCCAGACCTCCTGAGTCCTAGTCCATAATTCGTCCACCGTATCGTACTGAATATCAGTAAAGGCATTGTCCAACCCTGTTTTTGGATTTTGATTAATTTAGCATACTGTACATGTGTGTTTCCTCCCTTGCTTTTTGGATTGTATGCAAGGATGGGATGGCTTTTCTTACTTTTTCATCAAATGAAGCAAGGTTCATGCATCTCTTGTGCAGATCTGATTCACATAGCTCCCTTTCAGCTCATGCTGAAGACATGTTTCATCACCAGAAACCATAACATTTTCAAAATTTTACTTTTCCAGACTTG
Source organism: Phrynocephalus forsythii (assembly GCA_029282475.1). Taxonomy (NCBI): domain Eukaryota; kingdom Metazoa; phylum Chordata; class Lepidosauria; order Squamata; family Agamidae; genus Phrynocephalus; species Phrynocephalus forsythii. The sequence goes on along the minus strand of JAPFRF010000003.1, from coordinate 106,137,319 downwards.
AAAAAGCACACGTTATAGGATTTTTTAATATTGAAAAAGAGAGAAAAGGGGGATATCATGGGATATACTCATATATCTTGGCTGCATCTATTAATATAAATTGGTAAGACACAGAATGTGTGGTGTGGTCCATTCCAGGGATGCTGAAAAAACCCAGATACTATTTTAATAGTGACCACTATGCATGGTCACTATTCTCCCTCTAGCGACCAGTTCTAGTAACTTCATTATGTATATATCAGTGGATATTGATCCTGTGGATAAGACGGTCACACTATACTTATGCCCTGGTCTTATATATGCATACACATATATGTTGCGGGCTGGGAGATTCCAAGAACTGTATTCAAAAAACTAAGCAAGTCAAAGTAGTGATCTTACAGTAAAATAGTAGTTATGTGCAGTATATATAAAAGAAAGTATATACTGCAAAACACATATCTTACATAAATCAAAGCATATACAGTGGTAGCTTGGATAACAAATTTAATTCATTCACTAAGGCAATTCGTTATCTGAAAAAAATCATTATCCGAAACACGGTTTCCCACAGGAAAGAAAGGGAAGCCAATAAATCCGTTCCAGTGCCTTAGGAAAATTACACAGACACCTGGTTTTTTGCTCAAAACTTTTTATAAAGTGCACTTTAAAGGTACAGATGCAGTGCCACCCGGGATAACTCTTTTTTACTGATGCATGCTGGAAATTCGTTATCCGAGGCAGCCCATAGAGAAGAATCATTATCCAAGGCAGACCTATACCTAGAAATTGCAATTTGTTATCCGAGGCAGTCCATAGGGAAAATTCGTTATCCGAGACAGCCCTATACCTGGAAATTGCAATTCGTTATCTGAAAAATTTGTTATCAGGGGCATTTGTTATCCAAGGTATTGCTGTATTTTTATTTTTATATGTATATGTGCATGTATATATTTTTATATATACAGTGGTGCCTCAACTTATGAATTTAATCTGTTCCGAATGCATGCTCTTAAGTCAAACTACTCTTAAGTTGGGATACCTATCTAAAAATTGAAAACATAAGTTAAAAAATCAAAAAAGTAAAAAAATATTTGTAAGTCGCAACAGTTTTCCACTCTTAAGTCAAATTGCTCTTAAGTCAAGCTGCTCTTAAGTTGGGGTACCACTGTGTGTGTGTGTGTGTGTGTGTGTGTGTGTGTGTGTGTGTGTGTGTGTGTGTGTGTGTGTGTGTGTGGTGGCGGCGGCGGCTCAGTGGACTAACTCTTCTAAAAACTGTTGGCTGCAACATTGGCAGCTCGACAGTTTGAATCCTGGGTACCACGCAGCAGAGTCAGCTCCTGCTGATAACCCCAGCTCCTGCCAAGCTAGCAGTTCGAAAGCATGTAAATGCAAGTAGATAAATAGGTACCGCTGTAAAAAGCAGGAAGGTAAAACAATGCCGGCCACATGGCCATGGACTTGCAGAACACTGGCTTTTCATTTTGAATACGGAGATGAGCACCACTCCTAGAGTTGGACACGATTAGCACGCACATGTTTTATATATATATACCACATATATATAAAGGCCAGCATAGCCAAACACATTTCTGCGCATGGAACACTGCTTTTTACTGTGGTACCTATTTATCTACTTGCATTTATATGTTTTTGAACTGGTAGGATGGTAGGAGCTGGGGTTAACAGCGAGAGTTCACTCCGCTGCACGGCACCCAGGATTCGAACCACCGAGCTGCCGACTTTGCAGCCAACAGTTTAAGCACTTTAGCCCACTGAGCCACCACACCTATATAATACATATATATTAAAAAGATAGCTTGACAGACAGACATCCAACCTTTCTGGCATGTTGCAGTTGTAGAGCACCCAGCGTCCTGTGTGCAGCTTCCACTGAATCTGCACAGCTGCGGTCAGTTCTCCATCAGTGGAAAATCCACCATCTCATTTATTTTGCAAACAGAAAAAAGAAGGGAAATTTTTGCCCCGTATGTACGTCAAAGGCAATTTACTGCACTTGACATTGAGGAAGATGGAGAGGAATGTATATTTTTTTAATAGCTTAAGCTGTCATGAATGCAGGAACCTATTTTGATCAGAGGCGTTTTTTAAAAAAAGTTTGAAGATCTCAGCAAAATGCTAGCTTTATTTGCAATCAATGGCAGATACAGCCGGTGGTTTATTAATACCTAAATCAATATGCTGCTGTCTGCTGTGTGTCACACTGATTTAAAATTGTGGCACATAGACAACTAAGCAAATCAGGGTGACTACCAGAAGTTAACTTCCCTGTGGTGAATCAGTTTGGGGTGGAGAAGATCTGAATTGAAGATGCTTTAGGTTTCTAACTTCCCTTGAGTTGGTAGAAAAGGATTTGCACTTCCATATACAGTAGTGTCCAATGGTGTCTTCTCAAAAGTAAGTTCTGATTCTCCTTCATTGGAGATAGGTGGATAGTCACCTTTCAAGAATGCTTGGATTTCTTGCAGGGGGGGTGGACTCAACAGCTCTGTAATTCTGTTACCCTATGGCTGCAAGTAACCATTAGCAACATCATCATATAAGAATTCCAGTTTCTGTAAACAGGTCTCCATAATCTGGAATGTTTGCACAGGGCACAGTGGTGGGGTTTTTGTTTTGTTTTGTTTTGCTTTTTAAATTAACCCATACTTTCACAAGTACAGTGGACCCTCGTATAACAAATGGTTTGTATAACATAAAATCTGTACAAAATAAAAAATTCCAGATATAGGGGAAATTTGCTTAACAGAATCGTCTATCGGGCGAATCCATGCAACTTAAAAATGGTCGTGATTAGGGATTACCCTGTTTTCAATGCATTCCTATGGGAAATTTGTATAAAGGAAAATTTGCTTAACAGAATTTCATTTGGAACGAATTAATTCTTTTATACAAGGTACCACTGTACTTACTCATTTGTAAGACATTGCTGATGGCTTTCTAAATATTTCCCACTTCAAATAGCTTCAGATGTTCCCTTAATGCAGGCATGTCCAAACTTCAGCCCTCCTGATGTTTTGGACCACAACTCCCAGAATTCCAAGCCTGCATTTCCAATGGCAAAGGACTGTGGGAGTTGTGTTCCAAAACATCTGGAGGGCCAAAGTTTGGACATGCCTGCCTTAATGGGTTCAACACCTAGCCCAGTAGAGTGTCATTGCTTGGTGACTCTCCTTTGCGCTCGCGTACACACACACACACACACACACACACACACACACACACACACACACACACACACACACACACACACACACACACACACACAGAAACCTTTTATACTGTGTATGTTCCTCATCGGCCTGCCTCACTCTCCCTAATGATAGGGCTGGGCCTTTTAAAGACTTCACACAGCTCCTGAGGTGTACTCAGCTGCACCTCACTTTCCCATCCTTTTCAATGCAAACATGCAGCCTAGCATTCCTTAGGTCAGGGATGTACAAACTTCGGCCCTCCAGAGGTTTTGGACCACAACTCCCACAGTCCTTTGCCATTGGGACTACAGGCTTGGAATTCTGGGAGCTGTGGTCCAAAACATCAGGAGGGCCGAAGTTTGGTCATGCCTGCCTTAGGGCAATCAGCTTCGAAAGTAATGATGAGGTTAAGCAGTTCTCCAGAGGTCCCTTGTGAAAATAAACCCCAATCTTGGGTGGGTCCTGCTCATTGTTGCTACTCAGTAATAGGCCTCTGCTGTGAAAGATAATTCCTAGGAAACAAATTTGTCCGTGTTCTGAGACAACGGCATGATGCTGTAATGGAGAATGGAGTGATTAGGAAAGTTTATTTGCTCTGATGAGAAGACCGTATCATGTTGTTTCAAGGAGCGGCAAACATGTTTATGGCCAGAGTTCTTGTACTGTAAATCACATAATCTCTCTAATAGCTGCCAGAATGTTGTAATTTTTTTGGCCCCCACTCTGCCAAAAAGCGGGATAAAATGTTTTAAGTGGAGCAATTAAGAACAGCTCATCAGTTTCTCCTCCATTCTCTTCAGCTTGTTCTACAATTTATCAAGAAAACCCTTTCTGCTCAGCTTTGTAGGTTGCAAGTGTCTTTTTCTCTGTTAAAAAACAAAACACCAACGTGTCGTGCTCAGCCAGGAAGTGGCTTGTCGCTCTGTTAGAGGCAAAGATGCCGCATGCAAATATAGATGTTAGTGTCTTGCCCACTCTGGTCGGGGATGGGGGGGAGAACAGAAGTATTATTGTCTGCTTGTTTCTATTCCTTCAGGAGGTAAAATGTTGCCAGGACAAGCTATCAAGGGTGCATGTGAGAGTGTGCATATATAATATGTCATGTTGTGGTTAATGAGCATTGAACGCAGAACATGAATTTAAAAGCACCACCGGTCATGGACTTGCACATGGAGATGTGGAAATAGGCACAAAGCAATAAACCCTTGGCATACTCCCCTCTCGTTGTACAGGGGAGCCATATGTAGTTGGACGGTGTGCATGAGTGGGCAGTCAGCTAAGTGCCTGCTTGGTTTATACGTGGGGCTTGCAATACAATATTGTAGTTTTGGTTGTTCTCTCTTCACAGATCTAGCCACATTGGGCCATTCCTCCTTTCTAAACCCCTTTTTCCATCCCCACCCCATGTAGCAATCTGCAATCGGCTGAAGGAAGCAGGAAAAAACCAAATATGAGATAAATTGTCTCCATAAAGGAAAGGCAGCCTTGAGTATGTACACACTGAACTGTGCTCTTAAGGAAAAGAGATCACTCACTGATCCTGTTCCCAGAAGTCGGAGGCACAAGAGTATAACAGCTATCAGCATCCTTTGGCCACAGAGGCTGCTGATTCCTGATTGGTCTATTTTGGGGACATGATAGTGGCTTCCTTATGAGTTTTGTTCTAAACGCTGGCTTGAACATCTGCATTCTTCAGGTTTCGCATCAGCTTACAGATGCCTGTTTCTTATGCTGGGGTGGATTGGCATTTTGGCTACTTACTAAATCACATTGCCAACCTGAACATTGCAAATAAAGAAAATAACCCACTTAGCATATTTGCATCAATTCCCACCCCCCAGCATGGACTTTACAGTGATCAGGGGTTTTCCAAGTCTCCCATCCAGATGTTGATCATATCTGTACCTCTAATCTACATGGGTTCTTAGTGTTTTGCGTGGCATTTTGCTAGTCTGTTGTTTGCTGCAGCCATCTTGCCTTTGCCAGTTTTATCTTTATTATTTGTTATAACATTGAGGGTTATCTTCTACAGGGAAGTAAGCCAAGGAGAGAAATGCATGGTTGCGAAACTATAATTTTGTGTTGGAAAAGTGGGGGTCATCTTATATGTGGAGGTATCTGAGAGACAGAAAATAGGCAATTGCACACATCAGTGATTCCAAACCTTGGTTCCTCAGATATTCTTGGACTACAAGTCCCAGTAACCTTCATTGCAAGCTGTGTGGCCAGGATTTCTGAGAGTTGTAGTCCACAAACATCTGGGGACATGTCTGTGAAGATTATCAGTCATTCAAGTGAGTTTATCTGAAAGTTGAGTCATGACAACTAGAATTCTTTTTCTTGAGAGATTGAAACGTTTCACCTTTCATCCAAACAGACCCAAAGTTGTTGTTTCCAGTGATATAGATTACTGTGTTGATATTTATGGACAACCATTCATCTATGATAGTCAAAGTTGGATTGCAGTATGTTGGATTAGTTAGAGTGGTGTGATGCTAATATACTGATAGGGATAGTGGCTGGAGTGTTTGACTGGTCCTTCTGAGTCATAAAATTCATGGAGGTGACTAGTCATGTGCTCTTAGCTTGACTTACCTCACAGGGTTGTTGTGAAGAGGAAATGGGGTGCACCATATATGGTATCTAGATCTCAGCGGATTCAAGATGTGATAGAAATAAGAGTTCAGTGATAAATAAATAAATAAATAAATAGACATAGTTTGGTATTACAACTGGATCCAACCATTGTCTGCCATACATTTGCATTTATCCATGGTTGCAAATTATGTGCACAATACATTATACTCACCCTTGATGTACGTTTTCTGAGCCTTTTGTGCATTCACTGGTGAGCACCAGCTATCTAACCATCTGTTTCTCTTGCTATCTGTCTTTAAAATATTGAAATATTGTAATGATTTTAAATTAGGGATACAGATTTCTCTTTTTTATAGCCAGGATCTCATGCTCCATGCTAGTGCTTTTCACATCAAACAGACTAACAACTGGTTTACGTGAAAGAGCCGTAAACAAATTAGCAGGAGGCAAATTCTGGGGCTTCTCTGCCCTTAATGAGCAAATGTCTGTGCTGAGTGTAGTACAAAATACACATTTTTATTCCATTTGAGTAACCCTTTGGTATTTTAATGAAGCCCTGCTCCCTTGTACTGCATATGGCTTGCTGTCGGATAGTTTAACACTAAGAAGATCTGTCGTGAATACATTAGTATATATTTGCAAATTAATTGGTTAATTAGATTTCAGACATCTCTTGGGGACAGGAAAGAAACAGATGTGTACAAAACCACTTCGATAATTGGGGGAGGAGACTTCATGTTTGGTTTGTTGTAGAAAGCAGCCTTATTACGTTATGCTAGTTTATTTTGATTTTTAAAGGCCAGTTGTCTCTGTCAGACCCCTTTGGCACAACAGGTATCTCAGAAGTAGAGGTGTACAGATGTTTGTGTATGTGTTTGTAATCCAGAGGAATGCAGTTGTGCAGATCTGTGAGATGTTTCCTTGTGCCCCGTCAGATGCTAGTCCATTTAATTTAGTATTGCTATAACTAAAGAATGAGACCAGGGCCTTCTGTTGCCGATTCCTAGATATGTGAGTGACTGAATAGAGGGCTGTTTTGCTTGGAATTAAGGGCTGCTTTGAGAAACCAAGATATGGACTATGGTTCTTCCCTACAGAGATGACTTGCCATGAGACCAGAGGGTGCTGCCCCAGTTCATGGGTCTACTTCTCTTTGCAATGGGGAAAGCATCCATTTTTCCAAATGGAAAAGATTTCAAAGGAGTGACACATCTCCTTTTCCTGTGCATGCAAATATGTGTGTGAGAGAAAGAAAAGTGTTCAGGAAGACATATGGAATGAGCTGCAGCTCAGCTTTTTCTGGATTTTAGCGAGGATGGTGGGGACGTAATATGGAGATATTAAACAGTAGATAAGGAAATCAGCCAACACAAGCTTAGAACAGAATGTCTTTTCAGGCAGAAGATGCTTCCTGAATCAGTTTTGATTCTTTAGAATGCCAAAGGAAAACCCAGTTTTCATTGTGTTTTCATATTTTTTTTATCAGCAGTATGTCTGAGACTACAGTGGAACCTTGACTTACGTCATTAATCCGTTCCAGAGGTCTAGACTTAAGTCAAACATGACTTAAGTCAACAAAACAAACCTGGGAAAGTGGATTAATCCGTTCCAGATGATGAAAAAGACCCCCGAAAACAGCAATTTAACACAAATTTGACTGGGATAGGAGATTCCTTCCAGGGATGTACAGTGGAACCTTGACTTACATCATTAATCCGTTCCAGTGGTCTAGACTTAAGTCAAACATGACTTAAGTCAAACGAACTTTTCCCATAGAAAGTAATCGGAAAGCGGATTAATCCATTCTAGATGATGAAAAAGACCCCCCAAAACAGCAATTTAACACAAATTTGACTGGGACAGGAGATTCCTTCTGGGGATGTAAATGAAATGTCTCTTCAAAGAGAGGAGGCGGCAGTGGAATTATAGTCCACAAGTTATATGCCTCCACTTTTTAATGTTCATAGCAACAATGTCTAACATTTAAGCTTTACTGATTTTTAACCTGACGTTCCAAGTTCTGAACAACTCTATGCTTACCATTAGAGTCGCACAACTGTACAGCTCCCCAACTAAAATGCTTCCATTGTGGACCAGACTTCTGCAGCCAGATTTTTTACAAGACTGAGCCGACTGTCTAACCAGCGAAGCCAGCCCCGAGCTCCTGGCCCTTCTTCTCCTCCTGCAGCAGCGGCGGCTTCGATGAGGCCGAGGACCAGCTCCAGGTGCTCTGAGCTGGCCTCGCCAAAGCTGCCACTGCCGGAGGAGGGGAAGAAGGCAGGAGCAGTTTGGAGGCGGCAGCCGCGATGCTGGGTTGTGGCTGCCGCCCAATTCCAGTGCCTTGCGCCGGGGCTCCGAGATGTAAGTCAAAGCCTGCGACTCAAGTCAAACAGGCCCCTTCTTGATGCAAGTCAAATATGATGTAAGTCAAGCAGTATGTAAGTCAAGGTTCCACTGTATATCGGTTCACTATCATTTATGCAGCTGGCTAAAAACAGCTGAGGAACAAAACAAACCTGGGAGGATATTTTGTAAGATGGCAATATTCTTACATTTTATGACACAATGCATGACTTGATACTATGTTGTGGCTTTAAAGGATGCACCTCTTCTAAATATGTCATGATCTGTCCATGCCCACAGCAGTGTATGCTCCAGGTGGAACATTTGATTTCCATTTTACTTTAAGCAGGGCAGTGTGGCATGCTTTATACTGCTGCAAGTAAAGTAGAATAACATGATTACAAATGGGGGATTGTTCTAGATGGTTGTAGCAATCATGATATTGAAACAAACTGAATTATCTTTCAGTCCCCCGTTTCCTCACACCTGCTCCTTGCCTTCAACCCTAACGGGTTAAATTATTTAAATCCTTCCTTTCAAAGATTTATCTAGTCTAGCGTTTTCATTCCCCATCTAAATGGCTACAGGAATGCCTCCAGTTGGAATATAGTAGGGCCCCTGTATCCACTGATTCATTATCCACTGATTCAGTTATCCACGGTTGGCAGAGGAATAAATAAATAAATAATTCAGCCGCCGCAAAGCAAGATACTGTTACAAAACAGCAGCTGTAAAGCAAGTTACGATCACAAAACAGGAGTTTTGGGAACATATTGGCATTCTCTCTTATCCACGGTTTTCATTATCCATGAGAAGGCTTGGAAACAATCCCCAGTGGATACTGGGGTCCTACTGCACTGTTAATCACACCCACCCACTTTCCCCAGCCCAGATCCTGCAGTCACACCAGATGAATCATGGATGTTCCTGCAGCCAACTGACCAAGTCCCAAAGTGCTTGTGAGATGCACTCCAGGTGCACATGATCAGTCATGCATCCCACATGAGAATGGTTACTTGTCAGGTGTGGGAACTCCAAAGTTCCTTTTGGTATGCACGTAAATACAGTAGGATCCACTGGGGTCAGTAACCAGAGCTTTTATCCACTGCCTGAAAATATTAATGACCACACCCCCACCGAAATATGTGTTTCCAATGTTTATTACCAGACAGTAGGACCCCTGTATCCACTGATTCAGTTATCCACAGTTGGCAGAGGAAAAAAAATTAAATAATTCAGCAGCCACAAAGCAAGCTTATTGTCACAAACAGCATCTGTAAAGCAAGCTATTATCACAAATAGCATCTGTAAAGCAAGCTACTGTCACAAACAGCAGCCATAAAGCAAGCTACTGTCAGGAAACAGCAGTTTGGAGATGGGTGGGCAGGCGTTCTCTCTTATCCATGGTTTTCATTATCCACGGGAAGGCCTGGAACCAATCCCCAGCGGATAACGGGGGTCCTACTGTATATGGAGTTTGCATATTTACAGGTTTTGGTATCTGTGTGGGGAATGAATGAGCCTACACTATGCAACCAGTTTCTATCCCCTGAGTGGCAACGTGCCTCTGATACGGATCATGTGCAATTGCCAAGATTAATCCTTTAAAAGTCATTCAAGGTGGAAGCCCATCTTGGTAGCCACCTTGAAATTTTGGGGAAAAAAGGTATTTCATTTTGTCTATCCTGATTTTCACGAGAATAATCCTTGCTGTTGTGGAAAGGGAAAGAAACCTTGCTCACTACTTCCGCCACACCACATCTAATTTCTCCACTTTTTTGTGTCCCCCATTATTTGCCTTTCCTCTAAGCTAAAAGCCCCTTTCCCCCATTGTGACGTCACCTCATGAAGGAGCTGCCCCAGCTGCACGATCATTTTCATTGGCTTTCTCTGCCTCTTCTTCAGTTTTATTCTTCGAGAAATGGCATGACAAGAAGTCAAGTGGAAGATGCTGCACCCAGCACTGGGGGCAGGACGTGAGAGTGGAATGCCCCCACAGCAGTGTTACTTTAACATCTAGTTCATCGCCTAAAGGAGCATCAGATGTAGGGCATACTCTTTTCCTTCAAGTTCTGTTATCCTGACACACTGCTTAGTAATTTTTAGATTCCCCTGTAGGAGACTTTGGGGGCTACGAGCCTAGGCAGCTGCTCCATACAGAACCTGACAGTCAGCAGTCCTCTGTGGTTTCAGCATTCCTCTGTGCTTTCGGGCTGGATTCTTTGCTAGCCCTCTCTGGAGATTGCCCAGCGGTCTACCACCCGAGCACGAACCAGCCCTGACCTTGCTTTGCTTCTGAAATCAAAGAAGGTCAGGTATGTTCAGAGTGGTTAAGTGGCTCCTCAAGCTTATCAGAGGGTTCTCTGTGCCAAGATCAGCAACAGCACACAAATGTTCCTGCTAGTCAGCTTACCTTCCGGATGATTTCCCCCCTACAATATGCTGCTGCTGGAAGTGCGTTGGTTGTCATCCGCCGTACTTCCACAAGCAGATGACAATAAAATGAGCCTCGTGGCGGAGTGGTTAAATGCCTGTACTGCAGCTAAGACTGTGCTCACGACCTGGGGTTCAATCCCAGGTAGCCGGCTCATGCTTGGCCCAGCCTTCTATCCTTCTGAGGTCAGTAAAATGAGCACCCAGCTTGCTGGGGGGGCAATGTGTAGCCTGCATAATTAAATTGTAAACTGCCCAGAGAGTACTTGAAATGCTATGGGCCGATATGTAAGCAGACCACTTTGTTTCCCCCCCCCTTTTTTTTGGCTTTTGAATGTGCATTTCGGAACTCAATGCAGAATCTCTGACGATCCATTCAGAACTATTCATTGGTAGGTTCATTCCTGTAGCCATTTAGATGGGGGAACAAAAGCGCTAGACTAGATAAATCTTTGAAAGGAAGGATATAAATAATTTAACCAGTTAAAGGGTTGAAGGCAAGGAGCAGGTATGAGGAAACTGGGGGGAAAACTGAAAGATAAATTTTCATGAAGAGAGGGAAGAGCAGGTGGCAACTTCATTTGACCACCAAAAATTCATACGTGGAAGCTAGCTGTTGATTTGCAAACCTCTGTGGGACCAAACCTCTGTAAAAGTTCCAAAAATCATGGTCACACGTGTAATTGCAGAGAAGCGGCCCCATTACGTATTTTACAAACAAAATACAGTAGTGTGCCTTGACTGGGCTAAATTTGGTGTTAACAGAAGCCAATATCCACTTGTACCACAGGAGTTTCTCTTTCTCTACAAATACCTGTAGGTCCTCCAACAATGTCCAGATGTGTTCTGGAGGATCCTATAGATCAGTGGTGTCCAAACTTCATCCATCCAGATGTTTTGGACCACAATTCCCATAGTCCTTTGTCATTGGCAATACAGGCTTGGAATTCTGGGAGTTGTGGTCTAGAACATCTGGAGGGCCAAAGTTTGGACACCCCTGCTCTAGATCAAAGGAAGCATGGAAGCTATGGGGAGTTCAGTTTGCGGCTGGATACTATCTATTATACAGATGTTCTTCTACAACAGGTTCCACAAATCCTAAATAGCACAGCTAGTGGTGAAGGCTTTAATCCAAGAAAATATGTGGACCCAAGGTTAGGAACCAGTGATATAGCATGCTTGCTTGTAGCTAGTGCATATTATATGTAACATTTGCAACACACAACATTGTAATGTTGGCCAAAATCCTACTTTCTGTCTCCAATGGCGCAGAAGAATCGACATCACTGGCAACGAAAGGTTGTCATTATTAAGGTTTTCCTGCTTTGGGTTTGGGTTGAGTACAAACGTGCTTCTTTATGTGCAAGTTGCGTACAACCCAAAATGGAAGCAGGAACTGGTGAACTAACAGCAATTCGCGATTCTCGCTAAACCAGAAAGTTATGCAACAATGATACTCATCGTTTTATCCTAAGACTACTCAAGAGGTGTCTTGTGGAGCCAAGATTCAATTTAGGATTTTCACATCTGTTACCAGTAAACCTTCTCTTCTAACTCACTAGTTGGATCCTTGCAATATTACATGTGATGAACTGATACATTGTGTTTGAATAGGGTAATTCATGTGATTTAAAAGCTCCAAGAATTATTTGGCTAAGTCGCTTTTAATCAGATAATAGGTAACATAATGGGGAGATGTTGGCTTTCGCTCTTACTTTGTTAACTTGGTCCAATATGCTTAGCATCTGACAAAGGCGGAAAGAAAACAGCTGGAGATCGACAGCCCCCAAAGTAAGGATTTGTGTATTCATTAGTGACCCCAGCAATTTCTGGGGGGTGGGGAGGGAACTTAACACTTGATTAATATCTTCTTAGGAAGTTGGGAGATTTAGATTTCAGGAACAAGAAATGTGTTCAAAATGGGGAAGAAATGATTTTCAATTTAAATGTAAGAGCTAATTGCCTTTCTCCTTCTTATTCCATTTACTCCATTGCCTGGCCCCATTGAAAGAGGGAATTAAAGAGATCATGTAAGAGAGTAGACCTATTAGATTTCAGTGGGTGATGAGAATTTATTCTTGCCACTCAGCATTTTGGTTTTTCTGTAGAAGGTATGCTAGTAGGATCATGTACGATCATTGATTTTAGTGCAACCTGAGAAAGCATACTATCAACATCAAAGCATGTTTAGCATTAGTAATTGTTTATAAAAGTAACTTCTCAGAGCACAATTTCCCCAAGCTTTCAGTTGCCAAGGATCTCTCCTGAACACTCCATATAAAACATTTTGTCTTAGGTACAAGAAAAGATAATCAATATAAAGTTGATATTTTCTTGAATACACAAGTATCACTAAGCACCTAAAAAGGACCAGGCTTAAAGGACTTAAATGGACACGAAACACTAAAATATCATTTTGTTTCATTTTTTTGTTTCGTTCCGTTCAGTTTTATTTTGTATTTTGTTTTGTTTCCTTTTATTTTTAGTGTACTGTGTGTTGTGTGGTGCTGGTGTGACTTGATCAGGCATGGGAAAAGGCAGGATTTCTAAACATTTTTTTGCCGATCCAAGCACTGATTAGCTGATCAGCTTGGGAATGGCAAAAAAAGTTTTTTTTTTTTAAAAGTTTTAAAAAATATTTTACAAATGTTTACAAATCCATCCTTTCGGTGAGGGGAAAGGAGGGATTTTTTTTTCTTTTGCTGCCCCAAGCCTGTGCTACAGCTCATTGTCGTGGTGTGTGTGTGTGTGTGTGTGTGTGTGTGTGTGTGTGTGTGTGTGTGTGTGTGTGTGTGTGTGTGTTAAAAATGGTTTCCCAAGCCTGGCACGTTGGGGGGGGGACCATGGGCTTTTTCAAATGCATTCCTATGGGAAAACGAAAAATGAAATGGAACAGAATGAAAATTTCCATTTCAGTTTGGTTTGTTTTTCTTTGAGGGGGCAGTTTGTTATTTGTTTTGTTACGTAACGAAACAAATAACAAAATCAATAAAAAATCATTTCATGCCTATCTCCATGCCTTAAACATGCTCATATTGACATATTTCTACACTGTACATGTATGGCTGTATCCTGGGCTCTGGGAAATCAAATTGAGGGTGTGGTCTGGGCCTAACAAGTCCCAAACCTCCAAGGATCACAGGTAAGGCTTTATTTCCCCACCTTGTCCTGATATGCTGTGGATCAAACGGGCTTAGAACTGGTCCTCATACACTTATCATTGCCTACCCTTCGTAGTTATCACTCAAGGTCAACAGGACCCCTCTGGTGAAGAAGTCCTTAAGCCTAGAGGGGACCTCCACACAGTAGCTCTTGAACCTCCTTATCATGTGGCCTTCTTCCTTTGGACCTTCCACAAAGGGCAAGGTGGAATACTGTGACCCACAGCCACTTCTGGCCTGTTCCTTTTCCCCCTCCCCCTTTTTCTCATAGTATATACTGCCGCCAAGTGGTGACTATCCCAAAGGCTGGTAGTTCTGGGAGCAACTGGGGATTTTCTGCACCATAGGCGTTATAGCAGGGAGAGACAGACAGGAGCATTCCACGTGTTTTATAGTTCAAGTCCTGCAAGCCTCAATCATCGTAGTCAACAGTCAAAAATTATGGCATATGTAGTTGAGAATATCTGGAGGGCAACAGTATGCTCTGTGTGAACTATTTCATATAGAGCATGCGACCACTGTACACTATCTCATCATATTCTAGGAAGAGTAATGGTATTTCTTGCTCTTGGTATTTCTTGCTATTGTGAACTGTTCTTGTAGGAAGGTACAAAACCCACCATCACCGTAACTACTGCTACTTGATGCAATATGTGCTGAAGGTGGGAGACATGAAAACTTCTTCAACCCGTTTTATCCTCACAACTCTGTGATGCTGGGAGACTATGGCCAGCCCACTGTTACCTAGTGGGCATCATTTCTTGAATAGAGATTTGAACCCAAAATTCTCATTCAGGTTCTAACCACTATGCCACATAGATACTTAGGTTGACTGGGTAGCTCAAACAGGGTTCTTCTTATTGCTACTCTCCCACTGGAGATCTAAAGTAATCTTGGCTATCTTGACGTATACAACAGCACTAGGCAACAATGCTGCTGCCAGGTTCTTCACCCAATATGTAGTTTCGTCTTCTTAGCTTCTTTTCCCTTTACTTCAGATGATCAGATGTTTCAGTTTCTCATTACATGACCAAAATATTTCAGCCCTCTGCATTGTAAGTAGAGGCCACTGTGAGTAGAGGCCAGCTGGGCACCCCCAGAAGAAGTGAATAGTAAACCACCTCTCAGTATTCTCTACCTAAAAAGCCCAGAAGACAGCCAGAGTTTACTTGGTGGCACTTTGGTGGTGGTGGTGGTGGTGGTGGTGGTGATGATGATGATGATGATGATGATGATGATGATGATGATGATGATGATGATGATGATGATGATGATGATGATGATGATGATACCTAATGTGGTGTAGTGGATAGAGATGACAGGCCAAGGCATGGGAAGCCTGGGTTTCGACTCTCCTGTCCAGCCATAGCATGGAAACTCACTGGGATGTGCAACAGATACAGCCTTGAATATTTCACTTACCTTGGGAACCCCTATCAAAGTCACTAGAATTTGATTCTGGCTTGACAACACATAACAACAATTGCCCTTATTTCATCTGAGAGTGGAGTTAGCCCCCCCAGTAAGTTACTCACTGAAGGGAAATTTGAACTGGGAACATTGGTGGTTGTCGTGGTTGTTTGTGCATACCTTAGGCACTCCGTGGAGTTGGCATATTGACTGGTGAGACCCTCTTCAGAGACCCTGAATAGCAAGCATTCCATTAATGTATCTGTGGCCTTTTCATCTGTCGTTGAGTTTTCCCTTTTCTCTGAGCTTCCAGCCTTGCATCTTCCACCAACATTAACAAAGCCATTATTTAGGCAGTACATAGAAGCACTTACTCTGTGGGACCTTATGTGGGCTGCTGGCTGGTAACAAGGGCTGGCAGGCTCCCTGGGTATTCTTTCTTACAAGTGCAAACAGACGATTATTTGCATCCCATTTTCCTGCATTAAACCTCTTTCCACCCCTGGGCTGTGGTTTATGTACACCTCCTTTCTTTAAAACACAATTTGTTCCCACATTTCAAAAATGTCTTTTGCCTGGGACTGTAGGGCTCTCCTTTCTGCACAGCATAGCGGAAAACTCATTCATTAAGTTACAAGTTTGCGTCTGGCTGAAAAGGGCACGGGGGGCCCCCATCTTACGCAGCAACTAATTTCTTGGATGGAACCTTGGCAGAAAAGGGAGCTCGGGGTGCTCGCTACCTGTCTCTGTGGCATTTGTCCCGGCTTTCCGCAGCGTGGGTGGGGGAGGCGCTATGCAAGGAGGTGGGGGAAGCGTCTGTGCCTTTATGCGAAGCGTAATCCTCCTCCTGTTAAAAAAAGGGAAGGTGATGAGCTGAGCAGTTGCCAGAGAATAAGGCTGACACTCATCTGCCACCACGTCTCTGCGAGGCTGGTGCCAAACGTTTCCTCTGAGCACCACTCCCAAAGCATTTTGACAGGAACCGAGACGGCTCGTGAAGCTCCCGGCTCAGCCAGGGCGTGCAATGTGCCACTTGGGAGACTCCGTGCTCAGTTTCTCCGTATTTCCCACCGACTACAATAATCCTGGGTTGTTCAGGCGTTTTTGTCGGGGTTCCCCACCCCCTTTCCTCTGTCTTCTTGGAAACGTCCTGGCAAAGTAATTATTGTGTTCCCAACAAATGCTTCAGATAGGAATGATCCCTCATCTCCTTTCCCCACCACCCCTATCTCCTTCTCCTCTTTCTCCTGCTGTCAGATTGAGGAAAGAATAGACGTTACTCACTGGACAGGAAAGGAAAGCAATGGTTGAGAATGCAGGAAAGATGTTAGATACAGAGTCACTGAATCTTGACAAAGTATAGAACCGAAGGATGCTTTAGCCTGACAGTTTAGAGGGCAAATTAGGCATTATTTTCTTCACCGCCTGCTCCTAAGGTCCATGGAGACAATGGTGGGTTGGGTCACTGCTATGCAGTTAACAAGTGCCACCTGCAAAAAAAATCATCGTCTGGAGTATTCCTAATCATGGTTCTAGCAAGCCAGGATTTTCTAGCAAGAGTCAGCCAGTACAGTAGGACCCCCATATCTACAGACTCATTAACCACTGATTCATTTATCCACTGTTGGCTAACTGAATCATAATTCAGCAGCCGCAAAGCATGCTACTCTCACAAACAGCAGCTGTAAAGCAAGCTACTTTTCTAAAATAAAAGCAAAAAAAGCCAAGTGTTCTGCTTATATACCGCCCCATAGCACTTCAAGTACTCTCTGGGTGGTTTACAGTTTAATTTTGTAGGCTACACACACCCGTAAAGCAAGCTGCTGTCACAAAACAGCAGTTTTGGGGTTTCTTTTGGCATTTTCATTATCCACAGGAAGGCCTAGAAGCAATCCCCAGCAGATACCAGGGTCCTACTGTATTACATAGCCAGAGATTATGCTTAGACATTGTTGAGCTGCTGCTTGTTTGTTTGTTTGTTTGTTTGTTTGTTTGTTTGTTTGTTTGTTTGTTTGTTTGGGTGGGTGGGTAAGTTGTCCCCACCCCAATTTATTTTATTCATTCATTCATTCATTCATTCATTCATCTTCTATACTGCACCATCTAGCAAAATCGCTTCTCTGGGCAGTGTCCAAGTCAACAATAAACAATATACATTATGAATATGAGCAAATGTAGATAACATAAAACTAGAAAATACAAAATTGCAAAGGCAAAAATAATCATAATTCAAGTAATGACAAATCACCAATATAAATAATCAGTGATAAGAGATTTGTTTTTTTCAGTCAGCCATTATTTGGATAATATTATTTTTTCCCCGTGTTGGTTGTGCCCCATGTTTTGTGCAGATCTTGCTTTTCTGGCAACACCACTCAGCCACCAACTAACATGCCTATTGTCAGAATCAGCAGACCAGATGTGTACACTACTGACAATTTTTAATGTGGTTTTATTCTGCTGGATTTGTTCATTTATATATCATGGAAAATCCCCAAGTCTAATTTGTACCCTTCAGCCTCCTGGATTAGCATTGTGAATCTGACTGAAATGCATGTCAGCACTAAGCAGCCAATTAAGAGAGACTTCATCTATCTGTTTTTGAGCAGGTCCTGGCTGCCTGACTTACAGACTGTGTACGTGATGATGTATACCTCTGGCAGGAAACCTGTAGCCCTGCAAAGTTGCTGCATTCAGTATTTCTGATCAGTGGCCTAACTGGCTGGGACCGATGTGTGCAGTAATTCCAACAACACCTGGGGTTTCTTGATAAACCCTATTAGGAATCATATGCTCCACGTAAGAGGTAGGATACAATGATGTGTTGTTACTTAAAGTAGTCAGTGGACAGCCTTTGCATAGAGTGGTGTTGTACAGATTTAAGTAGAGAGGTCTGCTGACTTTTCTCATTAAGAGCTTTAGGTACAGGTATGGTTGACCTCTGTTCAAACTTCTTGGTTGATATTTTGCAGCATTCATTGAATGTTGAAGGGCAAACTCAAGCAGAGAGGTGAACCGTAATCTTCTCTTGCAATTGATTCCTCAGATCTAGTCTGTCCATTTCACTTGTTAAAGCAAATAATCCACAGTGGATCTGTGGGGTTTTTTTATGGCAATGGAGACCAAGTAGCATCATTTTTGGCCTTAAAAGAATATCGTTGGGAATACAGCATCTATTCTCTGAACTGTATTTTTGTAGGAGATGTATCAAGGCTCATCTGTAGGGATTCCTGTTGACCACCTCCCTGGATAGGTTTTTTTTTTTTTAAAAAAATCCAGGGCTTTTCCTAGAATGGCTACAAACAGCCTGCAAAGATAAAGCCACCTGAAGTAAGCCATCTTTCATGCTTTCCAAATAATGGGTGACTGAAAATCTCCTCATAGAACAAAATGTCCCTTTGTGTCTCTGTGGTTGTAATAAATAATTCTAGGCCCACCGAATTTGTTAGTTTCTCTTCAAGAAACATAATTATTTTTAAATGACAAGCTGGACCCTTTGTTGATAAATGTTTCATATCCTGGCTGCTCTGCCCGAATAACTTGTATAAATAATGTATTAGCTCACAAATGGACTTAGCACATTCTAGCACATGCTGCCCAGCACGAAAAGAATGCTAAAAGGAAAACAGTTTAGTAGGTGCTAAGCACGTCAACACTGAAGGAAGTTAACTGGAGAAAGAGGGACAACATTGACCAAGATCATATTTTCAGCATGTGGCCAACACTGTGATGGAACCCTCCATAATTCAAGATGCAGCAATTAATAGAGATACAGTAAGACCCCAGTATCCGCTGGGGATTGGTTCCAAGCCTTCCCGTGGATAATGAAAACCGTGGATAAGAGAGAATTTGTTTATTTATTTATTGGATTTTTATACCACCCATCTGGCAGCAAGGTCACTCTGGGCCAAAATGTCCCCTAAACTGCTGATTTGTGATAGAAACTTGATTTACAGCTACTGTTGTGCAACAGAAGCTTGCTTTATAGCTGCTATTTGTGACGGTAGCTTGCTTTATGGCTGCTGTTTTGTGACAGTAGCTTGCTTTGCGGCTGCTGAATTTTTATTTATTTTTTCCTCTGCCAACCGTGGATAACTGAATCAGTGGATAATGAATCTGTGGATATGGGGGTCCTGCTGTAATTTGCTCTGCTCTGTTGGTGCAGTTGAAAGGACTGTTTAGTGTCAAACATTTTCCCCAATTTCTGAAATTATTTTTCTCAGCCACCTTCTATAGAATCATAGAATTATGAAGTTGGAAGGGGCCTGTAAGGCCATCAAATCCAACCCCCTGCTTCATGCAGGAATATAGACTAAAATATATCTGCCTGGTGGTTGTCTATGTTTCTCTTGAATGCCTCCAGTGTTGGAGCACTCACCACCTCTCGAGGTAATTGATTCCGTTATCGTGCTGCTCTAACAGCTAGGAAGTTTCGTCTGGTATTCAATCAAAAACTGGCTTTCTGAAACTTGAGCCCATTGTTGTGTGTCTTTCACTCAGGGGTGATTGAGATTCTACTCACCCACGAGATAAAAACAAAAAATGAAATAAAGAAGGACACTTTTAGTTGTTGTGAGTTTTTTTGGGCTGTTTGGCTGTGTTCTGAAAGTTTTTCTTCCTGATGTTTTGCCAGACTCTGTTGCTGGCATCTCCAGAGGCTCGTGTCTCTTTTTCCGACATGAGACATAATAGAAGTAAAGACTCGGTTATTTGGGGAATGAGGCCCCAGTAAAAACAACTATGATGGCCAATAGGAACTTGGGCTACCCGCTAAGACTTCTCCCTGCATGCTCTCCAGATGTTTTGGACTACAACTCCCATCAGCTCCCCTAAAAAAATAGCTTCTAGGACACTGGAGATTTCCAGAATCCAGACTTTCCATAGTTACTGTAGGGTTGCAACTAGGGTTCAGGGTCCACCTGGTACCCATTCCGTTGTTGCAGGAAGCTGGATGTGTGACATGCCACGTTTTTACGTACAGAAAAGAAAAAGGCCAGAGGCTTAAATGTCAACCTGGTCTTGACAATGCACCTCCACATTTTTACTGTGGGGATCATTTTTTATCACCCTAAGACCTTGCCAGGTAGCCCTTGATGAACAGGTTCATATGACAGCCAAAGGGAAGTGGTTTGGAGGGGGATATTTATTCCCATTGCTATTTAATCAAAGCACGCAGCAGTGCCTGTCCTTCTGATAGGGATGGCAGAGTCTGGCTTAAATCTCTGACTTTAATCATTATTATTCCGATGTGAAGCAAGAAACTCCTCCTTTAGTAATGACAAAGGAGGAGTGGCTATAGATGCGATAATCTTAGAAGCAGACGGTGATGCATTTGGCAGATGGGTGATGAGTCTGCCAAAGATGTGCTGCACAGATTTATGTGAAGTGGGAGTCGGCCGTTTTCCGAGGACGCCTCTGTCCTGTGAAATCATTAAAGCTTATTTTACTAGGAAGAACTCAGGTTGAGTTTAAAGGATTCTGTAGAGGAATATTTTTTCATGTGAGCAGCTCAGCAGACATTAGTGGCATTAATGTGATTTAGGGTACCTTGCTTAGGGCCCATCTGTATGCTCTGGTTTAGGAAATGCTTGGAAAAAGGTAAGATTCCCAGAAACCCCCTAGTCTGCAGATCAATCCTGTCTTGTGAATTCTGGGAAATGGATTCAGGGGGGGAAAGAAGGGGGAAAGACCCCCTTTTCTAGGCTGTGAGTGTAGATTCTATGCTTTTATCTCTCATTTTTTCCTTTCTTTTTAAATTGGGCCAGTGTTGTCCCAATGTATAATTTCCATGACAACTTTGTTCCACCTCTACTGCTAGCTGACTGTTGTTCCAAGGATATAGGTCAGTGATGGTGAACCTTTTAGAGACCGAGTGCCCAAACTGCAACTCAAAACACACAAATTATTTGCAAAGTGCCAATACAGCCATTTAACCTGAATACAGGTGGCTGTGAATGGGCGATGTTGGGTGCTCACACAAAGGGCTCCGAGTGCCACCTTTGGCACCCGTGCCATAGGTTTGCCAACACTGATATAGGTCATGTCAGTCACGGCTTCCATGGAGGCTTTCTGGTTCCAGAATAGCTGTGCCAAGATGGCACCAAAGTGGCACAAGGATCATCCATAAATTACAGTACAGTGCCAGCCCTTGGACCATGTCGAGAGATTGCAACGGTAGCAGCCCAACAGCCTCTGAAAGATCACCTGAGTCTCCTATGCCCCAAAGTCAGGCTTCTTTCTGTGCTGTTTTGTTTTTGTTTTTACTCTGGGAGATGACTGTGATGACTTCGTATGGGATGCCGTGTAGTCCCTTTCAAGCCAATCTTCCTTTGTCTTGTTCCCCACCACCACCACCACCACTAGAGAAACTATAACAAATTATTGCAGCATGGGCACTGCTGTTCAACTGTAACCTCTTCCAAGGCAACTTTATACCATATCTCTCCCTTATACCTCATGCTTTTCCATCCATGTTTTTCTGTAAGAAGTCACTATGCCTGCCCACTGAGCATGACCAGTCTTGATTGGTCTGTTTATTGGGGGACAGTATCTTTTTAGAGGGTTTTTTTTAAAAAAGAAAATTTTCTACACTTCTGCAAATAACATTCAGTGAATGGAGATCATTTTCCATACATTGGTTTCATTTTGTGATGTCTTGCTTCAGCCATTGCCACTGCCATTGTATTCTCAGAGGGAAATAGCAATTCTGAAAGTCTTCAGAAATAAATAATATAATGTATGAGGGGTTCCACCAGCACCATCAGAAAGTCAGTTCACAGTAACTGACATTTAAGAATCATAAGCTCAGAAGATACCCAGTCTCTCCATTGCTTAGAGACGGCTAGCTAATCATGTCGAAAGAGCCGTTTCCCCACAGTGGCTCTTTCAACTTATCTTACTTTGACCAGTGTATCACAGTATATTTTCCTGCTGCATGGAATTCAGAAGTTTAAGATGTGGTACCTAGTCTGGACCTTTGTACATGAGGAGGAAAGCATTCAGTGTACAGCGGTTGCAATTGTCCAGGAAGTGCCTCATAACACCGTATACACAACAGTTCTTAAATGGTTTTAAAAGCTAAGGAGAGTTGAGCAATGTCTCCAACAGGGTTCTGGACCTAAATCATGGGACTTGCTGTTAGACGTACAACACTCAGACGTACAACACTCTGGTGACTCAACTAGAACTTGAAGATAAAGTCAACCATGAGCCGGCTACCTGGAGCTATAACTAGGCTCACGACCTGGGGTGCAGTCCCGGCTCATGGTTGACTCAGCCTTCTATCCTTCCAAGGTCGGTAAAATGAGTACCCAGCTTGCTAGGGGAGGGGGATGTGTAGTCTACATAATTAAATTCTAAATGACCCAGAGAGTGCTTGAAGAGCTTTGGGGCAGTATATAAGCTGAACACTTTGCTTTTGTTACTTGGATGGCATCACCAGGAACAATAAGGGGACAAACATACCTGAAGCCCTGATGAGCATCTCCTGGTTAGAGTGGCAACTAGAGTTTGATGGACCCATGGTCTTCTTTAGTAATAAAACAGTTTCCCATAATAATGTTTGTTTGTTTAAGATGTTTTTATCCCACCTTTATCTTTAGAAAGAACCCAAGGCAGCTTATATGATTTAAAAAAAAAAAAAACAATAGCCCAAAACAGTAGGTATACAAATATTTTAAATGAAATAAACAAGTATTATATTAAAAACAATAAATGTCTCTTGCCCTTATTTTTATATTTTATTTATTTATTTATTTATTGCACTTATATACCACTCTATTTCCCATAAGAGGACTCAGGGCGGTTTACAACAATAGAGATAAAACAATAAATCAATACAACAGCTAAAACAGTAATTTCCAAGAATAAATAAATCGGCAGGTTTAATAAAAAATAAAAATAAAAAAAAACAGTTGGATCCCTAGAGATCGCCAAAGGCGTCACGGAAGAGAAAGGTCTTTAGGTTTTTCCTAAATGACGCCAGCGAAGGAGCCTGCCGTAATTCACCGGGAAGCTTGTTCCACATCGTTGGTGCCACTACCGAGAAGGCCCGTCCTCGAGTTCTTGTTTTACGGGCCTCCCTCGGAGCGACAGTCCTCAGCGAAAGGGCCATCGAGGAGTGGGTGGGTCGGGCTAGATCTGATTGCCGGGAAAGATGCTCCACCAAATAGGCAGGGGCCAAGCCATGGAGGGTTTTGTAAACCAAAACCAACACCTTGAACCTTATCCGGGAGGCAACGGGTAACCAGTGTAGGCAAGCCAGGATGGGGGTGGCGCAGTCAAAGCGGCGCGCACCAACCACCAGCCTGACCGCCGTATTCTGGACCCGCTGCAATCGCCGAACAAGGTTCAAGGGGAGCCCCATGTAGAGAGCGTTGCAATAGTCCAGTCTCAACATGACCAGTGCCTGTACCACAGTCCTCAAGGGGCCCTTATCCATTCAAAACCCATTGCTCCCATTTTGCTATATATGATCCTTGACATACAGAGCTTGGCAGTATCTCCAACAGGGATGGGGACCCGAATCATGGGACTCGCTCTTAAGTCAGACGTACGACACTCTAGTGACTCAACTAGGACTCAGCTTGCCCACCCCCCCCCACCCCTGATATGGACTTTACCCAAGAGTCAAAACCCTACCCTTCCGTCCCTTTTTTCTGGGGGAAACCACTTTTTCTAATAGGGACTCAAACTTGGGATTTGTACCCAGAGACCTGTCAACATATCTGGTCTCCAGTGTCTCTTAGGTCCTCCATAGAGCCAGGAGTGCCAGCATTTCTATTGATACTACCATTCAGCTTGCAGTTTGCCTACTTGGCTTGACCGCATCAAGGGTAACTGTGGCTGGGCTGCTCCAGTGCTGATGAATCAGGCTGAATGAAATACTCTGATGGCTGCCTCTCAGCAGTTGGCACCAAAAATCCTTTTTATGTTGGTTTCAAGGTCGTCAGATATCATTATAGCCGAGTATTAAAAATTTCAAAGAAAGGAGGCAGTGTGTTTGATTTATAGAATAATTATCTTGCTTTAGCTCTTACTTGGCTTTGGCAATGGTTCTGCAAGCACTTGAAAATTAAATCCATTTTTTATGGCACTACAAGGTATTATCTCACAGCAAATGATAATTAAACACCTGTGAAATCAATTAGCCCTTCAAGCAGGGGAAAAAAGTTTTCCAATTATGTGTTTGCACCTTTCCAAACTTGTCGCCCCCCACCCCACCCCAATAATTCTGAAAAACAAGTGCTTAGGTAGAAAGAAACGGGAAATTATTACCAGCCTTACCAGGTTGGGGAGGTGTGTAAGGCATCCCTAAATGGTGCTGAACCTTAATCCAGATGCAACCAATTTAATGGCAGTGGCTAAAGTCCAAGTAGGCTGCATTAAAAGCTTGTTCCTAGACAACTGTCTTTCTGACACGCAGCTGAGCTGCTGGGTTTCTTACAAAAGCTGTTACTCACTTGGTGTTCCGGTTGCCAAGTTTTACTTGACAGCTTACTTAAAAGCCCCAATACCTTAATGGAACATAGCCAGTAAGACATTCTGCAGAACGGAACCAAGGATTCTCTTTGGGTTCATTCACTCATTGGTTTTGTGTGCGCACGCATATGTGTCTCCAATAGTTCCGAACTTTCAGCATTAAGAATTCAGACAGTATTTTGCAAATGGCCTAATTGGTTAATAGCTGGAACTTAATATTCGAGGGGGGGAGGGCTGAAATAAGGGGAAACCCTACTGTTTGGCTCCACGGTGTCATATGTGCTTAATAAGTTTGATTGTTGTGACACTCTGAGTGAGCCAGATGCTCTGTCTGGGGAGATCATGTGCTTTTTCCAATGGACTTTGCAGATTCAGGAAAGACTTGGGTGTTTGCCATTGCAGATTTTGGCACGGCAAGCAGTGAGGTGGCTTTGAGGGGGAGGAACTGTGCTGTTTCAGTCTGGAATTCAATATTCTAAGCAGAACACAATAGCAGGCAGCTAGCTACCAGTTTCAAGTTGCTCCATATTTGCCAAATGGGTTGACTTAAGCACAGCACTTATCTAACACATTTTGTTAGCTCAGACTCCTCCTTAAGAGTCCTGACATCTCTTTCGAGAAGTGCCTTAGAGGAAATTAAAGGGTGGTTATTACAGTTTCCACCTGGGTGGATGATCTAAGTCTGTGGTCTTCAAACTGCGTTTTGGGCCAATTCTGAATGAAATGATCAGTAATGATGGACAGCTGTTGGTGGGAATTGCCTTGTCAGTGATGGCTGATCTCTCTGTGCAGGACATAGCACCAGGGGAATACACTCTGGGCAAACTGAGCGTGTTGTGCAACTCACCTTTTAGTTCTCAAAGGCTCTGAACTTCAG
This sequence comes from Phrynocephalus forsythii, assembly GCA_029282475.1. Classification (NCBI taxonomy): domain Eukaryota; kingdom Metazoa; phylum Chordata; class Lepidosauria; order Squamata; family Agamidae; genus Phrynocephalus; species Phrynocephalus forsythii. The sequence continues at coordinate 106,111,823 of JAPFRF010000003.1, read as the reverse complement.
TTCCTACAATCTCTGACCATGGGCTGTTTTGTCTGGGGCTTATGGGAGTTGAAGTCCAATGCATCTGGAGGAACATTCTCTCTTCATGCAGCACTGTTATGATGCCCAGTAAACCAGGGATAGCTGCCTAGATGCCCTAAGCACATCCGATCTCGCTTGATTTTGAAAGCTAAGCAGGGTCGGCCCTGGTTAGTACTTGGATGGGCGACCACCAGGAAATACCAGGTGCTGTAGGCTCCTGGAGTAGGAACTGGCAAGCCACTCCAGTACTCCTGCCAAGAAAACTCCATGTACATGGAGTCACGTAGAGTCGGTCACGACTGTAACAACACAACACACACAACACAAACCAGGGATAAAAGAAGGTTCACGAGAATCGACTGGTGCAGACTGCATTGTGGAATTTGTGAACTTTGTCTTCTTCTAATTTTGCATGCAAATTCCAGGGCTTGGAATGTGCTCAGAGGTTCTCAGTTCTTTAATTCTAGGTGCAGTTTTGGTTATTTTGCCTGCTATAAATCTTGGGACTTAACAAATTAGATCTGGCAGACTAAACTCTGTTCACCTCCTCTACTTAATTATGCCAGCAGGCTATATGAACTTGGCCTGTAGTTTAGCTTCTACAATACACAGAAGTATTAGACAAATCAAGAGAGAGTTCATTAAAACTGAGAAAATCTTGAAAACTACTGACTGGTCTTATGTGTGTGGGACAAATGCACACAATTTAAGAGAGGTCTCCATTGCACCCTATGGCCAGGCTTATACCATTATCTGCAGATTTTGAAGATTAATGATATGGCAAACCATACCATTCGTTCTGTTACATATCTGTTTACTATTCAGCAAGTGGTTATTTATGGATCCATTTAAAGGCTTTTGCTTACCTTCAATAGTGGGACACCTTTTGCATGGGTGGTCGTGGAGCCATTTGGTGCTGTTGACCACCTAGACTGGAAGTCTAGCATTTTTAGAGCAAAAGATCAAGGGTCTGGGCAGTGAATCACAAAACCGATTAGTCAAAAATGTGTCACGGCAGATAATCTGTGGCATAAGGTGATGGGGAAATTCTTCAGCTTCAAGGAAGAATGTAAAGTATGGCTCATTAAGGAGTACAGGGTCCTTTCTGCTTGCTTCTGCTGGTTGGAATAATGGAAAGGCAGGAATTCAGAGCAGCTGCCTTAATCCAAGCATTGATTGGCAGGGCTGATACTTTATGAAGGTGGGGGAGAGGGGAAGCAAAGCAGCCTGTTGGATAGCAAAGTTGAAATTGCAGAGACGTTGTGCCTTTCTGATAATTGCCAACACAGAACTGTGGCTGTTTACACCTGCATGATAGATGAGGTTGTGTATGTTTTCTCAGCTCTGGGTAGCAGAAAGGAGGGATATTTCAATTAAAGTGCGAATAAATTAGAATTGATTACAAATAGGGCCATTTGTTTATATGGCCTAAAATGGTATTAGCTGAAAGCATGTGTTGCTTAATCATGGTGGAAAAGAGCCCGAAACCTAATAAAATGTATGAGAGCAAGTGACACGAGGAAAAGAGGAGGAGATGTGGGCGGAAGCCGGGAGGAGCCCACCAACCCCAGTGGCAAGAATAACATGGCTTCCATATGAACCTACCCGGCAATTAAGATCTAGTCAGGGAGCCCTCCTGAAAGAGCCATCCCTCGAGGAGGTGAGAGGGATGGCTTGCAGGTATAGGGCCTTTTCAGCAACTGCCCCCAGACTATGGAATGCCCTCCCAAATGAGACACGCCTGGTGCCAACGTTGGTAACATTTCGGCGCCGGGTAAAAAGTTTCTTAACTGATGATTGTGGGTCCTGATGGCAATTTTAGTGTTGTGTTTTTAAGGTATTGTATTTATTGTATTTACATGTTTTTATTGTTCTAATTTTATTGTAATTATGATGTTTTAATTGTCTATTTTGATTGTGAGCCGCCCAGAGACCTTTGGGTAGTGGGCGACATACAAGCAATATAAATAAATAAATAAATAAATAAATAAATAAATAAATAAATAATAAAAGCACTTGAGGCAGTTACGAGTTATGCCTGGGAAAGTTCACTCCTGCAGGGTAATCTCCTCAAAAGACTGCTGATTCAAGCAATGAGACCTTCCTGGTCTCCAGATGTCAGATAAAAGTGCCTATTTCAGATCAACAGATGCCAGGCGTATTCTTTCCAAGACCAGCCTGGCAGTAATCGCAGCAGGAGCCAGGAACTCACAGATATGAATCTACACGATCTCCTAATAGCTCTTGGATCCCACCAGCTGCTCTACTTATATCCTGAAATCCTGTCGTTTGGTGACAAATTCAGGATTCTCGGCTGCGGAGTGCCCTGGAAAAGTCTCAACTGAGTGGCCCTCACCAAATCTAATCTTCCGTAGGCTAGGGGTCCCAGCAGAGAAGCTCCTTTGTCTTCAAGAGGAAACACGTGAAGGACAGTGTCCAATGTTGTTATCAGTATCCAGGCAGGTTGAGGATAAGGCAACAGTTCCTTCAAGTGTTGGGGTCCTAATGCTCTGCCACAGCAAATAGAACCTGCTCACCCCAGGCACACGGTATTCTACCAGGGTATCGGAAACAAGCAAACTATTTATCCTCAACAAGCAAACTATTTATCCTCGTTAGGAACCCCACAAGTCTGCAGAGCATTCTGTTTGGCAAGACTCAATGTGCTTTCTTCAGCTATGCTTCAGGGTAGATATAATGGAACCCCACGCCAAGAACGTTTATGTCCCTGTGGAGCTGGGGTACCTGAATTTTTAACTCATATCCTTTTATACTGTACCTTTTACAAAGAAATTAGAAGAGACCTGATTTATCCTTTAATTTTTAAATTTCAAAGTTGTCCAGATAAGATCTTGGTAGAGTACTGCCTCTCAGATAAGAACTCATATGTAACTACCCAGGTGGCTAAATTCCTCTTGGCAGCAATCCATAGGAGGGCTATGATAGTGGCAGATAAATGACACTGTAATCTACTGTTGGCAATGTTACGTTATAGTTTTATTCTGTGTACTGTTCTGTTCAAACTGTTTTGGGTCACATGACCGTAATAAACTTATGTATGTATGTGTTGGGGTCCTAATACTAATAAATAAATAAATAAATAAATAAATAAATAAATAAATAAATAAATAAATAAATAAATAAATAAAAGCAGTATAGGGCACAGTAGGTTAAATCCAACACTTTGAAGGGGCTCTAGGAATTTATTAGATGTAGTATGAACAGACCTTCTGATCTCCCTTATCTGCCTGACTATATATATATTTAGCCATCTCTGTAAGTAACCCCATTTATAGCATGTTCTAACTAACCTAATGGTGTGTGTGTGTGTGTGTGTGTGTTGTTACAGTCGTGACTGACTCTTCGTGACTTCATGTCCATGAAGTTTTCTTGGCAGGAATACTGGAGTGGTTTGCCAGTTCCTACTCCAGGCATCTACAGCACCTGGTATTCCCTGGTGGTCTCCCATCCAAGTACTAACCCGGGCCGACCCTGCTTAGTTTCCGAAATCAGGCAAGATTGGTTGTGCTTAGGGCATCTATTGATTTTTTTACAAGTTTTTTTAGCCACCCCACTACCAGGGGCAGATACCAGAGCTTAACCCACCAAGGCTTGGTTTTGTTAAGATGTCAGGTTATTCTTGTCTAGAGAAGAACATAGTTGGACCATTATTTGAAACTTGTAGAAGGCATTTTCTGCTAGTTATGCCCCACCTGCACCTTGAGTGACAGTATTGGAACCAGATGAGTTTGCTGGAAAGGTGTGAAGTCATCTTGCATTTGTTCCATACCATGCACCAAGTTTCCATGGCAACACTAGACAGTACTGATGTGGAAACACAACACTTTCCACACTACGTAGAAGAACCTCATCGTACAAATGATGATTAAGTTGACACGGTGTGAAAGTTAGATGTTTCATCGATCGAACACTTCTGAATTTATAATGTTAATGTGCCACCCCAGTTCCCTCCTGGGTTTTAGCCCAAGTCTGCTTTGCTTTGTGATGGTGAGGTAGTATGGACAAGGGATAGGGATGCAACTTGTACTGTATGGGGTCACCTTCCAATTGAAAAAAGAGGTGTGCATATCGGGGGTGCTCTTGGACTCATCCTTGAGCTTGGACGCCCAGGTCACAGCTGTGGCCAGGAGTGCATTTGCACAATTAAGGCTAGTACGAAAGTTACACTCCTTTCTTGAGAAACCAGCTCTGGTCACAGTGACACATGCTCTTGTGACGTCCCGGCTGGACTACTATAATGCGCTCTGTGTGGGGCTATCAATGAAAAGTCTCAGGAAACTCCAACAGGTCCAAAATGCAGCAGCCAAATTGCTGACTGGGGCAGGTTACAGATATCACATTACACCCCTATTAAAGCAGTTCCACTCTCTACCAATCAGCTGTTGGGCACAATTCAAAGTGCTGACCTTAACTTACAAAGCACTGTACAACATGGGTCCCAACTACCCCAAAAATTTCATCTCACAATATGAACCGACTTGGGTGTTAAGGTCATCAGGAGATGCCTTTCTCTCCATCCCTCCATCCTCACAGGTACATCTCATAGGAACACATGAAAGGGCCTTCTTGGCTGCTGTGCCCAGATACTGGAACTCCCTCCCACCAGAGGCAAGGACTGCCCCATCATTTATATCTTTCTGGAAATGGGCAAGGACTTTTCTTTTCAGGCAAGTTTTCCCTGAATGATGGACTACCTATTATGTGTCTTTTATATGAATCTACCATACATGATCACATAGACTTTGTGTTATAACCTTCTGCAATAACCCACTTATAACCTTGTGTGATTGCATTGACACTAGGTATTCAGTGTTAGTTCCAGCACTCATAACTTTTACATGGAATTTTTACTCTCTCTTTAACTGCTTGCATACTCTTGTAGCTTTAATTTAATGTTGTCTTTTAATGCTGTAAGATGTCCCTCAATTCCTTGTTCTCAATACGTGAATATGTCTTAATTGTACTGGATGTATATTGTCCCTCATTATTGTAAGCTGCCTTGTGTCCTTTTCCAAGGAGAAAGGCAGGGTAAAAATACTTTAAAATAAAAAACAAATAAAAGTCAGCTAATGGGACAAAGAACATATGGCAATAGTTCTTTGGAATCTCCATGGGAGGAGTACACTGAAAGGATTAAAATTAAGGCATCTCCACCTTCAGGGTTCACTCTTTCCTTCTCTTCATTAAAAACAATCCCAAATAACGGGATATTAATTCAGAGTGCATGAGAGGGAATTTGTATAGTCAGTGGCAATTTTGTCTTACAGTTGTCTACACAACTGTAAGAATGTGGGTCTCTCCAGATGTTATTAGACAACTGGTAAATAGAGATGGACATGAACTATGATTCAGAGGTTGATGCCAGTTTGTATGCATGGCAGCACCGATGCTGCACATTCCCTTCCCTTGCCTCCCGGGCCAATGACTTGCCCACCATCCAGTGCACACTCATCTCCTCTACTTTGGCTATTTGAGCAGTATCCAGTCAGAAGAATGGGTTTCCCTACCCTGCTTCCTAGGCGGATTGCCTCTCAGACGAGGAGGCAAGGCAGGCAAACCTGTGTCCCTTCTGAGGACTGGAGGGACAGACAAAGAGGAGGAGAGAATAATGCTCCAACTGGTGAGTGGGTTACTGGCTGGAGAGACAGGGGAAGGGAATGCAAAGCACCTGTGCCTTGTGTACGAACCACAGCAAACCTCTGAACCAAGGTTCGTGCCCATTCAGTTATTGCTAAACATCATAGTAAGTGGTGAGGAGGTAAGAACATAAGAGGAACAAAGCTGTGTCAGACTAAATAGTTATTTAACTCAGCATTCTGGTCACACAGTGGACAATCCTGTGCCTATGGGAGCCCACCATGGGATGTGAACACAACCACAGTGGTTCATATTCCCAACTGATACAGAGAGGAATACTTCCAATGATTCAGGAGATGGTAACATAGCCATCCCAACTACAATGGCCCTAACTTTCATGATGATGGGTCTTGTAGTTCCTGGAAAGTCATACATTCTCATTCTTTTGTCTCTGCTTCTTTGGTGAGGCCTAGTTAATGTTTTAATCATCATCATCATAAGGCATCAGCCTCAAAACGCTTTTAGTAAAACAAATATAGAAAAGCAACCTGCTGGTTCCATACAGCTACTGGGTACTACACAACCCCTCCTAAATTACAATTATTGCCAGCTTCTATGACTGACTTCTGCAACTAACATGGCATGTAGTATTTGAATGTGTTATAGGTGGGAAATAATTTGTTTAAAATGAATTACTCTATATTTGCCAACAATTTTCAACTGATTTTAAAGTTCAATATTCCAATACTTAAATGTCAGTAGCATTACATTTTGATTGGCCATAAAAATTCTCATTGCTTTAATTCATTATGTTTGAGGGGTGGGAGACAGGTATGTGTAGTGACTGGAAATGCTTTTTTAATTTATCTATTTAATGATGAATGAATTTGATAAATTACTCTTTAACATAGCATTAATACATTTTATTTCAAGTCTTGGTTTAAACAACATAGCCCTAACATTTTTTCTCAGTTCCATTCTAATGTTTGGATTTTTTCACATATAGCAACATAAAGGCAAAAGTCACTTGAACATACATTCAGCAAGAAAGTATCACTCATTCAAAAACACTTGCATGTGCACCAATATAGTAAGTATATTTAATATGATCACTCACATACATACTTAACATATCTTGTATGTGGACCCCTGTGCATGGTGAATGAAGTTGTTCACAGAGTGTGTTTCTATCTGTCATCAGATGCAATAGAATGTAAACCAGTGATTCCCAACCTTGAGTTCCCAGGTGTTCTTGAACTACAACTCCCAGAATTCCTAGCCAACAAGGTAGTGGCAAAGGCTTCTGGGAGTTTTAGTCCAAGAATATCATGGGACCCAAGGCTGAAAACCACAGGTGTAAACCATTCCTGACCCACTTCATCCCCATCCATCCATCCATCCATCCATACACACATAAATACATACATTAAGACAAATGTCTCGTAAGACAAAAAACTTGTAGGAAGAAAAAAAAATTCTGGGAATCGGTTTGCTTTGCCTGACAAAAAAATTCCCAATGGGATGCTTTGCAAGACAGAAAAACATTATGCTGATAAGCAGGGCGGGGAAAAAAACTTGTTATTTTTGTCTTTGTCCGGAATGGATGAATCCATTCCCAATGCATTCCTATGGGAAACTGCATTTTGCAAGACAAAATTTTCATAAAACAAAGTAACCCATAGCCTCCGGAACGGATTAATCCATTTTCAGTGCATTCCTATAGGAAACTACATTGACCCATAGAATGAATTTAATTTTTTAAGAGGCACCACTGTACGTACGTACATACATACATACATACATACATACATACATACATACATACATACATACATACATACATACATACATACATACATACATGTTTGTCTCTGTTCAGTTGAAACAAAATACTGTGCTTTTCAGCATACAAATTATAAAGAATAGGGTACTTCAAAAATGCTCACAAGTGTTATGATTTTGCGCTAACTGGAATATATCTGAGAAGGATGGGAGCATTCAAATCTTTCATGTAAATATCCCTATTGATATTGAACCTTTTACATTTTTGTTGTCTCACAGTCTGTTACATCTCTGGCCTTCCTTGGGTGTTGATGCATTTTTGCTGTGCTAAGAGGCTGTGATTCAGGTTTCCACAAAGACACCTTGGTGAAAGGTTGCCCTTCACATAACCACTTCACACATCTAGACAGCTTTCGGCAGATGCAGTGGGAAGTGTGTCATAGTTCTCCCCTTTCTGCTGGGCACATTCCTATTACTAATTCGTCTCGAGTCTAGCTGCTGATATTGTTTGTGATCCTTCCTATAACTCTTTAAAGTCTCACAATTGAGAGTGACATGCAGGAAGCCTCTGTCGTGCTTTTGTCCTTCCTGTTTCCTTGACTAGCTGTCTTCTGTAGAGGTAAGGAGATGGTCAGCTGATTGGGCAGATGTTCTCTCTTGATTTATGTAGTGACTGCCATAAATAAATCATAATCATTTACCATCAAGTCAATTCTGACTATACTGTGACCCGTTTCAGGGTTTTTCAGGTAGGGTGTTACACAGAAGTGGTTTATCATCCCTTTATCCTGAGAGCATCCTGTAACTGTGCACGTTGCCTAAGGACACACAGGCTGGCTCTTCTCCCTGGAAAGTGAACTCCCAGTCCCTGGCTCTGCAACTAAACCATAGAGTTATCTAACCAGCTGACTCTGTGTTACATGGCAATATTCGATTCTGGTCAAATACCACTTAGGTGGCTCTTTGCCAGCTCTGTAGCCATTTAGATAAATGTACACATGTACACACATATGTAGTACACATGGGGCTAAATCCAGTGTTAATCCCACCTAGTTTAGATCTGTTGAAATAAGTGGAGTCTAGCACTACCTGTGATAAACAAGTCCCTTCCATTTCATTGGGACTCCTCTGGTTGGAATCTGTTGAATTAAGCACATATGCTTACCCTCTTACACCAGAAATGCTCTTACGCGCAAGAACTGGCAACTCAGCAACTGTATTTGGGCTCTAACTTTTAGTGGCCATAGAAGCTAGAGGATTCTGATAGTTGTAATCCAGAGAAGCAATTTTTCCATACTTGAGCACTAACTAAAAGTGAATCTGGAAGCTGAGTTGTGGCAACTGGACTTCTTTTTCTTGAGAGATTGAAACGTTTTGCTGCTCATCCCAACTGCGTCATCAGAGCCTATTTCAGACCAGGGTGACAAGAGGTCAAAGTGAGCTATAAAATGGGGACTCACAACTAGCTTTCCTCAGACTGATGAAGCTGTTTGGATGAGCAGTGAAACATTTCAATCTCTCAACAAAAAGAAGTCCAGTTGCCATGTCTCAATTTCCAGATAAACTCACCTGGATGACTGAGAATCTTCACAGACTACAAGTGAAGTGTTTTGTGCATCTATGAATCTGATTTTGTCTTTTATCAGAGAGAGAGAGAGAGAGAGAGAGAGAGAGAGAGAGAGAGAGAGAGAGAGAGAGAGAGAGCATGCTCCTTGAATATGGATTTACTCTCATTTCAATATGGCTGTAATTACATTGTATAATTTTTCTTGAATGTTTCTGGTGGGAGTTGTAAAAGTACTTGAACATTTGCCTGATTAAAGTTGATCCCAGATTTTTAAAGGAAAATCTGTTTTATTTCCCCCTGTAAGGATAGCTCAATTAGTCTGTTAGGTCCATTGACATATAATTTGATTAAAAGCTCCCCATATCTTTCATCCTTAACTCCCCCATCATGATTGTAATTTGAAAGTGGTCTTACTTTTTCCTTGATCATCTTAGAAAGCTAACAGAATGAATTAAATCTATTTCTCCAGAAGGTTGCAAACTGTCTATCTCACATTCCTTTGGGGACACCTCTGAGGAAGGCTATTGTTAAGTCCTTAATAAGATGTGGACTCACACTCTTCTTTGTTCCTTTATTTTCACCCTTTCTTCTTTCTTTCTTCCATTCCCAGATTTTGTACAATTCATAATTAACGGGTAGAGCCTCCATTGCTAAAATAGGCAGGGCAAAGCTGCAAGCACAGGTGACTTTAGAAAGAGATCAAAATGATAAAGGCACAGATAAAGGCATGGGCTTATGGGTGCTGCATGCAGAAGGTCCCTGCTTCATTCTGAAATGGTGGAGAGCAGCTGCTTAAGGGTCTGATTTAGGTAGCTTCCTGTTTTTGACTCTGGGAGGTGATTTTGCTCCACTCCAGATGATCAAGATAAGAGGAAGTAATCTTGGTTTGCTCCCAGCCCAATCTTCCAGGAAGCCCACTATGAAGATTGGACAATGCTATTAAAGTATGTCAAAGAAGAGGAGAGGAATAGACTCTGGGGATATTGGAAGAAATAGTTGTTGCTACAGTTGCACCCTCTAGCAGAGTGCATTCCCATAAAATCAATAATGCACAGACATGTAACACAACATCTAACTACAAATCTTAAGTGTGTGTGTGTGTGTGTGTGTGTGTGTGTGTGTGTGTGTGTGTGTGTGTGTGTGTGTATGAAGCTGTACACCAAAGCCTTACAAAGAATTAACCAATTGCTTAAAGACCAGTTAGAAAGTTCAAGTAAAGGACAAGTTCAAATAAAATTGCTTCCCTTCTTTCTTTTGGGAATGTTTTGTACAGAAAGGGCAAGGGCCCAATTGGGATTCAACCTTAAATGTCCCGTGCACAAGTTATGCATTCTTTACCAATAACCTATGATCCCCCTCTCACAATATTTCATTAATCATGAGTATAGACCTGCTTACATTGGACCCTTCTCTGAACATACTCGAGGATCAGTATTGAATGTGAACTGCCTACCTGGAACTTGGATATATTTTTTTTGGATTCATGCTATATTAAATCATATGTTCTGTATATCATTAATAAATCAGTTAATGGGGTACATATGGAAATGCCCCAGCAGGAAAACTATCTGCCATTTTTTCCTGATTATCCCCTGCCCCATTCACAGATTGAATGTCTTCCTTTCTTATGCACTCTCTGAAACTGGCATTTCATGGACATTGTAGCTATCGAGAACATTAAGTGGATTTTACATTTTTAGAACACTAACGATTTGGAATATAGGACTGGCTTATATAAGCCATAAAGGGGAATCTATTTTGGGTGCATGTAAAACTTCCTTGTCATGAGCTTGACACTGGGAAGATAACGGTAGAAAACGGTAGAACTGGTAGAACTGTTGAGCAGTAAATATGCTGCATTCCCTCTTTAAACTATTCCTCTTTGGTATTGTTTTCTTCTCAAGAATGGTGCAATTATAATATGGATTATAAAATCAACCTGTTGTCTGTACTAAGAAAAACAAAATGCTCTTCTTAATTACTCTGATTATAAGCAGAGCTTGGAAAGTTACTTTTTAAAGATAACGGAGCCCTCTTACTCTCAGTGTGTTTAGAAGAATTCATAGTCTTTGTTCATTAGACTACCTGAGATGCAGCTTGTGTATTGTGTTGCTCATTACTTTGTCTTACTGTCAGAAGTTGCTCATTCCAGTGTCCCATTATTTCCAAGCTCTTTGCAAGCAGTATTGCATGTCATAATTCCACCAGTGCATAGAAGGACAGAGTGTGTTATGGAGCTAGATGCAATATTCTTACTTGAGTCAAGTAAACGACTAACCATTAGTCAAACTCTCTCTCTCTCTCTCTCTCTCTCTCTCTCTCTCTCTCTCTCTCTCACACACACACACACACACACACACACACACACACACACACACACACACAGATTTCTCAGCCTCATGACCATTAGGGCTTACATGAATGTGTGATGAAATATTTTTTTAAAAATGACAAAAACAATATGGGTAGTTTTCAGTGTTTGGGGGCAGAGTTTCAGATCATTGTTAAGCCCTCCATGGCTAGAAAAATTGTGACAGGTTATAAAGAGTAATAACATGGGAAATTATGCTTCATTCATGAATTTCTTTTTTTCCCATTAATTTCACTTACTTGTGTACTACCTAATAAGTTGAAGGCAGTACTCTGTATAGTTTACAGTCAGGAAACATAACCAAAATAATACAATATGATAATAACAAAGGTCATTAACAATAACACTGGAGGCATCAAGAGAGAATTGGACAACCATCTGCCAGATCAGCATTGATATGGATTTCTGTATTGAGCAATGGGGTCTGAGTTGCCTTATAAGCTCTTTGCAACTCAATTATTCCATGATTTTATGTAACAACGGAATAACAAATAACAAATCACTCTTTTGGTTCATTGCCAGAACAAGTGATGGCTGGGAAGGAACAAATTGAGATTTTTGCTGTCGATTTGTCTTTCTCTCTGAATTTCCCATGTTGTGGAAGTGGCTTAAAATGATAGCATGGAGGAGGAGAGGAAGTGTTAGTTTTCTAATATTGCAAAGTGGTTACCTTCTTAAGCCATTTCACAATAGGGAAATCCAAAAAGGAAGATCCCAGACCACGTAGGGTTGGTTGAGGTGCATATGCCGTTTAGATGTGAGCTTCACCTGCTAGTTAGATGAGCCTTTGGTGCCCCTCAAATTAATCTAAATTGGAGTACAATTTTCATTGTCCCTTGTTAACATGGCCAAATGTGTCCAGAACATCTGGAGGCCACCAGGATGGAGAAGACAGCAATGTGGCATTATGCCTGCAGTAGAGAACTCACAGTTACCCCTAAGGACACATTCTGTTTCTTCTACTTGAGTTGTAAGATTGCCAACTTTCCCCCTCCAGGCCATAGTCCTGTGCCTCCAACAGAAATCAGATGTACAGATGTTGTCCAAGATTGCAATGGGAAAATATCTCTTGTTGATTTCTACTGTTAACAATGCATGACAAAAAGAAGACACTTGCTTTTCCTGGTCAGGCTCTGACTACAGGCCTAACAGATTTCCGCTGTATGTCAACACATACAGATTAGAAGCACAGAACACTGCAGCTGTAGTTTCTTGTAATTTTTGGCTGTTATTTTAAGAATAAAAATAAATCTGAGAATTTGACAGAGAAAAAGATGGAGGGGTGGAAAGAATGCTTACATGTACAACTTCCACCCCACATTATATTCCCCTTTTAAAAGAACAAACATTTTCTCTCCTTGGGGACCTTTTAGGAGTAAATGAGAGAGTTTCCCCCTTTTTGTCTCTCCATAGTGACAATATCAATCCATTCCAGCTAGCTTTTTCTTATGCAAGCTATACTCGCTTGTTTAAGTAAAATAGGTCTTTGGAAATGATGGCTCCTATATATATAGCCTCCTTCCCCCAGTATAACCTTTTTGGAAAAGGGAAAATACATTCAGTGCCTGCAGGCTATGATTAAATGAGATTACGAGAGTTGGGGAAATTTCCGTCCATGATTTTTCCTGTCAAATAGCACCTATTACCGGCATGTAGAAATCCCCAGAGAAATAAGAGGGGTGTTTATGTGTGTGTTTGGACTGCTAAAGAAACAGGGAGGAGGTAGAATATTTAATCTTGATTTGTTTTGTCTTTAACCAACAGTTTGGCAGGTTCAGGGCCATTTATATGTTTGCCAAAATTACAATTAGCTAATAACTGGCTCAAAACTGTTACGGGTTTGTTGTGTATTTTTGGTAAATGGTTCTGAAATGATGGATGGACCTGGGGGAAAAACAATAAATTCTTGTGGAATGCTTTAATTTTCAAGAAGAGTCAGAGCTGGGGAAGGAGCAGCAGTCCTTTATGTTTCAATGCCAACATTTCTTTCTCTATTTTTACAGAAGAGTGTCTTATCACTATGCACGCATAGATTCCGAATGGATCAATCATTCTACCACTATAAAATAATTTGTCCCTTCTGTCCAGCAGTTACACAGTGTGATCCATTATTGATATTTTTTATCTTTTCCTAGTTAATTAAGAGCCATTTTTATTGGTGCCTAATAACCCTTGGTGGGCTTTCCTGTCTGTCAGACCTCTTTGTCTGATGACAATGATTGACCCATTCCTGTGTAGCTTTTGCATCAATATATTACTAGAACTGAGAGGATGGATCCGCTAATGGGCCATATTAAATTAATCTGTCAGTTATGGATTACAAAACTGGATTTTGAAAATTCATGCATGCATGCATGCATCCATCCATCCATCCATACATACATACATGGAAGTTAACTTCACCTGTGATCACTGCAAATGAATGAATGAATGTTATTGTCTCTCTAGTGTACGTGAAACAGTAAATAATATTAGAATAGAATAGAATAGAATAGAATAGAATAGAATAGAATTTTAGCTTTGATTAGCCAATTACCAATGTGTCACTGGCACATCTGCCAGTGTCTGCAGGCAGATGTACCTGTTTCAGTGAGTTTGATAAGATGATGTGCTGTCCAATCAATTCCAACTTAAGAAAACTCTTTTCAGTCTTTTTTTAAGGCTTAGAGTATTCAGAATTTAACACACCATATAAAAATTTAATTAATACACCAGTGGCATGGCCTGTGGCAACATCCATTTTTCAGATCTCTTGGCATAGCATCCTTCCGCCTTGGTTTGATGGGCAATTATCTCACTTGCAAAGACCAACCAATTTTAAAAACTGAGAAATTAACCAACTCTCAATTCAAATGACATTAGCAACATGCTTAAGAAGGCCAAATCTGCTTTGGAGACTCCCATAATGTAAGAGAATTTAGCATAGACATGATCAACTTTGATGGCTCAGGTGGCAAATTTTCTGCCCCCTGTCAGCCCTTGAAGAGGTTGCATAGGCTACTAAACATGCCATAAAGCATGGAAGGAAAGACGTGGGAAGATTTTGCTGCTGATTTTTTTTTAATGAGTGTTTTTGGTGTTGAGTAGTGCACATTCCTGAGACATATTTGAAAGGTGGATCCAGGCTCTACCTTTCTGGAATGGCTATTTGCCATTTTCAGCATAAATAAATAAATAAATAAATAAATAAATAAATAAATAAATAAATAAATAAATAAAGAGGATCTGAGAGAAGAAAAGGAGCCATACTTCGCCCATCCCTCCATTAACATGTGCTCTGATTTTGCCAGAATATCTCAGCTGTTCTCATCCACGTTTCTCTCTCTCTCTCTCTCTCTCTCTCTCTCACTGCTCTGCTCATCTAATATTATGTCAGTATTACATATGTGAGCTTGTCCAGGGATAATGCTAACCAGATGTGCAGTGCCAGATGTTTACATTTTCATGCACAGTTACTTTAGGACACATCATTAATTCATTATTTTCTCCCCCCCCTCCTTTTTTGTGTATCTCTCTCCTGTTAGGTATGATTATCGTGAAATGCTGCACAATGCCACTTTCTGTCTGGTCCCCCGTGGCCGGAGGCTTGGATCTTTCAGGTTCCTCGAGGCCCTGCAGGTAAGAGTAGAGGCTTGGAACTGTTTAGCGCGTTTGTCACCTGGAACTGAGCGCTGAGCGATACCGAGGCAAGCAAAGGCAGGCTGGAGATTTCATTTCCCTAATAGCCTGTAATCCAACATATGTACTTTCAGGAGCAGTTGGCAGCTCTTTCGCAGGAGGCACTCAGTACAGAGAGCTCCTGAGCTGATCAGATTGCTGTGTTGCTTCCCCAGCAGAGGTGTCTCTGGACCAAAACTGGCTTGATTTAGTCTAAAGGGGTTTGTCAAACAAAAGGAAATCACAATGGCTGAGGGTGCGAGGGAGAGGACGCCAACTTTCTCCAACCAGGAAGTTAGGAGGAAGTGAATGAATTCACCCGAAATAAATTGCTTGTAAATTTTGCCCAAGTTTTCATGTGTGTGTTGTGTCATTACAGTCGAGACCGACCCTTTGTGATTCCACGTCCATGGAGTTTTCTTGGCAGGAATACTGGAGTGACTTGCCAGTTCCTACCCCAGGCACCTACAGCACCTGGTATTCCCTGGTGGTCGCCCATCCAAGTACTAACCAGGGCCGACCCTGCTTAGCTTCTGAAATCAGGCGAGATCGGATGTACTTAGGGCATCTAGGTTTTCATATTGCCTACTAAATGGCTCCTGCTGAGTTGCATTTCCTCTAGCTGGGGAAGAGCTAAAGGGCAGAAGAACTGAACTGAAATTTGAGGTTGCTAAGTGTTTTTTTTTCAAAAACTTGTTTGGACTACAGCTCCAAAAGTGACCTAAGCTTCAATAAAGTTTAGCTTGTTAGTTTTGACAAAAAAAATCATCTATGCTGCTCATTAAGGGGAAATTGTTCTCAGTTAATGGTGTAGCTAGTTCTGGAACTGGTGTAATCAGAAAAGGCTTGGATCCGCCATTTACATGATGTTGCCAACCTGGTTAAGATTTGGTTAAAGATTTTGGCTCAAAGGTGACTTGAGATCAGGAGCCTCGTGGCGCAGTGGTTAAATGCCTGTACTGCTGCTAAAACTGTGCTCACAACCTGGGGTTCAGTCCCAGGTAGCCAGCTCATGGTTGACTCAGCCTTCTATCCATCCGAGGTCAGTAAAATGAGTACCCGCTGGGGGTGGAGAACAATGTGCAGCCTGCATAATTAAATTGTAAACTGCCCAGACAGTGGTGGCGAACCTTCAGCAATCCAGGTGTTTTGGACCACATTGTGGCCCAAAACTTCTGGAGTGCTGAAGGTTCGCCACCACTGGCCCAGAGGGTGCTTTAAGCACTATGGGGCAGTACATAAGCAGAACAATTTGCTTTTTTAGATCTTTCCATCTTATATGTTTAGCAAGAACTCTATGGATGGGGAAAAAAACTCTGCAGATAGCACTGCTTCTAATGCAGGCCTTGGGAAAGTTACTAACAACTCTCAAAATTCCCACAGAGGTAGGGGATGAAAGTCCAATAATTCTAGAAGTTGTCATTAAAAACAACGAAACCCATCCTACTCTTTTCTAAGCACAGTTCTTCTAATGCCAAAGACCTAGTGGCTTTGTATGCCACCATCAAAGGGATTCTTTAATGGAACTCTTGCACTCTGCTGTCTTAATTGTGCTTTTAATATTGCTGCTATTTATGATAGTTGCTTAATTCTTTTTTAATACTGTATTGTAATAATTTATTGTTTTAGCTCTTAACTTTGTTTCTTTGAATGCTGTAAGCTGCTTTGGATCCTGTAGGACAGGAATGTCCAAACTTCGCCCCCCCTGATGTTTTGGACCACAACTCCCAGAATTCTAAGCTTAGATTGCCAATGGCAACAGCCTCTGGGAGATGTGGTCCAAAACATCTGGAGGGCTGAAGTTTGGACATGCCTGCTGTAGGAGAATATTTTAAATCAATAAATATGTCAGTGCATTGGCAATGGAGATCTGAGTACTTTATGTGCACGCCTACAGTCTGAAACCCTCAATGTAGATCTTCAGCTCCCACATTTGTAGTCATTTTCTATTCTTTTAACTCTCAGGACTCCTTTTGCATTTCTGGAATTTGAGATTTTGGTGAGGCACTTATTCTCTGGGAAGGGATTTAGAGCTTTCAAGGAAAGAATTCCAAGTACTCTGCCAATCTATAAATCCCGTACCCTAACCCATGTCTCTTAAAGTGGTGTCAGACTGCTATGAAAGCATACTGTAGATAAACTCTAAAACTATAAGAGAGCACAAAGGGATCCAGATGTAAGTCTGGTGGGTTGATTGTTCCATGCAAATTAGTGGTTTAGGAATTCCAATGGAGTCATCACCCAGCCACTTAAAGAGAAGATGCCAAGGTGAGTGAATTGAATTGCTTCCCCATCTTGGTCTCATGGCTGGGTTTTATGGCCCTTCCAGGGCCAGACATCATGGGCCCTCTATCTAGGACTTTGAAGGTTAACAGTCTTTCTGTTTTTACCATACATCCCAGTGCTGTTCTGGATTATTTCTACCAAGTTATGCCTCTGCAAAATAAGGAACTCAAAACTCATTGTCACAGACAGAGCTTGAAATATCAACACACAATTGCTTGGGTTTCTTCCCTCAATACCCTGCCACCCCTGATTTTAATGACTCTCTATGCAGGCTGCCTGTGTTCCTGTGATGCTGAGCAATGGATGGGAGTTGCCATTCTCCGAAGTGATTGATTGGAATCAAGCTGCCGTCATAGGGGATGAAAGATTGTTATTACAGGTAAGGAGGTGTCACTGGGAGAGGGAGAAGCAAGCAGCCTTCACCAGATCAGTTGATAACAGCAGCCGTCCTCTTATACTTCCAGAAAAGATGTATCCAAAAGGTCACAGCTATAAAAGAGATTTTTATCGGGATGGATTTGTCTGTGTCATTCTGCATATTAACTCATTTAAATAAGGCATCATTCACTTTCTGACATGAAGGTCGCTTGGGCCTCCAAATGTCCTGGTTAAAAATGTAGGCACATCTGATTCCTTTTTTTTTTTTAGATATGCAGAAGAGCTCCAAAGATGCAAAGTGCTTGGAGCACAAAGATATTTGTAACTGGAGAATGTTCATGGTATGGAAAGGTCTCATCTGGTGGCTATGGATAAGGGACTCTGTCCAGTCTGTACACCTTTCCTTTTCTTTTTTTCTTTCCTTTTTTTTTTTTTTTTGCTTCTGCATTAACCTGAGAATACATGTTTACATATATATATTTTGAAATATTTAGATTTGTATTAAAGACGGGCGTTTCATTTTGGAAGGGACTGGTTCCAAAATGAAACACGCCCGTATAGCTGGTTTTTGGAATGCAGTCCCACCCTCTGGAACAAAATCAGCCACTGTCTTATCTTGCTGTCTTACTCCAACCAGCAAGTTGCTTCTGACATGTCATCTTTCCCTCTCCCTGCTGCTGGCCAATCAGACAGGGAGGTGGGATGATGCACAGCTCCTGATTGGCCAGTGCCAGGGAGACAGAAAGATGACCAGTAAGAGGCTGCTTCCTGGTTGGAGTTTCACCCTGTGTGGTAAAGCAAGGGAACACAGTGGTTGATTTTGTACCGGATGGGTGGGACTGTGTTCAGATTGCCAGCTGTTCTGGCATGTTTCATTTTGGAACCAGTCCCGTTCCGAAACCAAAAGCCCACCTCTAATTTGTATTAGCTTCCAATGCTAATACAAATTAAGGAAAGATAGAAATCCCAAAGATTACAACACTCAGAGAAGTACAGAATCCAATAGCTAGCTAACACTTACAGAATGCAAAATCTTATGGTCTACAGCGTTGCAATATATAGAGATTCATCTCAGAGCTTCCATTCAGGCTATTTCGTATAAGAACAAGAGAACTTTGGAATTTCTAAGCATCCTTACTTAAGGCCCTTCCACTTTCCTGTTCTCCTTCCTCCAATTCAGCTTTATCTCACTTGTTGCTTATCAGGACCATGTGAAAACACAGAATGCATCCTTGGATTGGGTCCCTTTCTTTAGTCATAACTCAGATTGGTTTAATGTGGATGCATGGAATAGAAGGTGTCTGAGTCCATGACACCAATGTCATCTCTCCAGTAGGCTGGTTAGCATCCCAGCTTTAGTGAAAATTCCTTGGGGAGAGAAAAATGAGGTTGATAGGATAAGAGCCAAGTTCCTGTTCTTTGTTTCCTCTCCTAACTTTTCTTCACCATTTTCCTGGGAAAAATCTAGATCACAGAAAATATATACTGTACATATCACACTCGAAATCACTGGGTTGAATCCAGAGTTGTGCAGACTGGACAATATCATGAGAGCTCTGCAAATTAGACTGTATCTCCCCCATAGAAAGGGGGGAAGGTCATGTTTTGTGAACATTAGTTTCTGTATGCAAGGCATTGCTCTCCAGCCTCTTGGAAAGGGTTTTTCCCTGGCTCTTTTCAATAGCAAATGAACCTGAGACCTTCTGCATTCAAAATGTGGCCACACTCTTGAGGGCAACCAGACATCTCAATGCTCCCAGGCAAGAGGATGTGATTGTGCAACCATAATATGTACATTGGCAGAATGTAAACATCTGGCTGGCTAAGTTACCTGAAGCTGAGAGTTGATGGGTTTCAGAAGACAGAGGAAGAGGGGAGTGGGAGCAGAGTAGTGAAGCTACAAAGAATTCAAAACATATGTGTGCACGAGAACGCATGCATGCACACCCCCACACCCCCACCCCCACACCCCAGAGAGAGAGAGAGAGAGAGAGAGAGAGAGAGAGAGAGAGAGAGAGAGAGAGAGAGAGAGAGAGATTACTGTTCCTGTCTTGGGCTTTCCTATAATGTAGGACTGATTCTCTTCACAGCCATTTTCTTACTCTTGCACCCTTACTGACAGTCGTTTTTAAAGAGCTGGCATTGAGCCCACATTTCTGCTCTGGGGAATTTTGTTGTTGCTGTGTTAGTTTCTCATTTCCAGTTTTATATGAGATTGGGTGTTTTTATTTACATATTCCTATCAGCCTCATACCAGGTTCAACAGAGCTTAAGCGAGTCTCTCTCTGTGTATTTATGCTGCAGTCACAACCCCCATCCTGTCATTACACAAATGACCTGCTATTAAAACACCATCCCTTTCTAACAATTCTTATGTTTTTGTGGTAGATCAGCATTGATTCATCACTTCCCACATCTTACTTCCTGGCTGAGAAAATGAATAACAAATTGTCAAATATAGTTTAAAAGGAAGGTCTAATTCCCTGCCTGTTATAAGTGTGCCAACACCCAAAATACACTTTCTGTCTGTCCATCTGTCTGTCTGTCTGTCTGTCTTATGGAGGGAGATAAAGCTTTCTGCTACTTTTGCAGATAGAAACAGCTCATTCTGTCTGTTGGATGCAATGATTCTTTTTCATTTTACATGCAGACATTATATCAAAAGACTGAGGAACTGAAAGGTTTGAGCAAAAAAACCCGCAATAGATGGAAAAAAACCACTCTACGTATATATCTTACCATATAATTCATGCATACACTTAAACAAAAATCTATCTCAAATGCCCAGGTTCATAAAAATTTCATAATATACAACAGATTTTTGCAATAGACATTTTTATTTTCATGGAGGCTGTAAAAACCTTTAAACACATTGCTTTTTAACATATAAGATGCAATCCTAAATGTAATAACTAGTTACCCTCTGAGTCAATAGACATGTGATTACACATTTAGGTTAGATATTCAATGATCTCGCTGCCTTGGGACATGGTTTGGAAAGACATTGAATCAATTTTAAAATAATATTCTACCACTGTACCAGAAATGACCCTGCTGTAGGCTGTCGTTAATAGTTGCACTGGTTAACACGATTAGTTTGAAGGGCCTATGCAGATCATTAAAATGCATGAACATTATCATATTATAACAATCTGATGGGCAAGATGACATGACTCCATTATTCAAAGTCATTTCTTTTCAAAATTACATTTCAATCCTTTACTTCCTCCTGGGGAGTTCAGAGTGACATACACTGTCTCTTCCTTCTTTTTTTGCCTAATAACAAATCTGTGAAAGATTAGTGACAATCCAAAGACCACCCAGTTAGCTTTATGGCTGCATGTTTACAGAAATAGCTTGTTTAACCGCAGTTAAGATTAATCACACTTTTTCTCTGTGTGTGCAGTGTAGCAAGCTGAGATAAATGAAAAGAGGAAATGAATGCTCCTGTGTACCTCATTCTGGTGATACCAGAGGAGAGAGCAGGAGACAGTGTGCAGGTAGAGGTGATGTGGGCTATATATCTCACTAAAAGCGCCGTTGAGCACAACATCTGCATGCAGCCAGTGGTCCATTCAAGGTTGGCACATGGAAGGAACTGGGTCTCAAACTCTTGAGTTTCATCATGCAAATTAATGTTAACAATGAGCTGTTCAAATGCTTTACCTCTGTGTAAAAACACTAATGCAATGGTTCTCAACCTTCCTAATTCTGCAACCCTTTAATACAGTTCCTCATGTTGTGGTGACCCCTTGCCCTGCTTGGAAGAGGCCACAAGCCCCCTTTAGCGGACCACTTTCTGCAGGTGCCATAGAGAACTTCCCTCTACAGGCACCCTCAGCCAATCGCAGCCTCCGGTGCCATTGACTGATACCCCCTCCAACCTATCAGGCTGTAACTCACTCTTCCCCCCTTCCTCCTCCAGACCCAAGCTGTTTGTGCCTTTTTCTTCACTGGCTCACGGCGACCCCTGTGAAATAGCCATTCAACCCCCAAAGGGGTCCTGACCCCCAGGTTGGAAACCACTACACTAATGCTTTGTGATTTCCAAATACAACACAGAGACACATACACACAAGAGAGGCAAGGTTGCTTAGTGATCAGATTATATCAGAACAGGACTTGGGGAATTCATGTCCACAGCCCCCCAGGCCATGGAGCCCACTGGGTGATGCTGACCTAATTGCTTTCTCTTAGGCTTGACCTACTTCAGAGGGCTGTTGTGAAGGTACAGTGCAGAGGATGATTGCTGTGACTCCCTTGAATTCACTGGGGGGGGACATGGGCCTTAATATATCTAATAAAGAAATAAGATAGGCCAGGGTTGGCGAACCTATGGCACGGGGGCCAAAGGTGGCACTCAGAGCCCTTTCTGTGGGCGCCCAACATCACCCCTTCACAGACACCTGTATTCAGGTTAAATTGCTGTATTGGCACTTTGCAAAAAATTAGTGGGTTTTGAATAGCAGTTTGGGCACCCGGTCTCTAAAAGGTTCACCATCACTGAGACAAGCAGATTTCTTGCAGGGAGTGTGCCTGTTTTTTATACACAGAAGATTGTGGGTACTGTGAAGCGCTTCTTTCCGACTGTAGTTTACCTTCATCAGTGGTTGATTCAGAATTGCCTTGAATTGGAGGAGCTTCCTATTATGAGTGGCTAGACCTATAATCAGCATAGTATTGACGTATTTTTGTCCTCTTCCGAATGCTGCAAGGCTACAGCAGAACAGATGTATTCTAATTAAGAATGTTTTATTGGGAATGCTTTTTTTTATACTCATGAGAGATCATGATTGAGGGGAAAGCCATTTGCCTGATGTAATCTGATAGCTAAGTGGGAAATGCAAAACGGCACACACAACAAGCAAACTTAGCTGGGTGCCTTGTACATTATGAGTCTGGGAAGGCGGAGTATGAATTATTTTATAGGCTTAGAAGAATTACAGCACTGGGATGAGAAAACGGTTGCCATGTTAAAACAAACACATGCTCTACCTTCAGATAAAGAATAGGTTGAGAAGCATAAATTTTCTACAACTGCTTTAGACAACAGATGCCCCTTTTTGTGTTTTCCTTCTGCTTGGAAAGGAGCCTTGGAGAGGAGGAGATACCGTACTCACTTGAGGTGGGCAGGTTCACACCCTTCCAGCAGCCAATGTTCGTGCCGTTAACATTTCCACACCCTGGGTGAAAGCACTGGCCGCCGTGTCCACTTATCACTTGTGTGTACACAATCTTAAAGGAACCTGGAAGAAGTCGCCAAAGTTGATTTTTTCCTCTTAACAGTCACGTGGCAAAAGAAGCGTTATGGAAGTCTTATCCGAGAGATAATTCAGAGTTATCCGGTTCTGGAAAAGGCTCTCTGATAAATGTGAGAAGTGCAGGTTCACCAGCAGGAAGTGGGACAAGAGATATCCTGTATACAGTAATTCATTTTCCAGTTACTGCAGTCGTGGCTTCTGTTGCCTGAGAGGGTGGCTCGTGTGCGGCAAATGAGAGCCAAGTGCACTCTGCGCAGATCTATAAAAGCTAAACTGATTGTGCCATAAACAGATCATCTGGAAAGGCCCCCGGTTGTGTCTTAACGTTTTTGGGTTCTAAAGTTTTCTACACTTTCTGATTTGTTTTAACGTTGCGTTACAGATCCCTTCTACAATCAGGTCTATCCATCAGGATAAAATCCTAGCACTTAGACAGCAGACACAGTTCTTGTGGGAGGCTTATTTTTCTTCAGTTGAGAAGATTGTATTGACCACACTAGAGGTGAGTAACCCTTCCCTGATATTAGTCAGAACTGAAGCTTTGGTGTCCTCTTTGCTTAGGCTTTGTCTCACCTTGGTTTCTGGGGGGCAGGGGCATGAGGTTGACTTGTATGTGTGTGTTTTAAATGAGGAATGGGGCAAAAAAAAAGGCCTTTTTGCCTCACAATAGCTTTTCTCCCTTGAGAAACGGCCTTCTTTTTTAAATAAGAGTGGTGTGAGAAGAAAATGACATTGTAACAAATGGGAAGCCACGCAGCTACAATGGGGAAAGTTGCCTCATGTAGACCGAGTGGATTCTTGGAGGCTTTGGGGTTGATAAATCAGCATCCTTGTCATTCCTGGGGAATGGGTTCTTTAAGAAACCTTTCTGGAGAAATTGCTTTTTGAAGAAATGGTACTGTAAACTCCCCCCTTCCTTCAGTCAGGCTGTGTATTGTAAGGCGTTTTGATGGCCTTTGGCTGGTCTCTGGGGGGGGGTGATATTGGACTTTGGGCAGGAGCGGTTTCAGATTAAGAGGCAAGATGACAGAATGCCATCAGCAAATGCTGCATAGAAACAAAATGAGTTTGCCACATTTTCAAAAGCATTTCCTTACAGCTGCGGCCATATACTGCAATAACTCACAGAAAATGTAGTTTTCTCCCTTGCTCTAAGAAGACTGAAGCCCAAGAGAGCTTGAAAAAGAGAGTTCCATCTCTCTTGGACTTCAGCATTCTAATGCTGTCTTTTCTATCCTGGGAGTTGTCACCCAAAAAGTAACTTCTCCAAGGGACATGACTAGCCACCATGTTGTAAGGTTATCTCTGAACATAACTCTTGCCTCCTCCTCATTAGCCCTGGACCTAGACATAACACAAATCTGTAGTCACACTTGGGAATGTCTGTCCCATCTCTTAGCTCATTGTCACACTATTTGGCTTTCACCGTGCCCCGGTTACTAACATGTGCTCCAACACCATCCATCACTACTGTTGATTAAATAAACATGATTTGCAAATAGACTGAATGATAGTTCTACATTCATGATCATGAGAAAATGACTATTGCCTTTGTAACTTGAAACTAGGGCTGGTCAGCCAGGAAATTTCCAGTTGTTGTTGACTGCAACCCTCATCAACACTAGTCAGCCAGAGGAAAGGAACGATGGGAATTGCAGTCCAAAAATAGTTGTTCACCCCTGCTTTAAACCAAGGCTAATGCTGTCTGAGAAAGGAAATACAGTAATCCCCCGCCTATTGCAGGTATTAGGGACCTGACCTGACCCGCGATAATTGAAAATCCACAATATGTGAATGCAGATTGAGTCATTCCTGGGGGGCCCTAGCTGGGGGTTTTTGTACTTACCCCCAGCCTGGCCCTACCCCGAACGGGCCTGTGAGAGCCTTTCCGGGCCTTCTGGAGGCCCCAAAAGGGCCTCCCTGTGAACCGGTAGTGACTTCCGGTAAACCGGAAATAATTTCTGAGGCCTCCAACAGGCCTAGAAAGGCCCTCAGTGATCCAGAAGTTACTGCCAGTTCACAGGGAGGCCCTTTTGGGGCCTCCAGAAGGCCCAGGAAGGCCCTCACAGGCCTGTTCTGGGCAGCTCCAGTCCTGGGGAAAGTATGGGAGGCTTGAAACAGGACTTTCCCCCTTACCCTAGGGGGCCTTTTTCATATAGTGCGGTCCCGCGATATAGCGAGACTGCAGTATATGAACCGCGAAAGGGTGGGGGACCACTGTACATGTTTGCTGAGTTGGCTTGTGGGCTGGCAAGGAACTGTTCTACACACATGCACCACTCAGGCTGAAATCCAGTGTAAGTGGCTACTTGGGTAGGTCCATTGAATGAATGATGCTGACTCACACAACCTGCCCTAATTCAGTGAGCCAACTCTCGTTACAATGTCTGTGAAGATTCCGGGTGAGTTTATCTGGAAGTTGAGTCACGGCAACTGGACTTCTTTTTCTTGAGAGACAGAAACGTTTCGCTGCTCTGGATGAGCAGCAAAACGTTTCTATCTCTCAAGAAAAAGAAGTCCAGTTGCCTATGATTCAACTTCCAGATCTCATTACAATGTGCTACTGGATTTCAGCCACAGTGTCCTACACAAGCATAGTAATTTTCATTTTAAGTGTTCCAGTATTTCCTTCAGCAATTATCTGGATTTATACAGTGAGAGCAGCCAAGGAAGAATCTCACCTTCTGCTCCTTAGCCAATGCTTCATAAGAAATCTATTCTGGCTGCAAAGAGCTGTTGTCAACTGCACAAATCCTCCTCCTCCTCCTGGCCTCCCATTCCCTCCTTTGAACTCATATTCTATGGATCATGGTCTCCTCCAACCATGCAAATATAGATCTAAGTGGGAGCTGAAGTTCACCTAATCCAACTTACACTCCCTTCGTGGAGAATTTGCATGTTCAGTCCATATCGGAGACAATCGATTTATCAATGGGTATGAACTTTCAGTATGGCCAGCCTACATACGAGTGTTGGAAATGGAAACAATTTTTTTTCTGGTCAGATTTCCAGCAGGAATTATTTTCAAAAATGATTCATTAGAAAGATAAACCTCCTGGTGTGCATCAGTTGTCTCTTGGCTTTTTATTGTTACTGAAGGAGCTGTAAATCATTCCCATTTTGTCTTTTCCAGCATGCTTTCTTCCAAAGTATTTCCTCTCTTGCAACTTTAGAGACAGCTAAATGTTGTTTTCATGACTTAGAATTGCCATCTGTTTAATCTGTTGTAGGTGTCTTAAATCAGGGCCCAATTTCATACAATAATAAGATCAACAAGAATGTTCACCTGGCCTGCAATAAGAGATGTGTACAAACAGTGGCATCATACTACAGTTCCCAAACTACCGTAAACTGTGTCGTTTCACCCCCCCCAAAAAAAAGAGTTGGTGCCTGGGTGTGCATGTTTGTGTGTGTGTGTCATACGGTCTTTTTCAGTTTTTATCCAGAAATGTCAAGGATTGTCTGCACGCATTTCATAATCTACCTTGGCCCTGAAAGATGAAGGGCAGCATGTCAAGAGCTCAATATGCAGTCCACCATTCTTTTTTGCACGCTGGCCAGGCTGTTGACTAAGCCAGCGCAACATGAGTGTCCTGTAAGAAGATTGCCAGCAGGCCATGGGTGTTGTTGCACACTCTTATGTTCCTCAGCAAGTGATAGACAGAGGCGTATTACTTCTGATACAAGGAGTGGCATGTGGTGATCCTGAATAACAGCTCCACTGATGGCCTTATACTCCATATATTGGGTAATATATGACTTAAAATATACATATACTCCACAGCAAAATGATGGGCCCAGTGAACATGGATTCCATGCCAAGAAAACTAGATTATTTGACAAATATCTGATTCAAATAAACGATACTGCAAATGCATAACATACTTTGGAGTCTTTAACTACCTTGCATAATCTATTTCATCTCTGCTAGTTATGGGGTAGAACAGTGAGAACCTCAAGCTGTGATAGATGGCTGATGGGATTTCACCAGAAATTACCCAGATGTAACCAGATGTATCTTGGGCTTTTTGAAGGGTTCAGTCTTTCTTAAACAATAAAAATAAAGGTTGAATGCGTTCAGGCTTCCTCTAACCTCAAATTCTCTGTTTTGTTTTTGTTTTTTGGCTAACACAAAATCACCATAGTCTATTATTAACTGTGACAGTAACATCATGGTCTTTGGGCCCAAAATATTGGTATTGTCCTTACATGTTGTTCTGGTCAGTTTGACTTAGAGGCACTGTGTTGGAAGAGGAGGAAGAATAAGGTGAAGGTTAAAGTCATTGCTATTCAGAGACAGTACGCATCCTGTCTCAGCCTACCACTGGACTAATTATTTTATGCAGAATATCGATGGCAAAAATGGTAAACTGGATTAATCAGCCTCGTAACTGACGTGCCCACTTTAAAAACTGTAAATGTTTTGACTCAAAAAGACAGCATCCGATAATCATGGCCAGGTTGTCACAGTGTCTGCAGCAACTAATGAGGTAGTTTGCATACCATTATGTGAGACTTCGAACCCCAGGAATCCGCACAGGTCAGCATCATCTGGTCTGTTTAATAGGAGAGGAAGGAGGCGGGATCAGACAGGAATGCTAAATAACCCAGGGCCTGCTGACTTTTACAAATGGTAAAGCAACCACTGTCTTTAAGTAGGCACTTCAGCTTCAACCGTTTTCTTATTAGGACCGCTTTCAGAATTTTCTTTCTTTCTTCCTTTTTTTTATTCCCTTCCAGATTATTCAAGACAGAATATTTAAGCACATATCACGTAACAGCTTAATATGGAATAAACACCCTGGTGGGTTATTTGTACTGCCACAGTATTCATCATATCTGGGAGATTTTCCTTACTATTATGCTAACCTAGGTAAGTGACAGCATTCCGTGACTTGACCTTTCTGGGAGGCTAAGTCCAGTTTATGAATGGGGTACCAGCCACAACCTGGGGAAGATTTCTTTTTGGAGGACTAAAATTCCCAGAATTCTCCACCTGCATGATCTGGGATTTGTAGTTTTAAAGCAACGATCTTTCCCACATTCTCCTCGGTCACTTATAGAACTGAAATGGATGGATGCTTCACGCTATGTCGGCAAAATAGGACCTTGCTTCATGAACATGTTTTCCTCTCAGGGGTGGCTTTGCCATCAGTGAGGGTGAGGTGGCAGCTGAAGTGCTAGAATATTTAGGAGCCTCGTGGCATAGTGGTTAAATGTCTGTCCTGCAGCTCAACCTGTGCTCACAACCTGGGGTTCAATCCCAGGTGGCCGACTCACGGTTGACTCAGCCTTCCATCCTTCCGAGGTTGGTAAAATGAGTACCCAGCTTGCTGGAGTGTGTGTGTGCAATGTGTAGCCTGCATACTTAAATTGTAAACTGCCCAGAGAGTGCTTGAAGTGCTATGGGGTGGTATATAAGCAGAACACTTTATATGGCAGCACCTAAGCCCTGCTGAGCTGCCTATCCTTTCCCCTCCCTTGGGAAGTGTGTCCTGCCCGCCACTGCTAAACTAACCTGATATCCTCAGATGAAGTGTGAGATCCTGTCCCAATAATAATAATAATAATAATAATAATAATAAAGCATGGTCAAGTGAAAAATGTGGTCAGTAAAGAATATATCCAAAGGTTTAGAAAAGTAAGCTGAATGAGGGTAACACCATCAAGGCCATTAATAGCTGGGCCATACCGGTCATCAGGTATACCGCTGGCATTATAAACTGGACTCAGATGGAGCTAGATTGTCTGGATAGGAAAACAAGAAAACTTATGACCATTCACTATGCATTACATCCCACAGTGATGTTGACAGGCTGTATTTACCTAGAAAGAAACCAATGCAGCTAAGGCTAGAATAGAAAAATCAGCTGAGTCCCCCACATGTAGACTCTGTAAAGAGGCAGATGAAACTATCGACCATATATTGAGATGTTGCAAGAAAATTACTCAGACTGATTCCAAACAACATCATAATATAGTTGCTCAAATGGTCCACTCTAATTTGTGTCAGAACTATCATTTGCCCGTAGCAAAGAACTGGTGGGATCATAAGCCTGAAAAAGTGACTGAAAATGAGCATGCAAAATTACTTTGGGACTTCCGAATATAGACAGACAGGGTTTTGGAGCATAATACCCTGGATATTGTGATTGTGGAGAAGAAAAGTGTGGATCATTGATGTTGCTATACCAGGTGATAGTAGAGTCACCGAGAAACAACTTGAAAAATTTACCCGATATCAGGATCTGAAAATTGAACTTCAGAGACCCTGGAATAAACTGCTACAGGTGATCCCAGTAGTAATCGGCACGCTGGGTGCGGTGCCTAAAGAGCTAAGCAAGTATTTAGAAGAAATTGGAGTTGACAAAGTCACCATCAGTCAGCTGCAGAAAGCCACCTTACTGGGATCTGCTCGCATAATTCGCTGATACATCACATAGTCCTAAACATTTGGGAAGCGTTCGACTAGTGATTTGTACTACAAAATCCAGCATAGTTAACTGTGTGGTTAATAATAATAATAATAATAATAATAATAATAATAATAATAATAATAATAATAATAATAATAATAATAATAATAATATCTTTATTGTCAAAGTACAACATGTGTACAATGAAATTGGCTGAGCCTCCCTCCCCGCCTCCAACACCGTCCCACTAACAACCACTCATTCTTATTATACCCTGTGTACTTGTTGCACCACATGCCAGCCCACAAGCATATCGTGCATTAATTGTATTGAAATTGTGTTCCATTCAACAGTCTGACAGCCCACAGGTAAAAACTATTATTTAGTCTGTTGGTGTGGCTGGCTATATTCCTATACTATATCTACAGCCTGATGGTAGGAGAGTAAAGAAGTGAATGTGAATAATCCCTAAGAATTTTCCTTACTCTCCTGAGGCAACGATTCCTAGCGATGTTGTCCAGTGCATTCAGGGGATATATCAAGTTTTCTGACTCCAGATTGTTTGAGAATAGCCCTGCAGTCCTAAAGTAGACTTCCAAATTGAAGTAAGTTTAGGGCTTCCTGTGAGCTGAAACTGGGAGTATCTCTCAGTTCTAAGTGCAGAAAAATTCTGAGCTTTGAAAGTTTTCATTCTTATAAAGAAATCCAGCGGGTGGATCTCAAAGCTTTGTTAAACAGTAACGTAGGTCCACAAAGCCTAAAGTCTCCTGGCCAGGGATCATGACATGAGTGGAAGGTAAAGGTAAAGAAAAAGAGTATCATTAATTAGCACAGGTTCTGGTTTACAATATTTATAGGGAGCCAGGGTTACTTCTGTAATGGGTCATTGGGGTCCCAAATGTCCCTCTCAGTTGTGTTATTCAGCCAGCTGTCCACAAAACCAGCATCATGTACTGCGGTAATTCCCAACTCTAATGTCCCCAGCTCTTTATGGACATCAGTAGCCAGAAAGTCCAGCCAGGACATCAAGGGGGTGGGATTCTGGAAGATATAGTGTCCAAAAATGGCTGGGAGTCAACAGCCATAGGGAAGCACTGCCCTACTCTGATGGAGTAGAGATTGCATCACTTCTCGATCTATTGTCAATTGTTCTCACCAAGGTTACGGGCCAGGGCCCAGAAGTAACATAGAGAGTAACAAGTTATGGAAGGTTAGTTGCAAAGTTACAGAAGAGTATTGTAACTCGTAATTACATTGTTACTTTTTAGGTATAGCAACTAATGTCTTTGTTACTTTAAAACTAATTTTAAAAGTTGTTTTAAGGCAGACTTTTTTTTAGCCTGATGGCATCCTCTTTTCAGTCTTGAGTGGCAAAGGGCATGTCCTTTGGTCTTGTCTTTCTGTAATAGTTTGCAAAGTTCAGTGTCAGAATTGGTGGTTAGACATGCCAGCAGCTGGTAATGGCAATGCCGTGTGTTATATTTGTGACACAACACATCTCAAAACAACCCCCTTCATTGCTACAGACGTTGCATAGAGGGAGCAGCAATACTAAGGTTATGAGTCTTTTGTATACCTTCTATTGCCTCCATACAGGTGTGCCTCTCCCCGTCATGCTGTTGGAGACCCTGCACAACTGAGAGACAGCTTTTCTGACCAGCCTTTTGAGTTGTGCCTGGTTGAATTTAGGCAGCTGTTGACTGCACGCTCATATATATATCCACTGAGCCCACCGCTGTCTGTTTTGACGAGCAGCCGCTTTTCTGGAGCTCAGGCAGATAAATTTCCCATTATAAGTTACCTGACTCTTTAAGCCAGCTAAGCCAGGAATTGAACTCAAAACTTTCTGTATGCAAAGGCTGTTCCTTTCCATTGAGCTGCAGCCAAATCTTCTGCTCGGGAACCCCATCCATCAGGCCATTCTCTCCTACACAATCTGTCCCCGCTGGGTGTGCCACAGGTAGAATGATAAAGTGCAGGGCAGGAAATTGGAACAACTAACTCCCTAAGTCTCAAGCCTCCAAATGCTGCAGGGAAGCTAAGAAGGAATGTTTTCTTATTCTCCCAATTCCTTACTGCACAGACCAATTCTCATCTTGGCTCCATTATGCATGTGCTATTTCCATCTAGGCTATGCAATGGTAACACTGGTTAGGGATGGCTGCCCTGGTCTGTATTGCATATTCTCTGCTGCCATGCTGCACTTAGTTGACATTACATTTTGGACAAATCAAATTTAAATCAATCTATATCCATTTCATAATTTTTACTCTGGTTGTCGAAAATGGTTCAGTTCAGACAGGATTCTTTTATAGCTCTAGAATCAGTTCAACGATTTGAAAGATTGAACCTGGGAACATGCTGTTTTTATGAGCTTCAGCCTCCCCCCACCCCCATTTAAAGCACCTTCCTTCGTGACTTCCCGTCACCTACAGCAGGTGTGTCCAAACTTCGGCCCTCCTGATGTTTTGGACCACAACTCCCAAAGTTCTGAACTTAGAATGCCAGTGACAAAGGACTGTGGGAGTTGCAGTCCAAAACATCTGGAGGGCCGAAGTTTGGACATGCCTGACCTACAGTATCTCTGTTTACCTTCCTGAGTCAAAACCATCTTTGCCCCCATCAGCTTCCTCACACTCTTACCCTCAGCCATGGCAACCCTTTTCACTTACGCACCAACAGAAGAAGGAGGTGAACAATCCTTTTTTTTAAGTGGTCATAAACCTCCAGAATGAATTGCCCCCAGTCCCTTTTTTTTGCAGCCCTTTGGGGGAAGTTCTGAGGACATCCCTGTTTTTTTAGAGTTCTGCTGAGCTGTGATGGGGATCTGGACTGGATGGGCTGTGGCCTGTTCCAGCCAGGCTGTTCTTATATTCTTATCTGTTCCACTTGTATTTTAGTCTTCATTGGTCCCAGTGCTTATT
Source organism: Phrynocephalus forsythii (assembly GCA_029282475.1). NCBI lineage: Eukaryota > Metazoa > Chordata > Lepidosauria > Squamata > Agamidae > Phrynocephalus > Phrynocephalus forsythii. Next base: position 106,079,562 of record JAPFRF010000003.1, on the reverse strand, counting down.
CGTTGCATTGCTTTTTGTTATTCTGTTTTTTATAGTGGTTTGTCAATTAATAAGTTGCATCAACAGGGTTGTAACCTTAAAGGCAACTATATTTAAATAAAATAAATGAGCAGGATAATTCATTTCTATTTTCCTCCTTTCTTTCTTTTCTAGGTCTCAAACCCCCGTCCAAATTCACGGCTGTCATCCATGCAGTTACTCCTTTAGTTTCTCAATCTCAACCTGTGCTGAAACTCCTGGTCGCTGTGGCCAAATCTCAGTACTGTTCCCAGGTGAGAAGCAGTACCTGCCGTTCGGACAATTGGACAGTGAGCCACATCTACATGGTTTGCAAGAAAGAGGATTTTTTTTTTTTGCCCCTCACTGAGTGTCAGTGTTGTCTAATTTCAATATACGCACCAAGACATGAAGACATGGAGATGGTCTTTGTAGAACACGAAAGTAGGAAGCACTATGCTAAGTTGAACTATCGGAATTAACTAAACCCAATGCTGTCTATTGATTGCTGGCAGTTGTTTTTCTGAATCCCATCTAAGGATATTTTAGAGCAGCCATTCTCAACCTTGTTTGGTCACAGCCATAAGAAATATAGGCCAAATAAGAATTGTATAGGTTGCATAATGACCCAAATGAGCCAGCCCCCCACCACCACCACCACAAAAAACTCTCTAAAATAGCCATTTTCAAAAGCCCCTGGTTGAGAATGGCTATTTTAGAAATTCTTCAGTGGAGATGCCAGATACCCAAGACATTTTGGATCTAAGCATGTCCTCTGTCACTGAGTGATATCCCTTCCTCGTATGGTGCCCATTCAAAATGGGGGCAGAGTTGTGCAGGAGGGCTGCTCATGACCAATGAAATGATTACAACAGATCTTAATCTTTCTAAAACATGAGTGGTTCATGTTCATTTATGATCATCAGGGCCCAATCAAGAGAAACAAGGAGGAATAATTACCAATAAGAGTGCTTAGTGTGGGACGGGATCAGGAGTATTTCTTCAGGTATTCAGACTGGGATTCCTTCACATTTTACAATAATAAAGCCACAATTCCTTGCAGAGGTGAGGTGTATCGGGTTGAGACCAACCAAATTATATCACCTGTTCCAGAGCTTTGAGGTGTGTGTGTGTGTGTGTGTGTGTGTGTGTGTGTGTGTGTGTGTGTGTGTGTGTGTGTGTGTGTGTGTGTGTGTGTGTGTGTGTGTGTGTGTGTGTGTGAGAGAGAGAGAGAGAGAGAGAGAGAGAGAGAGAGAAATCAGTGAATTGCAGAAAGTGGAATTCTGCACCTGCAATCATGTTCCTTTTCCCCACTACCGTTTTCCAAATACTGTACTGGTGGGGGAGGGGGAGTTGTTTCCCTTTTTTAGACACAAGCTGCCTGCGGCTTCCGCAGAATTGTGGACACCGTGCAGTCCATCTGACCAAGCTTGAAGGGAGAGCTTACTTAGATCTATATACGTAAGCTCGGAACATGTCTGGCCTTGTGCGTCTACCACAGTAAGCTCTCTCGATCCATCCCGATGCTGCACAGATTGTAGTTCTGATGGCATCTGTCAGAGAAAATGTTTTTTTCTCACTGTGGGGATGGTAGCATTTGAAAAAGTGGAGGAGGGGGTAGAGAGAGAAAAGAATTATGTGTCTTTTCCCTAGATGGGAATTGATCGCTATGTTTTTCTCTCCTGTCAGAGAACCCATTTTTCTCTTTTGAAGTTCTGGATTGAACTTTGGAGGCATTAAAATTGCTGCTTGGAGTCTCCGTCCACCCCCCAACCCCACCGTGGACTGTGATACTGTGGTCTCTGTCAATATTTTTCTGACTGTAAGAGACCCTTTTCTTTTTCAGATCATTGTCTTATGGAATTGCGATAAACCCCTCCCGGCGAAGCACCACTGGCCTGCCACTGCCGTGCCTGTTATTGTCATAGAAGGAGAAAGCAAGGTAGGTGGATCGTGTCCCGGCTGGGGAGAGTCTAAGGATTGAATGTGAGAGTTTGTTTTCATTTGACCAACCTAGATGTAGTCAAGGCCTATGCTTAGAGTGCCACGCACCGAAGGGCCATCCCTTTATGCATCAGGTTTTTTTAAAAAAAAGTTTTACATAAAAATGCAAAGGATTTTATAGAAATAACTTGGAGCTCCATCTATTTGTTTAAGCCCCAGCTCAAATGCCTCTGAAATAAAATGTTAGCTTTTGTTGCAGGTGCAGATAAGAGTCTGGGATCTAATGCCGGGCTTGCAAACCACAGGAGGAAGCTAAAATCACACAGTGAGGTTCTTTTTAAAAATGCATTTATTTTTGTTCCCTGGCTTGAAGACTTTTGTGCTTTAAAATAAAAAGCCACCTGCCTTTCCAAACATTCAAAGCAGCTTACAACCCGAGCTAAATCCAGAGTGAAAATATTCCAAGTCAACATCATAACTTTATTTTGAATAGTAGTAAATGAAAGCATTCCCAGGTCCCCTGCCATTTACTCCGCAAAGTGCCCCAGGCAACAACCTCCTCCTGAAGCCAAAATTGCTTTAGAAATGGATGGGTGTTAGGGTTAGGACATAAGGCCCCTGCATTAAGCAGATTGGGTTGTTACATTTATTTTATACAGTGGTCCCCCACCATTTCGCAGTTCATATATTGCAGTCCCGGCATATTGCGGGACCACAGTATATGAAAGGCTAGTCCAGGGGTGCCCAAACTTTTTGTAAGGAGGGCCAGATTTGGTGGCTGAGAATGTGTCAGGGGCCAGTTGCTCCCTGATCCTGCCACCCCACTGCAAGCCCCACCCACTGACCCCTTGCAACCCTACCCGCAGGAAGGAATGAAACCAAGAGAGGAAGGAAGGAAGGTGGGGAACAAGGAAGGGAGTGAGGTGGGGACCAAGGGAGGGAGGGAGGAAGGAAGGAAGGTGGGGACCAAGGGAGGGAGGAAAGAAGGAAGGAAGGTGGGGACCAAAGGAAGCACAGGGAGCCATGGCCACAGGTCGCCCCTTGGAAGAGGTGATCTGTGCGATCTTGCACCCCTCCAAGCTCCCCAGAGGTGGCAACAGCTCGTGCGCGCGCACAGCCCCACAAGCTTCCCGGCAGTGCTGGTGGTGGTGGCCTGCCCCCTTGCCTGCCCACCCAGCCCCACAAGCTTCTGCTCACCGGCCAGCCGGCCCGCCCAGCCCCTCAAGCTTCCCGGCAGTGTCAGTGTTGGCAGAATATTTAAAAAAACATGGGGTGAAGGAGGGGGAGGGAGGGGCAGGCCAGCCAGCCGTGGGCCACTCAGAATGGCCTGACGGGCTGGATTTGGCCCCCGGGCCAGACTTTGGGCAGGCCTGGGCTAGGCCACCTGGGGTAAGCTGCTTTGGCCTGTTTGAGGCCTCCTGCACTTACCCCAGGCCTGGCGCTGCTCCGAACGGGCCTCCAACAGGGTCCCTGGGCCTGTTGGAGACCTCAGATGTGGTTTTCGTCAAACCGGAAGTCACTTCCGAAAAAATGGAAGTGACATCTGGATCACCGGAAACCACGTCTGGGCCCCCCAACGGGCCCGGGAAGCCTGTCAGAGGCCCATTCAGGGCAACAACAGGCCTCAGATAAGTGTAGGAGCCCCCAGATAGGCCCCTGAGTCCTGGCCTGACCCAGCATCCGCATATTGCGGATTTTCCATTATCGCGGGTCGAGTCGGGTCCCTAACCCCCGCAATAGGTGGGGGATTACTGTACCTCTCTCCCTTCGCCCCGCCCGGAAAGATGTTTCGAAACAATTTAAGATAAAGGTAAATACAAATTACTCAAAACAGCTGAAAGCAAAAGAGGTCAGCAAGTGAGTCACTCAAGCACAGAAAGTGAGTCAACTCCATCAGTAACCAAGAGACATTTGAAAAGAGAGAGAGAGGTCTTTGTCAGCATGTGAACCTGTTGCACATTTAAAAGGCTGTGAGTGAAAAGTCCTACTACCATCCCAGAAAGATGGAATCTAGAGAAGGGTCATCCTTGCAGATCTTAACTGCTTAGAAAATTCCTCGAGGTCAGAATGCTGTTTTGGATGCAATTTGTTCAGGCCTTGAACTGTGAAAATAAGGCCCTTGAACTGGGCCTGGAAGTGAAACACCAGTCGGCAGGCTCCCTTTCAAAATAGGTGATGTGCGATTTTGATTATTCGAGACCACTGAATTAGTCTGCAAAAGACTGTTCTTTGGAAACAGTCTATTGTGTAAAGAGATGGCACTCATTTGTAAACAGGAAACTTCCTTATACCAGTTCAGGCCATTGGTCCTTCTAACGCATTACTAACAGACAGCTAGACAGGCAGCAGGAAGATGCTGAGAAATGAACTTGGGTTTTATGCAACACATGTCCTCTGCCACTAAGCTGATCCTGGTGGGCTCACGTTAGCATAATCACACATGACCTATTTCGAAACAGCCGTTGGTGATCTCAGCTGCTGGAGCAGCTTCCTGTAGGGCAAAACACCCTATAAGATTTCTTTGCTGGTAAACACAAGGGCGTGACATCCATTTCTCTTTTACATCTTCTAAAACAGGCAAAGGCAACCTGGTGCCTTCCTGGTATTTTATTAGAGTGCAGCTTCCATAAAACTTAGCATGGGTTGGAGATCACAAATTACAGAAGCTGTTTTCAAAACATCTGCACAGTTCCTACCTAGACTCTGACATAAGGAAATAGTCAATGACTTTTTCTTTACTTATCTGAAACAGTTCTCTATCACTCGTCATTAGATCAGATTGCATGGTCAGTGTGCAACCTGTCTCGCTAATAAACTATTCAACTACTAAGGCGCTGAAACAATATTATGAATGATGATAAAAGGCTGCACTTAAAGGGTTACAGCCAGTTTTAGTTACACCTAGAGCAGGCTCACTGGATAGGATTTTGAAATCAGCACCTGTGTAAGTCATAAGAACATAAGAACATAACAGCCATGCTGGATCAGGCCAAAGGCCCATCTAGTGCAGCTTCCTATATCTCACAGTGGCCCCACCAAATGCCCCTGGGAGCGCACAGTGGCCCCACCAAATGCTCCTGCTACCACTCCCCTGCATCTGGCCCTTGAAGTACCCCGGTTTTAAGCCTGGAGATGACACATCTCCCTCATGGTTTGTAACCTGTGATGGACTTTTCCTCCAGGAATCTGTCCAATCCCCTTTTGAAGGCATCCAGGCTAGAATCCATCACCACATCTTGTGGCAGGGAGTTCCACAGACTAATCTAGCTGGTCTGGTGTTGTTGCAATGCACAATTGGATTTATTGTTGTTAGGTGGCATTACGTCACCTCCGTCTTATGGCAACCCTATGACTTAACAGCCCTGTTCAGTTCTTGTAAACTCAACCCTTGAGCTTATGTGAGGAAGTCAGTGCATCTCGTATTTTGTCATCTTCTTTTCCTGCTGCCTTCTAGCTTTGCCAGCATTATGGTCTTTTACAGAGAATCCTCCTTTCCCATGATGTGGCCAAAATAAGATAGTCTCAGTTTGGATTTAGCCTGCTTCGGTTCAAGATATTACATAATTTTAAGTACTTGGGTAAATAAAAACATCTTAAATCAATGCCAGGAAGTTTGTAAAATAGGCAGCAACACCCTTCTGTGGGGAAGTTGTTCCTTACAACCTAAGTCAGTCTAAGTCATACTCTATAATACAGTAATGGTGTAATATTAATATTATGTGGTCACTGTAGTATTGTAAACTGGAACCTAGACAAAAATGCCAGGTTCAGTTCTCTACTGTAATAAAACTGCAGGAAGCTTGTGTGGATAGATATGAAGCAGTTGACATTGTGGCTGGTGTTCCTTCTTATTCATACTCCATTTTTCCAACAGAGAGAACTTTAAACACATGCAACATAGCAAGAGAGAGATGATGTTGACATGCAGATGGAGACTCTATTAAAACAAAGCAAAGTGTGTCTGGAAGTTGAGTCATGGCAACTGGACTTTTCTTGTGAGATCAAACGTTTTGCTACTCATCCAAGCAGCTTTGTCAGTCAGACTGACGAAGCTGCTTGGATGAGTAGTGAAACATTTCGATCTCACAAGAAAAGAAGCCCAGTTGCCACGACTCAACTTCCAGATAACCTCACCTGGATGACTGAGGATCTTCACAGACAAAGCAAAGTGTGCTGCTTATATATTGTACCACTCTCTCGTGGGGTGACTGTCCTTGCTAGAGGTAACATGAGCTGGGCAGCAGCAAATTGGAATGGTGTCTGCTTGGGGAAAGAAACAAACCCAGATTTGTATCCCTGCTTCTTGAATAGCTGGGGTACATATGTGATTATTCCAGCCATGTCCGTGGGGATAATTGTGGCTCTGAATTATGTCAGTTGCAAAGCCGGCTATAATAAAATCCAGTTCTTTCATATGAGACCAGACAACCTCATATCCTTTCTAGACCTTTCCATTTGATAGGGTCACTTTCTCCATTAATGTCCTGGTAGCGAGTTAACCCCTTTAGTTTAGCTGTAATCAGGGTGCTTGCCCTTGGCGATAAAACTTTCAAAAGCTTTTCAGCGACTCCTTTGTTCACTTTGCAGGTGATGAGCAGTCGTTTTCTGCCCTACGAGAACATTGTCACGGATGCTGTTCTAAGCCTCGATGAGGATACGGTGCTTTCAACCACTGAGGTGAGACCTTTTTTTTTAACGGTCAGGGGGCTGCATCACTTGGCTCCCTTGGCACTGTTAGCCTTTCCCAGTCATCCTTGCATTGTACGGCCATTCACAAATGCCCATGAGTTGACTAGAGCTAGGATGTCACACAGGTTGCATAGCTAGTCATCCCAGCAGGTCGCACTGGCTTGTTATCTGGCACCGTGGGTATGCCAAGTCCCATCTTCTTTTAGTTCAAGTTCAAAGGATCAATATGCTTTTTCTACAGGGCAGAAGCCCTTTGCAAACCAGACTCGAAGATTATTGAACCACTGCAGGTTGCTGAAGAACTTTCCAGGGATCAGCTCTGCTAGTCTGGCATAGCCAAAACAACAGAGCCCTGTGTCATTCTTAATGCCCACTCACTAGGAATAGTGGCGTTCCTCAGCCTTTGGCTGTCCAGATGTTATGGAGCTTAATTCCTGAAATCCCCAACACGCAGGGCTAACAGTCAATAATTCTTGAAGGTATTGTTCCAAAGCCTATGAAGGACTTTAGGATGAGAATATTTGAGTAACAGCATATGGCTGAGCTGTGTTGTATTTCACCTTCCAAATACCTTGAGCATTATTGATTATTCTAGGTATGTCTGGGGTGCATGCACATACACTCTCACTCATGCACAGACACACACAGAGGGAGAGAAAGAGAGAGAAAAAATATGTATAGTTGAGGATGGGACTTGAGAAAATACTAACTGTGACCATTGCACCGTCATCCGTCTGCTGCTTCTTGTTCTCCTCTTCCTCCTCTCCTACTAGAGCTTGGATATCACCATGACTATGTTCACTTAAGTCTAAGATATATCTTCTTCTTCAAGTGCCATGTCCTCATAGACTGTTGGTGATCAATAGCATGATCTGTTTTCTTTTATCTAAAGCTATTCTAAATACAAGTGCAGAAGTTGTGCTCACTGAGGGCCATTGGCTTAAGTTCTTAAGCCAGAATGTTCTTCTATGCCTGGGCTACACTTCCCATCTATTTTTCCTTGAAGGATAACTTGCCATAGATGGTATTTCTTATTGTGCATTATGTGTCCAAATTATTGCAATTTTCTTCTGTTTTTATTCATGCGCTGTAATACTGCCACAATAGAGACTCTGGCTGTCCAAGGTATCTTCAGAATTCATTTATATGTCCACATTTTGAATTTTTCCAGCTTCCTGCATAATTTGTCTATAAGGGTCCAAGTTTCAACACCATAGAGAAGTATGCTGAATACATAGGATCGAAGTATTTGAATTTGAAGTCTGATAGATAAGTCCTGGTTTGTCAAGACTTTCCTCATTTACAGGAAGGAGTTTCTAGCTTGTTCAATTCTTTGACAAAGCATCCCAAGTATTTATAAGATGATACTCTCCCAATTATATCACTGCCAATCTTGAGAAGTTTCTGTGAATCATTTTGTTATTTACTGATAACCATCCATTTTAAGATATATACTGTATGGCAATTGCCATCATTGTCACTTCTGCTTTTAATTTTCTTCTTATCTTACTGCTTGCAGACTAATCTGCAATCGTGTGTACAGTGTATATACACTCAAAACTATGGGCAGGGTACCTAATGAACTGAGCTATAACTCCCAAAAGCTCAAGGTGCCACACATCTCTGTTGCTTTTGCATTTGAACATGAATGGAGATACTCGATGATCAAATATAAACAGACATTCATTTTAACTAATAAGAGGCCAGTAATGGGAAATCTATTTCCTATAGTCTAGATATTTCCACTGAAATAGGCCTTCTAAGAGATTCAAAGGTTTGCTGCACACAGGCCCTGTAGATAGAACTTTAGTTTATCTCGTGTCTGCCAGCATCTTAATACATTGTGTAAGATCTTCAAATGTGCACAGGTCGCAGGAGTCAAATTTGCTTGGCACAGGATTTTGGGCTGTTTTAGGATCTTTTTTTAAAGCAGCTCAGTTTGCATAACTCTGCATAGTGCCTTCCTTTCAGAGGGACATCCCTGCTTGTAAAGCAAAAGTTTCCATCTTGATGCCTGGGCTGGATTTCTTTGTCCTGCCTCTCAAAGCCTAGAGCCTAACCCAATCTTTCTTTTTTAAAATGAAAGGAGATTCTTGTAACTTGAGACTTCAGAGCCATTGTGCCAGAAAAACAAGATCGTGCTGAGGGAAAAAGCATTGGGCTGGGGGGGGGCATGGTAGAAAACCAATTTTTACAACTGGGATGAGTATTGATTTCTAACACTTCTTCCCACAAAGAGAAAGGGGAAAACTGGCAACGATTTATCTAACACTGCAATATATCGGATATACATTATTAATGGCAGCTGTGGAAAAGCATTGGGCCTTCATTGTCTTTTTCGATTTTAGCAGTTCCCTTTTTCTCTTTCTCTGTAGCTTGTTCCCCCCACCCTCTCCTATCCTCTCCTTTGAGATTAGAGTCAGGTAATGCCAGAGTCCTTCCCCCCCCCCCCCGGCTCTAGGACCTTCTGTTGGTCACACCAATCCATTACAATAAAAGTGGAAGTCCCTTCTATGTGGTGTTTTTATTTATTTGAAAATAAGGTTTTAGAAGAGGTTGCCATGTTAGTCTGTGCTAGCACATGAGGCCAAAACAAATGAAAAAAAAATAAAGATGACAGAAAAGTTATGGCACCTTGAAGACATGTTTTAACTGCCCAGAGTAGCCGTGGAGCGGTATATGAATTTAATAAATAAATAAATTTGAGCTTTTGCATAGGAAGTTGGCTTGTCCATGAAAGCTCAGGTGCCACGTTTCTGTGGTGTTTATTTTGCTTTTGTTTGGGTAAAATAAGGTTGGAGCACAGCTTGTTTTAGAGAAGACTTCTGTCCTCCGAAGGCACAATTCTTCCACAGGCGGAGTGCCAAAAAGAATTATTAGTGATGTTATTACCCCTCCAGGACATTTGGGGTGGGGCACAAAATGGCCTAGAAAAATGTAGGCCATTGGCCATCTGGACTAGATCTCATTTAGGATTAGCAACAGCTGTTGATATGAAGTAGAGCATTTGCATGTTTATGGTGCTAAGAGGCATTTCCCAGAATTCCTTAGGCAGCATGGGCACTGGCTGGGGAATTCTGGGAACCATAGTAGGGGGAAAACATTTACATAGCTCTGTTTCGGAGTAGTGCCTTTGATGCCACCAAGTTGTTGGTTCTAAGTAGGTAACAGCCCAGTTGGGCAGGGTGTCTTTATTCTTCTATATATCCAGCTGGACTGTTGAAAGCATGTTATAGGGTTCTCCAAAATATTTTTGTGGTTCCTTGTCCATTCCACCCTCAAGATTTCAATTCTTGGAACTAATTAACAGCTGTAAAGAAAGTACTTATAACAGGCCTCTAAAGGAATTGAGACAGGTTTTCCTTAACCTCTAAAGGAATTAAAAATTGAAAGGTAAACATTCAATCTTCTCCAATGTTAATTTGAAGTAGGTGGACACAGCAATATGGACAGCGTCTCTATGTTCTAGTATCTAGTTCACATACACAGTTGTTTAGCCTATATTGGATTGGGTTGATGGAAGACAGCTATGCGATATACGTGTCACAAAATGAGAAGGGAGCATTCCATACAGTTTTACAGGCTCCACAGTCTGGCTTTCCTCACGGGAGGCAAAGACTCAACCTCAAACCCTCTGGATAACTTCTGTTGACATGAGATTTGAAAAACATGCTATGGTTTTTTAGCTTTAAAGCTTCTGGAAGTCCTGAGCCACCCCCACCAAAAACAGGAGAAAAAGCAAGTAAATCTAACTTATTGCTGCCAAATTGAATATTCAATAATGGTTTCTCATTTGAAGCCTGCTTTCAGATTTGAATGATAAAGCCTGGGAAAACCCCAAATGATTTCCTCTGTTCTTTCATTTTTACCTTTAATGACGGTTTTACCCTTTTCATTCATAATGAAATGAAGTATTAAGCCTTTGTTATTTCTCCAGGTAAGAATTCAAGGTTCCTTCATTCATGCTGGGAGTGGGAGTGGGGGAGAGGACATGTATGTGTTTCATTGTTAGAAATCAGTCTGTTTTGTGGCATGTGGGAAAGACTAGTGTGGAGACCAGCAGATGGGCTGGTTTTCTGTCTCCACACACCTCCTGCCTGCACGCCCCTTACTATTATTTAGTTATTTTATTTTAGAGTATTTTTGCCCCACCTTTCTCCTTAGAAAAGGACCCAAGGTGACTTACAGTAATGAGGGATATTATACAGTCCAGGACAATTAAGACATGGTCAAGTATTTGAGAACAAGGAATTGAGGAACATCTTACAGCATTAATAGACAACATTACCTTAAAGTTACAAGGTTATAATTACTGTAGTTATAATCACAAAGTTTATGTGAACCTATAGATTCTAATGAAATACACATGGTATGGACATTGTAGTCCATACTATCACTTCAGTATGCTAACTTCCGAAGGAAGTAGTTCAAATGAGATACTGGAATTTGTGTGAATATTTAGCATGCATTGAGTCCCAAAGGAAGCAGCACTCACACAATATGATGAAAAGTGTTGCGTTTGAATCCAGGTGAAACGGAAATGAAAGGATCTCAACCAGGCATTGGAAAACATCTTGGGCCACAACTTGGGATAGCCCTAGCTAGCATAGCTGAAGTCATCTGGGAGTTACAATTCAACAATATCTTTGGGTTCCCGTCTGCAGCCCAGTCTAACCTACAAAGAGCCACATCAAGAGAAAAAAGCACTTTGGGAAAGACAAAGGGCTCTGAGCTGGATTTCTTCTCAACAGAGAAATATTCCTGCTACTCTTTGATAGATGTGGCCGTAGAGGCGTACCAGAAACAGAAGGGATTGCAGACAGTTCCTGTACTGAGTCTTTGCACAGGCCTGGTGATTTGCCCACTTCCACTTACTTGTAGCTTGACCTACAATAGCCTGTTGAAATTCGCCACCCTGTTTGTAGGAAGGACAGCTGAGGTGACCCCCTTCACCAGGTTTCTCCCGGGGAAGGAGACCTTCTTCGGGGTTCAGAAACTGTTTCTTCCCCAGTGTCCTTCTAAGGTTGCAGCCACACACAAACATGTAGATACATTTTGGAAATAAAGTCTGCAAAATAGACTTTCATTCCAGCAGGGGTAATATGAGGGAAATCTCAAAAGCATTTAGCTGGGGTGGACGGAGGGAGTTTTCTGAGGAAGGGTTGACTAAGCACTTGTTACGCCTCTGAGTTCAGGACTACGATATTTTTGTAGAGTTTATTATAGATACATGTTGTCTCTAGAGCGGAAGACGCTCATTCGTTACAAAACCCATAGTCAGTCTGACAGAGTTCAGCCTCGTTTCCAGCTTCAGGGGGAAAAAGCTGAAGCTAGTACTGTGCTTCCATTTTCCTCCTTTTTCTTAATCCCCCAGAATTTCTGTTGGTTTCAAAGAGAAACAGAAATGTATGCTTGTCGTACCATTTCGGGATTCTGCATTAGGTGTCTCTCCCCACCCAACAACCCTCCAGTTACACATCTCTCTGGCTGCCCAGCTCTCCTGTTCTCAAATGCCTTTATTTATTTATTTTTATTTATTTTAATGCTTATATACCGCCCGTCTTCCAGAGGAACTCCGGGCGGTTTACAACAACAGAATAGAAATAAAAACAGTAACAAAAAAAATCAATAAGTAAAACATCACAATATCATTACAATAAAACTAAAAGAGGGGCCAATTGCAGGATGGCGGGACAAAAAAAATTAACTGTTGCCAAACGCCTCACAAAAAAAAGCCAGGTCTTTACGGCCTTTTTGAAGGCTGGCAGGGACTGTGCTAGGCGTAACTCACTCGGGAGATGGTTCCATAATGCAGGACCAGCCACAGAGAAGGCTCAGTTGCGGATCACCGTTTTCCGATCCTCCCTGGGCGTGGCCCCCCGAAGTGAGTACGCCCGCAACATTCTAGTTGGTCGAGCCTCAGTTGGTCTTTGAGAGATTCGCTCTGCCAGGTATTCAGGTACCAAACCGTGGAGGGTTTTATAAATTAAAACCAGGACCTTGAATCTTATTTGGGATGCAACGGGTAACCAATGCAAGCGAGGCAGTACTGGGGTGATGTGGTCATATCGACGCACACCTGCCAACAGTCTGGCCGCCGCATTTTTTACCCACTGAAATTGCCAAATAAGAGTCAAGAGTCCTTCCTTTGTGGAAGGAATGAACGTATGACCTCTTCCACTGGGCTTTAATGGAGGGTGTGGGTTTTCATCTTGCATAGTGATGATTTCATGGCGAAGGACAAGATGCGAACGCACCCTCTCCTCAGCCCCCCAAATCCAGAAACTCACTCATGAGAATTTCTCCAAAAATTCTCCTCTGAAATTATTTCCCTTTTTATCAGATTGATTGAGGATAGTTGAAATGGTGGATGGGAGGTGTTTTTTCTCGCACTGCTAGCCCAGTACAGTACTGTCAATATGGATCAGACAGGGATTGGTCTTGAGACTTCTGCTTGCAGATAGTGTGGTCTGCGAGTGGACTGTGGGTGCTGTCTGAGTAGTAAGCATGGCTGTTGTCATCCTAAATATATCTACACATTAGGTGCCGTGACACGAGTCTGTTTGCTTTTTAAGCTCAGCCTTGTAAATAATACATTCTAAATTAAATGTGCTGTAGGCAAGGTGTCTCTTGGGAAAAGGCAATAAGCCTAGTAGCTCTCTGGTTTTCTTCTGTTTATTTGTGGATCATATTTATATTGTGCCCTCCAGCCCTTAGGGTTGGTTTCTTTGTAATTCTTTGTATTCCTGCTCCTGTTTATATCTGCATCCCTATTATTCGTAGTGTCTCTCAGGGCATTTGAAGAAACCATGGTGCTGCCATCAAAAGTTGCTTCTTTTTGAATCTCTCCTCTTGTAACATATACTTCAACTTCTGCCAGTCTCATCCTGTCATGTACTTCTCTGGCCTCGCTTGGTGGCCCAAAACAAGGGAATGTGTGGTGTCACCATGACAGAAGCTTATACTTGTGCATTTTGGTCAAGGAGAGCTCAACACAGCTGCCTCTCTCTCTCTCTCTCTCTCTCTCTCTCTCTCTCTCTCTCTCTCTCTCTCTCTCTCTCTCTGTGTGTGTGTGTGTGTGTGTGTGTGTGTGTGTGTGTGTGATAGGAAGATGTTTCCATTCACACCAAATTCCATGTGCGTGTATTGTCTTTGTGTATCAGATGAAATAGGCCAGGCCTGCCCAACGTAGACCGTGGGGTACTGGTAGCCCACAAAGGGTTCAAAAGTAGCCTGCTGGCCATCAATAAAAAAGTGAGGAGATAAGTTCTCCACCCCTCCCTCCCCCATCCCAAGGACCACCACTGCCCCAGCAACGTTCTGGGTCTCCCAGCCCACTGTCTCAGCTGAGCAGGGCAGTTCAAGGCCATGGTGCAGTCCCCTGTTCCCCCCACCAGCCAGATGATAGGTGTGCCACTGTCTTGTGACCAGCTGAGTCGCTGGTGCGGAGTGGAGGGAGGAGAGGGGTGAGAGGTGGGGTTGCAGGTGTGTCCATCTCCTTTGTTCAGTGACATCTCCCTTCTTCTTCCCCCTGGAGAATTCCCTCCATAACAGATTAATTGATTTTCAATGCATTCCTATGGTAAATCACTGCTCTACTTACATTTTTTTACTTATGACCATGTGCTCGGAAGGAATGGATAAAATTCGTAAGTAGAGGTTTTAGTGTAGTAGCCCTCAGGCACTTTGGGCCAGAAAAAGTAGACCTTGGCCTGTTCAAAGTTGGACAACCCTGAAATAGGCTGTTTTCTACTTTTGTGTATATTGCGCTGGCTCAGAAGATCAAGGACTGGGGTTGTCAGGTCATGGAATCTGGCACCTGTATATCTTCCTAAGAACACTACAAAACTTTGTACCCCCCCCCCCGAAGGAAAAAATCAGAACCCCATATCCATAACAGCTGCCACTGATCCCCTAAAGGCATAATTCCAGACAGAAACCAACCAGTGATGTCCAGTCATATCAAAATTCATCTGTATATCAAGGAATAATTCTTTCCATTGTTGCAATTATTCTACACAGCATCTTGTCTAATTCAACAAGCATTATTTCTATGTTGCTTCTATATTATAAGCACAAAAATAAAGTCCCAAATATTGAAGGCAACCAAAAGTCTTACGGCTATGGAAAAACTTTAAGTATACCGTAAATACTTAAAAGTATATCCTTGCAACTTGTGGAAAGTTGCAGGTGTGAGTGACATCCTTAGAACTAGAAGAAGTTGTGAATGAAAGTATATTCCAAAGCAAAACTTTCTATGTAGGCAGAACTTAAATCATGTTATAATTAGGTTTTAGAATTGCAGGAGCATCGATTCTGAAAATGCAGGATCTTATATGCTAGAAAGACACATTGAAAAAGCAGAGGATATATAAATGTTTTTAAAAGTAACCATATATTAAAGAAAAGGTATTTTTAGCCTTAACTGTACAATTTATTAGAAAATAAATTAAACAGTAGGAAAAATAATTCCACAACATGGAGAACACCTAAGAAATATTGATAGAAACCATGATGATGTAGATTAAAATGGGGAAAAGAAACTGAAGAATTGATTTTTGCTGCAGAGGAACAAGCACTCCAAACCAATGTGATGAGAGTTAAGATTCAAGGAATTACTGCCAACAGCAAATGTCGACTCTGCCAAGAAAAAGATGAAACTGTGGCATGCCTCATCTGTGAATGTCCAAAGACTGCACAAAACAGATTACAAGATTAGACATGCTAGAATGGCAAAATAAGTGCTCTGGTTGTTATGCAAAAAATATAACTTGCCAGCCTCTGAAGACAAAAACATAATGAAGTCAAGATCTCGTGGGCTTTCTGGATCCAAACTGGCAGACACCATGAATGTAACACACCAGACGTTGACCTTGCAATTCCAGGGGATGCTAGAGCTGAAGGTAAAGAATTAAAAAAACTAATAAAATACAGAGACCTGGCAATCAAAACATCTCGTTTGTGGATAAAACACATTTCAGTGGTCCCTGTATTCATTGGGGCATTGAGGACAAGGTCAAGAAAATTCATGCAAGATTACAAGTAGTTGCAGATTTCAGAGATCACACCATCAGAGCTACAAAAAGGCAATATTGGGAACAGCACACATACTCTGCCATTGTTTAACAGATAGGTTTTTGGTTAACATTTGTAACTGTTGCACAATACCAGTCAATGTTTTTTTATAATTTTGATTGACTGTACCTGGTGTTTTGGAGTAGGAACTGGCAAGCCACTCCAGTATTCCTGCCAAGTTACGACTGTAAATGACACAACAACCACAACAACCTGGTGTTTTAACAACAATAACAAAAACAAAAATATAAATAAATAAATAATGGAGGCTCTTTAAAGGAGAGACAGTCTGACAAAATAAATTTCAAGCTGACAATCACACAATGATGTTCTGTGCGCACACAGATTGGCCTCTTCTGAAGTCGTCTACATGCTGGGATGAGGCCAGACAAGAGCATGGCTCAACTGTAATCTCCGCTCATGGGTTAAGATTAATCTTTTTATTAAATACATGAGATACAGACCTTTTTCTTCTTGCTTATACAGCTAGCACTACCCTTCCTTCTGCAGTTCAGCATTTGTCCTTTCAAGAAACCAGATGTCAGATTTTATAGCACAAGGCTTTTAAGGTGGCAGTTGGTTCTTTGACATATCCATGACTTGGATGTGAAAAGGGCTGTTGGAAGGAAAGCAGTTCTGTTTGAACCGCCTACTTGAAGGAGCATTTTGCACTGTTTGAAATGACTTGAAAGAGGAGAACGTGTCTGGAGCTGCAAGATTCAGGACGTGTGTGTTTTCCTTCACTTTCCAACAATACTTTTTTGTTGTAAGATCTGATATTTATCGCAAGGATGAAGAAATATGGAGGGTATTTTTTTATTTAAATATGGAACATGCTATATCTGGTACAAAGGAGTGCTCCCATTGCAGGAGTGAAGAAGGACTGGCCCTACAAATGTTGTTGGTCAAAAATCCCCTACCATTGTATCACAGCCAGAGACAGGATGATGGGCACTGCATCCAGCTGCCTGGAAGACCACATATTCTCAACCCCTCCCTTCATTGTAACATGGAGTCTTCTTCCAATCACATATGTTGACAGCATTGGCGTCTGCAAGGGTACTCAATTTCCCATTATCAAGCTGTATGCCAAGAATTCAATCAGACTTTGGGCTCCCATAAGATATGTGGTAACAAATGACATTTTTGCCATCTTGGTACACCCATTAAAACTTACGTAAGAGAGCGTAAGGAACAGGAGGTTTGAGGGGTGTTAGGTATATTGTATAATTTTCCTTCCATTCAAAGGGTTATTTTCCCATTTTCATCTTCAAAGTAGGAAGTAGGAGGTACGAGTTCTGTTTTTTGTTTTCACTGTATTTCTCTGAATCCACCCACATTCTCTTTGTTTCATGTTGGATTCCAAGATTTTCACTGGCCTTTGATATTTGTATATGTTTTTCTTCATTCTTCCTGATGTGCACATTTATTTACAGATTTGCCTAATGCCAGCATTTCTTTACCCATTCGGCCCTATTTCTATTTCCTATGTATTTTTCCAAGTTGTAAGCATTTGAAGCTTTTGAATTTTGCAATGTGCACATAGGTTTGTGTGTTTTTCATTTCTCCAAAATGCCCCATAAGCCTAGCCATTGTTTTACTTTTCAAGGTGAGGTACGTATTGTCACACAACAAATGTCTGGAAGTGCAAATTTTCTACTTTCATAGATTGTCCAATGATTACACAAAAACATTCAATGCAAGAAAGAAGCAACACTTCCTATGAAAGTAGATTAAAAACTGCAACTTCCTTGTTCATTCCGGTAAACACACAATTCCCTCTGCACATATGATTTCCCTTTACCAGTTGTTCAAGTTTTCCTTTGCAGACGTCATGCCTGCAAAAAAATGTTAATATGATTCTCTGGAGCTCTCAGCTCCTGTTAACAGGAAAACATTAAAATGTGCATAATTACAGGGCAAAATGTCAAGCAGTCAGTTTAATTTGCTGATGAATACAGAGAATTAATGTTTTGCAACAGTACCAAGATTTGCAAATTATGAATTAGCGAAAAGGTAATATTTTGTTTTGCTGACATTTTTGAGGCTGTTTGATTACTGCCTACCATATATGTCATGTTTTGGTCTTTCTTGCCTGCAGGTGGATTTTGCCTTTACAGTTTGGCAGAGTTTCCCAGAGAGGATTGTAGGCTACCCTGCTCGCAGCCACTTTTGGGACAACACTAAGGAAAGGTGGGGATACACATCGAAATGGACAAATGACTATTCCATGGTATTGACTGGAGCTGCTATTTACCACAAGTAAGAACCCAGGAGAATTGCATATTTTAAAAACTACCTGAAATAATTTTAGTGGACAGATTTTTTTTCTTTTCAAAGTATTCTCTCGCTCTGGATCTTTTACAAAAAACAAATTCAGAGAGATACACTGTAGTCATAGTGGGACATTTCAGTTATCCTGATAACTGGGTAACTACCTAGGCTGCATCTGGAGCTTTGATGATGATGATATTTATTTACAGTGTGATAAGGAGTTTTGAAGGGATCCCCTCTCCATGAAGATTTCCCATGTGATAGAAAACGTTGATTCATTCTGATTCCTTGTCTGGTAAAAAACCACATAAGAGACTAGCAACTGGCTTGGAGAAACCCAGTCTTCACCAAATGTTGAGGGATTGTAGAGAAGAGTCGGAGGATGATTCTCTGCAAGTGTGGTGACTTGAGGTCCACCTGGGGTGAACTTTCTTGGGTGTGCCCTCTTTGTCAGTGCATAACTCAGACACCAGAAATCCAATCTTCCCCAACCTTAGAGAGACTGTAGAGAAGAGTTAAGGGAAACTTTCTTGCACCTTAGTATCCCTAGATGACTTGAGAGTTATTTTATAGCCCAATGAATAGATTTTTGCCTTGATGAAAAATCGCTAAACATTCATCAATCCATATTTGTTGGGGGCATCAATTTGTATGAATACGAATCCCTAATCTATCGTAGACAGTTATGTCAGGTTTCTACCACCTTGAATGATCATGGCTCCATTTTTTGGTATCTTCAGAAGTATGGTGATGCACATAGAATTCTCTGATGAAGATAAGAGAAAGCCAGCTCCCCTGGTATGTTCTCAGAGTAGTATTGCCCAAACTGTATGCCACCTTGAAATATATGGCTGGCAGCCACGTGGACAACCAAAACAAACATGGCAGGATACTTGCAGTAAGGACATGTGAATGCTCTATCTGTGCCCTGAAGATCTAGTCAGTCAGGATCCCAAAAGCAGACTGTGCACATGTAGGAAAATGCGAAGAAGAAGAAGAAGAAGAAGAAGAAGAAGAAGAAGAAGAAGAAGAAGAAGAAGAAGAAGAAGAAGAAGAAGAAGAAGAAGAAGAAGAAGAAGAAGAAGAAGAAGAAGAAGAAGAAGAAGAAGAAGAAGAAGAAAGAAAGAAAGAAAGAAAGAAAGAAGACTTTGCTGTAGCAGATGAATGTGTTTTAAAGTTTTTGACAGAGAATTCTGTCACTAAACTTGCAGCCCTCCATTGGATGAAGCCATGACAGTTAAAGGGGTATCAAAGTACTACAACTGTATAGTGCAGATGTGCTACTTGAGAATGGAGTAAATTATAACCTTACAGTTCATCCACTTATATTTCAGCAAACTAAGTAGGCTTCCTCTTGAAGGAAGAGCCATACCCCTTTTCATTTTTTTTTTTTGCTGCAACCAAACTTTGTTACTGATTCCTCATCTTCACATCTTTATGTCCTGCCTTGTGTACTGACTCTCCCACAGTACAGCTCTTGCACCTTCTAACCATTATTGCTTGGTGGACCATTAAGGAATCACCATTATTTAAGAAAGCAAATTTGTCAATTTCTATTTTTTTTTGAAAGGCTGTGGTCAGAAACACTTCTGTCCAAGAGCTTGGAAAAGGGACTTGGTTGGGATTATCTGGTCAGCTATGTGTGTTCTAATGACCTTTATTTGAAAAGACAGACCTGCTGAGTTCATCTGGGTTCCTCCCAAGTATGTTTGCTCTGAGTTTTAGAGTTGGATTCTTGTGGATATTTCACTGGGCTTTCTTTTCTTGCCTTTTCCTACAGATATTATCACTACCTGTACACTCACTATTTGCCTGCCAGCTTGAAGAACATGGTGGACCAACTGGCTAATTGTGAGGACATTTTGATGAACTTCTTGGTGTCAGCTGTGACAAAATTGCCTCCAATCAAAGTAACACAGAAAAAACAGTATAAGGAAACTATGATGGGGCAGGTATGTATCTGAAATCTGCATTAACTTTTTAGTTCACTTTTTGGACAACGAAATTCCAAGGGTGCTGCTCACAGATAAGCCATCACTGACTTTTAGTGTTTTAAAATAAAAATACAAATAAAGACACCAGGAAAACTGATTTGGCTTTCATCTGGGAGCTAGTTGAACTAGAGCTCCGATTAAAGGGCCATGATTTCTTCCACATTGCACTCTTTTTAAAAAGCAGCCACATTTAAGACAGTTCTGGAAGTTGAATCATGGCTACTGGACTTATTTTTCTTGAGAGATAGAAACGTTTTCCTGCTCATCCAAACAGCTTCATGATGATGAGCAGCAAAATGTTTCTATCGCTCAAGAAAAAGAAGTCCAGTAGTCATGACTCAACTTCCAGATAAACTCACCTGGATGACTGAGATTCTTCACAGACATTTAAGACAGTTGAGACTTGAGAAAGGGTGCCTCCTGTTGATCCCTTTTGGTGAAGTGGTCTGAGTGTTATCCTTCATGCACCTGTTCATGGAAAAGGCTAAACCATGGTTTAAAGCAGGGATGTGTCAAGTCAGTGCCTGGTGGGTCCTTCCCCCAACCCTAAGTCTACACGACATTGACTTCTAAAGAAGTATAATTACCGGAAATGTTCCATGCCTTCCAGAAGTCATGCAGATGATTTTGTTTCTAGACATTAGACCTGGAGAGTTCATAATGGAGTGGTGCCCTAAATGGCAAAAGGAGTTCCTTTTAGGAAAATACCATTGCTGAGGGTGTCAGATTCCCCAGTCTTTTTTCAGCCAAACGAGGTAAGAGATGGGAATTGCTATTTCTGGAGGCTTCCAGAAGAGACAGTTCTATTCTTAAATAGTCTGCAATCCACCCCAGTCCTTGTAGAATTTAACGATGTGTGTATGTTACTCATTTCTCTAACTTATAAGGCCAAGTGCTATTGATGAAAACTGCATGTGGGTTTTCCCTGTCACTCACCATTGACTGTGCGAAGAGGCACTCAAGTTGTTTTCTTAACATGAGGTTGAAAGACACCTGAGATAAGGCAGAGGGATTCTACCGCCCCCCCCTCTCTCTCTCTCTCTCACACACACACACACATGGCCACTTCTGATTATTTTAGGGTTTGTTTTTCATGAAACATGCCACTTCTAGGGGATCCCACAGGTGTGAAACTAGCTCCTGGACTTGCTAAGCATATTCTCTCCTTCCCACAAGCCAAGGATTTCTTTTTTGCAAAATAAAGAATTCAAATGGAAAAGAGATAAACTTATTTGATTCTTTATTCAGAGTATGTAGCTCTGTAGAAAAGAAGGCATTTTGCACATAGAAAACCTATTTATATCTTGAAGAGTCACAAAGTTTTGGAAAGAAGTGGTATTTCTGTTCACCAGATGTAAGCCAGCAACTATTTCTACAGATCGAGTGATTCATACATTCTAATGGAGTGGCTTTAAAAAAAAAAAACCACTGGCCTGCTGGATTCAAATGCAAAAGATGTTGCTTTGTCAGCAAAGCACAGAAGCTTTTATTGTACCCTATAAAATAAGGCAAGCTAATATTAAATGTAGATCCCTGTGGTTCAGGGATGGGAGATATTAAAAAGATCTTATCACAAGGGCTGCTGCCTGATGAAAGAAACGTTATGCCATTGCTTCTATAGAACACCTTTCCCCAAACCACATGGGCTACAGCTAACAACACCCCTGACCATCCTGCCTTGCTGGGTGGATTTGATGGAACCTGTGGTCTGAAACATTGGGAGAGCACAAGATTGCAAGAGGGCGATATAAGGATATAGCCTAGTAACCACTATATACCAGGCCTGGATAACTTTGGCAGACTGAGGAGCCAAATTTTCCCGAAATAAGTAGAAGCTGCCGGCACCACCAGAACTCAGAATTAACCCAATTATCCAAAAAAATTGCTCACCCAAATCAGAATGGAAAATCATTAGATGTCTGCTTCCAATTTGAGTTCATTGGGTTTTTCATGTTGGAGGGTCTGACTCTCCATAACCCTTGCTTCCCCCACAAAAGCAATGCCCAGGGGTAGAAACTCCCATTTTCATTGAACCCTTTCAATGTAGAGAGGAATCAAGGAGACTCCAGAGACCTTGGAGCCACAGGTAGCTCACAGGTGATGGGCTGTGCCACTAATCTAGATTAAATTTATTTATGGACAAACAGTGAATCCAAGCCAAACTCACACACATGTGTATTATTTTGGATAAGGAGGGGCAGAGGAAATCCTCAAGGTTTTTTGTGCCCTCCCCCGGCCTATAACTGCCATCAGCCCAGTCATTCCAGGCATGTCCAAATTTCGGCCCTCCAGATGTTTTGGACCACAACTTCCACAGTCCTTTGTCATTGGCAACCTAAGTTTAGAATTCTGGGAGTTGTGGTCTAAAACATTAGGAAGGCCAAAGTTTGGACATGCCTGTAGGCAATAAGATGAGACAGAGGAAGTAGAGGAACTGGGTTGACAGCAAGACTGGAAGACAGCAGGAGAAGCTTTTTAAAAGCATAATGGGCTAAGCCTACTCACAGCAGGAGAAGATCCATTGAATGCATGGGTTTTGTTAACAATGGTAGTGCTGGAGTAGTAATTATTTAAAGTAACTTTTCCAAGCTCTGGATAAATCCAGACTGTGACTAGAGATGGACACAAACCTCAGTTCGCAGGCTTGTGCCGGTTCATACATGTGGCATCACAGGTCCTACACACTCCCTTTTCCCACTTCCCCAGCTGGATCCACCCACTTCCCGAGCCAGTGCACGCTCCTCTTCTCCTCCTCTTCATCTGTCCGGCCGGGCTCCAGCAGGAGCGTGGACTTGACTTCCCTGCCTTCCTTCATTGGCAGATTGCCCACTTGGACAAGGAGGTAAACCCATGCTCCTGCCTGGGAGTGGTCAAACACCCAGAGCGGAAGAGGGGAGCAGTGTACCCGGACTGGTGAGTGGCTTATAGGCTATGGAAGCAGGGGAAGGGAATGCCTGTGGTGCTGCATGCACGAACTTCCGAACTGAGGTTCGTGCTCATGTCTAATTAGGACTTAATTCTCATTGGTGCGAGCTAGTATAACCACTGATCAGAAGTGATGAGTTTATAGGTGGTCAGGAGGAACTGGCAAACCACTCCAGTATTCCTGCCAAGAAAACTCCAAGGACACAGGGTCACAAAGAGCCGGGGGGTACCTGAATTTTTATCAAATATCCTTTTATATTGTACTTTTTATAAAGAAATTAGGTGAGACTTGATTCACCCCCTAATTTATAAATTACAAGGGTATCCAGACAAATTGTTGGTTGCATACTATCTTTCAGATCAGAATTCTTATGTAACAACCCAGGTGGCTGTTCTAGTGGCAGAAGATTGATCTAGGAATTTATTATTTGCATTGCTACGTCATAGATTCAATCTGTTATATTGTTATGCTTTAAATTGTGTTCAGCTCAATTGACTGCAATAAAGGACTGAGTCGGTCACGGCTGCAATGACACGACACACAAACACTCATAGATAATTAGTATTTATGTGTATCCGGGGAGTGGGGGGATACAGTTTCCCAGCCTGTAAATGAACTGAGTGGACCCCGAAGCCTTGCTTCTAACCCATTGCTTTGCTTTGTTCTCTTTGCTAGACCTCCCGGGCGTCTCGGTGGGCTGACCCAGACCACTTCGCTCAGAGGCAGAGCTGCATGAACACGTTTGCCAGCTGGTTTGGCTATATGCCGCTGATCCATTCTCAGATGAGGCTTGACCCAGTGCTCTTCAAAGACCAAGTCTCCATCCTGAGGAAGAAATACCGAGACATTGAACGACTCTGAGGCGCCCCGAGGAGGGAGGCAGGGAGGGAGGGCAGCCAGGAGGGTGGGAGATGGAAGAGAGAGAGTGGGAGACGGACTGTTCACGTTGCCCAGGGCAGATCCCACTGACTCTTGGAGCTGAACTGTACCAAGAACAAACAAACACAAACACACACACATACTACTTCACAACATGCCAATGGAAAAGCCAACTTGTGCTGGCTCCAAAGGGATACTCCGCGCTCTGGACTGCTTCGAAACCTCCTCACAGGCCTACAGGTCGCTCAAAGACTAGGTTGTGTACAGTTTCATTATGGAACATTAAATAATTATTTTTTTGAAATGATTGCTATGCAGGTTTAAACTTTTTTAATGATCAAAAAACCCTATTAAAAACAGAGTTCTTTCTTTAATCAGAATTGTGTTCATTGTGGTGACTATTTTGAAGGTGACGGTTTTGTTTTTTTAATTAGTGCTCGCAAAAAGTTTTCTTTTAAAGTAGCATAAACGTCCAATGGGTATCGTACCCACACTTTTATTTCTGCATGGGAAAGGAAAGGAAATAATAATGGAAATTGAGACCTTTGGAGCCAAAGACAAAGATCAAGAGAGCTCAGAGTAGCCTTCTAGTAGATCTGGTTCAACCCAACCACTGTTGGTGCCTTATTTCAGAGAACAGGGCCAGCCCTGCTATTAGGTAAAGTGGGGCTTCCTGAATCACTGGCTATTCCCCTCTATGGGAGGATAGTTGTCTATGCTGCAAGGGCTGCTCTGCCCTCCCCCTGTAGTAATCTCTTGCCTTGGTGTGTAAAGACCCTATCCCCAATCCCTTTCCAACTATTTAAGGTTCAGCTACTACACCAGGTTCTATATCAGGGATGGAGAACCTTTTTGACACTGAGTGCCAGCAAGGGGGGGTCGGGATTGGTGGCAGCAGGGGGCAGGGGTGAGGGTGTGGGCAGCAAGGGCAACGGGGGCGGTCATCGGCAGCGGTGGGGGGTCAGGGATGGCAGCGGTGATGGAGCTGGAGGTGGGGTCGGGGTCATTGGCTGCAGCGGGGGGCAGGGATGGCGGCAGTGATGGTGGCAGAGGCGGGGTCAGCGGCGGTGGCGGCAATGGTGGTGATGGCGATGTGGATGGTGCCGGCAGGGTGGGGGGCAGGGAGTGGGGGGCAGAGGCAGTGGGTGGGGTCATCGGTGGCAGCGGCAGGGATGGCGGCGTGCCAGGTGAAAGCTCTCTGCATGCCACCTTTGGCACACATGCCATAGGTGCGCCATCCCTGTTCTATATGATGACGGAGGGTTGAAATTGTATTTTTTCACTTCCAGACGCAAACTTTCCTGGGCCAGTCCTGGAAAGTCATGTTATTCAGATTGTCTCTCTGTCCACCTGTCAGTTGTATTTTACTCCTCTTCCCACTTAAAAAAAAGCATACTGCAGCAACAATAAACAATAAGACCACCTTCTCCTCCATCTTAGCATCTAAAAAACATTGGGCATGTGGATAAATTGTGGGGGGAGCGGGCAGCGTGGGATCCAAGTTCTGAATCCAGTTTTGAAAACTATTGGTCTTGCCATAACTAGCAAGAAAGGAAACTGTCTGGCTGCCAATGAAGCTAAGAGTTGCAGGAAGCCAATCAGTGAAGTGAAACAGAAAGGAAAACTCAATCATTTCCATTTTTCACCAGAGAGATCCCCTGGCCTTTGGAACTCCAGTGCCAAGTTGGCTCATGAATAGAAGGAGGGACACAGAAGCTGCAAATCCAACTTTTTCTTTTGGCTGCTAAAGTTTACCAGGCTTTGAGTCATCTGCTGGTGGCCATTTCTGTTTTTGGTGGGGGGTGGAGGAAATCCATCACCAAGGTTCAAATCGGGCAGGGACATCAAATTGATGATTTTTTTTTTTAAAAAAAACAACAGCAACTGACATTTAGATTTTCAAAACATGCCAACCTTTAAAACCATGTAATTTAAAATCTTCTAAAAGCCATAAATGCACAAAAGGTTTTAAAAAAAATACAAAGCAAGCAGATTTGTTGCTATTTCCATTACTTTTGGAGTGCATTTCTGGTCAACTGTGAAGGAAGGTCATGGCATGTTATGGGGCAGGAATGGGTGTAAATGAAGGGAAAGAGATGAGGATTTTGAGTACCTGTTTTGGACTACAAATCCCTATCCGATCACTGGCCGTGCTGCTTGGGGTTGATGGCCATTGTAGTCCAAAGCATGTGGCAGGCAACAGGGTGCCTATTCTCAACTTGATTTTTTAAAAAATATATATTTCCCTTTTCACATTAGTTCAATTCCCTCAACAATATTCTCTCTCTCTCTCTCTCTCTCTCTCTCTCTCTCTCTCTCTCTCTCTCTCTCTCTCTCTCTCACACACACACACACACACACACACACACACACACACACACACACACACACACACACACAAATCCCTAAATTCCTCATCCAGGATAGACATTGGATGTACTGGCAAGGTAACTTTACAAGGCTCTGCCTAGCTGATGTTATATGGCGTGATCCCAATTCTATCAGAACTTGGATTTTTTAAGAGTTTGATTTTGGAGTTTAGAACTGAGCAGCAGCCTAGCAAGGTTTGGGGCACCTGGGGACAAAGTTGTTTTTTGCACCCCTCCGGCCCTCCCCAACCCCATCACATCCACCCAGCAAGGGGGGGGCAGGCGCATGTGTGGGTGTTTGTGTGCGTGTGTGCGCGTACACACCTTACCTCTCCCGCGGTGACCCACAGCAAGGCAAGGAAGAGTTGGAAGAGGAGGAGGAGGGCGCCGCAGCCACTGCGCTCACACACCTGCCTGACTGTTTGCTTTGCCGCTTGCCTGGTGCATGGCAGAGGAGGAGGAGGAGGCTGCGACGGAGTCGGTCCCGTTGCCAAGCCTGAGGATTGCTGGCAGGAGGCCACAGGGCTTCCTCCTCCTTTTCCTCCAGGCACCCCCAGATTGCTGCGCCCGGGGCAGATGTACCCTTCTGCCTCCCTAGATACGCCCCTGGAACTGATAATGTTTTGCAGAGCACTCTTGCATTTCAAATTTACAACAGCTAGCTTTCCAAGTGACTTCTGTTTAACTAGTCAACAAACAATACTTTTCTGTATGGATGCAACAACAACAAGAACAAACCTACAAAAATGGCAACATTGGGAACAGCATATATACTGTGGTGATATTTAACGAATACTGCACTCAAGTTTCTGTCTCTGTTAAACAATACCAGTCAATGTTTTTATAATTTCGATCGACTCTGTTTGGTATTTTTGAATACTAACCTTAGAACTGCAGAACTGGAAGGGATCCTGTGGATCAGGGAGGCACAGTAAAGGATTGAGTTTCCGTTTCCGGAAACCTCCGGTTCTGCAGCCAGACATCTAAAACACTGAGCATGGCCTCACAAGTCCCACCGGGAAGGGAGCCAGGGTTGACAAATGAGGAGAGGTGTAGGTCGGTGTCTCCTGCCTCAAGAAGAGTCAGATGAGTCTAGCTGAGCCCTAAACATTTCCATTCCAAATGATGACAGTACCTATACGGAAAGGCCTACTTAATGTGCCATGCCTTCTTCATTCGGGAGGTCCTCCATCTTCAGATGATGAGCTCTTGATGGAGAAAGACCAGAGGAGCAGAAGAAAAGCACACCCCTTTCCTGGCATGCTTTGATGATGTGTCAATACAACAATAAATGCATTTCTTTCCAAGTCTCTCTCAAAATTATTATGACAAATCTGTGGTGTACATTCCATCTGAGGTTCTGCTCTTCAGATTTTAAATACAGTGGTACCTTGTATAAAGGAATCAATTCGTTACAAATGAAATTATGTTAAGCAAATTTTCCTTTGTACAAATTCCCATAGGAATGCATTGAAAACAGAGTGATCCCATTTTTATGTTGTACGGATTCTCCCCATAGGCGATTATGTTAAGCAAATTTCCCCTATCTCTGGAATTCTTTATGTTGTACAAATTTTATGTTATACAAGCTGTTTGTTATACAAGGGTCCACTGTAACTTATAACAAGAACCTTAGGTTTCCACACACTTCACACCAAGTGATACGAACATAGAGTCCGTACTGGAAGAAGTTTATGGTGACCTTATCCTTCAGAAGAAAGAAAGAAAGAAAGACATGCATTTGGAAAAAAGAGAGTGGTTATTACATCTTTTGTAAAATTTAGGGTTCAACAGCGTTGAGCATGAATTCTCTACAAAGTGTGCACGTTCAAGAAATGAGGACAAGCATTCTTTTATCCATCTCAATCTGACACAGCCTGGACTGAATGTCAAATGGAGGGCATCTTCAAGAGAACAGTTGCCACCTGATAGCCCTTCAAATGGAGGACTGGACATCTTAAACCAGGCATAATGCCCACCTCAGTGTATCCCTAGAGAGGCAGGATCTAGACTTCGTGGGGCATGTGCAAGATACCCCCTGACACGTCACTAATTAGCTGCAATTGTCTGTGGCAAATTATGCAAACATGCAAATGCATATTGGATGTTGGCCATAACGTTTGACAGATTGGCTGAAATCCACCTGTTTAGAATAGCATGCTGCAACTAGAGTAGGTCCAGTGAATTAGAGGGAGTTGGGTAAGTCAAATCCTCCAATAAGTGCCACTGAAATCAGTGGGGCTTAAACTAATCATTGATGGAATTCCCCAATATGCTGCCTTAAAGAGGTTTAAACTGGGAGGGACCTTTCTAGAATGGGTGACTATTAATCAATCCAGGAGCAACTGATCGTTCCCTCTCTGTCTCAGTGTTTGAACACAAACATGCTTGTCTACTCAAGAGTTCCTTTTCTGCTCCTTTTCTGTCAGGGGTTAATTAGCAAAGTACATAGTCAGCTGTAAGCTGTATTAAGTTGGTTATGTAGCGAGTCAGCCACAAAGCTAGTTAGTCAGTTAAGCTCTGTTCATGAAACTAGTTAATATTCTTCTACATAATGTTGCTTATTTTGGTTAGTTTGGAATTGTGAGTAAATGGAACTTTTTATTCTTTCTCTTATAGGTGTCTTGGGGTGAGTTATTGAGACAGTAAGTGCCAGATGATGAAACAAACTAAAAAGGGGTGGTCTACTATGGGGAGACTTGGGGCTAATTCAGCTATGTAGGTCCCTGAACGTTTCTGCTGTATAGTAAAGTTTTTTAAGCCACAAAATTTAGATACTCTGCAAAGAATCATAACTATAGATTAAGCATGGCCTTCTTTATAAGTGCTGCAAAGAAAATTTATGTCCACATTATGGGAAGTTTTTAGCCTTTCACTTCAATTAGCATGCCCCCACCTTGGCCTCTGGATGAAGAAATGAGTTCAGTTTCCTAAATCTCAATACACTTCCAAAATTCTTGCTTTTTCCAGATAGCTAATTAATCCAAAGACAATAAACAGCTCAACTCCAGGATGATTTCAGGAAATTAGGAAGCGTTTTCTGCTTTTTATCGGGTTTCCAAGAGAGATCCTACTGCCTGGCCAAGCATGTGCCTCAAAGAATCGGTTCCCCCTGCATGTGTGAATTTGCAGCCAAGTAAATATCTTGATTCCAAAGCCCCCTCCCCACCTGCAGTGACCCTATTAAAGAGAGAGTCTGGCAGCCATGGGGTCATTAGAGGGAATCAGGCTAT
The DNA here is from genome assembly GCA_029282475.1 of Phrynocephalus forsythii. NCBI lineage: Eukaryota > Metazoa > Chordata > Lepidosauria > Squamata > Agamidae > Phrynocephalus > Phrynocephalus forsythii. The sequence goes on along the minus strand of JAPFRF010000003.1, from coordinate 106,050,182 downwards.
TTATGCAGGAGTTTGGGGTAGAACTGATTCCCAACTTTTCAAACAGCTGAATGACAAATGAGGCCTCATTTCTCCTTCAACACCTCCCTTTGTGTGCGTTACAGAGCTGTGTACCTTTTGCTTCTGAATGATTCCTTTTTGTGTGTACAGAGTTGTGAGTTCACTATCCGTCGGGTTTTAAGGCTGTCTGATAAATATACATCTTTCTTTCCTGTCTTCTGCTTGTGAACAACATCAGTGTCAACTCTCCAATTTAAACAGGCTTTCCGTAACAGCTACGAACGAACGTGGTCTGAATGGTTCAGAGCTGCTGGTATGTATCCTTGCTTTCCCTTCCCTTTTTCCCCTTTGGCCAAAATCTCCCAGAATCAGCATGAGTGCAAGATTCTAGAAGATGGTCAAAGAAAAGAATTTTCCTCTAATTCTGGCAACAGTGTGCTGTTTTCAGCTATCCTAACTGAAACCATCTGGGGGCAGCTGAATTCTGAGTGAGTCATTGAGACCCCTTAACTTTACCAAATACTGTACCGGTTTCTCTGCTTAGAAATAAATATAAGAAAGACCATCCAATGGAACTTTTGTCCTTCTGCAGGCCATAGACAGGGTGCTCAGACAGTGCTCTGGCCCACATCCCATCCTCTTTCCTCCTGTGGGCATAAATGCACACCTTTCCTGTGAGTGAAAGATATTCATGTACAGTGGACCCTCGTATAACAAACGGTTTGTATAATATAAAATCTGTACAACATAAAAAGTTCCAGAGATAAGGGAAGTTTGCTTAACAGAATTGCCTATGGGGTGAATCCGTACAACATAAAAATGGTCGCGATTAGGATATTACTCCGCTTTCAGTGCATTCCTATGGGAAATCTGTATAAAGGAAAATTTGCTTAACAGAATTTCATTAGGAGCAATTAATTCCTTTATACAAGGTAATACTGTATTTGGAGAGAAAGCAATTGACAAATTAAACATCCCCTGTTTCTTTATTCCATTCGCAGGGGCATTCTTAGTGTAACCATAGAATGTTACAGAAGCCTGGCTTTGTAATGTATGGCAAAGTTAGGGCTTTAAAACATTCAGAGCATAGAATGTGCCTGTGAGGAACTCCAGACAGGAGATAGCCCCACCTTGCCTGATATTCCATATATTTCCCCTTGCCCAATGTTGTCTGTTCTTTGCCACTTCATTCACTCTGTCACGTTCTGTGGCTGGTGAACATTCTCAGTCTTTTTAAAGCCAGAGGTGGGTCAGGGGAACAGATGTGCAATGAAGGAAGATCATTTCCAGAGGAGGACCACCTCATGAAAATAGATGTCAGGAATGATAGGGGAGGGTTGGTGTTTTGTCCTACAAATTAAGAACCTAAGAAGAGCCATGCTGGATCAGGCCAAAGGCCCATCTAGTCCAGCTTCCTGTATCTCACTGTGGCCCCACCAAATGTGTCCAGGAGCGTACGGGACTAGCTATCTGTCTCCTGATACCACTCCTCTGCATCTGGCTCTTGAAGTACCATGGTTTTAAGTCTGGAGATGACACATCTTCATCATGGTTTGTAACCTGTGATGGACTTTTCCTCCAGGTATCTGTCCAATCCCCTTTTGAAGGCATCCAAGCCAGACGCCATCACCACATCCTGTGGCAGGGAGTTCCACAGACTAACAACACGCTGGGTAAAAAATTATTTTCTTTTGTCTGTTCTCACTCTCCCAAACCTAAGTTTGAGTGGAGGTCCCCTAGTTGCACTTGGGTGGGGTGGGGGTGGGGGGAGAGGGAAAATGAAAAGAAAAAAGAACAAGGTAACATTTTCTAAACCTTGAATAAAAAGCCAAAATGTAAAATCAAAAATGATGGTAAATATTGTTGGATTTCCTAAAATGTACATTTGTGTGCATGTGTCATTTGGGGGTATTATTATCCTAACTCCCCCACCCCACCCCACCAAGTATAAAAGTGAATGTTTATATTTTTGTATACATTGCCCCTTGATGTGCTTGGGGCAATTTAGCTGGTGAGATTGTGCTTGGCCTGATTATAAAATCAATGTTGGTCCATGTTCATCAGTCATCCATGCTTTGCCTCTTTTAATATAGAGGTATGAGACAAGGATAGCCAGTTTACATGCTACGTTGGAACCAGAAGAACTGCCATGGCAGCTTCGTTTGTTAATGAGAAGAAAAAAGAGAGTTTTTGAGACTTTCCAGCAAAGACAAGCAGAATGCATGCCCATCTTCATTTTATACAATTAACTATCCAAACAGTAGTAAAATATTATTAGTATTATTTTGAATAGTCATTAATTACAAAATAGTTTAAACCAGAACTCAGAAGGTACAATTTCCAAAGGAATTGATTGTATTACCCACTAATTCTTGGAAATGGGGTGCTGTTACTATTACAACTACAGTGGTACCTTGTATAAAGGAATTAATTCTTTCCAAATGAAATTCTGTTAAGCAAATTTTCCTTTGTACATATTTCCCATAGGAATGAATTAAAAATGACTTAATCCCTAATCGGGACAATTTTTCTGTTGTATGGATTCACCCCATAGGCGATTCTGTTAAGCGATTTTCCTCTATCTCCAGAAATTTTTTCCTTTAAGCGGATTTTTTGTTAAACAAATCGATTGTTATATGAGGGTCCACTGCAATTTGTGCATGTGTGATTTATTGACTAGCTATGCTCACCCTATCAGTGGGCAACAACACATATGTGCTCTCTTGTTCCCTCTAGTGGTGACCTTGGAAATATTTATAAAAGGACAAAATCAAATGATATTTTTCAGGCCGCCTAGAATTGGTAAATAAATGGCACAAAACCTAAACAAAAATTCAGCCAAAATGACTTGGGAAATGCCCTTTGAAACATAACTTGCAAAACTAATTCCATGTTTCTCATTGTGTCTAAGTAGTTACTTATTGCTCCCAAAACGTAATGTGACTCATTATACAACTTGTTTCCCAAAATAACTAACTATAAGTAACTGTAGTGCTTATAACTAATTATTGCTGAACTCTGGTTTCAGTTCCTCATCTGCATTTATTTATTTATTCCATTTGAACTTTTGAACATATCAACTAAAACACAATTTAATTTTTAAATGCTTTCTGGCTAAACAAGGATTCCTACTTGCAAAGGAATGCTATGGCTGCTGGTGAAATATTTTAAAATATATTTTTAAATAATAGAAAACAAATATACAGAAGCTGATTCATTTAAGCTAGGATATCACTGTTTTTTGTTTTGTTTTGTGACTTCTGATGATCTTGCTTAATGTTAGCAAAGCTTTGGTGCCTATATCCTGTTATAATCTCAACCATTCAGCCACTTTTTTCACTGTACAATTATTTGGCAATGAAGAAAACCTCCAATGATGTTCTGTGCCATCAATCACTCCTGATATGTGATGAATATAAGAGTTAGAGCTCCAATATGTATTATAATTAACAGCCCTTATCAGATTTTGCAAATCAACGACATCTCATGTTAGTTTTCTCTTACTACTGTTCCTCCTTTCCTATCGATATTGTATTTTCCAGTAAGTTCTGTTCAGATTTACATATATTGAGAAAGTCTGTTTCATGTAGTCTTCCTCTCTTCCTAATGCCTGACCCTAATTTTGGACAGCAATTTTTTTCTGGTCAGTTTTGTATTCTTATATGTGTATAGTCGGATATCTTCACTTTACTACATATTTTGCTCTAGTGAGAGTTCAGATTTGACTTGACTGTGCAACACTTTTCTGGCTGCGGTGTCAGTAAGGCTGTCCTTCAATACTGTATCACATTTCAAATGACTTGATTCCCCTCCCCTATGTTTCTTTTACACAGCATGGATGGCATTTACCTTGGCTTCCAATGACAATCTTTGTGAACTCGAAATCTCCTTTTTAAAGAGTGCAAAAGAAAACATGTATACAACATATTCATAGAGCTTTTGGTCCTGTGAAGCTTTGGTTCCTCAGGACCAGGTTGTCCGAAATTGGGACAACCTGGACCCAAATTGGGACAACCTGGGACAACCAGCTTTGGTTCCTCAGGACCGGGTTGTCCGAAATTGGGACATAGCTCTCTAGTCTATATGCCATGGAGTGGGCATGGCAACATTCGGTTACCTGAAAACTTAAAGGGTGTTTCCTACATGGCTCCAGAAAATAGTCAGCTTTAGGGCCTCTATTTCCATTAAAAATCCTGTGGAAACCAGCATGCCCCACCATTGTGGTGGTGCCATAGGAATGGAGATTACATTGTGGAATAGCTCTAATTATCTATGTTTGACAGGAAGCAACAGAGGCTGCTGGAGCTTCCTATCTGTCCTCTTTGTTTAACGTGTACAAACTGACCTTTCCAATTACTCAGTGCTACCCATTTGAAAGCCATAATTGATTTGACTGGGAGGCAACCTGCAATTCATCCTCATTTGTTAGCCTTCTAAGATGCCTGTTTCCAGTTTACTACTGCTACTTCAACCTTGGGTCCCTTCTCTCTCTCTCTCTCTCTCTCTCTCTCTCTCTCTCTCTCTCTGTGTGTGTGTGTGTGGGGGAGAGAGAGAGAGAGAGAGAGATTGAATATTGTTGAGGGAATTGAACTAATGTGAAAAGGGATTTGACTAAGAAAGTGCAATGCAATTATCTTCCCCTATCCCACCCCCAAATCATTTTGGGTAAAATATAATGTAATGTAAAAGGTTTTGCAACATTCTCTTTGCATCATAGGGTTCACTTAAAATATTTCTTGAGTGTTTGATTTGTTTAGCTGGGTCGTTTCAAATACAATGCTTTATCTGTGACATCCGGAAGCTAGGTTGTTGGCAGGGCCGACCCTGCCATTAGACAAAATGTAGTTGTTCTATCAGTTGCTTGTAAGCTGGCACAGAGCTATGTGTGTCACACAGCGTATCCCACAAATTCAGGTTTATGGTAACCTCCTGCGCTTTGGTGCAGTTGCAAATGCTCTTCTGACTGCAAAGATTCCAGAGTTCAACTGCCAACCTAACTGGGATTAGTTGGAAATAATACCAGCATGGAGATTATACCTGAACTTGGTCAAACTGTGGAATGGTGCTATTTTGGTCTGCATTCCACAGACAGTATGACCACTGATCCTGCTAACTGGGCATGCAGGAAAAGTCTTGGAAGTTGCAAGGAAGGATTCCTCACCACTGTTGCTCTTGTGCTGCTCAAAAAGGGCTGCTAAAGCCACGATGATCTTGCAAATCATTGCACCTCGTGATACAGATCTCACACAGAGGTCTTCCACAGCATAGCAGTCATGTCAAAGGAATGGATAGCAGTTGATGGAAGAGAATTCTGATGGAGATTCAAGAAAGCTGGTTCCAGTCTGAGCCGCTAACACTGATCTTTGTTATTATTGGATAGCCTGCCCTAGGGTTTTCAGCTCAAAATTATGGTGAATAGTCCAGTGGTTTGTCTGTGAAGGTTCTCAGTAATCCAGATGAGTTTATCCGGAAGTTGAGTCATGGCAACTGGACTTCTTTTTCTCGACCAATTGAAATGTTTCACTGTTCATCCAAACAGCTTTGTCAGTCTAAAGAAAACTAGTTGCGAGTCCTCCATTGTATAGTTCACTATAAAACATGACATGAGGTCAAAGTGAGCTATAAAATGGAGGACTTGCAACTAGCTTTCTTCAGACTGACAAAGCTGTGTGGATAAGCAGCGAAACGTTTCAATCTCTTAAGAAAAGAGGTCCAGTTGCCATGACCCAACTTCCAGGCCAATGGTTTAGGTCTCTGGTTGTGGAGAAAGAGGTTGGGTGTTCGGTTCCCTACTGTGCCTCCCTGACAGGGCCTGGACTCATAGAATCATAGAGTTGGAAGAGACCTCAAGGGCCATCTAGTCCAACCCCCTGCCATGTAGGAACCCCCATCACAGGACTCCCAACAGATGGCCACCCAGCCTCTGCTTAAAAACCTCCAAAGAAGGAGACTCCAACACCCTCTGTGGCAGCATATTCCACTTCTGAACAGCTCTAACCATCAGGAAGTTCTTCCTAATGTTTAAATGGAATCTCTTTTCCTGTAGTTTGAGACCATTGCCCCACGTCGTAGTTTCTGAAGCCATGGAAAATGAACCAGTCCCTTCTTCAATGTGACATCCTTTCAAATATTTAAACATAGCTATCATATCCCCTTTCAGTCTTCTTTTTGTAAGGCTAAACCTTCCCAGCTCCCTAAGCCACTCCTTGTAAGACATTTCTTCGAGACCTTCAACCATCACCCTCCTCTGTACCCGCTCAAGGTTGTCAACGTCGTTTTTAAATTGAGGGGCACAGAACTGGACACAGTACTCAAGGTAGGGTCTGACTAGAGCAGAATAGAGTAGTACTATCACTTTCCTTGATCTAGACATGATCTAGACTCAATGATTCTTAGGGTCCCTTACAGCTCTGCAGTTCTAACATTCATTCATTCCTTCAACCTGTAGATCAACCAATATTCTGCCACACATTCCATTGTAAAGGTTCCCTGATAAGAAGGCTGGTACAGTGGACCCTCGTGTAACAAACGGTTTGTAGAACATAAAATCTGTACATCATAAATAATTTCAGAGATAAGAGAAATCTGCTTAACAGAATTGCCTATGGGGTGAATCTGTACAACATAAAAATGGTTGTGATTAGGGATTACTCCGTTTTCAATGCATTCCTATGGGAAATTTGTATAAAGGAACATTTGCTTAACATAATTTCATTTGGAACGAATTAATTCCTTTATACAAGGTACCACTGTATAGATATTTCAGCCTAAACTGGGACGGGCTGCTTGTGGCATTCCAGAACGTGTTGGGTTGCAGTTCCTGCCTAGGAATAGGAAACTTTATTAAGAATGAGGGATGATGGAAGTTGCAGTCCAACAGAGGCCATTGGGAGCCATTCTCCCAATCACAGCCTTGTTGCTTCAAAGGCTGGCAGGAGTGTAGATTGCTGTACCTTGCCCACATACAGCCTGGAGCTTTGGGCTGTTGCAGCGTGAACGTTATTGGATGAAGAGGTCAAGGCCCTGATTCAGTATAAAGCTGTTTCTATGTGTCCAGTGGGGATGAGCAGTTCGTAGGATTTGTAAATGCAATATATATATTAAAGCCGCCTTAGGTCCTTTTCCAAGGAGAAAGGTGGGGTAAAAATACTCTAAAATAAAATAAACAAATAATAAATAAAATCTTGGGTTCCTTAAACAATCAGGATGGATTACCTGCCCCTGAGAATGGTTAAAGGTGTTGAAGAAATGTCTTACAAGGAGCAGTTTAGGGAGCTTGGAATGTTTAGCCTTTCAAAGAGAAAGCTGAGAGGGGATATGATGGCTATGTTTAAATATTTGAAAGGATGTCATATTGAAGAGGGAACAGGTTTGTTTTCCATGGCTTCAGAGACTAGGACTCGGGGCAATGGTTTCAAACTACAGGAAAAGAGATTTCATTTGAACATTAGAAAAAACTTCATGACAGTTAGAGCTGTCCAGCAGCAGAATATGCTGCCATGGAGGTTGGTGGAGGTTTTTAGGCAGAGGCTGGATGGCCATCTGTTGGGGGCACTGTGAGGGGAGCTCCTGCATGGCAGGGGGTTGGACTGGATGGTCCTTGAGGTTTCTTCCAACTCTATGATTCTATGGTTCTACGAGGAAGCTGGATTCAGAAGAAGTCTTCCAGACCGCCTTTGCTCATCCAGCATCTTCCTTGTCCTCTTCTTTCCCTTATTTATAAATAATTGATATGTTATGCTCTTTATTGTATCTGGCTCCATTTCCACTCCTTTCACACACTTCTGTAATTAATTAATTAACAGCTTGTCTGTTTATTTTATACAAGCAATTAAGATAATAGAACACGGAGTTTAAAAAAAAAACAAAAAGAGAAAGTTAAAATAAATCCATATTTGATTCCCCCCCCCCACACACACACAAACCCTGACTGCTGCCACTTCCTAGGTTGGACCTAGAACAGTGAAACACACAAAACACCAGCTGCAAAAAGGGATTCTGGTGTCTCTGTGCAGTTCCTGCTTGGCCAGAGAGCAACAGCGCCCCCTAGCCAGGAATTGGTCCTCTGATATGCACAAGACCAGCAGATGTTTCAAAGCAAACAATTATTTTTTTTGCTTTGGTTAGATTCCCAAACCAAAAAGCAGTATGATCCCTCCTGAGAATTACTGTAGGAACCAGCAGACCTCACCTGCAAAATGTGCGCCTTTGTGGGGCTTAAGAGACATTTTGGAGAACTGAAATGTTCACAGACGTATGCACACATTTTAAATGCATATGGTCGAAAAGAACACGAAAAAAATTATGCACAAACAGCCAAAATACTGTTATTTATGCCATCTGGTGTTAGTCCATCAGCATAAATCTCAGCTTCTTATTGCTGCCAGTTAGGAAGTTGGAAGCTGTATTTAGGCAGGCTTGTAGCAGCTAATTGGGCAGTGAGAGGTTTTAATTTGGGGTGCTGCACAATATTTTATGTTTGTTTAAATTTATTTCAAAGGCATTTAAATACTTTTAAACATTTTTAAAAACACTAATACATGTTCAGTTGTGCTTAATGCAGCCATTTATGATGTTTTAAACTGGTTTGTCTCTTAATAATTTGTGGAACAGCTTCGGTCCAATAACTGACAGACAAATACAATAAAATAAAATTCCTGTTGCATGGTAGTCTCATGGTTTGGCAAGAGCAACACCTGACTTCCTAGCTAGTGGCCATGTGCCACTGAGATTTAATCCAATGGATTTACACCAATGGAAAGATTCAATTGGATTCTAGTCAACATATTTCATTCACTGCAGCAATGTGTCAGGTTAGGTAAATGCATAAATAAATGTGGGTCATTATTCCCTCTAATCATTCCAGCTCTAGGGTATGAGAATGGTCCATAACTAGAGATGTAAAATTTCTGGAAATTTTGAAGTTCAGAAAAAACCCCAGTTTTTTCTGTTTATTTTCCCAGGGGGGGAAATGGAAATTTTCAGAAAAATTGAAAAAAATGGTACATTAGCACTCACCGCTTTAACAGCTTGAAAGTCATTCGGTTACTTTAGGAACATAAAATATGACTATGGACAATTTGACTTGGCATAAAATTATCACAACTAGCATATTAAAAGGTAATATATCCAATCAGTTATTACAAACAAAATTTAGTTGTTAAATAATATTTATTTGTAATTGTAAGTAATAAATGGAGTAACAATCTTCTGAATTGTTTACTAGTTTATGTGGAACAAAAACTCAACAAAACAATGTTTAAAATCTAGAATTAAGAATTATTCATATTTCCTCTACATAGTATTAAATAAAAAAATAAAAACCTCATTCTCATAAAAAGAATTGAAGAGGGGCAAAATGTATAGAAGAGAGTGGGACTACGTTTCAATGATTTTTTAAAGAAATGATTTGAAAAATATTTGAACACCCTGTCTTAAAATATTTTATTCATGTTAAAATAAAACATTCCATAATCATTTTTCTTTTTTCAATTTTTCTAATTTTTCAGAAAAAAAACCAAAAATGCTTTAGGAAAAAACTGGGGAGAAAACTGGGTTTTTTAATCTGAATTTTTCCATTTTTTCTTCTTCACATCTCTACCCATAACAGACATCTCTACCCACAACAATGGAAACAGGAATATTAGCTTCCTGTGGGCAACTCCTGAAGGGTTGATTTCCCTGTAATAACCATCCAAGGAATGTCCTCTCCAGGGGGTCCTCTGTTAAAGCCATAGGTTATCCTGAAAGTCCTGGTCTCTGAAAGAGGGAGGGGAGGATGTCCCCTGGCACTCTTTGGGCACTTTTCAAGAATAGCCGTGTGGGGAGGGCACTGGGCTGGGCTCCTCCTCTGTCTCTCTCACTGGGGCTTTCATCGCCAGTGCCACAGTTAGGTTGGGGCGAGCATGGCTGCTCCTGTTAGATGACACAAGAACAAAGGTTGTGCTGGTGGTACAGTAGACTCCTGAAGTCCTGGCCACAGGGTCTCTTGTCCACAGCCCCTTCCTCTCCCCAGTGAGTAGGATTCAGGGCTCCATTTCCCAGTCACTGTCTACCTCATCCAAGGCATAGAACCTTGGCAACCTCTCCCTACCTCTCCTCCTCTGAAGTCAACCTCTCTCCCTGTTTCCCTGGGTCTTCCTGCCTTATCCTGGCCTCTGCCACCTCCTCAGCAGGCCTCCCTTGCAAACACCTATCCTCTCTCATCCTTGACTCTGATGAATGGCCTAGGCTGCTGCTGGCAACCCCCTAGCAGTAACATGCAACTATTTGCTGCATTATTTTCTCTGCAACTTCCTAAGTAGCCATTACATTCTCCACTTTGAAAAAGGAGCTAGAAGTAACAACTTTATTTGGAGGAAGAGTCTTCAGAGGCCATTGTCTAAGGTGGCAGATGCAGTGGTGGGTACCTACTAACTACTCCTCTGAATGCATCTCATTGTTCTTATTTCTTCAAGAATGAAGCTATATGAGCCACTAAACTCACTTGCTACTTCAGATGTTGTTAATCCAGTTTGTAACTCAGGCCATAGGCTATGTTTGTATAAACCAACCAGTCCAATCCACATGTCCACTGGCCTTTAGTGCAATGCACTCTTATACCCTAAAAGTAGGAATTAATTAAGAGTGTTGAAGAATCCAGTTATTTCTGGCTGCTATCCCATGACCACTAAAAACCACTTCAAGCTGCTTGAAGATCTGGTTAGTAAAACTGTGTCCCCACAACCAGTGGACTTTAAAGGGGAAATGTGACCATGCCCACTTAAGCCAGACACAACGTGTTTTACAAGTACCTGGTCTTGAGGTGGTACAAAGCTTGTCTCAGTTCCGATGAGGATTTTAAACTGGTACTTGACTCTGTGGGGACTCGGAAAATCTGCATCAAAACCTTTTCATTCTGCTGTGTTGTGGTTCCCACTCATAGGGACACAAAATATGCTGTTCTTTAATTTATTATTTATTTATTTATTTGTTGCATTTATACCCCGCTTATCTACATTGTGTACTCTAAGCGGCTTACAAGGCTTCAAGGCTTCAATAGCTACACAAATTACAAGAAATGCACAGATAAAAACAAATAATAATAACGCTAGACAAAGTTAAAACCTTATAGCACCTCAATAAATAAACAATGGTAGGCAAAATAGTTTCTGGCGGAGGGGAAAAGAAAAAAAAAAAGACTCAGTTAAGAATAGCAAAGGCCTCCCGGAAAAGATAGGTCTTTAACGCCTTCCGGAAGGCCAGCAGGGACTCTGCAGAGCGCACTTCACTGGGGATGGAATTCCAGAAGCCACTGAGAAAGCCCGGGTCTCCTCCGGGCTTCACGAGGAGTGGCGGTTTACAGTTTTAATTACAGGACGGGCAGGCTGATCGCAGCGATACGCTCTGCCCGGTAGTCGGTCCCAGCCATGGAGGGTTTTATAAACTAAAACCAAGACCTTGAATCTAATCCGGGCTGCAACAGGCAACCAGTGCAGGTGGGCCAGGAGCACACCAGCCACCAGCCTGGCCGCTGCGGATTGCAACCGGAGAAGAGTCAGGGCAACCCATGTAGAGGGCATTACAATTCCAGCCTGCAGATCACCAGAGCTTGGACCACTGTTTAACCACTGTACGGGCGGATCTGGGCGATCCGACGGAGATGGTAATAGGCGGACCTGGTCAACGCCACCTGGGACTCCATGGTGAGTGCCGGGTCCAGGAGCAAAGCTGCAGAAACTCCCGCAGAAAGGAAGTTGCCTTCATCTTCTCGGGGTTGAACTTAAGCCTCTGGTCCAAGCCAAATGGCCTCCAGGCATCGAGGATCCTCACAGCTTCCACAGCAGAGGAGTAAAGGAGAGATAGAGCTGCGTGTCATCAGCGTACTGATGACAGCAGACTCCAAAACTCCGGATGACCCCATTGGCCTTACGTAGATGTTGACAGCATGGGGGACCAGTGTGGAACCCCCACAGGGAGAAGGGGACCAACTCCCCCATGCTGCCAGGCCCTCCAGGAAGGAATGGAGCCAACTGCAGCAGTGCCTCGATTCCAACCTCAGAGAGCCGGTCCAAAATGCGGTATTACAGATCCAGGAGGACCAACAGGGTGGCTGGTCATCTTGCAGGGCGACCAAAGCTGTGTTGGAGGCCTGAACCCGGACTGGCAGAGATCGAGCACTGCCGATCCTCCAGGCCTGGGAGTTCGATCACCTTGCCCATATAGGACATTCGATTGGCCGATAATTTGTTAAATCGTCCACCGCCAGGCCGGTTTTTTTCAGAATGGGCTTTACCACCGTCTCCTTCAGACAAGAGGAAAAACCCCTCGCTGAAGGAGGGCGGTGGCGATGGCAGAAGCCCATTCGGCCATAGTCCCTCTGGCAAATTAGCCAGGCAGGGCAAGGGTCGAAAGGGGTGGAGGCAGGCTGGCAATGCGCCATAGCTCTGGAGACCTCGACAGCAGAAACAGGCCCAAGCGCATCCAAAACGAAGGCAGACCAGCAACTGGAGATGGCGGGGCAGGACCACTGTAAGTTTATTTTTACGGATGGCCTCTATTTTAGTTCGAAAAAAGGCTGCAAATTGCTCGCTACTGAACTCAGTAGGAGGAGGCCTGGCCAGACTAGGATTGCTGAGGTCCTGAACCACCTGGAAAAGCTCCGCCTGGCGGTTCGAGGCCTCAGCAATTCTCACGGAGGTGAAAGATATTCTGGCCTTGTAGCGACTAGACTGGGCATCAACAGCAGCCTTACTCAACACCGTCCGGGTTTTCCTCCAGCTGCGCTCTAACCTCCTCCTCTCCTGCTTCATTGCCCTAAACTCCCCGTGAACCATGGGGAGGGCCGGGCTCGGCAACGGAGGAGGCGCTTGGGGGCGATCTGGTCTATGGTGTGGACAGCTGTTTCATGCCAGAGATTAGCCACATCCTCAGCCGAATCGCCAGTCAAACCACCAGGTATCCCCCCGAAGAGCTCACTGAACCGCTGGGGGTCCATGAGCCTCCGAGGGCGGGCCAGAACAGAGGGCCGGTGGTCCCCGCGGGGAGGGGCTGGGATCGCCAGGGAGAATGAAAGCATTGGGGACACAGAAACCATGTTTTCAATCACGTGACCATTGGGGGGGGGAAATCCGTACTTTACTTTGATCTGGATTTTCTGGCTGTGGAATAGCAGCCCCTGTAAAAATATTCTGCTTATATACCGCCCCATACCACTTCAAGTAGTCTCTGGGAGATTTACAGTTTTAATTACAGTAATGCAGGCTACACATTGCCCCCCCCACCCCAGCAAGCTGGGTACTCATTTTACCGACCTTGGAAGGATGGAAGGCGGAGTCAACCATGAGCCTGCTACCTGGGATTGAACCCCAGGTAATTAGCCGAGTTTTACCTGCAGTGCAGACATTTAACCACTGTACCACGGGGCTCAATTGCTAGTGCAGCAAGTTTCTGTAGGTGGGAAACAGAAAGGATGTTGCCTTCTCTTTCACCTCTGGTAGCAAAATGTTTTGATAGAGCTCTGCGCCAATGTGAATTCGGCACATTCTTTGCCACATTGACCATGACCATCCAGTGTGTGAAGACCAACAAGGCCAGGCAGAGAGGTGCAATCTTAATCATGTCAATGCTTTAATGGGCTTGCTGGATAGCTCAGTGTGTTGGAGCACATGGCAGAGGAGCTAGAGTTTGGGCCTGGGAGTTCAATTGCCTATATGCTTCCTGGGAGAGAGAAGCCAGCTTGTGTAGCCTTGACAAAGATGCACAGGCCTAGAGTAACCCCAATAAAATACCTGAGTACTCCCTGCCTAGAAAAATCTAGGAAATGGCCACCATAAAACCAATTCAACTTGGTGACATGTAATTTATTTTTAGAGGGATTTTGTTTTTGCCTAAACAGGGGACACACTGAGGCCCACACAAAGTAAGAGGCATGCGTGGACCTTGCAAAAAACAGGTGACAGGTGGTGTTTCATAATTCCGATTTTGATTGAAACCCTCTGATCCCCATACATACAGAGACACATATTTTGTACTCTACCATATCTGGTGGCAAATTACCTGTTATTATGAAGTGGTCCTTAGGGCTGAGTGTATTCCAGAGTGAAATGGAGGCACAGCAGCTGTCTCATCTTGGCCACAATCTTTTGTTGTGATTGAGATGGGCCACTGAACCAGATTAAATTGCCTTCAATAAATTGACTTTGTAACATGATTGTAGATGAAAAACAAATAGATGTGCCATGTGCATATTTGCCTCAAAGCCCATTATCATGAATGACGCTATCAATTCCTTATCGTCTGAGATGCAGACTTGTTCTCATGACAGAGATCTTTAGCACAGAACAGAAGGTAGAAGATAGCAAATTATAAAGGGAATGAGACATATTGTGCCTAATGTGGATTCTAGGGCTGAATTGCAGGTGGCAGATACACCAGTACCAACTACAGGAAGAGACCCAGTGTCAGCTGTAATGTATCACTCAAACACTTCTCAAGACAGATCTGATCAGGGGACGGAGTCCACAGTGAAGATGCAGTTTGGTGCAGTGGTTAGAGTTGTTGGAGCTCTGGCACCTTGGTTAAAACCAAAGGTCAAAGCTGGCGACCTTCATGCTCCGATTCCATTTTTCCATAATCTTTTGAGGTTCAAAGTGGGGATGGGGTGATGGCACATTCTTCCAGTCCCAATGGGGAGAGAAAGGATTTTGGTACCTACTCCACTTTTTAAAAGGCTGAAAGGTGTTTTCCCAAAATTTCGTTACTAGCAGCAAGAGTTCTAAACTAAACTAGGCTGATATTCTTTGTCCTACCTTTCAATTTTGGCCCCAACAGTGCCTTAAATAAGACTTCTAATACTACCTTGGTTTTTTTGAATTCAACCATGAAATGTAGGACTGCAACTTTCAGGCACCTTTTGTAGACACAGGGGATCTCGGTTTACATCCCAAAGTACTGAAGCATCATTCAGATCTATGACATCCAATTCATAACATACCTGAGCGTTATAAGCTGTGCAAATTAATATGCCAAAACTAGATCATTCCAAATCTTGGCAACATTACAGCTATATACCTTGTTATAGGTAGTATCTGTTCTGGGGTAGTATCAGTCACTTGACAAGAAATTGAGGTTTCCTGGGAGATCAGAATCTTAGCTAGAACTTTGAACTTCTATTCAGCTCTGTTAAGCCTTGAAGGTAGTTTAGGCTGAGAGACAGGGTCATCTTGTGAGTTCTCCATTGCAGCTGAGCAGGATTTATTTATTTATTTTCTAAATCTGTCTCTCTCACAAACCCAACTGTACCCAACCAGATCAGCTAATTTTTCACCATATATATATATATATATGAGATATTTATCCCCCACCCATCATCCCAAGAATGGGTTGCTGTAAAGGTCACCACATGCTGCGGCTTGTAGCACAAGATGACAAAGCAATTTCTTCATCAGCTACATTCTTTTGTTATTTGCCACAGTAGAAGCTGGTAGAGAAACCTAATGTCTGTGTTTACTTAGACCCCCTCCAACACTCCAAATTCCCCAGGAAGCCAGGATTCTACTGACCATTATTTATTTATTTGTATTTTTTGTTTATAGAAGAAGAAGAAGAAGAAGAAAGAAAGAAAGAAAGAAAGAAAGAAAGAAAAGAAGAAGAAGAAAAGAAAAGAAAGAAAGAGAAGAAAAAGAAAGAAGGAGGAAGAAAGAAAGAAAGAAAGAAAGAAAGAAAAGGAAGAAGAAGAAGAAGAAGAAGAAGAAGAAGAAGAAGAAGAAGAAAGGAAGAAAAGGAAGAAGAAGGAGGAGGAGGAGGAGAAGAATCCTTCCCATATCTGCATAAAACCATCTCAGTGTAGAACCTGGGGTGATGCAGGTCCTGCACCTAGTAAAAGAGAATACATTTAGAATCATGCATATATGCACACATTTTGCATAATTGGTTTTTTTCTCCTTGAGGTCCTTCGCCTTGAGGTCCTTCTCCTTGAGGTCCTTGAACTGTGAGACTTGAGACATAACTTGGTGTGTGTGTGTGTGTGTGTGTGTGTGTGTGTGTGTGTGTGTTACACAATGACTCAGATTTGACTTGCTACGGACAACCCACCCACCCCTCTCCCCCTTTGTTCTGCAGAAAAAAATGTTTTGAACAGGGGCTCAGACTTGGAACTTGAGACTTGGTACCAAAGACCCAGACTTGGGACTTGGACCCAAAGACCTGCCAACATCCCTGCCCTCGGGTGGTTCTGAAGTCCTCCTGTGCCCCTCATTGAATCCAAGCACATAAGACATTGCCTTATATACTCTCTGTCTGGTTTCAACTCTGTTTTCTGTACAGCTGTGGGGGGGGGTTTAAAATAATTCCCCCAAACCCCATGGTCAGGATCACTGTCCATGCAGAGCAGTGGATAGCCCCAAACATTACTTTCCCATGTTCTGATGTTCTGGTATGTCTTGTCTGAGCAAATGCAGCGTTCTCCATTTCTCATGCTTCACCTGCATTTCTCAGCCTTCCTTTGGTCTTACATTGTTTTCTTCTGTTCCTCTGCTTCGTTTGCCATTTCCTGACTTGGATTGCTCCGTGTTCCTTCAGCCTTCTAAACATTCCACCCCCACCCCCACCCTTCCATCTTCCGTCTGGTGGGTGTGTACAGGGATGACATGCTGTTTCAATCAAACCAACCAAAAGAAACAGCGAGCACACAGTCAGCATGCCAAAGCCCTGAAGGAACCATTCATTACATGCGAGCTTCAGTGGGTGCATGGAATGAGTGCCAAGCCACGTCTTTGAAGGGTGCTATCAAGCTTCGAAATGAGGCAGCGCACAGCCGGCGCCATACAATGGGAGGCAGTGTTAAAAGCTGGAAATGAGATGGCAGTTCTAACTGTGGATCCCCAGGGCTACTTGGGAATCACTTCCCATCTTTTTCATTGGCAAGCATGTCAGCTTGGCTGAGAAACACTGCGTCCTTTAGTGGCGACGTCAACACATGGGGTCACCCCATCTCTCCTCTCTAAGATGTGTGTGCCTGTATCTAACTATACCAGTGCACATGCCTGAGTGTTCTTGCCAGAGACTGGAATCCACTAATGACTATCAACTGCTTCCTTAGACATATCTCACTTCCTTTGAAAGCCCTCTTAGGGTGGCTGACTTGACAGTGCATAAAATACAGTAAGATTAACATTTAACCCAACAAGGGCCAAATGGCATTAGCATAGTAGCTGAACTTCACTGGGCCCAAATTAATTGGAACATTTACCCACAACATTAATACCTTTAATACTTTAATCTATCTGGTTTGTTGGAGGATGTGATGCCTGGCACACTCCCTCAGACTCTTCTTGTGCTCCTCACCCCCCTCCCCGGCAGTCCTGTTGGGTGTGTGTGTGTGCAGAGGTGGGGTTGGAGGCTCACGGGCCCACCTCCGCCACTGCCACCAGCATGGACCTTGAGCAGCTCCATGGCCACTTTGTGGCACCGCCTTGAGGGCTTCTCCTACTCCACACCAAACCCAACTACCCAGTGCATGGGGAGCATGTGTCATGCAATATTTGCCTTGCCTCAGGTGTCCCAAATGCTGGAAACCCCAAACTACACCACTGCTGTTTGACATTCATCCATTAGGTTTAGCCTAGCTAGCCTTTTCTGGTTTAATATTTAGAAGGTAAGATTTATTTATTTGTTTGTTTGTTTGTTTGTTTTAGAGTATTTTTACCCCATCTTTCTCCTTGGAAAAGGACCCAAGGCAGCTTACAGTAGAGGTATAATACACAGTCCAGTACAATTAAGACATGTTCAAGTATTTGAGAAAAAGGAATTGAAGGATATATTACAGCATTTATAGACAACATTACATTAAAGCTACATGGTTATAAGTAGTCATAAACATAAAGTCTGTGTGAACCCATAGATTCATATAAAATACACATGGTAGTCCAACATTCAGGGAAAGCTTGCCTGAAGAGAAAGGTCTTTGCCTGTTTCCGGAAGGACAACAGAGATGAGGCAGTCCTGGCTTCTAGTGGGAGGGGGTTCCAGAGTCTGGGCGCAGCAGGCGAGAAGGCCCTTTCATGGGTTCCCACAAGACGTACCTGTGAGGGTGGTGGGATGGAGAGTAGGGCCTCTCCTGATTACCTTAACACCCGAGTCAGTTCATACTTTGAGATCCGATCTTTGAGGTACAGTCACCCCCTGCCGATCATGGGGTTAGCGACCCACCCCACCTGTGATGCATGAAAAGGCTTCTCGGAGGAGCACGGGGGGCGGCATGGGGCGACCCGATCACCCCCTGCTGCCCCCCACGTGACCCGAGGCTTCTCGGAGATGTGTGAGAGGCGGCGCGGAGCGACCTGATCGCCCGCCCCCACCCCCGCGCGGCTCCGAGGTGCAGGTACTACAATCCCATGATGTAGTGGGACCACAGTACCTGAACCGCGAAATGGCGGGGGGTGACTGTAGCTAGGATCCAGGTCATATAGTGCTTTGTAGGTTCAGGTCACCAGCACCTTGAATTGTACTCAATAGCTGACTGGCAGTCAATGGAGCTGTTTTAATAGGAGTGTAATGTGATCTCTGTACCCCGCCCCAGTCAGCAGTCTGACTGCAGAAGGCTTTTCCATGGTTTTACCTATAATCTAGGTCACTGTTGGTGAACCTATGTCACGGATGCCAAAGAATGCACTTGGACATCACCGCTTCTCAGCCACCTGTATTCAGGTTAAATGGTTGTATTGGCACTTTGTGAAAAATTAGTAGGTTTTGGGCACTCGGTATCTTAAAGCTTCGCCAGCACTGATCTAGTGGTTGATGTCCATGAAAGTGGATGGTTTTGGTGCTGTATTACCTTATTTTGTTCACTATCTGCTAGCACTGCTGAATGTACTGTTCGGTTATTTTGGAATAGCATGAAGAAAAATGTTACTTTTTTTTAAAAAAAAACCTTTTGTTTTGTTTTTGGATTTTTATACCACCGCGCCTTCTCTGTGGTGGGACCTACCTTATGGAACCATCTCCCTGCCCGCTTTTAAAAAGGCCTTGAAAACTCGCCTTTTTAGAGAGGCATATGGTGACCTTTTAATTAATTTTTACTTAATTTACTTAATTTTTTTCCACCCGTGTCATCTCCTGTGAAGGGTTTTGCCTCTCCTTATCTCATTAGTACCTTGCCTTTTTTGTTTTGTTTTATTGTTCTTTCTGGTTTAACTGTTAACTGCCAGGACCCTGCCTGTCATAGAACCTGAATGTGAAGGGTTAAATGCTGAAGAACAGCAGGAGGAGCCTTGCAGTTCAACTCAGCAGGCAGCTGAGTCTGAGGATGCAGCTGAGGGCACATCTCCTCCTCCTATGAGGGCTAGGAACAGGATCCTGCAAAGAAGAACTAACAGGAGAGCCAGGGAAAGGATCTTTAATGATAGGCGTAGAATTAGATCTGAAAGCCCTGAGTTCTAGCAGGAGCCTTGCCAGAGATATGGGTGTGTTCCCTGTTTTAGGATAAAGCTAGCAAGTTTACCCTGAAACCTAGGGAGCAATGCGTCACTTACCTTGTCACCACGTTCCTGTGTGTATCCAGACTCTGTTTCCTGACCTTGGACTGGCTTTCTGACTACGATGTTTCTCTGTACCCTTGAACTTGGCATTTGGCTCTGTAAGGTATTTTGGCTTTGATTCGGACTGTACTTTGTTCGTTATCTGGATTACAACTAAAGTTCCTGGCAAAGAACTGAACTTGGCTTGCTGTGTATTCTGTGTGCGGGGCTTGACATTAACCACCCAGATTTCCGCTTCAGAAGATGGGCGGTATAAAAATATTACAAGTAAATAAATAAATAAATAAATAATACTGCCCATCTGGCAGCGGGGCCACTCTGGGTGGTAATATTAATTAGTGGGATAGTGTCTCAGAACTGTCATATTCAATTAATTACTTTTCAAATTGACTTTCTCAGCTCTGCCCTTCCCTAGGAACCTCTTCTACTCCAAATCAGAATAGAAACCCTTCCTTCTACAAACTTTTTTTAAAAAAACCTTCCATTGGTTTAATACTGCATTATATTTTAATATTTTATTGTGATCATGATGTGTATTTATTAAGTTAGTACTGTGTTGCTACTGTTAAACTGAACTACATAGAGCCTAGATAAATCTATTTTATGAGGTGCTTAAAGATATCCTAAAGAAGTAAGTTAAATAAACAGTAGGAATTCAGCAGATGTGTGCATACATATGCATATACCCCACTTGTAATAAACAGAAATCAAAGGCTGCATGACATATGTTAATGTGCAGTTTCACCTTTCGTTCAAGAAAACTGTATTTCAAATATATGATAACAAAATTCTCCAAGAATCCACAGAAGAGACCCTGTTATGCACACCAGCCCACACAAAACGAGTGGGGAGAAAGACAGCTTGATGGGAAAACCTAATGCTGGCTAGATATGTTAGAACCCTTAAATCCATATATATATATATATATATATATATATATATATATATATGCATGTTAGGGTGGATTCGGGTTTCTTCCCGTGTAGATATCTGGTTGTTTTGGCGACGTTTCGACGAGGTCTCACTCGTCATCTTCAGGCTGGTGTTCTGGCTTCTTTCTTCTTGAAGCAAAGTGTGATCTCAGTTGAAGTCCTTCTATAAATACTGCTGGGGGTGTGTGGTTTGTTTGCTCTGTTGCTGACTGTAGGTTCCTTTGTTCTTTTGTGATCTGCTGTGTGGCTGAGGCGATCGTTAAGGGATTAACTGCTGGTGGGTTAGATGGCTGTTTAGAGACAACCTGTGTGGGTGAGGTGCTGGATGTGTGTCTATCAGCCTTTTGTTTCTTAACGACCTTGGTGATGGGCGTTCTGGCAGCATTCTGGGCTTTGGTGGAGTGGGGTCCTGTGTCTTGTGAGTTCATTTTGGTCTGGCTACGTGTCTGTGGTCTCCCAGTGTTTTTTTGGCGTGTGTGAGTGTGCTCCATGTGGTGACTGGAGTGGGGTGCAGCAGTAGGTGGTGCAGTCGTGGTTTTGTTATTGGATGGTGGTTTCGTTTCATCTGTGGGAAGGGTCTGGGTTTGTGTTTGGTGTGGATGGAAGGTGGTGGCATCTTGTGTCCTTTTGGACCTGGTGTCAGTCTTTGTGACAGAGGCTCGTCTGTTGACCAGGGCTAGTTTCCAGATGTCAGGCAAGCGGGAGGTGTCATCACGTTTATTCATGTTGTTTGGGTGTTTCTCTATTTCAATGGCTTCCATGATTATTCGACTGTTGAAGTGTTCAGTTTTGGAGACGAGTTTGGTTCTTTCAAAGTCAATTTCATGACCTGTTGTTTTTATGTGCTGGAAGAGAGAGGAAGATTTTTCTTCTTTTTTGACTGCGTTCTTGTGTTCTGCGATGCGTGCGCTTATTCTCCTGTTTGTTTGTCCGATGTATGTGGCTGGACAGACTTTGCATGGTATTTCGTAGACTCCTTGGTTTTCTAGCTCAATCTTGTCTTTGGGGTTTCTTAAAATGTTGGCTATTTTTTTGGTCGGTGCAAAAGGCTGTCTTGATATTGTGTTTGTGGAGAATTTTGCTGATTTTGTCTGTGGTGCCTTTGATGTAAGGGAGGAGGGCGGTGCCGTTGTTCTCTTCTGTTTCTTGGTTCTGGGGGTGTTTCCTTTTGGATTAGTTTGGTGATGGTGTTTTTTGGAATCCGTTCGCAATTAAAACATTCGAGAGAGTGTGTAATTCAGTTTTTAGGTGGTCTTTGTCAGCGAGGCGTTTGGTTCTGGAGATGAGGGTTTTTGCTACGGAGTTGATCTGTGCAGGGTGGTGGTGTGATTGTGCATTTAAGTAGCGGTTTGTATGTGTTTTTTTCTGGTAGATGGTATGTCCTAAGGAGCCGTCGGGTTTTTTAGATTAGGACGTCCAGGAAGGGAAGTTGGTTGTTGGCTTCTATTTCCATAGTGAATTGTATTTTGGGGTGTAGGCTGTTGAGATGTGTGAGGAAGTTGTTCAGTTTATCTTTCCCGTGTGGCCAGATAACAAAGTCAACATATCTGAGCCAGAGTTTGGGTTTATGTTCGGACTTCTGTAACGCGTTGGTTTCAAAGTGTTCCATATATAGGTTTGCGATGACTGGTGAGAGGGGTGATCCCATGGGTGCTCCTTCTATCTGTTTGTATCTTTGTCCATTGTGGATGAAGTATGTGTTGGTTAGGCAGTGGTTGGTCAGATCTAGGATGTGTTTGGGGGGGTTGTATTTGTTGTGGATAGCTGTCAAGGCTTCTTGAATGGGCACTTGTGTGAAGAGCGAAACAACATCGAAGCTCACGAGTAGGTCATTGGGTTGTAGGTCTTGTTTCTTTATAATTTCTATGAAGTGGAAACGAGTTTTGTACGTATGAAGTGATGGATTCTGCATAGGGCTGGAGTTGTTTGGCAAGAAATTTGGCGAGGTTTTGTAGAGGTGAGCCTATGGAGCTGACTATGGGTCTGAGAGGTGTTCCTTCTTTGTGAATCTTGGGAGGCCGTAGAGCTTGGGGCATCTGGATGATTTCTCTCTGGGGATGATGCTTGGCTTGATTTCTTCACTTAAGGGAGAGGCTTTTATTTTGGCTTTGGTGATTTTTTCCAGGTAGGTGGTGGGGTCTGTGTTCAAAGGTATGTAAGCAGGGTCTTGTAGTAGGTTGGATAAGTCGGATGTGTTCATCACCACTGTGGCATTGCCTTTGTCTGCTGGGAGAATGATTATGTTGTTGTCTTTCCTCAGGTTGGAGAGGGCTTTTTGTTCTTCTTTGTGTAAATTGCTTCTGGGTGGTTTGCTGGAGCAGAGGACATTGGTGACTTCGAGTCTGATTTTGTTGGCTTCATCTGGGTTGATTTTGGTTAGGCTGGCTTCCACTCCGCATATGATGTTTTCGGTGGGGATGTGTCTGGGGGCGACTGCAAAGTTGAATCCTTTGGAAAGGACTTTGGTCTCTGCGATGGTGAGTGTCCTGTCTGATATGTTGTGAACTGTTTGTTTCATGGGCTGTTGTGGGGGGGGGGTTGGGCTTCTGGCGTTTTTCCAGTTTGTGGAGTTTGTTGGTGTGTGTGTCTGTCTTGTGGGAGGTCTCTGTTTCAGCTCTCCAGGCGGCAAGTTGCTTGGATTTGTTCCAGAGTGTTGGGTGGATTTTGTTGCTGAGTTTGAGGTGGAGAGTGAGTAGGTCTCTGTTGGTCTGATCTAGTAGGTATCTTTTCCTGTGTAGTTCGCTTCTGATTAGGGCTAGTTCTGTTCTTTTCAGGATCCTTTCGCTGGATGGGGTTTTTGAGTGGAATTTCAGTTGGAAGCTTGTGGGGATCACATTTTTGTCTCGGCAGTTGCGTAGGAATGCAATGTCACATAAGATGGTGGCTCTTCGGACTTCTAGTTTCTCGTAGGTTCTGGTCAGCTGGAAGGTTTCCTCCCCGTAGAGGTCGGATATTTGTTTTCGTAGATTTTCACGGGTATAGGTATGCATGTTAGGGTGGATTCGGGTTTCTTCCCGTGTAGATATCTGGTTGTTTTGGCGACGTTTCGACGAGGTCTCACTCGTCATCTTCAGGCTGGTGTTCTGGCTTCTTTCTTCTTGAAGCAAATCCACCCAACACTCTGGAACAAATCCAAGCAACTTGCCGCCTGGAGAGCTGAAACAGAGACCTCCCACAAGACAGACACACACACCAACAAACTCCACAAACTGGAAAAACGCCAGAAGCCCAACCCCCCACAACAGCCCATGAAACAAACAGTTCACAACATATCAGACAGGACACTCACCATCGCAGAGACCAAAGTCCTTTCCAAAGGATTCAACTTTGCAGTCGCCCCCAGACACATCCCCACCGAAAACATCATATGCGGAGTGGAAGCCAGCCTAACCAAAATCAACCCAGATGAAGCCAACAAAATCAGACTCGAAGTCACCAATGTCCTCTGCTCCAGCAAACCACCCAGAAGCAATTTACACAAAGAAGAACAAAAGCCCTCTCCAACCTGAGGAAAGACAACAACATAATCATTCTCCCAGCAGACAAAGGCAATGCCACAGTGGTGATGAACACATCCGACTACCAAGCCAAACTATCCAACCTACTACAAGACCCTGCTTACATACCTTTGAACACAGACCCCACCACCTACCTGGAAAAAATCACCAAAGCCAAAATAAAAGCCTCTCCCTTAAGTGAAGAAATCAAGCCAAGCATCATCCCCAGAGAGAAATCATCCAGATGCCCCAAGCTCTACGGCTTCCCCAAGATTCACAAAGAAGGAACACCTCTCAGACCCATAGTCAGCTCCATAGGCTCACCTCTACAAAACCTCGCCAAATTTCTTGCCAAACAACTCCAGCCCTATGCAGAATCCATCACTTCATACGTACAAAACTCGTTCCACTTCATAGAAATTATAAAGAAACAAGACCTACAACCCAATGACCTACTCGTGAGCTTCGATGTTGTTTCGCTCTTCACACAAGTGCCCATTCAAGAAGCCTTGACAGCTATCCACAACAAATACAACCCCCCCAAACACATCCTAGATCTGACCAACCACTGCCTAACCAACACATACTTCATCCACAATGGACAAAGATACAAACAGATAGAAGGAGCACCCATGGGATCACCCTCTTGGTTATATATGGAACACTTTGAAACCAATTACAGAAGTCCGAACATAAACCCAAACTCTGGCTCAGATATGTTGACGACACCTTTGTTATCTGGCCACACGGGAAAGATAAACTGAACAACTTCCTCACACATCTCAACAGCCTACACCCCAAAATACAATTCACTATGGAAATAGAAGCCAACAACCAACTTCCCTTCCTGGACGTCCTAATCTACAAAAAACCCGACGGCTCCTTAGGACATACCATCTACTGAGAAAAAAACACATACAAACCGCTACTTAAATGCACAATCACACCACCACCCTGCACAGATCAACTCCGTAGCAAAAACCCTCATCTCCAGATGACAAAGACCACCTAAAAACTGAATTACACACTCTCGAATGTTTTAATTGCGAACGGATTCCAAAAAAACACCATCACCAAACTAATCCAAAAGGAAACACCCCCAAGAACCAAGAAACAGAAGAGAACAACGGCACCGCCCTCCTCCCTTACATCAAAGGCACCACAGACAAAATCAGCAAAATTCTCCACAAACACAATATCAAGACAGCCTTTTGCACCGACCAAAAAATAGCCAACATCTTAAGAAACCCCAAAGACAAGATTGAGCTAGAAAACCAAGGAGTCTACGAAATACCATGCAAAGTCTGTCCAGCCACATACATCGGACAAACAAACAGGAGAATAAGCGCACGCATCGCAGAACACAAGAACGCAGTCAAAAAAGAAGAAAAATCTTCCTCTCTCTTCCAGCACATAAAAACAACAGGTCATGAAATTGACTTTGAAAGAACCAAACTCATCTCCAAAACTGAACACTTCAACAGTCGAATAATCATGGAAGCCATTGAAATAGAGAAACACCCAAACAACATGAATAAACGTGATGACACCTCCCGCTTGCCTGACATCTGGAAACTAGCCCTGGTCAACAGACGAGCCTCTGTCACAAAGACTGACACCAGGTCCAAAAGGACACAAGATGCCACCACCTTCCATCCACACCAAACACAAACCCAGACCCTTCCCACAGATGAAACGAAACCACCATCCAATAACAAAACCACGAAGAACCATCTACTGCGGCACCCCACTCCAGTCACCACATGGAGCACACTCACACACGCCAAAAAAACATTGGGAGACCACAGACACGCAGCCAGAGCAAAATGAATTCACAAGACACAGGACCCCACTCCACCAAAGCCCAGGATACTGCCAGAACCTACCAGCCATCTAACCCACCAGCATGTAAACAGCCATCTAAACAGCCATCAGCAGTTAATCCCTTAACGATCGCCTCAGCCACACAGCAGATCACAAAAGAACAAAGGAACAAAGGAACCTACAATCAGCAACAGAGCAAGCAAACCACACCCCCAGCAGTATTTATAGAAGGACTTCAACTGAGACCACACTTTGCTTCAAGAAGAAAGAAGCCAGAACACCAGCCTGAAGATGACGAGTGAGACCTGGCTCGCCAAAACAACCAGATTTCTACACGGAAGAAACCCGAATCCACCTAACATGCATACCTATACCCGTGAAAATCTACGAAAAACATATATATATATATATATATATATATATATATATATATATATATATATATATATATATATATATATATATATATATATATATATATATATATATATATTTCATGATGTTGTTCCTCTCCTTGACTGGAGAGAATGTGCCACTGAGAGCTAGCATCAAATCCTACCTGTTCCCAAACATAACCAGCTGTTTCCTATTTCTCCAGCATGTTTTGCCCCCTCCTCATTTTGCTTTGCTAACTTCTGGCTGGTATAATGTCTCCCTTTCGCCATCCAGGAACATTTTCAAAGGAAGGGGCAGGTTGGTGTGTTACTTGTCATTATATTTTTATTTAATTTGTTTTCAACATTCTTTATTTTTCAAACCATTTCGAGTCATGGGGCAGCTAGTTAAGTGTGCATAGGGCTACAAATTGCACTTTATCATTGTCACATTAAAAACAAAGAGTAAAATCCATTTGTTAGTCCCAAACAGAGCAGATTCCAAAGCCAGGTACTTAAACCATGGTGTGGATATAGACCTCTAGCTAATTTCTTTTCTGAGTTCTGGCATTTTGTGTGTACAGTATGTGGTCTGTAGTCCCCCAGAATGAATAATCTGAGTTTCTATTATTTCTTATGGTAAAATTTGTTTTATATAAGAGTGTTTTGGTTTACAAGCATGTTTTTGGAACAAATTATGTTTGTAAACCAAGGTATCACTGAACTTGCCTTTACAATTTACCACTACAACTTCATCTTCAGCCTGCCTCATCGCCCGAGGAGCTGTTGAAATGAAACAAATAAATATTAAGTGATTGAAACACCTTCTGAAGTTAAACATGATTCCTTTTAATATTTTAGCTTTTGTCAATCTGCTTTATAGCAACATCTTTATACTGATAATGTTTGTGGCTGCTTGCCTATTTGTGGAAGATTTCATCATCAATATATGCCTCTTATAATTTTGTAGGGCACCCTGCTTTTATTATAAGACAAGTTGATAATGAAGTCATAGAACAAGTTGATGAAAATAAAAACAATAAATATCTGAATCGCATTAGAAGGAGTGGGTCCATAAAAACCTATGGAAACAAAATGTGTCAGTCTTTAAAGTGTCACAAGACATTGTGTTGTAGTGTTGCATCTGCTGCACATTAATTTAGCAACATCTTTGAAGATAGAAAATGAACAGTAACAAATTCCAGTTCCAGGGTATTAATTATGTCAAGACTATGCACATTCAAATTAATTAAACCCAACCCTGCGAAGGTGGCATTAATGGGCTTGCAACCTCTAGAACTCCCCAGCCAACATGGCTTGGGGGGGGTCGGAACCTTCTGGCACAGTAGTTGAACTGCAGTGCTGCAGTCAGTACTCTGCTCATGACCTGGGTTCGGTCCCGATGGGCCCAGGCAGCTGGCCCAAGTTTGACTCATCTGGTTTGTCCATTCAAGGTCAGGAAATTAAATTCCCAGATCTCTGGGGCTGGGTGGGAGGCAAGGTGTAGCCAGCATAATTAAATTTTAATCTACCTAGCGAGTGCTATATACACTATAGAGCAGTATATAAGCAGTACACTTTGCTGGTGTGGGGATAGGGTCACTACACACTGTGCAGAGGAGCTGGCGGTGTCAGCGGGGGAGGGGGCTTAGACAGATGTCACACTTAGCTACCCAAGCAATTTGTGGAGGGCGCCCTCTTGTTCAGCCAGGCTGAAGCCATCCTAAAGGGAACATTGGAACCCGATGGCATGAAAGAAAATTTCAAATCACATCTAAAACCTGATTGGCTACGCTTGGGCAATCTAGCAAGGATGGAGGTCGTGACTTTGTTTTACGGTCCTTTTATTGCACAGAGGCTTCATCTGTAGCACAGTGCTATGGTGGAAGGAAGAAAAAGGCAACAGGAAAACACTGACATATCTGCCCTCAACCTCTCCTTGTGTTTTCAAACGCATCAGTAAAAAAAACGTGAGAGGTGGGAGACGAAGTAGATGGGAGTCCGTAAGCTACTGGGGAGGATTTAGGTCTGCAGAAGTGCCTGGATAGTTCTGGGCAGTGGTATTGCCAGGGTACTACCTCCGACCGTAACTGAGAGTCCCACTCAGCAGGGATGGTTTGAAGCCTCACTTTGAAGTGAGGTAATACACAGAATTCCCAAAACAGCAAAGACCATCTGGAGTAAATGCATCTGCATCACTATTTGAGGTTCCCCTCTTAGCTTCACTCGGCTATGAGAATGGAGCAGAATGGAGACTGGAGATTGACAGAAGGTGTGACTCCACCATAGAATCACTGTGGGTTAAACTACCAGGTCTAAGGAGCAATGTGATACTTGGGGTATGCTATCGTCCACCAGATCAAAAACTTGAGGGGGACCTTGAAATGAGGAGACAAATCATTGAGGTGTCTAAGAGGGATAGGATAGTAATCATGGGGGACTTTAATTATCCCCACATTGACTGGACCAATGCGAGCTCTGGGCAAGAAAGAGAAAACGGGTTTCTCAACATGCTGAATGACTGTGCCTTAGGGCAACTTGTCATGGAGCCCACCCGAGAACCGGCAACTCTGGATCTAATACTGTGTGATATTCAGAACCTGGTCAGGGATGTGAATGTCACTGAGCCTCTGGGGAACAGTGACCATGCTGCAATCTCCTTTGCCATGCATGTTGGAGGAAGAGTGTCAAGCAAATCAGACATAAAAACCCTTGATTTCCGAAGGGCAAACTTCCCTCAGATAAGGAAACTAGTTAGAAAGAAATTGAAGGGAAAGGATAAAAGAATCCAATATCTTCACAGTGCATGGAGCCTGTTTAAAACAATGGTAATAGAGGCCCAGCACAAGTGCATATCACAAAAAAAGAAGAGCTCATCGAAGTCCAAGAGGGCACCGGCATGGTTAACGAGTGGAGTTAGAGAGGCCCTAAAGCGCAAGGAGAGGTCTTTCTGTAAATGGAAATCCTCCTCAAATGAGGAAAATAAAAAGGAACACAAACTCTGGCAAAAGAAATGTAAGAAGATAAGAGAGGCAAAGAAAGACTTTGAGGAACGTATGGCTAGCAATATAAAGGGTAATAATAAAAGCTTCTTTAAATATGTTAGAAGTAGAAAATCTGCCAGAGAACCAGTTGGCCCTCTGGATGATGAGGGAGGAAAAGGGGAGGTTAAGGAGGACGTGGAAATTGCAGAGAAATTAAATGAGTTTTTTGCATCTGTCTTCATGACAGAAGACTTGGGCAGATTCCGCTGCCCGAACGGCCCCTCTTGACTAAAGAATTAAATCAAATACAGGTTAAAAGAGAGGATGTTTTAGGACTAATTGATAAATTGAAGATCAACAAGTCACCGGGCCCAGATGGCATCCACCCAAGGGTTATTAGGGAACTGAGAAATGAAATTGCAGATCTCTTAACGGTAATATGCAACTTGTCTCTTAAAACGGCCACAGTGCCGGAGGACTGGAGGATAGCGGATGTTACACCAATTTTTAAAAAAGGAAGGAGGGGGGACCCAGGAAACTACAGGCTAGTTAGCCTTACATCTGTCGCAGGGAAGATGGTGGAAAGCCTCATCCAAGAGAAAATCTTAAAACACAGAGAAGAACAAACCTTGCTGAGAGAAAATCAGCATGGCTTCTGTAAGAGTAAGTCTTGCCTGATAAATCTCTTAGAATTTTTTGAAAAGGTCAACAGGCATGTGGATTTGGGTGAACCAGTGGATATAATCTATCTGGGTTTTCAGAAGGCTTTTGACACAGTTCCTCACCAAAGGCTGCTATGAAAACTGCACAGTCGAGGGATAAGAGGGCAGGTCCTCTTATGGATTGAGAACTGGTTGAGATCCAGGAAACAAAGAGTAGGTGTCAATGGGAAATTTTCACAATGGAGAGAAATGAAAAGCGGCGTGCCCCAGAGATCTGTCCTGGGACCGGTGCTTTTCAATCTGTTCATAAATGACCTGGAGACAGGGATAAACAGTGAGGTGGCCAAGTTTGCGGATGACACAAAACTTTTCCGTGTGGTAAAAACCAGAGAAGATTGTGAAGAGCTCCAGAAGGATCTCTCCAAACTGGGGGAATGGGCTGTCAAATGGCAAATACATTTTAATGTAACCAAATGTAAAGTAATGCATATTGGGGCAAAAAATCAAAACTTTATCTATCAACTCATGGGCTCTGAGTTATCCATGACGGATCAGGAAAAAGATCTTGGTGTGTTGGTGGACAGCTCCATGAAGGTGTCTACCCAATGTGTGGCAGTGGTGAAGAAGGCCAATTCCATGCTAAGGATTATCAAAAAGGGGATTGAAAATAAAACAGCCAACATTATAATGCCATTATACAAAATGATAGTAAGGCTGCACCTGGAGTATTGTGCACAATTCTGGTCACCGCATCTCAAGAAAGACATAGTGGGACTGGAAAAGGTGCAAAAGAGAGCGACTAAAATGATTACTGGGCTGGGGCACCTCCCTTATGAGGAAAGGCTAAAACATTTGGGTCTCTTTAGTCTGGAAAAAAGGTGCCTGAGGGGGATATGATTGAGACATACAAAATAATGCAGGGCATGAGTAAAGTGGATAGAGGGAAGCTCTTCTCCCTCTCACAAAATACCAGAACTAGGGGACATACACTAAAATTGACAGCTGGGAGAGTAAGAACAGACAAAAGAAAATATTTTGTTGTTAGTCTGTGGAACTTCCTGCCACAGGATGTGGAGATGGCATCTAGCCTGGATGCCTTCAAAAGGGGATTGAATAGATTCCTGGAGGAAAAGTCCATCACAGTTTACAAACCATGATGGAGATGTGTAATCTCCAGGCTTAAAACCGGGGGTACTTCAAGGGCCAGATGCAGGGGAGTGGCAGCAGGAGACAGATATCTAGTCTCATGCGCCCCCAGACGCATCTGATGGGGCCACTGTGAGATACAGGAAGCTGGACTAGATGGGCCTTTGGCCCGATCCAGCATGGCTCTTCTTATGTGCTTAATGTGAAGGAAGCAAATCATACAAAGGAAAAAAGCAAAACAAAGTGTTCTGCTTATATACTGCCCCATAGTGCTTAATGCACTCTCTGGGCAGTTTACAAGTAATGATGCAAGGTACACATTGCCCCCCCCCCGTGACCTGAGTACTCATTTTACCAACCTCGGAAGGATAGAAGGCTGAGTGAACCTTGAGCCGGCCACATGTGGTTGAGCCCCATGTTGTAACTGAGCACGGTTGTAGCTGCAGTACAGCAGTTCAGCCACTGTGCCATGAATCTCCTCCATACAATCATGGAACTGTACAATTGGCAGGAATGTGAAAGATCATATAGTCGAACCTTGCACCAATGGCAGAATCCTCAGCTTAGCATTCATGGCAGAGGGTCTTCCAATTTCTATAGAGAAGCCTGCAGCAAAACCACGCCACAACCTGAAGGAGTTCTTCCTACTGCCAAACAGCTCTTACCATCAAAAAAAATCTTACTAGGCAAAAATGCTACAAAGGCAAAACTATATGTGCAAAGCTATCACTCACATGGTTGTGTTGTTTCCTAATTGTTAACTCAGTCATGTGAGCTTCCATAGGATCTATTGCACAGAAGACCGGGCATGTCATAGATCACGTAAAGGATACCTTGTCCAGAACAATTGCTCTTTGGTAATCACATGGGGCAAGAGGATTCTGGCCTTAATGCTTAGTCACATCCTTCTTTCTTGCAATCCAAAGACATCATTTTGGATCCTACCTTCTAGAGCCACCCATAACATGTTTTCTGTATAATCTGTGGACAGCTCTTCACATATCTGAAGAAGGTCATCATATCACCTCTTGGTATTTTGATCTCCAGGGTAATATATGCAGTTTCCTATGGAAATTCACCTGCCCCCTAAGCTGCATATATTGAAAAGACAACTTAAGACCTGGCTTTATTGATTGGCCTTCCCTGAGTTTGTTGTCTATCTTCTCAGCCTGTGAAGATTCTCAGTCATCCAGGTGAGTTTATTTGGAAGTTGAGTCATGGCAACTGGACTCCTTTTTCTTGAGAGAGAAATGTTTCACTGCTCAACCAAACAGCTTCATCAGTCTGAATAAAGCTAGTGTGAGTCCTCCATCTTATAGTCCGCTTTGACCTCTTGTCACACTGGTCTGAAATAGGCTCATAAGATGAACAATGGCCTGAATAGGCTTGTTAGGTAGACAACAGTATCCATAGCCTTAAGGTGAACAATGGCCTAAGGTGCTGAAACCCATCAAGTATGGGTCCTTAGCTATGGCCTTGGTGGTGAAGGCTTTTTGATTTGTCTGGGTAGTGTTGAAAGCACACCCTGATAAGTCTGTGAAGATTCTCAGTCATCCAGGGGAGTTTATCTGGAAGTTGAGTCATGGCTACTAGACATCTTTTTTTTTTTTTTTGAGAGAGAGAGAGAGAAATACAAAACTTTTAAAAACTTTTTCAAAAAAAAGAAGTCCAGTAGCCATGACTCAACTTCCAGACACACCCTGATAAGTGTTCCTAGTAGGAGTTGCTGGACATTGAGTCCAGTTACCATGACTCAACTTCCAAATGTTCTCAACCTTTGATTTATTTTTCTTTTCTTTTCTTTTGATGTCTTATTTTTTAAAATTTATACTTGATTTTGGTTTTCTTTGTTCATTTGTTATAATGTTGTATGGATGTTTGCTGGTTGAAGTTTTTATAATTTGTGCTGTTGTTTGTTGTTCACCGCCCAGAGTGACCTTCAGGCTAGATCAGGCATGGCCAAACTTTGGCCCTCCAGATGTTTTGGACCACAACTCCCATAGTCCTTTGCCATTGGCAATACAGGCTTGGAATCCTGGGAGCTGTGGTCCAAAACATCAGGAGGGCTGAAGTTTGGTCATGTCTGGGCTAGATGAATGGTAAACAAACAAACTCCCTCAGCCATTCTCCATGGCAATGTGTTCCAGATTCTTCCCTCAGATTCCTCTAGACATATTATGGGTTATTGGTACTACTTCTCAACTGTATTTCTCAGAACTGGACACAATGCCAAAGCAAAAACTAACTACTGTTTAATGAGAGCTAAGACCAGTAAGTCCCGAATCTAAGTGCATGATTTTTCCACTGGAGGAAGAAAAGAGCATGATTTTTCCCATGTCGCTTTAAAAGATGCCTCAAGACTCTTGGATGCTGTTGCCATTTTATCAAGATGTATAAAGAATATCTGCAAACTGTCTGTGAAGGTACTCAGTCATCCAGGTGACTTTATCTGGATAAAGAATATCTGCAAACTGTCTGTGAAGGTACTCAGTCATCCAGGTGACTTTATCTGGAAGTTGAGTCATGGCAACTGGAATTCTTTTTCTTGAGAGATTGAAATGTTCTGCTGCTCATCCAAACAGCTTTGTCAGTCTGAAAAAAGCTAGTTGTGAGTCCTCCATTTTATAGCTCACTTTGACCTCTTGTCACCCTGGTCTGAAATAGAGTCATAAGATGAACAATGGCCTGAATAGGTTCATTAGGTAGACAACAGTCTCAATGGCCTTAAGGTGAACATTGGCCTAAAGTGCTGAAACCCATAACGTATTGGTCATTAGCCATGTCCTTGGTGGTGAAGGCATGAATTTTTTAATTTGTCTCGGTATTGTTGAAATCACAGCCAGATAAGTGATAGACAGACTGTGGCTGAGCCCCACTTCTGTTGAGAGAGGGGCTTGCAGTGCTCACATAAATGGCTTCCCTAACTCCTCAAACCATCTCTCTTCTCTGTCTAATGTGTGTACACCCTCATCTTTGAATGAGTGCCCTTTTCCCTTTAAGTGGAGGTGCACTGTTGATTCTGGTCCTGAGCTGTTATCCATCCTATGCTGGGCCATCCTTCTGTTTAATAGTTGTTTAGTTTCTGCAATGTAGACATCTGCACACTCCTCACTGCACTGGACCCCATATACTGTACTATATTGCTCCTTTTGTGTTTTGGTATCGGGTCCTTTGGGTGGACGAGTCTCTGCTTTAGTGTGTTTGTGGGTTTGGAATAAACAGGAGTGTGGTGTTTGTCAAAATCCTTTTAAGCTTCTCAGCCACTCCAGCAATGTAGGGAATGACCAGGTTCTTCCGTCATTACAACACAAATTAGGAGTTATCAGGACCCTAAACCACAGAGCAGAGAGCATCCCCACCTCCACAAAAGCCAAGAAGAAGGAAGACAGGTATCTGAAGACAGCAGTTAAGGCCTGTGGATATCCAAAGTGGCCCTTCAACAAAGCTGTGTGCTGACCAGAAGAACAATGGATCAGCCTGAGACCCAGACCGGACAGTCTATCTGGCACTTATCAGGCTGTGATTTCAACAATACCCAGACAAATCAAATATACTTCATACTTCACCACCAAGGCCATAGATAACGACCCATACTTTATGGGTTTCAGCACTTTAGGCCATTGTTCACCTTAAGCTCATTGAGTCTGTTGTCTACCTAATGAGCCTATTCAGGCCATTGTTCATCTTAAGAGCCTATTTCAGATCAGGGTGACAAGAGGTCAAAGTGAGCTATAAAATGGAGGACCCATAACTAGCTTTTTTTTCACACTGATGAAGCTATTTGGATGAGCCGCGAAATGTTTCAATCTCTCAAGAAAAAGTCCAGTTGCCATGTCTCAACTTCCAGAGAATATCTGCAAACTTACACCTGATTTAATAGCTGACACATTTTTACATTCATTCCAAGGGTACGTAAAAAATTATTCTGTGGCTGAAAGCTGAGCAACTTGTGCCATTCTCAACTCTGCCCCCCCATATGATCATAAACATAAAATGAAAGAAATATAAGAATCAGTATTGTACAAGCCACAGCATGAACTTTATAAGATGACGTTTGAAGTACTGTTCCCAATCTGTGCCCCCCTTCAAATGTGCCAGTGCCCCCCCCCTCAGGGAGCCATTTGACCTCTATTGAGAACGGCTGCTCTACAGGACATAGCATGTTCACATATTAAATGGATCTGCAACAAATTATTATAAAAAATATAAGGAATTCTAAACTTCATGCGGTGCTTTACCAGTTCCCAGAAAATGCAACTACATTTAAACTAAGAAGCAGTGCTTTCATTTATTGATATCTTCATGCAGAGGGCTTTTTAAAAGTTTTCATTACAACTTGCAGAGAACACATTAAAGACTCTCTGTCTCTCTCTGTGTCTGTCTCTGTCTCTCTCCCTGTGTGTGTGTGTGTGTGTGTGTGTGTGTGTGTGTGTGTGTGTGTGTGTGTGTGTGTGTGTGTGTGTGTGTACTTGGTGAAGCAGAGATATTGACTAGAGATGGGCACGAAATGAGCGATTTTTCATTTTCGTTTTCATTTTTTCGTTTCGTTAGGCAATGAAAACAAAATGAATTTTTTAAAAAACAAAACAAAAACAAAAATGAAACAACCCAATTTGCCGTGTTTTTCGTTTTCGTTGCAGCAGATGCATTGAACTAAAAAGAATGCTAACAAAACAGCAATTTTTCATTTTCGTTTTTTCGTTTCATTACCTAATGAAACGAAAATGAATTTTTTTGCAAAAAAGTCATGAAAACAAAAATGAACCGAAACGGACCCCTAAACGACCAAACGACAAAAGAAACACCATTTTTTGAGTCATGCCATCTCTAATAGTGACTTAGGAGGCACTAGCTTGAATCACTGCTCAGCCTTGGAAACTCACTGATGGAGCTGAACTGGTAAAACCACACCTTAAATATAGAGACCTGTTAGGTCTCTTTAAGTCTATTTTGATTTGACGGCAGAGCAACATAGCAGAACAATTAAATTAATATGCTTTATCAGAGGAAGGCCTGAAGAAATTGTGTATTCATATGGAAGCAGCTCCCTTGCTTCCTCTACCTGACCGGAGGTTACAGATGGAGAAAAGAGAGGTAAAAGCACTCACTGTGTTTTTCCTAAACATCTTCATGAACATTTAAAGCCAACAGACAAAGATCAATTGAAACAGATCACCAGAATTTTAAGAATGATTACTATTTCCCAGGTCCCTAAATCTCTATTTAAATGTGTGATAAGTAATTTACTGTAGAAGTATCAGAGCAAGCAATGTCACTTTGTAGAAGTATAAAAGGAAGAAGGTACCAAAAGCTATGGTATCAGTGGAGAGGAGAGCTTGCGGCTTTCTTCCTTTCTATCATTTCTCTAGCACAACTCTTTCCTTAAGTAGACTGTTTAGTGATGCATGGTTGCAGCTTACAGCAAGGAAAAAAGTCAGATCTACTTTGATTATCACTGCATGAGATTGTAGTAAAGTTATTGTGCAGCACAGCAGACCAATATTCTAAAAATTCTAAAAATGAGGAGGGCCAGTAAAATATTAAATTTTAAACTAGACTTTGGATCAGCGGACAATATGGCACAGATATAGCAAATAGTCTGCTCTTGTTCTGTGCCAAATTTGGAGGAATTTATACAAAAAAATTCAAGTTATGATTTTTTTAAAAAAACTAAAACTGTTTTAACGTCTTTCCATTCAGAAACAAGTAATGTTAATCACCACCAGATTTAATATAGATCAAATAAATGGTAATACTCAATGTTAACAGAGCTTTGATGCCTATATCCTATTATAGTTTCAACTTTTTCATCTGTCTTGTCTCTATACAATCTTTTGGTAATTAAGAATAAAACTCCAAAGATGTTATGCACCATCAAGTGACTTCTGATGTGTGATAACTATGTCATGTTTTCTCTTTTTGGTTCACCTTCAGAGGAGTTCTCTGATTGTGCTGGTGATTGGATTTGGGGGGTTTCTATAAGGAAAGAGACACATCTTTCTCTCCCCCCCCCTTTCCCTTCTTCACCAGTCCCCTCCTCATTTTTTGGTTTGTTTTTCCACCCCATGAGAAGACACACAAAGAAATCATTGGAAATGGAAGCACCAGTTCTGGAGGCGGGGGCGGCGCTTTGTGCACAAAAGATATTCATTACAAACGGAAGGGTTCTGTTTGCAATGATTAGCCTGTGTGCATGAAGTGCCACCCCCTTTTTGGAGCTGTTCTGGATTTTTTTTTTGCACTGCTTTGGGAACTTTGGGGGAACTTTTGGTGCATTTCTCAAGTGGTGGACAGGTAGGGAGCTGAGCTTCATCATTTCCGTGGGTTTTACTGTGCTTTTTGCATTGGGTGTGTGGGTGATTTCTCACTTCTTTTTACTTTTTCTGGACCTCCAGAATGGATGGATTGATTTCCCATGCATTTCAATGGAAAACCGCACTTGAGTTATGATTTTTTCATGATACGAAGAAACTCCAGGAACTAATTAATTTCATATCATGATGTACCACTGCACAGGTTAGCCCCAGTAGACTCATTTTGCTCTAGTTGCTCTAGGATAATATCTTATCCTCACTACCATTCATACTTGTTGAAAACATCCATGACAATTGCTTTTGTTTGTTTATTTATATTGCTGTACCATCCCCTTTGTGTTTGGGTGATAAGTAGTTAAATGATGAAAAAAGGAGTTGACGCCTAATATTTGCTCTTGCTTGGTTTCAGTTTTTACTAGGAAAAGCACAAGAGGGCATCCTGTATATCATCTTGACTGCTGCCATTAGAGTTGCCATTTAGACTGCCCTTTCGAAGGTAAAACTTGTCATTCCATTTACTGCTGGTAGCACAGGCACCATATTGTGCAACAATATCAGGACATTTCCTGTTATTTTTGAATTATGGATGCAGAAACACAATATAAAATGTTTCATAAAATGATTTTTAAAACTTAAAACGGAACCCGAAACGGACCTCTCAACGAAAACAAAAAACTGAAACACCATTTTTTTATTCGTGCCTATCTCTAGTCCCCAGTCCATGTCTGATTCAAATACAAAAAGTCATACAAAGGGTGAGTAGGAGCCAGTCGTATTGTTGTTTTTACTTGAAAGAGTGAAATTGTCAACAATGAAAGCTTGCAATGATTTTCTATTTTACTTTAGTGGTCTGTAAAGGAATCTTGAATTTGTGTTTTGTTTTGTTTTATTTTTGTAATTTTTGATTCAATCTTGTTGCAGATTTACACTTCAATAGGGGAAATCTCATAGGTTTTGGTAGCAGGTTGCCATTCTTTGATAAAGGTGCTGGCTATTTTTACTATTGCATGTCACCTGTGTGGTCATACAAGATGTACAATCAACACTCTATTAATATGACAATTTGCCTTTGAGGCTTATTTGCTTTCTTTCTGCAAAACTGTTTTAACGTCTTTCCTTTCGGAAACAAGTGATGTTAATCACCACCAGATTTAATATAGATCAAATAAATGGTAATACTCAATGTTAACAGAGCTTTGATGCCTATATCCTGTTATAGTTTCAACTTTTTCATCTGTCTTGTCTCTATACAATCTTTTGGTAATTAAGAATAAAACTCCAAAGATGTTCTGCACCATCAAGTGACTTCTGATGTGTGATAACTATGTCATGTTTTCTCTTTTTGGTTCACCTTCAGAGGAGTTCTCTGATTGTGCTGGTGATTGGATTTGGGGGGTTTCTATAAGGAAAGAGACACATCTTTCTCTCCCCCCCTTTCCCTTCTTCACCAGTCCCCTCCTCATTTTTTGGTTTGTTTTTCCACCCCATGAGAAGACACACAAAGAAATCATTGGAAATGGAAGCACCAGTTCTGGAGGCGGGGGCGGCGCTTTGTGTACAAAAGATATTCATTACAAACGGAAGGGTTCTGTTTGCAATGATTAGCCTGTGTGCATGAAGTGCCACCCCCATTTTGGAGCTGTTCTGGATTTTTTTTTTTTTGCACTGCTTTGGGAACTTTGGGGGAACTTTTGGTGCATTTCTCAAGTGGTGGACAGGTAGGGAGCTGAGCTTCATCATTTCCGTGGGTTTTACTGTGCTTTTTGCATTGGGTGTGTGGGTGATTTCTCACTTTTTTTTACTTTTTCTGGACCTCCAGAATGGATGGATTGATTTCCCATGCATTTCAATGGAAAACCGCACTTCGAGTTATGATTTTTTTCATGATACGAAGAAACTCCAGGAACTAATTAATTTCATATCATGATGTACCACTGCACAGGGTAGCCCCAGTAGACTCATTTTGCTCTAGTTGCTCTAGGATAATGTCTTATCCTCACTAACATTCATACTTGTTGAAAACATCCATGACAATTGCTTTTGTTTGTTTATTTATATTGCTGTACCATCCCCTTTGTGTTTGGGTGATAAGTAGTTAAATGATGAAAAAAGGAGTTGACGCCTAATATTTGCTCTTGCTTGGTTTCAGTTTTTACTAGGAAAAGCACAAGAGGGCATCCTGTATATCATCTTGACTGCTGCCATTAGAGTTGCCATTTAGACTGCCCTTTCGAAGGTAAAACTTGTCATTCCATTTACTGCTGGTAGCACAGGCACCATATTGTGCAACAATATCAGGACATTTCCTGTTATTTTTGAATTATGGATGCAGAAACACAATATAAAATGTTTCATAAAATGATTTTTTTAAAAAGAAGTCAATCAAGTCAAGAGAGCCATTCCATTTTTGTTTGTCTTCCGGTCAAATTTATCCTTGTGTTGCAACTTGCTTTTGTTTTATACATTGAGTGTTATTAATGTCTATACTAATGAGTGACCTCGCATCCTTTAATCCATTTCAAAACTTACTGCAAAAAAACCAATAAAAACAGAAAAAAAAACAAGAATTGTGTATTACTTATTCAGGTTATACCCAAAAGTCTGCTCATACAAGAAAAGTTATGTGCAGCTCCTTGGCAAAGCAAGTTACAGATGCCTGGAATAGATTTTTCCCCAAGTGACTAGAAGGAGCAAGGAGCCTAGGACATATTCCAGAGCTTATTCATGACTCCTGAATAAAACATAGAGGTCAAGATTCTGTTCCTTTGAACTATACCAGTAATGGTCCACTGAGCAAGGAGTTCAGCGGTTTTTGAGGCCTTTCAAGAAAGCCTTGGTGGCTAAAGTGTTTTGAAAATTGTTCTCCAAAAAGATAATTTCCCAAAGCTCTCAGAACATATGGGATATGTTTGAATTAGCAGCCTGTTGTTCCGGTGGTTGTTCTTTTGTTTGGATGGCATGCATAACTTTTCTTGTAAATCTGGAAGCATTTACTGGAGCGTACAGATTGACATCCTAGGTGAAGGTTACAGCGCCATTTCAGAATGTCTGGTAGATAAGGTCTCAAGTCGCTGTGGACATCCATTCTTATTTCCGGAAAACAAACTTTGCGGGGGGGGGGATTTACAGTTCCCATCAGTAACTCCAGGCTTTGAAGAAATGATGCCATGATAACAGATAGTTCCATTAACTCCATAGAGGGCTTTTCTTTGGAATTAATAAGACTAGTCTCCGCCATTTATAGAATGGATTTTACTCTCACAGCCATGAGTGTTGGCTCATTTATCCTTAAAACAACCCTGCACAGCGGGTAATTATCCTTGTTTTACAGACAGCACAAAAGAAACTGAGAAATTAAGTGACTTGGGCAAGGCCACACAATAAAGCACTATTAAATACAGGATTGGCAATATTTGCTGCCTTAATTGCTCCAACATGGTGACCAGTGGCATAGCTAGTGGGGGCAAGGGCGGACAGCTGTCCCCAGGCGCAGCATCTGAAGGTGCCAAATTGGGCACAAAATGGCTCCCCTTCCAGGAGCTTTGGGAAGGTGTGTTGTGGGTGACCTGCCAGGGATGGTGCAGAGGGCTCCCAGCCACTGCTGTCACCTTCTCCACAGTGCTGTAGCCCCTTCCTATCCCTTGGAGGGTGCGAAAACTGGCTTTGTCTGCAGGCGCTGAAAACTCTAGCTATGCCTCTGACTGTGACTTTCACACAAAGAAACAAAACAAAAGACCTGAAAGAATGCTCAGTAAGGAGCATTTGGCAACCATGCCCATTACCCAACATCAGCTGAATTTCTACAAGGTAGGAGCTTTCAGCTACATGTACGCTGCCCCACAGTGTGCGTACATAAGTTCATCTAGAGCTGGCTTGCATGATCAGTGATCAGGTATTGAGCTGGCAAAGGGAGGAGAAAAGAATATTTTAGAAGATGGTTTATTGATCTATAGGAAATATTTATGGATTGCAACTGATTGTAGGCAGGGCAGACTCTGACAGTGGGTAGAGCCAGAAGCAAAACTGGGTAGGGCTCAAAGAATTGTAGATTGGCATTTTCTCTTTCTTTTTCTGAGCAATCCCATCCCTTCAATCTCTCTCTCATTCCCACATGGGCACACAGAAGTCGCTGACAAAGCAAGGGCTTTTGGCCTCGACAAGTCACATTGAGGAGAGGTGTGAATGTGTGTATGTGTGAGAGCCCTGACATGTCTTTGGAAGGACTGGGACAATTAAAACACCTCCCTCCCTTCAATTCGGATGCAGCCTAAGAACATCCAAGCTCTGTGCCTCAAGAAATTGCCTGGCTGTTTTTTCCATCTTGCCAAGGACCTTTCATCTAAGAGATAACTCCTGGCAAATCCATCTTTGGTACTGCTCTGAGCAAGGGGGTTTCGCCCCCGAAATATTAGCAATGTTTTGTTTTTATAGTAGCCTAAAGGTATCACCTGTACCACTTTTGTATAGAAGGAGTAATTCGTAGGCAGCAGGCCAAAGAGCAGATGTGGACCTGGCACATCTGGAGCCAGATGACTATAAGTGTTGCTGTTAGCTACTATTAAATTGCTTTCAACATATGACAACCTAAATACAATTTTCAAAGTATGGGAAATATCCAAGGAGTGGTCAGCCACTGTTTTCCTATAAGTGAATTTCCATGGCAGAGCAGAAATTTGAACCCAGATCATCTGCACCAAGGTTTGACACTCTACCCATTGTATCACAATGAATGTGAGAGCTGCATGGCTATAGGCTTAAGAGAAGAGTCTTTCCAATACAATTATTCTGTCGATTCCCTTATTTGGAGATGTACCAACATTTGATCGGTAGGGATGGGCACGAACTGGCTCATCCCTGTTCATGCCAGTTCACTACGGGGCTCAATCAGCTACTCACCAGGCTCAGCGTGCTAGTTTCCTCCACCTCCTCCATTACCAGCAACAGCTCAGGCTTCTCTGCATTGCCCTCTTACTCAGAGATTAAAGGCAGGACAGAGAAGTCTGTGCTCTTACTCATGGCTGGGAAATTAGCTAAGGAGGTTAAAAAAGGAAGCAAGCCAGGCTTGACCGGCTAAGGAGCCAAGGATTGGGAGCATCATCATCTGTGCTACGACCTTTATGACCTGGCCTGAACGGGGACAAACAGGTGCGATTCCATTTCTGTTGGGCAGTATAAGCCTGGATTCCTGGATGTCCAGTTTTAACAGTCAAGGGTATAGAAGAAAACAGACCTCCAGCTTGTGTGGTGTAAGAACACCCAGAGGATCACTGGCCTGTGGAACTCCCTGCCAGAAGAAGTGGTGACAGCTGTCAGCCTTGACCACTTTAAGAATGGACTGGACAAGTTCATGGAGAACAAGGGTATCCATGGCTATCATTATGGATGCCTCAGGACA
This sequence comes from Phrynocephalus forsythii, assembly GCA_029282475.1. NCBI lineage: Eukaryota > Metazoa > Chordata > Lepidosauria > Squamata > Agamidae > Phrynocephalus > Phrynocephalus forsythii. Next base: position 106,007,537 of record JAPFRF010000003.1, on the reverse strand, counting down.
ACCTCTGGGTTGGAGAGATAGGCAGGATATCCCTCAATGCCATTTGCAGGGAATCAAAAGCAGGTGAAGACATCTGCTTGGGAATACCCTGAAGCAAATGGTGAGCCACTGTATGTGACAGAATGCTGGACTGGATGGTCTGTGGCCTGTTCCAGCAAGGCTTTTCTTATGTTCTTATATTATGGTTTTAAGGTCAGGGCTCCCTTTCCATTCCTACTCCACCACAGTACTTTTCTATTCTTGAGGAGCACGTGTGTGTGTGTGTGTGGAGGTTTGAGTCTGATGAGAGTCAGTAGTGACTTTGACTTTTAATCCCCTTTGATCATTCTACCACTCCTGCCTGACAACGAATTCATCCCAACATGTCAGTCCCCACAGATCTGGCACTGCTCCAGGAAGTCCAGATCCAAAGTCCACAAGGCCAGGCAATCGCAAGCCAGTGCACCACCATGGTGAAGGTAGCCACCACCATACCCCATATAAACACCTAAGAATCTTAGTAGCTGGTGAAACCAAGACATGGAAACCAAGACATGACCTTCTCAGTCAAAATCCAGACAACTATATGTAATGATTTCTGTAATTTATTGAATAGCGAAAAAGGGAGGGGGCAATTTTTTTTCTTGAAAAGAATTAAACTTCCAAGCAGTTACACAGAAAGGTTTCTCAAAATCAGGAACAAATTGTAGTTACAGATTTATGACATTCATGGTTAACAAAAACCCAGCTCATAAATAGTACTTGGATACAATCTGTTCTTCGAAATACTGAGCCAACAAACAAGTTTCCTTAAGTCCCTTTTATACACATCCATGGGCCATTTTTACACCTGATGCCCATGATCTCTTAAAAACCTTTAATTCCCCTTTGATCATTCTACAAACAAAAGGCAACCTTTGCCTCACTCCTGTTCCCAGCTCTGATATCTGCATAACCCTCTTGGAAGGAAGGAAGCTGATTAGATTCCCCCTTGAAGCTTCTTTGATACACAAAAACATGCTTCTAGTTCTTTAACAGTATCTGGCCTTTGAAGAGCACTAGCAACATGTGATGATGCGGTGTCCTTTCTTTGAAGTGTCCAGGAATAGGAGAAAAGTGAGGGCATATTCTGTTTACAGGCTGACTTTTCCCCTTTTTAGGTCGGTTTCTCATATATTCACAGAAATATGAAAGAGTCCAGAAGCGGAATTCTGTATTACATATTTGTGAACTCCTCAATTTCTTTACAACATACATCAGCCCTTCCCAGGCTGATGATTTTAGTGATTCTAGTTACAGTGCCCCTCATTCCTTATCTGTGGCAATATAGGTAGAGGCTGAGGAGAGGTTGTTGGAATATTTAGTAAGATTTACATTTCAGCCATTACAGGGTTATGGTGAATGTAGAGTATTATGGGCTGGATTTAATGTGAAGAGCGAAGCCGATTGGTTGTTGAGATCACACCACCTGGAATGTTCTAGTAGAAGTCTAGTTAGTGTGTGTGCCTTGTATTCTTAGAGAAGAGAAGCATGTTCCTAGCTTAGCAAGATGGCTGGTAAGAATAGTTATTGTTAGGAAACCTCCCGTGTACCCTTCCCTTCTAGTTAAATAAATAGTTTTTTCATATAGTAACACAAGAGGTGTCTTTCTCATTAAAGCAACCAAAAATCATCTGCAACACCTGATCCAACAAAGATGCCCAACAGAAGTGCTCATGGTGCTATGCATCAGTTCTCCTGTCTAACATTTACTCTTTGCCTCAGATAGGAAATTTGAGGGTGGGGCTGGGGGCTTTGCTGGAATAAAGTATGCAAGGATTTGAACTGAAGATATATTTCTATGAAAATCAACCTGACACTTGTCCATAAGGAATAAAGCATGGTAAGTATCAAAAAGGGGATTGAAAACAAAACAGCCAACATTATAATGCCGTTATACAAAACAATAGTAAGGCCCCACCTGGAGTATTGTGTACAATTCTGGTCACCGCATCTCAAGAAAGACTGGAACTGGAAAAGGTGCAGAAGAAAGACTAAAATGATTACTGGGCTGGGGCACCTCCTTATGAAGAAAGGCTAAAACAATTGGGCCTCTTTAGTCTGGAAAAACCTTGAGGGGGATATGATTGAGCAAAATAATGCAGGGTATGAGTAAAGTGGATAGAGGGAAGCTCTTCTCCCTCTCTCAAAATACCAGAACTAGGGGACATACACTCAAATTGAGTGCTGGGAGAGTAAGAACTGACAAAAGAAAATATTTTTTCACCCAGCGCGTTGTAAGCCTATGGAACTCCCTGCCACAGGATGTGGTGATGGCATCTGGCCTGGATGCCTTCAAAAGGGGATTGGACAGATTCCTAGAGGAAAAGTCCATCACGGGTTACAAACCATGATGGAGATGTGTAATCTCTAGGCTTTAAACCATTTCAAATCAGGAGACAGATATCTAGTCTCATGCGCTCCCAGAGGCATTTGGCAGGGCCTTTGTGAGATACAGGATGCTGGACTAGATGGGCCTTTGGCCTGATCCAGCATGGCTCTTCTTATGTTCTTATGTTCTTAAATAGTGCAACAGTACAACTCTCTTTAGAAAGAAAGATGGGCCAGGCTCCACCTGCAGCTTCAGTTACTCCTCCTCTTCATCATAATGAAGGCAAAACCGCAACCTATGCTGAAAACATTTAAAAAGATGTCCGAAAAGAAACCCTTTCTCCAACCTCTTCTTTTGTCTTCCTTTCAACTTCGCAAGGCAAAGGTTGGCCAATTCGGAGATCCTGTTTTCTGCCGGTGGGATCCTCCGGGACCCACACAGGCAGCCAAAAAGGTGGTGGGGGGAAGGAAAGCAAAGTCACCTGAAGACCACCTGTGGTTTTGGAAAATCACGGTGCCTGTTGCTCAACATTGTGCAGGGCTTGCTCTGCAATTATTTTGTTGTGTCCTTTGAGTAACCCATGAACTGCCTGAGTTTGGAGTATATTAATAAATAGAAAGGAAGGCTCCAAACTTACCTTAGCTCCAGCCAAGCACTAGCCGGGTCCCAGCTGGGTGGGGCCTGATCAAGCTCCCAAGCACAGGCAATGGGAGACAGGTGTGGGATGTGGGAGCTGGAGGCTGGAGAATGACTGAAGGGCAGGATTCTGACTTGTCCAATTGCTGCCCAGCAGGCTGTTTAAACCATCCAATGGCCTGCCACAGGATGTGTATATAAACTGGCTCTTGGGAACCTTTTACCAGTGCTTTTATCCCTTTGCAACCTGTGTTTTTACTATGGAATAAAGAGCTGAAATTTCACTTGGGCCTTGCCTGGTTTCATCCGACCTGATATACAAATATTTAAAGCATGACTTGTTAGTTTTGGAGCTTACCATGAGCAATGATTCACTTTCTTTTTCTGCTGATTTTTTTTTTGGGGGTGATGGCGGGGTGTTGGGGAGTCTGATAGAGTTGGGGCCTCAGAAACAAGCCAGGGCGGCGGCGGGGGGGACACAATCTAACTACAGGCTATGCTTGGCCAGGGGCATATCTGGGGGGGCAGAAGGGTTCATCTGCCCCAGGTGCAGCAACCTGGGGCGCCTGGAGGGGGAGCAGGAGGAGGAAGCCCTGTGCCCTCCCGCCGCCCAGCAGTCCTCCTTTCCCCTAAGGCTTGGCGAAGGCACGCCCCTCCGCTGCCTCCGCTGTCATGCACCAGGTAAGCAGCGAAGCAGGCAGGCAGGCAGGAGCACAATGGCTGCGGCACCCTCCTCTTCCTCGCCTTGGTGGGAGAGGGGTAAGGCATGCGCAACTGATTGCACAACTGATTCCTGGAGCAATGCCAGGTCTGTGGGGACTGACAAACATGTGCCCGTCCATGGGCATGCACCCACCCCATGCCCGCCGGGTTTGGCTGGGTGGTGTGATGTGGGGGCAAGCAGGAAGGGTGCAAAAAAGAACTTTGTCACCAGGCGCTCCAAATCCTGGCTACGCCTCTGTGCTTGGCATTCACATGCATCTCCAGGGTTTTGCCAAGCCCAGAGATTGAGGACTGGGAGAGTAAGAACAGACAAAAGAAAATATTTTTTCACCTAGTGCGTTGTTAGTCTGTGGAACTCCCTGCCACATCTGGCCTGGATGCCTTCAAAAGGGGATTGGACACATTCCTGGAGGAAAAGTCCATCACAGGTTACAAACCATGATGGAGATGTGTAATCTCCAGGCTTAAAACCGGGGTACTTCAAGGACCAGATGCAGGAGAGTAGTATCAGGAGACAGATATCTAGTCTCATGTGCTCCCAAACACATCTGGTGGGGCCACTGTGAGATACAGGAAGCTGGACTAGATGGGCCTTTGACCTGATCCAGCATGGCTCTTCTTATGTTCTTATGTTCTTATTGCAGGTCTTTTAAACCATCTTGACTTATTTAGATGTCTCTTTAGATCACACAGTTCTAAGCCATCCTAGGGAAGGAAGCAACAATAGTCACCCATCTTTTTACCCAGCTGTATCTTTTGGAGAAATCTGGGGCAAGGTGACCACAGACAAATGGATGCTACAGACTTGGCTCCCAGGGCAATGGCATAGAAATTGCTCAGTCTGCAAACAAACAGCAGGTTCTTTCCATCTGCAGATTTTCATTCATTAACCAAGAGAGCCACAAAGCCCCTGGCAATTGGTCATCTCCCGCCATCAACTTTAGCTCCAAGGAGCAAGTCAGTAACAGCAAATGGCAACCTGCAAATTGCCGCATAAAGATAACAGCCCTGCAATAATAATACCATTGCAACAAATAACACAGTTGATACAAAAATTGTTTTCCCCAACCTTTTCCAGTTCAACCCTACACATATATATCAATACAATTATCCTTAAACAGGATGGTAAAAGAGCTCAAATTTTTTATTTAATTCCATCAACAAAAATCAATTCATTCAATATGGTGTGTTGGAGGAGAGCTTTACAGGTATCATAAAGTGGACTGTATATATCAAACTGAGCCAGGATTCATTCCAGAATCTAAAATACCTAAAAGTGAGGCTATCATGTTTTGGACATATCATGATAAGATGAAAACCACTGGAAAAGGCAACAGTGTTAGGAAATGAAGGAAGACAGGAAGACTTCAGATGACAGAATCATAGAATAACTGAGTTGGAAAGAGCCTATAAAACAATTAAGTCCTATTCTGGGACTAAAGCCATTATCCCATCCTGTTCCATTGTTGAAATAATTAGCAATTTCCCCCCAATATTCAACCAAAATGACTGAGAACAGATCCTGCCCTTCCTCGGTGTGAGAACTAGGGATGGGCACAAAACAAAACAATGAAAGGCTGTTTCATTGTGTCATTGCGTAACAAAATGAACTATAACAAAATGATACGAGGAAGCAGCACATTGTTACAAATGAAAAGAAATGGTGGGGTTTTTTTGTTTGTTGAAACAAACCATTTCATTCCATCTGTAAGCTGCTTGGGGAGGAAAGAGTTTTTTAAAAAAGCTCCAGGTTTTTTTTTTTAAAAACCCTTTTCCCTCCCCCAAACTGCACCAGCTGATCGGCACTAGGGTGGGGGGGGAGTTTTTTCTCCCACCCCAGTGCCTATCAGCTGGCAGAGGGGCTTGGGGGGAGGGGAAATTTTTTTAAAAGCCCTGGACTTTTAAAAAATCTTTTCCCCTCCCCCCAAGCCGCACCTGCCAGTTAATTGGTGCTGGCCTGGGGGACAAAACCCTTCCCCCCAACCCAGCGCCCGTCAGCTGGCAGGCAGGGCTTGGGGGAGGGAAAAAGTGCTTTTAAAAAGCCCAGGGCTTTTTAAGAAAACTTTTTGTCCCTCCGCCACTTTCCAGCACCCCCCCACAAACCACTTTGGGTGCTTTTACATGACCCCTAAGATCTGCTGGCAACTTAAATTCAGACCAGAGATCATGGGGGTTTGCTCCTCTTGCTGTGTTCCCACCGTTCCGCATGCCATTGCTCCTGTCGGCAGCGAGGGGAGGGAGAAAAAAAGGGAGAAAAGAATGCAGGCTCACCTCTGTCTGCCGGTCGAGCAGCCCCGGAAGCATTCCAATCTCTTAAAGGGGCGGGGGGCAAAAAAACCAAACAGAAGGCGAGGAGAGACCAGCACTAACTGCTTTACAATCCGCATCAGAAAAGTTTTTACCTCCGGAGACCAGGTACTTTTAAAATGCGCTGGGGCACACTTAGGTGGGCGTGGTCGTACTTAAATTTTTTTAAGTGCACAGCTGGTGGGAAAACAATTTTAAACTCCGCATCTGGGAGCCCTATGCCTCAGATTTTAGGGGTCGTGTAAAAGTGCCCTTTGTTAGTGGTTCTTTTCGTATGATTTTTTTTTGAAAAAATTCATATGAAATGAAATAAAAATATGTGTGGGGGGGAAGGAAACAAACAATACATCATATTTTCATTTTGTGCCCATCCCTAGTGAGAACCTTTCAAGTACTTGATGAGTGCTATCCTCTGTCTTCTTTAGTTAAGGTGACACATGCCCAGTTCTGACAGTATTTTCTAGAGATAGTCATGAACCAGTCCGTCCTGGTTTGCTAAGGCAACAGCACAAATGCTGCTGCTCCCCTACCCATTTTCAGCTGATCTAGCCACCTACCCTACTCAGTTTGCTAGCTTCTCACAACTTCTCAATTGGTCTTCCAGCTAGAGCACAGATTCCTCTGCCCCACCTTTTTGTCTAAGTGGGCAATCAGCCAAGAGGGTGGGGCAATGAAGCCTGAGCTGTTGCCAGGAGTGGAAGATAAGTTGAAAAGCTACTGGAAACTCGCAAACTGGGCTGGGTGAGTGGCTGTCTGAACCTGAGGAAGTGTTGAAGGGGAGCAGGCGCACCTGTGCTGCTACCTTAATGAGCCGGAATGAACTGATTCGTGCCCACCTCTAGTCTTTTCTCATAGTGCTTGGTTTCTAGTCCCCTATTCATCTTGGTTACCCTCTGTGAAGGAATTGGCTACAACATGGAAATTGGGAAACATGAATATTATTTGAGCACTGGAAACTTGTGGGAACTATAAAGAAAAATGGAAGAAGTCGTAATTGGGATGATTCCCCCCGCAACTTGCCATCCATCAAAGGGGAAGATGGCCAGGAGGTGTCAACAGGGATTCATTTCAAACTAACTAAGCTGTTTTCTTCTTATTTATAATGGTGATTTGGCTTTTCAAAGTACACTTTGGTGTATGTTAGGATAGAAGGAGTTGTCCTGCTTGAAGGTATGATAATGTGGGCCAGGAAGCCCATGGAAGAAGCTCCATTAAGGAAGAAATTCATTGTCCTGAAGGAAGTTGGAAGGAATGATGAGAAATGACAGCTAAATGAGGTCCTTATCCCATCAGCTTCTGTATACAAGAGGCTTGAGAAAAAGGTCATTGAAGATTCACAATCCTTACATATGGGGAAAGCTTCCCCACATCTGGATTTCCTACTTTTGAGGAGACCATGTTCATGGCAATAGAATCTGTTCAGGAACTCATAAGGGAGCTAGATTAGCTAGACTCACTTATTTTCTATGTAGCTTCTTGTGCAGCTGTCTTGTTTGCACTTTTGAGATGACTGCTCATTTAAATTAAGATAGTCTTGTGGGATAACTTGTGGAGGTTATTAATTTGTAGAGTATGGGCTCAACCAATCACATGGGAGTGGATTATCATGCTGATTAATTATATTTACATCCTGCCTTTTCTCCAGTGAAGAAGAGATGGTTCTTCTCTTCCCCACTTGATCTTTGCAGGAACCCCAAGAGGTTGCTAAGGGGAAAAAACTGGAATTTTCATGACTCACTTGGGGCTGGATTCCCCTCATCTGAGTCCAACACTTAAACTGCTACACGGACGTAACAGACTGCTGTGATACATGTTATGATATAGCAATGATTGCATTGGAGAAAATAGGATTTGAAATCTAACTCTGAAGACTCTGTACCAAGTAATTGTAAATATTCCTGAAGAGGATCTGGAGGGGCGGCATGCATCAGGAGAGGATGGCTTTTTTTCCTTTTAATAACCCATTAAGTGCTAATCTTAGACATATAAGGTTTTGAAAACTTGGTAAAATTTATAAGAATAGAGAAAATATAATGAGGTGATGATGTCTATTATATATCTAAGGTTGTAGACTAGACAGACTAAATTAACTTTGTACTTTACTATCTTCACTTCTTGTATAAGACAAAAATAGATGTAAGCATATACCTAATATATATTTAATTAGTCAAATATAATCTAAGCTGTTCAGTTAAACAAAGAATTAAGTTTTAGGATCGAGAATATTGCTAAGACTAAACTAGCTAATACAATATTGTAATCTATTATCTGTGTTTTTGTACTAGATGAAGACAGAGATAAGTAAAGACGAACATATTATTGATGGGAAAATATTAGAACAACACTAATGGAAAAATATTTAGTAAATATGGAAATATGAAAATAATCTTGTTTAAGATGAGAGGAGAATTATGAAACAACTAGGCCAGTTTACTGGGAAAAACTCCTCCTGATATACGTAACACGGCAGAAGATAAGCAATGTTTTTACATTGTTAGTTTTAAAAATAAAAAAATTAAAAAAGGAGAGGACAGCGAAGTGAGTATTGCTTGGTTGCTACTTTGGATCTAACAGAATCAGCAAACTGTGCGAAATAACACAGCCTATCAGCTGTGAAATGTCTGTGTTCCTGCCACGGTTAGGTTTGCCTAGCTAGAAGCAAGAGGATGTTCATAACAAAGGTCCCAGCAGGGTTGGGGAAACAGTTGGGCTGCTCAATGGAATTGTGTTCTTTTATCAAAACATTTCTCTGTCACAAGCAGCTTGGGTTCTATATGGTCAGCTTGTATTTCCCCCAGATGCACAACCAAAATTAATGTAGCTTCCTCAGCCACCTGCTTTGCTTATAACCCCCCCCCCACACACACACACCCTCGTGAGCCAAAGTACCAGCAGATGAAAAGAAGAGCAGCCGAGCTGCCCTCTCAAACTGACTGGTTTTTGTGTGTGTCAGATTTCTGTCCAGGAAAAAAAAAGTTTTAATAACATTCCCCTCTGTTTAAAGAGGGCTGCACTTGCAATTGAATGAAGGATGCTTAACAAAATATCTGCTTCTTTGATGCACACCTTAATGTGGTGAAGGGGGATGAGTGTGTGTCAGTGAAGCGGAGAGTCAAGACTAGGGATGGGCACAAAATGAAAAAACGAAATGCTATTTCGTTGTTTCGTTAGGTAATGAAACAAAATGAAATGAGGAAGCAGCATTTCATTACAGACAAAATGAAACAGTCATTTTTTTTGTCCTGTCTCTAAAAGGTGTCCCTTACCTGCTGGGCTCACAATGAGCCACTGCCGCCACAGCAGCTGGGCCCAGGAGAGGAAAGAGGAGGAGGTGCGGCTGCTCCGGTGCTCCTCGCCTCCTCCTCCTCTCAGCCCCGGGCTTCCAGCCTCCTCTCAGCTGGGAGGCAAGTAGGGGTGACTCCCCTAGGCCCTAGAGGCACCAGATTTGGTGCCTTGGAGCCATTTTTAGAAGGGTCCAGCAGAGCTATCATTGGCTGTACCCCTTTAAAAATGGCTCAGTCACTACTAGGGGAATCCCCGTGGTGCTGACTGGGTCATTTTTAAAGGGGTACCGCTGATGATAGTTCGGCTGGATTGCACTGAACATGGCCCAGTTGCCACCGCGGGAGCCCCGAGCTAGCGACAGGGCCATTTTTAAAGGGGTCCAGCCGAGCTGTCATTGGCTATACCCCTTTAAAAATTGCCCAGTTAGCACGGGGGATCCCCGGGCCATTTTTAAATGGGTACAGCCGATGACAGTTTGGCTGGATCCCTCTGAACATGGCCGGGTTGCCACCATGGGAGCCCCGCACTGGCAACCTGGCCATTTTTAAAAGGGGTCAAGCCAAACTTTCTTTGGCTGTACCCCTTTGAAAATGGCCCATCGCCACCAGGGGGATCCCCTGGTGGCGACTGGGCCAGTTTTAAAGGGGTCCAGTCGATGACAGCTAAGCTGGACCTCTTTAAAATGGCTACCGGACAGCAAATCTGGTGCCTCTAAGACCCAGGGGATCCATTTTATTTTGTACAAATTTTTTTAAAAATGGTAAGAAATGAAATGAAATGACATGGGGGTGGGCACGAAACAAAATGTTATTTTTCCATTTCGTGCCCATCCCTAATCAAGACATTGGGAAAGTCAGACTCCATTATGAGCCTGGACTCCTAGCAGGTTCAGCCATTGCAGAAGGGTCACAGCTGAGGAACCAGACTAAGATACATCTCTTCAAGGCAGCTACTGGGCAGCACCAGTAGCTGAAAGCGACACTGGTGGAAGTGCCAGAATATTCATTACTACTGCAACAGAAGGTGGCACTGGGAAACCCCAGTTAAACGTTGGTTACTAATAAAATAAAAACCTATGATATGTGTGTGTTAATAGTCCTGACCGACTCTTTGTGACTCCATGTCCAAAATCAAATAAGTGCTGGAGAATGAGACACATACACCAAGAAGCAAGAAATGGAATGTGTGTATATAGAGAGCTTGTTGTCAGTGGCCGGGGATATTTTTCAGTCAAAGATCTACAAAGTGCTCTGCTTGGGACATGACACAACTAGAAGAAATGGAGTGACTTTAAAACTAGGCAAGATGTAGCACAGACAGTTAGAGGTTATAATGCAACATCAGACCTAATATAAATTAGTCTCAGTGGAAGACTTTTCAGCATGAAATTGAAAGGTTTTAGGGAAACATCCAAGAGGAAATTGATCACATGCCCAAACAAGACATGCTTATAATCATAGATGACTGGAATGCACAAGTATAAACAAAGTAGAACAAAATGTTGTTGGGAAATTTGTCCTAGGGCACAGAAATAAAACAGGAAAACCACTCAGCACATGTTTTATAGATTATAGCAAGGCCTTGGACTGTGCGGATCGTGAGAAACTAAGGGAAGTTCTGGAAGAAATGGGTGTGGACAATATTGTGGACAAAAAGCTACTGTCTGAACAGAATATGGAGAGCCAGAATGGTTTTCTATAGGCAAAGGAGAAAGACAAGGGTGCATTCCATCCTCTTATCTGTTCAGTCTATATGCAGAACAAAATCCTACAGAATAATGGAATGAGACAGATGAAGAGGGATGAATATTGGTTGAAAAAACTTCAATATGCAGATGATACCATGGAGATGATGTTTTAAGCAGCAGTGACTTAAAGCAATTATTAGGAGGAGTGAAAGAAGAAAGTGGCAAAGAAGGACTGCAGTTGAACATAAGGCAAAATCATGATTACAGAATAACCACACAATTTTAGCATTGACAAAACTGAAATAGGTAGAGATTCTGAATACCTTAGAGTGGTGGCAAACCTGGGGCATTCCAGATGTTTTGGACCGAAACTCCCAGAATTCCAAGTCTAGATTGCCAATGATAAAGGACAGTGGAAGTTGTGGTCCAAAATATCTGGAATGCTGAATGTTTGTCACCACTGACTGTACCCAAGAAATTAGAATACTGAGAGTTGGAAATCTCAGCAATAAAGGAAACTGAAAATATCATTCAGCAGAGTGCAAATATACTTGTATTTCTGATCACCAAGTATGGTTGTATGAAGGGGACAGTTAAGAAATGGGGTGCAGGCAAGGAGTTTTGCAGATCCCTAGGCTGCCAGAAGGGCAAACAAATTTACAAGACCTGAGCAGAGTTGTCGAGGAAAGACACTTTGAAGATCATTCATTCAAAGGTTTGCCATAAATTGGAGCTGGCTAGACAGCACGTAACCACCACCACAAAGGATGGTGGAATTGTTGAGCTCCAACTTAATGACCCCATCACAATAATTACTTTTCTTGGGGGGCTGGATGTTTTAGGGCTTCGTGTCCCAGAAATCACACCCAGTACGGTCAGCAACTAAGGATATTGGAAATTATACTTCAACAATCTGTATATGATGACCCACATTTTGGAACCACTGGTCTTATCTAGCTCTTCATTGGAATAACTGAATTGTGGAAATGCAGATGCCATAAATATGAAAGCTATTGTTGTGCTGGCTGGGCAGGTAAATTAGCATCTAAAGTTTAACAAGGAGACTATACTACTTTGGTCATTAAATCATTGAAACGAGGGGAAGTATTTTACTTGCAAATCAAATGCAGCGAGCGTTCACACTGTAGGAAAGCAGTCAGCCTCAAAAGCAATGTCATCATCCTCTCCCAATTCTAGAACACCTTTTCACCCACAGCCCCTCCCAATGCTTTCCTACAACTACGTGTAGTCTAATTTCTATTCAACACGACTATAATAATGTGCCTTGTATAGTGAGTGGCAGTCTTTCTTTAAAGTGGAGCCTTAGATGTGTCAGCCATTGCCCATGAGGATTTCTGTAAATATGCCTAGATCGTTGATTCATGCAATTCGAGGCCCTTTCCACTTTATTCTGAGAAAGTCAATATTTTTGAAGGATCGAGTGGGAGTGAGGCATATTTGTACAGTGCATTGCTAACAACAGTTCTCCTTTGGCGAGGACGCGTGAACGTTAGTGCCAATGAAACATTATAAATATTAAAAGGCGATTGTTCATGGCAGAGAAGCAGCAGGAGAGGAATGAAGGTATTTGATAATCACATTTTCCATTTATTGGAAATACACGTCCGTGTTTGAACAGTGCTCCTCTTAAACATTGGACAAGACACAAGAAATGCCAACAAACACCATCTTCTATTGGAAAACAAATAAAAATTGTCTTGTACCTGAAACTCACAGAGAGTTCACAGTTTTCAAAGACGTGACATGTATTTGGGAACGAGTTTAAGTTTTCAGGAAAATCAAGTGGCTGTTTTATTGTCTCCCCAGGCACTGCTGCTTTATGTTAAGTCAGAACTTCCCTCCCTTCATGGCTAGTTCTGTATTTTCAAATGCAAGTGCCTGCTCTTTAGACAAAGAATTTCCTCTACCGTGCATGTGTTCATCTGCTTGTCTATGCATGGCTGCAGTTGTCAGATGCCAATGGCCATTGAACAATCAGAAGAACCACTGCAGGCAGCTGTTGTATTTTTATTGCCTTCCAACCATCCCTGCCTTCTCCTTGTTTGTGCACGAGTAGTTGAAATCCTGTTGCGTAGGTTTGCATTTGCTATGGGAACGACAGCAGCAGCAGGGACAAATTGCTACTGGTACATAGCTTCTGTTAGTGGTTTCGTGGTGTCAGCAGCTTTGTTACATTATGTATGCCTTTTGTTCACCCTGAAATTGCCAAATAAAGCCTTTAAGCAGCAGAGATTGCCAGCATCTGATGACATCATTTCCATTATGCACTCAGAGCTGTGCAACAGGATTTTGGCCACTGTCTACTGAGATCTTACTCTATGCATTGGAGAAGTGGGCTACACTTCTCAAAGGTTTACAGCATTGGTTAGTATTTAGTATGCTCCCAGCTTCTTTGCAGAACAAATAGAGATGTGAAGGCCTGGACAAAAACCGGAAAAATTGAGACAAAAACTGTTTTTTTGTTTTGTTTTTCCTGAAGCCTTTTCTCCCCCCCCCAAAAAAAAATGGAAAAAGAAAAAAAAGAAAAATGATGGCAGAATGTTTTATTTTAACATGTTGAATAAAATATTTTAAGACATGGTGTTCAAATATTTTCCAAATCATTTCTAAAAAATATCACTGAAACTTCATCCTACTATACATTTCAACCCTTTTCAATTCTTTTTATCAGAATGAGGTTTTATTTTATTTTTATTTAATACTGTGAAGAGGAAATATGAATAATTGTTAATTCTGGATTTTTAAACATTGTTTTGTAGACAGTTAGTAAACAGTTCAGGAGATTGCTACTCCATTTGTTACAATTACAAATAAATAAATATTATTTTAAAAGTAAATTCTGTTTGTAATAATTGTTTGGATACACTATATTTTAATATGCTAGTTGTGATAATTTTATGCGAAGTCAAATTGTCCATACTCATATTTTATGTTCCTAAAGTAACAGAATGACTTTCAAGCTGTAAAAGGTAAGGGAATGCTAATGTAGCTTTTTTTCAATTTTTCCAAAAACTTCTGTTTTTCACAAAAAACCCCACAAACAAACAAACAAAAACAAAATAAAACAGGGGGGAAACTGCCCCCCCGAGCTTCAAAATTTCTAGAAATTTCACATCTCTAAGAACAAATATGATACACATCTAGGTTCTGGCTAGATGTGTATTTAAAATCACAATGTGGGATTACATTATTGTGGATATTTTTCATCAATGCTCATAGCGCAGGCAGATGAAGAAAGATACAGAAGGGGGGAGCCGCAGCAGCATTTTAGTTTGCTTTCTTGAATAACAGGAGAGCAGCTGGGATGGAGCTCTTTGAGGAGAGCTTTTAAATTAAGTAATTTATTCAGCTTTACAGGGTAAAGCTTAAAAGTCGTTTACGTTACCATTTAGATAAATTACCGTAATTGGTGTTTGGCTAACTTACTGAGCGTTTCAGAATCTTTAGAAGTCTTGGCTTTAATTATTATGAGCTTCTAATTTCTGTTAACTCAAATTTAAATAATTATGCACTTGTGGATTAAAAAAATGGCAAGGAAAAAGGGCATGGTATACTGTAAAATCCAGAACCTCCTGACACTGGAAGAAAGATGAAATCCTAGTAGACTGCTTAATGTAATAACAATGGGAAAAGGAGGGTAAAAATAGCCCAATGGATGTAACAGTTGGCAATAATGAGGGTGCTAGTCTCTTTCCACAGGGATTTATTGCTTTTTCACAAGTTTTTAACACTGCTGAGGCACTCCCCCGAGTCAGCTGGATGCAGACTTGAAAGAGAGGTTGAATGCCAGCATTCAACAGGATAGCGCTTGTTGTTTGTTATTGTTAAGTGCCATCAAGCCGGAACCAATTCATAGTGACCTTGATAGGGCTTGCAAGGTAAGTAAAATATTTATTTATTTATTTATTTATTTATTTAACTTATATGCCGCCCATTATTTAACTTATATGCCGCCCACTACCCAATATTCAAAATATTGAAGGAGTGTCTTTGCCAGTTCCATCCCAACCCCAGTGAGTTTCCATGGCTGCCTCGGGGATTCATCCTGAGTCCTAGTCCACCACTGTATCCACTACTACACTACACTGGGTTACAAGGGCTTTTGTTGTTGTTGTTGTTCAGTCGTTCAGTTGTGTCCGACTCTTCGTGACCCCGTGGACCAGAGCTCGCCAGGCCTTCCTATCTTCCACTGCCTCCCGGAGTCTGGTCAAATCCATATTGGTTGCATAGATGACACCGTCCAACCACCTCATTATCTGCTGTCCTCTTTTCCTTTTGCCTTCAATCTTTCCCAATGTCAGGGACTTTTCCAAGGATTCCTCTCTCCTCATGAGGTGGCCAAAGTACTGGAGCCTCAGCTTCAAAATCTGTCCTTCCAGTGAACATCCAGGGTTGATTTCTTTCAGGATGGATAGGTTTGATCTCCTTGCAGTCCAGGGGACTCTCAAGACTCTCCTACAAGACTCTCCTTCTGCGACGATCAGCCTTCTTTATAGTCCAGCTCTCATTTCCATACATCACTACAGGAAAAATCATAGCTTTGACTATCCTGACCTTAGCTGGCAAAGTGATGTCTCTGCTCTTTAGGATGCTACCTAGGTTTGCCATTGCTTTCCTCCCAAGAAGCAGGCATCTTTTAATTTCGTTGCTGCAGTTGCCATCTGCAATGATCAAGGAGCCCAAGAAAATAAACTTTGTCATTGCCTCCATTTCTTCCCCTTCTGTTTGCCAGGAGGTGATGGGACCAGGGGCCATGATCTTAGGGTTTTTTGATGTTGAGTTTCAGCCCATTTTTTTCACTCTCCTCTTTCACCCTCATTAAGAGGTTCTTTGATTCCTCCTCACTTTCTGTTACCCTTGGCAAAGATCCTTTCCTGTGTTAATTGAAAACTTCCTGTTTGTAGGGTCACCCTTGTTTTGTCCCTGATTTACTTTCCTGCTCAATGTGTCCAGGAGACCACCAATTACAGGCCTGGCCTGATTTTTATATTTCATAATTTATTTATTTATTATTTATTTATTATTTACACTTTTCATAATGGGGAAACAACATCACAATTAAAACAACACAAGAGAATCAAATAAAAACAGCAATGAGCTACAATATAGTTAGGCGGGGTTATAAAATCCAAAAATATATAGCGAAAAAAGGAGATGTGGGAAGACATGAGTTCGAAAGAGGAAGGTCTTAAGGTTCCTCTTAAATGCCTGCAGCGATGGAGCCAGCCGTAAATCACTGGGAAGTTTGTTCCAGATGGATTCGAGAAAGCCCGCCCACTACTGCTTACGGGCATCCCTCGGAGTGACCGTCCGCAGTGATAAGGCCACCGAGGCTCGGGAGGTCGGGGAGATTTAATTGTCGGGAGAATGTTAAGCCATGGAGGGTTTGTAAGCCAAAACCAACACCTTGAACCTTCCAACAGGCCCCTCCCCAGGATTTTACACCACCATTATTTTCAGTCGCCGAACAAGGTTCAAGGAAGCCCCATGTAGGGGCGTTGCAGTAATTTCATCCACAGTCCTATAATTTCAGTCCCATCTGCATGTTGTTGTTCGACCTGACCACGGCTGACACCTGAGGTTCCAGGGTCAGATTAGATGTTAGCGCCATCTGGAGGGCGGACCCATCTTGACTGGGGAATGAATGGGCTGAAGAACAGACCTCGGTCTTGCCTGGGTTGAGTCTGAGCCTGTGGGACCTGGTCCAGTTCCAGGTAAGGCTCAAGGGTTACGGCCTCCACTGCAGGTGGAAAGGGATAGAAGCTGCGTGTCACAGCGTACTGATGGCAGCAGACTCCATAACTCCGGATGATCTTCTGTGGCTGTTTAGATGTTAAAGAGCATTGGGGAGTGTTTAGGGGAAGGGGAGAGATGGTTAAAACTCACCATTGAGCTCACTGCTTGCGACCCCCAAGGAAGGACCTGCCAGGCAAAAGCCTGGCCTCCAATGCCTTAGAGCTGCCGGTAGACAGGTCGAGAAGGACCAGCAGGGTAGAGCAACCCCTGTCAGCCCTCCTCAACAGATCATCCGACCAGGGCCGTTTCGGTCCCATGCCTGAACCCGGACTGGAAAGGATCCAGGACATGGTTCTCCTCCAGGAAGCGACTGGAGGTCAGCCCTGCTCGATCACCTTGCCCAAAAGGGAACATTGGCTATGGGGCGATAGTTGGACAGATCGTCCACTGCCAGGGTCTTTTAATAATGGGCTTCACCAGTCTCCTTCAAAAGACTGGGAAAAATCCCGTCCCTGAAGGAGGTTGAGGCAATCAGTGAAGCCCATTCCAGTCCCCCTGCGCTCTTAATCAACCAGGAACATGGGGTCACGGAGAAGCCGCAGGCCTGCAATGTCCCAGTGCCCTGGAGGCATCCACCGGTGTAACAGGCCCAAACTCAACAAACCGAGGCGACCAGGCGGCCCACATGCCTGACATTGCCGGATCAGGGCAATATAGCATGAAATTCGGAACGGATGGCCTCTATCTTAGATTTTATATGACTCACTAGTGAAATCATAGGAGGAGGCCCAGGCGGAGGCGGGATTGGTGAGGTCTCAGACCACACGGAAAAGTTCCGCTTGACGATTCGAGGCCTCACCAATTCTCAGGGCGGCAAAAGATCTCCTAGCCGCCCTTATCGCACGAGAATAGCGACCGTTCAACGCCTTAACCGCAGCCCAATTCTGAACCGTCCGAGCGTTCCGCCATCTGCTCTCTAGCCTTCTCCGCTCTTGCTTCATCGCCCGTAGCTCCTCGGTAAACCAAGGGGACGAGCGGGCTCGGCATCGGATCAGGCGCTTGGGGGCGATCCGGTCGACAGCCCCAGCCACCTCCTCAAACCAACGTTGGGCTAGGGAGTCGGCCGGATCGTCATCCAAACCGTCTGGTACATCCCGAGGGCCTCCGAAAACCGCGCAGGGTCCAGGAGCCCCGGGGCGGGCCCAGATGGACGGGCCCAGCTCGCTGGGCGGGTGGCTACCGCAAGAGAGAAAGTCAGTAGATAGTGATCCGACCATGACACGGGCCGGGCCAGCAATCTCCCGACCCCCAGATCAAAACCCCGCGATGAGGAGGCAAAAACCAGGTCCAGGGTGTGTCCACCAGTATGAGTGGGTCCGATGACTAATTGGGACAGGTTCATGGAGGCCATGGACTCCATGAATTCCAGAGCTACTCCAGACAGCCCAACCTCGGCGTGCACGTTGAAATCCCCCACCACCAATAGGCGGGGGACCTCAAAGTGCCGCCGAGATGAACTCGGAGAGCTCCGGAAGGGAGAGTGCAGGGTCGCGGGGAGCACGGTACACAAGCACTACCCCAAACCTGTCCCTGTGACCCACCATAAGATGGAGACATTCCAAACCCGGACTCACCAACGTCGCGGATCTACTGATATGAAAAGAGTCCCTAAAGACCATAGCCCCCCCGCCCCCCCGCCCCTTCGACCTGCCCAGCTGCTGCAAACAGTAGCCCTGGGGGCAAAGGAGGGCGAGGGAAGCCCCACCCCCTCACCCACCCAGGTCTCCGTGATGAAAGCCAGGTCGGCACGCTCGTCCACGATAAGATCGTGGACAAGAGGGATCTTATTATGTACCGACCTGGCATTAATAAGCAGACAGGACAGGTCGGGGGGACAGACGGTTTGGATCCCAGCCATTTGGCGGTGAGTCGACGGATCAGAACGGGGGACAGGCAGAAGATGTCTGTCCCGAGTTCTCCTGATCCGATCCGAAAGGAAAGAGGTAGGAATGAATGGATTACTAGGCATAGCTTGATGTGGAAGCTGAGTTGCAGTACATCGGGTACATTCTTCCGCTACTACTGCTTCCACTTACACCATGCGGAGGGAATGTTAAATTGTGTCTTTCCAACACCCCCCTCCCCAATTTTACACAAATTATTTTCATGTACGTGTTGCGCGGGGGGGGGCTTCTTTTCATCCCTGTTATAATTTCAGTCCCATCTGCATGTTGTTGTTCGTAAGTAATGTATAATTAGATGTTAGCTGTTTGCTTGCTGGAATGAATGGGCTGAGTGACAGAGGAGAGATGGATGAGTTCCAGGTAAGGCTATTATGGCAGTTAGAAAGGGAGAAAGGTACCTGTACAGAACCTTATTTTCTGTGGCTGTTTTCATGAGTGTTTAGGGGAAGGGGGGAGAGATGGTTAAATATTGAGTTATGCTTTCAGCTGCCTAGATGCCTTAGAGCTGCCTAGATGCCCTAAGCACATCCGATCTTGCCTGATTTCGGAAGCTAAGCAGGGTCAGCCCTGGTCAGTACTTGGATGGGAGACCACCAGGGAATACCAGGTGCTGTAGGCGCCTGGAGTAGGAACTGGCAAACCACTCCAGTATTCCTGCCAAGAAAATTCCATGGACATGGGGTCACGAAGTGTCGGTCACGACTATAACGACACAACACACACACATGCTTTCATTGGGCTGGATATAGATTGTGAAATTAGGATTAGTTTTATATTAGATAAACAGTTTGTGGAAGATGGTCCGGATATTTAGGGTTGAGGTTATTGAAACTGTGAGTTAGGGCCTTTTCACACGACCCCTAAGATACGCTGGCCACTTAAATTCGGACCAGAGATCTTAGGGGTTTGTCGCTCTTGCTGTATCCCCACCCCTCCGCACTTCCTGGCTGCTGGCTGCGTGAGGGGAGGGAGAAAAAGAGAAAGAAAAGCATGCCGCTCACCTCCGTTCTGCCTTTCGCTCCTGCCGGCAACATTCCAGTCTCTTAAGTAGCTCTTAAAGGGGCGGGAGCCAAAAAACAACAAACAGAAGTGAGGAGAGCCCCGCACTCACTATCGTTACACCGCATCAAAGAATTTTCACCTCCAGAGAGCAGGTACTTGAAAGGTGCACTGGGACGCGCTAAAGTGGGTGTGGTCGCACTTAATTTCCTGTAAACTCTGGAGCTGGTGGGGAAACATTTTTAAGCTCCAGAGCTGGGAGCCATTTGCCCCGGAGTTTAGGGGTCGTGTATAAACGCCCTTAGACTATTCGGATAAGCATTATACTAAAAGTGAATGCATTGGTGATGTCACTACTTAAAGTAATACAAAACATCCTTAACATTTCCTCTCTAATAGTTTTAATCATCTTTATCCTGAATTCTTTTAATTATCATCCTGATCCTTGGGGGATTAAATCTCTTTAAAAAGTAAAACACTCTTTGCACATGAAATAGTTCTCACGACCTGGGGTTCAATCCCCGTAGCTGGCTCATGGTTGACTCAGCCTTCCATCCTTCTGAGGTAAATTGAGTATTTAGTAGCCTGAATACTAGTATAAAAAGGAAATCGAGCCAAGAACGACCTTGGGGGCATCACAACCGTTTCCTAGAGATCCTATGAGGTGAACAATGCCTCTTGTCTCCCAGTACAAAAAAAAAATGCTTATTAGGAAATGTGTGGGTGGTTTCATGTCCTTTCCCCCATTTTTTTTTAAGGAGGACAGTCCACTTTATGAAAATGCCCTCTCTTTGAAGGCCATTTAGGCCAGGTATACATTCGAATAAAGAATTATAAGGTGATCAGGAATCTGCAACTCCAGGCTCATAAGGCACACCAGTTACGTGGTCCAAGTCTTCCCCATGATGGTGAGATATGCTGCAATCCTGGTTATTTTTCAAAACAGCTTCTAATTCTACCTCTCTTCTCAACAAATTGCTGTTGTTATGTGCCATCAAGTCAGAATCAACATCTGGAGACCCAAAGAGGGCTTTCAAGATAAATGAGATATTTAGGGAATGTCTGTGAAGATTCTCAGTTATCCAGGTGAAGTTATCCAGAAGTTGAGTCATGGCAACTGGACTTCCTTGTCTTGAAAAGAAGTCCAGCTGCCATTACTCAAATTCCAGATACTTAGGGAGTAGTTTTACCAGTTCCAGGTCCCCAGTGAGTTTCCCAAACTGTGCGGGGATGTAAACCCAGGAGTCCTGAATCCTAATCAGTCACTCTATCCATGACACCATAGTCATAATAAGTTAGCACATTCAATTTTAATTAGAACAGTGAGGCATAAATGGCCCTCCTGGAACTTTTTCCAGGGGAGCAGCCTTTGTCCCTAAAGCCAGCACATGTGGTGCTGAGCCTCAAAAGTTGTGCTCCTCTACAAGAGGAGTGTTGGCTTAAAGCAGCTTTTGGAATGTGTGTCTGTGGTAAGGAGCTGATCCAGGAAGCATAGGGAGCAGAGCTGTCATCCAAAAATTAACTTTTCCTAGATGTGGTAAGAAACCAGTACAGAATGGACTGTAGCATCATGTTTCAATTCGTCCTAAAGCAGCAGCCTTGTCCAGAGATGTAGCGCTTGGCCCTGTTGAGCCGTAATCTCCAGGGCAGTAAAGAAATCTATACATCCTTTTCTACAGAAGCCCATTGGGGGCAAAAACTCCTGGCAGAAAAACAAGCCTTTCCTGGCACGGTGTGTTGCCAGGGGCCTAAGGTGCTGATGATGATGGATGAGAGCGATCTGATTTCTCTCTTTCTCATTCCCAGTGCCAGGATAAGCTCAGACTGGAGCACAGCTTAACACTGGTGTCACTCATCTGATAAGAATCGGACCTACTATTCTGCCAATCGTGTGAAACATTCCAAACAGGATGGTAGACGGCACCGCCTGTGCGTAAGCAAAACCTTGCATGCAAAGGACTGACTCAGTAAGGTCCATTCATACCCAAGGTCAGCAAAAATAAATGACACCAAAGATTTTACCTTTTGGCCATCGCTGGTGGACCCGAAAAGCAAAGGATATTTTCTTGATGTGGATATCGCCACCATCCTCTCTTTTCTCTCCCTTCCCTTACAGAGAGTTGGTCTCAAGGTCAATGAGGAGCTCAAGGTTCTAGTGGAAATGAAGGATGCTGCCATGATTACAGGTTGTGAGCCGTTTAAAAAATGGAAACATATTCCTCTTCTTGACACAACTTTGAGCTCAGCCATAGGACATATGTGGCTTGGAGTGATGCAAGTTTGAAAAATGCCTCCCCCCCGCAGCCCATAAATCTAGAACCACTCACTCCAAACTTCCATACTTTGTTTTACTATTTCCTTGAACATTATCTAGATTTGTTTGTTTTGAATTTCCACACTGAAGAAGATCCATTCTCATTCTCTTCCCTCTTTTCCATCATCTTCTCATGCCTTCCCCATTATCTGGCCTGTCTCCAGCCTGTTTTTTGTCTCTCCCACAGCAGGAGATAAGGATACGGCAGTGTTTTTCAACCTTTTTTGGGCAAAGGCACACTTGTTTCATGAAAAAAATCACGAGGCACACCACCATTAGAAAATGTTAAAAAATGTAACTGCTGACTATATATAAAGTAATTTTTCAATTTTTCCCAGCACACCAGGTACATCTTGCGGCACACTGGGCTCCGTGGAACAGTGGTTGATGATACGGTACAGAGCCTTGTGATCAGGCTGCCAGATGAGCCATCAGGTCCAGATAGGTTCACTCCATCTTCCATCCTTTTGAGGTCGGTAAATTGAATACCCAGCTCCTGAGCAAGGAGGCAATGTGTAGCCTGCAGAGAGTGCTTTAAGTGCTATGGGGGAGATATTTAAGAAGCATTCTTTGCTTTGCTTTGCTTTACTCCCATAGTGCCAGTGGGTGTGTTTGGGTCCTACTGGGAACTGCAGTTCAAGAACATCTGAGAACCCAAGGTTAGGAACTCAGCTTTTTTAGGACAAAGAAACAGATGGGTCTGACACATCTGGAATGAACTAATCCACCAAAAGCAAAAACAGAAAAAATCCACAGACCCCCCTCCCAAAAAAACCATAACATCTAGGACTTCAGCAGCCAGAAGACTAAGCCAGTGAGCTATCCAACAGTTCTCATCATGCACCATTCATTCAGTTCTGACTTATGGCAGCTCCTCAGTGTTTTCCACATAGAGAATGCTCAAAAGTGGTTTACCACGCCCTTCTCGGGAGGGTAATCTATGACTGTGCAGCTTGCCCAAAGCTACACAGACTGGCTCTACTCACATGAGCAACACTGAGGAATCACTCTTGCAACCTCTGGTTATGCAGAGGTTATCATCATCAGTCTCCCGTTCTCAACATCATCATTATCAACATCATTAGTCTCCCGTTCTCTTTCCTATGGAAGAAACGAAACCTGCATAGTGATACCACTAGAACTTTCCAGAAAAGTTCCCAAGTGAAGGAAAAACCTGAACTAGAAGGAAACTTTTAAAAGAGCAAACGGAGGGTGGTGGTGGAGCAAATAAAGTAAAATTAAATAAATGAATAAAGTGTGCTACTTGTATACTGCCTCAGAGCACTTCAGGAACTCTGTGGGTGGTTTACAAATAATTATGCAGGCTACACCATTGCCTGGATACTCATTTTTCTAACCTTAGAAGGATGGAAGGCTAAGTCAACCTTCAGTGGGCTACCTGGGATTGAACTCTGGGTTGTGAATAGTTTTAGCTGCAGAATAGCAGTTGAACCAAAATAAACAAATTGTTCCCACTACAGGTTAAAACAGAGAGTGCTCTGGCACTCTCTGTGGTCTGACCAATTGTGTGACTGGCCTCACAACCAATGTGAGAACAAGCATATGACATGGGGCCTTGCCAGAGCAGGGTTTATCTTCAAAGGGATCTGCAGAATGCCTGATAATAATTTGTTGTTGTTGTTGTTTTGTGTGTGTCCCAACCAGGGGAAACGATTCCCTCTATTTGGGAAGTAGTTCTTTGGGCGGTTTACAGTTTAATTACAGCATGCAGGCTACACATTGCCCCTCCCCAGCAAGTAGGGTACTCATTTTACTGACCTCGGAACGATGGAAGGCTGAGTCAGCCATGAGCTGTGTTGGGGTTTGTACCACTGCTCACAGTGAGTGCACAGATGTTTGTGTTGGGGTTAAAAACTGTAGACTGAAGACTGAGACGAAAGTGAAGTACTGTATATAAAAATAAACTTTATCTAAATCTCTCAGGGAAAAGGGTAAACAGGATATTCCTAATAAAACAACAAAACACTAAGTACACACAAAACATACCTAATGAAGAAAGATTAGATAAGTTTCAGGCAATCCCTGGAAGATTAGGCAAACACACATCGTGTGCCTCGCTCAGACGATCGGCATGAAGAGAAGGTGAGGTCAGCAAAGGTTGCAGCAGCTACCAAGAGCTGAAAGCTGGAAGCTATATGCTAAAGGAGAAAGGTTTCCTTTTGTAGGAGCCATACCTGTTAAAGAGATATAACTCACAGGTTTACAGTTCCAAATGAGGTTCAGCTCACATTAACCCTATAACATCTGAATATAGATCTTGCCATATTCCAACAGTTTGAAGGTACAGTATGCTGTGTCTGAAGAATGCTGGCACTGCTTCAGGTCGAAAGAATACTGTAGCAGCTCATCCTGTCCCAGTGAAAATATCCATTGCAAGTGCAACTTCACAACCAGGGTAATGGGATCGGTTATTCTCTGCCAGAGTGGAAAGGCTGTATGCCAGTCCAGAATATACTGATCTGCAGAGTTACGGTGTGCCCATCTGCAGGGCAGGCAGGCACGCCTGATGAAATGGTTGGCTCCGCCATAAGCGCGTCGGTTTAATTGGAACCCAAGAGTTGAGCAGGCGCCTGTGAGCTACTGCTAGCCCTGCAGCAGTCTGCAAAAGACTCCGGCGGAAATTTCCAGTGTCAGCTCAGATTCATTCTGGAAAAGATTGTTAAGGGAAGCAAGCCACAGCTCTGTGGGGGGTTAGCTAAGAAGCAGAGAACAAGGGCTTTGTTAACACTTCTTTACCTTAACTGTATCTTTAAAAAAAAGAAAAACAAAAAGAAATAAATCCTATTTTTCCTCATGCCAAATACCTGCTTTCCATAGACCTCTTTTTTCCATGTTAAAATGAGCCAGGGCAGGGTGGTGCTCTGGATGAGACATTTCTGTGTCTAAAATTAATCCAAATGAGGGATGTTCCATCTCCACTGGTTTGTTTGCTTGCTTGCTTGCTTGTTTTGAGCTAGAGCAGAGCTCAGAACTGGCTACTTTTCTGGATCATTCACTTCAGAAATTCATATGCAGCATGGCCAATTTTTCCAAGCTTTGCTTTAAGGGAAAAGTGGAAGAACTGCTGTTTTCCAGTCAAAGGTTTGCCACTATTGGCTTTCTGTTGAGGTCATCATGGAATAAGAGAGGAGATTCCCAAGGAACACCTAGTCCACCCCCCCTGCCAATGCAAAAAAAAGTCTGCAGTCATAGAATCACAGAATCATAGAGTTGGAAGAGACCTCAAGGGCCATCCAGTCCAACCCCCCTGCCATGCAGGAACCCTATCAGACAGCCATCAACAGGAGGTTGTTTAAAAATGAAGGTCATTCCACTGTTTGTGTATTTTAAACTTACATGTTTTAGGTAAGGATACAATAGCTTTTGCACGTTGGGAAGGAAAGATGATCATAATTTTAATCTTGGAATTGCAGAATTAGAAGGGACCCTAGGGATCATCAGCCCCCACCACCACAGAGAGGCACAAGTGGGGGATTGAACCCCCAACCCCTTAGTTCAGCAGCCAGAAGACTAAGCCAGTGAGCTATCCAACAGTTCTCATCATGCGCCATTCATTCAGTTCCGACTTATGGCAACTCCTCAGTGTTTTCCACATAGAGAATGCTCAAAAGTGGTTTACCACGCCCTTCTCGGGAGGTAATCTAGGACTGTGCAGCTTGCCCAAAGCTACACAGACTGGCTCTACTCACATGAGCAACACTGAGGAATCACTCTTGCAACCTCTGGTTATGCAGAGGTTATCATCATCAGTCTCCCGTTCTCAACATCATCATTATCAACATCATTAGTCTCCCGTTCTCTTTTCTACGGAGGAAACGAAACCTGCATATTGATACCACTAGAACTTTCCAGAAAAGTGGGCAACAATAATATAGCATGATTATGAGTCATGGGTTTAGCATATCTTTAATTCCCAAATCATGAACAGGCACTTTGTATTTTTAGTATGTTTTTATAGTGTATTTATTGTTGTTTAAACATTGACTTTTGATATTTTAATATTGTCTATGTTGATTTCCTTTGTTGTTATTGTAAGCTGCCTTGGGTCCCTTCGGGGAGAAAGGTGGCATAAAAATAAAGTTTATTATTATTATTATTAACCACACAGCTAACTGCGCTGGATTTTGTAATACACATCACTAGTCGAACGCTTCCCAACATTTAGGACTCAGTGATGTTTTGGCAAATTATGCGAGTAGATCCCAGTCACCATCAGTCAGCTGCAGAAAGCCACCTCACTGGGATCTGCTCGCATAGTTCGCCGATACATCACATAGTCCTAAACGCTTGGGAAGCGTTCGACTAGTGATTTGTATTACAAAATCCAGTGTAGTTATCTTGTCTGCTGTGTGAAAATTTGATGATGATGATGATGATGATGATGATGATGATGAAGATGATGATGATGATGACGATGATGATAAGAACATAAGAACATAAGAAGAGCCATGCTGGATCAGGCCAAAGGCCCATCTAGTCCAGCTTCCTGTATCTCACAGCGGCCCCACCAGATGCGTTTGGGAGCGCATGAGACTAGATATCTGTCTCCTGATACCACTCCCCTGCATCTGGCCCTTGAACTACCCTGGTTTAAAGCCTAGAGATTACATATCTCCATCATGGTTTGTAACCCGTGATGGACTTTTCCTCTAGGAATCTGTCCAATCCCCTTTTGAAGGCATCCAGGCCAGATGCCATCACCACATCCTGTGGCAGGGAGTTGATGATGATGATGATGATGATGCAGAGCTAGGAGGGGCCCTATGGATCTTTGAATCCATACCCTGGACCTTTCTGTGCCTTCCAGATCTTTCCTTTGTTTTTATATAGGGTTTTATATACATATATCATTGAGCCCCCCAGTTGGAAGTAGCCATGGCCAGGGAAAGGAAGCAAATAGAGGAAAAGAAAGCCCAGCTGCCAAACAGCAGGCGAGAGAACTTGTAAGAAAGAAGTAGGTGGTGTTGGTGTTGGTAGAACGGTAGACTCTTATAATGAAGACAACTGGTGCCTTCAAAGAACATGTTGCAGGTAGGTAGGATGATGAGGGAGGCTATTGACCCAGTGTTGCCATGGCTTCAAAGGTGTAGGGGAGAGGAATGGGGAGAATTAACAGAATTAACAGAATTACAGACAAAGGGATTGAGAAAATAATTGTCATCCCAAAGGTTCTCAAGATCTGGGCAAAGCTCCCCACCCTTGAGGAATGCCAGCTAGTGCTTGTAAATACAGCACAGTGCAAAATGTCCATTATTGTATATTATTTTATACAGTACTATTTTCTTTTAATGAACTGTCTATTGTACCAGGTGCTGAGGTGTATTAGTAGTATGTGTATCACTTGGCTGTTCTTTATCTCAGCATAATTTCTAAGATGGAAAGTAAATGCTGTAGTGCTTTTCTTTACCTGAGATAATGGTCCAGCTGTTTGTGTTCCATTCTTTTATGGAAGAGGACCTAGTGTTTCACAGTGTTTATTATGTTTGTTGTTTTTATCTTAAAGCTTTGTGAACCACCCAGAGTGGCACTCCTGCCAGATGGTGCAGTATAGAAATCAAATCAATCAAATAAATAAATAAATATTATTTTCACCCATATATTTTTTTATTGAAACTAGCAATTAACCGGGAAGCTTAACAGAATTACAGAGTCCCCTTTGTGGGAATAGGGCGGTATACAAGTGTGAATAATAAATAAATAATAAATAAGACAAAGGAATTGAGAAAACTGTAATTCCAAAGGGAAGCAGGGAGGAGTTTGAAGATTAGCGCTATGCCACCATCAATCATCTTCCAGAAACAACTACATTCTGCAGGATGTATTCTACAAAAAGGAAAGAGTTGTCCATATTCAGGGCCCTCCACAATTAACACGGGTGATTCTTTGACCTTCCTGCCCAGTTTTAAACTCAAATGAAACTACCCAGCATTTTGGTTACTTGAAGATATCCGAATGGCCAGAACTTCAACCAACTGATACTCCTCTCCTACTGTTTTGTGAGGTTGCACCTCTCTGTAACTGTAAAGGTAACCAAAGTTACAGCTACAGCACAAAAGGAGGCTTATTATCCCTGATCCAATTACTGTTATAATGTAATATAGTTATACATTTTTTAAAATGGAACTAATGACAAGTAACTCATTATTTGTAACATGTTATTTTGAAGGTCCTTTGCTACCAGAGTCCATCCTACCCAGTGGAGGGGACCGTGTCTCATCTTACTACACCCAGTGAGAGAGAAAGGCAGTATTAGCCACTATGGGAAGTTACTGAAAATATGTTGTGGAATGAAAACATTTTTCGACTTAATTTGCCACAGTTGCAGAATGCAATCTGCATTTAGGCATGTTTTGTCAAACATTTGACCTCCTTGCCTCGCTTTCAGGTTCCTGGCATAATTGCAAAACAGCAGGAAACGTCCTGGATGTGTGAGAACTAACAGCCGAACAGCCCCCTCTGTTTTACTGTTAATGGAAGCAGGTGATTTATACTAATAGAACAGTCTCTTGCATCTCCCAGCAGGTTGCATGTCCATGAAAGAATATGGCACCCATATACAAAGGCTGGCACTAATACGTAGGAGTTAGATGCCTATGCCATCACGATTTATCATTCCCGGCATATTATTATCTTTGCGTTAATTTAATCACTATATCTGCCCTGGCACTCAGGGGCTGTAGAACATGAAAACGGAATACTCTCTTGTCATCCTTGCGGGTGGAGATCTATGCCCTGATTGCTCTGGCAAAGGAAATCTGCATGTCTGGGCAGTGTCTCCCTCGCTGGACTGGAAACCAGACCAACGAGGGATGTAGTGATAAACCACTTCACAATGACGCACATTTGGAGGTGAATCATTGCATCACACGTACACCATATAACAGGGATAGGACCAAGGTCACAACTGGGGGGGAGCAGGTGGGGCAAGTGCCATGCTGGGAGGGGCATTGAATCCATGTTTGATCTGGGGGGCACAGCCCCCCTAGTTATGGGCCTAGATAAGGGCATTACTTCAATTGCAGTAACAGGAAATCACAGAGTTAGATAAGAGGGGTCCCTGACTCCTCAGTGGAGAAGTGGATGGTTCTGGGGACATTCTTTGGTGCTGGCTCCTTCTTTGCAGGAAACTCTGCTTATTCCCCCCAAAAGAGATAGAAGTTTGCCAGAATGTACCGCTGGAACCCCACCACCACCACCACACACATATCTGTGCTTGCTTATATACATCCAGACTTCCCCGCTGTGGTTGCCTGCAGCTCCAGACCCTTTCTCTTTGTCAGGAGACAAATTCCACCAAGAATTTTTGCCCCCTCTGGAAGATCCTTCCATTGGATTTTGAGAAGTAGAGATTTTCCTTGGAAACTGGCTATTTTTGGGATTCTTGAGACGATTGCTATATCTATGTACCTTGGATGGAGCTAAAAGAAAATGTAAGACATAACCAAGGCATGGAAAGCATAGAACCACAAAATGACGGAGAGTTGGACACAACTGAATGGATAGATGAGAGTTACCTTTGAAATTCACTTTTGCAAGTCCTGGGCATCTCACTGGGCCCGCAGTCTTACCAGAGTTTCCTTCGTATATAAATTCCCTGTGTATTTTTTTCTGGGTGGTCACATGGCTTTTAATGTGCAGTTAGTGTCCTCTCTTCTGCGTCATATTTTCGTATTCTGGTTCGGTCTCTACCTGTCTACTTCGCATTTTGCCCTTCTTTCCGGCTCTAGTTTCCAAGCCTCCATAGTGATAAAGGGGAACAACTGATTTTACTGCGTATTTTCAGGGTCCTGTCGTGGTTACAGATGCAAATATAAGTAAGCATTTTTGAGCGAAGTTTCTAAATCCAGCCCCGTGCGGTGGTTTAGGAAACTTCGCTGAAATTGCTGTTTCAGGGGTATGGTTGTCCGGGACCAGAATTTACTTCTCTTCCCAGTTAGCACGCAATCTTTTACTGCACAGTTTACCGCCGGGAAACTATGCAGAAAACGCTGGTAGGACCACGGCAAGTCTTCAGTTGGAGTTTCGGAGTCCTTAACAAAGGCCCTTGTTGTCATCGTTGCATGGCTTGACTGTCCATGGCTTGACTGTGGCAGGGAATGATGCTATAGTTAGCTATCCCTAGATCACGGAGAACAGCCATTTTATGCAAGGCCATGCGAAGCTTCAGTTCCGTAATGGGACTGAGGCATCAATGTCAGGGGTCCTTCAGAAACGAGAGAAAGCCAGTGGTGATTTAAAGTTGTTATTCACACAGATTGCTTGGAACTCATCTTTCAGAGCCATAAATTACTTAAATATAAAGTCATAAATACTTGACTTAAATGCCCGTGGAAGAGAATTAATGAGTCTGGAGCGACGGTTGTAGGAAGTGGCAGCGAGACATACATCCTTCTTGCAGCAAAACGTTCTGGAGGGATTTAAGAGTGGAGCTTTCTTCAATAAGAAATGGCGGGGGAGGGGGAAATGAGAAGACCTGTCCCAATTTCCTCTCAGCTGAGAAAGATCTCGTTATTTCCCCCCAGGGAGTTCATTCAAGACAACATTTTTGAGGCATTCAGGGGTTGGAGTTCCTTACCGCTGAGTCCACTGGCTCGCACTGAGGTGGTTTTATGAGGAAGGAGTGTTTTTTCAGAAAAATTACTCTGAGAACTTTAGCGATATATCCAAAGTACAAAAGTAAAAGGTCAAATTGGTTTTTATGGAGGCGGCAGGGGTAATCCATGAGATATTTCAGACAGAAAGAATTCAGCAAGTATTTATATAGAGGTCTCAGCTGAACCGGAGAACACACAGACATTTCTCAAAGAGGTACGCTCTATTAAACAAGGTACTGAGCAGAAATTATGACACTCCATGTGCTCAGCTCCCTTGATGCTCCATAGATCAGGAGCTGATTGCCGTATATCTTGCAAAGCTCCAGCCAAAAGCAGAGGGAGCATCAAGATTTTTGAGGGCCAGTCTCAAGACAGAGGGCTCCTCACCGAGGACGGATCCTCTCCCTTCCTCGCAAAAATATCACTTTATGTCATCTCAGGGAATTGTGTAATGGACACATTTTTTTAGAGCAGTGCCCATTTCAGCGGCTTTAAAGCAGCAGTGTGAGGGATAATACATTCACACCCACACTCAAAGGATCCAGGGTTCAATGTGGGTGTGTGACTTTCTTTCTCTTAGCGGTTGCCTCTTCCTTTCCATACAAGGGCTGACTATGGCCGTTACTTCACGTCCCGTTCCTCCCTCCTTGCTGTCCCGCTTGGGACTGGTAAAAAAAATCTTACCTCAAATCCATAGCGTAACAGCAAAACCTTGTCTCGAGCACGCCCCCTGAACTGGGAACAGAGTGTGACAAGCCGTACCTGCCCCTGGGCTGGGGAATTCTCTTGTTACGTTTTGTTCCCAGTTCCTGCTTCAAGACAAGGAATGTGAAGTAACGGCCTGTCACTTAACAACCAGCATCCACCTAGTGGTCAGCGGCTGTAGTGGCATTCAACATTAGTTTCCCTATGGGAAACACCATGCAGTGCAAATGCTTATTAAAGAAAGTACTGAAAATTCTGTAGCATTGACGTGTAAATCCCGGAAGACCAGTAAATCAAAATATTGAAAACGTTTTATTTACGATATTTTAAAAAAGGGTTAAGAAAGCAAGACAAATTCAGAATTTGTCACGGAACAAGGATGTGAGGTAACAGTTGCCACGAGACAAGTAATCATGGCCATGAAGAAATGGAAACAGGGACTGAGCAGGGACAAAACCATGTGACCGCGAACAATGCTGTCACGGTACAAACGTAATCGCGGAACAAGGTAGGACGTGAAGTAACGGCCTATGTTAATAATTAAACCTTATAGACAAGTGTTATTCTCATAGCTGGCCAATACAGAGTCAATAAACCTTATAGACAAGTGTTATTCTCATAGCTGGCCAAATCTGTGTTAAGATGGCGCCGCGGACGGCAGCCTTGGTAACATGCTCCTCGACTTTTTCTTTTTATCTTTTTTATTTACTTTTTTATCTACACTGCTTTGCTGTTCCTTGTGCATTTCCTCGGATTTTTTATACTAGAAATGACCTGCTAAGCATTTGTCAACATTATGAGGAACAACTATCAGAAGCTTTGCCTCCCTTGCCTCCTCCGCTGCTTGTTAATGAAGGGGAATTCCTGAGAGCTGTAAATCCCTGGGTTATCAGCAATGAAGGTCGAGGTCAGAGTTGGAGAAGAAGACGAAGGAGAAGGAGGGGTAAGAGGGCAGGAGCTCTGAATCGTCTGAGGAAAAATGGTTTGAAGTCCCCTCTCCCTTCAATTCTTCTATCGAATGTATGCTCACTAGCCAACAAAATGGATGAAATACTCCTTTTGAATAGATATAACAAAGATTTCTCGAATGCAGCACTGATTTGTTTTACAGAATCATGGCTGAGTGACTTAATCCCTGAAAACTTTGTACATATTCCAGGGTTTCAAATTCAAAGAGCGGATAGAATTGTTGATACATCTGGGAAACAGAAGGGCGGAGGATTGTGCTTATATATCAATAATCGTTGGTCTAAAGAAATAACCACCTTAAAGAAATTTTGCAATGTGGACTTAGAAACATTAATCATTTTCTGCAACCCCTTTTATTCCCCACGGGAATTTTCTACATTTTTGGTGGTTGCAGTATATATCCCTCCTGATGCTTCTGTGACAAATGCATTAAGTATTTTAACTAGTCCGAAAATGCATATCCTGATGCTTTTAAAATTATTTTAGGTGATTTTAATCAAGCTGATTTAAGGAAGGAGTTACCAAAGTTCTTCCAGCATGTTAAATGCCCTACTAGAGGGGAAAATATTTTGGATCATTGTTATACAACTTTAAAGGATGCTTATCGCTCTTTATCACGCTCAGCTCTGGGACATTCTGATCACTGCATGGTTCACCTTGTACCTGTTTACAAACAAAAGCTTAAAACACTAAAACCAACAATTAAAACAGTGAAAACTTGGACTGAGGAAGCAAAGTTAAAGTTGCAAGCATGTTTTGACTGCACTGATTGGGACCTATTTGAAAACACTTCTGCTGATTTGGATGAGCTCACAGACACTATAACATCATATGTCAGCTTTTGTGAGGACTTATGTGTGCCATCTAGGAATGTGAAAATTTACAGTAATAACAAACCATGGTTTACAACTAAACTCAAACAGCTACGTCATGCCAAAGAAGAAGCCTATAAAAATGGTGATAGAACATTGTATAATCAGGCTAGGAATATACTGAACAGAGAAATTAGAGCAGCAAAAAGGAACTACACTGAAAAGTTAAAGAACCAGTTTTCAACAAATGAATCAGCAAATATGTGGAAAATTCTTAAAACCATTACTGGTCATAGTAAGACCCCTCTCCATGTTGAAGGAAATCATCAACTGGTGAATGACTTGAATATGTTTTACTGCAGGTTTGAGAGGAAACTGCAGCCATCTATTCCTGAAATTTCCATCTCAGATTTAACAACAACAACTGAGCCTGTGGAAATTTATCCCATGTTATCAGGTCCTCCATCTTTGGTGATCACAGAGAAGGAGGTGCGAAGTCTGTTTCACAATCAGAAGTTAAGAAAAGCACCAGGTCCAGATAAAATCTCTTCTTCTTGTTTAAGAGTCTGTGCTGAACAACTGGCTCCTATTTTTACCCGCATCTTTAATAGATCACTGGAGATGTGTTATGTTCCTTCTTGCTTCAAAAATTCATTGATTATTCCAGTACCAAAAAAATCTTCTGTCAAGGAATTGAATGATTATAGACCAGTTGCTTTAACTTCTGTGGTCATGAAAACTTTTGAGAGACTAGTGTTGGCTCACCTGAAATCTATCACGGATTTGTCATTAGATCCATTGCAATTTGCTTATCGTGCAAATAGATCAATAGATGATGCTATTAATATGTCCTTACACTATATATTGCAACATCTTGAATCTCCAAAATCTTATGCAAGGGTTCTTTTTGTTGATTTTAGTTCTGCATTTAACACTATTATTCCAGGTATCCTTATGACTAAATTAAAACAGCTGGCTGTACCTGATCACATTTGTAAATGGATTGTAAGCTTCCTAACAGACAGAAAGCAGCAGGTGAAGTTAGGAAAATTATATCAGATATTAGCAAGGTTAGCATAGGAGCCCCTCAGGGCTGTGTGCTTTCTCCATTTCTGTTTTCCTTATATACTAATGATTGTACCTCAAAGGATTCCTCTGTTAAAATAGTGAAGTTTGCAGATGACACTACGGTGATTGGTCTCATTCAAGACAATGATGAATCTGCCTATAGGCAAGAGATTGAACAACTAGTTTTATGGTGTACTCAAAATAATCTTGAATTAAATACATGCAAAACTGTTGAAATGGTGGTGGATTTTAGGAGGACTCGTTCTATACAGCCACCTCTTATGATATCAAATAACTTAGTGTCAATAGTGGAGTCCTTTAAATTTTTAGGTACTATTATATCTCAAGATTTAAAATGGTCATCTAATATTGAAAGTATTATTAAGAAAGCACAACA
The DNA here is from genome assembly GCA_029282475.1 of Phrynocephalus forsythii. NCBI lineage: Eukaryota > Metazoa > Chordata > Lepidosauria > Squamata > Agamidae > Phrynocephalus > Phrynocephalus forsythii. The sequence goes on along the minus strand of JAPFRF010000003.1, from coordinate 105,972,949 downwards.
AAGAATGTTTTTTCTGCGTCAACTTAGGAAGTTTAGACTGCCAAAAGAACTGTTGATTCAATTCTATAGAGGTGTTATTGAATCTATTATCTGTTCCTCTATAACTGTCTGGTTTAGCTCTGCGACTAAGCATGACAGATATAGACTTCAAAGGATAATTGGAACTGCAGAAAAAATTATTGCTACTAATTTGCCATCTATTGTGGAATTGTATACCACACGAGCTAAAAAGAGGGCGATGAAAATATATACAGATTCCACGCATCCTGGACATAATCTGTTTCAATTGTTACCCTCAGGGCGACGTTTTAGGGCATTGCATACTAGGACAACTAGATATAGAGATAGTTTCTTTCCAAGTGCTATCAAACTGTTGAATAATTAATTTTTACATTTCTTCTTCCTTTTTAAATAATAGGTTATATTGTAGTATTGTACTGTGTTTTTATTGTTGACTATATGATTCTTATATTTCCTTTTATATAGAGAGAGCATTTTTACCAAAACAAATTCTGGGTGTGTCTAACCACACTTGGCCAATAAAAGTATTCTATTCTATTCTATTCTACAGAGTCCCATGATGTGTGTGGAAAGGCCATGGCAGAGACAGAGGAGGTTGGTGGCCCAGACAGCTGAAAGCAGTGTTCTCAGTGCTCTGTCATCTGAGGCATCTAGGTTGCCTAGGTAATGGCAGGGCCGGCCCCTACCCATGATACTGCATATTGTAGCAGGCTATAAACTCCTATTGCAAGGCATTCGGCTTTCCTTGAATGGGTGGTTAAGGTCTGTTAGCTTGACAAAAGACCACACTTTTGGAACCATGTTGGTGGTATGACTATGGAGGCTGCCATGATGATGGCCACAGTCCAAAGTTTGCTACTCTATTAGGGAGCTGTAACTCACAAAGAAATCTAAAGTACATAGAGAACACTAGCATGCAGTTTGAGCAAAGAGGAGTAATGTGATAGAGCCTTGCTCACAGAATAAGAAGTTACCCAAGGACTTTATTATTAGCAGTGCCTATGACTTCACCTGTCAGCCACCCTCAGGTTGCCCTGTTCACTCTGCTCTTAGTTACAATCTTCACAGAACCTAGCAGAACAATGGGTTTTCCCCCAAGAATAGTATGTTCTTACAAGCTGCTCCCACTGTAATAAAAATTACCTGCTGAATGATTCAGTTGTGAATGGGCAGTTCAGAGTCATTAGCTTTACAAAAGATCTGCTCTTTATTTGTATATATGGACTGATCCAGCAGCCTGAATTTTCAGACCTTCCTGGAATAAGGGCTTATTGATACTATCATGACCAGGACTTGCATTTTCAAACTTGTCAAAATGCAACTGGCAAAGAAGGCAAAAACCAGAATGGCAGACCCCACCACCAAGTGGGACAGACATTAAGGGGGGGGGGGAGAAGAAGCAACTAGCAAAGACTCATAGTGTCCTACCTAGCAAAGTGCTCAGAGGCTGAAGAGTCCCTACACTGCATCAGTTCCAACATCCTTTGTTACTGCCATGTGTGGTGGGTAGCAGTAACAATACAGTAATACCTTGGTTTACGAACATAATCCATTCTGGAAACTTGACTTGCTGCCCCATGACCAGAAATGGTTTGAAAAATAAATTTAAAATAAATAAATATAAAGAAAAATAAAACAAACCCCTAACCTGCACTCCCTTTGAAAACGTTCCTGGCTGATGCAAGGGAAACCTCCATTCTTCTCTCCTCCCTCTGTTTTGGAGGCTGCCGGAGGACAGAATGTTCCAGACAATCACCCACAATCCAGCATGGGGAAGGGGGAAGAGAGGTTCACTACTAGCTCAGTTTTGATCATGTGATCTGCTCTAGTGCTTGCATTGCAAGACATTGCTCGTTGATCAGAAATGTTTGCTTGTCTTGCAAACCACTCTTAAACCAAGGAATTGCCATACAGCCATTTATGTTTCCATGAGTGCCAGCCACTCTTATATCCCATAATGTCTGCCATAATGCACAACTGTGGGGCATGGCAGATAATTGACATGGGGCCCAACCTGAAGTTGTAGGGAGGCACCAGATGGCCAGCATCAGTGCAGGTAGGTGCCCAGTGATGCAAGGTGCTAATGCCAGCCATGGCTTAGCCAAGATCTGGAAAAATTACACTGTTTCTGGACTACAACACTTGGACTCCCTGTAGGCCAGGATGGAGAAGGGAATTGCAGTGCTTTTGGGTGCATCTATGCAATGCAATTGGGGGTGTGGTGGCTCAATGGACTAAGGCTTCCGAAAACTGTCGGCTGCAAAGTCAGCAGCTCGGCGGTTTGAATCCCGGGTGCCATGCAGCGGAGAGAGCTCCTGCTGTTAACCCCAGCTCCTGCCAACCTAACAGTTCGAAAGCATGTAAATGAAAGTTGAAAAATAGGTACCAACATAAAAAGAGGGAAGGTAAAACAGTGTTTCCTTGCAACCATGCTGGCCACATGGCCAGGGAATTGCACAACACTGGCTCTTCGGCTTGAACACAGAGAGGAGCACCACCCTTAGAGGTGGACACAACTAGCACACATGTGTGTGGGGAACCTTTACCTTTAGCTTTTTTATGCAATGCTATCTTAAATTTCTTTATAAACTAAGCAGCCTCTTTCAGAAGCACTTGGGCCTTTCCCAAAGCCGGAATCCATACGCGGCCTTTCATTATTTAGCACTGTGTGTTCAGAGCACAGAAGGGGGGGAAAGAAGGAGCCTAAATATTTTATATTTATTGCCGTCAGAGTGTGCTGCCCTCTCAGAAGTGCCTTTAGGACAATTGAGCACAGCGCTTATTACTGCCCCAAGGTAAGGAAATAAGAGAGGTTTTAGGAATGCATGGGTTGAGGCATTTATCTCATAACGGCACAGTGGATCAGCCTACACTGGAGTCAAGGAGGTGGCAGGAGTGATCAGATAGAGAGGAAGAGATAAGGGATGGCCAGCCGGAACAGTTAGATAGCAGAACTCAGTACATTTCAGGGAAAGCAGGTGCACCAAACACCTGGTGTGTTAAGGCAAGTTGGGGTTCAGGAAAGAGACTCAGGCCCTGAGGACAAACAGGTTCTCTTACACTTGCAGTCTGCCCACATGGGTAGGTCTACTTCTCATTACACTATTATCTGTTGTTTCAGAGCATCTCTCTCTCTCTCTCTCTCTCTCTCTCTCTCTCTCTCTCTCTCTCTCTCTCTCTCTCTCTCTCTCTCTCTCTCTCTCTCTGTGTGCATTACCCTGTTCTAAAAGGTTGGCATACCTCTCTCAAAACAGGATTAGTTCAAACAAGCAGTTTGCACAAACCATGAAATTAACATGATTTCCTTGCAGTCCCAGCCTCAGGGGTCACACTTGCAAATGATGTCCGTGTTTACCTTCCAGTAGTTAATCACAAAATGATATAAACTGGGATGGCTGGAATGCAGGATCTGGAGTTGAAGCACAGGCTAAGACAATCAGCTATCTTTTACCATTTAAGGCAGGCCTGCCCAAAGTCCGGCTCGGGGGCCAAATCTGGCCCGTCAGGCCATTCTGAGTGGCCTGCGGCTGGCTGGCCTGCCCCTCCTTCCCCCTCCTTCACCTCATGTTTTTTTAAAGAAAGTGGGTGGGGCTTGCAGTGGGGTGGCAGGGTTGGGGAGCAACCGGCCCCTGACACATTCTCAGCCACCAAATCTGGCCCTCCTTACAAAAAGTTTGGGCACCCGTGATTTAAGGGGACACTGCTTTTAAGTATGTGATAAACGGGAAGAAGGTAAAAAGTGGGGTACTAGAAGCCTCAGTCTTGGGCCTGGTGCCTGTTAACATTTTGAATAATGAGTTCAATGAAGGGATACAGGGAATGCTTATCAAATTTGCAGATGACACAAAAATGGATGGAATAGCTAATACTCTAAAAGACCAAAACAAAAAGTCAAGAAGGATCTTCATAGGCTTGAGCACTGGTCAGAAAGCAACAGGATGAAAGTTGTTAGACCTAGTTTTGAATACTGTGACCAGTTTTGGATACTGCACTTTAAGAAGGACACTAACTGAAACAAATTCAGACAAGGACAACAAGGAATATCTGGAGTAGAGATGGCCACTTTATGAATAACAAAATGCTGTTTCGTCATTTTGTAAGCTTATGAATAGACAGGCAGTGTTTTGTAACAAAATGAAATGAAACGGCTTTTTTCCATTTTAAATGAAACATTTTGTTACTATGTAAAATGGTTCCCCTGGGTCCAAATTTGGTGCCTCTAGGACTCAGGGGAGCCATTTTTTTAGAGTTACAAAACAGTTTGTGTTTCGTTTCATAACAAATTTTTTGAAAAAATTGAAACAAAACAAAATTAAACACAGGGTAAAATGAAACAAAACACAAATTTTCATTTCATGCCTGTCCCTAATCTGGAAACTGGAAATTAAGCCCTACAAGGCAAGACTGAAAGAACAGGGCATGTTTAGCCTTGAGGGGGGAAAACCATTGCGGGAACATATGATAGCACTTTTCAAATACAGTGGTACCTCTACTTATGAGCAGGTTGACTCAAGAGCAATTTGACTTAAGAGCGAAAAACCATTGGGGTTTTAACTGCTGCCTTACAAATGTTAGATGTGGTCTGCTCTACTTATATATTTTTTTCAATTTTTTCCAGATAGGGCTGCTCTACTTAAGAGTTGTTCGACTTATGAGCATGCATTCGGGATGGATTAAACTCATAAGTAGAGGTACCGCTGTACTTGAAAGTCAATCATACAGATGAGCAGGAAGATCTGTTCATGGTCATTGCAGAGTTGCAGTACATGTAAATACATGGTTGAATTTACAGGAAGACAGATTACAGTTGAAAAACTTTGTAACTCTCAGAGCAGGACAACAATGGTACCAATTATTTCAATAGCTCCAATGCTGAAGGCATTCAAGAGAAAATTAGGTAAACATCAAGAGAAAAGTAGACAACCATCTGTCAGAAATACGTGGATTGGCATTCTTGCCTTGAACAGGGGGTTGACTCAGTGGCCTTATACACCTTTTCCAACCCCATTATTATGTGATTCTAAGTCTACGTTGACTATAATCCACGTTGACTATAGTTAACTGAGTTTTAAATTAAAATATGCAGGCATTTTTGATTCCATCCATTAGCTATTAGTCACATCTAACAATAGCACATGGTCCTTAAGAATTGGGGCCCTCAGGCTCAAAAGAGCTTCCCACCACCATGCATGAGAGGTCTTCTGGTCACTTTTATCTGACCTACTCATTTGTGAGCAAATGAGAGTTGCTTATAGTGAAGGCAGAACTATGTGTTAAGTGCAGCTCACTGATCCCTCTTCCCTTAAATATTTCTGTTACCAGGTAAATCACAGGAAGCTTCAGATTCAACAAAAGGGCCAACAAATTGGAGGCAGAGAGGTATAATCACAACAATCCAAGAAATGAAGTTAAAGATCTCAAATGTTAAGTGTGGAACAAATTGACAAACTTTGGAATTAGATTGAACAAATAGTGGGAACATTAACATGCAACAAGAGTTAAAATAACCAGGATAGTTGAGATTGTGAAGATGCATTGTGTGGTGCTATGCATTCTCCATATTACTGTAAGAAACGGAATTAGGGACTTCAGCACAGACTAACTTGGGAAGCAGAAGGGGGGGATGTAGATGCATTTGACCTCAAGGGCCATCCAGTCCAACCCCCTGCCATGCAGGATCCCCCCTGAAAGTACCCCCGACAGATGTCCCTCCAGCCTCTGCTTAAAAACCTTCAAAGGAGGAGACTCCACCACCCTCCATGGCAGCGTATTCCGCTGCTGAACGGCTCTATTATTGTAAGATGGTAAACATTTCTTGAATCAACAAATAGTAAACAAATAGTAAGCTGAATGAAGACCAAGAAATCAGAATAAACAGAATGCAGTTTATTTACACAACTACAGAAGGGCAGGTGAGCAACTGTTGATCCCCTCTAGGAAGCTCTCTGGTAGTGAAACAAGGCACATGAGGAGGAAAACCATGGCGTGATTGGCCTTGTTTATGTAGTTTTTGTTGACAGGATTTTGGCTTAGCAATGCAGGAAGCTAGAATCCTTCGTCCATGTAATGGGAAATGCCAAATACAGATGGTTATAGCTGATCATGCAAGGTAAAACGAGAGGAGGAGAAGTGTAGGGAGATGATGAATTTCACAGCTGAAGAATCCCGGGGAGGAAAGTTTGGATATAGCACAATGTCGCTGTTCTGAGTTGCTGCATCCAGAATCAAAATAGACATGATAAAAGTCCCAACTTCTGGCAAAAGAGGAGGAGAAAGACAAAAAAAATGGCATCACTCTTAGCTTTAATTTGCTATGCTTGCAGGTTGGCCAAATATCTTGATTGAACTGCCTGCAATAGTGCCTGGGTCTCTTCCACCCCTGTCGAGGCCGCAGCTCATTCAGGTCTCATCACTGCTTCCAAGTAGCTTAACTTCTTCCATGCACTCTTGCTATACGTGGTAAGTAATTATTTGGCGCCTTGCTGTCCAATTTACTTAGCCTGCCTAAGTTCCTCCTGGAATTTCTGTGCAATCTTTCCATCTTGAGCTAACCTAAATAATTTTGTTTCCATCAGCAAATGTTGGCCACCCGGAGCTTCTCACCCCTGGCAGGTTAATAAAGAGATCATCATGGCTGTGAGCAGCAATATTGGATGGCTTTCCCCTCCAGGAATGCAAATAGGATGGTTATCTGGGGAGGTTTACACGGTAAGCAAAATTTCAAGTTGCCAATACAGACTCAGGCTTGGTCCCTGGGCGGCAGGCTATTAGACTCATTTTATTGCCTTTAAAAACTGGCAGTATTTATGATAATAAAAATGCACTGCTCCTAAGAGCTGCATCTTTTCAGATGCTTAAAGAAATCTTTAAGCAGCTTAGATGTTTCCACTTAAGAATGAAATCTGCAAATCAGCTGAGCCAAGGAGCCAAGCGGGATGGTGCATCTAGCCTGAAACAATTATTCAAGTTTAAACACATGTTAATGTTGTTATTTTAGCCAATTTAATTCCCTTGGCTTCAATAAGAAAACCTGTAATGGTTGCCCTAGGATGGGGACAGAGAATATCATGTCAAAGTTGTGGATTGCCAATCCCATAACATTTTACCTTTGGCGCTCCTAGCAAAGGATGTTGAGAATTGGCTGAAGAACCACTTGTTTCCCATCCTTGCACCAGGAAATCCGAGGTGGATTTTTCAGTTTTTCAAACAATGTAGATAGAGATAGCATGTCTTCAGAAGGGAGAGTTTCTTATTGATTGACTCAGCACAAGCTTGTCATTCCTTCCGTAGCTTGCACAGTGTTTGGCATTATCTCGTGACTGATTGTCAGGAGGCAAACACAGTCTTATCAGGAAGTAAGATAGCTGAGACATGTTCTGCTGGAATCAGTCTCTGGAACACTAATGAAGTCCTATTTATGATGTATACCTCGATTCTATGATGGGGTGAGCAAACATGGAGATTGAAAGAATTCCTCTGGATGTATAAGGATGAAGAGAGGGCTAGTGTCTTCATGTGTGGAGGGGGACAGAACAAAAAAGATAGAGGAAGTCTCCCCATGAAACTGGACTCACTAAAAATCAGGACTTCCAGAAAGACAAATAATAAGTGAGTCTTAGATTAAATCCAGCCCAAATGATCTCTGGAGGCAAAATGTTGAAGCTGAGGCTATCCTACTTTGGGCCCATCTTGAGGAAGCAGGATTATCTGGAAAAGGCAATACAGTAGAGCTGGAGAAGGTGGAAGTCAGTAGGAAAAAGGAAGACCAAATAAAAGTTAGGTTGACTCCCTAGGAACCCCAGACCTCAGTCTGCAGGAGTTGCAGGACATTTAGGAGATCACCCATTCATAAGAACATAAGAACATAAGAACATAGGAAGAGCCATGCTGGATCAGGCCAAAGGCCCATCAAGTCTAGCTTCCTGTATCTCACAGTGGCCCCACCAAATGTGTCCGGGAGCACATGACACTAATATCTGTCTCTTGATACCACTCCCCTGCATCTGGTCCTTGAAGTACCTGGTTTTTAAGCCTGGAGATGACACATCTCCCTCATGGTTTGTAAACTGTGATGGACTTTTCCTCCAGGAATCTGTCTAATCCCCTTTTGAAGGCATCCAGGCCAGATGCCATTACCACATCCTGTGACAGGGAGTTCCACAGACTAACAACACGCTGGGTGAAAAAAAATATTTTCTTTTGTCTGTTCTTACTCTCCCAACCCTCAACTTGAGTGGATGTCCCCTAGTCCTCCACCAAATGTGTCCTCTTGGAGGAGAGAGGGTTACTTCTCTCCCCATCACTACCACCACCAAATTTCTCATCACCACATCCTGTGGCAGGGAGTTCCACAGACTAACAACACGCTATATAATATAAAAAAGTATTATCTTTTGTCTGTTCTCACTCTTCCAGCCCTCAGCCCTCAAAAGGGTCTCATTAGGCAGAGGCAATGGCAAGGGAGGTGTTGGCCCTTTCTCCCTCCTCATGCCTTCAAGATCAATTCTTTCACGAATTTTTCAACATTCTTCCATCATGGCAGCAGAGAGTGAAGAGACAAGTTAGCAGGCAGATCCTGGTCACTTCCATTATTTGAAAGAACGTTCCCCATGACAGGTCAGTCCTGCCCCCTATTGTTACCATAGGCCAGTGGTAGCAAACGTTTGGCACTCCAGATGTTTTAGGGCACAACTCCCAGAATTCCAAGCCAGTATTGCCAATTAAAAAGGACTGTAGGGGCCGTGGTCTAAAACATCCGAAGTACCAAAGGTTTGCCACCACTGTCATAGGCCATAGGCAACAAATGGTAGAAAAGAAGAGCAGCAAGCTATAAAAGGGGAATGGTTGTCCTTCAGATGACTCTGTATGGACCAAAGGATGCTTGAGGTCAGTTATGCTACCTATCACCAATCCTGAAAAAAAAATACAACAGGTTGTGTTAGCTGATGGATTCTGGGAGTTTGACTCTACAAAAGCCACTTTTACAAAATCTGCTCTTGGGCCTTCCAAATGTATAAGAGAGAGGAGCCTTCCTTTAATTTGATTTATTTATTTTGTAAATCTCTAATACCTATTCTAATAGTCCCCCAAATATGGCTTATTCAATCTCTGCTTGCATCTTGATCCCTTGTTCTCTGACATTAAAAACCTTCATTATTTCACTCTTTCTCCCATAATATTGACTCCAGTACCTTTATCAACAAAATGTTCATAATAGTTCTTTCTTTACCATATCTTTAGTTTTCTTTAGGGCTAATTTATCTCATTATCAGATAGCATTGCCTGAAAAACCTCCGAAGATAATGATCTTTGATTCTGACTTCTCTAGGCTCCCATAAAAGCACATATAACACATCTCTGTGTGTGTGTATTTGTGTGCCTTTCAGTTGTGTTGGTTTGCAATCCTTACCCTTGCCATCCAGAGTCATCATCTTTTTCTGGAAATGATGCAACTAAGTGTCTGGGGGGTTCAGGTTTTGCAAGACCAAATCTAATGCTAGAGTTTGATCTGTTATTACAGTCCATAGTTGGGGATGTAGCTGGAATAAACACCCTTAACCAGTCTTACCATAACTGCATTAAAAAGGAACACACCAATCACATTTGATTTGAGAAGCTAAGCAGAGTGAGGAATTGTTAGAATCTAGATGGGTGACCAGTAAAGAACACACTGGATTGCCAGAGAAGAATCAGTCCTGAAACTGCCATTAAGGGTTGATAATTCTGGCTAGATGGACCAGTGGCTAACTCAGTATGAGACAGCTTCTCCTGTTCCATTCTAGCTTCAAAAGCTTGATTCTTGATTGTGCTCATCCAGACTCCAGGACACAATAAACTTCATAAACAGGTAGGCAGCAGCAGAAAAAAGAGGTAGCATTAATCATCCTGATTAATGAAAGTGTAAGCAACAGTATCAGTTCAATATTATAGAGAGAAAATCTACAGGTTAAGATTGTTGATTATATCAACAGAGACAATTTCAAATTATTTGTGGCAGAAGACAGAAAGAAGAAGAAGAAACTGGAAACTCAAATGGCAAGGCACACCAAACCTGTTTGATAATTCCATGTGGTAGTTATTTGTTTTATTTGATAAAAAAAGAAACTGGAATGTTTACAGAGTCTGGATAGCAAAAGAACCCTCTTCGAATTCTAAATAGAAATGGACTAAAATGACTTTGGCCATGTCATGAGAAGGCTCACTCAAATAGACAATAATATTAGGAAAAGATGTATGCAGCGGGGGAAAAGAAAGACTGATGAATATGAGATGGACTGGCTCACTAAAGGCAGCCACGCTTCTTTGTCTGCAAGAGATAATGCTCTGACAGGATCTTTTGGAAATAATTCACACATTTGCAATAATTTGGAAGCAACCTGATGGCACAGAACAACAACAACAAAGGCGGTTACTTCACATCTGTTTTGTCTCTATTAGTGTTGTGCTTAGGAGTGGTACAAAAATGTTACTTCACATCCTTCACGCAAATACTGAAATTTGTCTTGACCACGCCCCCGGAATGGGTGCTAAGCATGACAATAATGTACCTGGTACTGAGGTAGGGTTTTCCCTTGTCACTCTTTGTTCCAGCTTTCTGTTCTGAGACCAGACACCATGGAGTAACGAGTGTCATGCAACAAAACATTCGTCTCTCTCAGAAAACTGTGTCTGAGTTTTGCTTTTATGTTTTTTTGACTTTTCAGAAGTGAAATATCAAAAAAGAATTTTTAAACCCCTCCCAAAAAGGAAAAAGGAAGCTAGACAAATTCAGAGTTTGTCATGGTACAAGACTGTGAGGTAACACTTTTCACAAGACAAGTTATCATGCCCATGGGAACACTGAAACAAGGACAAAACCACGTGATCGCGACCAACGCTGTCACGGTACAAAACTAGTCGCGGAACAAAGAAGGACATGAAGTAACCACCAAAGAGAATCTGTAGGAAAGTTTCAGCAGCCTTAAGGAATGGTTGTTAGGATTCCAGTCAACATGAACACATGGACGGATATACACAAACATACATGCACACATACTCCTTCCTTCAATCAAAATGCAAATATCAGATCTGGATTGGTGAGGATTTTTTGCCAGGCCAGTGATAGAAAAAGAAGTTCACCAACTAATCTCTAGTATTTCTTAGGCTTCCAAAGTCTGGTATGTATTCAACAAAATATTGTGTGTATTAATTTCCATTGAAATATTAAGATCACCATTTGTTTGGTGCTAAGATTGCAACCCTACAATGTCTTGAGTCTAGAATGTATATCCCACAGAACACAATGGGACTTATGTCTGCATAAAAATACATAGGATTGAGCTACCCGTCTCACTGAATGCTTGTATGCATTTGATTGCATCTGAAATTCATTTGTGTTTTGCATAGCAATGAGACAAGCTGACTGATGGGGTTTGCATTGCTTTCTGACTGTGCCATGTTCAAGAAAAATGTTTCCTTCCTTCTTTCCTCTGAGCCTGCGGCATACTCTTACCCACACTGTCTGAATTCAAGTTTCTTTAATAGCATCAAGCAAATATTGTGTGAGCAATACACAAGACAGGATTAAAGAGTGAAACAGTTATGCCAAAAATCATGACAAAACTACATCTGGACACATCTGGGAACTAGGTACAATTCAAAATGCTAAGATTCAGGACAGCATAACAGGACTTAAGAACATAAAAACATAAGAAGAGCCATGCTGGATCAGGCCAAAGGCCCATCTAGTCCAGCTTCCTGTATCTCACAAAGGCCCTGCCAAATGCCTCTGGGAGCGCATGAGACTAGATACCTGTCTCTTCCTACCACTCCCCTGCATCTGGTCCTTGAAGTACCCTGGTTTTAAACCTGGAGATTACACATCTCCATCATGGATTGTAACCTGTGGTGGACTTTTCCTCCAGGAATGTGTCCAATCCCCTTTTGAAGGCATCCAGGCTAGATGCCATCACCACATCTTGTGGCAGGGAGTTCCACAGACCAACACCACGCTGGGCAAAAAAAAAATCTTTTGTCTATTCTCCCTCTCCCAGGCCTCAATTTGAGTGTATTCCCCTGTTGTGGTATTTTGTGAGAGGGAGAAGAGCGTCCCTCTATCCACTTTACTCATGCCCTGCATTATTTTGTACATCTCAATCATATCCCCCCTCAGGTGCCTTTTTTCCAGACTAAAGAGCCCCAAATGTTTTAGCCTTTTCTCATAAGGGAGGTGCCCCAGCCCAGTAATCATTTTAGTCGCTTTCTTCTGCAGCTGCTGAAATTTTTGAGAAGTGCAGTGACATTGGTTTGTCTGGATGCAGAAGAAGGAAATATATGTACCAATTGAGTAATGAATCTGGGGACAGACAGTAACAACGAGTAATTAGGTCTCATTTCGTAGGTGACTGTTTCACACATCTGGCGCATAAGTCCCATTTCGTTGTTCTTAAAAGTGTGAGCAGAGGACGTGCAAGGAAGCAGCATTTGCTCACCTTGCGCTCTTCACCATTCCTCTTATCTTGGAAAGCAGCAGCTTGAAGAAGGAAGGACAGCTTTATCTTTGTAAACAGCCCACATGAGACAAAATGTGAGCGAGAAAATGCACTTCCTGCTCATGGAAAGCTAAAGCAGCTTCATCATCCTTCATGCGGCAGTTTCTAACACTGGAAGGAATGATGCAGGAGTTGGGGCAAACATGCTGCCCCCATTACATAGGTAACAACTAGAGATGGGCACGACTTAGCGGTATTCCTGTTTCCGTTTCCGTTACTCGTATCCGTTACTCTACAGAAACGGAAACGGGAATTACTCCGCCAGAATTCGAGCTCGAACCGACGAATGAACAATTTGGTCTGATTTGTCGTGGTCGTTACTTGCACGCGGCGATCGTGCAATGCCAAGCGGCACAGAAAAAAAATTTTAAAGTAAAAAAAAAACCCGATTCCCGGTCCAAAATGGCAACCGCAGTTTTTTTTTGAAATCCTTGCCCAAAACCCCACCAAAGCACCACAGAAACATACGAAAGTTACCTATTTTAAATGCTTGATTTTTTACAGTAGCAGCAGTGGGTTTGTCTTGCCAAAATACGTCTCCGTTGATTTTATTTTATTTTTACTTAATTTATTTTTTTACACCTGCGCAATGATGGGCTGGCCATGGGATGGGACCATGCAAATTTTCGGAGCCATTCCACCAATCGCATGGCCAGGTTTTGACTGACACTTCTGGATGTGCCAGAGGGCATAAAAAGCCGAGGCAGTTCCAGTCTGTCACAGTCTGGGCTTGGATCTTGTGGAGGGTGGTCAGGGCTGGATTGCTGCGCTCAATCTAGTTTCGATTTCGCGGTCGCGGTCTCGGTCTCGCTAGGCAGGGAGGGAATTGAATTGATTTTAATTCGCAAAACATAATAATTTCTTTTATTCCCTGTGGGGAATAGCAACACAGTGTTTATTCTTTTTTGTTTTCTGCATTTTGAGGAAGAGTTCCGTTTTTATTTGCTTATATTTGCTTCAAGGGGAGGGAAGATTTGAGTGGGAGCGGTAGGGAGGGAGGTGCTGCGGATTTATTTTGAAAATATATTATTTTATATTACACTACCATACCATTTCTTTTGTATCCCAATTTCCCACCAAGTTCATTTACTTGGCCAAGGTCCTTTTACCCTGCGCCTACAGCTTTTTTGCTGCTGTTGCGATTGGGGTTTTGGAAGGGAATCCAGCAGCAACCCTATCCTACCCTAGTAGCAGCTTATAGTTTTATTCCATTTATTTTCTATTCTACAGTTTATTAGCAAGTGGCAAAGCAACAGCCAAGGTCCAGTACTAGTGCTTAGAAGGGGAGGTTGGAGGCTGTGGATTAAATTATTTTAAAAATATTATACAGAGTACAGACTGAGTAGGCAGAGTCTCCCTCGCCAACCAGTGCACTCCAATTTCTCAAACACATTTGTTGGCAACAAGGCTAGGGCACCTTCCTCTGTAGAACATTTTACAATTTCATTTTACTTAACACTCATAGATATTCTTTCACTTGTCCAACACCTCATTCATTTTTTTGCAGTCAGGCACTCAAACAAACATTTGTTGAAGGGGAGGCACCCAGCCACCTCTATAGAACTTTTTCTTCAATTACATCTTTGAAAAAGTTACATTCATCTTATTTACTGTGCATTATTTGTGAAAGTTGGGTGCTGCCAGATTTTGCAAACCCCTTGCTTCTATTAGCTTGGTTTTTGTGCAGTTGTAACTTACATCTGTGAAGAAGTTAAGTTACAGTTCTCCTAATTACACTTGCCCTGTGCATTGTGAAACTTGTTTGCCAGGATTGGCAAACCCCTTGCTTCTACTAGCTTGGTTTTTGTGCTGTTTTTGTGAGTCAACCTCACTCATTTACTCGCCAGTTTGCCACCAGTCTACATACACAATTACATTTTTGAAGAAGTTACATTTCTCTTTGTTACACTTGCCCTGTGCTGTGCATTGAGAGACTTGGGTGCCAGGATTGGCAAACCCCTTGCTCCTATTACCTTGTTTGTTGTGCTGCTGTTGTGAGTCCATCTCACTCATTTACTTGCCACCACAGTCTACATACACAATCCAATTACAACTGTGAAGAAGTTACATTTCTCCTAATTACAGTTGCCCTGTGCAGGGCATTGAGAGACTTGGGTGCCAGGACTGGCAAACCCCTTGCTCTTATTTCCTTGTTTGTTGTGTTGCTGCTGTTGTGAGTCCATCTCACTCATTTACTTGCCACCACAGTCTACATACACAATCCAATTACAACTGTGAAGAAGTTACAGTTCTCCTAATTACACTTGCCCTGTGCTGTGCATTGAGAGACTTGGGTGCCAGGATTGGCAAACCCCTTGCTCCTATTACCTTGTTTGTTGTGCTGCTGTTGTGAGTCCATCTCACTCATTTAGTTGCCACCACAGTCTACATACACAATCCAATTACAACTGTGAAGAAGTTACAGTTCTCCTAATTACACTTGCCCTGTGTAGGGCATAGAGAGACTTGGGTGCCAAGATTGGCAAACCCCTTGCTCCTATTACCTTGTTTGTTGTGCTGCTGTTGTGAGTCCATCTCACTCATTTACTTGCCACCACAGTCTACATACACAATCCAATTACAACTGTGAAGAAGTTGGGGTTCTCTTTGTTACACTTGCCCTGTGTAGGGCATAGAGAGACTTGGGTGCCAGGATTGGCAAACCCTTTGCTCCTATTACCTTGTTTGTTGTGCTGCTGTTGTGAGTCCATCTCACTCATTTACTTACAGTATATCTACATACACAATCCAATTACAACTGTGAAGAAGTTACAGTTCTCCTAATTACACTGGCCCTGTGTAGGGTCTAGAGAGACTTGGGTGCCAGGATTGGCAAACCCCTTGCTCCTATTACCTTGTTTGTTGTGCTGCTGTTGTGAGTCCATCTCACTCATTTACTTGCCACCACAGTCTACATACACAATCCAATTACAACTGTGAAGAAGTTAGGGTTCTCTTTGTTACACTTGCCCTGTGTAGGGCATAGAGAGACTTGGGTGCCAGGATTGGCAAACCCTTTGCTCCTATTACCTTGTTTGTTGTGCTGCTGTTGTGAGTCCATCTCACTCATTTACTTACAGTCTATCTACATACACAATCCAATTACAACTGTGAAGAAGTTACAGTTCTCCTAATTACAGTTGCCTTGTGCAGGGCATTGAGAGACTTGGGTGCCAGGATTGGCAAACCCCTTGCTCCTATTACCTTGTTTGTTGTGCTGCTGTTGTGAGTCCATCTCACTCATTTACTTGCACAGTTCCTTGGTGCTTTTCTTTACTATCACATTATACATTCCCTGGCCTGAGCCACAAGAAGTGAGAAAAATGAGGAGGGGTCGCACAGCTAGAGGGCAGGGGAGGGGGACCCCTACTAAGATAAATAGGGGCACGTTTCTGAGGGAAGGGACAGGAAGTAGTGCAGAAAGTGATACTGGTGCAACTCCCTCCCTGTGTAGCAGTGCCAGTGGCACAATCAGCACTGTGCCATCGTCTGTCACCGAGGGAAGCATGGATGAGGCATACCAAATCCCATCTTTGTTACCTGACAGCCCCACCCTTAATCAGCAAGAAGACAAGGGCTCTGATTCTGAAATGGCATCAGAATCAGAATCGGGCTCCTTGTATCTAAACATGCCAGATTCTGAGGACCTGTTGGCAGGGACAGACTTAAGGCAGGCTCCAGGCAGTGACGGAAGGAGCAGCCCTCTTTCCACCCAGAGTACCACCAGTGAGAGCAGTAGTACTACTCTACTTTCCCGGCAGGGCAGAGGCCACACCAGCACCACAGCAGCGGCAGCGGCAGGCAATAACAGAGGGGGCGTTACTTTCAGTAAGCCACGAGGGTGTCTCTGGGAGCATTTTGACAACAGCCCCCAAGACGCAAGGATGGCGGTGTGCAAGATATGCGGGGTGGTCTTGCGCAGGGGGAATGACCCCAAACACCTCTCCTCAAGTGGGTTGTGCAGCCATCTGATGAGGAAGCACCCTGGGACTCTGCCTGGAACCCTGTCAGGCCCTTGCTCTTCAGGGAGGAAGAGAGGGGAAGAAGGGTTAGAGAAAGAAAAACACAGCTCCGCTAGTGAGAGTGGGAAGAGGCAGGCCACTCTGCAGGAAGTGGGGCTGTTGGGTGGGACTTTTGTCAGCCCGCGAAATAGGGCCAAAGCACAGGAGACCACCACTCGAGTGGTGGGTGAAATGGTGGCCATGAACAGGTTGCCCCTCTCCTTTGTGGACTAATCAGGCTTCAGGCACCTGATGAAGCACATGGCACCATGGTACGAGACTCCATCCCGGCGTACCTTCAGCAGGCGGGTGATTCCCTCCCTTTATGAGTCTGTCAGGGACAGGATCCGGGCCCTGCTGCAGGCGGCCAGAGGGAGGAAGATCCACTTCACTTCCGACCTCTGGACCGGTGGGCACCACGGATACCTCTCACTGACGGCTCATTGGTGGCAACCCAAGGAGGTCCTGGAGCCCCGGTCAGCCCATGAGCAGCTGCAGGGGGAGGCACAAGGCAGCACCCCAAGAGGGTATAGGGTGGTGCTTCTCCAGGCACAAAGCATGGAGGACAACACCACAGGGATCAACATTGCTGACGTTCTCAAGACAGCAATGTGAGAGTGGGGATTGGGGACAGAGGGACAGGTCAATCGTGGAGTCATGGTTACAGGCGCGGGCCGTAACATGACCAACGCGGTTCTTGGGGCAGGGTTCCAGGGCATCGTGTGCGCAGCACACAAACTGCATCTAGTGGTGGGCGATGCCATTGGCCTGGGTGCACCAAAGGACTCCTGCAGTGAGGGGACCAGGGAGACCAGGGCCTTGCTGGACAATTGTCGGAAGATCGTGGGGCACTTCGCTCGCAGCGTCAAGGCAGCCAGGATGATGCGTGAGAGGCAGGCGGAGACGGGCCGACCGGAGCACGTCCTGATCCAGGACGTGACCACCTGGTGGAACTCCACCCACGAAATGGTCAAGCGTCTGGTGGAGCAGAAGGAAGTGGTGGAATACATCATGTCAACCACCCCATTCCTGCATGAGGGGAGGGAATTGGACCTTGGTGCTACTGAGTGGCTCGCCCTCTCCCAGATGGCGGGTATCCTGCAGCCTTTTGAGGAGACCACCCACGTCCTCAGCAGCTACAACGCCAGCCTGGGCCACGTTCTCCCCCTGGTCAATGCCCTTCGCCAACGCCTAGAGACCAGTATCCGGGAAGAAGGCAATCTTCTCCCTAAGAGCAGGGCATTGGCAGACAGGCTGTTGACCGGCGTGGATCAACAGCTTGGCCCACTATGAAGGGAAAAGGTGAACCAGATGGCCTGCCTGTGCGACCCTCGCGTCAAGGGTTCCCTGGCGGCCAGCACTGCCGAACTGAAATCCTGGAAGATGGAGCTATGCCGTCAAGTCAGGGCTGTCTCCGATGAGGGCCAGGCATTTCAGAGGGCACACGGAAGCCAGAGCGATGCTGAGGAGGAGTCCTCTCAAGGATCCACATCCCTCTGTACTCCAGGAGCGTTCACCCAGAGACCAGGTTCCGTTCCAGCAGCCAACTACCTGGCCTCTGCCCTAGCCATGGCAGTTTCCTCCTCAGTGGAGGCAAGGGAGGAAGAAGTAGCAGACCTCGCTCAGACCATGGTGAAGGAGTACATGGCCGAGCCCCTCCAACCCCTCAGCTCGGACCCACTGCACTACTGGGCCAGAAAGGCAGACCTCTGGCCCGCTCTTTCAACTCTGGCATTGGACCTCTTGTCTATCCCACCCACCAGTGTCCAGAGTGAGCATGTCTTCTCCCACATGGGAGATGTCCTGAGGCCGCGCCACTGTCGCCTGGACCCGGAGACGGTGGAAAGGTTGACTTTCATCCGCTTCAACCTTTCCACCTTGGGATTACCCCAACACTCCAAGAACTAAGTTGCTGCCTGTAACCTAACCTCCTGCCTGCAATCCTCCATGCCCGCCTGCAAGCCTGCCTGCCTCCCCTTGGCCCTACGAGCCTGCCTGCCTGCCTGCCTGCCTGGCCCTGTGACTACCTGCCGACTCCAGTGCCTAATGCCTGCCAAACTGCCCTGACTGCCTGCCTGCCTGCCTGCCTGCCTGCCTGCCTACCTGTATGGCCTCTCTCAAACCAGGCACACTCAAAGTGTATTTGGATAGGGTCTGTTAGTATTGGCCCAATTTTTCTAGCCCTGGCCTGTCTCCAAATCCAGGCAGGGCCACTCAAAGTGTCGTTGGAAAGGGTCTGTCTGTATTGGCCCAATTTTTCTAGCCCTGGCCTGTCTCCAAATCCAGGCAGGGCCACTCAAAGTGTCATTGGAAAGGGTCTGTCTGTATTGGCCCAAATTTTTCTAGCCCTGGCCTGTCTCCAAACCAAACAGGGCCACTCAAAGTGTCATTGGAAAGGGTCAGTATTGGCCCAATGTTTCCCGCCCTGGTCTGTCTCCATACCACTCAAAGTGTCTTTGAAAAGGGTCAGTATTGGCCCAATGTTTCCCCTTTTGCCATGGCTGGTCTGAGAGAGACCCTAATACCTGCCTTCCTTGGTGCTTCACACTGTTCCCTGGGGTTTAGGCGCCAATCTGCTAACAAAGTGGTGAGGAAGCACTTTACAACAACCTACCTCAAAGACTGAGTATCAGGGGGCAAGCTCCCCTCCTTACAGCCTTAAAGAAATAGACCCACCCAGTTCTCCTGCTTCCACTCTGTCTCCTTGGTTGCCAAAACCCGGTCTCCTGGGGTGGCGATAGAAACTCTGCCTGCCAAGGCGGAAACAATCCTCCCTACTGGCACTTTGGCTTAGTGCCTTCCCAATCCCTAGCCTTGGAGGATGGTATCCTCTAAGCATGCGCCTAGGCTACACACACATACCTGTAAGCCAGACTAGATGCTTCCCTGCCTGCCCGGCCCTCTGCCAACCTGCCTGCCTGTCAGACTCCACCAGTCCCGGCTTTGAGCATGCCTTCAAGTTGCTTCTCATTCAACCTCCTCCAGTCTGCCCTTCTGGCCTCCCAGTCCCATACTTTGTCATCTGGTCTGGTCTGTGAACCACTAAGAAGGGCTGTGGAAAGGGAAAGACAGGAGCTCCGCTTCTAGTGGGAAGAGGCAGGCCTCTCTGCAGAAAGTGTTGCCGCTGTATGGGAGTTTTGTCCGCCTCCGCTACCGCTAATTTTCACTCTGAGCTGCAATGCACTGTGAAGGGAGGGACAAGGAAGCCTCCAGGCTTGGTGCTTGGTGGATACTCTGACGCACACTGACTGTGTGAGTCTGTAATTCACACAGACCTAGCTCTGTCTCCTCCGCCACTCTTTCCACTGGGCTGCCAGCTGTGGCTCACAAAGAAGGGAAACGTCCTTGTTGTGTGTGCGTACTCCTGTCTGAAAGTCCCCTGTGTGGATCTTGGTGCTGTGCTGTGTGACTCATTGTGTGCACACTCAGTGCTTAAACATTTTATAATCATTTCTGCCCTAACCCCGGAACAAAGGCTGCCGGACAAGAAAAGTTACTGGTTGCAAATCTAGGTTGTGATTGATGATGATGATGATTGAGTTATGGGAACACTCTTCAGGAACAGCTGGTGGTGGGCTTAGGGTTAGGGTTAGGGGGGATGTTTAGGCCTCCGCTACTCTGTCCTCTGGGCTGCACCACACTGTGTCTCACTAAGAAGGGCTGGAGTGGAATGTACTTGCGCGTACCACAGTTCTGCACAATAATCGTTTGTTTCTTAGAAATAGAAGAGCCTTTCAGGAGGAAGTTCCAGGCTTGGCTCTTGGAGTTGTGGAACTGCTGTGATTCACTACGAAGGGCATGGAGATGGAATGCCGGCACGGCAGTTAGGAGCAGTCTACCAGCACACAGCTGGGAAAGAAAGTCAGAAAGCTTGGCTTGCTGTCCTTTGGAAGCCTGTGTGGTCAAAGACTCAGACTCACTCTAGCTCTGTGTCTTCTCCCTGCCTGACTGTCAGGCTTCCCCCACTTCCGGCTTAGAGGAGGCCTTCCAGCCACTTCTCCTTCAATGGTCCAGTTAGTGCTTCAAGTTCAGCCCTGTCGTCACTGCCCTCAACTTGCCCATGCAGCAACCACGGCTGCGCCCGCCTCTTGGCGGAAAACCACTTGAAGACCAACTGTAACAGTGCATTCACTCATCAACTATTTTCTTTAGAAGAACTGGTGGACTCGATCATCCCACATTGGGGGGGGGGTTCTTCACGCAGTCTAGGTTGGGAAATCCCTTGGCTGAGGGAGGGGCAATTCGGTGGTTCTCCTTCAACCCCCTGTAGTCTGGCCTTCTGGCCTCCCCTACACTTCACTCTGGGTTGCACACACTGTGCCTCACAGAGAAGGGCATTGTGCTTGTGTGCTAGAAAACAGCCGTGGGGTGGGCCCGTGATTAGGCAGAACTCTGCCTTGCTCTCCTCAAGGTGGTTGCGCAGCCACCTCATGCGAAAGCACCCTTGGACTCTGCCTGGGACAGTGACAGGACTCTGCAGGAAGGAGTGCCACAGTGTGGGAGTGTTGTCAGCCTCCGGACCGCCAATTAGTCTTCAGTGGGCTGCCATTGCCATACACTGTGGCTCACAAAGAAGGACAACTTACTGCCGTGCTGGTGGCCCTCTGTCACCTTACAAATAGGACAGTTTATCAGAAAGTTCAAGGCTTGGCTCTTACAGTTGTGGGGAATGTGATTCACTGCGAAGGGCATGCCACTGGGATGCAATGCACTGACTGTGGCTCTCAGTGAAGGGAGGGAGCAAGGAAGCCTCCAGGCTTGGTTCTTTGTGGGTACTCTGACTCACACAGACAGTGAGCCTGTGGTTCTCAGGCCTACTGTCTTCCGTGGACTGCAAAGCTATGTCTCACTGAGAAGGGAACATGGCTGTGCTGGCCTGCTAGGAGTTTACGGGGAAAGCAGCACACAGCTGTGTAGGAAGACCCTTTGGCTTGCAGTCCTTTTTTCAGAGTGGTCTCAGGCCTCAGAGTCAGACACCATGTGGACTCTGCTTTTCCACTGGGCTGCCAACTGTGGCTCACGAAGAAGGGAAGCCTGCGTAGGCGTACATAACAGATTGTCGGAAAGGTGCAGCCTGGCCCTTGTTGGTGGATGGATACTTGGAGTCACTGACTGTGAGTCTGTGAGGGAAGGGTGACTGTGTTCCATTTGCTGCAACCCACTGTGGCTCACGAAGAAGGGCAGTCCTCCTCAGGCCATTTTGCTGGGAGAGCTTCCTGGCAATAATCCTCCCTACGGAGGCCCTGTGGCCTCAGACTCAGGCTATGTGGCCTCCTCCAGCCACTCTTTCCTCTTGGATGCAAAACACTGTGGCTCACAGTTGTGTGCAGCACGCACTCCAGTAGTTTCTCTGACAGTTCCAGGCTTGGCTTTTGGAGTTGTAGGAGCTGGGATTCACAACGAAGGCCATGGCCGATTGCTGGCCCAGCATTCAATTACTCCAGCTTGTGGCCTCCGCCACTCTTTCCTCTGGGATGCAAGACACTGTGGCTCACTAAGAAGGGAAGAGTAGTTGGGTGCCAGCACTCCAGTAGTTTCTCTGACAGTTCCAGGCTTGGCTTTTGGAGTTGTAGGAGCTGGGATTGCAAGACACTGTGCCTCACAAGGAAGGGAAGAGGACTTGGGTGCCAGCACTCCATTAGTTTATTGCAAAGTTGCAGGCTTGGCTCTTGGAGTTGTGTGGGAACCAACTGTGATTCACAAAGAAGGGCATGGTAGTAGACTGCCGGGCCGGCAGTTAGCAAGTCTACCAGCACACAGCTGGGGACTTGGGGAGGAAGAGTCAGACTCAGAATGTGGCTTGCTGTCCTTTTTGCAGCCTGTGTGGTGCCAGACCAAACTCAAGGTGATTGGCCTCCTCTGCCAGTCTTTCCTCTGGGCTGCAAGACGCCGTGTTTCACACTGAAGGGGGTTCCTGATTTGAACAGAGTTCGTACGTACAGCACCACCAAGACTTAGTCAAAAAGTGACATGTGGTGGACGGTGGTGCATCACAGGCAGTGTGGTGCCAGACCAAACTCAAGGTGATTGGCCTCCTCCTCCAGTCTTTCCTCTGGGCTGCAAGACGCCGTGTTTCACACAGAAGGGGGTACTGATTTGAACAGCGTTCGTGCTACATACAGCACCACCCAAGAGTTTGTCAGAAAGTGCCATGTGGTGCATCGCAGGCAGTGTGGTGCCAGACCAGACTCAAGGTGATTGGCCTCCTCCGCAACTCAGTCCTCTGGGCTGCAAGACACTGTGACCCAAGGCCAGTGGCATTTAAATTCCTGTCATGCCATTCAGCTCCATCCTTTTTATACTGGAGCTGGCAATGAGCCTGCCACACTCTGGCACTGTGCTGTGGTGCTCTCATACTCTGCCTTGTGGCCTGGCCGGAGTGGCCGCCCTTACTCTGGCCTTATGGACGCATCGACCAGAGATAGTCCTCCTCCTTGTATAGCCTAGTGGGCTGGGCTGTGGGCTGTAAAACTTAAGTCAGAGAAACCCAGAGCCCTAACCCATTCCCATCCCTACCAAAACTATTCCTGGCTGTAGCTACTAGCTAGGTACGTATCTTAACCACCTCAGGCTCTAACTGCTAATGTTTTTGTTGACCATGACCAAAAGCAGGGTTGCATTGGCTTTGGCTTTATTGCTTGTCCTTTAAGTGTGTGTGACTTTGACTGTGAATGTGAAGTGAAGGCAGAAGGACCTTGGTGATGGGGGGCCAATTTGAGAGGAGTAGAGGAGTAGACCCCTCATCCAGATTTGGGGAGGAACGGAATGTCTGTTTCTCCTGCTGCCTCTGAGAGAGGTGGAGGGGAGATGGGATGGATTCAAAACCAAACAACAAAAAAGTACAACAAACAGGCCATCAGCCAGACCAAGGTGGCTGGCTGGTTCAGCATCAGCAGATGCAGCACAGCAGACCAAGAGGAAAAAAAAGAAATGCAAATTTGTTTCTGCCCCACTTTGTTTGCTTAGGATGCACTAGCCTTGTTGTGCAGCAGCAAGTCCATCACCCAGGCAGGTTTAAACTGTATTTCGCCTGCTCATTTGTGGGACCCACGTCCACCCGCCCGCGCGCCCGCGCGCCCGCCCACGCGCTAGCCACTCCCCCTGCCGCTGCCGCTGCCGCCACCCATGCATGTACCCCCGCGCCACCGCTGCCCGCGCTGCGCCCGCAAGCCGCGCCCGCAAGTCTTGGTCGGACGTCAGAAATGGAAACAAAAAAATGAAAAAACAAACCAACTAATTTTTGTGAATTTTCGCGAAAAACGGAGATGACCCGAAAAGGAACTGGCCCGACTAATGACAACTCAAAAAAAATTTTTTTCAAGTCGTGCCCATCTCTAGTAACAACTGAAGAGGGCTGTTGTATCATTTTGGCTCACACACACACAAAAAAATCAGTGTATGACAGGTTAATTAAATAAATAGCATGTTTTCATTTGTGGTTGTGTATAGTGTGTTGATAGCTGCCTACATGCCCTAAGCATATCTGATCTCTCCTGATTTTGGAAGCCAAGCAGGGTCGTCCCTGGTTAGTACTTGGATGGAAGACCACCAGGGAATACCAGGTGCTGTAGGCGCCTGGAGTAGGACCTGGCAAGCTACTCCAGTATTCCTGCCAAGAAAACTCCACGGACATGGAGTCACGAAGAGTCGGTCACAACTGTAATGACACAACACACACACATAGTGTGTTGCCCACACGCACAATGGAGGCTAGGACTCCTAGGAAGCACTGGGTCAAGAAAGGATGCTTTATCGGATGCGATAAATGACTCACAATGCAAGATATATGGAAGGATGCTTGTCTTCATGAAGGAAATGTTGATGCTCTGTGATTACTGAGCTGAATGAAAAACCAGGAGAACAAATGACATCTGAGACTGATGGCAAGACAAGAATGTTTGAGAAATAAGTTAGTTAACATGGAGGCCTCCCTTGGGTGTGTGTTTGTGTGTGTGTTTAATATTAACACCTAATCATTAGTAGCAAGACAGTCAGTGGAGAGGCATTGGTATTGCAAATGAACATTGCAAGGAATATTACAAAGAACTCCGGGGGGAAACAGAACAAAAACTGGTCGTTCTCCTGTCTTCTTCATAGCATGCAGATTGCTGTTATACTTGCATTCTTGACCTCTGCCTTGTTACTTGACTACTGTATGCATGTTTAAGTAGCAGGATAGACTTTGAATCTGACCTTCTGGCTTGACCTTCAGACTCACTCTGACCTACACTTTCCATCTGGCATTTCGGCTCCGCCCCAGCCTTGGTTTTCTGGCTTGGATTCAGTTGCAATTCAGTACAGTCTGCCCAAAGCTACAAGTTATGCAGGACAGCCTGCTGAGAAATTCTGGGAGTTACAGTTTTTAAAAAACTAACTTTTCTGCACTCTGCTCTGTTCTGCCCAAACCACCAGCCACTTTTCTCTGTCAACCAGGTGCATCACTACCTACAGTATGAATAAACATGGAATGAGCATACATAGAATTACCATGTGCAGCTCTGCCTGTAGTGGTAATGGATGCTTTCATCTCAGTGGAGGCTGGGCCACACCTTACATAATGTGCAATAGGCATAGGAGTTTTGGATTTCTATCTATCTATCTATCTATCTATCTATCTATCTATATCTATCTATCCCTTCCTTCCTTCCTTCTATCTATCTATCTATCTATCTATCTATCTATCTATCTATCTATCTATCTATCTATCTATCTATCTATCTATCTATCTATCCCTCCCTTCCTTCCTTCCTTCCTTCCTTCCTTCCTTCCTTCCTTCCTATCTATCTATCTATCTATCTATCTATCTATCTATCTATCTATCTATCTATCTATCTATCTATCTATCTATCTATCTATCTATCTATCTATCTATCACTATAGCTGCCAGATTTCAGCAGAAAATCTCCCAGCTAGAATGCTGGCAGCTTTAGCCAAACAAACCACATTTCCAGAAGATTATTTGTTCTTTGCCAAGGATGTACTGTATCTGAAGCAACAGCCATTAAAACATGAAGGACATGGATTTGAGCCTTCTAAGCTCTATGGTAATAACAAAGCATAAGGGGATCGAAGTTTCTCTCTTCATTGGGCTCTGTAGAACATGTCTCTCAATAATGACTATCCCGTTTACCCAAAGCTGGCTGGATAGCTCAATGTGTTAGGTATTTGGCTGCCATGTCAGAGGTAGGAAGTTCAATTCCTCACTGCGCTTCCTAGGAAAAGAGTCACCCTGTGTAGACTTGGGCCGTCACTTCACGAAGAACTTCTCTTCGCAGCGTGATTGCCTTCGCTATGAATTCGAAGGCGGTCACGTGATAGTCACGTGGTCTCCATTCGCCCCCACCCCTCTTTCCGTGTCCTCACCGGGCGAGGTTTTAGGGTCGAATCCAGTAGTACTTCACGTGCTCCCTTCGCATTCGGAAGCTTACTTGCAACGTCCGGTTTCTGCTTTCTTTTATTTTTAAAAAAAAATTACCAATCGATGCATCAATACCCGGCTGTCATTTGCGGTCAGAGGACTTGTGGGCGGCCATCGTGTTTCCCTTAAGCAGAGCTGCTGGGTTGGTTTTTTTGGGGGCGGGGCGGGGAGAGGCTTCTCTCAGCTTCATCACCCTGTGTGCCCCGCCGCCGCTCTGGGTGGGGGCGCGCGGGGTGTCTTGCAGCGGCAGCAACACCCCCTCCCCCTCCCTCTGCGGAGCCCTTCGCCATCCCTTGCCAGCGGAGGGGCTCTGCTCACGTCACCCGGGACGCTTGCCCCCTCTGTTGCCCCTGCCCCGTGTACAGAAGGCAAGATCAAAAGAACGGGTTAAGAAATATCTATGCATCGGCATTTCGGAGAAAAAGTAAGTTAAAAAAAAAAAAATAAATATACTTTTTAACTGGGCCACACGTGAATTTGGATACGAAGCGGGATGCGGCGAGGAGATTCCCGGCCTCCGGCAGGGGGAATCCCGCCCGCTTGGAGCACGGTTTAGGGCGTGGTCGGGCGTGGTCGGGGTGGCGCCGCATCCAAAATGGAGGATCGGCGGACAAAAGGATGCGCGCAGAAATCCAGAAGAAGTAACGGCCTTGGATGAGCTGCACAGGCCCAGGATGCTTCCAGAAGAAAGGGATCTGAGTATCCTTTACCTGGAAAACCTGGAAAAGGGCTACCATAGGTGAGAATTAACTTGATGGCACACAATTAATTTGATGGCACCACTTCTACAACTAATCACCTCTCCCTCCTCTTCCCCCTCCCTTATCCACCAATGAACATCTGGTATGAAATGTATATCTCATCACATATTATATTACACACCTCATTCTGCTGCTTTATGTCTGAAGAAGTGGACGTGTCCACGAAACGTTACATTAAAATATGAATGTTAGTCTTTAAGGTGCCACATGTTTTGTGTATTTTGTTTTGTTTTGTTTTTCTTTGACAGTTAATTCACGTCCTTCCTCGTTCCGAGATTACATTCATTTCATGATAATGTTGTTCATGGTCACGTGGTCTTGTCCCAGTTCTGTCCCTGTTTCAGTTTACCCACAGGCATGATTGATGGTACTGTGACAACTGTTACTTCACATCCTTGTTTCATGACAATTACTGAATTTTCCTGGATTCGTTTACCCCCCTCTTTTTTTTTTTTTGGCCTGGGCTTCCGTTTTTCGATATTTTGAATCTCTGCAACTTTGCCTTTAATGTGTTAAGCGGCAAAACTCCCAGTTTCATGCCTTCTTCCCTCTCTACGCCATTGGGATTGTACTGGAGAATGCAACTTCACACTCCTGCCACTGGAGAATGCGTGTGTTCGCGTGACAAGCGTTACTTCACGGGCACTTGTCTTGAAACAAGAACCGAGACAAGACTATTCCCAAGGCCAGGGAGAGGTATGTCTCATCACTCTCTGTTCCCGGTTCAGGGGGTGTGGTCAGGATGAACTCCCACCATCACACAATGGACGTGGAGTAACCTTTTTTCGTACTGGTCCCAAGCGGGACAGTGAACCG
This sequence comes from Phrynocephalus forsythii, assembly GCA_029282475.1. Taxonomy (NCBI): domain Eukaryota; kingdom Metazoa; phylum Chordata; class Lepidosauria; order Squamata; family Agamidae; genus Phrynocephalus; species Phrynocephalus forsythii. The sequence goes on along the minus strand of JAPFRF010000003.1, from coordinate 105,945,402 downwards.
CGATGAGAGGGACGTGAAGTAACTGTCTTTGATTTTTGCCTGCAGCTCTTCAAAGGACTAACATGGCTACCCTGTTTGAAATTTCTACTATTCCCATGCAGCTTAGAAAGCTCCAGTCTTATTCTTCTCCCTGTTTTGATGGCTGTCAGTGCAGACAGAGGCTTGGCAAAGAACAGGTGTGCATCCTAAAACTCCCTGAGAACTTGACAGTTTTTGATACCAGTATTTTAACTGGGGAAAATTCCTGCTGAATTCTGGTAACTGTAGTAAAAATAATAATAATCCAAAAATCTAGTGCCCATGTAGCATTCGTGAGAAAATGATTCCTTTATAGTATTGTCATTCATGTTGGCTTACTGCTTAGATCCTTGGAGTGAGACCTGGGAGATCCAGGTTCTAGCTGTCACTGAGTCATGTGCTCACCTAGGGGACCTTGAGTCAGTCCCTGCCCGCTTCTCATACTGATCTCCCTTGTAGAGTAGCTGATATTCCTGTGACAATAAAGGGAGGATGAGGAAAAACCTGTGCAGCAGCTCGAGCTCAATGGTGGAAAGAAGGAATGGAAAAATAACTAACTAAATAGATAAATAAATCACATTTAGATTTAAGGGGAAATAATTATTATCCTGCCCAAAGGGGAAGGGATTTTGCTTATGACAGTCATATCCAACTTTTACTTTATCCTCCTCCTCCTCCTCCTCCTCCTCCTTTTCATCATCAATTGGTGATTTTAAATTAGAAGCAGGACAATGGATCCTAATGGCCATCTTAGATTTGTTGAACTGGAGGATGAATGGGGATTTCAATGAAGCGCTGGAGAAGACAGCCATGCTATTTATCATTTTTTATTTTTAAGGTGTTCTGTTGCAGTGTTGGTTGACCCAAATTAGCAGGTTTATTGTATGGAGATGGCACTGCCTAGTTTAGGTAGGTTTTCATTGGGGTTTCGGAGCATTTTAAAGACATGTTCAGGTAATTTGTAGGCAGAACAGAATGAGCAATGACAGGAGAAGGTTGCTTGCTTGATGATTGTTCTAGCTCCTTCGCAACAACAGGGTGTGCAAAAATTATATTTATTTTAAAAAGTGAGATTTTTTATTTTCTTTTTTAAAATTAATTTTTAATTTTCTTTATTGACACATCCACTTAAAATGATATATAAATAAATGAGTGGAATTCTTCAGCCCTTGGTTAGTTGATCCAAAATGGAAGATCTAAAAATCCACAGTATTTTTAAAAAAGCAAAGCAAAGTGTTCTGCTTATATACCGCCCCATAGTGCTTAAAGCATTTTTGGGCAGTTTACAATTTAATTATGCAGGCTACACAATGCTCTCCTCCCCAGCACGCTGGGTACTAATTTTACTAACCTTGGAAGGATGAAAGGCTGAGTCAACCATGAGCTGGCTACCAGGAAATGAACCCCAGCTTGTGAGTACAGTTTTTGCTGGAATACAGCAATTTAGCTACTGCACCACAAGACTCATCTATGAGTATTTACATCTGCCCCCCATACTGGACTAAGTATGTGGCAATATGTACAATATATCCTTTATCCTATTTTATTTTTCCTTTCCATCTTGTAAATACATTTGTCTCTATATATCCCCATTCGTATCTCCATATACTTCTAGTCCTTCTCAGACTCCATGAAAATAATATGCTCAATCAATATAATGTACGTAATATACACGTTGCATTCTTCCATTCTTTGTGGTCCCTTTACTGCTACAGGGGCAGTTGGTGCAGAATAAACATGGAATTCTTGATCATGCCTTCAGGCATGGGTAGAGGTTTCAGATCACATTAGTAGGAAGTAATCTGCTCTGCCCTCAACCTTAATGGCCTAAGCAGCACCAGATTTGATGGTGCTTCATCAAGCACAAGGACACCATTTTTTCTGGAGACAGTAGAATTACGGAAGAGAATTCAGGACTGTACTAGAGCTATACCGAAGGAGAAGAGGCTACTACAAGTCCATCACTTTGAGTGAGTGGCACCCACAAAATATATTCTTTTTTTCCTGCAATTTTTGTTTCCACTGAGGACATGTTCCAGAGTTAATTTCTCTCAACCAAACTGATTAAAAGGCCGCAGCAATTCCCCTGTGACCAAATATTGACTTGCCCGTGGCTTTTCGATTTAGGGGAAAGGCAACTAAAGGAAAACATAATATAGAGGCAAGAAATGATGCGCAAAAAGTGGCCAGAGAGGAGCTATTGTTCTACAACAGCCCTGGGCCATTCCCTCAAGGCGAAGGGTTGAAAATTCAATGATGCAGCTAAGTCAGACCCATGTGCTTGGGCTTATTTGTGTCATGTGGATGAAGGGAGGTGTGGCACATGGAAGTCACAGTGCATGGGCCTATTGCACAGGTTCTAGGAGTGTCACAAGGCTCATGGGTCTGTGTGGAAACTCCCCGTGGGCTGGTGGAGGGCCTAAGTGCTATAGAGAAGAATGCACTGCCTTCAAAACCTAGAAACACTGATGACAGCCTCTGCAGCAACGGGACACATTCTGGTTAGGGGTAGGGCTTTCCTATTTGAACAAAAGGAGGGGAACCACAATTTGTTTTCAGTTCTTTGTTGGTTCTTGAAAGGGGACCTCTTAGTCATAATAATTTGCATTAACGAAAGTGCTTTGGAGGGGGTAGGAGATTGTCTGTGTTACTCTTTTTTATTTAACCTTTCTTTCACCCATTGTCAAATTGCTTGGAATTTTTTTTATCCCATGGCATTGCCAGGGCTGCCGTCAACAGCCAATCAGAATGCCTGGGTGGAGAGAGGAAATTTTGAAGCACTAAAAAGGCTTGGATTGGTTGGAACCCAGTGGGAGCGCTCTTTCTTTGTTCCACCCATTCCCAGTAGGTTTGTAAGCTCCTGGTGCTCTCCACTTTATGCTGCTTGGCAACCTGGCTGTGGCTCCATCTTGGATCCTTTCCTCATCCCCCTCCCCCTTGAAAAAAAATATATATATGCCAGTCTGCCTAACCATGGGATGGCTTTCTTCAGTACCCGAGGGTAGCAGGATATCTTAAAGAATGGGGAGGGGACCACGCAGCACACAGCTCTCTCCTCCAGCACCCTGACACCACCTCCGAAAAGATGCTAACCTTGCTGCACCAAATGATAGGATCAGACCTTTTCTGTCTTATAACAATTTAATGCACCGCCCGGTTAAATCAAAATGCTCGCCTGTCTGCATCCACACATTGATTTGTTCTCTTTGCTTTCGTAGGCAGCAGCTCTACAGGCTGCATTTTAGTGGATCCTTAAGGTGCTTTTGTGATACTTGTTTAATATTCATTATAAATGATCAGATAAGTGCCCACACTGGAAATGCCAGACTTTAAAGCAGTATCTATTTCTCCAAAACAGGCAGCACCGCTGTGATGTTTCCCAGGCTTCTTCCCAGAAACAAATTCTTCTGTTTTCTGAGGCACTACGCATTTGTAGGTTATAAAATTCTCCCTTCCACCTTATTGGGTGAGAAGAGGAGAATAAGAAAGCAATAAAACGGTCATAAAATTCCTTGTCTTCAACCACTGTCTTGATATAGTGACATTCCCCATAGGGGAAGGGGGTGGCAAGTGTTGTTTTTTTCACTGCTGTGGGACATTTTAAAAGAATAATTCTTTTTTGGACAACAACCACCTTCACATGCACACAGAAAAATCTGGTTTTTGTGTAAAAACATACTGTATATTTCATTTGTACAAGAAATGCGTACAAGGTTTTCTCTTCAAAATGCAGAGTTTCCTGCACAAAAGGCAGATGTTTTTTGTGCAGAACACTCCTTGCAATGTTTCATAGGAAAGAAACCAAAAGTGAACAATGTGCAAACCACCTCTTAATCTCAGTCAGTAAGTGAGGGGGGGGGGGCTGTTGAATTTCTTTTGTTCCCATCTGCGTGAACTAAACATATGAAGATTTATGTCCATAACACAGAAACCTTCCTTAGAAAATTACCATCAACTACAGAAGGCCGTTCAATGGCCTTTGACAAGCAAACATCTAAAATTTTCAAGGAAATGTAATTTTTATAACATAGCACCATAACACTCTAACATGCCTGTTAGAGTATGCAGATCTATAGTCTCAGAATGCAGTATGTCAATCACACTGATCTGACTTACTATTGGTCTGTCTATACTAACACTCTTTTATGCCCCTCCTTTCTGAAAGGTTTGTTGGTTAAACAGACAAGAAAATGACAGTTTTAATCTCTCCTCATGGCTGTTGAGATGGAGAGTCTTACCTTCATCGATACCATCTAACTTTAGGGGATGGTGTAACAAGTATAGGGACATTCCTCAATACGGACAGTTTAATGTGCAATATGTATTTGTTTTCTATTTAAAGTTTAATAACAGAGATGTGGATGAAATGAACTTTTAGTTCCTTTTGTTATTTGTTATTCATTTTATAACAAAACAAATAACAAACCCCAGAGTGGATTTAGAATGAAACAAACCAAACTGAAAAAAATTGGTTCGGTTTGGTTCATTTCGTTAATAGCAGCGTCAGAGATGTCTCCTACCTGGTGCTGGTCCTTCCTGGAGGACCGGTCTTCCTGGCTGCAGGGAGGGGCGACCGGGGGGGGGGACTGACTGGCCCGCGCTACAGCTGTAGCACAGGCCATGTGGTTGGCAGTAAAAAAAATTACAATAAAAATGAAATAAAAAAATAAAAAGGAGTGCCGACCTGGCCCCAGGGGTGGCTGGGGTGGCACCCTAAAATAAAGAAATAATATAAAGAATAAAACCAGTGCTGACCTGGCCCCAGGGGCCACGTCGTCGGTGCTTGAAAAAAACAACAAACCCTGATCTGGCATACAGGCCTGGTACCGGCCCATGAGTACCGGACATGGCCCATGGGCTGCAGAACCGGCCTTTGAGCTGTGGAACTGACCCATGGCCAGCAAAAGGGAAAAAAGCTGACCGGCCCACGCTATAGCTGTAGCACAGGCCACATGGTCGGCAGTAAAAAAATACAATAAAAATAAATCAAAAACAAAAAGGAGTGCCAACTTGGCCCCAGGGGTGGCCGGGTTGGCGCCCTGAAATAAATAAAATAATATAAAAAATAAAACCAGCGATGACCCGGCCCCAGGGGCTGCGCAGTCTGCACTTGAAAAATAAAAATAAAAATAAAAAAGGAGCACTGACCCGGCTCCAAGAGTGGCCGGGTTGGCGCCCTGAAATAAAGAAAAAAATATATAAAAAATAAAAGAAGTACCAACCCAGCCCCAGGGGCTGTGCGGTCGGCGCTTGAAAAAAAAGAGGCCCCTGCCTCAGGGGCCAGGATCGCCCCACCGCCGCTGCTGCCACCGCTGCCACCCAATAAGGATGATGTGTTGATGATTGAAGATGATGATGATGATGATGATGTGGATGATGAGGATGAGGATAATGCCAGTCCAGTTTGTGCAGTTGTTGTCAACGTCCGTGAGTTGTTTTGTTTTTTTATTTATTTATTTATTTATTATTTATTTATTTAAAGACTTATATCCTGCACCATCTTCCCTAATGGGAACTCTGGGCGGCAAACAACGATAAAAAGCATAAAACAAAAAACAAAAACAAAATCTCCACGCAAATACAGTGGAGAACAAGATGGCGGCAGGTGATAGGGAAAAAAAACCTAACTAATAAGGTCACCATAAGCTTCTTTAAAGAGGTAGGTCTTCAGAGCCCTCTTAAAGGTGGGCAGGGACTCCAGCAGGTGCAGCTCAGAAGGAAGATGGTTCCAAAGAGAGGGCCCCACCACAGAGAAGGCGCGGTTCCGTGTGAGCCTTTTCCGCGCCTCTCTGGGTGTGGCCACTCTCAATGAGCGCGCCTCCGACGATCTCGTGGGTCTGGATCCGGATGCCCTCTGGGAGATGCGCTCCGCCAGGTATCCTGGTCCCAAGCCGTGGAGGGCTTTGAAAATCAAAACCAGGACCTTGAACCTGATCCAGAAGACAACGGGGAGCCAATGCAGGTGGACCAGAACTGGGGTGATGTGCTCGTATCTACGAGCACCCACCACCAGCCTGGCCGCCGCATTTTGGACCCGCTGTAACCTCCGGACCAGGGTCAAGGGCAACCCCACATAGAGGGCATTGCAATAGTCGATCCTCGAGATCACCAGGGCCTGCACAACTGCCCTCAGGGAGGACTCATCAAGGTACTGACGGATCTGGGTGATCCTGCGGAGGTGGAAAAAAGCGGCCCTGGAGACGGCCATCACCTGGGCTTCCAGGGAGAGGGCCGAGTCCAGGACCACACCCAGATTCCTGGCCCATTTTGGTTTTTTAAATGTTTTTTCCCACCTGTGTGCTGTCAAATGGATTAGTGGGAAAAACGAATAACGAATCAATGAACCAATGAAACAAATTTTTCTTTTTTTTTTGTTAAAAATGAAACAAAACAAAACAAACCCTAAAATGAAACAAACCAAAACGAATCACCATTTTTTTGGTTCGTGCCCATCTCTATTTAGTAACCTCTTTTGACTTTAACGTGACTCATTATTTGCTCTGTGTGTGGGGGTGGGGGTGGTGGTAACTGGACCAAGCAATATTAAGACCTCTAACAATGCCATAATTCTATTGTATAATTTCAGCTGAGGAAGGCAAAGGATTATGTTGCAGTTATCACTGGCAGTTAAAAAGTCCCTGTTTGTTCATTGGGAAAAAGGGGCATGCATTAACTTAGTGGTCAGAAACATGCTGGAGAAACAAAGGGCCTTTTCACACGACCCCTAAGATCCGCTGGCCACTTAAATTCGGACCAGAGATCTTAGGGGTTTGTCGCTGTTCCTGCGTTTCCACCCCCTCCGCACTCTTGGCTGCTGGCTGTGTGAGGGGAGGGAGAAAAACAGGAAGAAAAGAGACGTGGCTCACCTCCGTTCTGCCTCTCACTCTTGCCGCGGCAACATTCCAGTCTCTTAAGTAGCTCTTAAGTAGCTCTTAAAGGGGCGGGAGCCAAAAAACAACAAACAGAAGCGAGGAGAGCCCCGCACTCACTATCGTTACACTGCATCAAAGAATTTTCACCTCCAGAGAGTAGGTACTTGAAAGGTGCGCTGGGACGTGCTAAAGTGGGCGTGGTCGCACTTAATTTCCTGTAAACTCCGGAGCTGGTGGGGAAACATTTTTAAGCTCCGGAGCTGGGAGCCATTTGCCCCGGAGTTTAGGGGTCGTGTATAAACGCCCAAAGTGCGGATTACTGGTAGGATATTGTTGGAAGTTACTCCATTTGCCTTCTACAGGTATAACTGCATGACAAGCTTTTAACCATTTATTTTATCAGCTTGCACTTGGAATTCTATGTTCCATGCATAGGGAAGAACTACCTTGCTTCCAAAGTTCTACAGAATAAGAGAATTAGTCTGATGAAGCTGTTTGGACGAGCAGCAAAACATTTCACTCTCTCATGAAAAGAGGTCCTGTTGCCATGACTCAACTGCCAGAAAAACTCACCTGGATGGCTGAGAATATCCACAGACATGTTGCAAATGGTCCAAAATATATATCTCCCTGCACACACTACACATACACACACACACACACACACACACACACACACACAATCTGGGATGGAAGAAAAATAATAAATAATAATTGTGTGCCATCGACTTGCATTCAACCCAAGGTGATCTTTTCCAGAGGTTTCTAGATGTCAAGTACCCAGACATAGTTGGAGTCCATTTTCACTGTGCAATGTGGCTTATTGTAGACCTTTGCAGCGTGCCCCAATCTGTAAATGGCCATTTTGGCACCAAAGGGAAACAAAATGACACAATTTCTCAACTACTCTGCAGGGATGCAAGGCGCCCATGGGGAAAAAGAGGAAAATGTGATGTGCCCCCTAAAAAAAGCAACATTGTTTTTAAAGACAAGTGAATGGGGTGAGAAAGTAGTTTATTTTCCTAACATTCCTCTGTAGATTCACTTCTAGATTTCAGCACCATCTTTGGTGCCCCTGTTGTTCCAGCCTCAATACAGCCCTGCGTTGCCCCAAAGATGGCTCTTTCCTCAGGAGGCACAATGATGAATTGAAATATGGCATTTTACTGCACTGCCAGGTACCCAACTGACTGGGAAAACTGGCCAGAAAGAACTTTAGATTTGAAATGCACATGTAGAAGAAATAAATATTGACATATTTATCATCCAGGCACATGGTGCTTTGTAATTTAATGTTTGGGCTGAAGTGCGGTTGCTGTTGTTATTCCAATTTCCATTTCCCTCCCTGAAAAGTTCACTTATATGACTGGCAAGCAGACAGTTCCAGTTTGATGAACACCTGAATCCATTGAAAATGACTAGTACAAATAAGTGCAGGAAGCTGGAAATTTCATTTCTCATTCAGCTTTCAGGAATTTATTGAAATTTGCAAATTTCTTCATATTTTCAAGAAAAAAGTTTTTTTTTACAAAAAGTTAAATGGAAGAAAAAATGAAACAGATCGATCTTATCATCCCTAGATATAAGAAAAGAGGGATGGGAAATTCATTTTTACTGCTCAGTGTTCTAAAAAAAGAGATCCATTCATAGTGATCAAGGAAGAACAGCGGAAGCAATCAAGGCTCAGTGGATATAATGTTGATGCAAGCATAATTTCTGAATGATAAACCAGACTGGTGATTTATTCCAAAGCCATTCTCATTTCATAAATATTTCCATGAAAGCTCAGAAAGCTTAATTATACGGCAATTTCCACTGCCACCGCCAGCCTTCCCTCCCTTCCTGGGAAAGGCAGAATTATAATTAGCTAGCTTCCTTTTCCCCCAGCTCAGCAGCCCGGTGATTTCTGATCATGCCTCTAATTGCTCAGAAGTGGAGCCTGCTCGCCTTTAAATGATTGCTAAATGATTCAGGAACCATATTTATTCAGAGCAATTGTTCTGATGATCTTTGCAAATAGGGGAAGGAACCACACACGTACCCACGTGGCAGGGACATAAATCATGCTATAAGCTCTGCTGCCGTTCTTTCTTGAACCAAATATAGACCTTGTGTCATGATGTCTTGGGGTCATTTTAATTGCCCTATCTGGAGGAAAGAGTGCTGCTAAATCACTTCCCAGTTGCACGAGGAGCTGGTTAAAAATACCAGTTGCCTGCCTAGGTAAGAGAGAGCGCTAGTGCAGGAGAGGTTGGTAGTGACTGGGAAAGCTGAAGGGAATGTGCTGCTATGGCGGTTATTTCACATCCTACCTTGTTCCACGATTACATTTGTACCGTGATAGCACTGTTTGCGGTCACATGGTTTTGTCCCTGCTCAGTCCCTGTTTCCATTTACTCATGGGCGTGATTACTTGTCTCGTGACAACTGTTACTTTACGGTCTTGTTCCGTGACAGATTCTGAATTTGTCTTACTTTCTTAACCCTTTTTAAAAATATCGTAAATAAAACTTTTTCTATATTTCAATTTACTGGTCTGGGTTTTACATGTCAGTGCTACAGAATTTTCAGTACTTTCTTTAATAAACATTTGTACTGCATGGTGTTTCCCATAGGGAAATTAATGTCGAATGCTGCTTCAGCCATTGACCACTAGGTGGACACTGGTTGTTGCATGACAGTTGTTACCACATGGTCCCTTGTCTCAGAACAGGAACCGGGAACAAACTGTGACAAGAGAATTCCCCAGCCCAGGGGCAGGTACAGTTTGTCACACTCTGTTCCTGGTTCCGGGGGCGTGGTCAAGATAACTTTTTGCTGTCACGCTATGGACATGAAGTAAGTTTTTTTTCCCAGTCCCAAGTGGGACAGCAAGGATGGACGAACGGGACATGAAGTAACTGCCTTAAATGACTCAGAATGAGAACTAAGATTCAATCCATATTTAAGCCTATTCAGTGACCCTTCCTCAACCCACCCAGCAGTTTTCACCTAGACTTCAGCAAACTCAAGGATTATGATATGACCTTGTGCTTTCCCCCCCTTTTTTTGGTGCATTGGTGGGGCTAGGTCTGTTTTGGACAGATCAGTTGGGAGTTTCACTCCAGCTAAAGATAACTGAAAGTATTATTTATTTTATTTTAGAGTATTTTTACCCTGTCTTTCTCTGTGGAAAAGGACCCAAGGCAGTTTACAGGAATTTATTTATTTATTTATTTATTTATTTATTTATTTATTTATTTATTTATTTAACTTATATGCCGCCCACTACCCAAAGGTCTCTGGGCGGCTTACAATCCAAAGAATAAAACAATTTAGAATAGTTAAGAGTAAAATATCAATAAATCATCAATAAAAACCTTACACTAAAATCATTATTCTAAAATTGTCATCAGCGCACCCACAATCTATATTATATCAATTAAAAACCTTCTGGAACAGGAAGGTTTTTACCTGGCGCCGGAATGTAATCAGTGTTGGCGCCAGGCGGATCTCGATCTCGATAGCTTGGGAGCAGCTGCCGAGAAGGCCCTGTGTCTACAGGCCATCCCTCTCACCTCCTTGAGGGATGGCTCTTTCAAAAGGGCCCCCTGGCTAGATCTTAATTGCCGGGTAGGTTCGTATGGAAGGAGGTGATCCTTCAGGTATCTAGGTCCTAAGTCGTTTAGGGCTTTGTATGTCAGAACAAGCACTTTGAATTCAGCTCGGGCAGCAACTGGTAACCAATGAAGGTTACGCAGAATCGGCGTGATGTGATCCCTGGCGGCCCCACCACTTACCAGCCGTGCCGCACGATTCTGAACCAGTTGCAATCGCCGGACCGTCTTCAAAGGGAGCCCCACGTAAAGCGCATTGCAGTAATCAATACGGGATGTTACCAGTGCATGCGTAACTGTCATGAGGCTGTGCTCGTCTAGGTAGGGGCGAAGCTGGTATATTTTCCGCAACTGAAGAAAGGCACCCCTGGCCACCGAATCCACCTGGGCCTCCAGAGTTAGACCGGGGTCCAGAAGCACCCCCAAGCTGCGGACCCTGTCCCTTAGGGGGAGTGCAACCCCATCCAAGACAGGAAGATGGCCCTCTAACCTGTCCGGCAAAGCACCCATTAACAGTACTTCCGTCTTGTCTGGATTGAGTTTCAATTTATTAACCCTCATCCAGTCCATTATCTGGCCCAGACACAAGTTCAGTACAGAAATCGCCTCACCTGGATTGGTGGAAAACGAGAGGTAGAGCTGAGTATCGTCAGCATATTGCTGACTCCTCAGCCCAAACCTCCTGATGACCTCTCCCAGCGGTTCCATGTAGATGTTGAACAGCATGGGAGACAGTATGGAGCCCTGGGGAACCCCGTGACGTAAACGCCACGGGGCAGAGCAACTGTCCCCCAGCACCACCTTCTGGACACGGTCAGCCAGGAAGGATTGGAACCACTGCAGAGCAGTGCCTCCAACCCCCAACCCGGCCAGCCTATCCAGAAGGACACCATGGTCGATGGTGTCGAAAGCCACTGAGAGGTCCAGGAGTATCAACAGGGTCGCACTCCCCCTGTCTCTCTCCCGGCAAAGGTCATCATACAGGGCGACCAAGGCGGTCTCCGTACCAAAACCCGGCCTGAAGCCAGATTGAAATGGATCCAGAAAATCAGTTTCATCCAGCAGTGCCTGGAGTTGTCCGGCCACCACCCGCTCCAACACCTTGCCCAAATAAGGGAGGTTCGCTACTGGACGGTAGTTAACCACCAGCCCTGGGTCCAGGTTTGGTTTTTTTAGGAGTGGTCTAATCACCACCTCTTTCAAGGTGGTGGGGACCACTCCCTCTCTTAAGGAGGCGTTAACAACCTCCTGGACCCAGGTGCGAACCCCCCTGGCAGATCTTTCAATTAGCCAAGAAGGGCAAGGGTCGAGTGGTGTAGTGGTAGCACGGACAGATCCAAGCACCCTGTCCACATCCTCAGGTCTCAATAATTGAAACTCATCCAATAAAACTGGACCTAAGCACGGCACACTGGATACATCCCTTTAATCTGCATCAATAGTGGAGTCCAATTCCCTGCGAATCTGAGCGATTTCCCCCTCAAAGTGAGCGGCAAACTGGTCACAACAGGCTGATGAGTTGTCCAGAACCTCCACCATATTTCTTGGTTGAAGAAGGTCCTGGACCACCCGAAACAGCTCTGCTGGACGGCACTCTGAGGAAGCAATACGGTTTGCGAAATAATGCCTTTTCGCCAACCGTATCGCCACGGAATAGGCCCGATAATGGGCTCTAATCTGTGTTCGATCGGACTCACAGTGATATTTTCTCCACTTGCGCTCCAGCCGTCTCCCCTCCTGCTTCATTGCCCGCAGCTCAGATGTATACCAAGGAGCTGTCTGGGCTCTGCGTAAGGGGAGAGGGCGCTTAGGTGCGATCGTGTCAACCGCCCGGGACATTTCCCTATTCCACAGGGTGACCTGAGCTTCGACAGGAGCGCCGACCATATCAGACGGATAATCCCCCAGAGCTTTCAGGAAACCATCTGGATCCATTAGTCTCCGAGGGTGGATCATCTTAATAGATCCCCCACCCTTGCAGGAATGAGGGATAATATACAGTCCAGTGAGTCCTCTTCTGGCAGAGCAGCAGAGAGGAAGGAGCTGGTCAGAGGAGCACAGAACAAAGGGCAGAGCTAACTTCTTCTTTTTGCAGGAGCAAGGGGCGGAGTTTTAGCTTTAAATAGCTGCTACCAGCAGTCTCTCAGTCCTCTTCTGGCAGAGCAGCAGAGAGGAAGGAGCTGGTCAGAGGAGCACAGAACAAAGGGCAGAGCTAACTTCTTCTTTTGCAGGAGCAAGGGGCGGAGTTTTAGCTTTAAATAGCTGCTACCAGCAGTCTCTCAGTCCTCTTCTGGCAGAGCAGCAGAGAGGAAGGAGCTGGTCAGAGGAGCACAGAACAAAGGGCAGAGCTAACTTCTTCTTTTTGCAGGAGCAAGGGGCGGAGTTTTAGCTTTAAATAGCTGCTACCAGCAGTCTCTCAGTCCTCTTCTGGCAGAGCAGCAGAGAGGAAGGAGCTGGTCAGAGGAGCACAGAACAAAGGGCAGAGCTAACTTCTTCTTTTTGCAGGAGCAAGGGGCGGAGTTTTAGCTTTAAATAGCTGCTACCAGCAGTCTCTCAGTCCTCTTCTGGCAGAGCAGCAGAGAGGAAGGAGCTGGTCAGAGGAGCACAGAACAAAGGGCAGAGCTAACTTCTTCTTTTGCAGGAGCAAGGGGCGGAGTTTTAGCTTTAAATAGCTGCTACCAGCAGTCTCTCAGTCCTCTTCTGGCAGAGCAGCAGAGAGGAAGGAGCTGGTCAGAGGAGCACAGAACAAAGGGCAGAGCTAACTTCTTCTTTTTGCAGGAGCAAGGGGCGGAGTTTTAGCTTTAAATAGCTGCTACCAGCAGTCTCTCAGTCCTCTTCTGGCAGAGCAGCAGAGAGGAAGGAGCTGGTCAGAGGAGCACAGAACAAAGGGCAGAGCTAACTTCTCCTTTTTGCAGGAGCAAGGGGCGGAGTTTTAGCTTTAAATAGCTGCTACCAGCAGCACGCGCCGTAAGGCGCGTGCAAACTAAAAAAAAATAATAATCTGGGATTATTTGAGTTCCCAAGCCAAGCAACTCCTCAGGAGGTCCTACACTTCCTGGCGTGCTTGTAGTTGGAGTAGAGGTGCTTTAGCGGCCCCTACACTGTTAGATTTTGACTAAACAATAAAAGAAGTAAAGAGTCTTACTTGATTAAAAAAAAAAGTGCAAGTTTACATTTTTGAGACCTTGAATACATTTTATTGTAATAGTTAAAATGGAGTTGCAGGGAGCAGCTGTAGTTACCTGCAGTACTTGTGCCATGTTTGTTATCTTGACAGAGCGTGTGCAGAACTACATCTGCTGCAAGTGCAAGCTCTTAGCGCTATTGGAAGAGAAGGTCCAGCAGCTAGAGGCTCGCATAGTGGACCAGCAACATATTAAGGAGCTTGAGCTGTTCCTGGACAGAGCAGAAGAGACTATCCAGGTCCAAGAAGAGACAGGGCACACTTCAGAGGAGGAAGTCACTCCCCCAACTCAGGAGGTGGATGGGTGGAGGAATGTGACTCAAAGGAGTAGAAGGCCAAGGCGTCGCTCAGAGAGTCTCATCTTGCACAATCAATTTGAAGCTCTTTCCCTCAGCACACCTCATGAGGCACACATAGAGGAAGAAGTGGTTCCGCCGGAGGATCTCTCCCTCATCACTATTGATGAGATACAAGATCAGGTACATGTTGATGAGCAGGCTGCAGGAGAGAAGCTCATTGTGCTAGGGGATTCTATCATTAGAAATACGGAGGGATGGATTTGTGAGGAGCATCATAACCGGATGGTCACTTGCCTGCCGGGTGCAAAGGTTGCAGACATCACCAGAAATATAGATAGCTTGTTAGAGAGAACTGGGAAGGAGCCAGTGGTCATGGTACACGTCGGTACCAATGATGTCGGGAAGGCCAAGCGGTCAGTCTTGGAAGCCAAATTCAGGTTGCTAGGTAGAAGATTGAAGTCCCGGGCTTCCAAGGTAGCATTTTCAGAAGTGCTACCTGTTCCTCGTGCAGGTCCCGCCAGGCAGGCAGAACTCAGAAGCCTCAATGCGTGGATGAGGCGATGGTGTCGAGAGGAGGGCTTTAGATTTGTCAGGAACTGGAGAACATTTTGGGACAAGCCAAACCTCTTCAGGAGGGATGGGTTGCACTTGAATCATGATGGGACCAGATTGCTGGCACTCAACCTCAAAAAGGCAGCAGAGCAGCTTTTAAACTGATAACTGGGGGAAAGCCGACAGGAGCTGTGTGGCATCCGGTTCGGAACACCTCATCCTCGGGGAATGAGGTTGGAGAGGGTAGAGAATCACATAGAGATGACATAGCAAGTATTAACACTGGCAGAATAGTGGAATGTGACAGTTCGTCTACTGAAAATAAAAGCTGTGGGGGGAGAAGAACAAGGCAGCAGCTGTTGCGGGACCCACTGTACAAGTGCTTCTACGCCAATGCTCGAAGCCTCCGAGCAAAGATGGGAGAACTTGAACATCTGGCAGCTAGGGATAACATTGATATAATAGCCATAACAGAAACCTGGTGGAATGTGGAGAACCAGTGGGACACAGCAATCCCAGGCTATAAACTCTATAGAAGGGATAGAGAGGGGTGGGTTGGAGGAGGAGTGGCCATCTATGTCAAAGAAGGCATAAAATCCAGCAGAATGGAGATTGACAGAGGGTCTGACTCCGCCATAGAATCACTGTGGGTTAAACTACCAGGTCCAAAGAGTGATGTGATAGTTGGAGTATTCTATCGTCCACCAGATCAAAAACTTGAGGGACCTTGAAATGAGGAGAGAAATCATGGAGGTGGCTAAGAGGGATAGGATAGTAATCATGGGGGACTTTAATTATCCCCACATTGACTGGGCCAATGCGAGCTCCGGGCAAGAAAGAGAAACTGGGTTTCTCGACTTGCTGAATGACTGTGCCTTAGAGCAACTTGTCATGGAGCCCACCCGAGAACAGGCAACTCTAGATCTAATATTGTGTGATACTCAGGACCTCGTCAGGGATGTGAATGTCACTGAGCCTCTGGGGAACAGTGACCATGCTGCAATTACCTTTGCCATGCATGTCGGAGGAAGAGTGTCAACCAAATCAGACATAAAAACCCTTGATTTTCGAAGGGCAAACTTCCCTCAGATGAGGAAACTAGTTACAGAGAAACTGAAGGGGAGGGTTAGAAGAATCCAATCTCTTCAGAGTGCATGGAGCCTGTTTAAAACAACAATAATACAGGCCCAGCACAAGTGCATACCACAAAGAAAGAAGAGCTCATTTAAGTCCAAGAGGACACCGGCATGGTTAACGAGTGGAGTTAGAGAGGCTCTAAAGCACAAGGAGAGGTCCTTCTGTAAATGGAAATCCTCCCCAAATGAGGAAAATAAAAAGGAACACAAACTCTGGCAAAAGAAATGTAAAAAGATGATAAGGGAGGCAAAGAAAGACTTTGAGGAACGCATGGCTAGCAATATAAAGGGTAATAATAAAAGCTTCTTTAAATATGTTAGAAGTAGAAAACCTGCCAGAGAACCAATTGGGCCTCTGGATGGTGAGAGAGGAAAAGGGGAGGTTAAGGAGGACTTGGACATTGCAGAGAAATTGAATGAGTTCTTTGCGTCTGTCTTCACGACAGAGGACCTTGAGCGGATTCCACTGCCTGAGCCGCCCCTCTTGACTAAAGAATTAAATCAAATACAGGTTAAAAGAGAGGAGGTTTTAGGACTAATTGATAAATTGAGGATTAACAAGTCACCGGGCCCAGATGGCATCCACCCAAGGGTTATTAGGGAACTGAGAAATGAAATTGCAGATCTCTTAACGGTAATTTGCAACTTGTCTCTTCAAACGGCCACAGTGCCGGAGGACTGGAGGATAGCGGATGTCACACCAATTTTTAAAAAAGGAAGGAGGGGGGACCCAGGAAACTACAGGCCGGTTAGCCTTACATCTGTCCCAGGGAAGATGGTGGAAGGCCTCATCCAAGAGAAAATCTTAAAACACATAAAAGAACAAACCTTGCTGAGAGAAAATCAGCATGGCTTCTGTAAGGGTAAATCTTGTCTTACAAACCTTTTAGAATTTTTTGAAAAGGTCAACAGGCACGTGGATTTGGGTGAACCGGTGGATATAGTCTATCTGGATTTTCAAAAGGCTTTTGACACAGTCCCTCACCAAAGGCTGCTGAGAAAATTGCATAGTCAGGGGATAAGAGGGCAGGTCCTCTTATGGATTGAGAACTGGTTGAGATCCCGGAAACAAAGAGTAGGTGTCAATGGGAAATTTTCACAATGGAGAGAAGTGAAAAGCGGTGTGCCCCAGGGCTCGGTCCTGGGACCGGTGCGTTTCAATCTGTTCATAAATGACCTGGAGATAGGGATAAACAGTGTGGTGACCAAGTTTGCAGATGACACAAAACTTTTCCATGTGGTAAAAACCAGAGAAGATTGTGAAGAGCTCCAGAAGGATCTCTCCAAACTGGGGGAGTGGGCTGAGAAATGGCAAATGCATTTTAATGTAACCAAATGTAAAGTAATGCATATTGGGGCAAAAAATCCAAACTTCATCTATCAACTCATGGGCTCTGAGTTATCCGTGACGGATCAGGAAAGAGATCTTGGTGTGTTGGTGGACAGCTCCATGAAAGTGTCTCCCCAATGTGTGGCGGCAGTGAAGAAGGCCAATTCCATGCTAGGGATTATCAAAAAGGGGATTGAAAATAAAACAGCCAACATTATAATGCCGTTATACAAAACAATAGTAAGGCCCCACCTGGAGTATTGTGTACAATTCTGGTCACCGCATCTCAAGAAAGACATAGTGGAACTGGAAAAGGTGCAGAAGAGAGCGACTAAAATGATTACTGGGCTGGGGCACCTCCCTTATGAAGAAAGGCTACAACAATTGGGCCTCTTCAGTCTGGAAAAAAGGCGCTTGAGGGGGGATATGATTGAGACATACAAAATAATGCAGGGTATGAGTAAAGTGGATAGAGGGAAGCTCTTCTCCCTCTCTCAAAATACCAGAACTAGGGGACATACACTCAAATTGAGTGCTGGGAGAGTAAGAACTGACAAAAGAAAATATTTTTTCACCCAGCGCGTTGTAAGTCTATGGAACTCCCTGCCACAGGATGTGGTGATGGCATCTGGCCTGGATGCCTTCAAAAGGGGATTGGACAGATTCCTAGAGGAAAAGTCCATCACGGGTTACAAACCATGATGGAGATGTGTAATCTCTAGGCTTTAAACCAGGGTACTTCAAGGGCCAGATGCAGGGGAGTGGTATCAGGAGACAGATATCTAGTCTCATGTGCTCCCAAACGCATCTGGTGGGGCCGCTGTGAGATACAGGAAGCTGGACTAGATGGGCCTTTGGCCTGATCCAGCATGGCTCTTCTTATGTTCTTATGTTCTTATGTACAATTAAAACATGTTCAAGTATTTGAGAACAAGGATTTGGGGGACATCTTACAGCATTGATAGACAAACATTAAATGAAAGCAACACGGTATTAAGTAGTCATAAATACAAAGTCTATGTGAACCCATAGATGCATATAAAACACACATGGTAGACCATCATTCAGGGAAAGCTTGCCTGAAGAAAAAGGTCATTGCCTGTTTCCAGAAGGACAACAGATATGAGGGTGTAATGTCATCTCTGTACCCCACTCCAGTCAGGAGTCTGGCTGCTACATTTTGGATCCGTTGAAGTTTCCTGAGACTTTTCATCGGTAGCCCCACATAGAGCACATTACAGTAATCTAGCTAGGATGTCACTAGTGCATGTGTCACCATGTGGCCAGAGCTGGTTTCTCAAGAAAGGGGCATAACTTGTGTACTAGCCTTAATTGTGCAAATGCGCTCCTGGCCACCGCCGTGACCTGGGCATCTAAGCTCAAGGATGAATCCAAGAGCACCCCCAAGCTGTGTACCTCATTTTTCAATTGGAGGGTGATCCCATCCAGTACAGGTTGCATTTCTATCCCTTGTTCTCCCTTTTGAATGATCAGGAGCACCTCTGTCTTTTCTGGGTTTAGCTTCATTTTGTTCATCCTCATCCAGTTTGTTATGTGGAGGCAAAAACCAGGTTCAAGGTGTGTCCACCTTTGTGGGTGGGACCGATGACTAATTGGGCGGGGGGGTGGCTATGCTGTATAGGGACTCTTTTCAGGTCAGCAGATCCGCGATGTTGGTGAGTCCAGGTTTGGAATGTCTCCACCTTGTGGTGGGCCAGAGGGACAGGTTTGGGATAGTGCTTGTGTACCGTGCTCCCCGCGACCCTGCACTCTCCCTTCCAGAGCTCTCTGAGTTCATCTCGGCGGCGCTTTTGAGGTCCCCTCGCCTATTGGTGGTGGGGGATTTCAATATGCACGCCGAGGCCGGGCTGTCGGGAGTAGCTCTGGAATTCATGGAGTCCATGGCCTCCATGAACCTGTCCCAATTAGTCATCGGTCCCACCCACAAAGGTGGACACACCTTGGACCTGGTTTTTGCCTCCACATCGCGGGGTTTCGATCTGGGGGTTGGGAGGTTGTTGGCCCGGCCCGTGTCATGGTCAGATCATTATCTGCTGACTTTTTCCCTTACGGTTGCCACCCCGCCCCACGGGGAGCCGGGCCCTTCCATCTGGGCCCGCCCCCGGGGGCTCCTGGACCCGGTGCGGTTCTCGGAGGCCCTCGGGAGTGTTCCAGACGGGTTGGATGACGATCCGGCCGACTCCCTGGTCAATCAGTGGTTTGAGGAGGTGGCTGGGGTAGCTGACCGGATCGCCCCCAAGCGCCTGATCCGATGCCGAGCCCGCTCGTCTCCTTGGTTTACTGAGGAACTGCGGGCGATGAAGCAAGAGCGGAGAAGGCTAGAGAGCAGATGGTGGAATGCTCGGACGGCTTCAAATTGGGCTGCGGTTAAGGCACTGACCGGTCGCTATTCTCGTGCGATAAGGGTGGCTAGGAGATCTTTTGTCGCCCTGAGAATTGGTGAGGCCTCGAATCGCCAAGCGGAATTGTTCCAGGTGGTCTGAGACCTCACCAATCCCGGTCCGCCTGGGCCTCCTCCTAGTGATTTCACTAATGAGTCTTTCGCAGCCTTTTTTATATCTAAGATAGAGGCCATCCGTTCCAAGCTGGACACCGGTTGCATTGATCCTGTCCCCGCCTTGGCTAGTGTCGGGCCGCCTTGGTCGCCCCAGTTTGTTGAGTTTGGGCCTGTTACACCTGTGGATGCCTCCAGGGCCCTGGGACATTGCAGTCCTGCGGCTTCTCCGTTCGACCCTTGCCCTTCCTGGCTGATTAAGATCGCAGGGGGGAGCATGCCGAAATGGGCTTCATTAATTGCCTCAGCCTCCTTCAGAGATGGGATCTTCCCTAGTCTCTTGAAGGAGATGGTGGTGAAGCCCATTATTAAAAGACCCGGCTTGGCTATGGACGATTTGTCCAACTATCACCCTATAGCCAATGTTCCCTTTTTGGGCAAGGTGATTGAGCAAGTCACTGCCCTGTGTCTCCAGTCGTTCCTGGAGGAGAACCATGTCCTGGGTCCCTTCCAATCCGGGTTCAGGCCGCGTCATGGGACCGAGACGGCCCTGGTCGCACTGCATGATGATTTGTTGAGGAGGGCTGACAGGGGTTGCTCTACCCTGCTCGTCCTTCTCGACCTGTCAGCGGCTTTTGATACCGTTGACCACGGTATCCTGCTGGAGCGGCTTTCGGAGGTGGGGATCGAGGGCCAGGCCTTGTGCTGGCTCCGGTCCTTCCTTGAGGGCCGCACCCAGTGCGTGAGCTTGGGGGGTGAGTTGTCAGCTCCCTGGACACTCTCTTGTGGGGTGCCTCAGGGGTCGTCCCTCTCCCCAATGCTCTTTAACATCTATATGAAGCCGCTGGCTGAGATCATCCGGAGTTATGGAGTCTGCTGTCATCAGTACGCTGATGACACGCAGCTCTATCTCTCCTTTTCCACCTGTGCAGTGGAGGCCGTCCGGACCCTTGATCGCTGCCTGGCTGCAGTTTTGGACTGGACCAGGACTCACAGACTCAGGCTCAACCCTGGTAAGACCGAGGTTATGTTCTTCTGTGGCCCTCTTTCAATAATTCTTGAATGCCATGAAGTTCTTGGATATAAGCATTGGTAGCTGGCACAGAGGTGGAAGGAAGGGTGGTTGGAAAGTACCGAGGATGATACCCATAGTTGGCCATGAATGGGGTTTGACGAGTGGATGAATGTACAGCATTGTTGTATGCAAACTCAGCTAAAGGCAACAAATCCGCCCAATTGTCCTGTTGATAACATGTATAATGTAAATATTGTTCTAAAGTGGCATTGGTGCGCTCAGTCTGACCATCTGACTGTGGGTGATAAGCGGATGACAAGTGAACTTGGGTTCCTAGTGCCTTGTGCATTGCTTGCCAGAAACGAGAGGTGAATTGGGGTCCACGATCCGAAATAAGGTGTTCAGGTAAACCATGAAGCCTGAAGAGGTGTTGTAAATAATGATGAGCTGTTTGTAAATGTTCCAGGTTTCTGTGATCAGTTAACACTTGCACAGGGTGTCGAGCTCCCTCAAGGTAATGCCTCCATACATCAAAAGCTGTTTTGATGGCCAACAGTTCACGCTCCCAGATCGTATAATTCTTCTCTGCGGGTTTTAATTGCCGAGAATAGTAGGCACAGGGACACGGGGTTTGGGAGGGATCCTCTTGTTGAGATAATACTGCTCCCAGGGCAACACTAGATGCGTCAGCCTCCACTATGAACGGCAGTTGTGGATCAGGGTAGCGAAGTAAAGGCTCCGAGGTAAAGCGGGTTTTCAAGGTAGAGAAAGCCTTCTCTGCTTCTGGAGTCCACCGGAAAGGCTCTTTGGGACGAAGGAGACGGTTTAAAGGTGCAGCAATATCGGCGTAAGCAGGAATAAACTGACGGTAGTAGTTAGCGAAGCCAAGGAACCGTTGCAAGTCCTTACGATTTTGTGGTTGCTGCCATGACAACACAGCCTCTACTTTCTTGGGGTCCATGCGGATTCCCTGGGGAGAAATGATATACCCCAGGAATTCACCTTCTTCAATGTTAAACTCACATTTTTTTCAGCTTAGCATAGAGTCCGTTCTCCCAAAGACGCTGTAAGACCTGACGAACATCTTGAACATGTTGAGCTGGATCAGTGGAGTAAATCAGAATGTCATCTAAATACACAATCACACAACGATCTAGGAGATCCTGGAAAATGTCATTCATCATCCTCTGAAACACACTGGGTGCATTGGTCAGACCAAAAGGCATTACTAAATGTTCATATTGACAGTACCGGGTCCGGAATGCAGTTTTCCACTCGTCTCCCTTATGGATACGTACCAAATTATACGCCCCCTGAAGGTCCAGCTTAGTATAACACTTAGCCCCTTTCAACCGGTCCAAAAGTTCAGAGATTAAGGGTAAAGGGTACCGGTCCCTAATAGTGATCTTGTTTAGTGCTCTATAATCATTACAAGGAAGAAGCTCCCCTCCCTTCTTCTTGACAAATATCACTGGTGCGGACAATGGTGATTTGGAAGGCCGTATGAACCCACGTCGAAGATTTTTATCTAGAAAAGCCCTCAATGCTTCTAATTCTGGTTCGGACATGGGATAAACTCGTGCCACAGGAAGAGGTGCCCCAGGAATCAAATCAATGGCACAGTCATAGGGTCGATGTGGAGGTAGCTTGTCAGCCCCCTTTCCCTCAAATACATCTGCAAAGTCTTGGTATGCCTGAGGCAAGACAGGGTCAGATGTATAATGGGCAGATGCCAGTACAGTAGAGGAATGTTGCTTTGAACAAGGAACCTTGAAATATAATTCCCCTTGCACCCAATCCATCTGTGGATTATGAGCTCGCAACCAGGAAAGTCCCAAAACAAGAGGAAACCGGGGCATTTGGGTTACATTAAAGCTAATCTGCTCATTATGATCCATTACCTGAAGGGTAAGGGGACAGGTTTCCTGAGCTACCGGCCCAGAACGAAGTAACCGACCCTCAATGGATTCTACTAACAAAGGAGTGTCCTTATTTTGTACTGGAATCCAATGGTACCACACAAACCCAGCATCCACAAAAAAGTGAGCCGCCCCAGAGTCTACCATAGCATACACTGGAATCTCCCAACCATCAGGGAGCCCTAGAGTCACAGGTATCAGAAATGGTCCTTGAGGTGTGATAGTATTGCCTGGGAACCCTTTGGTATGCTCCATTCCTCGGGGTTCCTTCAAGGATGGAGCTGCCCTTTTACTGCTGGAGAGATAGCAGCACTTATTGAGGAACACTTGAAAGGGCAATTAGAAGCGAAATGTCCTCCTCCCCCACAGTACAGGCAGAGATGATGAAAGCGTCATCTTGCCTTTTCCTCTGGGGTGAGGCGTGGTCGAGCAGCTCCCAGTTGCATAGGCTCTGGATCCACTTCACGGGCCTCCCGGGATTGCAGATGAGACACAGCTGGCAGAGGTTGCTGGTTGCAGTTCTGGCCTCGGGAGAGACGACGGCTTTCCAGGCGTCCATCTATTCTCAGACACAGGGTAATGAGTTCCTGCAATGTGTTTGGTTGTTCTACCCTGCAGAGTTCATCCAGCACTTCATCTGCCAAACCTTCCATATACTGAGAAATCAGTGCCGGCTCGTTCCACTGCAAATTCTGAGCTATCAAACAAAATGCAGTGGTATAATCAAACACTGAGTCTTTGCCCTGTTTCAAAGCTCGGAGTCTCCTGTTGGCGGTAGCAGCCTGCACGGGATTCTGAAAGGCTGAAGAAATATGGTTCAGGAAAGCCTGATAATTATCCAGCAAGGGTGAAGCACTGAGGAGTAAAGGAGTCGCCCATTTAGCTGCCTGTCCCTTCAATAAACTGATGATAAAACAGACCTTAGACCTCTCAGTAGGAAATTCTTGAGCCCGTACCTCAATGAACAGCTTGCATTGAGCCAAGAATGCAGGGAATTCCTCTAATTTGCCTTCAAACCGGTCAGGAGGCAGCAAAGGGCAACAAGGCTGTAATGATGCTGGAGCTTGCTGCAATTGAACAATTGCCTGTGACAAAAATAGTGCTTGGTTTTGCAAAGCTTCCAGTGGAGTCATTCCAACAGCCCTCTCCTTCTCCATTCTGCTTGAATAAGTTTGGTGGGTGGGAGCAAACTGTCAAGTCCCGCACACAGAACACACAGCAAGCCAAGTTCAGTTCTTTGCCAGGAACTTTAGTTGTAATCCAGATAAAGTACAAAGTACAGTCTGAGTCAATCCAGAATAACTTACAGAGCCAAATGCCAAGTTCAAGGGAAACAGAGAAACGTCGTAGTCAGGAAGCCGGTCCAAGGTCAGGAAACAGAGAACGCCGTAGTCAGAAAGCCGGTCCAAGGTCAGGAAACATAGTCTGGATACACACAGGAATGTGGTGGCAAGGTAAGTGACGTGTTGCTCCCACAGAGGGTTCAGGGTAAACTTGCTAGCTTTATCCTAAAACAGGGAGCACACCCATACCTCTGGCAAGGCTCCTGCTAGAACTCATGGCTTTCAGATCTAATTCTACGCCTATCATTAAAGATCCTTTCCCTAGCTCTCCTGTTAGTTCTCCTTTGCAGGATCCTGCTCCTAGCCCTTATAGGAGGAGGAGATGTGCCCTCAACTGTGTCCTCAGACTCAGCTGCCTGCTGAGTTGAACTACAAGGCTCCTCCTGCTGCTCTCCAGCATTTAACCCTTCACATTCGGGTTCCATGACAGGCAGGGTCCTGGCACTGGGCTTAACAGCAGGAGCTCACTCCACTGTGTGGCACCTGGGATTCAAACTGCCAAACTGCTGACTTTGCAGCCAACAGTTTCAGCGCTCTAGCCCACTGAGCCACCACACCCCCAATTCAAAGCCCATACAGCCATCATTCTTCAGCAGTCACACAATCCTAATAGTGTATGATATTGAAGCAACATTTATTTATTTATTTATTTATTTATTTATTTATTTATTTATTTATTTATTTACTCTGTCCATCTCTTAACAAGACTGTTCTGAGCAGTTTACAACTATCTTATACAAACAAAGTAATAAAACAGGTAAATAACAATCAGAACCAATATAGTAATAAAAAGGGGAGAAGACAATACTATCTAAACTCAGAATAACAGTATTAAAGCTATATCATTAAAGGTAAAGGTAAAGGTTCCCCCCCGCCTATGCCTGCTAGTTGTGTCCAACTCTAGGGGTGGTGCTCATTTCCGTATTTAAGCTGGAAGAGCCAGTGCTGTGCAAGTCCATGGCCATGTGGCCGGCATGGCTGCAAGGAAACACTGTTTTACTTTCCCGCTTTTTTACGACGGTACCTATTTATCTACTTCCATTTACATGCTTTCGAACTGCTAGGTTGGCAGGAGCTGGGGTTATCAGCGGGAGCTCGCTTTGCTGCGAGGCACCCAGGATTCGAACCGCCGAGCTGCCGACTTTGCAGTCTACAGTTTCGGTGCCTTAGTCCACTGAGCCACCACGCTCAGTATTTGTAAATGTGTAACCTTAGTAAATTAAGCTAAGCAAGAAAAGAAAAAGAATACTCCAAAAGCCAAAAACCTACTTACACAGCAACTCAAATCTTTCTTTTCAGCTTCTACTTTTGAGATGTGGGTGTGGGTGTGGGTGTGGGAAGCTAGTGGATTTTAATTCTGCATTCCAGACCAAACCTAGCTCAGCTACTTTGCATAAAAAGAGTGGTGGCAGTTGAAAACCATTAGGAGAATCCACCTTCTGACTACTGTATGGGCTGCATTAAATGTTACAAGGATGCCCGAGGCAGTAGTGGCTTACAGCGGCATTCCTGCTAATAATAGTTTAGAAAAAAAACCCACACATGGTGCTTTGTTCTCATGAGCACCAGCTCCTCTGGAACACTGTTTAACAGTGCTCCAAATCACTAATGTTCAAACTAGAATTTAAGACAGGAATGGGAAGAAGATGGGTGCCCAGGCATTAAAGCGATATTAAACACAATATTAAACTGGTATTTCTGGAACTATTCACTCTGAGATTTGCTTCCTTGACAAGTCAACTCTTCTGTGCTAATTCAGTGCTTCAAGTTCAAGGGCATGCTGCATGCCTCATCAGAGACCACACAATGCAGGCAATGGAGTCTCCTACTAATTGCACGCTGAGTTATTGTCAACGTGACCCTGACAACAGTATTACTTCCTGAATATCCCAGCCTTGATGTACTATATATTTTTCTCTGGCGACAGGTTTATTCCTTTGTTGAAAGATTGTTTAAGAACTATTTCATTATATATTGCAAAGGTGTAATTGGGATGTAGCGGGTTTATTTCTTTAAGAGGTTAGGCAATAATTATATGTCACCCTTTTAGTACAGGGGGGCTTTTATTCTTCTTAACATGTTGATAGCTTTTATCAGGCAGCCAGTTAACAGCTTGGCTCTGAACACCCACCCATTTCTTAACATATAATGGGGGGAGACAGAAAGAGGAAGAGGAAGAAAAAGGTCATATATATGTTTATTCCTTTGTAAAATTAGCACGGTATTATTCAAAATAGTAACAGGTAAGTCCGATTCAAAATAAATAGTTCAGCTATTTGGGAGATGGAACCAAAAACCGTTCCATATACAAATTTGTGGGCCACACAGGATGAGGTGGAAGCTTCACCATTAGACACAAAACTGCTTTAAGATATAGGTATTCGATTATCCTTCAGCGCTGTAAAATACAAACTAACTTGCTTTTGTTTGTTATTTGATCCTCAGGAGTGAAAAACTGGCTTTTCTGGCAACCTAATTGTAAGCACATGGCCATTGTGAAGATACACATTCTGGAGGAATGATGTTATATTGCTTCTAATTGTAAATGCTCTCTCATCTGTTTTTCTGTCTCCAGGCGCAGAGTGGTTTTTGTCATAATCTTTTTTCCAGAAGGTCACGGCAAGTCTGTTGTATGGGGCTAATAATTTCTTAACCTGAATTCTCAGTCTCTTCATTAAAACAAACAAAAAATTCCCAACAAGCTGTGGAGGAAGCCAGGATAGTAAAACTGACACAGTGAAAATGCTGGAGGAGATATACCCAGGAGACAGACATTAATTCCATAACATTAGGGAGTACTAGATGTATCATTGTTCTGTGTCATCAAATTTGTTCTGACTTATGGCAAACCATTTTCAAGGTTTTCCCTTCTTTTGAGGATGTCATGGCACTGTGCAGCTTGTCCAAGGCAACACAGACTAGCTCTCCTCCCTGAAGGCAGAGTGCGGGAACTGAACACTTTAAGTTCTGATTCCTCAGTCAGATACCTAACTCACTGACCAATCCAGCCAGCAACACAAAGCAACACAAATTTCCAAGTTATGAAGCACATATACATTAAAAAATCCTTAAATAGTTCTTACAATAGTAAACATTTTGTAGTACCTATGGACCCTTCAATTTAATGTCATGAGTATCTTTCAAATGTATCAGTATCTTTAGCTTGGATTCTTTTCTGTCAAATTGATCACATAGTACTGTAGACAGTAACACAAACAATTTGACATGTTTCCTACTTGTACAAGGAGGTGTCTTGCACCTCCTTCTGCAAATGGAAGCCTGAATACTCAAGTAGTTCCTCTCTACTGCAGATGTAAGTCTCCTACCTTACATCTGGAAGTTGAGTCATGGCAACTGGACCTCTTTTTCTTGAGAAATAGAAACGTTTCGCTACTCATCCAAACAGCTTCATCAGTCTGTGTGGATGAGCTGTTTGGATAAGCAGCAAAATGTTTCTATCTCTCAAGAAAAAGAAGTCCAGTTGCCATGACTCAATCTCCAGATAAACTCACCTGGATGACTGAGAATGTTCACAGACATATCCTACCTTACAGTGCTGATGGAGCTTTAAACTTTTCTGGTGCTAGGCAGGATTCCAGCCTTAGTTTCTACAAGCTTTGTGACTAATGGCTGATTTATATGGTCAGGCCAAAAACTCAAAATACAGCTCACTTGGGATTAATATACTGTGTAAGAACAGAGGACAAGATCAAATGAATCAGACTAAAGGTCCATCTTCAGGGAAGCTGGTCCAGCATCAATCCTGTTGTCCTTTGATTGCAGGAAAACACATTAAAATTGGTCAGGCAATACAGCAGTATGGGAATCCTGCTTCTTCTATGAATGCTAAATGGGATATGAAAGATATGGTTTCTTGGTCAGCTCTACAGTCGTTCTGGTGTACCTTGTTTTTGCACACTTGCCCAAATACGATGGGCATGCCTTTTAAAAAAACAATATTTGAATATTTTATTCCACTTTTCTCCTGGGAAAAGGACCCAAGGTGGCTTACAATAATGAGGGGCAATATACAGTCCAGAACATTTAGGACATATTCAAGTTAAGAACAGGGAGTTTGAAGAGGCATCTTAGACATTAAAAGGTAACATGAGAGCTATAAAGAGCACGCTAGAAGAAAAGAAAAATCCATTATGAAGGGTGAAAAGCAACATGGAATACACTAGGGCCAGATGCTGGGTGTGGACCCAGATTATGAGATTAGAGGCCACTGCCAGGCAGCATGGTGGGCCATGGTGTTGGAGGGTGTTACCTCCGGTGCTCGTTTTGTAAGTCATTGCTTGAAAAGCAAAGCAAAAATTTTGCTCATCTTGTGAAATACTTGTAAACCAAGGTACTCATAAACTGAGGTACCACTGTACTTGAACAGTACAGTTTAACATAGGGCTTATACTTCCCATATGCCCCAGGCCTATATCCAGCTCTACATGGTCCTGGCCACAGCTAATTGTAGCTACTAGCTAATTCATAGGATGCCAGGATACATTGCAGTTGTACAATTGGGTAAGCAATCAAAATGTGCCGAGCACCTTCTTAAGTTGATTGTAATTAACCATGGTTAATTATGCCAACTTTATGCAAACATAAATGGGATAATGGCCAATAAATCATACTAAAATGTTAAAAATATGATATGGTTCCAAAGTGAAGATTAGGTTAATGAAGCATAACTCTTAGAATTTGTGACATGTTCTAACTGTGTTCAATATACTTACAGTTTTTAAACATTTTTGTTGTACTGCTGTTTTTTAATCATGAGTTCCTTTGAATGTCATCTTATATGGAAAAGCGGGATATAATTAAACATAAAATAAAAACAATCAACAATGGCAATAGCAGCAGCAATGTTCAATATATGATTGTAGGCTTGTACTCCACCATTGATTCCATTCACAGCCAAGACAGTACCACCCATATGAAACAAAGAATTATGAGCAGGTATGGGAGGACATTAAGGTTTGAAGTACTATCAATGGAGGAAAAACCCTGAAGAGTGAGGAGGAAAGAGCCACAAAAGAAACTGAGCAGGCCTGTGGGCGCAGAATTCTGACGGACTATCAATAAGATCAAATGGAGCACCCAAGAAGAAGATATGGCTGGCTGGAGCCCCAAAGAGTGGCATTTCACCCCCTGCAACATTTTATAAGAGGTCCCACTTTTCACAGTGGCTTTTATGGGTAACCTGACTAGTTGGCTTCAGGAGAAATAATCAGATGCAGCCTGCTAAAATGAAAATGATCTTTGTTTTATTTTATTTTAATTTTATTAACAAAAGGGAAAAGACAAGAGACAAGAGAAACATTAACATAACATAGTGACATACATTATAATCTTACTTATTAATTAATTAACCATCTTAGGCACCTGCTATTTTAAAAGGGGTTACATTTAATCTCCCACTTCCACCCTAAAAAAAAAAATATGAGAGTAACAATCTAAATTATTTCCTAAAGCATGATTCTTCTCAATTTAGTCATTCATATATTTTAGTGAAGGTTTCCAGGTTTCCACGAAATTACCAAACTTTATTTCTCCTTTATGATCTTTGAAATGCAGGAGGGGATTAAAACATGTTAGGCATGTGGCACATGAGCCACGTGCTTCAACATCTGCCTTTAGCCGCACTAATGTGCAGCCAGTGGAATGTGCTGAGCGAGTTACACCGATTATCTGCAACTGCACAGTAAGCTGTCTGTGTTGCGCATGGGACTGGGTAGGTTAAGGGTCAGACTCTCCAGGAGGTTGTATTCCTTCCTGCCTAATGTAATCTGCTTTCACATTCCTCAATGTAGCCAAGTACCACCAGGGCAGATAAGGGAGATCACACCCACCGGGGAGTAGAATCACTCTTTCAGAACTCGAACTTCAGTATAGGCTGGTTGGTGTCTACTAATTATCTTTCCGGAAGGCTTCACCCTTGGCTCCTCATCTTATAACCTCTCAGAGTGGCCACCATACAGAGAGAAATTAAAAACGAAAGGTGTATACACCCCACTAGATTTTTATTTTTCTGACTCCAGTGTGACAGTTTGTTAAAAATGGATTTGGAAGCTATCTGATTGACTCCGACCTTAAGACGAATCTCAGTTCAGAACTCCAAAGCTTCACAAGTTTCATGGACTATAACAGTGGAAAGCTATGGGTTTTCATGGCTTTTGTTGCTTGTAACAGTCAAGCATGACAAATGGCTACCGGTTATTTTCTGTCCCGATCGCACCAAATCTCAGACATGCTACTTCCTAAAGAGGGGAGCCACTATCTGTTAAATGGGCGTAGGTGGGGTTGTTATAGGAAGAGATATATTGTGAAAGGAGCTGCTTTGATAAGGTCTACTTAGGCTTCTAGGTATGAGATCCGGGAATGGAAATGATTGCTGAGATTTGAGAGAACTGCCAACCTAATAACAAAGTAATATGATGGTGTGCCAGTTGGCTGCATAGCTCAGTATGTTAGGTATCTGGTTGGAGAGCTACAGTTTGGGACTTCAATTCCCTACTGTGCCTCCAGGGAAAAGAGTCAGCCTGAGTGGCCTTGAGTAAGCTGCACAACTCCAAGATGTCCCCAGAAGAAGGGAATTATTTTATTTATTTATATTTATTTATTTATATTTGCACTTGTTGACTGCCCGATTTTCCCGTGGGAACTCTAGATTGTTTACAACAAATTATAACAGAACAACCTATCCAAAAAACAAACCAGACAAAACTAAAAATCCAATAGACAACAACAGGGTAACAACGAAGCAGACAACTGCATCCACACCACAAACACAAAGTCCAGCAAGAAAAAGGCTGGGAAAACAATACAAACTAATTAACAACATACCATGGTGCACTCAGCCAAACCTGAAGCTATCCCTAAAGAGCCAGGTCTTTAGCACTCTCCTAAAGGCTGGCAGACTCCACCAGCCTGATCTCCATGGGCAGTGTTCCAAAGTGCTGGGGCAGCCACCGAGAAGGCCCACTTCCAAGTAGAAACCTTTTGGGCCTCCCTTGGAGTGGCCACCCGGAGAAACTGGGAGAGTGAGGCTCTGGTCGGTCGAGATGAAGCTGACCTCTGGGAGATCCGCTCCACCAGATCTGCTCCGCCAGAGAGACAGGTCCCAAGCCGCGGAAGACAGGTCCCAAACCTCTTCTGAGTCTTCATGAGTCAGAATTAACTTGAAGGAACATTGGTATTATAATTATGCAAAAACTACCAGGCACAGTCAATCAAAATTATAAAAAAATGAAAGCTAATTGTGGCTGTGACAAGGGAGAAAAGGGGACATGTTTTTACAAAACCACTTTTGAGGCAGTGAAAGGTGGCAAAAAGCCAGCATGATATTTCTTTCCAACATAACAACATATACTTCTTTTCCTTTAGGTTATGGTGAGTTTGTGTGCACTTGCACATTTGAGTATGTTTTTCAATATCTCTTTTTTTGGGGGGGGGACTTTTTGTAAGGAGTTTCTACTACGGTAGTCTCATATTCCTTTCCACAATACTTCAGATTTCACAGCTAACTGCCTTATAGCCAAGGGAAGTTAAGTACTTCACTGCCAGAACCAAAAGAAGAACACAGAGAAGAATAAGTTATTCCCTATCTTGCTGTAGCCCACATACATATGAGTAGACTACTGAAGGGGGAAGAGAAAATGTGAGGGCTGCCCCGATTCCATCCCTCTCCCTGATAGCTCCAATTTTAGAGAGACTGTCATTAGCTACATTTGTACATTCTACGTGCAATATCATGGTGCCTAAAAGTTCTGCTTATGGTATAATTCAATCAATCACAAGGGGTAGCATGGACCCAACTGTATCCTGAACAATGTGCACCCTTGCCAGCACTCATGTATGCATATCTGAATGTGGAGCATGTCTCTGAACCCCATTCTATTACAACTCAGATTTGCCATTAGAAAACACTTAGCAGGAGACACACGCCGCAGGCATAACACTCGTTGGAGTAAAATGCTCGGATGCAATTTGTTCTTTTTAGTGAAGAGGTTTCCACTACCCTACAGATGGCTTGCGTGCCTCTTATTCAAATCATAGTACACCGCGACATTGCATTTCAGGTCCTTAGGAACTACTCCGCTTTGTGATGTGACTGACCATCTTGATATGCCTACGTTGGTGTCACTGTTGTGATGCTGACAGTCAGAGGTTGCCGACTGTTCTGAAGTATCTCTGTGTGTTTGTTTTCTAAAGGCAAGAAATGATAAAGAATTCTCAGCAAACATTTGTTAACAACACTGTACGCACGCATGCACGCACACAGCCTGAGCTTTTGCTGTCGCAGCAAACCTTTGTTTGATGTAATCTGAGCTAGAGATTTTCTGTATCAACCGCTATTTTGTCAGGTAAACATTCTTTCCCTACCATATGGAATCAGAAGCACATGTCTTGGTGTCTTTTATTCCCTAAAAATGAGAATCTTCAGATTCTTCAATGCAATGGCAGGATGTAACTGGAGAGTGTGTGTGTGTGTGGGGGGTCCCCAGTCCCAGTTTATGAGCCATCTGTGCTTAAATGTATTATGGTTCCCCCACCACCACCTCAAACCCGAGTCCCTGTAAGGCCCATTGTATTAGTGATGCTAGGTGATGCTGCAAAATGCCTCTACCTGCTTAGATAAAAAGAACGGAATGAGTGAAACTGTCTGAAATGTATTGAGAAAAGCAGAAATGAAGTTTGGATTTGACAGCTGGCAAAGAGGAATCCCTCTTGGAGAAGGTGCTTCAACCAGGACCCACTCTTGAGTCACGAGGCGACTTCCATGTCACCTTGACTAAATATGAGGGCAAAACAGGAAACTGAGTTGCAGAACATTGCATTTGCTAATGTGAATGTACAGAGGCCAAAATCAGAAAGGATGGTTGTAATTTAAACCTAATTGAAATGCTCCTCCCCTGAGTAGGCAGGTCCATGGCCATTATGCCTGCTGAGTCCACAGTCCAGATCCTCAACCATGAAAGTTACCTTCAAAGTAGC
Source organism: Phrynocephalus forsythii (assembly GCA_029282475.1). NCBI lineage: Eukaryota > Metazoa > Chordata > Lepidosauria > Squamata > Agamidae > Phrynocephalus > Phrynocephalus forsythii. The sequence goes on along the minus strand of JAPFRF010000003.1, from coordinate 105,912,629 downwards.
CTTTGATCCCCTCCTGTTGGTTCTTTATCTTTATACCAGGCTTGGACTGAGTAGCCCTTGAAATGGAGAACTGTCCTCCATAAAAGAGGGTAAATGACCATCCTGTTCTTAAGTCCCATTATGGGACTCACTACTGTAAACACATATGGCGGAAGAACTGTATTACTCCCACAAAGAGTCTCATGCCACAGTGGTTAAACTGCTGTACTGCAGCCAAAACCATTCTCATGACCTGGGGTTCAATTCCAGGTAGCAAGCTCAAGGTTCACTCAGCCTTCCATCATTCCAAAGTTGGTAAAATGTGTACTCAACTCAATGAGGTCAGGGGCAATGTGTAGCCTGCATAATTAAATTGGAAACTGCCCAGAGAGTGCATTATTTGTCAGAGCGGTCCCTACTGCAGAATTCCAGCCACATCACTTGATCATCTCAGACAGGTCCTTTGAAGATCCCAACTCTGAGAGAGGCCTGTAAGGTAACAACACGGAACCGGGCATTCTCAGTTCTGGGCCCTCATTTATGGAATCAACTACTACCTGATATTTGCTTGGCCCCCATGTTGTCAGTCTTTAAAAATACAAATAAGACCTGGCTATATAGATCTGCTTTCCCTAGTTATTAATTATTCCTTGATTCGCTGACTTTTAATCTGTTATATTCTGTCTTGCCGACTTTTCCTCTGAATATGGTTCTTTGATATTATTGTTGAGTTTGTTATGTTCACTTTGTTTTCTATTTTAGTTCTTTATTGCATAATGTTTATGTTTGTGTTATGATTATGACTTTTCATTTCGGAAGTGGTCAGCTTCTGAAACAAAACGTGGGAACCCAACTGGCCTTTGGACCTGGAGGGATGCAATCAACCAATCCGTTACCTTATGCTGGGCTTGTGTGGGCCTAAGCTCCTATGTGGAAGAAGCCTCCGACGTCATCTTTCCTTCTCCCTGGTGCTGGCCGACCAGGGGCTAGCAGGGGAATACATCATCCTGCCTCCCTGTCTGATTGGCCAGCACCAGGGAGAAGGAAAGATGACATTGGAGGCTTCTTCCTCATTGGAGTTTAGCCCCGTGAGAGCCCAGCACAAGGTAAGGAATTGGTTGATTGCATTCCTCTGGTTCCAAATGCCAGCTGGGCTCTTGCGCTTCATTTTGGAAGCTGACCACTTCCAAAACTAAAAGCCCATCTCTAGTTACGATGCGTATTATAAACTGCCCAGAGTAGCCTTGTAGCTAGATGGCACTGTATACAAATCTAATAAATAAGTAATAAATAGTAAGCGCTATAGTGTGGTATAAAAGCAGAAAAACAGAAAATCCTTGTATGACCGTTTATGTCTCTTTCCTCACATGGATGATGCTCACCTAAAAAGCAGAGCTTACTCAATGTGCTGAAGTCCTCAGTACAGTACGTCTCAGAATGCAATATTCTGCATCACATGGATAGTTTCCCTGCGGAGTGGAGGATCTCCTCTTTTAAAAATCACTGTCGCCATGAGGAGGTCACTGGAATCAGATGGAAGGACTACCACTACCACTAGCATCACAACCTCTCCTCCTCCTCCTCCTCCTCCTCCTCCTCCTCCTCCACCTCATCTGTTAACTGTATGCAGACTCAGACAAATAACTCCTGAGCAGGGTTTTCATTTTTTAAGGGAACTGATGCTGCTTCGGAGCTTGGGCAGTGACTTTTATAAATCAATTCATTACAGTGAGGGCTAAGAATAATATTATATTTAGTAAAAGGTGAAAGATTTACAGTGGTACCTCGACTTACGAATTTAATCCGTTCCGAATGCATGCTCTTAAGTCAAACTACAGTACTCTTAAGTCGGGGTGCCTATCTAAAAAAATTGAAAAAATAAGTTTAAAAAAATTGGGGAAAAATTGTAAGTCGAGCAGACCATATCTAAAATTTGTAAGGCTGCAGTTAAAATGCCAACAGTTTTCCACTCTTAAGTCGAATTGCTCTTAAGTCGGGGTACCACTGAATATGATCTGAAGAGAAACCAGAGTAAACCAATGGTGCCTCAGAATCCTGTTTGTTTCACATTGTACATGTAATGGCCTATTATGGGCACGATTCCCCTTTCCATGGCCTTTCCACAAGGGAGAAATAACAAGAATCCATTACATGAACAGAAAGGGTGTTATTGAACTTCCACAACTGTGAACTCGGTTAATTTAAAGCGTAGGAGAAGAAGTACACCTCCTGATGCTTTAGGGAGAGTCCATAGCTCCCTGTCAACATTGGGAAGTTTCCCATCTCTGAATAATGATGTGGTGGCAGATTTGAAAGTGTTCAGGGCTGTACCCACAGCTAGGGCCCTCCTCATAAGGAGAGCCAAAAATGCAAGGAACAGCCATGTTGTAAAATTAAAATTAACTAAATTTTCCCCTTAAAACTGTACTTTGCTTTACCACAGCCAAAACAATATATTGCTCCTTGGAAAAAAATACAGTGGTATCTTGTATAAAGGAATTAATTTGTTCCAAATGAAATTACGTTAAGCAAATTTTCCTTTATACAAATTTCCCATAGGAATGCATTGAAAACAGAGTAATCCCTAATCGCGACCATTTTTATGTTGTATGGATTTGTTGATTCATTGATATTTGTTTCAAATCTGGTCAATAAGGGAATGTTCGTTTTTGTTTTTGAGAAAGGAGGCTTGATAAGCTACTTTGGCAACTGCCCTATGTAAGATAAAACGTGTCCTCAAATGCCAACTGTCCAAGTCATATTCACAAATCACTCATTTTGCTATCAGTGGCAAACAGTAAATATTTTAGCCTGTATTGAAAAATAATATTTCTTCATCTCAGATCCTCTCCTTGGGTTCCCTGTGCACAGCTCTCAAAATAGCTTGCTGGGATTAATCAAAATAAAGAGGGCTTTTTGTATGATCTTGGAGGAGAGGGGAAATGGAGAAATTGTTGAGGCATAAAGGGGAGAAAATCCCAATGTACAACCAAATACTAAGCCACGAAGTGTGTTTTTAAAAACATTTTATTCCGCTTTAAAAAGGACAAAAAACAACCAAGAGGAATTGACATGTACCAAGAAAGCAAATGTGGTCCAGACAGCAAGATGCTTGCTTCAGGGGCATTCTAAAATTTAAACAAAGAAAGACTCACATGAAAACAGAATATGTAATTCTTCCACCTTTTTGTCCCTGCTTCCTTAACCTGATAATTAGAGATGGGCAGGAATCGTGACAGAGCGCTTTGTGCCAAATCTTTGGTGCTGCACTCAACCTCTCCCCTTCCTCTGACCCATCAGAACCACTCACCATTGTCGGCATGCTGCTGAGGTCCTCCATTGCTACACCAGTCTGGGAAGGAGATTAGACTGCCCTTCTCCACCTCTTTAGGCAGCTGGCCTATCCGACAAGAAGGCAGGATTGGAAGAAACCTGCACTATTGACAAGAGGCCAGCTGCCTGGGAAGGTGGGGAAGGGCAGCTCAAGCTCCTTCTAGGACCGTTGTGCCACTGGCAACGGAGGACACCGGCAACATACCAATGATACTGAGTGGGCCTGCTGGGCACAGGGATGGTGGTGGAGGGTAAGTGCAGCACGTAGGGTGCCACCCTAGAGGTTCATCATGAAGAACTTTGTTGCACTTCATGTCCATTTATACTGATAATAATGTGTCGTCATGTCATCAGTTCTGTCTTATGGCAAACCTCTTGAGCGTTTTCCAGGTAGAGAATACTCAAAATTAGTTCCTTATTCTCCTTTTCTGGGGGTGCCCTGGAACTGTGCAGTTTGCCCAGTTTTAGTTCTATGCACAGGAAGCACAGTGGATGAATTCAACTCTTTGCCTCTGCAGCCAGAGACCTAAAGCACTCCAGGCAACACTCCCTAAAGATAGTCTCCGGGTATTTGGTCCACAAGACATTTGGATATGGGGGAAGGGTATTTAAGTCTCTCTTGGCTGTGTTGGGGTTTCTGGGTTTTGTAGTCCAAAATATATGGAATGTACCAATTTGATGCAGGCTGCATGCTTGCAAAACAGCTTCATGCCTTGTAAATGTATAGCAGGTCCATAAGAGCAAGTTAATTGCTGACAAATGCTCAAGCAACCCATTCAAGGCTGCTTCTTTTTAATTGCACTTACAATAAGGCAACATTTGTTTTAGTTTCAAAACATTAAAACCTGCAATTGTTTAAAAAGTTACATCTTTACAGGAATGAACCAAAACTGGTCTTGCAAATCACAAATTCTCTCTGAAGCTGAATCGTCCTCATCATCTTACCAAGCTGTGATGAAAAGGGTGTTGGGGTGTATGTGAAATTTTGGATTTGACACACAAAGTGAACCACAAAACAATTTCCATCCCCCCACTGACAAAGATACGCAGAGGCAGGGTAGAAGCACTCATTATTGTCTCACATTCATTTAAGAATATAAAAAGAACCCGCGGGGATCAGAACAAAGCTCCATCACTTCAAACAGGTTTTGGAAGTTTATGAAGTGCTACAAAAAACCCACAGCAAAGCATTTTTATTTGGATGAATTCAAGATAAGACCATGATAATCAGTTGTGTACCAACTTCAGTCTTGTAGAAAGCATCTAGGTGTTCTAGGTGAAAGGAGAGGACCAGTGGAATTGCTTCTACCTAGAATGAAGGTGCCACAAAGTATAGCAGTGACAGCCTGACAACGTTCATGGTTTGAGGCTATCTATCTATCTATCTATCTATCTATCTATCTATCTATCTATCTATCTATCTATCTATCTATCTATCTATCAACCATATTACATGCTATATGTAAAATACTTATAAGTCCTTTTCATATTCTAAACAAGACTTGTTTTGTCTTGCGTCTACTTTTGTCTTCTTGCATAGATGTCAGAACTGCAGGGTGTTGTTTGCCCTCCTTCTTGTTTAAAGAACAGGTGACAATTATGCAGTAATATTTCTGGAAGCTAAAGATGAGGAAGGGGAAGATAATACTATTATAACCTCCTGTACTTTATTTATGTGAACGGGGCTAATGCTGCCATTCAAACATTCCTCCATACTTATGTATCATTTCCCTTCAAACCTCTAATTGAATCTTGAATTCCAAAGTTAAAGTTTTCAGAGAGTCGAGTTGCAAATGTCCTCTTATCTGTCATAGCTCACAGTGTGGCTTTTCCCCCCTTAGCAAGATTCCCTTGACCTTTTAAGAAATGTGAAGCATGTTCAGTGATCATAAATTTCACTTGGGATTTTTTTATATATATCACAGTTGAAGTTATTCCATTATTGAATTGAAAAAAGTACCTGCACTAAGTACCATGGCCAGACAATTCCACTTCTCCATTAAAAATAATAAAATAAATTGGGTGATGGTTCAGGGTTTTTGAATTCGTTTAAAAATAACATGGTGCTGGTGTATGTCTCCTCTTGATCTGTTTTAAGATGTGTTGTATATTTGCCGAGGGGACTACATGGGCTTTTAAAATCATTGCGTTTAAAGCTTTATCCTGTGCCCACCTACCCTCATGTTTGTTGCCTCCCACAATCACTAGATGTAGCTGTTTTGGTGTTATTTTTCATTAATTTTTGATTTTTAAAATGTTATTTCTTGTGACCTGGAATAGCGCTAGAACAGAGTGATCAACAGAAACAAAAATTAAAACATAGGGCTCCCTGAAGCCTGAAACAATAACAGGGGTTGACAAGAAGACCCACAAACAGAAAGATACACAGACACAAACACACACACCTGGAATGGAGAAGGAGAGAGAGCAAGGAACTGCCAACAGGGGATGAAACTGACCAGAGACATTTTAACTAGAGGGACACTTCTAAGATTGCAAATGAGGGAGGTGCAGATGGTCATGCGCACACATGCAGCTGCAGGTGGGTGGAGAAGGTTTGAATGGCAAACCTCACAGACCCAATTTATACTGAAAGAGGGATTCACATTGTTTGAATTGATTAAAATTAAATCACTTTGACATCCAAGACAAAATAAATGACCCTCAGATGGAAGAGTAAAATATCTTGCTTCTGATCCAAGTAAGAGGATTCCCTGCCAAAACAATCAATGCTTCCATGTGTGTCATGCAGTGACCTTTTAAAAAAACTGATTTAACACATGCTAAATCAGATTCAAACATGGGCTGTTTTCCCTAGTGTAACTAACCATGCTCCAATTTTGGTGGGATTGCATTAAATGTGATTACTACTTTTGAATATACATGATGTCAGGCCTTCTTTTTTCTCTACTACCAAACCCATTCTGAGCCATTTTCATGAATTAAGACACACTCACTCATACACTCACAATACCAGACTCACACCAAATTGAAATGGGTAATATTCTGTTGCCTAATAATCAAGGATGTATCTGGGGGAGCGAGAACTGGGGATGTGTTTCCACACCCCAGATTTCTTCATGCAATAGTTAAATTGTCGGCCAGAGACCACTTGTTAGTGAGACAGCAAAAAACAAATACCTGTAAATAAATAAAAAATCACAGGGGCAAATTATCACTAGTTAATTAAATATCAATCACATTATGAGGCACCTGTCCAATTATGCAGTGGCCACACACCTTATAATGTGACCAGCACTTTATTAACTAGAGGCAATTCACCAATTGCCACTAATTAATTCCAGGTACCTTTGAGTTGCACGATTTAATTTATGCATGTCCAAATCGCCAATAGGATTTTGATCATTATTCTTTGTTGCACTTATCCGTAGTCATTTCAGGTTGCTGACATTTTTTCAATAGTCCTACAGTGTTACATGCACATTTTAAGTATACAGTAGGACCCCAGTATCCACTGGGGATTGGTTCAAGCCCTTCCCGTGGATAATGAAAACCGTGGATAAGATAGAACAGCAAAAATCCCCAAATCTGCTGTTTAATGACAGTAGATTGCCTTATGGCTGCTGTTTTGTGACAGTAGCTTGCTTTACGGCTGCTGTTTGTGACCGTAGCTTGCTTTACAGCTGATGTTTTATGACAGTAGCTTGCTCTGCAGCTGCTGGATTATGTATTTGTTCCTTTGCCAACCGTGGATAACTGAATCAGTGGATAATGAACCAGTGGATACGGGGGTCCTACTGTACTTCAGCTTTCCATAGGGTACTATATACTGTAGCATGGCGTACACTCAGAAACATGCACAACCCAATGGAAGCCGGGAAATGTACCAATTTCTGACTTGAATGCTTATTGTATATTTCCTTCTATAGGATGCTCCAAAGTATAAGATGACCCCCCCAGTTTTCCAACCCGAAATTATAGAAAGAGGAGAAAGAGGAGCCCGTCTGGAAAGGATCATCCCCTTCTCCCTGCACAAGCCAAACATCATTTCAGCATCCAAGGGCATGGAAGCATTTTCCCAATCCCGTCTTTCACACACACACACACACACACACACACACACACACACACACACACACACACACACACACACACACACACACTTTTAAGGAGCCTGTATTTGCCCTGAAGTCTGGTTGATTTCAATGGGATTTCCCTTCCTGCGGCCACCTCGCTCTTACATGTCATTCCTTTGCTTGGTGCCCCTTTCGCCCCTCATCACATGTTAGACTGTGAGTGTCTTGAGGCTGGTCTTGAGGCTGTAACTTTTAAGCTTGCACAAGTTTCCTGTAGGGTGCTGCCCCTTGCTTGACCTTCATAGGATGAGAGAGATTTTAAAATGAAACTGAGAAGGTGAGGAAGAGGAATCCACCCTGGAAAGATCTTCCCCATCTTCTTGCCTTGGACCTGGTGGACGTAGGCGGAGTGGGCTTTCATTCTCAGCTTTGTTTTTAAATCAAGCCTAAAAGCCACTGCCCTGACACGCTCACAATCTATCACGTGCTGAGGGACCTGCATGAAAGAGGCTCGGAACGGCACATAAGAGAGAGAGGTCCATTGAAATCAACTAGGCTTCCAGGTAAGTGCAGGCACCTTAAAATGTGTCTGTGTGTCTGTGGGTAAAAGTGGGGATTGTGAAAAGTGCTTCCACACCCCTGGACGCTGCAATCATATTTGGCTTGTGGATGCGGAAAGGAGCTGACACTGAAGCTGAGAAAGAAGCGCCCGACACGCCTGTACAAGATGATCCTCAATTTTTAGCCTAACAATTTTAGGAAAAATAGTGCCTTATAAATGGAAAAATACAGTAGCTATTTTTGTTTTGGGTCCTGGAGTATGGATGGAGCACATCTGCTTTTCAAAAAGGAAACATAAAAAAAAAGAGTGGAAGAAATTTCTCACACAACCATGTGGCCAATATAGCCAACACAGGGAACATATGGGTGCAGTAAACATCCTAGAATAAGCATGTCTTAAAATAAATGATCCAGGTGCAGCGGTTATTGCAGAATTGCCATCCTGTAATGATCTTGTCTTTCTGAACTGAGTAATTCGTAAATTTTCAAAAGATTAATTTAACCATCAGCTCAAACCCACTCTGGCAATTAGCTATGGCAACCCCCCTTTGGAGCTTAATAACTCATCCTCCTGACCCCCAAACCTTTCCAAATTTCAGGGGTTTACAGGGAAAGAGTGCAAATCCCCAGGGATTTTGGTGCTGAAACATGCCTCAGATGCCTATTTTGGTGTACATTAAAATGTACTTGAAAATTGCTAAATTGGTAAAATAGGAAAATTTATGAATCTTACCCTACAATCCTGTCCCTCCCCCTTATGCTTCATATTTGCCTAGAGGGTCATTGGCTGTATTTTGGGAGTAGGAGTTGAGCACTGGTGCTTTTTCTTTATCTCCTGTTGTCATTCTCCCGTTCCTACTGAACAGCGGAGCCACTGGTTCTTCCCTGTCTTTTGCTACGTACATACTGAAGAATTTGTTGTTGTTCTTGTCTCAGCTCATTCTCTGCTTTTGCCTTCCTAATGCCATCCCTGCAATTCCTTGCAACTTGTCTGTACTCTTTCTTTGTAGCCTGGCCTTCCTTCAATTTCCTATATGTATCCTTTCAGATCCTCCTTGAGTTTCTTTCTTTTTCTTTCTTTCTTTCTTTCTTTCTTTCTTTCTTTCTTTCTTTCTTTCTTTCTTTCTTTCTTTCTTTCTTTCTTTCTTTCTTTCTTTTGGTGGGGGCAGGGAGTCATATAGGTCTTTTATGCTGTTTCCCACCTTTTCTTCTTGTTGGAATTGTTTGTATTTGTGCCTTTAGAATCTCATTTTTTCAGAAACTCCCACCCTTGGACTCCTTTTTCTGATAGTATCATCCGCCATGGGACCTTGCCTATTATTGTTCTGAGTTTATTAAAGTTGGCTTCCCTAAAATCGAGTGTATATGTTTGGCTACAATATGCTTTTGTTTCCTTTGAAATCAAGAACTCAAGTAGACCATGGTTGTTCCCCCCACCCCGAGTTCATTCCTATTGCCGCTACTTCTTCCACCAAGTCATCTCTATTGGTTAGAATCAAGTCAAGGATAACTTATCTGTTGGAAGTAAGACAAGAACGTTTGGTCACAAATATTGTGAAAATGCTACCCCAACTGAACTCTTTGGGCTCAGAGCCTTATGACATCATTTACTTCTGAATCTATGCATGGTTGAGAAAGGGGTCCCATCATATCCATCCATATAAGGCAACATGGAAGAAGGCTCTTCTTACGTTCTTATGTTCTCCTCTAGTTCCTTCCTCCCCTTTTGTAGTAGAAAATTATCAGCCATGCAAGCTTCGAAGGACCATGTTTATCTCCCAATAGATATCAGGATAGTTGAAGTCACCCATCATGTTTTTTCAAAACTTCTTGCAATTGGTTTTTCTAATGTTTCATCTGCACCTTCTTTCTTGATCGGGTGGCCTGTATCGACTCCAACAACCATGTTCCTTTTGTTTTTCACCCCAATTATATTAATACAAATACTCTCAGTTGGACAACTTGGCTCATCCTCCTGTGTAGATGAGCCATGCAAGAATATGTGTTTTTTGACATTTGCGGCTACTCCGCTTCCTTTCCTGTTATTTCAGAACAATTTCTGTCCTTCAAGTGAGGTATTCAATTGTGTCATGATTGTCAGGGAGATGATAGCTCTTCAGGAAGAGAGGGGAGGAAATCCCCCCCCCCCCAGATAATCAGGCTTTCCAGAGGAGAGTGAAAGCATGATGGGCAGCCTGTTGGAAGAAAGACAAGAATGTTTTGGTCACAAATATTGTGAGATTGCTTCCCTAATTGATCTCTTTGGGCTCAGAGCCCTATGATATAATTTACTTCTGAATGTATGCATGGTCGAGAAAGGGGTCCGATCATATCCATCCATATAAGGCAACATGGCAGATGGCCCCGTTTAGTATCATTATTCCTTTCTAAAAACGGTGGAGGGTGGAATTTGCCATAATGTACTGGGGCTCCATGTCTCAAATAATTTTAGGCGCAGAGTGAAAAGAGCCTGAAAAGAGGAACATGTTCAAAGCTGGTGAGGGGACGAACATTACAAAGCCAGCTATTGTATCTTTACCACAGTTAGGTGTGACTGAAATAATTAGGTATTCTTGTAGGTTTTCTATTTTAGATCTAATACATGGTGGTGGTGGGGGGGGGGGGGAGAGTAAAACCAGGCTACCTTGTACTATGTTCTCCAGCAAGCTGAAAAATCATACAAAGCCAATGTAGGGCAACACTGCTTCCACCCAGAGCTTGTAAAATTCCACCTTAACCTTGGAACATCCTGCAAAACCTGTATGAAATACTGTGAGAGTTTTAACTTTTAAATGTGCTTATTTGGAAAAAAAAGTTTTGGAAGGTATTCTTGACTATTTTGAGAATGAAAACAATTGGAAATAGGTCTTTCTATCCTGATGCCCCAGGGAGATTAATTGACTGTAATTAATATTGCCATGCTACACACACTTTGCCTGGGAATAAGATTCAACAAAGTCAATGTGGGTGAATATGTGCACAGAACGATAAAACTAACTCTAGACAGGAAGGGCTGTGGACCCACCTGTGGGCCCTGGTTTGCTGGCTACAGTGAGAAGGGGAGAAATGTAGTATCATTTTGTGAGTCCAGACACAACGATTGGCAATGACCGATAGAAGGGAGCTTAGGTGGGACCTACAGAATGCCCTGAGAGGCAGTTTTCTATCTGGTCCACCCAAGCCCTTATTACTACAGCTGGCCAAGATTCAAGCATTCCTCTGCATTCCTCCATCTTCTTCCTATGTATGCCAAATCCCAAGTTTATCTAAAGTGGCAGTGAAGCCCAAGGTGTCAAAATGGTTAAATAACAGCCTGTTCATATCTCCCATTTAGGGGATCCCCATTAAGAGATCCTGGGAAGCAGATACATTGGTGTGCCCCCCCCAGCTCAGCTTCTATGCCCCTTCTTCACCTCTGGCAGATGAAGAGAGATACAGTGGGGTGACAGCCCATGTGGTACTCACACCTTGGATTTCTAGGTTTCCCAGTATTTGGTGCCACCTGGTGACAAGTGGAATATGCTGGTACGGAGGGTGGTGGAGTCTCCTTCTTTGGAGGTTTTTAAGCAGAGGCTGGATGGCCGTATGCCAGGAGCACTGTGATGGGGGTTCCTGCATGGCAGGGGGTTGGACTAGATGGCCCTTGAGGTCTCTTCCAACTCTTTGATTCTATAATTCTATGATTCTGTGATTCTAATTCAGTGGTGGCCAAACTTCAGCCCTCCAGAAGTTTTGGACCACAACTCCCACAGTTTTTTGTCATTGGCAATACAGGCTTGGAATTCTGGGAGTTGTGGTCCAAAACATCTAGAAGGCCCAAGTTTGGACACTACTGTTCTAAGTGAACCACCTGACACCCGAATCCATCGCCATGTACTTGGGTTCAAAGTTCAGTTATAACCTGCAACCAATAAAGTTGTGGTTTCCTTTGCTGCACCACCAACATTGCATGCCTGGTTAATTGGGCTACAGCCATGCTTCCCTTCCCACTATCAGTGGTTCCAACCTTGGGTCCCCAGATGTTCTTGGAGTCCAACTCCAAGAAATGCTGACCAGCAAAGCTAGTAGCAAAAGCTTCTGGGAGGTTTAGTTCAAGCACGTTTCAGGAACCCCAGACTGAGAACCACGGCAATAGGTGCTAAGGCTGTGGGTTAGAGTTAACATTACAAAAGGTGTATAGTTTCCCTTGCTGCCTTACCATTGTAATGCAATGCAGTGATACTTCCATTATTTGAGAAAGGAATGGCAAGTGGACCCCACCACCAAGAGGGACAAATGCTAAGAAAAAGAAGACTTTGAGAAAGGAATGGCAAGCAGTTTGTTCCTTCCAAGGACTGCTTCTACTGATGGAACCGTATAGCTGGTGTGAAAAAATAGGGTAGTATTTATTTATTCAGAATATTTTTACCCCACTTTTTTCCTTGGAAAAGGCCCCACGGTGGATTACAACAATGACGGGCAATATACAGCCTGGAACATTTAAAGACATATTCAAGTTAAGAACAAGGAATTAAAAGAGGCATCTCAGAACATTAAAAGATAACAATAAACCTACAAAGAGCACACAAAAAGAAAAGAAAAATCCATTATGAGGGGTGGAAAGTAATATGGAAAACACTGGTGTTCTTATGAAATCAGTCTGTGGGAGAATTCATTTTTACAGATTTGTTTTAAAAACATTGGAACACCTGGGCGCAGTGCTACACTCTGTCATTTTTATTGAATAGCATTCATCTTCGTTTGCACATGGGGATATTCTTAGAGTCTTTGTCCTGTAATTAATTCTACAATTTCAGGGAAATTACTACTGCACCATTGGGGACTCATCTCTCATATGAATGCTTCACTAAGCTTTTAATGATCTCCCCGCTTGCTTGACAGCCTTGGCTCTGGCACTGTCTGCCACAGTAAACCCCACTAAAGCAGCAGTCGCAATGCACAGGGAATATTTATTTATTTATTTATAGTTCTATACCACCCCCTTAGTGCAAACTGCATGCTCTGTCCATGAAATTCACACAGCCATCATGACACGGCCAAATTCCACGTGCTGATCACCATCATTTTAGAAGTGCAGAGCTGGAAGAGACTGGGTCTTGATCAACCCAGAGGGCAGGACATGTAATACAGTGACCCCCCCCCCGCCTATCAAGGGGGTTAGGGACCCACCCGACCTGCGAAAATTAAAAAATCTGCGATATGCAGATGCAAGTCGGGTCGGACCTGGGGGCCCTAGCTGGAGGCCCTGGTACTTACCCCCAGCTGGGCACTGCCCCAAACGGTCCTGCGAGGACCTTCCTGGGCCTTCTGGAGCCCCAAAATGGCCTCCTTGCAAACTGGAAGTGACTTCTGGTAAACCGGAAGTGACTTCTGGATCACGGAAAATCATTTCTGAGGCCTCCGAGAGGCCAAGGCCCTCGGAGGCCTCAGAAATGATTTTCTGTGAACCGGAAGTCACTTCCAGTTCACAGGGAAACCATTTTGGGGGCTCCAGAAGGCCCGGGAAGGCCCTCGCAGGCCCATTCAGGGTAGCGCCAGTACTGCGGTAAGTACGGTAGGCCTGAAACAGGCCTTTTCCCCCTTACCCCAGGGGGCCTTTTTTCATATACTGTGGTTCCGCGATATAGCGGGACCGTAGTATATGAACTATGAATGGGTGGGGGGCCACTGTACTGTAATAGACTCAGGTTACAAGAAGCCAGCTTTCAACTGAATATTAGGAAAACTTGTTGAAAGTTAGAGCAGTGTGACCAGTGAACCGATTGCCTCAGGAAGGTGATGAGCCCTCCAACTGCTGGACAAATTCAAGAGAAAGCTGAACATCCATCTGTCAGATCTACGTTGATTTGGATTCCTGCAGTGAACACGGGGTTGGACTCTATGCCTTTATAGGCCCCCTCCAGCTCAATGATTCTGTCATTCTATGGCTCTATGGACAATCAAGTCCAGCTCCAGTCAAGGAAGCACAATGGGGAAGTTGTCTGTGAAGATTCTCAGGCATCCAGCTGAGCTTTATCTGAAAGTTGAGTCATGGCAACTGGATTTCTTTTCTTGAGAAACTGAAACGTTTCGCTGCTCATCCAAACAAGCTTCGTCAGTCTGACAAAGGTCTGTCAGGATCGTCAGGACTGACGAAACTGTTTGGATGAGCAGTGAAATGTTTCAGTCTCTCAAGAAGAGACGTCCAGTTGCCATGACTCAACTTCCACACAGTGGGGATCTGAACTCTCAACCTCTCGTTCCGCAACCAGATACCTAATATAGCAGTTCCAACATACTGTGCAATTACCTATCAGGACTGCATGGGAGGAATGACTCAGGCAGGACATTTGAGGGTGCCGTTGCTTGCAAATCACTGACGAGGAACCAGGTTTTCTCAGTGGTGCCCCCCCCAACTTTGGAATCAACTTCCTCCAGAGGATTTGTTTGGCCCCCTCGCTGCCTGTTTTTAAGAAACATCTTAAGATGTGGCTATTTAGGAAGGCTTTCCCTGGTTATTAGTTTCAGCTGTTATGTCTTGCTGCTCATTTACCTTCTTGTGTATTCTGGTCTATCTCTGTTTTTATTGATCTTGATTGATTTAGTGTTGTTATTTTGTTTAATATATTGTACTGTAAATTTTTAGAGCTGTGTAGATGCCCTAAGCACATCCGATCTTACCTGATTTCGGAAGCTAAGCAGGGTCGGCCCTGGTTAGTACTTGGATGGGAGACCACCAGGGAATACCAGGTGTTGTAGGCGCCTGGAGTAGGAACTGGCAAACCACTCCAGTATTCCTGCCAAGAAAACTTCATGGATATGGAGTCACGAAGAGTCAGTCATGACTGTAATGACACAACACACACACACTGTAAATTTTTAATAAATTTAATTTAATAAATTTAATAATTTTTATTATTATGCTTAATGGATGTATCTGTTTGTTTAACCCTGTAAACCACCCAGAGTTGCCTAGAGTGGTATACAAATCTAATAAATAAATAAATAAATAAATAAATAAATAAATAAATAAATAAATAAATAAATGACTGAAAGCCTTACTTCCTTATTCCTTACACCCAATCCAGATTGATTGGTTGGTTGATTGATAGTCTATTTACTACTTGTTCAGTCTTTACTCAGTTGCAATGACTCTTGGCCACTGGAGCACAGCTAAGCATTGCAGAAGAAAATAATTTTGTGCTATATAGATTACAGCAAATGATCTAAACAGTCTTTGACTGTGTAGATCATGAAAAACTATGGCTTGTTCTAAATGGAAATGAGCGAGCCTGCACATTTAATTGCCCAGATGTGTAGACTATAGTCTGCATGATAAAGCACTGTTGGGAATAATAGGGAGAAACAGAATGATTTCCCATAAAGAAAGGTGTCAGCAAAGGTGTATTTTGTCTCCTCATTTGTTTAATCTGTTTGCAGAACATATCATGCACCAACAAACAGAAGAACAAGAATGATAAAACATATACAGAAAGCAGGATTAAATTCAGATTAAGGAGAAGTGAAAACTGGTAGAATAAAGATCAATAATCTGAAATACACAGTTGACAACATATTACAGGCAGCCAAAAGCAACGACTTAGAGGACTTGTGGTAAAGATAAAGAAAGTACAAGAGCAGGATTGCAGTTGAATACTGTATTAAGAGGACAGGAATTTTATGTACTGTACAAGAGAAGCAAAATGTAACTTTCATCTTGAGAAGAAAGAAGCTGAAATGTTTAAATATTTCCTATCCCTCACTTTGACTAATAATTTAAATGGACACTGCAGCCAAGAAATCAGAAGCAGATTGAGCTTTGGAAGGGCATTTGTGAAGGAACTAGAAGTTACAAGGACATGCAAGATGAAAGTAATTACACTACTGTATTCAGATATTACTCTACACAGATGTGAAAGCTGGGTGGTGATGAACGCTGACAGAGTAAAAAAATGACTCATCCAAAAAGTGGGGTCAGGAAGGAACTTTATACACAAGATGAAATCCCAGAAAAGCAAACATATGTGTTTGTCCTTTGGGTGCCTCTTGAGAAGACAAGCCATCTTTAAATGAGACAATAAGGGCAGAAAATAAGAAGACAACAGGAAAAGAGAGGGAGAGAGAGAGAGGGAGAGAGAGAGAGAGAGAGAGATGGAAAAACTCAATAAAGGAAACTGTGGCCTTGAGTTTGTAAGAGCTGAGAAGAGCTGTTGATGATAGGATCTTTTGGAGGCTAATAGAGTTGGAAGTAATTTGAAGTCACATGACTATAATTGCATGTATGTCCTGCTTTCCTGCAAGTAGAGTCAAGGCAGCATACATGGCTTTCTTCTCTCCATTTTATCCACAATAGATTTGTGAAGTAGGCTAGTGGGAGGGTGTCTGAGTGCCCCAGGGTCTCCCACTTTATGTCTGAACAGCATTTCAACCCAGGACTCATGAGTCCTGTCTAGTTCCCTAACTACTAACTACCATAACTACAACACTAGATACAGACACTTTCCCTAGTGCCTTCTGGGACCTTCCTTATTAGAATCTCCGAACAGTGTATCTATATTTTTGTTTATTTACTTATGCTATGGAGTTGGGGGGTTGCTTCCTCTCTGTGTATCTCAGGAGAACAGCCAGGCTGTCCTGGAATGATTAAATTACTCCTTAGCACTCTACCTAGAAAACCCTCAAAAGTGTTGTCTTAAGTCAGAACTTAAGCGCATTCAATTATCACTTTCCACCAGAACCACGAATGCTGGCAATGTGTGAAAAGAGGACAAACAAAGAGCCAACAAGATATAAATTTTGAAAGGTCAGAGCTTGAAACAGACAATTTCCCAAGCTTTGTTTTGGATGGTAGCCTTTTACCTTGCAGCAGCTGGCCTCAAGGTTACCGAATGCTCCTCCAGAAACACCAGGCAGGCAGGCAGGTTGACACACCTACTTACATACAATGCTTGCAGGTTAGGAAGAGCTGCAGCCTAACATCTGTTCCCATTTGCACGGGGTGTATCCAAATGTTATGGTAATGACTAAAATGTACATGAGAAATGGTGCTGTACTACTAGAAAAAGAAAACAAGGACAATCAGTGTCCTACAATAGCTTGAGCATCTGAATCGGAAGTACAGCTCTTCCTTCAACCGTGCTGGGGTTAGGGATGACTGACCTCTGTGTAGTTCAAAATCCATGTACAACTCTTCTGCCCAGGGATGGTCAGTCACAACTCACATGAGTCCCTGTTGAGTCTGACTTAGGTCGCACTGGAAAACTGATACATAGTCCAGGGGGTTGGGTAAGACGTGGGACTCAACCCACGAGCAGCCTGCCTTTGCTGCTCACCCCTGCTCCTGACATCAGCCGACCTTCCATCCTTACCCTCGCCATCTCCAGGGCATGGGCCAAGTGATGTGAGACTTGGGACTTGGGACTTGGGACTCAGGGTCTATGTACCAAAGACTTGCACTTGGGCTTGGGACTTGGCTCCCAAGATTTGCCAACCTCCTTTCGTAGTTGATACATGCACACATACAGTATACAGAACATTTCTCTCTGTCTAGGTTCCCTTCCATAGTACTAACAATCCTTTCCATACTACAGTATTGTGTGTTAGCACATCTGATCTTACCTGATTTCGGAAGCTAAACAGGATTAGCCCTGGTTAGTACTTGGATGGGAGACCACCAGGGAATACCCGATGCTGTAGCCGCCTGGAGTAAGAAGTGGCAAACCACTCCAGTATTCCTGCCAAGAAAACTCCATGCACATGGGGTCACGAAGACTCGGTCACGACTGTAATCACACACACACACACACACACACACACACACACACACCACAACCTTAAAGGGCCTTATGATTCCCTGACCTAGAGTATTCCTGCCAAGAAAACTCCATGCACATGGGGTCACGAAGACTCGGTCACGACTGTAATCACACACACACACACACACACACACACACACACACACACACACACACACACACACACACACACACACACACACACACACACACACACACCACAACCTTAAAGGGCCTTATGATTCCCTGACCTAGAGGCTGAATTAGATATGTGCTTGGGGGCAAGTAGACCACTTGGATGCCTTTGAGGTTGAGCTCTTGAGGCCCTGGGTGACCAGGGGCGCATTATTTACTGAATGTGTATTTTATTGGAACATTTATTGATTGATTGATTGTGGGGGGTAGGGGTAGGGGAGGGAATCCATTTATAACCAAAACAGTGCTGCTCAGACCTGTGCAGTTCCGACAGTGGTGCAAGGGCAAGACGTCCATGGTTTAGCATGATTAGGTACAACCAGAGAGTAGAATAATGATTTTTTTCTGGGGTACAATTCCCAGAATATGCAAGCCGTCTCATTTAAATCCACAGCTCCTCTGTGTGTGACTACCTTGTGCAAACACCAGAAAAAAAGGATATTGCACATATGATAAAATAAAAATGAATACCCATTTTGGCCACTGGCTGGGGTTTTTTTTCACACAAGCCTTTTGCATCTGCAAAACCCCAGGCAGAGGATTGAGTATTACACATGGATGGTTCTCTCCATGATGCTGTTATGCCTTGCATTTGCTGACAGGGTCCTGTCTGATGACTTGGTGAGTTGTGCTTCAGGGCAGACTCACTGTAATCAATAGGATCTGTTAGATATTACTAAATTAAGTCCCATTTGATTGCAATTGGAAATCAAGGCATGATTAAGCCTGCACCCAGCTCTATGGTGCTTGCATGGTACACCTAGCATTCCCTTCTGGCTTTACTTAAAACTAGCATTTTCTTAACACAATACAGTATCTTGGCCCAAAGCTCAAAAATCGCTGGGCTTTTAGAGATTGTGTGTCTTTTGGTAAAAGCTTGGAGACTATTTCTCTGTGTCATTGCTGAGGTTTGAATAATTCTCTTGCTGTTGATGTGTTCTCATGGGTTTTTCTTGCACTATGCTAATTTGGGAAATGTCTATTCTGTTAGATTATGATTAGTCTTTGAAAAGACCTGAAGATCATGGATGGTCCACACTGAGAAAGTTAATATTTTTCTTACATGGTGGCGCCAAAGGAAAAGGAAGGCTGGTCCAACCCCTAGAATCAAAGGGACTCCATATATTCAAGATTCCATTTCACATTATTTGATATATGGTAAAACACAGTAATTTAATTTAGCAGCAGGCTCTAAGAAGATTACCTATGCTAGCAAAATGTTTTCAAAACAATATTAACAGGATACAGTAAATTATTTTGGACTCAGCTGTCACAAGTAGTGTCACCACCATTTTTCAATATTTAATTAAAATTAAGACTGCAACAACTTAAAATGCATGGCCCGTCAGGGTAATTAATTGGTTGTGCAGACCAGATGGAGATGCTAGGGCGTGGGCTTCATGAACTATTCCAACTTGGTTTATTCTACTTTGTAAGAACTAATTTGAGAAGTGATGCTCTAGATTTTGCTCCAATAAATCCTTCTGCTCATGAGGTGTTCTTGCCTGGTTCAAGAGGCCATGTGTGGAGAAGAGAGTGTTCAGGGACAGGGTGGGGTGGGGAGAGAGATTTATGCTTCACTTTGCAGTCTCTGCTTAATTCCAGAGGGAGAAATCGTATGAAAATGTAATGTATTTCTAAAGAGAGAAGTCGCAATGCAATACAGCAGAGTTCTCTGTTTTTCCTCCCATCTCCGGGTCAACAATCACAACTGAAGCAAAACTTGACCAACATTTCCAAAAGCTGGTTCAAGAAAGCATCATTTTCTCAGGACTTTCAACAGGACTGCGGACTGTCCAAGCTCATCTAAGACTTAGCTTCCCCTACTTATGTCAGAAGTGCCTTTTGGGAAGTAGTGGGATATCTTTTTCCAGCCTGAGAGTACTGTAATAGTAGACAACTCTGAAAGGCAACATTCCAGTGGAGGGCATGTCCAGAGGAAAATGGTTGATAAGCTTTTAATATAATGTAATGCTTTGCTCCACAATAAGGGACCCTTTGGCCCATGAACAAAAGTCACCCTTCAGGTCCTTGTGGATTTGTTTCCTTCCTTCTGGATCTTCCTGGCTAGTGTTTAGAGGAACAGGCTGCCCACGGTCCAAGTGGGAGTGGACAGCACCATCCATCATCTGAAGGTTGCTGCCTTCTTGCTGAAGGCAGCAACCACTGCTTAGTGGTTGTGAGGATTCCCTTGCTTCCACATTGGCAATGGGCTCCTGGAGGAAAAAGTGAAGCCCCAACCTTAAGACCCACTACTGCCAGCATCACTTGGGAACACTCTCTTCCCCTTCACAAGCAATAGTGGATAGACATGGGGAGTATACTGTAACTCCACCCAGCACTTTGTCTAAGAATCATAAGATGTCAAGAAATGCAGCCATGCCACTGTCATCATCTGACCACTAAAGAATCTCTCCTGTAATCTTCACCATCATGCAAAATAGAGGCAATCTCAGACTTTAGAATAAATACAGCAAAACCTCTAGCAGTGGGATCACTCTCTGCTGATTCACTTATCCATGGTCTGAAAATATTAAAAATAGGAAATTTTGTGTGTGTGTGTGTGTGTGTGTGTGTGTGTGTGTGTGTGTGTGTGTGTGTGTGTGTGTGTGTGTGTGTGTGAGAGAGAGAGAGAGAGAGAGAGAGAGAGAGAGAGAGAGAGAGAGGTGAAATTATCTGAAATGGCCACTAGAGGTAGCCAGAATCCACAATATGATTAGCATTCTCTATTATTCACATTTTTCTGCATCCACAGGGTGTGTGTGTGCTTGGAATCCATCTCTCCTGGATATGAGGTTTCTACTGTATCTTGAAACTAATCATATCCTAAAATCTACATTTCACTGTACAGGGCACTTTTTTGTCCATTTTATGTACAGTGGACCCTTGTATAACAAACAGCTTGTATAACATAAAATTTGTACAACATAAAAAATCGGGAGATAGGGGAAATTTGCTTAACATAATTGCCTGTGGGGCAAATCCGTACAACATAAAAATGGGATCACTCTGTTTTCAATGCATTCCTATGGGAATTTGTATAAAGGAAAATTTGCTTAACATAATTTCATTTGGAACAAATTAATTCCTTTATACAAGGTACCACTGTAAATATTTTACATATATTTAAACCAAAAATATATTATTTTAAGGGCTTTTGTATTGATTGATTGACACCCCCGACCAAGCAAGGGACTGTAAAATTCAAGAAGGTCAAAATCCAAAAGATGACTATATTGCAGTGGTGGAGAAGCTTTGGCACTCCAGATGTTTTGGACCACAACTCCCACAGTTCTTTGTCATTGGCAATACAGGCTTGGAATTCTGGGAGCTGTGCTCCAAAACATCTAGAATGCCAGAGGTTCACCACCACTGCCCAACCTGCACATGATTCTAGGGGGAGCTCATCGAATTTAGTTTCTCTCCAATAGAGATGGGCATGAAATGATTTTTTTTTGTTTTGATTTTTAAAGAAAAATGACATGAAACAAACTGGAAAATTTGTTTCATTTCATTTTTCATCCCCCCTTCACCTGATTTGGGGGGGGGGATGCACTGGGTTTTTAAACTTTCTTTGAGCCACCGAAACAAGCGGCAATGGTCATGAGCGCCGCTTGCTTCGGTGGCTCAAAGACAGTTTTAAAATCCTGCACTTTCCCCCACAACATGCCCAATTGGGGGAGAAAGTGTGGGGGTTTTAAACTGTCCTTAAGCCACTGAAACTAGTGGTGATGGCTGCAACCACTGCTTGCTTCAGTGGCTCAAAGACAGTATAAAAACCCCACGCCTTCCTCCCCCGCAACGTGCCCGATTGGGGGGAAATGAGTAATGAATAAAAAAGAAAAACAAAATGAATTTTTTTAAAAATCGTTATAAATGAAACAAAATGAAACATGAACAAACGAAATGAAAAATGAAATGAAACACCATTTTAGCGTTTCATGCCCTTCTCCACTCTCCAGTGCAGACCACCGAAAATCTCTGGACATGCCAACAAGTATCTGCTAATTAAAACAAACAAACAAACAAACAAAAACTCTAAGCCTTTCATTTCTATTCACTTGCATTCATTTATATCCATGCAATGCATCTTATTATTAGTAAGGCTGGCTATCTCCTTGTTCTCACTCTACTTACTGTCTAAGAATAATAGTTGGAATATTCTTTTCTGTATCTGTATACCAGGGTCTGGAATGTGCTTTATTGTTTCCTTGAGGAACATTTGCCAACATCAGTCAACTTAATTGCATTGATGCAAGACATTTAGCAATAAAATCTATTTATTCTCTTCTGTCTCTTTTACACCACTTCCCTCTTCTCAGTGTCTCACCTGTTTTAAGGTGGTAGTGAATATTTTGTTTGTTGTTTTATTGAACAACAACATCCTGTTTTACAATATTTTCTGTCCCCTAGCATTTTAACTCCAGGGGTGCCATTTTGGCTGTGGGCAAAATCAAATGGACAGCCTTCACAAAGCCTGGGATCCAGTTTGTTCTCACTGGCATGTGGACCAGGCCTATATATCACAGTCTCTCTCTCACACACACTCTGTAGGCACTGTTCTTTATAGCTGCTTAACTGTTGTGAGGCTACAGTTACGGATTGGCCTGGGATTTTCAGAGCTGAGCATCTCTCTGCAGATCACCTGGAATGGTGCTGGAACACGTAAAAGCCACTCGAGCAGAAGTCGTCTCAGGACCTGGCAGCATCAGATGATTTCAACAGCTGCCTCTCACACAGCTGGTCCTGTGGTAGATAATGCTATTATTGAATGGCACATCTTCCTCTCTGCACCTTCTGCTAAATTTACTGATTTATTTAGAAGCTCCCAAGCTCACGAGCTCATGCCAAAACATTAATCAGACAACATATATAGACAGATGTTCACAATATTTGGTCCCTTCCTTTGACAGAAGTTCTTACGAAAAGGAGAGAAGAATTTATTGTAACAGAAGAACCACTTTTTCCCCCTAAGGCAGAGAGAGCAAAGATATACTCTGTCCACTTTGCTAGGGGGCAGATCTCACGAAAATCATAATCTCCTCTTCCCAATGTTGTCTGGTTGGCCTTAAGCAAGACTGTTCATACAGATTTTCAGTGCAAACATGATACCATTTGGACGCTGCTGTCTGGCAATGCTAAGACTTGGCCTAGTGCAAAAATACAGGTATAACATTACAGATTTTCTGCTGGAGTCACTGCCGCCGCCACCTTTACAAAATAAATCTTAACTGAGGGTGGATCATGGTGCTCCCAATTCAATTCTCCGGGAATTGCTATGTGTTCTTGGATCTTCAGTTGTGGAGACAAATCTCTTGATAAACATCACTAGAAGAGAAGAAAAGATTGATTTTATTGCAGAAGATGGATTGAAAGCATGGGTATCTTTCTCTACCTGTTCATCACAGGTTGAAGATTCCATTTGAACATCAGGAAGAACTTCATGACAGTTAGAGCTGTTCGGCAGTGGAATATGTTTGTTTGTTTGTTTGTTTGTTTATTTATTTATTTATTTATTTATTTATTTATTTATTTATTTATTGAATTTGTACCCCGCCCATCTTCCCAAGGGAACTCTGGGTGGCTTACAAAAGCTGAGCAAGTCAGCAAACAATACAATATAGGGCAACAACAACAATATAAAAATAGCATAATAAAACAACTTAGGCATCATAGAAAAACAATCAAAGGCTCAGCAGCAGCAATAATTGAGCGAGCATACCGATGGCGAGGAAAAAGGAAAAAAATTAAACTAAACTGCCAAAAGCCTTGCTAAAGAGCAGAGTTTTTAATGCTCGGCGAAAGGTTAACAGGGACTCTGCAGAGCGCACTTCGCTTGGTAAGCTGTTCCAGAGGGAGGGGTCAGCCACCGAGAAGGCCCGGTTACGGGTGGAGGTTTTCCGGGCCTCTCTAGGGGTAGCGACCCGGAGCGAGTGCGCTCGCGACTGCCGAACTGGACGGGCCGAGGTTGATCGCTGGACAATTCGCTCTGACTGGTAGTCCAGGCCCAAGCCATGGAGGGTTTTATAAACTAAAATCAGGACCTTGAATCTGATCCGGGATGCAATGGGCAACCAGTGCAGGCAAGCCAGGACTGGGGTGATATGGTCATAGCGACGCACAGCCACCAGCAGACTGGCTGCCGCCCTTTGTACCTGTTGCAAATGCCGGAGGAGAGTCAAGGGCAACCCCATGTAAAGAGCATTGCAGTAGTCCAACCTCGATATCACCAGCGCTTGCACCACTGTTCTCAGAGAGTCACCATCTAGATATGGACTCAGAGAGTCACCATCTAGATATAGACTCAGAGAGTCACCATCTAGATGAGGAAGAACAAACTGAAACTAAACCCATCTTAGAACCCTAAGCCCATCCCCCATCAAAATGACACAGTAGAGAATCAAACTCCCAACCTACTATGTTGCCACGTAGGGTCGTGGAGTCTCCTTCTTTGGAGTTTTTTAAGCCGAGGCTGGATGGCCATCTGTCGGAAATACTGTGATGGGAAATACTGTGATGGCAGGGGGTTGGACTGGATGGCCCTTGAGGTCTCTTCCAACTCTATGATTCTATGATTCTATGAATATCCATCTGGATGCATGGAGGTGTGATATGTTTGTGCAGAATTCCAGGTCAAAAAGGCAGTTCTAAAGAAAGGGATCAGGGAGAGAGCTTCTAACTGCAGACAGATGGGTGCTGGCTGTGAGGGGAACTTCTCTGAGAGCTCGAGAGGGACCCCTGCAACCCCTACCCAGGTGTTGGAAGAGCCAAAGAAACCTGAAAACCTGGAAAACCTTTCAAAAGTGGAGAGGTTCAAGGCCCTGAAGGGGTATTATGACGCTCTTAGAAGGAGGAGGCCCGGAGGGCAGAGGAAAGTGAAAAGAAGGACTTGGCGGGAAAAGGCAACCAATCCGCTCCGGTGGAGGTGGGGTATGCAGCATGTAAAAAGGGAAGGAAGAGGGTGCTCCCAGAAGGATGGGAATGACTGTGGGTGGAGAACCCATGGACAGGAGACTGGGAACAGATGATGATGCCACACAAAGAAGCTGAGAGCTACAGACGTCGTGCACACCGCCAGAAGTGTTCCTACTGGGGTGAGAGAGAGTACAGAGAGTACAACTGTAAGCTGAAAGAGATACGGAAAGACCTAGAGTTTGATAGATGGCTGATAAAGATTCGGCAGGAGATCGAGGCCGGGACCTTGGACCCTCAAGAGGAACTGAGCAAGAGGCCCGATTATCCCTTTTGTACGCCCCAGCCGAGACCACGTGGGCCCAGATACACTTTGGAAGTTGGGACACAAGTGGGAACCCCCCAAACCTCCTTGAGGGAGATTGGGATACAGGTAGAGGGGCTGAGGTTTTCGGAGAGGGAGGAAGAGAGCCATGGTGGAACTGAATACCCACAGGTGGTGGTGGGAACTTGATCACATTCTAGAAACCCCAACTTATGGAGGAAAGAACCCGTTCCTGTCTGATGTTAAAGAAGTTGATTCTGTTGTTAGAAGAAAAGCCCCGTTGGCTACTGATGTACACAATAAAAGTTCTGTTTCTTTGTTACGTGAGATGCCTTCTTTACAGCGGGAAGGGTGGGAAGCCTGGGCGAAGACTGAACCCTCACAATGGCTTATGGACCCATAGTGTCATTTGGCACAAGGCAGGAGTGGGGGACCTGTATTGCTACTCATACGCCTTCTTGTTGCACAAGCCCTCTGCAGCAGCAAAGCCGGTCTAAATGGAAAAGTCTCCTCATGGATTGTCAGTGAGTCTTCCACAAGCCACAGAAAAAGCTTCAATGTAACCCCCATGAAATGTTGGTTGAGCCCAAATGGGTTGGACTAAGAAAGAGAAGGCCTATGACTAAGAGATTTGAATCAGAAAGAGTGGGAGAACTGAAGAGGCCAGAGCTGCTGTTCCCATGTAGACTGCTAAGGCCTTCGCTAACCAGGTCTAGGTATAATTCCTATATGATTGTGTTGGAGAGGTGCCCCCACCTAGCAAAATCAATCACTCAGTCACTCAATCAATCAATTCTTCTTGGTACTGGACACCAACCCAGTTAAGCAAGATGTCTTGAATTTTTGTTTTAATTTGAATTTAAAGGGAAATTTGAACTTTGCAAATCTACAAGGAATTTCCGTATTGATGCAGTTGCCGTGGAGTGGACTTGCATGCACAAATTGCGGCAATTTGTTGTTGGTTATAATTTCTCATGTTGTCTGTTATAGACCTCAGATCAGAGCGGGGGTGGTGGTGGTGGAAGATATAGGGGAGAGGATGGGAATTTTTTTTACCTTAGAGTCCCCCATCACTTCCACCACCACCCTGATCTGAGGTCTGTCTTCCATCTCTTGAAGAATTTACCACAGGGCCGTAAAACAACACCTATCGACAAAGAAAACTAGACCCTGGGCAAATCCTTCTCCCCATCATCTTTACAACCCACTCCTCTTCTTCCCCCTCCCCTATCCACTGCCACTCTATAGGAACTTACAAACAAGCTGACATGCAAAAAGAGACACCACCAATGAATATTTGGTATGAAATGTCTATCCAACCACATATTACATTGCCCAACTCATTCTCCCGCTATGTGTCTGAAGAAGTGGACGTGCAGTCCACGAAATGTTACATTAAAATAGGAAAGTTAGCCTTTAAGGTGCCTCATGTTTTGTGTCCTTTGTTTTGTTTCTCTTTGATTTTGCCAAGTGTTACATGTGCCATTAGCCAGGCTATAATTACCAAGTGGGATATCATCCACTGTATTGGCAGAGTGGGAGACCATCAACCGCACACAGGAGAACTGAAGAACAACTTGACCACACAGGCTCCATGCCCTTTCACTTCCCAAGTCATTTTACCTCTCTGTGTCCCCTTTAGGGCCTCAATATCCAGCAGAGATGCTGCTTCTGAAGGAAGTAAAATCTAGCCCAGTTGAAGGCACACTGATGGGAACGATGGCAGAAGAAAGGAGTGTCCATTGAACGGCGAGCTTTTCCAGTGAGATAATCTGTGTGTGCAGATTACCTCTTCCTGCCTGATGGATCAGAGCAGGTCAGGAGGTTAAAGCAAGGGAGTTTTTGTGGGGTTAAAGTGATAAAGAGAAAGAGCCTTCTCTCCTTTGTGGTGGGAAAATAAACAATATTATGTTACAACATTCCTTTCCGCTTTTACTGAGTGACCAGAGAAAAATTCTCAAAACTGCCATGCAAGTACAGACTGATTAATAATAAACAGAATCTGTCACATTAGCAAAAATATATATATAAACCCCAGCTGCATAGTTTACCCAGTGCATTGCCGATGTTGTCAGCATATTACTAATCATATTTTGCAGCTTAAATAACTAAAAGGAGAACAAGAAAAGGAAAGAAAGGATCCCTGGGGAAAATTATAAACAGGAAATTAATTCTTAAGAAGAAGATGGACACATTTTTCCACAGGGTTCCACAGCGTGGAGCCCTCCAGACTGGCCATGCTTCAGGGATTATGGGAGTCATAGTGCAGCTTGTTTCAAAACTGCCATGATGGGAAAAAAACCCTGCCTGGCTACCATCAAGTTAGGTATAAATTATGGGCTGTCTCAAGCTATCTGTCACAGAGTAGTGTTCTGACGAGGTAAAATAAGGAGCGGAACATAATGACACCAGGTCATCTCTGACTTTTTAACAAAAAGCAAAGAGTGGTTGAAGAAAAGACAAAGAAAGCAGGCTTCCTTTTAGAAATTCTATATAAAAGAGGAGTGTTGGGGTCAAACTAAATGTTATAGATGGCATGTCACTGGAAATCAAAATCCTATTAGCGTTCCAGAAAGGTGATTCCCGCAGAACTTCACAGCTGCGTAATCCTAGTGACCAGTTTAAAAACAAAGCAAGCTGGTTTACAAACTGAGGAGAATGGGCCAAATCCCTGCGTTGATCATCAATCGCTTTTGATATTTAAAGAATTTGTACTTCTTCCAGTGATGTGCTCTAGTAATGTACAGTTTGACCCCCACTCAGGATGCTACGCTATGGCTGAAATCCAATAATTGATCAGAACACAAGAGTATTGAATCGGTGGGGAGTCGGGGAGTCAGCTCCTCCATAAATTCCACTGACTCCAGAGGCCTACTCTAGTTATGACTTATTTCTGGATTTCAGGCTGTTTGCTCGGCTGCATACTTGGGAATGAGTTGGAAAAAGAAGGAAGAGGAGGAAGTAAAGCCATCCCTGAGAATATCGGTTGATGTTGATGTATGAACACAGCAGACAGAGCAGAAGGGAAGCCCTATCTGTCATCATTACTACCGCCCCCTGTAGACCTATAGTTCTTAGATGTTTGTTCAAAGTATTGTGGCACCAGATGTGATGACTTGCTATCTTCATCATACCCTGACTATAATCCACCTGGAAAGCATCATGTTGGGGAAGACTTGCATGCATACTTCCTTCTTGGGCTGAATTAAATAGTATGTGAGCCAGAACATTTATGTATGTGTACCTCTCTGGTTCTATACTTTTGGAGGATGCCAGTTGTCAGCCTGGGGTTGGGGAAAAGTTCCTATTGCACACTCCCCTCCAGAACAGTTAGTTGTTCCAGGTTTTATGGCCACAGCTCATTAGTTTTGAGAGGTCTCTATTTCAGTACCTAGCATCTCCTCATGCACTGTATCACCGCTGCTTATTCAAACATCTGGATGTGCCATGCATGTCGAGGGTGGGGGAGAAGAGTTGTGCAGAGAGATATAGTACATCCAAATCTCATTCTGTCTAATTAAACACAGCAACACATGCTGGGTGAACCAAACATAGGAATATGAAGAAAAGGAATATTCAGATGAATTATGGAGTGTATTGAGTGGGGACATACCTCTCCAGACTATCAGCACTGTTAGGGGTTTATTTATTTATTTATTTATTTATTTATTTATTTATTTATTTATTTATTTATTTATTTATCTATCTGCCACCCCTTATTGCAAACTGCACTATATGACTGCACAGTATGGCTGACCGATATTGGCCTGGCTCTTTTGCTGGTGACTTTTAAGAAATAACTACAAACATGGTTACCCTGGCATGCTTTTAAACTATGTACCATCTATAGTGCCCAATGAAACTGAAGCCAACAGCCAATTATGTCAATTAGACATGGGCATGACTCAGCGAAATTGTTGTTTCCGTTTTCGGTTATCGTTTCCGTTACGTAATGGAAATGGTAATGATAATTAAGCCGTCGGAACTCGAACTCGAACTGAAAAAAGAAAAATTTGGTCGGGTTTTCCGTTTCCATTTGTGGCATCGCAGCGATCGCGCAATGCGAAGCACAGAAAAAAGTTTTTAAATTTTTTTTTTAAAAAAACCCGACTCCCGGCCAAAAAAGCAGGCGAAAATATGCCTGCCTGAGGCTTTGCCACCTACCAGAGGGGGGGTTTCTGGGGGTCCCCGGCCTTTCCCCCCTCTTCTGCTGTCCTGGGCTGCTTGCACCAGGCTGGGGGGGGTCATCCTCGTCGTCTTGCCATGCCATGCGGTGGGGGGGATCCAAAATGGCGACCGCAATTTTTCTTTTGAAATCGTGGTCAAAAAACACACCAAATCACAGAAACATGTGAAATTTATTTATTTTAAATGCCTGAATTTTAATAGTAGCAACAGTTGGTTTTTTATAGCAATAAAACATTGTATTGATTTTATTTTATTTTATTTTATTTTATTATATTTTTAGACCTGCCCATTTGGGCTGGGCATGGGATGGGACCATGCAATTTTTTTGAACCATTCCACCAATGGCATCGCCAGGTTTTTGACTGACACTTCTGGATGTCTTGGAGGACATAAAAAGCCGAGGTACCTTCCAGAAATCGCAGTCGGGTGTATGGATGTGGTTGAGGGAGGAGGGCTGGCTGCTGGTGCTGGTGTGATCCAATCGAGATTGAGGAGGGAGGCTGGAGGCTTTAGAATTTAAGTTAGGCAGGCAGGCAGGGAATTGAATTTAGAAAATAATTTCTTTGATTCCCTGCAGCTTTGTCTGCTGAAGGGAATAGCAGTTTATTCTTTATTTCTTCTCTGGCAGTTTGTGAGGATTTTTTTCTGATATTGGATAAAGGGGGAGGTTCGACTGGGAGTAGGAGGTGTGGATTTATTTTAAAATATATATTATATACTACCATTTATTTTCTATTTTCCCAACTTCAATTTGCTTGCACACACACACATTTGGGCTGCAAGCCAAGAACAGAACCTCTATCCTAAGTGATATCCTTACTGCCCACTCGCCTGTCCACCCGCACCGCCACCTGCCTGCGGCCTGCGCCGCCACCCGCCCACTCGCCCAACCGCGGCCGCCGGCCGCCCATGGCCCCCTGCCACCGCCGCCCGCCTGCACCTCCCCCCGCCACCTGCCCCACCTGCCCCGCCCGCCGCCTAGGGTGCAAAAACACCTAGCGCCGGCCCTGATTGCGGGACACCCCTATGCTCTGGGAAGTCAAATCACGCTAAATCACGGTGGAAACGACAAACGACAAATGACAAACAAAACAACAAATTTTGAAAAATTTCACGACAAATGGAAACGACCCAAAACGGACCCGTTCCGACAAACGAAAACTCAAAACGTCATTTTTTCTGGTCCTGCCCATGTCTAATGTCAATCATTACCACCATTTTACCATATTGCTGTATTTTAAATGCATAGGTATTTTAGAACACATTTTATGCTGTCTGAAATTGCAACATTTTATTGTTATGTTTTATATTTTATTCTTATGTTTTTAAAATAAAACATGTTGCATTTTATGACTTTGTGTTTGCTGTTCTTGTGTTGTGAGTCACCTAAAGTGGCTGTTGGCAAGATGGGTGGGATATAAATGGAACAATTAAATAATAAATACATCAACATTTTGTCACTCATGTTCCCAGAAATATTTATTCTACTGGAGAATAATTGATGATTTATTTATTGCCTGAACTTAAAGGAAAAGAGGCACTAATGAGGTTTCCCCAGGAACTCATCCATTTCCACTCCACCATCAACCTCAATCTAGACCAGTCCACACCACAGATATATTTTCTAGATACCACAGTTACAGCTACACAATGAATGAGTGTGCTGAAAACCAAAAGGCAACACAATACAAAATCTGTTGGCTAAAACCAACGCCAGCAATGCGATCTGCTTGGATGCTTTAGACAGGAAATCTCTATTTGAGGGATTTCTCAAATGGTGGTATCTGCTCCAGGAAGTGAAAGAACAGGTGAACAGAGCTAGCCTGGCACCCAAGAACAATGTTTCACAATACAAGGACAGGATGTATCAGGACACCGCTTATTGTGACCTCTACCCCCAAGCTGAAACCATTCAGACAAGTCATCTGTTATCTCTGGCCTGTCCTAGACAATGTCACCATCCTTGCTTCTCTGGGTGGGAGCTCTATACTTGCATACAGACAGCTGTCCAACTGGGAAAGCGTGCCCTCCAGCAACAAAGAAGTTAAGGACAAAAAGAGCTTTGGAACCAGGCCCTGTTGCAGATACAGATTCCAAGTTTGTCTCCGTATTTACAAAAGAAATACAGTACTACCAAAGGGCCTAACATTGTATCTCATCATGCGCTTTTGCACCGCTAGCCCTCCAGTATGATGTTTGCCACATTTTGCCAGCCATGTCCCACAGCGTTTTACATAAGCCAGGCAGGTTGCCAGTCTCTGCACAAAACTGACATTCGAAACACGGGTTCAGATGCTCGTGGGACACTCTGTCTCTAGTCTCAGGGTAGCCATCCTGAAACAAGAAAACTCTGCAAACAGAATCCAAAAAAAAAAGCAGCCAAAAAGACAGGTATTGAGGGATTCAACTCTTCGCTTAAATGGGTTTTCAGATCATTCGTACATATTCGTCTATATTACTCACCTCCTGTGTATCAACCATTTTTCCAACGGGACTAGGAGGCAAAGCATCACACTTCTGTCTTCTCCTAAAACAGACACTCTCTGGTAAGTATAAACAATTGCTTCAACGCCTCGGAGGGTAATGGCTCAGCAATGTTACAAACAAGAAGAATCTTGGAACTGTTATAGGTTAAAAGCTGAATTTGAGCCAGCAATGCAATGGGTCTGCAAAAAAGGCAAATGCTATTTTAGGATGCATAAAGTGTAGTCTCCAAAGTCCCAGAGGTACTAGTTTGTTCCTACTCAGCATTTGTTAGACCTCGTCTAGTGTGCACATTAAGAAGGATGCAAACAAACTGGAGCAAGTTCAGAGGGCAACAAAAGATAAGCAGGAAAATGGAAACTGAGCCTGATGGGGAAAGAACAAAACGACCATGCATCTTTAGCCTTGAGAAAGGAGACTTAGGGGAGATACGATAGCACTTTTCAAACACAGTGGACCCTCGTATAACAAACAGTTTGTATAACATAAAATCTGTACAACATAAAAAATTCCGCCTATGGGGCGAATCCATAAAACATAAAAATGGTCATGTTTAGGGATTACTCCTTTTTCAATGCTTTCCTATGGGAAATTTGTACAAAGGAAAATTTGCTCAACAGAATTTCATTTGGAACGAATTAATTCCTTTATACAAGGTACCACTGTACAGTGGACCCTTGTATAACAAAACAGCTTATATAACATAAAATATGTACAACATAAAAAATTCCAGAGATAGGGGAAATTTGCTTAACATAATCACCTATGGGGAGAATCTGTAAAACATAAAAATGGGATTACTCCATTTTCAATGCATTCTTATGGGAAATTTGTACAAGGGAAAATTTGCTTAACAGAATTTCATTTGGAATGGATTAATTTCTTTATACAAGGTACCACTGTGCTTGAAAGGCTGCTACAGAGGAGGGGCAGGATCTGATCTTGATCATCCGTGAATGCAAGACACGTAATAATGGGCTCAAGTTACAGGAAGCCAGATTTCCCCTGAATATTAGGAAAAGCATCTTAACCATTAGCACGGTACAAGAATGAACCAATTATCTCAGCAGGTGGTGAGCACTCCAATTCAAGAGAAAACTGGACAACTATCCCTCAGATCGGCTTTGATTTAGATACCTGAAATCAGCAGGGGACAGGACTCAATGGTCTTATAACCTTCCTCCAGCTCAATTATTCTACAATTCTGTGAACTAACTTGGGTAACAAGCCTCCCTATTGCCGGGATGCTATTGGTAAGCCAGCCTTTGCAAGTTTATTACCAGTGTTAATAATACAATCGTCATTCATCCGTACTTCCGGCTGTTCTTTCCCACCAGGAAGAAGGGTGTGCATATAAGGCCATGGCTCAAGCATCAAGCTCCAGTCAACTGAAGAAATGAAAACCCGTGTCAAATAAAACTTTTTAGTGTTAGAGCTATTCCCCCCCCCAAAAAAAAAACCCTTCCTGCTAATATATTACTTCTCACCTCCAACAATACTTCCTGAAGCATCTGTATAGCTGCAGGTTTAAAATGAAAGCTCATAGTGCCAGTAGACACTTGTAAGAGTTGTTCCAGGTAAAGCAGGTGTTCTGGCCCAGTCATGGGGGAGCTCAAAATACAAGTATTTGTGCTTAGTAAGTTGACCATAAGACAGGGGTGGGTAGCCTCAACCTAATTTCCTAGGACTCCTCTGTTTAATCTCAGAAACCCTGAAAAAGCAATTAGTTAAGTCTTGTGGCAAGCGCTGTCTATCTTGCCACTAGAAAGCTGCTGGAAGAGTTAGGAGGAAGAGCAGGCAAGAGGGAATGAGAAATGGTGCCAGAGAAGGAAAAAGAAACAGAGTAAGGCCGCAGTCATGTAACCGAAATGTCTCTCTGTGGTTATACTATTTTTAATCATATTCCTGTCGTGATTTGCAGTCAAGTGGCATTGATTCTAGGATGTCCATCTCAATGTGTTTTTGGGTTACCAAATCATCTGGTGCCAGATTATTGGCTCCTTTCAGATGACCAGTAAAATCTGCAGCAAACTTTGATCTGGATCACACACACCCAAGCGGTCACGTGGTTCATGTTGCAGATCGGATGTTCCCATGGTTACATTTTGAAAATCCCATACTATTCTGATCTCATGACTGAGACCCACAGCAAAGATACCATAACGGGGGCCAAAAAAGGTTTTGGTGTGGATGTTCTGTGTTGAGGTAAGATCATTGGCACCTGCAGTAACACGACATATTTTTTTTAAAATGATCAGCAACAAAAAAACAGAAGCCCCTGGCCCAGCAAAAAATTATGCACAGTTAGCATGCTCACCTGGTAAACGATTCCCTAATGGCCGTGCATCATGTAACCCCAAATTTATGATCCACACTCAGTGGGGGACAGGAAGGCTACATCTGGCTTGTGTGACTGCAGCCTAAGAGGAGTGGTTAGCTTGTTAGATTACTGCTGGTGATCTTCCGTATGAGACAGCATTTGATTACAACAAAAATATTCACTGCTTTACTCGCTTTACAAATTGTCAGAGCCAGAAGTGAAGAACCCTTCTTGGCAGAAGTGGGAATACTATATCTCTTGCCAAGGCTTGCAGGGAACAGCTGCAGGGAGGTTATGCAGTGCAGCTGGAAGCCCGGGAAGATCCGTACATACAGGCCTCCTGGGCTGCTGCCTTTGACCTCAGCAACACAAATATCCTGGTGGTCCTTTAGCTCTCGCCCTATGTTCTCATGTGTGCCTCCAAGGGTGCTATCACACAAAGGGGGCGATGTGGGGAATGGGAAACTCCAGCTTTTGTCCTTACCTGATCACGTGATTG
Organism: Phrynocephalus forsythii; assembly: GCA_029282475.1. Taxonomy (NCBI): domain Eukaryota; kingdom Metazoa; phylum Chordata; class Lepidosauria; order Squamata; family Agamidae; genus Phrynocephalus; species Phrynocephalus forsythii. The sequence continues at coordinate 105,878,023 of JAPFRF010000003.1, read as the reverse complement.
AAGATGTGGGTTCGGAGTGTCCCTTGGATTCTGCTCTGCTTCTGTTATGTCCCCACGGCCTTAACCTGCTTCAAGCAGGCACAGAGGAAATTGAAACAAAATAAAACAAAATGGCCGACCAGCCTCAGGGACAGCTGCTGGGAGCTAAGGAGAAATAAAAAATAAATAAAAATAAAAATTAAAGAAATGCCCCAACTGGCCCGCAGGCCAGATGACTGGTGTTTGGGGGCGGGGGTGGGGGGATAAAAATTAAAAACAATTAAAAAAAAACCTCCGAACAACCCCAGGGCAGGCTGGTAGGGGCTAAGGATTTTTTTCTTTTTTAAATGAGGAAAAAAAATGCCCCGACCAGCCTGCCAGTTGACTTACATGAGGGGAGGGGGGAATAAAAAAATTAAAAAATGAAAAAAAACCCAGCACCGACAACCCCCAGGACACTAAGGAAAATTAAAAAAAAATAACGCCCCCAAACGGAATCATATGTACCCCACGCTGGGGAAAATGTGCATTTTTAAGCGGAGCAAAAAAATACCCAAGAGTTCCGGTAGGTCTTGGAAAGCTTGCTAAAACTCACTAAAGGGGGCGCTACTGGTTTTTTTTTTTAAAGCCCAATGACCGTGGGGACAAGATTTTTGGAGCCAGTTTATCATAAAATTAGATCTGGGTTTTAAAGGACATGTGATGGAGCCCCAAGACTCCTGCCTTGCCTTGTTCTTGCCCTGCTCCATGTTTGCTCCTGACTTGACTTGTTCCTGCCCCTGCTCCTGATTTGTTCCATCCTTGCCTCCAAGACTCCTGTACATTCCTACTTTGCCTTCTGGTTATTCCTGTCTTGACTTCAAGAACCCTGTGTGCTACAGACTCAGGCCCCACTCTCTGGTTCGGGTGTCATTCCTGTCTCATCTTGCCGCCCATGTCCCAGCCCCAACAAAAATCTCCATTTTATTGTATCCTTTGAAAATTAAGGTGGGTTGTAAGCAGTGCTGTACATTTTTAGTCAATAAGTGTGCAAGCAAGGTTAGTCGGCATGATCTGTCTTTACATTAAAAAGAAATGTTCAAAGCTGGAAGGTATGAGATGCGTATTTAGAGAAGATGCCTGTCAAGTTTGCTATAGCATAAAAAGTTTGATCCTGGGCCTCTCAAGGGAGTTTTGCTCACAGGCTGGCTACTCCTTTATCCTCCTTCCTCATCTCCTTGGAGGAAAAAGAATGCACTCATGTGCTCGTTAGCAAATAAGGGGGGGAAGATGAGTGTCAGACAGGACGGGCAGTACCTACAGGGCAGATGAAAAATGGGCTGTAAGCCAAGGAAAATGAATGGGATGTCAGCCATCGCTTGTGCCTCCCCAGTGCACAGGCACATACACACACACGCTGCAGCTTGCCATCATGGTCGCACACAACAGCAAATGCTGTGTTGAACATTGCTGTTTCTTTCAACTAAGAATCAGCAGCTGCAAGCCAACCCAGCCTCCACCTGCTCAAGCACGTGGCCTCTGCTTTGAGAGGTGTTCCATCTTGTGCATGGTGGGAAGGGTTGTTGCGGAATGCTGACATTAAAGATGAAAAGCATAGGAGAGAGACAGAGAAAGAGAGTGATTAAAATGTGCCAGATGTCAACATAGGCAGTACTGGAACAGGACTCTGCTGTCCACTTACGCATTAGGGTAAGCATTCCAAATATGTATGACATACAGGGAGAAGCCCTACATTCCATTTGCGTTAGCAAGCCATCTATTGGGAAGGAGGCGCTATATCTTATTTCTGCCCAAGTACTGACAAATTTGTGCACAGCACTCTCTAAGAAAGGAAAGTACAAGGACACAGATCTATCACACCCACCCACCCCCCACAGAGAGAGAGAAAGAGAGAGAGAGAGAGAGAGAGATCTTGAAACCTTGCATGGTGTTAAGTGAGATGTCTAGTTTTATATCTCAAGGGGCAGAAAAATAATTTTCATACCTCCAGTTCAAAGACCCTTCCAAAGTGTTTTTTTTCAAATTTTTAAAAATGTTCTTGTTATTGACAAGCGACTGAAAAGCTTTTTCAACTGTTTTAAAAATATACAGTGGACCCTCATATAACAAACGGTTTGTATAACATAACATCTGTACAACATAAAAAATTCTGGAGATAGGGGAAATTTGCTTAACAGAATTGCCTATGGGGCGAATCCATACAACAGAAAAATGGTCATGATTAGGGATTACTTTGTTTTTAATGTATTCCTATGGAAAAATTGTATAAAGGAAAATTTGCTTAACATAATTTTTCATTTGGAACGAATTAATTCCTTTATACAAGATACCACTGTATTTTAGAAAACTATACAGTATGCCACGTTGCTACAAGCTGCTGACATGTGGTACGAAATGCATCTAACTAGTGAGGCCACATATACTGTAACTATAAAAGGAACTGAAACAGTTACAGTTACACCTCAAAATGTGTAATCCATTATGGTACAAGCTTAATGTAACAATGGTGCCTTAATTATTTCAAAAAGGAATTAGAAACTAATTATTTCTCCTCCAGTCACTTCCGAGATCTTGGACAACTGGCATAATGACATAACTACCTTCTTTTGGCATCCATGTGTGCAATCATAAAACAGAAGAGCACCTAAATGTGCCAAATTTGCATTTATAGGGGAAAAAAGAAATCGAGGGCCTTTTGAAATGAACTGGAGGAAAGCTGGAAGAAGTTAGTTGAGCAAGGAAGCAAAGATTGGAAAATGTAGATTTGAAAGAAGACAGTACCATGAACAATTCAGTGCACACTAGATTCATAAACCTGGATTCGGTGAGCCCGTGATTGTTGGATATTACCATCTATGATGCTTGGGAAAGTTGCTTTTTGTGCTACATCGTGGAGCTTCTTCTAAATGATTCTGGGACTCATAGCTACGAGCTCCTGAGACCTGGTCATATCAGATTTGTTTTCCCAGTAGATTGACACCACTTGGTTGGATGGACTTGGGAAGAAGGATGTTTTGTTTCAACAAAGAAGGATGTTATTGTTACATGTTTTGATAAAAGAAAGTAACATGTAATTTAAGAACCCATTCTGAAGTTGGCCATTTTTATCTTGAAAGAAAGGCAGCTATGGGGCTCCAGTCTGAAGCATAACTGCTCCTTGTCCTATAGGGTATTGTTTGTAATGAACAGCACATTGAAGGTACAAAGCAGTCCTGTGGAGGAACAATTGTTGGCAGGAAAGTGGACTGGGCTCACCATGGCTGCTTATTCCTAGAAAGACATGTTGAGCATCACTCAGTCTGTTATTGTCTCACATATAATGGACTATTTCATTTAACACCATGTCTGGTAGCTTTTGCAAATAAGTCAGCATTTCTGCTTTAAAAATAACTGCTTCTACTGTGGTATTTTTGTGCAGGGGAACTTGAATAACACAGCATCCTAGAGGTGGGAGCAACTTGGAATCATGGAGGTGGAAAGGATCTTGAAGTCAAAAGGGACCTTGGTGATTAGTCTAGGGCAGTAGTGGCGAACCTTCAGCACTTCAGATGTTTAGGACCACAACTACCAGAATTCTGAGCCTAGATTGCCAATGACAAGCGACGATGGCAGGCATGTCCAAACTTCAGCCTTCCTGATGTTTTGGACTACAACTCCCAGAATTCTAAGCTTAGATTGCCAATGACAAAGGACTGTGGGAGTTGTGGTCCAAAACATTTGGAGGGCTGAAGTTTGGACATGCCTGGACTATGGGAATTGTGGTCTAAACATCTGGAGTGCTGAAGGTTCACCACCACAGGTCTAGGGGCTTGTAAATTCCAGAGGTCCAGGAATCAACTACCTACCATTTAGACCCATCATGGGGCACAACGAGGACCACAAACCTGAAGAGAAGAAGCAAAACCAGAAATGGTTGGTCCTCCACATCTGCTTTAGTAAAATGTGTTTAACACTAAAAGTGGAGTCTGCCATTGGTTTCAAAGGTAATACACTACTCCTAGAGGCTTTCACAGATAACACATCAACTCTTATTTATCAGTTTCCTCTGTAAAATAGAAGGGAATTGGAATCCAGGTGCCCAAGGACCAAAACAAAGAAAGAAGTGTTCTGCTTATATATACCACCCCATATCACTTCAAGTAGTCTCTGGGTGGTTTACAGTTTCAATTACACTATGCAGGCTACATATTGCCCCCACCCCCAGCAAGCTGGGTACTCATTTTACCAACATCGGAAGGATGGAAGGCTGATTGAACCTTGAGCCTGCTACCTGGGATTGAACCCCAGGTTGTGAGCACAGTTTTACCTGCAATACAGGCATTTAACCACTGCACCACGGGGCTCAATTGTAGGGAACTAAAGGTAGCCAACGGCTTCCAGGGTGACCTACAGGTCAAGATGGAGGCCCAGCACCTCACATTCTTGTTGAAACACAAGGCCAGAGTCCTATTGACATTCCAAACAGGAGTAGACCCATTGAATTAAAGAGATTTGCATACGTATTGAATTACCATTCAACAGTCGATTTAGCGGATTTACAATGGTTGGAACTACTGAGAAGACTCTGGCCAATGAAGGAAAAGTCATAATATATTTTGCTATTCTGAAGGTTTACTTAGTGTTTACCTGAAATCTGCTTCCCTGCAGTTCTGGAGCAACAGAGGACAATTATGCTCCAACTTCTTCACAACGAACCTTCCAGGTCGAATAGTCAGAATAATTATAGAACAGTAGAGTTGGAAGGGCCTATGTGGCCATCAAGGGTGCTTGATGCTTTGAAGACTGCTTCCATGGTTCATCTTAATCTTCTCCATTGGAACACACCCATCTTTTTTCAACCACTTTTCATGGGTCCACACCAGATTCTTGAGGCTCTTCTCTTCTCATACTCATGACTTATGAGTAGACATGGGCACGACTCGGCAAAATTGTCGTTTCCGTTTTCGGTTATCGTTTCCATTACGTAACTGAAACGGTAACGATAATTAAGCCGTCAGAACTCGAACTCGAACCGAAAAAAGAAAACTTTGGTTGAGTTTTTCGTTTCCGTTTGTGGCATCGCAGCGATCGCGCAATGCGAAGCACAGAAAAAGTTTTTAAAAGCTTTTTAACCCCCCCAACTCTCGGCCAAAAAAGCAGGCGAAAATATGCCTGCCGGAGGCTTTGCCACCTACCAGAGAGGTGGTTTCTGGGGGGTCTCCGGCCTTTCCCCCCTCTTCTCCTGTCCTGGGCTGCTTGCACCAGGCTGGGGGGGTCATCCTCATGTCTCGCCATGCCATGCGGTGGGGGGGATCCAAAATGGGGACCACAATTTTTCTTTTGAAATCGTGGTCAAAAAACACACCAAATCACCACAGAAACATGTGAAATTTATTTATTTTAAATGCCTGAATTTTTATAGTAGCAGCAGTGGTTTTTTTATAGCAATAAAACGTCGTATTGATTTTATTATGGATGTGGTTGAGGGAGGAGGGCTGGCTGCTGGTGCTGGTGTGATCCAATCGAGATTGAGGAGGGAGGCTGGAGGCTTTAGGATTTAAGTTAGGCAGGGAGGGAGGGAATTGAATTTAGAAAATAATTTCTTTGATTCCCTGCAGCTTTGTCTGCTGAAGGGAATAGCAGTTTATTCTTTATTTCTTCTCTGGCAGTTTGTGAGGATTTTTTTCTGATATTGGATAAAGGGGGAGGTTCGACTGGGAGTGGGAGGTGTGGATTTATTTTAAATATATATTATATACTACCATTTATTTTCTATTTTCCCAACTTCAATTTGCTTGCACACACACACATTTGGGCTGCAAGCCAAGAACAGAACCTCTATCCTAAATGATATCCTAACTGCCCACTCGCCCATCCGCCCATGCCGCCACCCGCCTGTGGCCCGCGCCACCGCCCGCCCACTCGCCCGACCATGTCCGCTGCCCGCCCGCTCCCCCGCCCCCCGCCCCCTGCCGCCTAGGGCGCAAAAACACCTAGTGCCGGCCCTGATTGCAGGATGCCCCTATGCTCTGGGAAGTCAAATCGTGCTAAATTGTGGTGGAAACAACAAACGACAAACGACAAACCAAATGACAAATTTTTGAAAAATTTCGTGACAAACGGAAATGACCCAAAACAGACCCGTTCCGACAAACGAAAACTCGAAACGTCATTTTTTCTGGTCGTGCCCATGTCTACTTATGAGAACACTGAGATCCTTGCTGAAACGAGGCAACAGTATGTGTACACAGTTGTAGAGGCTTTAAAGGGGATTATCACCTTCACACTGCAAGATGCTAAAACTGGGATCCACATGTATTTAGTACTGGGGACATGTTACCATCCCCAAATAAATGTCTATGCTTCTTGGAGGATTCTTGGAGATAAGGAGACACATTTGTAAGCCCTGCAGGCACTCTTGGCCAGGAGGTTGAAATGGCAACTACTTAATCAGAGGCAGAATGTCAATGAATGCCAGTCTTTATTACATTGGAGCAGCTTCTTTCCTAATCGTCACATTTCCTGTAGTATCGGCTCATGTTTTGCCTTCCAAACTGATCAGCACCAAGCAGCAGCAGCCACCCTCTTGAACTGGATAAATTCAACAATGGGTTGCTTTTGGGAAGCAGAAGTTGCCCTGGCATGGGGAGGCATATGGGATTAGGGCCACAATGGGTTAAAGTACACACATATTAAGCTCCCAATCTAGATCAGGTCTCCTGCAGTTAAAGCCTGGATATAAATGTGATCCTTTAAATATGATTGGATTGCAACTCCCATCATTCATCCTAATTGGCTCTATGCTAGCCAGGACTGATGGAACGTGCAGTCCTATAACTTGTGCAAACCCACAACTTCACCACCCCTGGCAGGGTAAGATATTTTTGTTGGGGTGGAGTATATATTTCCATTTGATCCTGGGAAGATTAAAATGAGAAACCATAAATAAATAAAACCAGCCAATGATTAAAAACATTGGGGGGGGGAAATGGACAAGTATCCAGTTTTATTCTGCAGTTTTATTGCACCGCTTTATTCTGCAATGGCACTGGAATCCTATTTGCCCCTCACATGAACAAGTCCCCGGCTTTCCTTGTCAGTCTAGTTTCTCTAATTCTGCTAAAACAGCAAAAGAACAACGAAACCAGACCCCAACCAATCTGACAACATGTATGAGTATAGCTACTCCCTGGTGTGTATATCAAATGAAGCATCTGGAGGTTTTATGGCTGCAAAAACATTACGTTTTGAATCATCTGCGTAAGTAAATCGCATGTAAGGCAATGCAGGTGGTTTAATAAATCAAGGCCAATGACAAACACCCAACAAGGGTGCTGCTCCTTGCCCTTTCCACCCTTACACAAAGGCATCACAGCTCCATTCCACTGTGCAGAGTCCATTATTATACAAAATATCCACATCTGACATTTCCTTAACAACAGCCTGTGTGTGTGGCGGTGTGAGATGCTAATTGCAATGAGGGTTACTGAGTCATGTTTTTTAAATTGCATGCTCTGTCCCCTTTGTCTCCTGTGCCTGAAATGCTGCTCCCTGGTTGGTCTCCTTGTGTGCATTCCTCCTTCTTATAGCAAGTTACATCTGGATCTGGCTATCTGGTGCCTATAATTCCTTGCTTAGAAATGCTACACATTTAGATTAGACAAACAAACAATTGCAGGCAAATTGCAAAACGAAACAAAAGACACAAAACGTGTGGCACCTTAAATACTAACTTTCATATTTTAATGTAACATTTCATGGACACGTCCACTTCTTCAGACATATAGCGGAGTTTTTCTTTGATTTTTGCCTGCAATTCTTGAAAGGACTAACACGCCGACCCTCTCAGAAACCAACAAACAAGAATACCATTCTCATGACTGCACAAATGTTGTGCTCCTAAAGCTCAGGAGAATTGTCTTGATGGCAGGTTATTTTTACTACCTCTAGTTAACCGGAGGTTGGGTCATGGCAACTTCCATGACTCAATTTCTCGGTAATCTCACCTGGATGACTGAGAATATCCACAGACATACCTCTAGTTAAAGGAAGGTAGTGCTGGTCAACAAATAGTGTGTAGAAGGTAGTGCAGGGAAGGCATTGTGTGTCTCGCACACTCACACATTAGGTTGCAATAGTGACAAAAGGGCCTATCTGCCTGTTGGTTTCAGTTTTTGTCCTTGATATCTACAGTACCTAGCTGGTAATCCTACATTTTCCAATACAAATGTGTGTGTGTGTGTGTGTGTGTGTGCGCGCACACACACACACACACACACATGCACATACAAATCTATATACAGTATATTGGAAACAATGACTGTAGTGGAAGATGTAGTGTTGAGCTAAACTAAGTGGCTTTTTGCCTTTTAGTCTAGGGCAGTGATGGCAAACCTTTTAGATACCGAGGGCCCAAAATGCAATTCAAAACCTACTAATTTTTTTGCAAGGTGCCAATACAGTAATTTAACCTGTATACAGGTGGCTATGAAGGGGCAATGTTGGGTGCCCACAGAAAGGGCTCTGAGTGCCACCTTTGGCACCCATGCCATAGGTTCGCCATCACTGGTCTAGGGCATAGGTGGTCCAAGAGTCCCTTGAGGAACTACATATATTACTGTAAGTTTTATATTGCTGTACATTGAGGACAAGTTAAGAGGGGGCATGATAGAATAGGAGGCTTAAGCTTCCCATGTGAGATTCATAGCTAAGCAGGGAGATGACCCTAGATCACTCACTCCAGGCTATAGGAGAACCGGAGATTCTTTATACCTGCAAGAGCAGTCGTCTGTTCATTCAACCAATACCACCTGGCAAAAATGCTCCATGGTTTCAGCCTTGAGATGGAGACATTCCATGGTTACAGAAATGACACCTCCCTAACTCTACTGCAAGAAACATCATACTTTATTTTGGATGAGAAACAGGGGCTCTACCACTGGGCTGCAGCGATCATGGAGATGGGCACGAAATGATTTTTTTTATTCATTTCATTATTTGTTATTCATTTCAACACGTAACGAAACGAATAATGAACTGCCCCTCAAAGGAAAACGAAATGAAATGAAACAAAAAATTTCATTTCGTTCATTTTGCTTTTTGTTTCCCCCAGCTGCCGACCAGCCCCCAATCAGCTGTAGCACTGCCGGGGCTTGTTAAAAGTGCCCTCAGCCAGCCTGTGCTACAGCTGATGTGTAGGACTGGGGCTGGCAAAATAAAAGTTTAAAAATCGCTCCTTTTTGTCCACTGGATGGTGCTAGTGGGGAAAAATAATTTGTTTTTTAAAAAGCAGCGACCAGCCTGCAGGCCATCTGGTCAGTGCTGGGGGTGGGGGAATAAAAATATTTTTTTAAAAAAGCACCAACCAGCCCAGGATCCATCTGGTCGGCCCCGGGGGGAATAAAAATTTAAAAACAATAAAAAGCGCCTACTGCCCACAGGCCAGCTGGTTGGAGCTATGGGGGGGGAATAAAAAATAAAAAATTTAAAAGCGCAGACCAGCCCAGGTGCCAGCTGGTCGGTGCTGGGGAGGGGGATAAAAATAAAACATATTTTAAAGTGTCGACCAGCCTCAGGCCAGCTGGTCGGCACTAGGGAAAAAATGAAAATAAAAAAGCAAAACAAAGAACAAAATGATTTTTTAATTGTTTCATTACCAATGAAACAAAACAAAACAAAACAAAAAACAAAAAATCATTGGCAAAATTTGGGGTCAAACTAAATAATATAGCTACAATATTTTCCTTCTTTCTTTTTTCCTTTATTGTATGCTTCCTTATATTAATTTTTTGGACAGTGCTATCTCAAGTGAGGGAAGAGGTCTTTTCCCTCTCCTTCTCTTGCATTTAGTATGCCAAGCTTTGTGATTGGTCATGGAAAGAGAAACACAGGCTATATTTGTGAGCCCACCTCTTAGGGCACATATCTCAGAGAAAATTCCATTGTAGAAACACAAAAATGGAATTCAGCAGTGTTTCTTTGACTCATGTAGATATGTAGAGTAATGGGAACAGGTATCAAATGAAATGCCTGGTTGCTTTTGCAATTGCCATTACATGATTGTTATCCTGCAGTTGTTAATGATTGGTGTTCCTGTTGCCTTATCATGTTGTTATGTTCCTGTTTTTTAATTCTGAAATCTCAACTAAATATAATACAAAAAGGGGTGTGCGCTTTCCCCTTAACACCTCATTTGAACCTTGGTTGAAAGTCATTCCTTATGGAAGCATGCAGACAGAGAGATGTGCTGCTCCAACAAATAATTGGAGGTCCATGATTTAATTTTTCTGCAGAGAACTGGGTGTGTGTTGCATGTGTGGATGAGCTCTGTAATGCATAAAATGAACAGCCCTGGAAATTACAGAGTAGTGGTAATGACCCTGGAGGTCCCTTTCAGCCGCTGTGATTCTAAACAGAACCATTGATTGATGGTTCTTTCCAAAACACAGCCAAGACCAAAATGAACATGTCAGCTGTGCTGACCTCTTTACCAGTGTGTAATGTTCACAGCAGAGGGCTATCAATGTTTAAAAAAATCCTAAATGTACACTTCTCAGTGACTCTTAACCCCAGCAAATAAAACCCACTTTTAATCAGAACGCTCCAACACACTTCAATGTTTTGCAAAGCGTTCTCTCTCTCTCTCTCTCTCTCTCTCTCTCTCTCTCTCTCACTCTCACACCCTCTGCCTATTTTTCTTCTTCTTCTCAACTTCCAACTGTTCTAGGGACAATTATTGGGGGGGGGGAATAGGGAAAGCAGGGACCCATTAGGATGGTCCACACACGCAGGTTACTAGATCTTGTTGGATTCCAGGAAAACATGTATGGGATACCGGCTCATCTGGCTGATTCTCCTGTCAGTGCTTTGGTGGACAGTTGGTATGCTGCTGACGTGATCGCTCCTGGGTATTTATTTATTTATTTATTTATTCGGTGTATTGTCGTCTCCGATGTTGAGTCCAATGGGCAACTTGGCATAGTCAAAAACTTGAGGCTTTGAGGCAAAAAGAGAGAAGGCTAGACAGCATTTGGAGGAGGGTCCCAGCGGAAACCAACTTAAATGCTGCAAAATTGTGTCTAATATATAGCTAAAATTAAGGCCACTAGAAGATCACACTTCACTGCTCAGATCAGTGAAGCAACCTATCGGGTACTGGTTGCTTAGTATCTTTGTGACCAGTTTGCAGCCTTCTTGTATAAAAAATGGAGGCTGTTTGCTGGGAGCTTGACCATTATATCTATCAGTGGATCCAATCAAGATGTCCTCTGCATCGTCTTGCCTGACAATGATAACACACTTTCATCCAGTGATGCCTTCTGAGGTACAAAGGGTGCTTGACCGCTGCAGGGCCGCCACCTCCTCCTCCTTAGATCCTTGTCCAGCCTGGCTCATAAAGGGAGACAGGCCAGTGACTAAGGAATGGGCCACGGGAATAATTAAATGTGTCTCCCCTTGAGGGCAGGGTTCTATGAGGCTGCTGGGACATGTCATCGGGACTTTTGGAGCTTTGTGTCACCAGTACGCTGACAACACACAGCTCTATCTCTCCTTATTTCACCTTCTGCAGTGAATGCTGTCCTCTCCCTTGAATGCTGCCTGCGATGGATGAGCCCAAGCAAACAGTCCTGCATGTGGGGGCGCTTGATGACAGTGAGTTCGGAGGCTCCCTCTCTTTGGGGGCATGATTCTCCCCACTAAGATGGAGGTTTGCAGCTTGGGTGTCTTTTTGAGCCCAACATCAGTAGCATCAGTGGTCCATTCTGTCCATTTCTATCTGCAGTACCTTGCCTACCTGCATGCCTATCTGAAGACCAGGGCCTTCACCACGCTGCTTCATGCACTGGTAGTATCGAGACTAGACGACTACAATGCTTTCTGTGTGGAGCTGCCCTTGAGGCTAACACGGAAACTCCAACTGGTCCAGAACATGGTGGGCCAGACCAGTGATGGGGACAGGAAAACATCAACACATATGCCCTGTCCTGGTCTCCCAGTGCTGGTTACAGGTTAGTTTCTGCATCAGCTTCAAGATGTTAACAATGACATACAAAGCCCTAAACAGTTTTAAGGACCTTGTTGCTTGACAGAGTGTCACCTTCCAATGAGAACTGCCTGCAACACCCAGTCCTCCTAGGCAAGAGGTTTGGGGGGTGTTAACTCCAGGAGAGGCCCGTATGGATGAAATGAAAAATTGGGCCTTTTCAGCAAATGCTCCATGCCCCGGAGATTTATAAAATTATATTTTAAAAACTGGGTGTTTACACAGCCATTCCCACAGACCAGTACATGACCACAGCATCTATGCCCATCATCTGTGATTTTACTCTACCGGTCCAAAGTTTTCATCATTGTTATACTGGTTTTAGACATCTTGTAGATATATTATTTAATTCTGTTTGATTTTCTTTCTTTCTAGTTTATTTTGCTTTATGACTTGTTTGTATATGCATGTTATTTCTGGAAACCACCCAGAGTAGCCCTGTGGACAGTACAGAAATCAAACAAATAAGTAAATAATTTACACAATTATACATATTTGACTGCCCGGCTTGTTCCCATCACTGGAAAAGCAGCAAGAAATGAAAACATGTCGCCATTTACGATGTAGACTTGGTAGCCCTCCACGCCCAAAAAATAACTTTTAAGTTCAGAGTTACACCCAGGGAAAAATGCAGGGTGGTACACATGTCACCATTTCATTAGCGTTGAAGAAAAGGGCACAATGCAATGATGTACCTGTTGTTGAGATCTTGACTTTTCCTTTTAAAAAACAAGATTCTAGTCCTTGCTGTTGGGAAAACATGTATCAAGGTTTATTTCCTTCTTTTGTAAATATACATTGTCCCTTTTTTCCAGGGAGCGGAAGCTCTCATACATGGCTCCCCTCTTCCCCACTGTAACCTCACAACAGTCCTGTAAGGTAGGTCGGTCCAAATGTCTGACTGCCAACAGGGGTGAGAAAATAGCAAAACATATATCCCACCCTGTTCGCCCTACATCAATTACCACATCATCTCCAAGGTGATGACATTAATACACAAATTCCTAAATTGTTGGGGACCTTGGGACTTGACAGAACATCTTCTTCCAATGAGAACTGCCTATACTACCTTCTCTTCTCAGGCAAAGCGGTTATGGCTCCAAGGACTGGGCCATCTTGGTGGTCACTCCTCATCTATGGAACACCTCACCCCTCAAAATTCACCAAGCCCCCTCACTGGGAACATTTAAACGGCGTTTTAAAATATGGCTATTCAGGCACGTTTTTCCCACAGCCTGTGACAGCTTAATGCAGCATTATTTCCAGTGAAGACTTCACCTCTGCCATCTGTTTTCTTTTAAATCTGTACCCTGACTGTGATTATTGTTAATTGTGTGTTGTTTTAATTTTTATTGGTTTGATTTGCACTCTCTTAATTATTGTTTGTTTCTCCATTTATTTGCACTGATGTAAACCACCCAGAGTGGCCCAGATGCCAGATGGGTGGTGTATGTATGTATATATATACCCCTTCTGATATCCTGAGTGTTTGGAAAGGTCCTTCCCAAGTACAAAGTCATCAGTTTCTAAAATACGGTCTAGTATCTTCCTCTCCTCTTGCCTCCTCTCTCTGTCTCTCATCTATAATGATTTGTATACAAAACATTTTCCTCCTGTTAAGCATTAAGGCAGATCCTCAGTGGGGTGTAGTGGATAGAGTGCTGGACAAGGACTCTGGATAAAAGGGTTCAAATCCCCATTTGTCCGTGGAAACTCACGGGGGAGGAGGAACTGGTAAAACCACTCCTTAAATATCTCACTTAGTTTGAAAGCCCTATTAGGGTTTCTACAAGTTGGTTCTGATCCAGCGCAGAAGACACACAAGGCTTAATGCAGCACACATAGCTCTCCTTCCTACTTTATGCTCAAAACGACCTGAAGAGGTAAACCAGGGTAATAAAGCATGGCCAGCCCAATGAGCTCAGGGGAAATTAGATACCAGATGCCCTACGTCTTAATCCAGGACTTTAACCTCTACATCGCAGTGGTCTTTGCAAACCAAAATTCTACTGTAAGCACACTAGTAAAACAGCGCAGGAAGAAAAATACACAAGTATTTGAATAGTTTAGTATAACATTAATTCTGGAACCCTGAGTTGACAGAAGGATGCTTTACACGGTTTTCTTTTATCAAACACATTTGTGCTGGTAGGAAAAATCTTTCACAGATCAATGTGTTCTTTGAGGCAAAATTTCCATTCCAGCAGAGGACACAGAAAATTGGTGCTATGTGACATCTACTGACTAATGGAGAGTATCACAGCTCTTGCATGCTACAGATATCCAAGGCCATACAGTATTTATTTTTTATGTAATGCATCTTTTTTATTCTTCTTGCAGGGAAAAACCGGCTCCTTTTCAACATGAGGAGAAATACCTGTGGCAGATAACAACCTCCTGTATTTGTTAGGTCCACATCAGATATATCCCCTAAAAGGCTAGGGTTCTAACACCCACATAATCCCAACAAACTTGTACTATTACTGCATGAGAGTACAGCAACAATCTCGTGCTGGCAGAGCAAATCAACATTCTATAAAGCAATTCTAAAAATTATAACCTCAAACAAAAAATTATAACTTTTAAATTTGGCTTCAGATAGGCACCAAATTTGGTACCAATGTAGCAAATAATTTTCTTTTGCTCTATGCAAATATGGCAGTCTGGTTAAAGGCCTTGAGTTAAGATATTTTAAAAGTAAAACTATTTCTCCCCCATTCAAGAATAGGTGACCTCAAATGCACCCACATTTAAAACAAACCACACACACTGCCTGTCTTACTTATCTTGAAAGAGAATGGTTGGCTCCACCTACTTTTTCTTAATTTGAAAGAATCTAGGCTGCAATTTATTGATTCTTTTAAAAAGCCTTTCAAAAGGGAAAAGCAGCCACTTTGTTGTATGACTGAGCATGTGTGGTACAGGCTAGCCAGCAGGCAAAATAAAACACTGCATACATTCATAGGTGAGGATTACAGTAGTGTGAGATATTGAGATTTTTCCTATATATTGGTCAGTTTTGGGGCTGGTGCAACATCCAGTAAGCACAGACAATTGGACCTTGGCCTTAACAAAGTTGATCACACATGCTGTAAGCAAATAAACATAGGATATAAGAAATTACCTTCAGAAACTCTTCCTCTAAGGCTGCTATCCCATGGCCAGAATATTTGGATCACAGTAAAGTGTGGATTTCCCCCTGGAATGGTAACATGGTTGATAACGCTGTTCCTGTGTCCCTACAGGTGCAGTTTAAAGAACCACATATTTTGTGTTCCCACGAGCGGGGACCGCAACACAGCGGAACAAAAAGGTTTTGAATTGATGCAGATTTTCCAAGTCCCCACGGACTCAAGTACCAGTTAATAATCAGTTAAAAGTCCGCATAGGAACTGAGACAAGCTTTGTACCACCTCAAGACCAGGTACTTGCAAAACTCGCTGGGTCATGCTTAAGTGGGCTTGGTCGCATTTACCCCCCTTTAAAGTCTGCTGGTTGTGGGGACACAATTTTATTAACTGCAGGGTATTGCCCCTCCTTATTTTATTGGTACTCTTTCCTTTTTTTTTTGTTTTCTTTTCTGTTGTTTTGTTTTGACTGTAAACTGCCCAGAATTCCATCTGGAAGATGGGTGGTATATTAATATAACAAACAAACAAACAAACAAACAAACAAACAAATAAATAAATAAATAAATAATCTTCAAGCAGTTTGGAGCAGTTTTTTTTAGTGGTTGTGGGACAGCAGCCTAAGAAGGACTAAAATCACCCTAGTAGAGCAATGCCCTCTAAGCTAAACCCGGACCTATGATAAGGCCATGGTAATGCTAGAGCTACATGTCCAAGACAACAAGGAGGGCTGTACTTGTCACTCAATTGCTTACTTATCTCCTGCACCAGGGTGATCAAATTTGTTCCAGTTTCCAAACCAGGCCCGAGTTTGATTGGAATAGATCTAAGCAATCTGTATTATCTAACATTGCCGTCACTTGGGGAGCCTCTAGACACATCAGCACTTTCCCGCAGAGGGGTAGGTTTGACTATGAGGGTGGTAACTACCAGAAATAATTGAATCCAAGCTAGATTTCTTCCATAATGATCTCACCACTGTCTCATTCACGGGAACCACATAATTCGTTTAAGATGTGTTCAACCCTTTTCGACTCCTGCCTTGAAATTTTTCTTTCAATGCTACTTAGACTAGGAATTCACTTAATTCGTTTTTAAAAGGGGGAGGGGAACAATCTCCATCTCATGAATGTGGAATGTTGTGCTTCTGTGTCCGCAATTCAAAACACCAGGAAACGACCTGATATTGCTGCACAGCATTGGGCCTGCACTGCCAGCGGGGGGCGGGGGGGGGAGGTACCAAAGTTAACATAGCAAAGGGCAATCCGAATTTTGACAACGCCCAAGCAAATGCAGTCAAGTGTGCCTCCTGATAAGGGTTGGCCTTGATGGTCCATCTGGCCTCTTCCAGCTCTGCAGTTGAGATGATGGTACTAATGATGATGAAGAAGATTAAGATGGCGAACAGCATACCCTTCTGTGCTTACTACCATGTCTTATCGGCATTTTGATTACTTGATGGCCGCAAGCGATGGATACCTAAAGAACTTGTTGCAAAACAGCCCTGACAATTGTTTTGGGTTTGGATGAACAGTGATTAACTGGTGAAAAAGCGAGACAGGTTTTGGGATTCCACCCCCACCCCCACCCCCACTTTGTATCGCTGCACACTAACATAGCTGCACAACCATACAGCTATAATAAGGGCAAGTAACTGTGTCCCTTAGGATGCATGGAAACTGCAATGCCCATAATCCTTCACTAGATGACACACTGGCAGGGGCTGACAGGAATTGCAGACCCCCAAACCTGGAGGACCACATTTCTCGAAACTTAATGTACATGATGAGGCCCCCAAAACCAGCGGAGTAGCAAGGTTTTGGGGCACCTGGGGCCAAAGTTATTTTTGTGCCCCTCTGGCCCTCCCCTGCGGGCGTTGGGTAGGTGTGGGGCACACGGGCATGCAGGTATGCATGCCTCTCCCGCGCGTTGCAATGAAGAGTTGGAGGAGGAGGAGGAGGGTGCTGCAGCCACCGTGCACACCTGCCTGCCTGCAGCCGGATTTGGAGATGGCAGGGGGCTGGGGCAGGGGGCGGTAGGCGATTTGGTGCCCCCTAATTGCTGTGCCCAGGGCACCCCGCCCCCTTGCCCTCCCCATGCCCCGCCCCTGCTCAGAACATTATCTTCTTACCCTCTGCTTTCCTCAAGGCTATAAAACAAATCACAAACTGACTAGATGGGGCAGAGCTGGCTGAGATTTAACTCAGACAAGATGGAAATTCTATGGGTAGGAAAACAGGATATTCTGGATAGGGATTTACTGCTGGTTTTAGCTGGCATCACACCTTGTGGAAGTCCAAATACACCACCCTGGATGATGTTTGAGCAGCTTTTTAAAAGCAGATGAAAATGAATATGCAAAGCAGTGATTTTTTTTAAATCCTCAACATTGCAAGCTGATCAGCTGTTGTCCCCAAGACACTGGCTCCAACTCCCCAGGGATTCAGGGCTCTAGTACAGGTTAGCATGCAAGCCCCAGCTATTGTGCATTTAAAAAGAGCATGATCTGCCTGAAACAGAACTCCCGTTTGCCGCACCTCCCAGACTGCTCAACAAAACATCCGCAGTTAGCTCAAGGAAGACAAGTGACTAAAGCACCGCTTAGCTTCTGTCGGAAGGGTTTGGCAGACTGACATAAATTGGAAGGCTGCAGTGGGCAGATTTGTTCCTGCTATATTTCCCCCCCCCCCAATTTTATTTTATGCAAATCGCACCATACAGAATGCCAAACAATTGTCGCTTGTGACTGACAGCATTGAGAATCCGACGTTGCAATGACATCTGGGGAAGGGTGGTGGTGGGGAGAAACACATTTCTTTTAATAGAATCTGTAAAGGACAGTCATTGGAGGGAGATCGTGCTGCTGGGGATGAAAGTTCTGAACATATCTGTCCGCTATCCGCAGAATCAAAAAACGACACACACCAGGAAGTTTTTACATACAGTGGGCCCTCGTATAACAAGCGGTTTGTTTAACAGAAAATCCACTTGAAGGGAGAAAAAATTTCTGGAGATAGGGGGAAATCGCTTTACAGAATCGCCTATGTGGCGAATCCGTACAACAGAAAAACGGTCGCGATTAGGGATTAATCCATTTTCAATGCATTGCTATGGGAAATTTGTACAAAGGAAATTTGCTTAACAGAATTTCATTTGGAATGAATTAATTCCTTTATACAAGATACCACTGTACTGTATCTCCTTAACATCTTTGGTTGACATGCGCTCCGACTGCCAGGTGAGATTTCTGGCTTGCCCAGTCAAACATTCCCTGTTGATCTCACTAGGTGACATTGGTGTGGGAACATTTGCTGTTGGAGTGATGCTTTAACATAAAATTGGCAAGGGTCAGTTAAGCAAATTGTTAAAAGAAAAGAAAAATCCATTATGAGGGGTGGAAACTAATGTGGAAAACACAGGTGTTGTTATGAAACCAGACAATGCAATCATGCATAGTAATCCATCTAAAAGTCACATAATAGGTAGTCCCTCAGCAACAGAGAAGGTCCTTTCATGTGTTCTTCTGAGACGCACCTTCTGGGCCAGAATTTAATTGACCAGTCAAGCTCGCCTTTACTGGAAAAGATAGGTAATTGATGGCAGAGGCTCTTGAACAAAATAGATCATAGATAATTGGTTGCAGAGCCTCAGGCGTTTGTGAGAATATGGAGTAGTTAATATCTGAAACTTCCAGATTCTCCCAATTTCTGTGGATTCTTGGAGTTGTAGTCCAAAAGAAGTGCTGATTGAGCAATTCTGGGAGTTTTAGGTTTTTTTAAAGGAAATGTTCCAAATTCTGAGTTATGGGATGCACCAGAGCAAAAATAATTCTGCTAAGAAACCCAAAATGACAAAAATGCAAGAAAATGCTCTTTAAATATGTCATAATAATGTACAGTATTTGGAATTTTGAAACAAGGAAGTGCTTCTGGGCAAGTATGGAGAATCTGGAGCCAATTATGAAAAATTGAAAATAAGGCCCTATTTTAATCTGGCCCAGGAATATGATGGCATTTTGAAACAGAAATAACATTATGCATAGAACTCGGCATCTGTTTTGTCTCCCCAGCTCACATGTCCATGAGAGTTCATCACAGCTGTTGTTCAAGAGTTACATAAGAACATAAGAAAATAAGAAGAGCCATGCTGGATCAGGCCAAAGGCCCATCTAGTCCAGCTTCCTGTATCTCACAGTGGCCCCACCAGATGTATCTGGGAGCGCATAAGACTAGATATCTGTCTCCTGATACTACTCCCCTGCATCTGGTCCTTGAGGTACCCCGGTTTTAAGCTTGGAGTTGATACATCTGCCTCATGGTTTGTAACCTGTGATGGACTTTTCCTCCAGGAATCTGTCCAACCCCCTTTTGAAGGCATCCAGGCCAGATGCCATCACCACATCCTGTGGCAGGGAGTTCCACAGTCTAACAACACGCTGGGTGAAAAAATATTTTCTTTTGTCAGTTCTTACTCTCCCAGCCCTCAATTTGAGTGGATGTCCCCTAGTTCTGGTATTTTGTGAGCGGGAGAAGAGCTTCCCTCTATCCACTTTACTCATGCCCTGCATTATTTTGTACGTCTCAATCATATCCCACCTCAGGCGCCTTTTTTCCAGACTAAAGAGCCCCAAACGTTTTAGCCTCTCCTCATAAGGGAGGTGCCCCAGCCCAGTAATCATTTTAGTCGCTCTCTTCTGCACCTTTTCCAGTTGAGTACCCTGGAATCAGTGTCCACCCTGACCAAGTAAAATCATGATCTAAACATTTTCAAGTGCAAGAATGCTGCAAGACATTACAGTATTAGAACTGACCAAAATCTCTAGTTGTTTTCAGTTGATCTCATGCTGTTGACATCTGGCCCTTATGCCTTAAGCTGTTTTGCTTGATGGATACACCACTCGGTGTCCCAAAGTCAATGAGCTCAACACCAGGAGAACATCCTCTGTTTTCAGGTCAGGTGATTAGCCATGTGAAAGGGTTTACGCAACCTTGGGAAAAGGCACTTCATGTTTCCAACATGGCCCTTGTGGATATAATCACAGATTAATACATGCCAGCTAGCTCTTAACACTTGAGTCACCTGCTTGTACTTAAGAGAGAGGACACAGGGAACAAAAGTTCAAGACTTGGCTATGTTGTGCTTACTACCATTTCTTCTACAGATGCATTTTGATTACTTTATGGTTCCAAGCAATGGATACCTAGATAACTTGTGGAAAAAAACAGCCCTGACAATTTGTCTTTGAAGATTCTCAGTCATCCAGGTGAGTTTATCTGGAAGTTGAGTCATGGCAACTGGACTTCTTTTCTTGAGACCGAAACGTTTCACTGCTCATCCAAACAGCTTCGTCAGTCTGAGGGAAGCTAGTTGTGAACCCTGACAATTGCTTTGGATGACAAGGGATTAGCTGATAAAAAGCGTAGTTGGGTTTTGGGATTCCACCCCTCCCCTGCTTTGTGTTTCTCTGTGAATGGTAGTGAGCACCAGGGGTAGACCAATGGTTCTCAACCTGAGGGTCCCCAGATATTCCTGGACTGCAACTCCCAGAAATCCCTTCCAGCACATTGAGTGGTAGAGGCTTCTGGGAGTTGCAGTCCAGGGACATCTGGGGACCCACAGGTTGAGAACCACTAATTTAGACCATCCTGACTGTTGTGATGGGTTATGTCAACATTCAGGCTATCCTTGGCTATGTAAAAGTTTAACATCGTTTTCTTATGCTGGTACTGCGGGCACAGTATTGTGAGCAATGGCAGGCCATTTCTTGGGATTTTGAATCATGGATACAGAAGCACAATAACCCATCTTCCTACCGGATCTTTTTCAAATGGAACTTTAAGTATACATGTACGAGGCACAAATCCAACAGGAACTTCTCTCATATAGCATTACTCGGTGCTAGAGGATCCCAAAAGATGAGCACATGAACTGTACTAGGGTTGCTGGGTGAGGACAGAACCAAGAACAGCTGGGATATTGCTCGCACCCACCCCTCTGTGCCAAAATATTTCAAAGGGCTGATTTGGACTTAATGAAATGGCAAAGCAAAGCTGTGAGTAGGGACAACACGTACAATGGAGAAATATACACATCCTCAAATATCAGGTAAATGAATGTTGCCATGCTTGCTCTGCAGACTTTGCTGTTTCATCTCAATGCAAAAGGTGTTCTGTCCACTTGCCTGTTGTTTCCAATGTGGATAGGTTTTTTCCTACCTCGCTCCCTCATCTGGCACTCAATTACCATCAGAGTTGGGCCAGGGAGAACCTTGCTCACATAATTTTTCAAACTTTGTAAAGCATGTGATTGTAGTACGTCAACGTAGCATGGCTTGAGAGAGTTTGCATAGCGAAATGTCCTGCTGGGAAGAGCACGGCATTCGTGCTGGCCTGGGGCACACGTCTGTTCACTTTTCCTACCATCCTCCAGGCCGATGTAGGGGCATCGAGACAGAATATCTCACAATCCATTGAATGGGAGACTTGTCAACATTACTTTACACTCAACTTATTTTAGGCATTCCTGATTTTCAAGACCCGAGCATACCTAGCTGCATCAATAAAAGGCACTGTTCTTCTATATGTGTAGCTAATATAAGATAACCCTACCTGGAACATTTGCCTTTGGGGCAACAAATATGAGTCCCCAAATTTGGATGGTAGTAGCACTTAGGTGATATTCACGGGGAAGGTGGGTTTGATAAGAGCCAACATAAAGATATTTCATTTCCCCTCCATAAATGGACAGTTTCACATACTGATAAGAGGGCAGGAGTGGTTTATTCCCATTAGTGCAACTACAGTGAGGTTTCCACCCATTCTATGCAGGGGAAGGTAAACTGTGTCCCCTGGGTTGTCCCTTAGAATGTAACAAACAAGCCCAATTTTAAAAATGTCACTAGAGGCAACCAGCAACTTGTTTATTTTCTACTCTATTCCTGCCCTGTTCTAAGTGTTGGGGGAAGTGCTTAAAGTTACATGTAGTTTTGGAAAAAGGCATATGTCAAGTCTAAGATAGGGAGGGGGCATGAAGGTGGCATTTCTAATGGGCCCCGGAGCTGGTTCCTTGTCCCCTGTGTTCTCTTAAAACCCTGCTCCTTTTCTGTCAAAAGCTTCCAGAACCAGAACACTCCCCTTTGAAACAGGCTAGAGCAGTGGTTCTCAACCTTCCTAATGCCCCAACTCTTTTAATGCAGTTCCTCATGTTGTGGTGACCCCTTGCCCAGCTTGGAAGAGGCCACAAGCCCCCTTTGGCAGGCCATAGCTGCAGGTGCCATAGAGAACTTCCCACTACAGGCACCCTCAGCTAATCGCAGCCTCCAGTGCCATTGACTGACATCCCCTCCAACCTATCAAGCTGTAACTCACTCTTCTCCCTTCCTCCCCCTCCTCCTCCAGACTCAAGTCGTTTGTGCCTTTTTCTTCACTGGCTCATGGCAACCCCTGTGAAATGATCATTCGACCCCCAAAGGGGTCCCAACCCCCAGGTTGGGAACCACACGGCTAGAGGAAACACTGAACACTTTATACCATTTAATTCCCCAAAATGCATCCCGCCCCCCATAAAAACACAGATGCTTGGTGATCCGTATGTCCCCAAGGGAAAAAATGGCCACCACACCAGTCAAAACTACCCTCCTCCATCTAATTTAAACCATTTAGATTCAGTCAATCAATGAAATCAATGGGGTAAATTAGTCAGTAGGATATATTTCATTGCTCGGAAAAGTAATCAATTACAACTGATTACTCATAACTAGTACAGTGGTACCTCGGATAACGACTGCCCCGGATAACGAATTTTTCGGATAACAACTGCAAATTTCCAGGTATAGGACTGCCTCTGATAACAAATTTTCCCTATGGGCTGCCTTGGATAACGAATCAGAATTTTAGGTATAGGTCTGCCTCGGATAATGAATTTTCTCTGTGGGCTGCCTTGGATAACGAATTTTCCTATGGGCTGCCTCGGATAACGAATTTTCCCTATGGACTGCCTTGGATAACGAATTTCCAGCATGAATCAGTAAAAAAGAGTTACCCTGGGTGGCATTGCATCTGGACCTTTAAAGTGCACTTTATAAAGAGTTTTGAGCAAAAAACCAGGTGTCTGTGCCTTTTTCCTAGGCTCTGGAATGGATTAATCAGTTTCCCATTCATTTCTATGGGAAACCGTGTTTCAGATAACGACGTGTTTCGGATAACGACTAACCTCAGAGAACAAATTAAAGTCATTATCCAAGGTACCACTGCAATTTGTAATTAATCTAACAATGAAGGTATATCAGTGAAGCTATATCACATTACTGTATTTATAACTTTATTCCACAGTGTAACTTACCTCATTATGTTTCTTGCTGGCTGTGGGTGTGTGGCAGGAACTGCTGCTTTATTCTCTGTTGCCCGTGTTGAGATTATGATGAAACAGAGGGCAGAAAAGTGTGCAACACACACAAGCTGGTGGCATACAGCACACCCATTTTATATAACTACTTTTAAAGCAAAGTTACTTTTTAAAAATGGCCAGAATCCTATTGGTTTTCATGTAAGGTTTGCATAACCTCTGGCAATCTCAATTGATGAGGTGAAAGCATATTTATTTATTTATTTATTTATTTATTTACGGCCAGTGGCCAAACTAGACAGGTACAGCAACAAAATACATAACATCAATGTGCATCCATGTTAATATTTCAATTAATACATAAAATTGGTAGATAAAATTGGTAGATTAAAAAGTACAGGTTAAAATTTAACAGCCATTAAAACATGAGTATTATATTTCTTTATCTCCATTTATAATCTGATTTCGGACCCTTAGTTCTACTGCACATAATTTGGCAAACTGCTTGGTTATTTGGTAACATTTATCAGAAAGGAGCAGATGCACGTAAAAATCTATTGACCTCTCAGGGAATTTGCCTATGATAGGGGAGATGAGTTCTCTACGTAGGTCTTGATAATAAGTACAGAATAAGAGAACGTGTTCCACAGTTTCCAGCTGATCATTAGTACATGGACAATTACGGTCTATTAATGGTAAACCTTGATATCTCCCCTCCAAAAACTTGGAGGGAAGGACATTAAACCGCGCCAAGGTAAAAGCTCTCCTGGAAGAGGAAGATACAATCCTGCCCAGGTAAGGAGACACAATGAATGCAGATTTCTTTAGGAAATCAAGTTTCTAAACCAGAGCAATATGATTCTGTAAAGCTATGTCTCTAATTCGTATCTTCACCTCGTTTATGGCTTTACAATAACCCATTGCTTGGAGGTCACAGGGGGAATACCCTATATTATTTATCACTTTTATTATTTGTATTTTCCATTGTGATTGGAATTTATCTAGCAAGATCAGAGGGGTTAGGCCATCTGAAAGGAAGGTAAGTTTGAGCCAATGTTTAGCCATTAAAATTTAGTTAATGCTACAATAGGAATAAGTCCAGCCTCTAGGCGGAGCAAAAAGTTGGGTGCACAAGAGGGAACCCCCAAGATAGCACTTACAAAACTAGTTTGAATGATCTCCAGGGGTTTCAGGTTAGCATAAGCAAACACCTGTGCACCGTAGAGCATTTGGGTGATGATTTTCGCTCTAAAAACTTGTAAAGTTGAGGGAATATGTTTTCCTCCAGTCGTGTTGTGAAACTTACTTATGACTTTAGCATTCCCTTGTGCTCTTGTTGCTACATACTTGATGCGTTTGGACCAAGCACCAGACGACTGGAATGTTATGCCTAGGTACTTGTACTGCTGAACTTGTTCAATCTGATGGCCGTTAAGAGACCATTTATGCTTGATCCTCCTTCTACTGAAAACCATTATTTTGGTTTTGGTATAATTGATTTCTAACCATTCTTGTGTACAGTAGGAGGAGAAAGATCTCAAAAGCCTTCTGAACCCGACACACGTAGTTGACAAAAGCACTGTGTCGTCTGCGTACAAGAGTATAGAGACTGGGCGGGATGCCAGTTTAGGTGGATGAAAATCTATGTTAGATAGGCTCTCAACAATCCCATTAATATAGAGATTAAACAGGGTGGGAGCCAAAATGCATCCTTGCCGTACGCCCCTACGAACATGAACCCTATTGGATAAAATCCCATTAGAATTGCAAAGGACCTGTAAATAAGAATGTTCATGTACGAGACGCATTGACAAAAGTAGTCGTTTGTCAATATTCATAGTCTCTAGCTTTAACCACAGTCTATCTCGAGAAATGAAATCAAAAGCAGATTTAAAGTCTATGAAGGCAGCATACACAGCCCCACCTTTGTTTAATGAGTACTTACTAACTAAATGATGTAAAACATGGCACTGATCAATTGTAGATTTTCCCTGTCTAAATCCCGCTTGCTCATCTGCAAGGATATTTTCCTCCTGTAACCAATCCTGCAATTTTCCCAGCAGATGCCTGGCATATAATTTACTGATGGTACTAAGCAGGCTAATTGGATACTTAGCATACTTTTCTGGTCATGTGCCTGACTACACAATGAAGATGCACCTTAGCATCGATTAACAGCAATTAGCAGCCACAAGTTATGCAAAACATATGCAACCACCAATAGAATTCAAGCCAGAGTAGATTTAATGGTATTGATAGGAGGTCCTAAAACTAGAAAAAGCTACTTTTTGAAAGTAAATTTCATATTTCTGGCTTACTACATCTCAGTTCTGTATTTCTTACACAGCCAAGCCATTGGGCGGTGCCGTTTTAAGCGTTTTTCTTATCATAATGAAGTGTCTAGTGCATTGTTAGGCTAATATGTAGGTTTCTTGGTATGAAATGAAAAGCAGCCACAGTCCATTCTATGAAAGGCAGCCTAGATGTTTATAGAAATTACCATCTGCCGAGCCTGGCACCTTACCATTATTCAGTCCAGAAAGCAAGTAATTTCAAAGTCTACATACACTAAATGCTAACAGCTAGTTCTATAGAAGAAATGAATTGGGACATATTGAGAGTGATGGCTTTGTTGTGATGACAGTGAAGTTAATAGCACACGAGACAAGCGGCAAAACCCATTTTAGGATTTAAAATTAAACTGTGCAACATTGACAGTATCCTAGTGACCATCACTGAAGCTAATTTCTATCTTGCAATGACTTTGTAGATCTGACTAGACAATGATGCAGAGGACAAAATGCTCCGGAAATGCTGTTAATTACTTTGAATTTTTATTTCTTCCTTGTCTTCAAAGCCAACAATTTGACAGGAGTTTTCGACCTTTT
Organism: Phrynocephalus forsythii; assembly: GCA_029282475.1. Lineage (NCBI taxonomy): Eukaryota > Metazoa > Chordata > Lepidosauria > Squamata > Agamidae > Phrynocephalus > Phrynocephalus forsythii. The sequence continues at coordinate 105,851,663 of JAPFRF010000003.1, read as the reverse complement.
CAGATCTGAGGCTACTTTTGATCCCTGTGTATGTGAAATACGCCTTCTCCCACACCCCACATGTCCAAAATCCCCCTGCATTATCTCTCTTTTCTCTCTTTCTCGGGGAAGGCATATATTCCAGTGGGTAAAACTCATATTTATTTATTTGCTACATCTAAATCCCACCATTTCCCCCAAGCAGCCCGAGATGGTGTACACTGATGACACTGTCCTAGATTAGGCTGATAACGGCTGGCCCAAGGACCCAAAGTTTCACAGCCCTGTAGGGGGGCTAAGCCCAAGTTCTTCCCAGTTCTTATCAAAAGCACTAACCACTATAACATCCTGTACTGTCTTTATATGCTTTATACCGAGAACATGCTGGGCTCAGCTCCTGGCACAAACCATTGAATACCTCAGAGCCTTACTGTCTCTCTCCTTCTATATTAGCATACGGTGGAGCCTTGACTTACATGCCGCTTGACTTGCAGCATATTTGACTTGCAGCAAGAAGGAGCCTGTTTGACTTGAGTCGTAGGCTTTCACTTACAGCTAGGAGCCCTGGTGCAAGGTCCTGGAATCGGGCGGCAGCCATGACCCAGCATTGTGGCTGCCGCCTCCAAACTGCTCCTGCCTTCTTCCTCCCCTCTGGCAGCAGCGGCTTCGGTAAGGCCAGCTCCGAGCACCTGGAGCTGGTCCTCGGCCTCACCGAAGCCGCCGCTGCTGCCAGAGGAGGAGAAGGGCCGGGAGCTCGGGGCTGGCCTCGCTGGTTAGACAGTCGGCTCAGTCTTGTAAAAAAATCTGGCTGCAGAATTCTGGTCCACAATGGAAGCATTTTAGTTGGGGAGCTGTACAGTTATGGGACTCTAATGGTACGCATAGGGTTGTTCAGAACTTGGAATGTCAGGTTAAAAATCAGTAAAACTTAAATGTTAGACATTGTTGCTATGAACATTGAAAAGTGGAGGCGTATAACTTGTGGACTATAATTCTACTGCCTCCTCCTCTCTTTGAAGAAACATTTCATTTACATCCCCGGAAGGAATCTCCTATCCCAGTCAAATTTGTGTTAAATTGCTGTTTTCGGGGGTCTTTTTCAATGTCTGGAACGGATTAATCCACTTTCCCATTACTTTCTATGGGAAAAGCTCATTTGAATTAAGGCATGTTTGACTTATGTCTAGACCTCCGGAATGGATTAATGATGTAAGTCAAGGTTCCACTGTACCAACAATGGGGGGAAAGATTTATTTATTTATTTATTTATTTATTTATTTATTTATTTAGAGTATTTTTACCCCACCTTTCTCCTTGGAAAAGGACCCAGGCGGCTTACAGTAATGAGGGACAATATACAGTCCAGTACAATTAAGACATACTGTATTCAAGTAATGAAAACAGGGAATTGAGGAACAACATTAAAGAGGTCACAATGAATACTTTTATTTCACACCTAAATTATCCAACAGGATCTCCAGTCCTGCGTATCACAATCCTCAGGTGGGCCTGAACAAACTCCAGAAGCATTGGTTTAACCCAGGGTTGTCCAACCTTTTTGCAAGGAGGGCCTGATTTGGTGAGGTGAAAATGTATGGGGGCTGACCATTCAACCGCATTAGGACGGGCAAGGAGGTGGGAAGGATGCGACAGCAACAGAACTGGGGGCAGGTAGGCTGGGCAGGTGGCTGGTGGAATGGATGGAGGCCGGGCGGGCAGGCAAACCACAAAACTGCAAGCTGATGTCTCCACCCGGTATGGGGAGGGGCCAGCTGGCAGGAAAGCGTGACAGGCTGAGCCTGCAGGGAGAAGAGGCTGTGGGCCACTCTAAATTTGAAAACAGGCTGCATTGGGCCCCCGGGCCTGACTTTGGACATGCCTGGTTTAACCATATTGGAAAGGGAGAAAATCCAGCTGCTTTAAAAACCAGAAAAGCTGTGCCAATCCACAAGTGCAGCAAGAAGAAAAGGTGATATATAGACAATTATCGGTAAGTGGTTATCTTTTTTTTTTCCTTGAAAAAAAAAGTGCATATTTCAAGCTTTAGGTTTTTCATCCTTAAGGTTGCTGCCAGAAAGTATTTTCAAGAAGAAAACAAAGCTAAGATAGTCATAGAAATAAAACAGAAATATTGTGGTACCTTAAAGACAGATTTATTTTAGTTTATGGTTTTGTGGATTACAACCCACTTCCTCGGGTGCATGAAGTGAAATAGATACAGTAGTGGGAGGTTTCTATACAAATATACATTGAGGCGACCCAATGGAGATGATTGTAGACACAGAAAATGAATTTCAGAGTGACAATAGAAGTATGAACACCGGTAATGAGCTCTCAGAATACAATTGACATGAATATCCTGACATAGCTAAACTAGCTCACTCGCATATATTCCCTGTAAAGCACCAAAAATACTGAGCAAAATAAGAGGCATGTCCCCCCTCCTCAAGTCAGCTTCTGATGGTGTGGTCACAGAATCACAAGTATATTAGGAAATCTTGTGGTCAGTCTGGGTTTTTTTTCCCTGTTCAATCACCACTGAACTGCACAGATACTTCCTATTCTCTAGACTACTTGCCTAGATTTCCCCCCTAGACAGCTGTCTTTCAGTTTGATGCTAAGTAAGATGATCCAAGGTAAAAATGATGTCACAAGATCAGTACAAGTTGTCCATCCTGGTCTGAACAACAAAGCTTAAAATGGTACTGAATTCTTTAATGATATAAAACTTCCCAAGGCTTCCACGTTCATAATCACAACTGAACAAATTTCAGGAAACTGAACATTCATTTTTATACAAATTCAGCTGTACACAAGCTATTTTAAAAGATAGCATAAGGCTAGGATATAGATGGCAGGGAGGGGGGGAGGGAGAGAGAGAGAGAAAGAGGAATGTATTCTTTCCCCCTTCACAAAATCAACTTCCATAATGAGAAAGAGAGAAAACATATTTCAGTTTCTCATTGCCAACATGGCATTTATGTCCCAAATGAGATTCCGTAATTGATCCATGATTTGCTTCAGCTGTTGATTCTTCTGTTTCAGTTTCTGTGGAATGAAAGGAAGTGGATTAACATTGGCATTTGACCAGGATGCATAGTTTGACTTTTATCAGGAAAAAGGCAGTGTGCAGCATAACATCGAGATGTAACACTCAGTGGCTGAGAAATATACCAGGATAGATTGTCCCAGATTAATAGCTGACAACAAATGACTGGAAAGAACAATGGGTTAGGACACAAGGCAGCAATCCACTTTCTAGTGGTATATCTGGCATGATTTCCCACAAGCACACTATCCAATCTCCAACAGCAGTTGTAACAAATCTACAAATCTTTTCTTCCTGTGACATCCCATTTTTGTATAAGAACATATATTTTGAATTAAAAGTCAAGAGCTACAGTGGTGAAATTGTGACCCTCTACATGTGATGACAAAGCAAAAAGCATATACCGCCCCATAGCACTTCAAGCACTCTTTGGGCGGTTTACAATTCAATTATGCAGGCTACACATTGCCCCCCTCCCAGCAAGCTGGGTACTCATTTTACCGACCTTGGAAGGATGGAAGGCTGAGTCAAGCTGCCATGCAGCATTCTATTAAGTTATGAAAGATCCATAAATAAATCTTAGGAACCACTGCAACTAAGACACTCAAGTTTTGTTTATCAATGCTTTCACTGACAAAACAAGGACTAATTGGATAATGAATCAGTGGATACAGTAAGACCCCATATCCACTGATTCAGTTATCCACGGTTGGCAGATGAAAAATAATAATAAATAATTCAGCAGCCACAAAGCAAGGTATTATCATAAACAGCAGTTGTAAAGAAAGTTACTGTCGTAAAACAGCAGCATAAAGCAAGCTACTGTCACAAAGAGCAGTTGTAAGGCAAGCTACTGTCTCAAAATAGCAGCCATAAAGCAAGCTACTGTCACAAAACAGTTTGGGGGGGGGTTGGCACTGTTATCCACGGTTTTCATTATCCACGGAAAGCTTGGAACCAATCCCCAGCGGATACCGGGGTCCTACTGTACTAGCATATCCCCATTACTTTTGTATACAGGCATCTTCACATGCAAACATTGCATTTGTTCATTACTGTACAGATGTCTGTTATGAAGTACCCATTCAGATCTCCAGCACTTATTTCCAGGTAAATTATTATATACATAATAATACTGCATATGTAATGCTGCAATATGATACTTAATATGTTTTAAGAAATCAAGGAAAAGAAACAATCAATGACAACTGCGTTTCCAACAAAAGAGTGATGAATATCAAAAACACAAAATGACTTCCATAACAAGTACAGGCACAGGTCATTATCTGGGATTGGTGTTCCCATGGATTAAAACCATTGCCATAATGTTCTTTTACATGACTGTCAAATGGTGTCAGAGTGCTGAGATTTTGCAGAGGCAAGGAATGATCATTCAGTCTACAATCCTACCAAGATCAAGAGAGGAGAAAGAACCAAGGCTTTTGCAATTTCTGTCTCACAATGTGATGTCACTTAGGTCTTTTTGCATAAGGAATTAAATCCTCAATTTCCCCAACTTTATCCCTTCATTTTATACTGAGCCAAAACTAATAGTAAATATTCATTGTGGTTTGGCTGCATAACATTTTGCCTCCTAGGCACAGTGTGGATTTGCTGTTGAAGATAGGAGCCATGCCAATCCGGGCACATTTTACAAGGAACATACTTCCCAGGGTGCAACTCTTCAGACTGTAGTTCTATATATTGTGTGGCTTTGCTGCTGAACTACTCCCATGGGATCTTCCCTGGAGTGTGAAAAGAATTCTGCAACATGCTGTGATTTTTAAACTCCATGCCTCCAGTGCTTTTTTTTTTAAAATTTGGCTTCTGGAACACTTGACATAGTTTGAAGTACAGAGAAAACACTTCTGAGCAGTGGAGCATAGTCTACGGATGCCAGAGACTAAAGAAGCTGGCCAGGTTAGCAAAGGAGGCCTGCTCTAAGAGTAGTCATGGGAGAATATATTCCACCACCCATTAAAGAAGCAGGCTAGTTTAGGGTCAAACCAGACCAAAACCCTGGATTGTATTTAGAAATGGGACTCCCATGGGTCATGAAAGACATCTGTATGTCACAGATGAGTTTCCCCTCAGATCAGTGCCCTGTATTTCGCCTTGCTTTGTTTTGCAAATGGCCACTGGGAGTGCAACACAATAGCATAATCGTCAATTATGTACATTCAATTGTTGAGGCACACACATCAGATGACAACCTGTCATTTGAAACAAAAGCATGTCAATTGCAAGGAATATAAATTATTCTTAATGTTTAGTTTTACCCTGTGATGGTAGATAGTAGGGCATGTAGAAATCCATCCTGCATCTGAGGCAGCCATCTTGCCATGCCTAGTTAGTGGATGAACCAGACCTCTCAGAACAAAATGCTATTTGCTGGAATTCATTTACAGTGGACCCTCGTATAACAAGCAGTTTGTTTAACAGAAAATCCGCTTAAAGGAAAAATTTTCCGGAGATAGGGAAAAATCACTTAACAGAATCGCCTATGGGGTAATCCGTACAACAGAAAAACGGTTGTGATTAGGGATTAATCCATTTTCAATGCATTCCTATGGGAAGTTTGTACAAAGGAAATTTTGCTTAACAGAAATTCATTTGGAACGAATTAAGTTCTTTACACAAGGTACCACTTGTATTTCATTTTTACCCTGCTTTGCTCACGGTAAACGGACCTCAGTTCCCGAAAAGAAAATATTAGTCGAGTGACTAAAAGATGTGGAACACTTGGAACATCTAGTGACAGGTATTCTCTGTTTTGAAGGAGTCTGGTTGTTTTACAACCCCCCCCCCCCAAATGTTTAAGAACGAGAAATCAAGAGGGGAAAAACAAGGCAGAAGCTGGTCCTTTGGTCAGGACTAGACATGGGCACGACTTGGCGAAATTCTCGTTTCTGTTTCCGTTACTCATTTCCGTTACGCAACGGAAACAGTAACAACAATTACTCCCCCAGAACTCAAACTCGAACCGACAAAAGAAAAATTGGGTCTGATTTGTCATTGTCGTTCCTGGCATTGCAGCGATCGCGCGATGCCAAGCGGCACAGAAAAAAAGTTTTAGAAATAAAAAAACCCCGATTCCCGGCCATAAAAGCAGGTGAAATATGCCTGCCTGAGGGCATCTACCAGAGGGGTGGTTTCTGGGGGGGGGTCCCCACTCCAGCCTTCCCCCCCGCCTGTCCTGGGCTGCTGGTACCGGGCTGGGAGGGGGCATCCTCGGCGTCTCCATTTGCCATGCGGTGCGGGGGGATCCAAAATGGCGACCGCAATATTTTTTTTGAAATCGTGGTCCAAAAACCCACCAAAGCACCACAGAAACATTTGAAAATTAGCTATTTTAAATGCTTGAAGTTTTACAGTAGCAGCAGTGGGTTTTTCTTGCAACAAAACGTCTCCATTTATTTTATTTTATTTTATTTTTATTTTTTTTACACCTGCGCACGCGCAATGATGGGCTGGCCATGGGATGGGACCATGCAAATTTTTGGAGCCATTCCACCAATCGCATGGCCAGGTTTTGCTGAGACTTGCTGGTACCAGGCTGGGAGGGGGCATCCTCGGCGTCTCCATTTGCCATGCGGTGCAGGGGGATCCAAAATGGCGATCACAATATTTTTTTTGAAATCGTGGTCCAAAAACCCACCAAAGCACCACAGAAACATGCGAAAATTATCTATTTTAAATGCTTGAATTTTTACAGTAGCAGCAGTGGGTTTTTCTTGCAACAAAATGTCTCAATTGATTTTATTTTATTTTATTTTTATTTTTTTACACCTGCGCACGCGCAATGATGGGCTGGCCATGGGATGGGACCATGCAAATATTTGGAGCCATTCCACCAATCGCATGGCCAGGTTTTGCTGAGACTTGCTGGTACCAGGCTGGGAGGGGGCATCCTCGGCGTCTCCATTTGCCATGTGGTGCGGGGGGATCCAAAATGGCGACCGCAATTTTTTTTTTTGAAATCGTGGTCCAAAAACCCACCAAAGCACCACAGAAACATGCGAAAATTAGCTATTTTAAATGCTTGAATTTATACAGTAGCAGCAGTGGGTTTTTCTTGCAATAAAACGTCTCCATTGATTTTATTTTATTTTATTTTTATTTTTTACACCTGCGCACGCGCAATGATGGGCTGGCCATGGGATGGGACCATGCAAATTTTTGGAGCCATTCCACCAATCGCATGGCCAGGTTTTGCTGAGACTTCTGGATGTGCCAGAGAGGGCATAAAAAGCCCACCAACCCTAATCCTAATCCTAACCCTAACCCTAACCCATACGCCAGTACACTGTGTTCTTAGTGGGCCAGAGGCACCCAGAGGTACAGCCCACTGGTTACCCTAAGCCTAGCCCTTACCCCCTAACCCCATGCTCTGGGAAGTTTAAATCGCTGTAACGACAAATGACAAACGACACGATGAAATGACAAATTTTTGAAAAATTTCACGAAAAACAGAAATGACCCGAAACGGACCCGTCCCGAAAAATGACAACTCGAAAAAAAAAATTTTCTGGTCGTGCCCATCTCTAGTCAGGACAGTTTAACTGTGCTCTTCAAATTTTTGTAAAAGTCATAGCCAAGGGAAAATGAATGTGCTGAGGGCCATTTCTCAGTGGTGGAGCACATGTTCGGCAACTACACATTCCTGTCCCAGGCACCTTTAGCAAATTATCTCTGGTGACCAAATGAGGAGAACTACTAGTCACCCAAGTCTATCTGGTCTACTTTTGCCACTTTCCCAATATACGCAGATATGCAATGCTATGACCCAAACTCACAAATATCAAGCATCCTAATAGGTGGGAGAGGGGATAGTTGTTTCCATGCATCCTCAGGAGTCTTAGAAAGGTCATAGGCATCAGGATAGATCACAGAATCCTTGGAATACTGCTTCTGTAGGAGTGATACAGGGAAGAACTTAGGAAGTTCTGTAAGAAATTGACAGTATTTCCCCATGTATAAGACTATATTTTTGCTTAAAAACTGAGGGTCATCTTATACACAGAAGTAAACTGAGGAGAGAATTGTGTAGTTGTGAAACCTGTAATTTGGGGTTGGAAAAATGTGTGAGGTGTAGACAGAAAAATATGGGAAATATATTAATTTATACAACTTGTATGGTGCCCACTACCCGAAGGTCTCTGTATAACTCCTCCCCCCACCTCACTCTCTGTAGGAGCCAAAATGAGGCCATTATCCCTCCTACAGATTCGTGCAATCTAAGGCCAATTCTTCATAGAGAACACTGGAAGGAAACCGGTGGAACTAACCAACTGCCAACCCTCAAAACACCCCTGTGAGAAGTTTTGGCACTCGTTACTTGAAAACGTCATTCTTTTAATGCAACCTGAATAAATGTTTGCCACTTGGACCTGAAAAATTGTGACACATTAATTTGTTTTCCTGTAGAATCAATGTGCACATTGTCTTTCTTTAAATTTCAAGCTGTGTTCTCAAACGATTCCCAGGCATCCTCTATCAGGCATCAACCAGACCGAGATCTGCTAAGATTTCAACAAACTGGGGGCATTTAGCTTGTCCCCAAACGGTATATATGGAGGTCTTTTCTCCATCTCTTCATCTGAATCCCTTTTCTGTTCTTTGGCACTGGGGCCTTTCCAATTACAGCATCTGACTGTCATTTCATGTGCAGTTTGTTATCCATGACTGCCCCTAAATCTTTCTCCCGTGCGTTGTGGCTGTTAATCTCTTTCCCCTTTCTGTGTAAGACTGATAACATCTGGCAAAATTTAAGTTGTTAGATATTTTACTGAGCTTTTAATCTTTGATTCCTATTTCCAATGGTGCATTAAAGTACTAACTCTCCATCTCACTGTAATGCCAAACTTTTATATCCACTGTTCTAAACTTTTTCTCCCATGCTCGCTCACTCCATCGTATCCTTTTTCTTATACTGTAATCCACAGTTACATCACTTCAGTAAATAGACAGTAAGGAATATCTACACTCAGAAGCAGCCATCAGAGTCACACACAGAACTTCCCCCTCATGTTTAGATGCACAAATACAACCAATCTTAATTAATGTTTGAGTTGCAAAATGCGGAACACAGCCACTGCTGCAAAACCACCATTTCACAATTTAGGGGCAAAAGAAGAAATTTTTAAAAAAGTTATGGCGCTATAGTTCAAATGCTCTGGACAATTTTCCTTCCTGCTTTGTGTCCTTAAAAAATTGGAACCCTAGAAAGGTTTCTGTCTTTTTCACTCCCAGCATTTTTGCCATTCACAGTGCATGTGTCGGACTTGCCTTTGAGATACAAAGCAACAGTAGTTAGTGATTGTTCGAAGGATGCCAGGAAGCTAATGACTTAATAAAGCACTCTGGAAAATGCTTACTTGCAAGAAGCCCTGGTGGGGTAATAGGATCCAGCAAGAAGTGTTTGATTTCAGAACTAGAGAAAAACAATATGGTACTTGCTAACCTAATCTCGTAATATTGATTTATATATGTGTGTGTATGTCCTTTTCTGGGTGAGGGCAAGTCCACATTTGTCCCCTGCTGCTTCCCATTAATTTCTTCTTCATCCTTAGGAACAGAAAGTGCTGAGGACTTCTGTGCAGCCATTTAGCTGTATAGATCTCAGCCTGCCATTACAATGGCTGTGATGCCAAACTTGTTAAGACCCAGCAAGAGAATGCATGTACAACCAATAACTATTGCCATTGGGACTTGTAGTGGTTTAAGTTTAATCTTCATAGTGTGTTACTAGATGGGCCATCAAGTCTGAATTGACTGATACTGACCCCAACAGGGTTTTCCAGGTACGTGAAATATTTTAGGAGTGGTTTTACCACTTCCACACACACCCACGAAGTGAGTTTCCACAGCAGGGAGGAAATTCAAACTCTGGTTTTCAGAGTCCTAATCTGTCATTCTATTCACTACACCACACTGTGTATCATAATTCCTCATAGAGCTGATATAACTCGCTTGTCTTTGGAGAAGTGTGGAATATATCCATTAAATAAAAAAACATGAACTGAAATTTGGGGTCCCCCCCCCCAACATAACTAAATAAGAAGGAGAAACATCAATAGCTTAGCTTCTGCAAGCTGTAGCCCCTAACCTTGAACTCAAAATGCAAACAGCAAAAGGAACTGACACATTTTAAATTATTCAGAGGATGACAGCAATATCTCCATGGGCTTCCAGATTTATTTTCTGATTGTAAAGAGAGGAAGATTTGTCTCTGACTGATTAGACTTGCATAACAACTTGGGTATCTGGAAAAAAGAAGATCAGGGATACATCTGCCCTTACAGACCACAGACAGAAAGAGATTATTTGTGTGTCTAACTCTGTGCCATCTATAGTCTTGGTCGTTGCTCTTTAAATGTAGAATATGCACCAAAATGCTAGAGACATGTCAGTTCACACAGCCTCACACTGCCTAAGCAACAGTAAAAGAGCACTGACAGCTTCCACCTACATCACTGCCCTTCGGCATATAATCAGTTTGGGCTCCTTTTCGGACAGAGAGTACAAATTAAATATTGACCTAGAAATGTAAGATAAGGCTCGCTCCACCAACATTACACCAATAGCAGTTACACCAATAGCGGTCAATAGCAGGTAGTCGCCCATGAAAAAGGCCATTGACTGCAGCACTGTGGGAGGATGATCATGATGATGATAGTAAAGATGAAAATAAGATTGTTTGTCTAATACCCCCGCCTTTCTCCAAGCACTGGACTTTATAATGGTTTATAAGAGAATTAAAGCAATTATAGGTAAGAACGAGTAAGGGGACATACAATAAAATATTCCCTTTGGGTCTTGCAATGGAGAAAGGTGGGATCTAAATGGAAGAAACAGAAAACTAAAATACTAAAAATACAGTGGGAAACAGGAGCCCCCAAATCCACCTTTTGAACTCATTCTGCCTGGAAGAACCAAAGCCACTGTAAAATGGCATCCCAGAAAGGCAAATGAGAAAGATTTCACGGTCAATATCAAAAGACACTGAGATGTCAGATGAACCAAAAAGCCATGCTCTCAAATCCAACTCCCAAATGTAGATTGACGAAAGCAGTTTTGGTTCCATAAGTAAATTTGAAGCCAGAATGAAATGGGTCTAAATCTCATTTAAGATTCTCTGTATCTCTTGAGTTCACATTGTAGTCCCTTGTACAAAACTAGACTATCAAGACTGGCTAGTAGAGATGGGCACGAAACAGAAAAATGGTGTTTCGGTTTTTCGTTTGTCATTGAGAGGTCTGTTTCGGTTCGTTGTTTGTCATGAATTTTTTGAAAAAATTCGTTACCGTTTTTCGTTTTTTCGTTTGTCGTTTCTACCCGCTTTTTGTGCGATTTTTAAAGCATTTCCGTGCGCAGGCATCCCTCAATGCCCCAGACCAGAGGGAAAACACTAAAAAAAATGGATGCTGGCAGAGACACAATATAGTCTAGGTATGCAGGGAGGCTGCAAAGGCAGCGGCGGGCGTTGCCCAGGGTGCAAGGCAGCCGCAGAGTGACTGCACTGCGGGGCAAGGGAAGGTACTCACCGAGAGGTACGCAGCACGCACGCACACAGGGAGGCTGCAGGACTGAAGCTAGAGTCGCAGAGACAGCAATCCCACCCTAACTCCCACCAGAGACTGCAAAGAGGACGGGGGCTGCCAGACCTTTTTATACCCTCTGTGGCTGCCAGACCTGCCCACCCAGTCTGCAACCTGGGCATGCTATTGGTTGAACATGATCCCATCACATGGCTTGCCTCCATTTTGTGGCTGGTGGCGACATCCATTTTAAAGGGAAAAGGAAAATACATCGCGATGGGAGAAGACAAAAACAAAAGTTTTAAGGACCCCAACCCCCCTGGTAGGTATTATCAGACAATATAAATAATTATCGCTGTGTTTTTACAGATGTCCAGGGCGTTTTCTAACATTTAAAACAGCTCATTTCATTGCGCGTCGCCATTAACGGAAACGAAACGTAACGACCACAATTTTCGTGGTTCTGTTCATTTTGTTTCATTTTCATCACAATTTTTGTTTGTCGTTTCATTATGTAACGGAAACGACAAACGGTAACAGAAACGAAAAAATGTTTGTTCCGTGTCCTTCTCTACTGGCTAGTGACATTCACCATTCTCATGATCCATTCAGCCAACTTCCCTCCCTAGCTGCTTTTATGTGCTAGGAAATACATATTTTCCCCCAAAGAATCTGAATTTTGATGCCCAGAAAGCCCATCCTGTATGGTAAATATAAAGTTTCATAGCTTCTACAGGCATCAGCTTTCTAAGGAGAACTGCAGATTGGTTTAAATTTAGTTTTGAAATAATGGTTAGATATCAGCGTGACACTCTGATTTCGACCTAACTCTAATTGGGAGTCAATTCAGTGATGTAGTGCTTATTATATATAGTGTTCAAAAGGAAATTGAAGTATATAGGCAAGTGATTAGGCAGGTAGGAAGAAACAGTGCTCCAAAGGGGGCATCTAAACTTTTGTTCATAGTTCAGATACCTGGGAATGTCTTCTTTTCTTCAGATACCTGGGAATGTCTTCAGATACCTGGGAATGTCTTCTTAGGCCTACAATGCTTAGTTTACAAAGGAGCTGGATAAGACTTTGTCCTTTTCATAGAATCATAGAGGTTTCTGTCAAAACACCAACCTCCTACCTTGCTCTATTTACCACATGGCAACCCATCAACTGTTTGGAAACGCCTATCATATATCCTCTCTGTCTTTTCTTGACAAGACTAAATATCCCAATTCCCTCAACAATTCCACACATAATTTGGTTTCCAAGCTCATTATCATTCTAGTTACCTTCCTCTGGACATGTCCTAAATTCTCTACGTCCTTCCTAAACTGTGGTACCCAGGAACTGGACACAGTATTTCAGCGGAAGTCTGACCAGTGCAGAAAAGAGTAGACTTTTTATTTCCTTTGATCTGGACACTCTGTTCCTTCCAATGCAGTCGAGTATCATACATCTGAGTATTTTGTAACAACCTGCTTAGGAACTGTTTCAAGTGCCATGAAGGGATTATGATCTGACATAGAACAAGAGGGAGGGTTGCTGATTTCCTTAACTTTAAATTCTCCATATGATTCAGCAACTGAGGATTTCCAACAATGTAAGCAGATCCTGCTTGTATTCCTAAAAATGGTTATAAATTAAACATAAATTTCATTCCTTCCTCTTTTAGGCCTTAAAAGTCCTTTATTAGAAACAGGAATTGACCAGAGCACTTGCTAGTCGCAGGCTGGTTAGTCAAAACTGCACCAGTTACCAGCATCAGCATTAAGTCCATTGTGCATAAAACACAATGATAAACTGCTGTTAGGCAGCAAGTCACCTCTTGGGTTCCTTGTTGTTCACCAACCACATGGTCAGGAATACATGTGGCAACTCCTTAACTAGCAGCAATCAACTGCAATTTATGGCGCTGTGCATACAAAGCTGTAAATAACAGGGAAGTCCTATACATTATATTAAGCTTTTGTCCTTCCCTCTTGGCATCCACTGTGCAGCAGGTCCATGGCTGGGCACATAGCTGCTTTTCTAACCAAAGAATGGAGTGAAGCACAATTTACAGACGTAGGGTAACTTGTGAGATTGTGTAGCTATATTTCACAATCCCTACAGGATACAGAGCAGGATAACACAAACAGGCTTACATTTCCATTTATATCACTTGGGTGGAAGCACTGAGCTGATAACAGTAGAACAAAATTTAACAGGGATTAGTCCAAAGTTACTCAATTGGGGGTTTAAAAAATACCAAATTCAGTTACAAGATGGGGGATATTTGGCTCAGTAATGCAAGTAAGAAGGACTTTGAAACTGCTGTAGATCACAAGTTGAATATCAGCCAACAGTGCAATATACCTGCATGAAAGGCCAAAACTATTTAAAGCTCTGTTAAATGAAGCATAGACTCCAAACCCCATGAAGTACTAGTCCCCCTTTGTTTGGGAATGGTTAGGCCTCATTCTGAGTACAAGTATGACCCCAGTATCCACTGGGGATAGGTTCCAGGCCTTCCCGTGGATAATGAAAACTGTGGACAAGAGAGAACACCCCCAAAACTGCTGTTTTGTGACAGTAGCTTGCTTTGTGGCTGCTGAATTATGTATGCAAGACAGCAGATTATTCTTTTCTCTTTTCGTGCTCTTTTTAGCTCTACTGTTACCTTTTAATGTTCTAAGATGCCTCTTCAAATTCCCTGTTCTTAACTTGAATGTGTCTTAAATGTTCTGGACTGTATATTGCCCCTCATTATTGTAAGACACCTTGGGTCCTTTCCCAAGGAGAAAGGTGGGGTAAAAAATATTCAAAATATATGAATAAAAATAAATAAAATAAAATAAAATAAATAAATTTAATTTTTCCCTCTGCCAACCGTGAATAACTGAATCAGTGGATAATGAATCAGTGGATACAGGGGTCCTACTGTATTGTGTTCAGTTCTAGACACTGCACTTTAAGCATACTGACAAACTAGAACAAAAGGAGGGCTGTAAGGATGATCTGGGGATTGGACGCCAAGTCCTATGAGGAAAGACTGAAGACCTGGGCATGCTTAGCCTCAAGAAAAGGAGACTGAGGGGACAAATGATAGCACTTTTCAAATACAGTGGACCCTTGTATAACAAACAGTTTGTATAACATAAAATCTGTACAACATAAAAATTTTGGAGATAGGAGAAATTTCCTTAACATAATTGCCTATGGGGAGAATCCATACAACATTAAAATGGGATTACTCCGTTTTCAATGCATTCCTATGGGAAATTTGTATAAAGGAAAATTTGCTTAATATAATTTCATTTGGAACAAATTAATTCCTTTAGAAGGTACCACTGTACATGAAAAGATGTCACACAGAGAAGATGCAGGATCTGTTCCTGATCATCCCTAAGTATAGGACATACAATGATGGATACAAGTTATAGGAAGACAGATTTGGGCTGAATATCAGGAACAACTTCTTAACTGTTGGAGCAGTATGACAATAGAACCAATTACTGTGGGACGTGCCAAGTGCTGCAATGATAGAGGAGTTCAGGAGAAATCTGTCAGATCTGCTTTGATTTGCATCCCTGAATTAATCAGGGGTTGGACTCGATTCCCTTATAGGAAATGAAAGTGGGACAGCGTGGTGGCTGGAGTGACATGCACATGTGCAGCTAAACACTTTGGCGGAAACCGTGATTAAGCATAATAGAATTCTTGGCTCTACATTACCCCGACTGTCCTCATTGGAATACAATTCCAGGTTTTAGCTGTAAATTGTTAGGGAAGGGAGGGGGCTCTGGAAAATGAGAGTCTCTACATAAGAACATAAGAAGAGCCGTGCTGGATCAGGCCAAAGGCCCATCTAGTCCAGCTTCCTGTATCTCACAGTGGCCCCACCAGACGCGTTTGGGAGCGCATGAGACTAGATAGATATCTGTCTCCTGATACCACTCCCCTGCATCTGGCCCTTGAAGTACCCTGGTTTTAAGCCTGGAGATTAAAACATCTCCATCATGGTTTGTAACCTGTGATGGACCTTTCTTCCAGGAATCTGTTCAATCCCCTTTTGAAGGCATCCAGGCTAGATGCCATCACCACCTCTTGTGGCAGGGAGTTCCACAGACTAACAACACATTGGGTAATTTTTTTCTTTTGTCTGTTCTCACTCTCCCAGCCCTCAATTTGAGTGTATGTCCCCTAGTTCTGGTAGAACCTCTGACCTGGTAGAACCCAGATAAAGTCAAAAAGAAGCATTTAAAAGAATGCTGTAGCTTTTCCCTTTATCTTCTCGTTGAAAAGTACTGTAAAAGAAACTTATATTTACAAACTTGCTTCATGTCTGAACAGCACCACTCTTGCCTACTCAGAAGCAAGAACGTAGGGCTTACTTTCCATATAAATGGGTTTAGGACTGTAGCATCTGGGTTCGTATTAATAATATTTATTCACATTTTTTTGCATATAAGAGCACAAATTCTAACTAGCGGGAAGCGTTTAAAAGCTTCCTCTCTAGAAACTAATCAGTATTTACCTACAGTGATATTTAGGAAAATTCATGCTCCCCTTTAAAACTTATTTTAAAGATCTGGAAAGTCAAACATAGTGTTTAAATGCACACAGACTAAGAAATTACTTGAAGGATTCAAAGCACAATTTTCAATGCAATGCTATCAGTTTACTCTATCTTCTTAACTAACAGTTCAGATTATTATCATAAACATTCATGATATTCCTCTTGCGAGATCACACTCAGGAGGATGACACACAAATTAGCATTTGGGTATCAAAACATGGGCAAATTCATGCCATAAAGTTAGCAACCCACAAAAACAGTGGAGCATATTATCAATTAAGAGTGACATATATTTATGAACTGTGCATAAATTCATGCTTTATTAAATCTTCATCCATCTGTATGAAGTTATATGATCGAATTTGAGGACAGAGGATCTTTTCCTTAAATTCACTCCCCCCCTCGTGTCTAGGCATTGCCAGGGTGGAAATGCGAGGTTTTATAACATCTTTTTCCTCACTAATTGGCAGTGACAGAAGCTGAAATGTCAGCCTGTTTCTTTTTAAAACCTTCACTTTTCCAAATAACTTTTAATTACTTATATCTACAAAGGGTACTGTATATTCTTCTGGTACCAAGAAGACTGACAGATTTGTTGTGGCAAAAGACTCTGTGGACTAAAAGCCCAGGAATCTAATACAAGAACTATTTATCCTCAGTAGTCAGACTGTTACACACAGGTAGACGCACACACACGGGTACAAAAGAAACCATGGTACAAAATGCCAAGAAACGCACAACACAACTGCCCTGTTTAGATGTTTATACAGCTTTAACCACATGAAGAGAGACTGGAGAAAGGCACCATTTTGGCTTGCTTACCTCCGAGTCTGTAAGGCAAGGTTTGCAGCTTAGGGAGCTGGGAATGTTTAGCCTTACAAAAAGAAGACTGAGAGGGGATATGATAGCTATGTTTAAATATTGGAAAGCATGTCATGTCGAAGAGGGGGCAGGTTTGTTTTCCGTGGCTTCAGAGACTAGGACTGGGGGCAATGGTTACAAACTACAGGAAAAGAGGTTCCATTTGAACATTTAAGAGTTCGAGTTCAATTTGAACTCATAAGAACACGTGAAAGGGCCTTCTCTGTTGTTGCTCCCAGACTTTGAAACTCCCTCCCGCTGGTGGCCAGGACTGCCCCATCTCTGCTGTCTTTCCTGAAGAAAGCAAAGACCTTCCTCTTCAGGCAAGCTTTCCCTGCATGAGGGACTACCTATTATGTGACTTTTCTACTATGCATAATTACATTGACTGATTATATAAGAACACCAGTGTTTTCCATGTTACTTTCCACCCCTCGTAATGGTTTTTTTCCCTTTTGCATACTCTTTGTAACTTTAATTTTTACCTTTTAATGTTCTAAGATGCCTCTTTTAATTTCCCTGTTCTTAACTTGAATATGGCTCAAATGTTTTGGGCTGTATATTATCCCTCATTATTGTAAGCCACCTTGGGTCCCTTTCGAAGGAGAAAGATAGGGTAAACGGGTAAATAAATAAATAAATAAAACATTAGGAAGAACTTCCTGACAATTAGAGCTGTCCAGCAGTGGAATATGCTGCCACGGAGGATGATGGAATCTCCTTCTTTGCAGGTTTTTTAAGCAGAGGCTGGATAGCCATCTATCGGAGGTACTTTGATGGGGCTTCTTGTGTGGCAGGGGGTTGGACTGGATGACCCTTGAGGTCTCTTCCAGCTCTATGATTCTATTCTTCTTGCATTCCTAAGGCTCCAAATCAGAGGTGGGCAGAGTGCTGTCCCCGTGATGCTTTTTGTGGCACCTAGTTACCTCTCCAACAAGCCTTCAGTAAGGGCAATTTACTGTACCATTAAAGTAGTCACAATTTCTCCAGGCAGCATTTAACACCCAAAACACCAATTTCTTTGAAAACCAATATATCATTTCTCGTCAGTTCTTGGTGTGTGTGTGTGTGTGTGTGTGTGTGTGTGTGTGTGTGTGTGTGTGTGTGTGTGTGTGTGTGTGTGTGTGTGTGTGTGTGTGTGTGCGCACGTTTTATTGTATGAGCATCACCCCAGGGAAGCATGCCCCCTTTAACATGCCAAATGTATCAATCTCTGCTTTAAAAATAACATGAAAAAATTATCTTCTTTTTTGCAGTAACCTTGTCTGGATGCTTCCTACTGGAAACCTCCATTCATCAAAACATAGTGGATGTTGGGGTTGGACACAAAGATGTGATGAAACGGGCTCTTTGTATACCCAGGCTTAATGGAAGGAGTCAACATTAAAACAAGATTATTGTTTGTTTCAATTTCTATTTCAGATTTGCCATGGACAGGACCATGACAGACAGTATGCCTTTTGGCCTATCATTCACAGCTATCTTCCCCCACAAAAACACTGTGTCCAATATGAACACACATACACTTTTTGAGGAGAATGTTTCATGCATCTGATGTGTTTGAGCACCACAGATCTGTTAAGTGTTTAAGGTACCCCAACAATACTTGCTTGGTTAGTTAATTTTGTGATCTGAAGGATAAACTCTGCAGGTAAATGACATGGAACTAACTAATTCCACAATAAATGCTTGTCTAACAGTTATGCAGACTTCACTGTTCATTTGCAACTGGGTCATTCCATGTCACGTCAACCAATGCATGGAACCTTGATGGCATGCATTTGATTCATTTTCGGTACATTCTACCTTACCATGAGATATGTCATGATAGGATTTTCAAAATTGCTGAGTTAAGACCAAGGAACTGCGTTATAGCAGTTATCTGTGTCTGTGAGCGAGAAAGCCTGTAAACAAAGCCTGCTTGTTTTGCACTAGTAGCAGCACAGAAAAAAGCACACAGGGTGTTATAATAACAGAATGGAGGAACTGGTATACTATAGGTTAAATGCCTGCACTGCAGGTAAAACTGTTCTCACGACCTGGGGTTCAATCCCAGGTAGCAGGCTCAAGGTTCACACAGCCTTCCAGCCTTCCGAGGTCGGTAAAATGAGAACCCAGCTTGCTCCGGGGATGTGTAGCCTGCATACTGTAATTAAACTGTACATCGCCCAGAGGCTACTGGAAGTGGTATGGGGCGGTATATAAGCAGAAGCAGATAAAACAAAGCCTGCCCAAATGAAACCCTGTATGATATTCCACTGATAAAACCCTGATAAAAGAACCAAAATAGCTGCTGTTCAGCAGCACAGAAAAATGGGGGGGGCACAGAATGGGGGGGGACTGGTAGAGGTGGGTGGTGGATTGTTCTGGTCTGGGAATAATGGGGGGGATAGAAGAAAATACAGAAGAAACCCTGCCCCAACCCAACCCTCCCAAAAATTCTCAAATATAATATAATTATTAAATTAAATTAAATTAAATTAAATTAAATTAAGTGGTGGGCGGGTGCCATGGGCTACCAGCCACTGGAGACAGTCTAGAAGTAACCTGAACATTCTCACTCAGACACTACACACACACACAAAGAAGGAGTAAAACTCACACACAAACAGCAAGCAACACACACAGCTTTGCTGCCTGCCACACAGGCACAGGCAGCAACAGATTAGCTCAAGAAGCCAGTCCCAACAGCAAATAGCTGCAACAGACTAAATGAATCTCCCATTGCCAGAGAGAGACGTCTGTCCTTCTCTCTAGCTCCCAGGCAACTCCCAGAACTGAAAGTAGTCGCCCCTTTATATACCCTGCTGCCATGAGGCATAGAAGCAGAGAAACCACTGCCCCCTTCCCAAGCCAACAAAAACAAACAAACAAACAAAAAAAAATGTATTCCTATGGGCACCCTATTTGTGAATAACTCAGCCCCCAGAACCCAAACCTCTCCACATTTGGGGTGCTTAAAGGGGAGAGCTTGAGGGAGAGCCACAGTGAATTCCATGCTGGTAGGGTGAAGGACTAAAACAAAGTTTTTCACTGGGGGCACCCGATTTGGAGAACCCATAATCCAAACCTCTCCACATTTGGGGTGCTTAAAGGGGAGAGCTTGAGGGAGAGCCACAGTGAATTCCATGCTGGTAGGTACCCGGGACCAGTATTTTCAAGGACTAAAATTACCAAAGTTTTTCTACTGGGGGCACCCGATTTGGAGTTGAATAACTTGGCCCCCATAATCCAAACCTCTCCAAATGTGGGGTACTTAAAGGGGAGAGCTTGAGGGAGGCCCACAGCAATTTTCATGCTGCTAGCTGCCCAGGAACAGTATTTCCAAGCACAGAAAATGGTGCTTAGAAATGTTTTTTCCAGGGGGTACCCCCTTTGAAGTTTACTAACTCGGCCCTCCAAACCCCAAATCTCTCCAAATTTGGGGGGCATAAAGAGGAAAGTCCAAGGAAGGTACGCACCAAATATGGTGCCTCTAGGACCCCTCCGGGGGCGCATTATAGAGAAATGAATTGGTTTATTGCCATTTCATTTTATACAATTTTTTAAAAAAATTACTAACTAAACAAAATGAAACGAGGGGGCCAACAAAACGAAACAAAATCCAAATTTTCCATTTTGAGCCCATCCCTAATATGTACACAAAGGCAGCTGCAACTAGCCATTTTCTTTCAAAATAAGCTTTTCAGTTTGTTTTAAATCTGTAGAAAGAAAAAGTTGCTGGTGTTCACATGGGGAGGGTACAGATTTAGTTTTTAAAAAAATATAACTTGAAAACAATTTCTCCAAATTTGGCTGAGAGCAAGAATAGACTGCTACATCTCTGTCAAACTTAGTGCTGATCTGAATTTCAAAGTTATAATGGGTTGCCCCCATTGTTGTTTTTTTAGTTAGCTCATGGCAGGTTGAATTTTATTTAAATCACTAGTCAATAAGGCTTGATTTAAATCATGATTTTCTTGTTGATGTCCAACTGTGGCTTAAATTTGTTTGCTTATGTCCGAGTGGTGAGTCCTGTGGTTTTATTCCATCTTTATTGTTTGATCATGCTTGCAATTGTTATAGTATAATTTGTAGCTTATTGTGTATTGGTTGTAAACGTCCCAGAGAGTTTGTATCACACTACCACAAGCTAGGAAAGAAAAGATTAACAGATTAATCATTCACATTGGACAACACTTTTTTTTTTAGCACAGAGTCTGAGGGGAAACAGTCTCTAGGCTCCCAGGAGGGAGCCCAGGAGCTTTTCCTGCAGGGGGAACAGAAGGAATAAACAAGCAGGGATCTTTGGGAAGACAGCCTAAATTGAGGTGAACTTTTCAGCCTTGGGTGAGCGTTTCTTTGACCTTGGAGACTGCATGCTTCGGCCATTCTCTGCCCTGGGCAAGCCTTTGCTTCTCCCTTTTGCTCTCTTTTAGCACAGGGTCTGAGGGGAAACAGTCTCTAGGCTCCCAGGAGGGACCCCAGGAGAGCGCGCCTAACGTCGCGTGAAATCTCTAATTTTACTATTTTTATACCAAGAAGCAGAACTTGGAAAATAGGAAAAACAAATAGGAGGGCATATTTTGAACTTACATGAAAGTTTACGGGGACTTTATAGAACTTGCTCTTAGGGGAATGGGCAACCTGGGGCAGGATTCCAAGGAGCAAGAAGAGAACTGGAGGAGTAATACCACCTTTAAAAACCTTGGTCCATCTGGCCCGGCTGGTAGTACCTTGTAAGGGCCCCCATCTGGGGTTACAGGAGAGGATGGTCAACGGTTTTGAAGGCGGAAGAGGGCTCTCACTGCCACAACGGCAGAAAAAGCGGAAGAACCACCCTTAGGAGAAGGAAACTCTTTCAAACCTCCACTGCCTTGTGGCTATATCCCTCATTGGAAAAGGCTTCAGGAGTCAACCTCGAGGAAAAAAACGGAGCCGGAGTCCCGGAGACAGTTCATGACTGTATACAATCATGTTCTGGCAACTCCTGCGACGCAGCTGGAACTAATCGTATCGGCTTTGCCGTTCCATTGGACCACGCCAGTTACGTGGAGAGGGGTGTTTCGCTGCCTGGGTAACAGCCTAATCTCCATATTGAATTACCCAGGCCTTGTGCCCTGGAGAGGACCATTTGCAGCAAATAGTGGGGGAATAACACAGGAAGCGGCAGCTACCTGGGTGTAGGCGGATCAGGATGGAAACCAGCAAATGAATCGTTGACTCCGCACCATGCAATAAACATAAAAAAATCTCAAGCCTAAAGTTGGGCACATGGAATGTTAGGACAATGAATCCTGGCTGTTCAGATTATCTCCAAGAAATGGACACTATACGAAAGACAGCTGTCATCGACAGGGAACTGTGCAGACTGCGGATGGACATTGTTGCTCTCCAAGAGACAAGGCTACCTGACTCTGGATCTGTTAAGGAGAGGACCTTTACGTTCTTCTGGCAGGGAAAACCATCAAACAAGACCAGGGAATGTGGGGTTGGCTTTGCTGTTAGAAATACTTTACTAGGTCTCATTATCCCACCTGCTGTAGGAAGTGAGAGAACCTGTCCATGCAACTACACACTACAGCAGGGTTGGTTACACATATCAATGCATATGCACCAACATTATCATCTCAAGCAGAACTCAAAGACAAATTCTATGATGATCTAGCTGCCACTATCAAGAAAATCCCTGAGAAAAGACCAATAGCTATCCTCGGTGACTTTAATGCCAGGGTTGGAGCTGATTATAACTCCTGGCCCACCTGCCTAGGTCGGTTCGGCATTGGAAAGATGAATAAAATGGCCAACGCCTGCTGGAGTTCTGCTCTTATGGTCTCTGTGTCAGCAACACATTCTTTAACACAAAGCCCCAGCACAAAGTCTCTTGGAGACATCCAAGATCGAAGCACTGGCATCAGCTCGACCTGATTCTCATCAGGCGCTCCAGCATCTCTAGCGTTACAATCACACGCAGTTATCAGAGTGCCGACTGTGACACAGACCACTCCCTGGTGTATAGCAAAGTAAAACTGAAAACAAAGAGATTGCACCACCTGAAGAAGGAAAGAAGATCAAAAATTGATACCAGTAAGACCTATAACCAAGGAAAAGTGGAGGAATTCTCCCATGTACTCAAGGAAGCTCTTCCTGGCCCTGCTGAAGATAATGCATCTAAACGTTGGGAACATTTTAAGAATGTTGTTTATAACACTGCTTTATCAGTATTCAGCAGGGAGACTTGAAAGTCAGCAGATTGGTTTGAAGCCCACTCAGAAGAGCTGATGCCAGCTATTGAGGAAAAGAGGACAGCCTTGACTGCATGTAAACCTTGTCCCAGTGAGCGCAACCTACAGGCCCTGCGAGCTGTTCGTAATAAAGTCCAGCAGACTGCCAGGAAATGTGCTAACGATTACTGGCTGCAACTGTGTTCTCGGATTCAGATGGCAGCTGATACAGGTAACATCAAGGGGATGTATGATGGAATTAAATAGGCCTTAGGGCCAATACATAAGAAAACTGCACCCTTAAAGACTGTTTCAGGTGAGATCATCCAGGATCGTGAGCAGCAGATGGCACGTTGGGTGCAGCACTACTCTGAACTATATTCCAGAGAAAACACAAGAACTGAAGAAGTCTTAAATAATATTGAGTGCTTGTCTGTCTTGGAGGAGCTTGACAATGAACCAACACTAAAAGAACTAAATGTGGCTCTGGATTCTCTTGCCTCTGGCAAGGCACCTGGAAAAGATAACATTCCTGCTGAAGTTCTGAAGTGCTGCAAAGAGATCATTGCCACTGAACTTTACGAAATCCTCTGCCTTTGCTGGAGGGAAGGGGGAGTACCACAGTATATGAAGGACACTAATATTGTTACGCTTTATAAGAACAAAGGTGACAGGAGCGACTGTAACAACTATTGCGGTATCTCTCTTCTTAGTGTTGTCGGGAAGCTGTTTGCACGTGTTATACTGAGGAGGCTCCAGATACTTGCAGAGAGAGTCTACCCAGAATCACAGTGTGGCTTTCGAACCAACAGGTCCACTACTGATATGGTATTTTCCCTCAGGCAGTTGCAGGAGAAATGCAGGGAACAAGGACAGGCACTTTTTGTAGCCTTCATAGATCTTACGAAGGCATTTGATATGGTTAGTAGGGATGGACTCGTTAAAATACTCCTCCGGGTTGGATGCCCACCCAAGCTCCTTAACATCATTAGGTCTTTTCATGAGGATATGAAGGGCAATGTAGTTTTTGATGGCCTAGTGTCAGATCCCTTCGACATCCAAAGCAGAGTGAAGCAGGGCTGTGTCCTTGCGCCAACCTTGTTTGGGATCTTCTTTGCTATCATGCTGAAGTATGCTTTTGGAACTTCAACAGAGGGTATCTATCTCCGGACCAGATCAGATGGAAAACTCTTCAATCTCTCTAGATTGAGAGCAAAGTCTAAGGTACAGGTGAAATGTTTGCGGGATCTCCTCTTCGCTCATGACGCCGCCATTACTGCTCACTCTGCTGAAGATCTCCAACAACTCATGGACCATTTTAGTAAAGCTTGCAAAGATTTTGGGCTAGAAATCAGCCTGAAAAAAACACAAATAATGGGCCAGAATGTGGACTCTCCTCCTCGCATTACAATTTCTGCAAAAGAACTGGAAGTTGTCCATGACTTTGTGTATCTTGGCTCAACTATCTCAGATACACTCTCACTAGAGTCTGAGCTGAATAAACGTATAGGTAAAGCAGCAACTATGTTTTCCAGATTAACAAAGAGAGTATGGCTCAATAAGAAGCTGACAGAACATACAAAGATACAGGTCTATAAAGCTTGCATACTGAGCACACTTTTGTATTGCAGTGAGTCTTGGACCATCCATGCTCAACAGGAAAGAAAGCTTAATACCTTCCATATGCGCTGTCTTAGGTGAATATTCAACATTACCTGGCACGACAAAGTTCCAAATAGCATAGTCCTGAATCGAGCTGGAATCCCTAGCATGTACACTTTATTGAAACAGCGACGCCTACGCTGTCTTGGACATGTTGTGCGAATGGATGACAGCCGGATCCCAAAAGATCTTCTATACGGAGAACAAGTGCAGGGAACGCGCCCCAGAGGGAGACCAGAGCTGCAGTATCAGGATATCTGTAAGAGGGACCTGAAGGCCTTGGGAATGGACCTCAACAGATGGGAAACCCTGACCTCCGATCACACTGTCTGGAGGCAAGAGATACAGCATGGTCTACATAAATTTGAAGAGGCATTTGACCAACAGGCAGAGGGAAAGAGGCAGGCACGGAAAGAAGGAAACTCGAGGACCGGGCAAGAAACAGAATACATCTGTCCCCAGTGCAGTAGAGACTGCCATTCCCGAATTGGTCTATTTAGTCACACTAGGTGTTGTTCTTAGGATCTCTACTCCAGGCATGATACCATAGTCTTTCGAGACTGAAGGATGCCAATGATGATGATGATGGACAACTATTATGTTGTACTTTATTGGAAGGAGTAAATATAATCATTACCTTAATAATAATCTATATAGTGTTATTTAACCAAAACAGTAACATTATACAGCATTATGTATGCATCTTCATCACTGCACTTCTCCTCACTGATGCTATTTCACTTGGGCCACAAGGCCTTGCATTTCTTTGTTGCAGTGTTTGCATTTTTCACGCATGCCTGCCTCACCCATAGATAGAGGAACTTCATTAAAATATTCCTAAACTGGGTCTCTTTTACGGCCTGGTGCCATTACAGGTTTTTCTGCTCAAGGGAGAGAGTGTGAAAAAAATATGATACAGTGGTGCCCCACCCCTTCGTGGTTCATATAATGCGGTCCCACTATATTGCGGGACCAAAGTATATGAAAAAGCCCCCCCCCAGGTAAGGGGGGAAAGTCCCTCAGAAGCTTCAGAAATGATTTTTTTGTGATCCAGAAGTCATTCCCGGTTTACAGGGAGGCCATTTTGGGGCATCCAGAAGGCCCTCGCAGGCCCATTTGGGGCAGTGCCAGGTGGGGGTAAGTACAAGAGCCTCCAGCCAGACTCCCCCAGGCCTGACATGACCTGCACCCACATATTGCAGATTTTCAATTATCAGGGGTTGGCTCAGGTCCCTAACCCCCGCAATAGGTGGGGGGTCACTGTAACCCTCAGGTCTGTATACACATAAAGATCTCAAGATGTGGAGCACTGTGCTCAAAAGATTTCACTTTCATTTTACTGCTTGCCCCTCCCTCTTCAAACTGGATTCCTTGTGCAGACCTATTCCATTCCAAACAACCTTCTAGTCATTGAATTTCTTGAAACGTAGCATTTAAGAGGTAAGGGGGTGATTCTGTGTACTTAGATTTACAGGGGAACAATGGGATTACTTCTCCCCCCCTCGATTTTGATTTGATATGAAGAGATATGTTATTGTTGCAGACCCAAATTCACAGTTTTAAAAATAGCAAAACCAAGCATCTTTGATAATATCTTCTAGAGAGAAAAAAATTGCCCCAAATAATCAGAAACCTCTGGGAGAGCATGACATTGTGAATGGATTAATATAGTCTTATGCTACATAATTAAAAACTAATTTCATGATGAATAACCTTTGGAATCTAATGCATCTTAACTAGAACATGATCTTTACAGAGATTTTCCCCAAAAAGTATTTAAATTTTTAAAAATTCAATTTAAATAAAAAATCAATGTAAATTTTAAAAATCCAATTTTTTTATTTTTTAAATCATTGATTTTTATCAACCCTGCCTCATGGAATACTGATCTGCTCTGTTGCACAATATCTATTGCTAACTTTGGTGCAGCAATAATAACTAGAAACAGTACTGCCCTCATGACAAAAAGGGATTAAGGTGTGTTTTTTTAACTTCCCATTTTTACAAACCTTCAGCTCACATAAGATGCATAGCCACACTGCCTAAGAAAGAGAACTATTAAAAGAAAGATACCATGTTTATAGAAATCCATAACTCATGATGTTAAAAATGTAAGGGCATGTGAATGTCCCTAAACAAACATGGCACAGGGAGCACAAGTGTTGGCAACAAAACAATGTTTTGTTTGAATTTAAGAATACAATTCAATCATTATTTATTTGCACTGAGTCAAATAACTGTCCCTTAATACATAAAGCCTTCTACGATCACATCTGCTGCAAGCAAATCACAAATACACTGTTACCTTGTTGACTTCCATGATTTCTCTTCTCTCTTCACTAGCAAAGAGAAGCTGGCTGGCTGCTCCTCGATCATCATGTTTAAAGCTGTCCTCTTCAACATAAGGAATAAGTTGCTGCAAATGGAAGCAAAACAAGTGTATAAGGCCTCCTAAAAGCTTCTTTTACAAACAGGTATGAAAACCTGCACCTGAACTAATTCAAGGAGAAATATGTATCTATTTTCAGTAACACATTAAAGATCCATTTGGTTTTTGTATATTATGGAACATAAATGGCTACTTTATAAAATACAGTGATACCTCTTAAAACAAATTTAATGCATTCTACAGGTCAATTTCTTTCAAGAAAAAATTGTCTTATGAAATAAATTAATAATTGCAGTTTCCCATAGAAATGCATTGAAAATGGATTAATTTGTTCCAGAAGCTATGGGTTGCTTTGTTTGACAAAAAATTTGTCTTACGAAACACAGTTTCCCATATGAATGCAATGGGAATGGATTAATCCATTCCGGAAGCTAGAATAAAGACAAAAATAACTCCCCCCCCCGGTACATGTGAAATGTTTTTTTGTCTTGTGAGGCATCCCATAGGGAATTTTTTTGTCATGCGAAGCATGCCTATTCCCAGAATTTTTTTCTTCCTATGAGTTTGTTCGTCTTACGAGGCATGGGTCTTAAGAGGTACCACTGTATTCGTATCTTGCTCATGATGTGCAGCCCTACTCTCGAGGAACAAAGGTGGGGACTTCTGAAATCCATCAGTCCGAGGAAGCAAGTGGGAAAAGTGATTCACAGGAAGCTTTCCAGTTCTTGTAATACCAAACATGATCTACTACGGGTGGACAAAGATGCCTCTTGAGTCATTGGCAAAACTGTGGGTGATCGGCAGTAAAGGTTACCAGCTGCCAAATGGTTTATATCGACTACACCCGTGTTTCCCGAACTGTGCACTAAGGTTCTGTGAGGCACGAAGACACCAACTCAAGAGCACCACAAAAATCCTCTAATCCTTCCCCTTTCCTCACCCATTGCATCCCACAGCATGTACTTGCAGGTTCTCTGGTGTCTGGGCATAGCACTGAGAGGGAATCCTGGACCAAAAGACTGGGATTTCTGCCCTCCTGCTGACAAGGGAATCTTCCCTGTTTCTTTCCCGCCAAAAAAAGCTGTTTCCCATCAGGCCACAAGGGTGTTCCCATTAGACCACTTGTATAGCATAGTAAACGCAAAGCAAAGCGTACTGTTTATACAGTGCCATCTAGCACTTAAAGCACTCTCTGGGCAGTTTAAAAGCAATTATGCAGGCTACACATTGCCCCCCCTCCCAGCAAGCTGCATACTCATTTTACCAATCTCAGAAGGACGGAAGGTTGAGTGAACCTTCAGCCCACTACCTGGAATTGAACCCCCAGGTTGTGAGCAGTTATAGCTGCAGTACAGCAGTTTAACCCCACAAGGCTCTTAGTTCTATCTACTGCAGTGGTTCTCAACCTGTGGGTCCCCAGATGTTCCTGGACTGCAACTCCCAGAAGTTCTCATCACTAGCTGAGCTGGCTAGGATTTCTGGGAGTTGCAGTCCAAGAACATCTGGGGACCCACAGGTTGAGAACCATTGATCTGCTGGCTAGTCCTGGTAATATACCTTGGGTAGCTACTGTATATCCAGGTGTTTTGGTTTTTTAAAAAATATTTTTCAGGCAAACCACAGGTACTAATCCTGTGGATATGACTATCCTACAGTACTGGGGAGCCACAGCTAGTTAAGCAAGGGAGCCATGAGTCAAAACATTTTGGGAGCCACTGAACTGCACTATTAATTACAATTATGCTCCTGTAATTAAAAGTTGTGGGAGTGCTTGGAACAGGGGCTTCTACAGCACTCTGCTCACTCCAAGTACTCAAATATCTTGTAAACATTCAGACTTTGCGTATCCAGATATTTTGCACTAGGCGGTAGTTGGTGGATCTTGGTACTTCTCATGACAGTGCAGTTGCCCCACCCGAGGTTTAAATTTGCTGACGTCCACTTACTTCTATTGGAATAGGGTCAAGCCCTGCACAGTTTTCGTTGCATTTGTCATATACCAGTCTAAGTTTCCGAAAAAGAATTGACAGCTGCCGCAGATGCTCTTGCAGCTTTCCTAATCTGTCTTGATACGTGCTCGTATGATAGGTAACGCCATTTGGAAGCTGAAAGAGTCAAGCATTATTATTATTATAACAACTGTTGTTCACAAGTGAATAAAAATGTATAGTCACATTCAAACCAACTTCTAAAGTAAAAGCATCAACAATTAAGGGAAATAAAGGATTACATTGCAAATAGGCATAAATATTACTGACAAAAGTCCACTTTGCTCTCAATGCCCATTGTTTACTTTAGAAGTGGATCT
Source organism: Phrynocephalus forsythii (assembly GCA_029282475.1). Taxonomy (NCBI): domain Eukaryota; kingdom Metazoa; phylum Chordata; class Lepidosauria; order Squamata; family Agamidae; genus Phrynocephalus; species Phrynocephalus forsythii. Next base: position 105,822,120 of record JAPFRF010000003.1, on the reverse strand, counting down.
ACGGAAAAACCTCATAGACTAATCAAAGTAGAACAAAAACATACATGTTATTCAGCAAAAGGCAGAATTATATTTTAGCGTGGAACTTGTTGATAACAGTAAGAAACTTGGAACATATTTTGGCAATATGTACAATGTGGATCAAAATAGGGAACTATGAAAATTGCCTGCTATGAACATGGCTACATACATAAAAAGGAGCAACTACCATGCTGAAGGAGCAATTGAGTAAGCTTTTACTACTTTAGGACTAAAAATAATGCCAAAAATGGAACATACTGATTCAGTTACAACACCATATGTATCTCTATGCATACACAATGGCTTCATGTTATTTTTAGTATATTTTTTACCTCTTTAAACAATGTTTGGCATTTTGGGGGTAAATTTTAAGTATCATATGACATTTATTTTAAATTAAATTAACTAAAAATGCTTACCAAACTACAGTTCCTCCTTTCAAACACAATACTTTAACTGCATCAGCTTGAAGCTTTTCCCCCATTTGCTACAGTAATCTCTTTTGAATTAATTCAAGAACCACACACACACACAAAGTTCTAAAAGCATTCAGAAAAAGGCAAGTGTTGCATCTCACCTGCATATTTCTTAATAGCTGGAAAATTTCCATGGTACGAAATACAATATCCTGCACAGTCTCTTGACCAATGCGACACAGAGAGGCTGTGTTGACTTCCCGCGCAGCTTGAGTTTGGGGACCTGAAAATGGGCCAGGAGGCATTCCTACACCAGCTAGAGGTGGTGTAGACATTTTGCTGTGAGATGATACAAAATAAAGTGTCATATAATATACATGTAGGTTTTAAAGTATCTCACTTTCTTTTCAAGAGTCAATCCATGCTATGACACAAGGCCAGCCAAAGTACTTGCACAGACATCACAATTAAATTAATTCTATGTTAAATCATGACTAATTTGCCCCACTAATTTCATCAGTGCTTACGATCTATTAGCAATCTGACCCAGGATTAAAAATTAAGTTACTTTGGAGCTTCTCAACAGCTTCTCAACACAGTTTATTAAGCGCTTTACAATGTTATATTTGGTTCATATTGGTAGCCTTCTCAATCACTGTCCAACAACAACCTCCAATATTTTAGTAATCCATTACTGAGGTCCTGCACAAGGAGCAATACAAAGCTAAAACAAGTACTGCAGTTACAAAACATGTTGGCTAACACAACTGGGATTATAAACCACTTATGAATGAGAAAGCAAGGTAGAATGGGTAAAATCACTCAATTTCTTCTCCACCGTAAGTTCCACAACGTTTTGGGATAAGTGGTATGGTTACAAACACAACCAAAGGACATGCAGTATTTACAGTAACATAATCTGTTGTGCTGAATAAAACAGTTCATCTTTAAGGTACCACCTCGAGCCCATCCAGTTGTTAACACAGATTAACTGAAAAGTATTCCCCGAAAAGGGGACAACCCACTTGCACCCACCCAACCCTCCTGTAGCACTTTACAGATTAATGAACAGAGTAACATCATAAACCAAACGTGTGCTCTAGTTCATAGAAATTGAGATTGCAATCAGTAAGCTATGTACAATAAAAAGAAGAGCGGTATTCATGTTCTGTCCTGTCAAATTGGAACTAGAACTGACCTCTAGTGATCCAAAACCGCCAAAGCACTGTAATATTTATAAAAAGCAATTATCTCAAAGTGAGCATTTGAGGAAAGCAATCTGCTTAGTTAGGCCATGCATAGCACAGCTGTCAGGCTACAAATTTATATACCTAGCACTCATAGTGGGGAACCAGATGAAATGGAGGGTGACAAATTATTAACACTACTAATGGGAATCCTAGGTAATAGAATTATAGAATCATAGAGTTGGAAGAGACCTCAAGGGCCAACCCCCTGCCATGAAGGAACCCCCATCACAGGATTTCCAACAGATGGGCATCCAGCCTCTGCTTAAAAACCTCCAAAGAAGGAGACTCCACCACCCTCCGTGGCATCATCTTCCACTGCTGAACAGTTCTAACTGTCATGAAATAATAATGTTACTAAAACTAGCAAAGGGCATTCACGGGTGTGGGGGGGGGAGGGGAGCTCTGATCATTTTAAGGGTGCCACAATACTTTTGATTCAATTAAGACTACTGCAGTGCCCTCGACATGGGACTGTCCTTGAGGCTAATGTGGAAACTTCAGCTACTGCAGAACACTGTGGCCAGACTACTAAAAGGGGTGAAACATTTTCAGCACATCATCCTTATTCTGTCTGTTCTGCACTGGCTGCCAATTCGCTTCTGCACTGACCACAAGGTTCTCTAATTGTAAGCCTACAAAACCCTACGGCAGCAATGCAGGTCCTCGATAACTGGCAAAACGGCTTCTCCCACGAAGAATTGCCATTGCCACTTGTTCTTCTTATTTTGGAAGGGGGGCATTCCAGGCAAAAATCAAAGAAAAATAAGACAAAACTCTGGCCACTTTCATTAGGAGTTTTTAAACGCCGAATAAAAACGTGGCTATTCAAGCAAGTTCTCCCCGATCTAGGACTTTCTGGCGCTCCACCACCTGCGCCTTTTCTGAACCGACTCCCCTTTTGCCTCGAGATCAGTTAAAATGTGATTTTGTGGTTCTCAACCTGTGGGTCCCCAGATGTTCCTGGACTGCAACTCCCAGAAGCCTCCACCACTCGCTGTGCTGGAAGGGATTTCTGGGAGTTGCAGTTCGGGAACATCTGGGGGACCCACAGGTTGAGAACCACTAGATGTTTCTTGTCATCCTTACTTTTAAAAAAACATTTATTTATTATCAATTACTTATTTGGTTTGCAATTACTTATTATATTACTTATTTGGTTTGCAACACCGCCCCCAGCAGCTATTTGCTAAATGGCCGGTGCAAAAATTCAATAAATAAATAAATAAATGCATTTTGCAAAATAACGCAGTGGGTCTCAAACTTGGGGCAGGGCGCAGGGTTCCCCCAGAAAGCCCTTGCCTTGCACAGTCAGTGGCTAAGGGTTGTGGGGCTGGTAGTCCTGGGGACCCCCGGGGCACCGCCGGCAAGGGTCACAAAACCCGGTTGGAGTGCGGCCACACGCACCTGGATCTTGGACCCGGTCTTGGGTCTCCAGCGGTATTTCCAGCGTGGTCTAGGCGGGAATCTCCCCTTTCTTTCCCAGGTTTCGTCGACAACAAGGTTCCGGAAAGCAAGTCTCTCCGGCGGAACGGACACCAAAGACGACCACTTCCGGTTCCGCAAGGCGGCCTTGTACGGACAGCGGCAGAGCGCGATGGGCGCTGCCATGGCTCTTTATTTTTCCGTACAACGCCTGGCAATGCACAGGCGCCCCCTCTGTTTCCGTAAAGGAACGGCAAGTGGGTGTTTCGTTCCTGCTCTTTATTTGCTGGACGAAGGGTATTTTGACTGGTGATTAGTTTTCTGATGCATTTTGGAAATATTGCAACGTAGGTATAGCATGAGTGTCTCTCTTTAATCTGTGCAGGCTTTTCTTCTTCTTCTTCTTCTTCTTCTTCTTCTTCTTCTTCTTCTTCTTCTTCTTCTTCTTCTTCTTCTTCTTCTAAGTTTTAAAGAATATATAACGCATACATAAAAAAACAAAACTAACAAATAAAGGACCTTTCTCGTGTGTATATACATACCTGCATACATAATGCCTCCTTCCACTGGGACCTGTTGAAAAATAATAATAATAATAATAATAATAATAATAATAATAATAATAATAATAATAATAATAATAATAATAATAATAATAATAATAATAATAATGTATCAGAACTATCATTTGCCCGTAGCAAAGAACTGGTGGGATCATAAGCCTGATAAAGTGTTTGAAAATGAGCATGCAAAATTACTTTGGGACTTCTGAATACAGACAGACAGGGTTTTGGAGCATAATACCCTGGATATTGTGATTGTGGAGAAGAAAAAAGTGTGGCTCATTGATGTTGCTATACCAGGTGATAGTAGGGTCACTGAGAAACAACTTGAAAAAATTACCCGATATCAGGATCTGGGAATTGAACTTCAGAGACTCTGGCATAAACCGGTACAGGTGGTCCCAGTGGTAATCGGCACGCTGGGTGTGGTGTCTAAAGAGCTAAGCAAGTATTTAGAAGAAATTGGAGTTGACAAAGTCACCATCAGTGAGCTGCAGAAAGCCACCTTACTGGGATCTGCTCGCATAATTCGCTGATACATCACATAGTCCTAACATTTGGGAAGCGTTCGACTAGTGATTTGTAATACAAAATCCAGCGTAGTTATCTTCTGTATAATAATAATAATAATAATAATAATAATAATAATAATAATAATAATAATAATAATAATAATAATAATAATAAAATACCATCATCATCAGTGGACCCAGCCACCAAGTGGAGTAGATGTTCATCATCATCATCATCATCATCATCATCATCATCATCATCATCATCATCATCATTGAACAGCATAACTGGAATGCACCTTATAGATCATCAAGCTGAACCCATGTCAAGGAGGCACTGAGGGAAATCAAATTCCCAATATCCGGCATATGCCTAAACCACTGAGCTGTAATGCCACATTTACAGTGTTTCATTTATGATGCTGCATTTCCCTTCCAAAACTGCATTGATTATTGTGATTGCACATGACCCCTTTAATTAGCACAGAGTCAATAAAAGATCCCCATATATCACTGTAACACGAGGCTGCCAATTTTTCTCATGCTCTTTTCTGAGCTCTTATTTGTAACACAGAATAGCTTCCCTCAAAATGCGTTCCTCCAGATGTAGTGGGGAAACTGGGGGTTGTCGTCCAGCACATCTGGACCAGCCCAGGTTGGCAGATGAAGGCGCAGAATCAGATTAAAAGACTGTGTTACAAATTTTGGAAAATGAAGAATAGTTGTGCCCTTGATGAGGTTGATAGAAACATTTTCAAAAAAACAGGGAAGATAACTAGCATTGAACTATTTCAAAGCAATACGCACCTTTAGCACCACCTATGGCTCTCTTGTAGTTCTTGAACTTCATCCCCCATCATCCCTGACTGTTGGCTATTCTGAAAGGGACTGATAGGGCATGGAGGCCAACATTAGTGGAACACCATACCACAGTGTTTACATTACAGTGTAACAACATTGATATTTCCTACAAAGCCACCCTATTAATTTACAAAGAGGCCACATAAGCCTTCCAAATATCCTTGTCGATATCTCCACGGAATTGACTTCTGTATGCTACTAATTCAAATGAGGCTAGGTAACAAATTTTTCTGACCACTGTGAATAGAGAATGTTTGTCGTTCCTTTTTTTTAAAATATAAATTGTATTGCCACCATGAGAGCTCTTAATGTCCACTTTCTTTGACCCTTTGTTAAACCCCATAACATGGGAATATAATTTGAAAGAATATGAGTTTCCAGAAACATCCAAGATTTCTATAGTACTGCATTAATACATATTAGGATATCAAACCAAAATACAGGTAACTATATTATTGGAGAAGTCCAAATCATATGCTTTTGTCTTCTTAATGTTCAACTATAATACTGCTTCTAAATTTTCTTCTTCAGCTTTCACCAGCAGTCACTTCAAGTCATTGCTCTTCTCATGTTAGTAATATATATCATTTGGGTATTTAAATATATAAATATTTCTTCCAGCAGTTTTTACTCATCCTTCATTTCATCTTAATCCACCTGAAAAATAACACATTGGAAAACAAAATATACTCTCACCTGACACCCTTACCAGTAGGAAAACATTCTCTTTCTCCTTATTCTGTTCTAACAGTAGCCTTGTTTCTGTAGCATAGGTAATGCATCAAGAATATCAAATGCAAAGCCATTTATTTTTTGTTTTCTTTTTCTTTTTACTGTACACCGCCCCGAGTTCTGTTACGGAAGATGGGGCGGTATATAAATATAATAAATAAATAAATAAATAAATATGTCTTGGAGTTCCTGTAGTTTCTAGAAATCAGCAGGCAGATCATCGGATCCCAGGGCCTTCAAGGATTGGTGGGTGCAGAAAGTCAGTGTTGGAGATCTCATTGAAAAGGGCTTTACCATCATTGCAGGATCTCTGGGAGACGAGTCATGGCAACTGGATTTTTCTTGTGAGACTGAAACATCTCGCTACTCATCCAAGCAGCCTTGTCAGTCTGAAGGAAGCTGCCCTGCCATCTTTGCAGGGTTTCCTGTTTGCCTTGGAGTCTTTTGCCATCCTTTCCCTCTAAGCACATATAGGACTTGATGTCTTCGGTGGCTGTCTTTCATGCTTTGGCTAACCGGTCAATGTCTTTTCCCCCTTGCATTTCCAGATGATTGTATAGATCCTGGTAGTGTTCCCCCATGGTGTTGGCAACAACCCTCTTGGTTGCTTGTTTGGTAACGACATTGTTCCATCAATTTTCATTGGTCTTATCTGCTTAGCAGGAGTGAATTTTAAGCTGTCCACCAAATCCCAGGATGTTGTAGGTAGACCCAAGGGGAAGTCAGCTGCTGAAAGTGTTGCATAAGCACACTCACAAACAAGGACACATCAAAACTTAGCAGAGCAAGATAAAACACGCAGGAATGTCAGGTCAGCTGCATGGGTCATCTCCATATCTTATAAAGAAGAGTGGAGTACAATTATGTTTAAGGTTCTGTGAAACTAGATTTATTGCCATATATGTTGCCCAGAGCCCAATTCCAAGTTATTTACTGAAGTCTGGAGATCCTGTGTTCCCCATTTGTGATGCAGCCATGTGTTGTGACTTCTGATGGGCCTGAAGCACTGGGCTATGGACTTCTGATTGGCCATTATAGGCATTGGGCCAGCTGGGTTTAGGGACAGATCAAGCAGCTCTCAGAGATTTTGACAGTTACTTCAGGTCCATTCTCGTCCCGTTGCATGTTGATGTTGGTTGCGGTCACGTGGTCTTCTTCTGGTTCTGTCCCTGTTCCTGTGTATGCACGGGCATGATGGATGATACCAGCATGACTGTTACTTCAGGGCCTCGTTCCGTGATGAGATGTGAAATTCCATGCCTTTCTTCTCGGTTGTTTTTCAGCCCGACCTTCCATTTTTCGATGTTTCGATTCTCTGAAGCCTTGCCTTCAATGTGTTACAGAGCTAAGTTTGAGGCATTTGTCCTTTAATCTCTCTGCACTGTGTTGCTGACTCCATAGGGAATGTACTGGTGAATGGCACTTCACACTCCTGCCACTAGATGGAGAATGGCACATTGCGTGACGAGCCTTGTGACGAGCAGATTCCCGAGGCCAGAGAGGGGAATCTCTCATCCTGCTTAAATCGCAGTTCAGGGGGCGTGGTCAGGACGAACTTCCCTCGTCCTGCAATGGACATGCGGTTAGATTAATTCATACCGGTCCCAAGCGGGACCATGAACAGCGATGAGAGGGACGTGAATTATCATCCAGTGCGTCTCAAAAACCCAGCAAAATAACAACAGGAGGGCTATTCAGACCCTACGCTGTCAGCCAGAGATAGCTAGATGGGATGTACTGCATTAAGTTTAAGCAGGTCACATATTGGGTATCTAAATTAAAAACTGGGTGGGAGGGAAAAAAACTGGACCTAGATGGGACAATCAACCCATGCTTGTGCGGGTGAAAATGTCTTACGTCACATGAAAACGTCAACAACATCCATATAGTGGAGGGGAGAATGAACTGCTTCCTCTTTTGTGCTGAGAATAGTAAGAATCAAAAGTTCCAGTTTCCTCAATTACCATCACACTTAGGACAGCTGTTCTAACAATCCTGACAATGGATCGCAGGAGAAGCCAGATGGGGGTATTTTATACACCGGTAACTTCCTCCTCTCCACCCCCAGCAGCATCTTGAGATCAAAGAAAGTGTTGATGCTGTGTTAAAACCAATGGCACGTACATTCTTCCGTATGAAATGCGTAATGCTTGTAACTGTGGTTACAAATCAAAAGTTCGGAGCCTGGCGCAGAGGCTTACTTAAAAGGGGAAAAGAAGATGAAAGCAGTCAAGGAGCATTTAGGGATGAGAGCTGTATAAATTTGCCATCATATTTAGCTTTTGCAGTCAACAGCTTCATCCTCTCTCCAAAATCCCAACAGAGAAACAAGGAAATAAATATGAAATATGTTTTTCATTGACGGGTAGAACTGTGATATAAATGTCTGACATCCTTACTATTATAATGTTGCAGAAAGTCTCTTGTCCTTTTATGTAGAACTTGTGAAAGTTACTTTTGGGGTCACTGTGGTTAAAATCCTCTCCAGAAAATGCAAGCTGTATCTATTTACCATCAGATTTAGCTTTTACCATCAACAGCTTCATTCTCTTCTCCAGACTCCCCCAAAAGTAACATTTATATTTTCTGTACCAAGAAATGCAGCTGCAGCGGCCATGCTGAGTGGGGAGTTTTAGAGTTACAGTGGGCCCTCGTATAACAAGCAGTTTGTTTAACGGAAAATCTGCTTAAAGGAAAAAAATTCCAGAGATGGGGAAATTTGCTTAACAGAATCGCCTGTGGGGTGAATCCATACAACAGAAAAACGGTTACAATTAGGAATTAATCCGTTTTCAATGCATTTCTGTGGGAAATTTGTACAAAGGAAAATTTGCTTAACAGAATTTCATTTGGAACGAACTAATTTCTTTATATAAGGTACCACTGTATAGCTAAAAGAAATAAGTATGTAAATGAATAAATAAATAAATCTCCAACTTCTGAACTTGAGATGTAAATCTTGGCTTGGGGTTTATCTTGGTGATTATTATTCATTTGAACTCTCTATTGTGGAATTTTAAAGTTGTTAACCACCTTGAGTTCCCTTTTGGGAAAATCTGGTGATAAATAAATAAATAAATAAATAAATAAATAAATAAATAAATAAATAAATCTTGCAGAATTGAAAGAAAAACTGTAAATATATTTTTTTCCTGCCCAAAGAAAATTATTCTCTTCCACATTCAGCAAGGATTTTCTGTGTGTGTTAGCAGATTGAGCCAAATTATACAAAATAACACATTTGGGCAAATAATGTTTTATCACAAATAAATGCAACTTGCACAAAATGGTAAGGGTTGCTGATTTATTGCATGGGCTTTGAAGGATTAGCAGCACCTGAAATGGCATTTGTGTCTGTTTTAATAATCAGCATTGTGTTGTGCTCTCTCTTTTCCCCCCTCCCTCCTTCTATTTGAGTGTGCTCTACACGTTTTTCACAGACATATTGCGGAGCAGGAAAAACAGCACTCCATTTCGCTTTCATGTGGAGGGGCAGAATCTTTCAGGGACTGAAAATTCCTCAGTGAGGTAATAAGAAGGAAGAAATGACTGAATATTATTTACATCCCTTCTTTAACTAAGATACACACAACCCCAACAACTTTGGTTGCTTGTGTCACAGCCAGCTATGTATCTGGAGTGGGTAATCATTGATGGGTTCAAAACAGCAGTGGGAATCAATGTATTCTCAAAGGCTTTCACGGCCAGGATCTCATAGTTATTGTGAGTTTTTTTGGGCTGTTTGGCCATGTTGTGGAAGTTTAAAGAGTCTAAGCAGTATGAATCTTTTTTTTTTTTGAAGTTTTGAAATTTTGCTATTATTTTATCTCTCGTTTGATTGTGAACCACCCAGAGTTGCCTTTTAGGGAAGATAGGTGGCCAATAGATAGATAGATAGATAGATAGATAGATAGATAGATAGATAGATAGATAGATAGATAGATAGATAGATAGATAGATAGATAGATAGCAATGGCCACTATTATGGATTGCATTAAAAAAGGAATTGGATGAATTCAGAGATGATGTCTATTAGTTAGCACACATTAACCTTATATTTGTAGACAAGATGCGACTGACAGTCTGAACAGCTCAGTGGTTTAGGCATCCAGCTGTGAAGCCAGAGGTTGGGAGTTCAAGTCCCCATTATGCCTTCTTGTCCGGAGTTGGATTCAATGATCCAAAAGGTCCCTTCCAGCTCTGGAGTTATCTGCTGGACTTGCCTTTAGAGATGGGCACGAGGGCCACAAAGCACGTCATATGAAAAGTGCCATACAGCACCCCACATGCTCTATCCCGCTCCCGCTCTTGTGCGCCAGCTGGGTCACTTACCAACCACTTTGCAACCACTGGCTGCAAAGGGGGAAGCCCTCCCTGCCACCTCCTCGAGAGGCTGCTGAAGACTCAAAAGAGATGAGACTTGAGCATCAGGAGAAAGACGAGCAGGTGTAGCTCTCTTGGGAGATGGTTCCAAAGAATTGGTGCCACCACCAAGAAGGCCTTCTTGCTTCTTGAAGCTTTGCTGGCCTCCTCAGGTATGGCTTTTGGAAAGAGCATAGCCTGAGAGAATCTGTTGGTGCAGGGCGATAACCTTGGAGAGAGATGCTCCAGTGAGTAAATCAGCTCAAGGGGAGAAAATGATAAAACAGGCTCAAGATGAGAAAATGATATTTATATGGCCAGTCATACCCTGGTGTTTCTGGAAAGGTGACTTGCCTTTCGGAAGTCCACGTTTGGTGGGCTAAAGGGATGTTGGTGTCAGAAGGACAGTGTAGCCCACTGGTGTTGAATCTTCAGCATTCCAGATGTTTTGGACCACAACTCCCACAGTCCTTTGTCATTGGCAATCTAGGCTCAGAATTCTAGGAGTTGTGGTCCAAAACATCTGGAGTGCCGAAGGTTTGCCATCACTGGCGTAACCTGTTCAGGAGATTATAAGAATGTATCTTAGGCTGTCACCTCTGGGTTAAAGCAAAAGCAAAGTGTTCTGCTTATATACCGCCCCATACCACTTTAAGTAGTCTCTGGGTGGTTTACAGTTTCATTACAGTATGCAGGCTACACATTGCCCCCCCCAGCAAGCTGGGTACTCATTTTACCGACCTCGGAAGGATGGAAGGCTGAGTGAACCTTGAGCCTGCTACCTGGGATTGAACCCCAGGTCATGAGCACAGTTTTACCTGCAGTACAGGCATTTAACCACTGTGCCACGAGGCTCTTAAATGGATCTTTCGCCAGGTCAGGCAAGGTTAGCTCTTCTATTAATTCAGAGTGCATGCTTTTATGTTCCTCCAAGGTTTTTTTTAAAAAAACAGAATACCTATGACCAAGTGTCTGATCCAAGCTCAGCAGTGCCTTCCCAGGGCTAGAATAGAATAGAACAGAGTTTTATTGTCATTATAAATATGCAAGATATGCACAACGAAATTAGGGTGCTGTTCCACTACACACTCAAAACACCAAGGCACCATACAAAACACATAAAACACCATACAAGATATGGCTAGAGGCCATGGGAAACCTCATGGCGGATTGTGCTCTCTGTTTGCTCGATGGCCATTGTGCGAATAGCTGTTCGCAAAGCAAGGCTTCCACCTGTGGGAGTTGATATTGGCTACCTTGCTAGGCAAGCTTCCTGTGAAGACTGTGAGAATGATGGAATAAGATCCTCTCCATAGAGTAATTCAGTGTCGTGCCAGAAAACTGAAAAAAAAAACCTAGCAACTTCTATTTTGCACAATTGTAGGCTTATTCAGAAGGTTGGTCCAGCCACAAAGGAAGTTTCTGCTTTCCTGGCAAGAGCATTAATATCCGAAATGGAGGAGACTGCGCTGTGGAACAAGAGCCAGTGTCTGACCACCAGGCTGGCTTTCACTCTGATTTCCATATATAGGTGGCTTTGCTTTCAGTCCAAGTGTTTCTCACAACAGCTGATCATTACTCAGAGCTGTGCTTCCCAACCCACACCCTACTCTCTGCAACCAGCTGTGCATATGCTCTGTAGCCCATGGCCCTGTTTGTGTAGGAAAGATTAGACCGATGCTGTTGATTTTCATTTGGAATTCTCTGTGTTACTGCCACTTTCCATTATTTCTGTTTTCCCTCTTTTCGCCAAAACAAAGCTCTTTTTATAGGTGGACATTTGGTTGTATTTTTAACAATAATTCTTGCAAAATGCCTTCTTCCTTGGGGAACCACATAGCCACTAAGTTGCCACTTATGTTCTCAAGATTTTCATAACGGTTGGTTAACTCTTTGGGGATTTTAAGATTTAGGCATCTAAGCAGAAGGCACCCACTTTTTATTCTCTTCCACCTAGTGCCAGGCCAAAGAGAGGGCTCCTTGGCCATGTCTGCTTGGAGATTATGGGCAGCAAAGCCTAAATCAATAATTTATCTGAGTTCAAACTATAATTTAGGTAGAGTTCTGTTGACTTGGTTGCTCTGTTGGAGTTTTTACAACCTTGCAGGCTGCCTGGAGAAGGTGTGGCGGGGAGGGACTTTTCTGACCCAGGATGACTGTCAATCCATACAGCATTAACCAATTGTTTCTTCCCTGCCTCTGAATTTAAACAGACCCCACCTCTCTACTCAGTGCTGTCCCTCTCTTGAAAGTAAGCATATTTGTCAGCTTGCTCCCCCCCCCCCACGTTCAATGGCAAATTATTTTCCTTACTAATGTCTCAGAGTGAGCTATTGGGACTGTGAGTGCCAGTTAATGAGAAAAAATGGACTATTCTGGAGAACGTGAACCTATTCTCCTCTGTGAATCCCTGAACTTCTGCTGTGCAGCTAGAGGAATTTAACCAAAACCTCAAAACTCCGCAACAATCTCCACCAAACCAGAGATCAGCTTTGCTCCCAGACTTGTCCAATCCACTTTAAAACCTATTTTTCATGTACAGTCATTTAGCAGGTGGCTACCAGAATGCCCCGGTCCCTATTATTTCCTATCATTTGGAGTTGCCTGACATGCCAGATGATTCTTCAGTGTGGAGTTGGGGTGATAGTGAGAGTAAGGCAGCCTTTTTGGAGTAAAGAGTGCCTCATCCCTTCTTCATTCCACTATGGAAAATCAGCTTGGGTGGCAGTTGAATTTCATCTTAACATTTGAGGGTAGCAGGCTACTTTAGAAGTTATTTGCTAGACTACATGGCATGCGTAATTATTCAACACGTTGTCACTGTTCCGCACCACCATCATTCTGCCTGACGACAGAGCTGGCTCTGTTGCTGGGGGGGGGGGGGAGCCCTCCCCTTCCTATGCATTTTGGGACTGGTTATTCATAGACTCATAGAATCATAGAGTTGCAAGAGACCTCAAGGACCACCTAGTTCAACGCCCTAACATGCAGGAACCCCCATCACAGGACTCCAGACAGATGGCCATCCAGCCTCTGTTTAAAAACCTCCAAAGAAGGAGACTCCACCACCCTTAGTGGCAGCATCTTCCACTGCCGAACAGCTCTAACTGTCATGAAGTTCTTCCTAATGTTTAAATGGAATCTCTTTTCCTGTAGTTTGAGACCATTGCTCCGCATCCTAGTCTCTGAAGCCATGGTAAACAAACCGGTCCCTTCTTCAATGTGACATCCTTTCAAATATTTAAACATAGCTCTCATATCCCCTCTCAGCCTTCTTTTTGTAAGGCTAATCATTCCCAGCTCCCTAAGCCGCTCCTCGTAAGACATTTCTTCCAGACCCTCACGGCAAATGCTGTCCAGGACACCCTCTGTGGGAGTAAAGGCAGGAAGGGGGAGGCAAACAGAAAAAGAAACCAAGAAACTCCTTGCTGTCATTCTTCCAAGCTATATAACCATTTGCAGAACAGCTGACAGGAGACAAGATAAAAGAGTTATATATATTTCAAATGTAACATGAACAAGAGCTTAAAATCTGTCAGCTCAAGCTGGCAGATGGGGTTGGGAAATCTGGCAGTGCCTCCGTTTTGCATGTTTGTCAGGAATGTTACTCTCTCCCCACCCCCACCCCACAATGAAGACGATAATTAGCGATCCGAGATCAGAAACCATTTCAAAGGCTAAGCAGCGTCCGTTGCTGCTGCAGCAGCAGCAGCAGAAGAAGAAAAGGCTTATTAGCAAAACGAGGAGCTGATAATCAGATGCTGAACGGCAGCTTTTTAAGCAAGAGGCCTTCTAATGCTTGTATTTTGAACAGCATTCTGATTCAGGCTCAGCAAGGATGGTTTAAGCTTTGACAATCTACTGAAGGAGAAATGATGGTTTCAGAGTTTCTGACCCTGACCTGGAAGTCATGTGGAACTGGTGGTGTTATGCTCATGTCACCATGCTATAAACAGGGCTCCGTGGCCCACAAGTTCTGCATTTGTTGCAAAGGTGCACAAGGGGCAGAGCTTGGAAAAGTTCCTTTCCTGGCTTGGAATGTCCAGAATACACAGGGCCATGTTGACTAAGGCAGTGTTTTTCAACCTTTTTTGGGCAAAGGCACACTTGTTTCATGAAAAAAATCACGAGGCACACCACCATTAGAAAATGTTAAAAAAATTAACTCTGTGCCTATATTGACTATATATAAAGTAATTCTCTTGAATGGGAATCAAATAAACACAAAGAAAGTATTTTATAATTACTTTATTATGAAATAGTAAGTAAACAGAAATATGAAAAATTATAAAATACTTTATTCACCAACCTGGGCCTGTTTGGCTGAACACAAAGCTGATATTCTTCAGCTTTTCCAACGGCACACCAGGCAACATCTCGCGGCACACTAGTGTGCCGCGGAACAGTGGTTGAAAAACACTGGACTAAGGGATTATGGGAGTTGTAGTCTCACGAAGCAGTCTTACCAACCTTGACTTTACACTCTGCTAGGACATGTCCAGAAACTTTACATTTTAAACACACACACACACACACACACACACACACACACACACACACACACACACACACACACACACACACACACACACAGGAGGCATGGGTTTGTCATATTGGTGTATACTTTGTGCATGAATTTTACTCAGACAGGGTCCTATGGAACTTCCTTCCTCCTCTGCCCAAACATCTGAAAAAAGTGTACTGCTTATATACCGCCCCATACCACTTCAAGTAGTCTCTGGGCGGTTTAATTACAGCATGCAGGCTACACATTGCCCCCCCCCCAGCAAGCTGGGTACTCACTTTACCGACCTCGGAAGGATGGAAGGCTGAGTCATCCATGAGCCTGCTACCTGGGACTGAACCCCAGGTCGTGAGCACAGTTTTACCTGCAGTTCAGGCATTTAACCACTGCACCACGAGGCTCATTCTTAGCAATAAGATTATTGAACGCTGAACGGAGATGCTTCTGGGCTCATGTTCCAGATCAGCTATGAAGCTCCTTTCAACTTCCTGCAAAACCTCTCTTGCAGAGCATTTGTGAGGACCAAACAAAATAACGCGATCCCTGGCTTCCTGAGGTGTCTGTTAAATAGGCAACACAGTCGTTGTCTTTTACAATGGAGTTGCATAATTATTTGCCTGGTAACTTTATGGAGCTGGGACTCACAGAGCAACAAGACTGTATTTAATTAGTAGGTACCTTGCTGGTGATGCTATTCCTGGCTTTAGTCTGCACTTGATAGAGCTATGCAAGGGGCTGAGCTTTGCTCCCAAATAGGTTCAGAGTCTTGGATAGCACCTTTAAAGTTTGAAGTAAAAGCTGGAGTGGATCCACTGCCCTTGGGAAACTGGAGTTACTCATAATTACTGAGATGATGACATACCCCTGCCCCCTTCAGGTGCCCCCATTCTCTCTAAATTCAGCTACAGTTCTCATACAGAAACAAAGCAGCACACACAAGTCTGTAATCTTATGCAATTGTAAGCAAAATGTTTTTAATTCTTTCATCTACAAACATCAGAGTGAAGTATCATAGAATCATAGACTCATAGAACATAAGAAGAACCATGCTGGATCAGGCCAAAGGCCCATCTAGCCCAGCTTCCTGTATCTCACAGCGGCCCCACCAGTTGCATCTGGGAGCACACGAGACTAGATAGATATCTGTCTCCTGATACCACTCCCCAGCATAATCTTGGAGATTACACATCTCCATTATGGTTTGTAACCTGTGATGGACTTTTCCTCCAGGAATCTGTCCAATCCCCTTTTGAAGGCATCCAGGCCAGATGCCATCACCACATCCTGTGGCAGGGAGTTCCACAGACTAACAACGTGCTGGATGGAAAAAAAATTATTTTGTCTGTTCTCGCTCTCCCAGCCATTGATTTAAGTGTATGTCCCCTAGTTCTGGTATTTTGTGAGAGGGAGAAGAGCGTCCCTCTATCCACTTTACTCATGCCCTGCATTATTTTGTACGTCTCTATCATATCATGGAGTTGGAAGAGACCTCATGGGCCATCCAGTCCAACCCCCTGCCATGCAGGGACCCCCATGAGGCTGTAAGTGCTTCTTAATGAGAAAGGGGTGGACTACTTGAGGAACATGAAGCTATTCTTCTCTGGTGATCTCTGTACTTTCCATGCATAGCAAGAATGAGGAATTTTACTCAAATTTCAAAACTCTGCAATGATAATATGAGAAATGTACAGAAAATGGATGAGCTAAACAGTGTACTTATACTCCAACGTTCATGCATATGGCACCTCTTTGCCAGTGTTTGAAAGTAGGCACAGGCCAGATAAAAATGCAGTGCTTGCCTTCTTAAACTGCATATTTTGCAAGCTGTTGCTGTGTCATAAGGTATATCTTACAGGCGTTCAAACTATAAGGAACAAGAAATTCTTCTTCTTTGAGAGACATGGTTAATAGGACACACTGTTTCATCCATAACTTGCAAAAGGACTTTATCTGTATCTGTTGCTTCCTGAGCAACTTTAGTTCTTAATGTGCGATCTCAAGAAATAAAAATCCCTTCATCTTTACCTGTGTTGTATTTCACAGGTACAGACGCCAAATTACTGTAACATGAAAAAGCATATATAAATATCAAATTAAAAGGATCTTTTTTTAAAGAAATAAAAAGCACCAGCATAGCTGCAAAATTCTTTTTACAGCCTTTAGAGAATCAAAGTCTTGGTCTTGAAAGCAAGCTTGAAGGTAAAAGTCTGTGTCCTGTTGTTACTTCTACAGTCAAGATGAAAGGATTTCTAATTTACCCGGAATGCTTAAAGTTCATTGATACAGTATGCGTCTCACATCCCTGCAGACTGATTTTCCTTTAAAGCTGCAAATACATTTTATTTATGCAGTGCCTGCTGGAAATTCAGGGTATGACTACTCATCAGAGGCACTGTCCATCTTTCTGCAAGTGATGGTCAATAAGTCAATTCCAGCAACGAAGACCAAACATGCTACTTCTTGAAAGACCACAACATCTTAAAGGCAGTGTGTCCTACTGGTCTAGCCTCTGTGCCAACACCACAACTCCATCCAGCAAGTAGAATCAGTAGGCAGGGTTAGACTAGCCATGTAGAGTTTGGCCAATGTTGGACCGTAGGCCAAGGTATAACAAGCAGCATCAAAGCAGAAGAAATCAGGGTCTTGGGACAGTTCCAAGAAAATTTACTTGGCCAGAATATTCTCCTGCTAGGACAACCGGAAGATGTTGTCTCAGCATGAAGCCAAAGTCAACGAGTGACTTATATACAGGACCTATACAGTGGCCAACTTTACCATATGCTGAATAGCTGTGTAGACTAACAAAGGCCCTTATCTGTTTTTGCAGACTGAGAGCTGAAGGTTTTACCAGGGGATCTTCTTTCGAACCAAGAGGACAACGCAGGAGGTGTACTCCATTCAAGAATCAAAATTCAAAACCCTGTAACAGCGACCTTATAGGCATACAAGCCACCAGGTCAATAGAAAGGAGCAGCCAATCAACAATGAGTTAAATCAAACACTAAAGTCAGGTTGACATCCTGAAATGAAAATCCTTTGCTATTTTAGGGAACAATCCCTTCTGTGCTTTGTGCCTGAGATGAGAATGGAAATGAAGTCTGCATTTAACTCCTGGTTGTCAAACCACAAAACAAAGCAAGCCAATTTGTACATTCCAGAATGACCATCAACCAGCTTGGGGTTATAATTATTTATTATTTATTATTTATTTTATATATTTGTATACCGCCTGTCTTCCTAGGGCAGTGATGGCGAACCTTTTAGAGACTGAGTGTCCAAACTGTGATTCAAGAACCACTAATTTTTCACAAAGCACCAATACAGTGTATACCTTGTGGGGTGCCCCAGGGGTCGGCAATCTCCCCCGTGCTGTTCAATGTTTATATGAGGCCGCTGGGGGAGGTCATCAGGAGATATGGAGTTCGCTGTCATCAGTACGCTGATGACACGCAGCTCTATATCTCCTTTTCTACGTCTGCAGAGGAGGCGGTTCGCTCCCTTGATCTGTGCCTGGAGGCCGTACTGGAATGTCCTTAATCCGGAGAAGACTCTTCGGGGCGCCCTCATCTGTACAATTCTGGGGGATTTCCTCCAGCCACTAAGGGCCAGGAATCTGGGCATTTCCTGGAAGCCCAGGTGATGGCCGTCTCCAGGGCCGCTTTTTCCATCTCCGCAGGATCGCAGATCCGTCAGTACCTTGATGAGTCCTCCCTGAGGACCAATGCAGGCCCTGGTGGTCTCGAGGATCGACTATTGCAACCTCGACCCCCTGGTGAATGCGGCGGCCAGGCTGGTGGTGGGTGCTGTGTCGATACGAGCACATCACCCCAGTCCTGGTCCGCCTGCATTGGCTCCCTGTTGCCTTCCGGATCAGGTTCAAGGTCCTGGTCTTGGTTTTCAAGGCCCTCCACGGCTTGGGACCAGGATACCTGGCGGAGCGCATCTCCCAGAGGGCATCCGGATCCAGACCCACGAGATCATCGCAGGCGCGCTCATTGAGAGTGGCCACACCCAGGAGGCGCGGAAAAAAGACCGGAACCGCGCCTTCTCTGTGGTGGGGCCTCGCTCTGGAACCATCTGCCGCCTGAGCTGCGCCTGCCAGACTGCCTTTAAGAGGGCTCTAAAGACCTTCCTCTTTAAAGATGCATATGGTGACCTTGTTACTTAGTCCCTTTTCTTATTTCCCTAGCCCTATTGTTTGCCGCCATCTTGCCCCCTGCCGCCCCAATTTTTAGCTTTTAGCTTTTTATGCTTTTTATGTTGTCAGCCGCCCAGAGTTCCCATAGGGAAGATGGAGTGGGATATAAGTATTTAAATAAATAAATAAATAAATAAATAAATTTAACCTGAATCCAGGTGGCTGTGAAGGGGCGATGTCGGGTGCCCACAGAAAGAGCTCCGAGTGCCACCTTTGGCACCCGTGCCATAGGTCCGCCAACACTGTCCTAGGGGAACTCCGGGCAGTTCACAACAAACCCATTTATATCAAAAAAGAATATATATATATATAACACATAATCCAAAATAATAGACCACAAACAGAACAAAACAAGACAAATGCTAATAAAAATCTGATGAAAATAATAAACCAAGATGGCGGCACACACACACACAAAAACACCAAATGGTTGCCAAATGCCTCTCTGAAAAGCAAGGTCTTAAGTGCTTTTTTGAAGACTGGCAGGGACTGTACTAGGCAAATCTCACTTGGCAGATGGTTCCAAAGTGTGGGGACAACCACAGAGAAGGCCCAGTTTAGAGTGATCAATTTCCAGGCTCATCTTGAGCCTGTTTTATCATTTAGGTGTGGTCACCTAAATGAGAATGCCCACAATGTTCTGGTGGGTCTGGCCTCAGTTGACTGTTGGAAGATCCACTCTGCCAGGTATTCAGGACCCAAGCCATGGAGGGGTTGGAGGGTCATTGGCTTCTTGGATAAGGGACCTTTTTGGGTCACAAATGGATAATCAACGGAGACATGACAAGACTGCAACATTGGGTAATCTCTTTCCTTTTTATTTGATCCAATTGGCTATACCCAGTGGTTTTTTCCAAATTTTATCCCAATACCCAAATGAATTGCATAGGCCTTCTGCACCACCACCACCCTTGCTGGCAAGGCAGGGGGCCATTGGCCTCGATGAGTCACACTGAGGAAAGGTGTGAATATGTGTACATGAACTTTTAATATTCGCCTGCCGGCACTGTCAGTCACTGTGTTGATTGGGAGGAAGCACCTGGGAACTGTAGCCCACCAGAGTAATTTCCCCAAACTCCAGTTTCCCCTCATGAAATAAGGAACCAGAGTGTCAGAATATCTGGCAGTGGGGCTGAACCTCTCCACTAACCCCACTTTAAATTGTTCTAATAATTCCTAAATACCAAATGAAGAAATGCTGAGTCATGGCTTTTCCTTTGTTGTACAGGCTTAAAAAGGTAAAGATCCCCCCTGCACAGGAGTGCTAGTCGTCTCTGACTCTAGGGGCAGTGCTCATCTCCATATTAATGCCGAAGAGTCTGTCCACATGGCCAGCATGGCTGCAAGGAAACACTGTTTTACCTTCCCGCTTTTTACGGTGGTACCTATTTATCTACTTGCATTTACATGCTTTCGAACTGCTAGGTTGGCAGGAGCTGGGGTTTCAGTGGTAGCTTGCTCCACTGCATGGCACCCAGGATTCAAACCGCTGAGCTGCCAACTTTGCAGCCAACAGTTTTTGGAGCCTTAGTCCGCTGAGCTGCCACGTTTAGCCAATACACAAAAATAAATAAGGGCATGGGAAGGAGTCCTCATGCAATATTTTTCTGATGACTAAGAATTGCAGGCCTGGGAGAGAATTAAGAGCTTATCCAAGGAACCCCCAAGAAGACAAATTTCAGTCCAAGGGTCAAGTCAATGTTTTCATCATTTGTTGGTTAATTGGGGATTCCATTTGTAAGCCAAATCCTTCCAATGTCTGAGAGAAAGCAATGTTTGTAGTTGATTTATCCTATTTATTTTCTGGCAAGATCCAGTTCTTTACTAGAAAGGAATCTTAATATCTAGGAGGCTTCAGACTTATATCTCTCAAAAGCTGCATTTTTTTAAAAAAAAAGTGTTATGTCTGGGGAGCTGACTTCTCTCTCTACAATGTACAGAGAAGCCCTCTTCTCAGGGTGCAGATTAGGTATTGGCATGGTGAACACACACTAGACAGATTTCTCCGCCCTTCTGCAACTGGAGTCTAATGAGTTCTTGTGAGAAAGAACTGCAGTGCTCACATTTCCCACTGGAATGCTAGGAATGGAGAAGAATGCTAGGAACAGAGAAGAATGCTAGGGTGAATGCTGGGAATGAAGGTTTGAAATATGTGATTCCCAGAGAGGTCACAAAAAGCATGATCTAAGGCACAATAAAGATAAGAGATGAGGCGAACGTAGTTCTTTGGCATGGATGCCTTGTTTCTTTCTTTTTTTAAGAGTCTCCCCTGCTCATGTTTAAGGCTGTTGCCCAATTAAAAGGAAATATTCAGGCCTCTAAAAACACCAGTACTGTACTTGCATAGGACGCATACTTATGAGTATGGGGAGAAAAGATCCACCGTGAATGTTTAAACAGAGCCTCAGAAGGCACAAGGGTGTAGCATTCTCTTTCTGCATTCACAAGAAGTGTAATGTGGTAGAATTAGGGCAGCATTTTAGAGAGGTCTAATCTAAAGATAAAGAACCACAAGGATGTGGAATTGTGGAAGATGCAGCCACGGAGGGTGGTGGAGTCTCTTTTTTTGGAGTTTTTTTAGCAGAGGCTGGATGGCCATCTGTCAGGAGTACTATAGATGGGGTTTTCTGCATGGCAGGGGGTTGGACTGGATGGCCCTCGGGTCTCTTCCAATTCTATGAGTCTATGAGTCCATGATTCTATGATGGCGACCTTGAGGTTGCCCATCCATTGTAAGCCTCAGCAGGTGCCGAGGTTACCTGGTCATTTAGGTAAGGCTGAACTCACAACTGGAGTGGGCCCATTGAATCAGTGGAGATTTGAAGACTCAATGCCTCTGTAATTACCACTGATTCATTGAGTCTACTGTAGATGGAACTTACTATAAGATTTCAGCAAATGTAT
Organism: Phrynocephalus forsythii; assembly: GCA_029282475.1. Lineage (NCBI taxonomy): Eukaryota > Metazoa > Chordata > Lepidosauria > Squamata > Agamidae > Phrynocephalus > Phrynocephalus forsythii. The sequence goes on along the minus strand of JAPFRF010000003.1, from coordinate 105,800,354 downwards.
TTTTTTAAAAAAAAATCTAAATTTTCATTGATGCATATATATCAGTGCATGCATATCTGGCACTTTTCTATATATTTTCTTTACTGGTGATGTACAAGTGACCATCCTAAGGAGAACATGGTGGAGAACCTTTGTCTCTCCACATCCTTTGACTTTCATCCTGCACGAGCCTCCAGTACCACAGTAAAAGGTTATGAGAGTTGTCATTCAAACCATTCCCAACCTTGGGGAACCCAGGTGTTCTTGGAACCGCGACTCCCAGAAACCATCACCATTAGCAGTGCTAGCTGGGGTTCCTGGGAGTTACAGCCCAACAACACCTGGGAACAGCTGATCTAGAGGACCAAAATGATACATATGTGATAGAGCCTTCTGCTGCAATGAGTTCTCCCTTGTGAAAGACTCATTGTGTACACCGGGGGGGGTATCTGGAGGAGGTGGAGGGACCACCTTCCCAGGCCTGACCCCCCCTCCCAAGGGCCACTGAGGATTCCCAACCAGCTTAGCACTTTTCCTGCAGAGAAAGCAGTCAGGAGGGGACATTCCGGCTGAGGTAGTCTGGGTGTTGTAGTCCATGAAGTGTCCTCTTCCATGTCTAGCAAAGACCTTCCAAACTGGTCACTGCCACCTGTGGTTTTTGCGAGACCTTCCGTTAAGTACAATTAACTGCTTCTTTAAAAGTTGCCTGATTAATTCATGAGTATTGTTTTCATCGATTCAGCCATCAGGTTATTCAACAAAATACTGCAGCCTCATTTATTTTAGCAAATCCTATAACAAATTCCCTTGGCTGCTTACAATGCTGCAGTAGAAATGGTTGGAGACTGGTTGGGATTGTTAGGTGATTTTCAGATTCTCATTGGTATCTAACTTAGTTGAAGAACTACAGCAAAAGGGCTTTCCCCACTTGAACCATGCTGCTGAAATGAAGAGGATTAGGAGAAACCCCAGGACTTGTTGGTGAGAGGACCTTTTGTGAGTGTTCTAGTAGGGAATAACAAATTCTTAGGGCCAGAATGCTCTCAGAGACACAGTGACTGTATTCAGTGTGTACAGAACTCAACAAAGATACAGAAGAATCCAGAGTTTTATTCCTCACGGTTTGAAAGTGAGAAGTTGGTGTTGGGGGAAAAAAATACAATCTTGCATGCTTCTCCTTGAACTCAGTGTCTCTGTAGGGTATAGGCTCCCCACCCCAAATCCACCACTAAACTTGGCAACTTTTCCACCAACATTGCAGTCTTAGAAATTCTCTAAACATTAAATTTCTCAAGATATTTGTGAGGTGCTGCAGTTAAGAGAGAGAGATTGAGAGAGAGATTGAGATTGAGATTGAGATTGAGAGAGAGAGAGAGAGAGAGAGAGACATAGAGAGAGAGAGAGAGAGAGAAAGAAAGAAAGAAAGAAAGAAAGAAAGAAAGAAAGAAAGAAAGAAAGAAAGAAAGAAAGAAAGAAAGAAAGAAAGAAAGAAAGAAAGAAAGAAAGGTTTTTGCCTTCCCTATTACAAACAAAAATGCAATATTGGTTTTTTTTTAAAGGAGAATATCTGTATATCCCTAATTAATCAGTATTATTTCACTTGTCCATTGATGTTGCTGCCAGTACTCGTTTTAGTTTAGTCTGAGACACCAGCAGACCTCCATCAAACTTCCATAAAAACCCACTGGCTGCTGAAAAACTCTGCCAGTGTTGAATTACTTCATTCGCAGCAAAATCCCATGTGGCCTTGGGGCCTTTACCTGGAAAGCCGTTACATCACGAAGTGCATTGCTTCGCAGCAGCATTGCTTTCGCTTTGAATTCAGTGGCGGTCACGTGCTCTCCCTTCGATCCCACCCCTGTTTCTCAGTACTCACGCGGAGCATTTCTAGGACCAAATCGATTACTACCTCACGTGCTCCCTTCGCATTAGAAAACTGCTTTGCAACGTCCGGTTCCACCCTCCTTTTATTTTAAAAAAAATATTAACTCGGCGTATCGATGCATCAATTAACCGAAATATCGATGCATCGATATTTTGGCACAAAAGTAACTATTTAAAAAAAACACACAAGTCCACACGTGACATTGGGAGCGAAGCGAGATGCGAAGCGAAAAGATTCCCGGCCGCTGGCAGGGGAACCACTCACCCCGCTTGGAGCACGGTAAAGGGGGCGTGGTCGGGGTGGCATCGCAGCCAAAAAGGAGGAGCGTGCGGACTGAAACGATCGATTCGCACAGAAATGAGGGCTTGCCGCGAAGCGAGTGGTTCGTGAAGTAACGGCCGAAGTAAGATCCTTCCAACAGGAGCTTACTTGTGTCTGAAGAAACATGTATCGGAGGATGCTGGGAATCTCCTTTTGTGAAAGTCCATTGCTGACAGGCAATTTCGGTGAAAAAGCAGGAGGCAGAGGGAGCCTGAATTCAGAAAACCATCTCGAACGGCTGCGTGATGCATGTTGCCAAATGTCCAATCCATCACCCCCAGAAGTTCCAGGCTCAGCAGCTTTTTCAGCACTTCTGAATGGTCATTGACTTTATAGATTTTCCCCCCTTCCACCCTGGCCCTAAATCTCTTCCTCGGGCTGTATCATTTTTCATTTTAGCAGATATTATTTCTCATGATTCCTTTTTTGCTTCCTGACTTGAAAGTTTCGAGCAAATCAGAAAATAAAGAAAGGGGTTGAGGCTTGCAGTCGAGCTGGATTGAACCCTTCCTCAACTTTCTGTCTCCTGTTTTGCAAAAATGTGGCCAGGGGATATAGATAAAACATTTCCTACCCAGAAAAGGGGGGAAGAGTATTTATTTATTTATTTATTTACTTATTTATTTGATGCATTTATATACCGAAACCTTTTTCCACCAGGAACTCAGGGCGGTTGCCATAAAAACAACATGTAAACAACAGCATGAAACAAAGTACTGTAGCTCTGAGCAAACACGAAATGCTTTTTCCATTTGATACCAAGCAAGCCTTTTTAAAACTGAAAAACAAACCAAAGAGCTAAATATGAAAAAAATCTGATATTATTGTTAATATAAAGACTTATATAGACACCACATTTCTTCTTGCAAAAGTAGCAGCTTCTGCATGGATGATTTTAGAATTTTCTCTACCCTCCAGACAACACAAGACTTTCCCCAAGATTTTCAGAGTTTGTATGCTTGTTTTCTGTGGCCTTCTGGGACTTTTCCCCTCTCCTTCTGAAGTCATGGTTTATATTGTTCCAGTTTTTGTTCCAAGGGGCAGAGTTTATCACCATGGTGGTTCCTATGAAGACTTCATTCCTGTGTCAGTTTCCCAATAAAATGTTTTATATTAACATGTCATTTTAGAAATGATATCAAAAGAAATTGTGCAGATCCAGCAGGGGAATGAATTTCTAGCAAGGGTTTCAATTTACTCTTCCTGAAGAAAAGATGGTTTCCAAAGAAGAGGTTCCTTAATGTTTGTTAAATAGAAGTGAGTCCTAGGGCATTTATACACGACCCCTAAGCTCCACTGCAAATGGCTCCCAGCTCCGGAGCTTAAAAATGTTTCCCCACCAGCTCTGGAGCTAACAGAAAATTAAGTGCGACCCCGCCCACCTAAGCGCGACCCAGCGCAGCTTTCAAGTACCTGCTCTGGGAGAGTGAAAAATTTTGATGTGGAGAGTGCCCGCATCAAAATGCCAGGCTCTCCTCGCTTCTTTTTGTTGTTGTTTTTTTTGCCTCCCGCCCCTTTAAGAGGAACCAGGAAGTGACCGGGGCTCGGAGCAACTTCCACCGGCACCGGAGATAAGGCTTTATTCTTTTGTCGCTCCCTCCCCTCACGCAGACAGAAGCAAGGAAGTGCGAAGTGGTGGGGAGGAAGGAAGAGCAACAAACCCCCAAGATCTCTGGTCCGAATTTAAGGGGGCAGCGGATCTTAGGGGTCATGTGAAAAGGCCCCTAGTAAACCCAGTGGTGAACTGGGAGAAACTGGGATTAAGGAGAAATTTAGTCCCACCTGGAAAAGTTCTGAAAGGTAAGTGGAAACACATTTCCGTACAGTGCTAAGGGCTTCAAACAGATAGCAACTTCTTTTGATAAAAAATGCATCAGTGGAAGTTCCTGTCCCTTTCAAAACCCTGTATCTTCCTCTCAAATCCAAGGATGTGCCAGAACAGTGACCTCCAGCCTTTAATTCTCCCCCAAAAGAAACTGGGTGTGGCATCAGGCTTGTGCTACCAAAATGCACGCTCCTTTCACCTTGTTACATCACTATGGGACTACAACTCTCAGAAATCCTGGCTAGCACACCTAGTGCTGGAGTCTTCTGGGAGTTTTAGACCAAGAACATTCAAAGTCCCAAAGCTGGGAACCATTGCACTGCATTGACATCTCTGCTGTCTTTCTGGAAACAGGCAAAGACCTTTCTCTTCAGGCAATCTTTCTCTGAATGATGGACTACCTATTATGAGTCTTTATATGAATGTACTATACATGAGTGAGGGGCGTGGTGGCTCAATGGACTAAGGCACCAAAACTGTAGACTGCAAAGTCAGCAGCTCGGCGGTTCGAATCCCAGGTGCCACACAGCGGAGCAAGCTCCCACTGATAACCCCAGCTCCTGCCAACCTAGCAGTTCAAAAGCATGTAAATCCAAGTAGATAAATAGGTACTGCCGTAAAAAGCGGGAAGGTAAAACAGTGTTTCCATGCAGCCATGCCAGCCACATGGCCATGGACTTGCTCAGCACTGGCTCTTCCGGCTTGAATAGGGAGATGAGCACCACCCCTGGAGTCGGACACGACTAGCACACATGTGAGGGGGGGAACCTTTACCTTTACCTTATACATGAGTACACAGACTTTGTGTTTATAACCACTTATAACTTTGTGTTTATATCTCTATATTTGAAAGCCTACAATTCATGATTACATTGAATGTTTACTGTAAGAGAGAAATAGCAGTTGTGTGTTTGTTTGGCTTTGAAGTGCGCTTTGGCTTCTTATTCACTAACAGGAGCTGGTGATCCAAATCTCAGTTCTCGACAAAACACAGTCTGCTCCAGAGACTCATATGATCTCTGAAGAATTCATGACGTTCTTTCCAGGCTGGAAAGAGTACGCTTGTGACAACCTGCCCTTTTGCTTCCCATAGTCTAAAAGATGTCAACCTTATCTGCCAACGGGTTCTTTTCCAGGTAGACGATCATTTCTGGAATGACACACGCTCCACAGTGCCCATGCTAAAGGGCGCATCCCTCATGAATACCGTGCCACTCTCCCTCTCCCTGATGCCCTCCACTATCTTCAAAGAATACAGACAAAGGATCCTTTTGAAGGCTAGAAAAGAATGGCAACTTTAAGTATTCCTTCCTTTGATCCTTTCAACTAGATTGTAAAAGTGTGACTACTCTATATTCCTACCGCATTCCCTTCAGACTTTATATATACACACACATATACTGTGTGTGTATGTACACACACAGACACAGACACAGACACAGACACAGACACAGACACACACACACACACACACACACACACACACACACACACACACACACACACACACACACACACACACACACACACACACATGCTTTCTAAGCCTAAAAGATTTTCTCTTGGGCCTTCAGCCTGGATAGAAGGATTAAATTTATTTTGATTACCCGTATATACTCAAGTATAAGTCGACCCAAGTATAAGTTGAGGCCCGTAATTTAACCCCCCAAAACTAGGGAAACTTATCAACTCAAGTATAAGTCTAGGGTTGGAAATGCAGCAGGGCCTGGCAGCTCCCCCTTTGTGATCTGGGGGAACGGTGTGTGATGTTTAAAATGACTTTTAGCCACTGAGGCAAGCTCTTGCCTTGGTGGGCTAAAAGTCATTTTAAGCATCGTGTGCGGCTCCCCCGTGATGCAGAGGGGGGTCAGGAGAAGCTGCACACGATGTTTAAAATTACTTTTAGCCACTGACCTAAGCACTTGCCTCAGTGGCTAAAAGTATTGACCTGAATATAAGTCGAGGGCCCCTTTTTTCAGCCCAAAATTAGGGCTGAAAAACTAGACTTATATTTAAGTATATACAGTACTGAATCACACAAGTTTTTGTTGATGCATCCAGCCTTCCCAGGTTTTCATTGGTACTGAACGATGCCGCCCACCCCCACCCCTACCCCAGTATGTTGGGAGGTGGAGTCTTAACATATCTGAAGGCCACTAAATCAGGGTGAGAGCCAATCTATCCGTTAAATTGGCAGGTGAGCCAAAAGCAACACTTCTAAACCAGGAGCAATGTTTTCTCTAAGCTGTGTGGGCGCACGGCTGTGTAGCGCTGTATCTGTGCTGTATGGCCAAAGTTAGTGTTGCCTCTGATTCGTTTCCGGTTGTGTCTGGAACTTTTTGTGTGTGGGGCAGGGTTTCCTCTCCGTGGTGGAAAACTAGAGGGAAACATTGTCAAGGAGCAGGCTTTTTTGTGTTTAGATAACACACCCATCTGTTGCAGAAAGTAGGACTGCAAGAGGAATCATGCAGAAGAGCCATTCCTTCCTAACAAAGAGAAAAGGGGAGGGGGGAAACTGAAGCTGATGCGTTCTACCTGCCATTTTCATATGTGCTTGAATTAAGTATACACATACAACCTGCTTTCTGGTTTACATAAAGTACAGTGGTCCCCGCCCCTTTGCGGTTCATATACTGCAGTCCCGCTATATCGCGGGACCACAGTATATGAAAAAAGGCCCCCTAGGGTAAGGGGGGAAAGTCCTGTTTCAAGCCTCCCATACTTACCCCAGGACTGGAGCTGCCCCGATCAGGCCTGTGAGGGCCTTCCTGGGCCTTCTGGAGGCCCCCAAAGTGCCTCCCTGGAAACCAGAAGTGAGTTCCAGATTGCTGAAAATCATTTCTGAGGCCTCCGAGAGCCTTTCTCATGTTGGAGAATTCAGAATGATTTCCGGTTTACCAGAAGTCACTTCCGGTTTGCAGGGAGTCCCTTTTGGGGCCTCCAGAAGGCCCGGGAAGGCTCTCACAGGCCTGTTCAGGTTAGGGCCAGGCTGGGGGTAAGTACAAGAGCCTCCAGCTAGTCCCCACAGGCCTGACTCAACCTGCATCCGCATATCGCAGATTTTTAATTATCGTGCGTCAGGTCAGGTCCCTAACCCTAGCAATAGGCAGGGGATCACTGTATTTCATTTTATTGGTCTAATTTAGATCTTGATAATAACCCTATGCATTTTTTATATTACATGTCTTTCAATGTAAGATATTTAAGGATTTACCAGTTCGACAACCCCAGTGAGTTTCTATGGCTAAGCAGGGGGATGCGAACCAGGCTTCATGAGTTCTAGTCTTTCCTATACCAAACTGGGCATGTATATATGTCTACTCAAGGCATATACTCCAATTGGTTCATAGACCTTATTCTTTGGTAAGTGTATATAAGATTGTAGTCTAATGTTTCCTCTATCTTTAGTTTATTTTCCCTCTAATAAACTTTTATTACAATTCTGAATGCTTATTTTAAAAAAATTGTTATTGACTTTCCAGTTTTGTGTTAAAAAGTTTCTGGTGATATCCAAAGAGAAATTAACAACAATATCTCTCATTTCCTAAATACTGGAAAAGAAGGAGGAATATTACCAATAGTAAGAAACAAAGCTAGGCAGAATTCCTGTGCTGAACTGTCTGCTGTCAGGTGAGAATCCATGGCCATACAAGAGGTGAAGAACCAGGGGGACACCCACACAAAATGGAGGCAGATTGGTTAGAAATGATTTTATATCAAAGGACTTTTATATGAGCCTGGAGAAGCTGCAGTGTTTGCAGAAATGAAAAGTTGGAGCTGTGAGATAAGAAAAAGCTGAACTTGCTTGTGCAAAACTCAAAGGGAAGTGTCTGGTACAGGAATGAGATGGCAGGGCTAAGAGTGTTTCAGAAGAAACAGCCACACAGGGGCAGGAGTCCGCCCCGGAACCAACATGGGTGCAAGAGTCCACCCTACGATTGTCCTAGCATCAGGGTTGTCTATAAGAAGATGGAGATGGGTAGAGGCTGGGCCTGGAACCTGACAGCTGCTGCGACCAGACATTTTGCTTTTGCTTTTGCTTTTTGCTTTATGGTGGGCATCTTACCCAAAGGTAAGGTCATCTCACCACTGAGTTCGGTGAGATTTACTCGTGGGGTTGCACCAAAGAATCACTGCATGAGGCTGCAAAGCTGTTTTGTGGAGAGCCTCTCTGGCTTCCTACGTGAATGAAATATCAAGAGCCTTGTCTAGCACTCTGGGATACATCCTTCTAAGATGGACTCCCACTCATAGTCCTGTGGGCACGTTCCGTTTTGGAGAGCTGATGTGCCATTGCATCCAGGTTTCTCCTTGGCTTGCTGCTGTAAGTTGCTTTTTACATCTCAGAGATCTGAAACAGCCTCGCAGCATTCCAGATGGGTGCCAAGATTATGTCTCTGCCTAGTTAATCCATCCAGAAGGGGATTGACAGATACCAGAGGCATACTGCTGTTTGATTTATTCTTATAGTTGAGGCAAAAAGCTATTCATCTGCAGCAATAAAAGAACATTTCGATGAATACAGCTTGGAGCTCAGATGCCAAATACCGAACCCAGAAAAATTTCTTCTTTTGACTATGTCTACCAGAACAGTCAGAAAAGTAAATTCTAAGATTGCATCTGTCAACTGTAATTATTGTGATTACTTGTATTGACATATAATTGGTATGTGGCCATACTGGTTGAAAGTGTGCTGGTTTGGGGATTCTGCAAGCCAGCTAAACTACAGAGATGGGTTCTTCTCCTCTCCCTTTACTCCAAAGTCCCATCATCAACTCATGCAAATATTCTCTAGCTTCCTCCTCATCTCTGATAAAGAGAAGCCAATGCATGTTAGGACTGTGATTCCCAGACTTGGGTCTCCAGATGTTCTTGGACTACAAAATCCCCTAGAAAATCCTGGCCAGCACATCTAGGGGTGAAGGCTTCTGGCAATTTTAGTCCAAGAACATCTGGGGATCTAGAATGGAGAACCACTGCCTTAGAAACACCGGTGGAAGCTGCTGTTTCAGGTGCATGGCTACTATCCATATTGGGTTTGCTTTGAGAAGAAGGAGACCTTTCAAGGCTCACTAGCATTTTGCAGAGCTTGCACTTACTGATGACCGACAGGGACAATGTAGGTGGAGACAAAGAGCTCAAACACTTCCAACCGTTGTCAGAGTTCACTGTTTCCATGCTGGGGTTTGGAGCAACTGCCAGCACTCTAAAGAACTGCCAGCTCAGCTCTCTGTGAGTCAAACTGTACATTACAGGTAGCACTTCTTAAGAAGAGAGAGGTCCTTAATTGCTCTTTGATGGCTGTAGCAACTAAGGGGATAAAATGTCCCCAAACCAGGTAGCCAAATTTATAGAATCACACTCTCCACATTGACAGAGCACCATCATGGTCTGTGTCAATATATAACATAACCAGCTTTTTCAGTTGGGAATCCAGCTGTATCCATTGGAAAAGTTCATCCTTCAAGATCTGACCATTGGAATCAGAGCATTACAGACCCCTGAAAATCTCCCTTGACAGCATGGTCGGATAAGAAGCAACTTGTGCATTTATTTAAGGTGGGCCCACCATTTTGTCTGTCCAAAGTTTGTTTGTTTGTTTTCCTAGCTCTTACCTGTTTTCCTAGATCTGACTATTTCTGTTAGAAGAGGACCAGAGGTCCCAGAATTATCTAGAGTACATATCCAGTTGAGAGATAATCACACATTTGCTTAAGTTGGGGCCTCAGTACTGTATTATCCATGCAAATTTTAATGTTGGTTTTTTTAAATGCTCATCATAAGGTCTTTGGAGGACAAATACAATTTTTCTGCTGTATTTCTGAGATATAATAACTACCTAATCTGGGCATTACCCCCCTTAATTCTTTTCTTTTTCTCCCTTTTCATAAAATCATAGAATCATGAAGTTGGAAGGGGCCTACAAGGCCATAGAGTCCAACTTCCTGTTCAGAGCAGGGATATAGATCAAAGGATATAATCCTTGTTGCCCTCCTCTGAATATGTTTCAATCTGTCAGCATCTTTCTTGAAGTGTGGAGTCTGGAACTGGGCACAGTACTCAAGATAAGGCCTAACTAGTACCAAATAGAGAGGTACTAGTACTTTGCAGGATTTGGAGACAGTATTTCTATTAATACAGCCTACAATAACATTTGCCTTTTTTGTAGTCACATACTATTAGCTTGTGATCTGCAATGATTCCAACATCCTTCTGGTATATGACCCATGTTTCTTTGTTTGAAGAACGGGGGTGTGACTTAAGAAACAGCCTTTTACAACTGTCCTTGCCTCCAACAAGACTCCTGCCCTGGCTATAACATCACCTAGCCATGGATTTTTTTCCCTTTTTAAATTATTTTATTAATAGAATGACATACAAACATAGACTAAATGATAATAAACAATAATAAACACTACAAAGTGCCCACACCCCCCGGAACCACCCAGTATTCTTGAATCTTCTCTTCCTTCTTCATCTTCTTTTTTTTTTTCCCAGTGAGCTTCTTAAGGTCCTTTTCTCCAGAACTGTGATGGATTATAAGTCGGTTGTATCCCTTTCCCTTTTAGTAATACATACTCTATAAATTTCCCCCAAATATCATAAAAAATATCCTTTTTCATTTCCCCTCGCAAAACTTTTATATTACAAGATAATTTATCATTTAAAGCTATATCCCACACTTCCTTATACCCGTCAGCAATTTTAAAATTTAAAGTTTCCAATTTTTAGCTATAATCAATCTTGCTGCTGTCATGAGGTTTGCAATTAATTCTTTTGTTTTCACATCATATTCATTAATGGGTGGTAATGATAGCAATGCAATTTCAGATTCACATTTAATATCCGTTTGTAATATTTCTCTTGTCTCATCAAAAATCTCTTGCCAGAACTTTTGAACTATTTCACATTCCCACCACAGATGAAAGTACGTACCTATCTTTTTTCACATTTCCAACAAAGCTTAGAGTATCTTGGGTTCATTCTGTTCAGTCTGACTGGTGTCATATACCATCTTAAAACTAGTTTAAAATAATCTTCTTTTATTCTAACTGATAATGACCGTAAAATCCTCAAATTCCAAATTCTTTTCCATTCATCATTATTTATTTCTTTATCTGTGTCTTGTTGCCATATCTCTCTTATTGTATCCAGCTCCCTATTCTCAAGTGAATCTTGAATTATTTTGTATATTTTGCCTACTGCTCCTTTCCCTGTATTTCCTTTCTCTGATTCATATGTTAACAGGAATTGCTCAAATTTTGTGTATCCTCTGAGTTGTATATTTCTCTTTGTCCATTCTTTCGTCCAACTTTCTAATTGGACATAATTCAACCAGGATAAATCCTGGACTTGCAATATGCATTTAATTTCCTGCCTTGTTCTCATCTTTTTAATCCAATCTTTTAATCTTGCCACTTTCCTTATTTTAAATAGTTCTCCATATTTCTTCATATTCGTGGGGAAGTTTATCTGATCTATCACCAAACCTAGAGGGGAACCTTCCGATATCAGTTTCCTTCCGTACTTTTTCCAAGTGAGTAATAGGGAACTCAACAGCGGATTTTTAATTGAGTATCTTTTTGGGGGGAGGGTAAGCAAATATTTGTTTATATCTCCATTTAACTCATCTGATTCAAGTTCCCACCATATTAGTTTTTCGGGTTTAAATAATACTTCCCCCATAGAACTAAGCTGGTTAGCTGTATAATAAGTACGAAGATTAGGTATGCCTATACCTTCATCTTTTTGAGATCTATACCATAAGCTTTTACTTATTCTTGCTTTTTTGCCACCATTACAAAATCTATTTATAAGATCTTGATAGGCTTTAATTTCGGCTTCTGTGTATTGAATAGGTAGCATTCTAAAAAGAAAGTTAATTTTAGGAAGTATTTTCATTTTTACCATTGCTATTCTGCCAAACCATGATAAGTTTAGTTTGGAGTATTTTTGTAATTTATTTCTGATCTCTTCCTTTATTTTTATGAAGTTTCGTTCTTTAGTCTTACAAATGTCTTTGTCTAAAAGTATCCCTAAATATTTCATATATTTAAAAACTTTCAATCCATAGTTGGAGATCTCCTCCATGTCTCAGTTATCATGATCATGATTTTTGAAGCCAAATTCTTTTAAATGTACTTTTATATATTTTCTGATTTTTTTATTTTTTCCGCAAATAAACTAATTTTAATCTTGTTTACCTTTAATTAGTTGATCATCCCTTATTGCGTTAGTTGCTCTATAACTATGCAAAACAGAACTGGTGATAAAGGACATCCCTATCTCTTTCCTCGGCCTAAGATAATCTGTTCTGTCATGTTAACTTATTCTTGGTACTATTTATTTATTTATTCTAATGCCCACTACCCAAATTTTTATCAAAGAATTAAAACAATTTAAAATAGTTATACATAAAATATCAATAAATCATCAAACAGTAATAAAAACCTTCTTTAAAATCATCATCCTAAAATTGTCATCAGTAAATAAATCTAATTTTTAAAAACCTCTGAACCCGAAATGTAATCAGTTACCTCATACAGCTTTCTACAAGCCATCCCCCTCACCTCCTTAGGGATGGTTGATCATCCGTATGGAAGGAGGTGGTCCTTCAGGTATCTAGGTCCTAAGTCGTTTAGGGCTTTATATGTCAAAACAAGCACTTTGAATTGGGCTCGGACAGCAACTGGCAAAACAGAAACTGGTCCAACTAAAGGACATCCCTGCAATCTCCGGTTCCTTCAAAGGCAGCCTAAGATAATCGGGATGTTCTGTCATGAGGCTCCGTCTAGGTAAGGGCGAAGCTGGTAATTTTAGCTAATTGTCCACCTGGGCTTCCAGAGTTACCGGGGTCCAGGAGCACCCCCAAGCTGCGGACCCTGTCCCTTAGGGGAGTGCAACCCCATCCAGGACAGGAAGATGAATAACAGCAGTTGAGTTTATTGTTAACCCTCATCCAGTCCATTAAAAGTTCAGCACAGAAACCGCCTCACCTGGATTGGTGGAGAACGAGAGGTAGAGCTGAGTATCATCAGCATATTGCTGACTCCTCAGCCCAAACCTCCTGATGAGAATATGAGAATAGAGTTGATTTATTGCACTTAAAAAATTTTCGCCAAATCCCCATTTCTGTAATAGAAGTTTTAACGCAGACCATTGAACACAGTCAAAAGCTTTAAATAGATCTAAGGACAAAATGCATGCTTTATCTTGTGTTCTTCCCATCTCGTAAAGAACATTTAACGTTCTTCTTATAATGTTCGACATTTGTCTACCCTTAATAAATCCCGTTTGATCTTCTTTAATATATTTATCTATAAATGTGTACATTCTTTTGGCTAAAATTGTTGTAAAAATCTTTGCGTCTTGATTTATGAGTGATATTGGTCTATAGGATCGAACATCTGTTGGGTCCTTGTTAGGCTTGAGAATTAAGATAGTTAACAAGTTTTTTCCAGGAGCTAGGCACTTGTTCTCCTTCTAGTATCTCATTATAAAGCTTCTTTAACTTAGGTATTAACATTGATTTAAATATCTTATACAATTCTGGTCCCAATCCATCGGCTTCTGGAGTTTTAGCCATGGATTTTAAGAACAACATATAACTAAGGACTTTAAAAGTAACCTCCTGATGAAGAACATCTTCCACCATGTCTGAACTTCAGGGACCTGCTTTGAAGAAGGGTGATTGACTGCACTTGAAAGCTTGCAATGTTCCTTAATGCCTATGAAGGTATTGCCTGTAACCTATTTTTGCAATCTTGTTTGTAGTGTTGCTGAGCCAGGTATTTCTCCCCCCCCATCTTGTAACTGTGCTTATTTTGTTTGTCTAGGCACAGTACTTCACATTTATCCCTGTTGAATTTCATTCTGTTGTTTTCAACCCAGTACTCAAGTCTACGTAGATAATTTTGATTTTTGTTTCTATCTTCTAGGATATTAGATATTCAACCTGATTTTGTGTTATTCACAAATTTGATTAGCATGTTCAGCACCTCCTTATTCAGGTCATTAATAAAAACGTTGAAGAGCACTTGGACCAGAACTGAGTCCTGGGATACCCCACTTGTTCCCTCCTCCCAGTTTGAGAAGGAGCCATTAATTATCACCTTCTGAGTATAATTATGTAGCCAGCTATGTATCCATTTGACAGTTATTCCATCCCTCCCACACCTAGTCAGTTTGCAAATCAGAATATAATGGGGAACTTTGTCAAAACCTTTGCTGAAGTCAAGATATGCTATATCTACAGCATTCCTTCTGTCTATCAGGGAGGTTACCCAATTAAAAAAAGGGAGCAGATTAGTCTGGCAGGATTTGTTCTTGACCAATTTGTGTTGGCTTCTAGTTGTTACTTGATTTTCCCCCCAAGGTGCTTGCATAGCGTTACAAAAATTTTCCAGGACTGATATCAGGCTGAGTTGTCTGTAGTTCCCTGATTTCTCCTTTTTACCCTTTTGGAAGATAAAGACAACATTAGCCTTTCACCAGTCGTCTGGTACCTCACTCATTTACCACAATTTCAAGAAAATAAAGGGAGTTCTTCAGCCATTTCCTTTAATACAATAGTCCCCCGTTTATTAGAGTGGTTAGGTTCACTGACCATCCATGATAAAGGATGGTCTGTGCTATGTGGACACCTCATTTCCAAAGAGGCTTCCTCCATGGAGACTCTCCCCTCCCCTTCCACAGCAGAGATTCTCCCACTCCAATCACCTCCTTTGCCTCTTTATAAATGAGGTGATGGGGGGGGGATCCTGGCTGCAGGGGAGTGGAGTGGAGAGGCTCTGTGGAGGAAACCTCTGCAAACCAGGTGATTGGGACTGGGGAATCCTGGCGGCAGAAGGGGTGGGGAGAGACCTTTTTGCAAATGAGCCAATTGGGACTGGGTAATCCTGGCTGCAGAAGGGGGGTGGAGAGGCTCCTTGGAGGAGATCTCTTTGCAAATGAGGAAATTGGACAGGGGTGGAATCCCAGCTACAGCAAGGGAGGGGAGAGGCTCCCTGCAGGAGACATCTTTGGAGACAAGGGAGAAAGAGGTAGCAGGGATAGTTGGGAGAGGCTCCATGGAGGAATCATGTTTGCAAACAGAGTGATCATAGCTGCAGCAGGGGACGGGAGAAACTCAATGCAGCGAACTTCTCTCTATGATGGTTACTTCACGTCCATTCTCGTCCCGGGAGGAAGTTCATTGTGTGTCGATGTCAGTCAGTCATGTGGTCTTCTTCTGGTTCTGTCCCTGTTCCCATGTACACACAAGCGTGATGGATGATACTGACAAGACTGTTACCGCATGTCCTCGTTCCGTGATGAGATGTGAAATTCCATGCATTTGTTCTCCTTTTTATTCAGCCCGACCTTCAGTTTTTCGATGTTTCGATTCTCCGAGGCCTTGCCTTCAATGCATTACAGAGCTAAGTTTGAGGCATTTGTTTTTAATCTCTCTGCACTGCATTGCTGACTCCATAGGAAATGGCACTCCGCACTCCTGCCACTAGATGGAGAATGGCATGTTGCATGAGGAGCCTTATCTCACGGGCACTCGTTTCAGAATGAGAAGCATGACGAGCAGATTTCTGAGGCCAGGGAGGGGAATCTCTCATCCTGCTTAAATTGCAGTTCAGGGGGCCTTGTCGGGATGAACTTCCCTTGTCCCACAATAGATGTGTGGTTAGATTACTTCATACCGGTTCCAAGCGGGACTGCGAACAGCGATGAGATGGACGTGAAGTATCAGCCTAAATGAAAATCGTGATATATAGGGACCATAATATACGAACTGCAATGTAGTGGGAGACTACTGTACTCTGGGAGGCATTTCATCCGACCCTGGAGATTTGAACTTATTCAAGGTAATTTGGTATTTCCTGACAATTTGTTTACCAATCTCCAGTATCAGCCTTATCCTGTAAGCTTGCACATCCCTTTGTCTGGAGGGTGATAGTTTCTCCTTTGGGAAAGACCAAGCTAAAATAGGAATTGGGCAGTTTTTGCCTTTCCTTTGTCATCCCTCATCATTTTCCCATCTCCATTGAGTCATTGTTTCTTTTCTTTTGTCTCTTCCTACAAACATATCTGAAGAATGCTTTTTTGTTGTTTAAATGTTTCTAGCTAATATTATTTCATTCTCTGCCTTTTGCCTTCCTCTTGCCACCCCTGCAATTCCTGGCTACCTGTCTACTCTTCCTTTGTGGCCTGGCTTTCTTTCCACTTCCTATACATATCCTTTTTTGTTTTCATGTCTTCTCTGAGCTTTTTGTGAAGCCACTGTGAGGGCGAAAAGGAAAAGGAGGAAAAACAAAAGAGTGTGCCGTCTGCAGACGAAAAGATAGAAGAAAGAGAGGAGGAGACACGAGATAAAACAATGATACGGGGAATGACCAGTGTAAAAATAGAGGAGGAAAAGGTAGAAAAGAAGGGATATGTGGCTGAAGCGTATTGGGCGACTGACAGCGGGGATGAAGAAGAAGAGTGCGCGCGAGGGGCTGTCAGTCACAGGGGGGAAAGCATTGAGATTCAGACGGAGAGAGACCCGTGGTTAGAGCAGGGGAGAGGAGGTGAATGGAGGCCGATGGAGCCCATATCGTGGTCAGTACAGGTGCGACCGGTGCTATGGCCGGGGAACACCGAGAAGATCAGGGAGAGATGGAGAGGACCTCCCCAAGAGAACCCAGTGGCACAATGTGCTTGGCACCCATGTTGTGGGAGCCAGTGCTACGGCAGGGGTACACAGAACTTCCACTAAGCCCGCCTGACGAGAATGTTCCGGGCATGTTATTTGACAGTTTAAATGTTAAAAACTATTCGTTGACGGGAAGTCAAGATAGCGGAACCCAAGTGAAGACTAAACAAATTGATGTTGTGAAAAGTAAAGAGAAATTTATGTTTGATAATAAAAGTTTATTTCAAGATAGCACAAGTGACTTCGACAATCTTCATTTACACGTGGAACCGAGATGTCCCAGATTCGAACCCTCACAGCCACATTGGCCTTTTTTGCTGTCTCTCACTTTTTTGTTGTTGGAATTGTTTGTACTTGGACCTTTAGAATTTCCTTCTTTAGAAACTCCCACCCTTCTTGGATTCCTGTTTTTGTTAGGATCTCCTTCCACGGGTCTTACTAATCTTTGTTCTAAATTTATTAAAATTTGCTTTTAAAAAAATCCAGCACACATGTATAGCTACACTCTAGTTTTCCTTGAAGTCGAGAATTTTAGTAGAACATGGTCACTCTAACCCAGAGTTACCTTTACTGAAACTTCCTCCACCTAGTTTTAAAGTTGATTTGTAATTAACAGAGGTATCCTATACCTGTCAGCCCAGAGGTAGGCTCCATAGGATTCATTGGGACTTAGTCATATATGAGACTAAAGGAGCCTTTCCTTCATTATGAAAGTCTTTGGCCAGTGTCATTGCCACAACCTCTCAGCAGCTTAAAAACAAACAAAAGGCTTATAGCAAACAATGAAATATAAACCACCAATCCAGCAGGAGAAATAAAATTCATAGTAAATGACTAAGCACAATAAAACCAACAGTATCCTTTGAATTTACATATTTTTGCTGTTTCCCAGGTTTCCTGGTGGGGAAAGAAGGGTGTTTTAACATCATAATATAGT
This sequence comes from Phrynocephalus forsythii, assembly GCA_029282475.1. Lineage (NCBI taxonomy): Eukaryota > Metazoa > Chordata > Lepidosauria > Squamata > Agamidae > Phrynocephalus > Phrynocephalus forsythii. The sequence goes on along the minus strand of JAPFRF010000003.1, from coordinate 105,782,722 downwards.
TTTTATTCTGTCTGTGGCTTAAAACCATACATTATGGAACAACTCTATAATTTCTCTGAAGTGTTTGACAGTAAGAAACATTGGCTAATGCAGTATTGCAGTTTGCATGATTCTAAAACCAATTAACTGGAGCTTTCTTCTGGTGTGTAACTATAATCCTGAGCATTAGGGAAGGATCAATACATAATTTTCCAGATATTTGCATAGAATCTTACTGACCAAAGAACTCAGCGGCATTTTTCATAAAGGAGACTGGGCTGAAAAACTTTAAGCTAGTGCCATCTGGTGTTCGAAATGTGAACAAAGGAAAACAAAAATGTCTCCCTCCCACGCACGTGCTTGTCTTTTCTGACTCTATGGGAGGTGCTCATCTCCATTTTCAAGCCAAAGAGCCAGTGTTGTGCAAGTCTGTGACCATGTGGCCAGCATGGCTGCACGGAACACTGTTTACCTTCCCGCTTTTTATGGCACTACCTATTTATCTACTTGCGTTTACATGCTTTCAAACTGCTAGGCTGACAGGAACTGAGGTTAACAGCAGGAGGTCGCTCCGCTGCGTGGCACCCGGGATTCAAACTGCCGAGCTGCTGACTTTGCAGCCGACTGTTTCAGCGCTCTAGTCTGCTGAGCCACCTCGCCCCACTGATTTTACATGACTGAATCCTAAACCAATTTTAATCCTATCAAGGACCATCCAGAACTTAAACATCACTTCTTATAGTTACTGTACTTGAAACGGATTCCTTTTTGCAGTAACTAAGGCATAAGGACAGTAGGAGGAAGAGTTTTCCAGTCAGCAGCAATAACCAAAGGCCTGTCTTTATTTATTTATTTTATTTTATTTTATTTATTTTTACAATTTATATGCCACCAACTACCCAAAGGTCTCTGGGCGGCTTACAGTCAAAGAATTAAAACAATTAAAACATCAAATATCAATAAATAATTAAAACAATAATAAAAACCTTTGCACTAAAATCTTGTCTGACATTCTGTCCACAGGGTTTCTCCATGTTCCTGACCTTAGATGTCAAGAAGTTACTTACAGGATGTATTTATTTATTTTTATTCATTTAAAATATTTTATCCCGCCTTTCCCCTTCAAAAGACCCAAGGCTGCATGCATCATTCAAACAACAAAAACAGAGGACTTAACCTACTAAAAATAGGAAGCTGTCAAGGATTTTAGTTTTGACAAAATATCTGCAATATATGTTTAACAGATTACAAAATGGATCCTGTGTAAAATGCTGTCATAGGCTAGACAAGAATGTGTATTAGGTCTAGGTCACAGGTGTAAAGAATCATCAGTACTGGAAGGTCAGGATGATTAGGCATAGGTGATGTAGCTAAATCACCTCATCCCATGTAATGTGTGACTGGCTTACATCATTTTGCTTTGTGTATATAGGTATCAAGCAAACCAGTGTAAATTGGGACTGCCTAAGGTGAGAGGCAGCTTTCCCCATTCTCTGTTATGCTGTGCTTTGCATATTGTTATTGTGTATTGCTCTTTGTCATGTGTACATATGTAATATAAATTTTCTACTAAGTGCTATTGCCTTGTTCATTTGTCTCCTAACTCCTTAAACACTAGGTGCATTTTTTTCTTCCACAATGCCGCTAATCTCTGCTAGTGGCTTAAATATTTCCTGCAAAATAACAAATCCCTATCTACATAATAGGGTTATATACTTTTAACAGAAGCATGCAAAGATTTTAAAAGTATTAAACAAATATATTCTAATGGTAAATAAAATTGAAATGCCAGTACAGTGGTGCCTCAGATAACGACGGTAATTCGTTCTCCGAGGTTAGTTGTTATCCGAAACATGTTATCCGAAATGTAGTTTCCCATAGGAATGAATGGGAAACCGTTTAATCCGTTCTGGAGCCTAGGAAAAAGGCACAGACACCTGTTTTTTTGCTCAAAACTCTTTAAAAAGTGCACTTTAAAGGTACAGATGCAATTTCACCTGGGATAACTTTTTTACTGATGCATGCTGGAAATTCATTATCTGAGGCAGTCCATAGGGAAAATTCGTTATCCGAGGCAGCCCATAGGAAGATTCGTTATCCAAGGCAGCCCATAGAGAAAATTAGTTCTCCAAGGCAGACCTATACCTAGGAATTGTGATTCGTTATCCATGGCAGCCCATAGGGAAAATTCGTTGTCAGAGGCAGCCCTATACCTGGAAATTTGCAGTTTTTATCCGAATTATTCGTTATCCGGGGCAGTTGTTATCCGAGGTACCACTGTATATTTAAAACAACAGAGCATGACAATCCATTTAAAATCCCACTCAGGGCACCAGTCATGAAGGAAAAGCAGTCCTGAAGAGAAAGGCCTTTTCCTGTTTGTGGAAGGTCAACAAATATGGGGCCAGCCGAGCTTCCTGTGGGAGGGAGTTCCCGCGTCTGGCAGCAGCAACAGAGAAGACTCTCTCCCGTGCTCTCTCAGAGGGTGGCGGGACCGAGAGAAAGGCCTCCCCTGGTGACCTTAATATAAAGATCATAAAGTGAGATGTCTTTAAGATAACTTTATTTATATGCCTCTTTTCTCTCTATAGGGAACTGAAGACAGCTGAGAACAACTAAAAATAAACAATCAACCATGTTAAAATACTATAGAAATGCCATATTAAAACAATTATATCTCAAGATTAAAACAAAGATTTGATTTTTAAACCCTCCCTCCTCTCAACCTAGCATACTTGAAACTTACCGTATTTAGGACTATTGTCTCCCTCCTGGTCTATGTCCATAGGTTGGTGGAAGCTTAGATCTGGCACAGCTAAGCTCCGCCCTCACTCTGCCTTCTCTCTACCCTTGTTTTGGCTCTTCTGCTGACCAATCTCAGCCAGTAGGCTCAGTAATTATGCTGGCAGATCTCTTTCCTGGCAGATTGTAGAGGCTTCTGCCAATTTAATGGCATTCCACTAGTAGAAGAGCCTTCTGCTAGTGGAATTGCACTGTTAGTCAGCTGCTGCTGACACAGCAGAGTCTTGGGCTTAAAGAACATAAGGACTGACGTGTTTTGTTTGACATAAGCTTTTGGACATTTGATTTTACAATACATGGTGTGACAGATTAAAACTTCGCTATGCCATACCCTGCCATTTAAATTGCAGTTATATCATTCTTGCAGAAATGCTTAATTATCCCAGGAAAATGCATTTCAAGGGTCCACGCACCACTTAGCCTCCTCACCCTTCTCTACCATCCCAACCCTTTCTTTGGCTTTCGGACTCCTTTTTTACTTTCTATTTAAATGTTTAGCAAGTGAAATGGTGCTGAACTGAGAAGACATGCTAAATGTTTGAAATAGCGCTATATCAGTTTAGCTTTATACTTGGGTCCAGTTTATGGATCTTTGGATGCACAATAGCTGCCCAAGCCTGAAGTCTGCCCACCTGTGTTGGAAGCAAAGTCTTGAAGGCACATCACTGTTAGCAAGCTCTTAGCAAACCATCATACTGATATGTATGGTTAACAGCAACCAGAGGTTCACAGGAAGCAAATAAATGGAACAAAGTATTACAGTACTTTAAAAGGTAATGCATTGCACATCAGTTGCAAATCTTTTTTACTTCTCAGAAACAGTACTTTTAAAAAAACTACAGTTTTATGTGGGCTTGAGATTCTGGAAGCTGTATATTTTAAATCTCTGCTAATGTGTCTGTATTTGCAATTAAAACAACTAAAAAAGGTCTCCCAACTGTCCAACCCTCCCATCTTCATTACTACATCTGCAGGCAGCAAATCTCTTAATTAAATGGTGAATTATAGAAAAGAGGCATTTTCTACTGACTGCTGTGATGTTGCTAATCTCTTTCTCTGAGTGACTAAAAGCTCATGTGAGACAGAAGGAAAGTATTATCTTTCTGCTCACTTGCTCCAGGAATTGCCTTACAACAGCTGAGACTAGTTGCTCACCTCCTTGTACTCTGGCTGGCAACAGAAAGCCATAAAAGCTGTGCTGAATTGGACCAAAGACCTATTGATTCTAATCTTTAGTTCCCCCACAGTAATCGGCCAGTTCTTTCGGAGGACCCTACATGCAGAATAAGAGAGCAATGAGACTTTGCAATTCATTAATTATTAGCCACTGTTTACTTTATCCAGAGCTTAGAATGTGTTTTATGTTTTACTACAACTCCCAGAATTCCCCAGTTAACATAACTCAGAGGATACAGGAAAGTCAGACAATGTCTCTACAGATCAGAATGTCTGGTCTCTTCTGCCTTGCAAGTCCTGGTTCCACTCCACCAGGGATAAGATGGCGGTGTTTTTGTGTGTGTTCTGCAAAATTAACTCCAGTTTATGGTGATCCATCTTAGAGTTTTCTAGCAAAAGATTACTCAGAAGTGTTTTAGCATGCCTTTCTTCTGGGGGTGCCCTGGGAATTTGCCTTAGGCTACACATACATAATGGGGCGTGGTGGCTCAGTGGACTAAGGTTCCAAAGACTGCTGGCTAGAAAGTCCGCAGCTTGGCGGTTCAAATCCCAGGTCCCCCCAGCAGAGCAAGCTTCCAGCTGATAACCCCAGCTCCTGCCAACCTAGCAGTCGGAAAGCATGTAAATGCAAGTAGATAAATAGGTACCGCCATAAAAAGCGGGAAGGTAAAACAGTGTTTCCTTGCAGCCATGCTGGCCATGTGGCCATGGACTTGCACAACACTGGCTCTTTGGCTTGAATACGGAGATGAGCAATGCCCCTAGAGTCAGACATGACTAGCATGCATATGCACAGGGGGAACCTTTACCTTTACACATACATGGAGTCACGAAGGGTCGGTCACGACTGTAACGACACAACATAACACACACAGAGGGGGGGGGCTTTTCTCTTGGGCAGCACAGCGGGGGACTGAACTCCCAACCTTTGGCTCTGCAACCAGCCAGTAAGGATGGCTGCTTACGCATCACCAAAAAGGAGCACATCGATCTCTGACAAAGGGGATGCAAGAGATCGCCAATATGTTAAAACATGGAGTTTCCTCGCAGCCTTTCAAAGGGAGGACTATCTTCCATGAACGGAACAGCTCCGGGGGTTCAGTCTCTAGCTGTGGAACCAGAGGTTTGAGAGTCCAATTCCCTGCAGTGCCCCTTTGACAACCTCTCTCAAGGAAGACTCCAGTCCTTTGATCCATTGTTATAAAAGTGGAGGGTCCTTTCCAGCACTGCAGTTCTTGGGGGATTGTTTATGAAAAAAAAAAGTGCACACCACCATTAGAAAATGTTAAAAAATTTAACTCTGTGCCTATATTGACTATATATGTCTGAATCAAATAAACACAAATAAAGTATTTTATAATTACTTTAAGAAATTCTCAGTCATCCAGGTGAGGTTATTTAGACGCTGAGTCATGGGAACTGGACTTCTTTTCTTGAACACCAAGACACAACAGGAACAATATAGTACAGTATATGCATTCCAATGCAGTGAGGAGGGTGCAGACCTCTACACTGGAGAAACCAAACAGGCATTAAACAGGAGGATGGCCCAACAGAGGAGGGACAAAGGGCACTCATTCCAAGATAAGGATGTACACATATTAGACAGAGAAGATGGGTGGTTTGAGAGAGGGGTCAGGGAAGCCATTCATGTGTGTATTGAAAACCCTTCTCTCAAAAGAGGTGGGGGAATCAGACACAATCTGTCTGCTACTTATCAAGCTGCCCTTTCATCAATCCCCAGACAAATCAGAAGCACTTCACACCTCTACCAGCAATGTCATAGCCAACGAACCATACTTAAGAACACAAGAACATAAGAAGAGCCATCCTGGATCAGGCCAGGGGTCCATCTAGTCCAGTTTCTTGTACAGTATCTCACAGTGGCCCTGCCAAATGCCTTTGCAAGTGCATGAGGCTAGATATCTGTAGTTTGACAAAGTAGATAAGGAAAAGCTGTTTCTCCTTCATACAACACTAGAACTAGGGGGCAGTCCATGAAATTTTTGGGTTCTAGATCTCAAACAAATTAAGAGAAAGTACTTTTTCACCCAGAGGATCATTGGTTGATGGAACTCCCTGGCAGAAGAAGTGGTGACAGCCGTCAGCCTTGACAGCTTTAAGAAAGGATTTGACACGTTCATAGAGAACAAGAGTATCAGTGGCTATCATGATGGATGCCTAAGGACAACCTCTGGGTTGAAGAGATAGGCAGGATATCTCTCAATGCCATTTGCAGGGAACCGTAAGCAGGTGAAGACATCTGCTTGGGAGTACCCTGAAGCAAGTGGTGAGCCACTGTGTGAGCCAGAATGCTGGACTGGATGGGCTGTGGCCTGTTCCTGCAAGGCTGTTCTTACGTTCTTATGCTCTTGTGTCTCCTGATACCACTCCTCTGCATCTCACCTTTGAAGTACCCTGTTTTTAAACATGGATATTACACATCCCCATCATGGCTTGTAACCTGTGAGGGACTTTTCCTCCAGGTATCTGTCCAATCCCCTTTTGAAGGCATCTGGACCAAATGCCATCACCACAGCATGTGGCAGGGAGTTCCACAGACTAACACCAGGCTGGGTAAAGAGGTATTTTCTTTTGTCTCTTCTCACTCTCCCGATCCTCAATATCAGTGGATGTCCCCTAGTTCTGGTATTTTGAGAGAAGGAGAAGAGTGTACCTCTATCCACTTTGCTCATGCCCTGCATAATTTTGTACATCTCAATCATATCCCCCCTGTCAGGTGCTCTTTTCCCAGACTAAAGAGCCCCAAATGCTGTAGCCTTTCCTCATAAGGGGGACCCCCAGTAATCATTTTAGTCGCTGTCTTTTGCACCTTTTCCAGTTCCACTATGTCTTTTTTGAGATGTGGTGACCAGAACTGTATGCAATACTCCAGGTGCAGCCTATTGTTTTGTCCAATGGCATTATAATATTGGCTGTTTCATTTTCAGTCCCCTTTTTGATGATCCCTAGCATGGAATTGGCCTTCTTCACTGCTGCCACACACTGGGGAGACACCTTCATTGAGCTGTCTATCAGCACACCAAGATCCCTTTCCTGATCTATCGCAGATAGCTCAGATCCCAATGAATTGATAAAGTTTTGATTTTTTTGCCTCATTATGCATTACAGTACTTTACATTTTCCTACACTAAAATGCATTTGTCATTTTGCAGCCCATTCTCCCAGTTCCTTTTGGAGCTCTTCAAAATCTTCTCTGGTCTTCACCACCCTGAAAAGTTTTGTGTCATCTGAAAACTTGGCCAACTCACTGCTTATCCATGTCTCCAGGTCGTTTATGAACAGATTTAAAAGCACCGGTCCCCGGACAGATCCCTGGGGCACACCGTTTTTCACCTCTCTCCATTGTGAAAATTGTCCATTGACACCTACTTTCTGTTTCTTGGATCTTGACCAATTCTCAGTCCATAAGAGGACCACAATTGGGAACTTCACGCACCCCAGGCCAGTGTCCACCTAATGAGCCTATTTAGGCCATTGCCCACCTAACGAGCCTATTTAGGTGATTGTCCACCTAACGAACCTATTCAAGCCACTCTCCAAGTTATGAGCTTATTCAGACCAGGGTGATGTGAAATCAAGTTGAATTATAAACTGGAGGACTCACCACTAACTTTCCTCAGACTGGCAAAGCTGCTTGAATGAGTTGTGAAACGTTTCACAACTCTCAAGAAAAGAACTCTAATTGCCATGACTCAACTTCCAGATTGAAAGTGGCTTATATACCATATTCCTGGCAAAAAAGAAAAGTACTCATCATGCTTCCTCAAAGTATTTCTAGCCAAGGCCAAACAAACAAGGCCCCTTTCTCTGGTGCTCAGTATCTCTGAGAGCCTCCCAATGAGAGTTTACTGCCTAGCCTGGGCGATGCCTGACTAACATACATATACGATGCTGATTTCCTGCCAGCTTTTACGGAGATTAGCATTGTTTAAGTGATAGATAAAGTACATCCCTGTTCTTGTCTTGAGCTCGGAGTTAAATATACAGAAGATCCTAATTAAAACACAATGCTTCTCTTTGTCTTATCACTGTTCCTTTTTGGCTCTGTCTTATGATATGTTTTCATACTGCAGTTTCACTGAGCATTTGCCAAGTAACGAATACTAGGATGTTTTTATTTTATAGTTCTAAGAGCAGAAACAAAATATTTGAATTCACCCTCCAACCTTCAAATTAGTGGGCAAAGGGTGAAAGAAGCTATAAGAGCCATGTTATACAATATGGGAAGGACAGTAATAGAAGTGTAAGATATCACAGCATCTGAGTCAGTAGTGCCTCGGGTAAAATAAGGGGGAAATGAAAAACCACTAAGGCTGAAATGAATAGACGAGTGCTCTGAATTTGATTAAGAGACAGAAATTCTGAAAGCAGAAGACATGTTCTAACAAGCAAACAAACAAAACTGAAAACAAAAATTGAGATGTGGATTGGTTGATGCATCGTTGCCAGCGTTCATTTGTTCCTTTACTGGCGACTGTTAATTTTTGATCATTCATTGGTTGGTTAACTGGACAACCTGATTCAGAAGGCAATATATGTATCAGATAAGTTCAAAAGCAATTCTAAAGACACTGGCTTTTAGAAAACTATTTCCCCCCAACATATAAGAAAGTAACTCCTTTATGGAGTCTAATCCAGCAGTAAATAAGACAATATGGTTTCTCTGATTACTTCATGAAAAAGATATCAGTAACTCCCATATAGAATCCTGCGATATGGGAGTTTATCACCCTCTATAGCCCCCTACTAGAATGGTTGGGATCACTCTAAAATTACTGATTATACAATGTTTTCATTAGAGCGTTCCAACCTGTCTCTAATGTGGACCAAATTCTCCTAGGCTGGTGTAGGGTTGAAGATGACTGTACTGTTTATTTGGGACAAGCTGCATTGGTCTAAAGCAGGCATGTCCAAACTTTGCCATTGGAAATACAGGCCTGGAATTCTGGGAGTTGTGGTCCAAAACATCAGGAGGGGCAAAGTTTGGGCATGCCTGGTCTAAAGAAACACAGTTTTCTTGATGTGCGATTGATTGCCTAGATTACTCCAGTGTCAATTGGACAATATTGCACAGTGGCTTAATAAATGAGCCATTTCTGCATACTGGCTAGTTAATCACTTCCCTTGCTCAACAGAAAGTTGAAGTGTGATTTTTCTTTTCTGTTTAAGATCATCACTGTTGCACTATGTTTGCCTCATTGGTTGAGAAACGCAGCAAAGCAAAGCAAATATTTTTATTTTCGTGTGTGTGAAAAGCCCTAGATTATTTATCTCTGAAAAGCTGGTTAGAATAGAACTTACTCCCTAGAAACAAAAGTTCTTGTCTTCCCTGGACTGTAGAAGTTTTCTTGAAGAATCTACATGCCATAGAAGGAAGAAAGGTGGATATATTCTGCTGCAGTATGAAAGACAATCTGTAAAGATAAATGGCGTAGCAGATAACAAACAATAACATGGAATTATTGGAACTCATGGAATTACCAGATAGATTCCATCATACATCAATGTAGCTTTGTTCCAAAGGTCAGATAAGAAAGAGTGTTGTCAGAAGAAAAGGTTTATTCTGAAATAGTAATGCAGAATGTGAGTTATGAAGCACTTGGCTAGAGAAAAACACCCTGATGTCATGAAATGCTATTCATACTGCAGACAAGGTGAAAAAATGCATTCCCTTGAACACAGATGATTACAGTTCATGGCTTGCAATCACTTTTTTCTTGTCTTACAGCAACCTTGAAAAAGAAAAAGTCAGACCTGAAAGATGAGAAGCCCCATAAATATCCTAAACCTGAATGCATTTTCAAACCAGTGAACTCTTTCCTTGTCGTAAGATTAGCAACATCGAAATATAGTATTGGGATATGCCAGACTCTACCGATAATGTCTGGAAAATTCCTTCCTCCCTTGAACTGTATTTGTGAGGTTGGAGAGTAATCTCTACCATTGGAATACCAAATTCTCCTCTTAGCCAAACTAAGTACTAAGTGCTGTACTAACCCTTGACTTTTGACATAGGACAACATGATTCATATTTGGAAATTTCGTACCTCTTGTTACAAAATGTTGATAGAATATCAGGGCGGGGTGGGGGAAGACAATTGATATTATTTGCTTTCTCTTCTTGTGACCTTCTTCGAAGTGTCTAGCTAACCTCTGCCTGCCCCAGGGTACAGGCCATAGAATCATAGGATCATAGAATCATGAAGTTGGAAGAGGTTTATGAGGCTATTGAGTCTAACCCCCTACTCAATGCAGGAATACAACTCAAAAGATATCTGCTAAGGCAGGGCTGTCCAACTTTGAACAGGCCGAAGTCTACTTTTTCCAGACGAAAGTGCCTGAGGGCTACTACACTAAAACCTCTACTTATGAATTTTATCTGTTCCGACCATATGCTCATTAAGTAGAGCAGCCCTTGAACTGCCCCGCTCAGCTGAGAGAGTGGGCTGGCAGACCCAGAGCTTTGCTGAGGCAGTGGTGGTCCTTGGGGTGGAGGGAGGTAGAGGTAGAGAACTTATCCCCTCCCATTTTTTTATTGATGGCTGGCGGGCTACTTTTGAATTCTTCACGGGCTACTGGTAGCCCCCGGTCTACATGTTGGACAGGTCTGTGCTAAGGGGTTGCCTGCATTTGTCTTGACTACACTCAAAGTTTAGCTTCTTCTACCCTCTGCAAGGGTGGGGGATCTATTCAGATGATCCGCCCTCGGAGACTAATGGATCCAGATGGTTTCCTGAAAGCTCTGGGGGATTATCCCTCTGATATGGTCGGCGCTCCTGTCGAAGCTCAGGTCACCCTGTGGAATAGGGAAATGTCCCGGGCGGTTGACACGATTGCACCTAAGCGCCCTCTCCCCTTACGCAGAGCCCAGACGGCTCCTTGGTATACATCTGAGCTGCGGGCAATGAAGCAGGAGGGGAGACGGCTGGAGCGCAAGTGGAGAAAATATCACTGTGAGTCTGATCGAACACGGCTTAGAGCCCATTATCGGGCCTATTCCGTGGCAATACAGTTTGCGAAAAGGCAATATTTCACAAACCGTATTGCTTCTTCAGAGTGCCGTCCAGCAGAGCTGTTTCGGGTGGTCCGGGACCTTCTTCAACCGAGAAATACGATGGAGGTTCTGGACCACTCAGCAGCCCGCTGTGACGAGTTTGCTGTCCACTTTGAGGAAAAAATCGCTCAGATTCGCAGGGAATTGGACTCCACTATTGGTGCAGAATCAAGGGATGTGTCCAGTGTGCCGTGCTTAGGTCCAGTATTATTGGATGAGTTTCAATTATTGAGACCCGAGGATGTGGACAGGGTGCTTGGATCTGTCCGTGCTACCACTACGCCACTTGACCCTTGCCCTTCTTGGCTAATTGAAAGATCTGCCAGGGGAGTTCACACCTGGGTCCAGGAAGCTGTAAATGCCTCATTAAGAGAGGGAGTGGTCCCCACCATCTTGAAAGAGGCAGTGATTAGACCACTCCTTAAAAAACCTAACCTGGACCCAGGGCTGGTGGTTAACTACCGTCCAGTAGCGAACCTCCCTTATTTGGCAAGGTGTTGGAGCAGGTGGTGGCCGGGCAACTCCAGGCACTGCTGGAAGAAACGGATTTTCTGGATCCATTTCAATCTGGTTTCAGGCCGGGTTTTGGTACAGAGACTGCCTTGGTCGCCCTGTATGATGACCTCTGCTGGGAGAGAGACAGGGGGAGTGCAACCCTGTTGATACTCCTGGACCTCTCAGCGGCTTTCGACACCATCGACCATGGTGTCCTTCTGGATAGGCTGGCCAGGTTGGGAGTTGGAGGCACCGCTTTGCGATGGTTCCATTCCTTCCTGGCTGACCGTGTCCAGAAGGTGGTGCTGGGGGACAGTTGCTCTGCCCCGTGGCATTTATGTCATGGGGTTCCTCAGGGCTCTATACTGTCTCCCATGCTGTTCAACATTTACATGGAACCACTGGGAGAGGTCATCAGGAGGTTTGGGCTGAGGACTCAGCAATATGCTGATGATACTCAGCTCTACCTCTCGTTTTCCACCAATCCAGGTGAGGCGGTTTCTGTGCTGAACTCGTGTCTGGGCCAGATAATGGACTGGATGAGGGTTAATAAATTGAAACTCAATTCAGACAAGACGGAAGTGCTGTTAGTGGGTGCTTCGCCAGACAGGTTAGAGGGCCACTTCCCTGTTCTGGACGGCGTTGCACTCCCCTAAGGGACAGGGTCTGCAGCTTGGAGGTGCTCCTGGACCCCGGTCTAACTCTGGAAGCTCAGGTGGACTCGGTGGCCAGGGGTGCCTTTCTCCAGCTGCTGAAAATATATCAGCTACGCCCCTACCTGGATGAACGGAGCCTCATAACAGTTACGCATGCACTGGTAACATCCCGTATTGATTACTGCAATGCGCTCTACATGGGGCTGCCTTTGAAGACGGTTCGGCGATTGCAACTGGTTCAGAATCGTGCGGCGTGGCTAGTAAGTGGTGGGGCCGCTAGGGATCACATCACGCTGATTCTACGTATCCTACATTGGTTACCAGTTGCTGCCCGAGCCCAATTCAAAGTGCTTGTTTTGACATATAAAGCCCTAAATGGCTTAGGACCTGGATACCTGAAGGACCGCCTTCTTCCATATGAACCTACCCGGCAATTAAGATCAAGCCAGGGGGGCCTCCTGAAAGAGCCATCCCTCAAGGAGGTGAAAGGGATGGCTTGTAGGAACAGGGCCTTTTCGGCAGCTGCCCCCAAGCTATGGAATGCCCTCCCAAGTGAGATCCGCCTGGCGCCAACACTGATGACATTTCGGCGCCAGGTAAAAACCTTCCTGTTCCAGAAGTTTTTTAATTGATACAATTTAGATTGTGGGTCTTCTGATGGCAATTTTAGTGTGATGTTTTAGTATAAGGTTTTTATTGTTGTTTTAATTATTTATTGTTGTTTGATGTTTTTAACTGTTTTAATTCCTTGATTGTAAGCCGCCCAGAGACCTTTGGGTAGTGGGCGGCATATAAGTTGTAAAAATAAATAAATAAAATAAAATAAAGTAGTTGGTTCATTTGCTACCCTGCTTGAAAAGTTGGGAAGATTTATCCAGATAGTCAACCAAAATTTGGCTTCCTGTAACTTGAGCGTATTGTTGCATGTCCTGCTCTCTGGGTATTCATGACATTAATAAATACATTTGCTACACTTAGGATGGCCTTTTTTGAAACTGATTCCAAGATGACTACTTCCATACAAAACCTGCAGGGACGGCCCAAATGGCTGGACCATGTTGGGTTCACACCAAAGATGGGAAAGTTACTTTTTTCCTTTCCTTTTTTTTTTTTTTACTACAATCCCTAGAATGGCCGTACTGGCTGGGGAATTATTGGACATGTGATCAGAAAATTACAGTTCCCATCTTAGATTCATACACCCAAGAGCCTCAAGTATGGGCCCAGACAAAATCGTGCAGCCAGACTACAACATGTCTGTGAAGATTCTCAGTCATCCAGGTGAGTTTATCTGCAAGTTGAGTCATAGCTACTGGACTTCTTTTTCTTGAGAGATAGAAATGTTTCACTGCTCATCCAAACAGCTTCATCAGTCTGCAAACTACAAACAGGATGTGACCTTCCATTACATCCACTTCAGTCTTTACTGCACCCTCTTCAGTTGCATGAAAACAACATTTATTGGAACATGCTCTATGTTTTCCAGTGGTTTCCTTTTGTTCATCAGACTGCCTGCTGGGCTGCATTATTAAAATGTCCTCTTCAGCCAAATGAAAAACATCAAGGCAAAATGATCTTATCTGTACAACTTGGAACACAGCATTTCTGTTTCCATTTCACAGTCGCCATCTGTAGCATTGATTTCATAATCTACTTTACCCATATACCAAACAAGACTCCCTCGATCCCAAAAGCATCCAAGGAAAGAAGTAGAAGAACAGGAGAGGAGGAAATATTATGTGGTTTCTAATCGATCCCCAAAGAAAAGTACATGAAACCATCAGAGAACACGATTGTGGTTATGAAGTATAAAATACGGTGTATCTAGAGAGTGTTTAAAAGAGAGAGAGAGAGAGAGAGAGAGAGAGAGAGAGAGAGAGAGAGAGAGAGAGAGAGAGAATGTGGGGTGAGTTCTTTAAAACAAAGCTGTTCTCTGAATAGCAGCTGTTCTCCAATGGAGCCTAATATATTTACTGCATTTAGAAACATATTTTTAAAAGCTTCAAACATTATCTTTTTAAAAACGAAACTCATTTAACTCATTGCACTACCCAATACTTTAAGGAACCCATGTTAAGATTACAGTCATAGCAAAAATAATTTCATGATGTTGTCCATCATTAACTAGTAATCATATGCCAGCAGGCCAGGGAAATACTCTCTTGTTCCTTGTAGTGGCCAGTTCTGATACTGCACCCCAAAAACATTTTAAACTGCATATCCTTTGTCACTTGCATCCTTTGTCACTTGCAAGAGAGGAGAGAGAGCAGCTGACTTGAAAAAAATCCTGCAAAAATGCCTTCACGTGCTTTTTGATATGCAAGTTTTTGGAAGTTTGTGGCGAGACAACATCCTCAGACTGACGAAGCTGCTTGGATGAGTAGCAAAATATTTTGATCTCTCAAGAAAAGAAGTCCAGTTGCCATGACTCAACTTTCAGATAAACTCACCTGGATGACTGAGAATCTCCATCAACTTTTTAATAACATTTTGTAGAAAGGACTAGGAAATGTTGCTTGTTATACAAGTAACATTGTAACTACTTGTTGGGTTGTTACTAATATGCAACATAGTTTCCATCTCATTGCCCAAAGGAATTTGTTACAGGCAAGTAGATTCAGGATAGCTAATTACTTCCAAATTCCCAAAAGTTGTGTCAAGTTTTTCTAAATGTCTGAGGAACAAACAGTAAACCCAAGACTGGTTTCATTCATCTTCTTAAGTTTCTTATGGTAGGTGGTAGCAGGGTTTAGATTCTATTGAATTTGTAATCATAATAATCATAATAATCATAATCAGAACTGGCAATCTGGAAGGGATTCAACAGATAGTCGAATCTGCCTCCTGTCAAGGAAGCATAGTAGGGAATTGAATTCTCAGCCTTTGGCTCTTTATTTATTTATTTATTCATTCATTCATTCATTCATTCATTCATTCATTCATTCATTCATTCATTCATTCTTACACCCTGCCCATCTGGCCATCTGGTCACTCTTGCAACCAGATTCTTAAGCCCTTGCACTTGCAAATCAGACGGAGATCTGGAATTAGAGGAAATGCGGACATACCAAGGATCTGAAGTGGGAGCATTATCATAAATGTTGGGAATTGGAGGCACTGCTTTGTGGTGGTTCCACTCCTTTCTTACTGACTGTGTCCAGCAGGTGGTGCTGGGGGACAGTAGCTCTACCACTTGGTGTTTACGTCATGATGTTCCACAGGGCTTGATACTGTCTCCCATGCTGTTTAACATCTACATGGAACTACTGAGAGAGGTCATCAGGAGGTCTGGGCTGAGGATTCAGCAATATGCTGATGATACTCAGCTCTACCTCTCATTTTCCACCAATCAAGGTGAGGCAGTTTCTGTCCTGAACTCGGGTCTGAACTGGATAATGGACTGGATGAGGGTTAATACATTGAAACTCAATCCAGACAAGATGGAAACGCTGTTAGTGGGTGCTTTGCCAGACAGGTTAGAGGACATCTCCCTGTCCTGGACGGGGTTGCACTTCTAAGGGATAGGGTCTGTAGCTTGCGAGTGCTCCTGGACTCTGGTCTAACTCTGGAAGCCCAGGTGGACTCAATGGCCAAGGGTGTCTTTCTTAAGCTGTGGAAAGTATACCAGCTGAGCCCCTACCTGGATAAGTGGAGCCTCATGACAGTTACGCATGCACTGGTAATATCCCATATTGAGATTACTGCAATATGCTTTACACAGGGCAGCCTTTGAAGGCGGTCCAGTGATTGCAACTGGTTCCGAATCATGCAGCGCGACTGGTTAGTGGCAGGGCCGCCAAGGAACACATCACACCAATTCTGTATAACCTGCATTGGTTACCAGTTGCTGCTCGAACCCAATTCAAAGTGCTTGTTTTGACATATAAAGCCCTAAACAACTTAGGACAGGCATGTCCAAACTTCGGCCCTCCAGATGTTTTGGGCCACAACTCCCACTGTCCTCTGCTATTGGAAATACTGGCTTGGAATTCTGGGAGTTGTGGTCCAAAACATCAGGAGGGCCGAAGTTTGGACGTGCCTGGCTTAGGACCTCGATACCTGAAGGACAGTCTCCTTCCATATGAACCTACCCAGCAATTAAGATCCAGCCAGAGGGCCCTCCTGAAAGAGCCATCCCTCAAGGAGGTGAATGGGATGGCTTGTAGGTATAGGGCCTTTTCGGCAGCTGCCCCCAGACTATGGAGCACCCTCCTGAGTGAGAACTGCCTGATGCAGACTTTGATGACATTTTAGTGCCAGGTAAAAACCTTCCTGTTCCAGAAGTTTTTTAACTGATATAACATGGATTGTGGGTCCTGATGGTAGTTTTAGTGTATTGTTTTAGTGTATTATATTTATTCTATTCATTTTATCATTTTAATTTTATTGGAATTTTAAAGTTTTAATTGTTTTAATTGTCCATTTTAATTGTAAGCTGCCCAGAGACCTTTGGTTAGTGGGCGGCATATAAGCCATAGTAAAATGATGCACAAGGAACACTACCTTGGATACTAGAGATGACTAGGAGCTCTTCAAAGCCTCTGGCATGAATTTACTTAATTGTGTTTTGAAACAGTCTGCTTTGGCAGCCACTTCTATATCTTATGGCAATGCTTTTCATGGACTGCATCTCTGAGTATCTTTCCTACCTTAGGAAAGCAGAGACAGTCCATGTGAGCTTCATAGCTGACTAATACTTGAACTACCGTCTTTCCAATTTTAGTGTTAAACTAGGCTATAAAGGTGAGCTGCCTAGATGCCCTAAGCACATCCGATCTTGCCCGATTTCGGAGGCTAAGCATGGTCGGTCGTGGTTAGTACTTGGATGGGAGACCACCAGGGAATACCAGGTGCTGTAGGCACCTGGAGTAGGAACTGGCAAACCACTCCAGTATTCCTGCCAAGAAAACTCCATGGTCATGTGGTCACGAAGAGTCAGTCACAACTGTAATGACACAACACACACACACACACACACACACACAGGTAGTTCATTAATAGCAGAGCTTCCTTAAAATGAAAAAAGGTGTCTGTTTATTGCAGCACTTGCTTGCCCTACTCTACATACTAAAAATAACTTGTGTTATGATCATAGGAGGGGGTAAATTTGGGCTTCATTTTCAAGTCTGAGAGCTCAGATACAGAGCTCTGAAGAAATTACATGGCTGGAGGGAAAACATAACTGTTTGCTCAGTTTCCCTTCAACTGTGCTTTGGCTCATAGGCTGAAATCCTGTGGCTTTGGTGAGTACCTTGCATTAGAACACACCCATTGGGGACTGGGAGATTGAGCTCCTTCATAAGTCCTGTTGATTCAAATGGGCCTGAGGTAGTTGCAGTTTATACACTAAGCAACAGGATTTTAGCCACTGTTTCACAGCTGTCGATGAACAACTAAAATCTTGCTGTTCTTTGTTTCTGGTTTCTGGCTAATGGTGTAGTTCCTTTCCAGGAGACTCCTCCTCACTCTCCTGTCTCCATAAATTTCCTCCCTGCAGAGCTGTCTCTTCCCTCCTGGCAATTGCTGCCATGAATCCAGATGCTCACCACTTATCTATTTCATTTATTTGCCCTATGAGCCAACTTGTTCATTTACAAGCAGTCGGGAGACATAAGGGCAGTGTAATTGGAATTAAGGATGTGAAAAACTGCCATTACGTTTAATTAGGAGTAAAGACATTAATCGATTAATTGGTACGATGAACTGATTAATAGCTCAGTGGCAGATTTAAAAAAATGCAGGTGTGGCTAATTTGGGCTGGCCATCTGGGTCCTTTGGATTAATATCTCCACAACCTGACCAGCCTTGAGCACTGCCTATTTCTGAATCATATAGTCACTTCTTTGACAAATGCAGTGGCTGACATCAAACATCATCCTCATTGTCATAAGAACATAAGAACATAAGAACATAAGAAGAGCTATGCTGGATCAGGCCAAAGGCCCATCTAGTCCCGCTTCCTGTATCTCACAGTGGCCCCACCAAATGCCTCTGGGAATGCATGAAACTAGATATCTGTCCCCTGATACCACTTCCCTGCATTTGGCCCTTGAAGTACCCTGGTTTTAAGCCTGGAGATTACACATCCCCATCATGGTTTGTAACCTGTGATGGGCTTTTCCTCCAGGAATCTGTTCAATCCCCTTTTGAAGGCATCCAGGCCAGATGCCTTCACCACATCCTGTGGCAGGGAGTTCCACAGACTATCATCATCATCATCATCATCATCATCATCATCATCATCATCAACAACAACAACAACAACAACAACAGAATTACCAATTCAGAATTACCAATTCAGGTGTTGACCCTAAAGACTTGAGCATTGAGATGCATTCTGAAGGTCTCGGACCTGAGGGTTCACGAAGTGGGATGCTGCCAACATAGTAACCCTCAGTTTTTCAGTTCATTCTCTTAGCTTCAAAACAAGCCATTTAGACATGCTCATAGTAGCCATCCATTTTTGAATGCGTGGCTAAAGTAGCACAATATTCCACATTCATAAACCAGACGTGATGGGGTTTTTTTTTGGAGGGGGTATTGAATTCCCTGACACTTTAAAAGAGATATTTAAGTAGACATACGCTGCCCACAAATTCCAAAAGAAACTTCCCTAATGTAGAATTACTCAGAGCTAGGGGATCTCAGAGGATGAGTGTGTGAAGTATAATACAGTTGTTGGAAGAGAACAGCTGAAATGTGGCTGTAGTTCTTATGCACCAAAATATTATAAAGCCCTCTTTTTCACTTAATGGAGTGGTGAAGCAAAAGTGTGAGTGAGTGCAACACACACAATGGAGAATTGTACACATCCTTTAGCCTCTCTGGTAAGCTAATGTTACCGTGCCCACTCTACAGAATGCATGCCAGAAAGCTACACTATCTTCCAGTTTCCAAACCCATTCTTCTTTGAGTTAGACAAGCTCGGACCAAAAGCCCTACATGCTGTGTGCATTTTTTCCCCAAAAGATGTCCCCTCACCTTTTGAAATAAAGAAAAGGGAGGACACAGAGTTAATTAAGATTCCCACTGGAAGCCAAGGTCAAAATCATCCTCCTTACTACATGAATGGCAGGCAGGGAAGTAGAACAGGGCCAAAATTCAACTCACTTGAAATGTGGTGATGGAGGAAAGAATTACAGACACACACACAAACCTAAAAAGGAAGCCACGGCTGTTAGTTTGCAAGGCTGGAGCAGAATGTACTGCAAAATACAGTACTACAAGGAAGGGGGTAGTAGGAAGAGAAAACAATCTAACATGAGATGCTGATCGTTTGCAAGATCAGAGCAGAACTGTTAAAGGTGGGACTATAGGCAGGTTATTAACTCAGTTACGTCTCGTCATAAGCAACTTGATGAGACATAATATCTTTGGATTGGGGCAGGGAGAGCTATATTGCAGAAAGCAACCTTTGAACAGATGATTAGGAATAAAGGAGGAAAGCTGGGCTTTGCTTAGCAATAACCATAACATGCCATCTGAATCCAGAATTTTGCTTTGATTGCAGTGCATGCAGGGAACAAATATTAAAGTACCTAGTACACAAACCCCTCTTGCTACCTATCAAAAATATGACATATTTCTCTCCCTTTTTGGGATTTATCACGTTCCAAATTTCATGCACATCCGGGCAAAGAAAAGGGAAGAAGTTACTATTATTTTGATTTATCAAGGCAGGTGAATGGAAAGGCTGTTGATTAGGATTTCACATTGGATCTGGATCCAGGGCACAAGGTGAATTGGCTAGGATCCAGGTCAACATAGATGAAACTGGGACCCATCCTAAAGTGCTCGATTGGCCTATGAACA
The DNA here is from genome assembly GCA_029282475.1 of Phrynocephalus forsythii. NCBI lineage: Eukaryota > Metazoa > Chordata > Lepidosauria > Squamata > Agamidae > Phrynocephalus > Phrynocephalus forsythii. The sequence goes on along the minus strand of JAPFRF010000003.1, from coordinate 105,762,724 downwards.
AAATTTGGGAACCTGTGCACAGTGCTAATTAAAACAGAATATAAATCTTTTATGCATAAGACGAATACTGTCAAAGATGGCAAAAGAAGCGGTTTACCTCTACTCCAGTTTCTGTTTGCTACTGTCTCTAGCCTTTAAGAAAAGCATGAGCAGGATGCGGGGCCAACAGCAACATTCTCTATTACAGTATTCTCCAACAGCTGGTATTCAGTGCCATTCTGAGGAGGAAAAGAACTTCTTATTCCCCCCCCCAAAAAAAAATGGAACAGGTGCTCCAGGGGATCTTAACACCAGTGGGCCTTATGTTATTCTTCCTTCTTTCTTCAGAACAAATAGGATTTTGTTGCCATATGAAAAAAATAAAATAAAAGCAAGCATGGGTAAGTAAACATGAGAGAATTATAGATAGAAGATGGGGTGGGTTTCCGTACAATAAAAATGAATGAGCCATTCTGGATCTATCATAAATTCTCATTTGGAAGGAATACAGCATCGCAGGCCAACAAGATGTCTACAACAAGTAGAACATTAGCATAAGATGCCTCTCCCAGTCTTGTTTCTCAGTGATTGGTATTTTCAGGCAAGTTGCTTCTGATGCTAGAGATGCCTTTCTTTCTGCTCTTATATCCTGTGTGTTGCTGACTGCAGGACTAAACATGGCTTAGACCAAAAGAAAGAAAGAAAGAAAGAAAGAAAGAAAGAAAACAACAACAACAACAACAACAACAACAACAACAACAACAGAAACTACTACTACCTAAGTGTCTGTTATAATTTAATGTCATCTTTCGTAGACAAGACCAGGTCATCTTAACTTGACCCTTTGGACAGCACTTGGATTGTAGGTTTGCATTTCCCTGCTTTACCTTCCTCTTCAATGAATCACTTGTTCCTCAGCTGACCAAAACCCCATATTTGGGCCCAGAAAGATAGTCTGTCTCCATGTGTTTGGGATGGAGGTCGTGACCCAAGTGATCTAGAACCTTAGGTAGCAGGTTGTTCAGATCACCAGCATGACAGATGGGCTGCAGGCTCAACTCACTGTGGCTGGTGCCCAGAAGTTCCCTAAACGTACATCTCCCCAGCATAGGTGCCCAGGAATTCTCCCACATCCTAGGAAAGTTTGATGGCCCACATGACAAGGTTCTCTACTTCTGGGCCTAGTGTTCACATGACTTAGGACAGAGGACTTCTGAGATGAGCAGGCCTGTATAGGATTCCAGATATTACTGCTGAGCAGAAATCTGAGCAGAAGTATCTTATCTGAAATACAGTAGGACCCTGGTATCTGCTGGGGATTGGTTCCAGGCCTCCCCATGGATAATGAAAACCGTGGATAAGAGAGAACACCAAAAAGCCCCAAAACTTCTGCTTTGTGACAGTAGCTGGCTTTACAGCTGCTGTTTGTGACAGTAGCTTGTTTTATGGATGCTGTTTTATGATAGTAGCTGGCTTTACAGTTGCTGTTTGTGACAGTGGCTTGTTTTGCGGCTGCTGAATTATTTATTTTTCCCCTGCCAACCGTGGATAACTGAATCAGTGGATAATGAACCAGTGGAAACGGGGGTCCTACTGTATCTGAAATCTGATCTGCTGGTGGCTAACTGGGATATTGTTCACCAAGCCCACTCTTGGCTGACTTTGGGAGATTTACAAAACAGATGAAAATGGCATATATAGACTTCAAGAAGACTGGGACTGCCAGTTGCCATGTTCAACAGCTCAGACTGGAACCAGGATAGTCTCTCTCTCTCTCTCTCTCTCTCTCTCTCTCTCTCTCTCTCTCTCTCTCTCTCTCTCTCTCTCTCTCTCTCTCTCTGTTAGACCTTCAGGTCAAGCCTGCAAGAGAACAGGACAGTAGCCACAAATGACCTCACCTTCCATGAATTTGACTAGTTCCTTGTTTTTAAAAAAATACCTAAGTTAGTCATGACCACTACTTTTTCTGGTAGTAATGTCTATAGTTTAACAATATGATGTGCATTAACTATATAATTTGATAGTCCAAGGCCACTGCATCAAACCCCCTGGAGCTACAAGAAACCCACAACTAGAGCTTTCTTGAGAGGTGCTATCCTGTCCTAGTTTTTAAACAAGATCCATCATCTTCCATGTCAAGCCACTCTTATCCTCAGGAATTTTGTCCTAGTCACATTCTCCTTCCATGCTGTTTGAATGTGTTGGTTCTAGTTCTACCTTCTGCATTGCAGAGAAGTAGCTTGCCCCACCCTTCTTGCTCCACATAAAATAACTTCTTTTCATCTCTTCTGATTTTCCTACTTTTGAGCTTCATTGAAAGCACTTTCCCCTGCACTGGGTTTTAATATTACAACACAGAGAGAAAATGTCTCCCCATCCGTTTTCATTTCACCATGCATAATTTTCTGCACCCCCGTCTTTCTATGAATCATTACTCACATTTTTCTCTAAGCTAAAAAGTCCAAACTTTGCCGTTTTTCTTATAGTAAGAGGGAGGGGGGAGTGGCATTGTACTGTTAAAGCATACTGCACAGTCTTGTAGAACTAGCATTTCCAATTAGGTTAATCACCAGGGAGCAATTGAAAAACGAATGGAGATTTTCCTCATTTCCATAATTTAGATTACTTGTATCTAGATGAAGGAGAACCTCCTACATTACAAGAACACACACAAAAACAAACCTAATTACCGTTTGCTGCTAATTGAAAAGTGGGGGAGGAGGACGGGTGGATAAAGGATGAACCCTTTGAAAAGAAAAGAAAAACTTTTAGAAAGTGCTAAATGGAAGTTTGTTAATGAGAAGAATAATTGAGAAAAGATTAAAGTTGTGATGTATGGCATATGAGGCTGGAGCCCATAAAACCTCACTACTTGGCCTCAGTTTTGTAGACAACTCATAAAACCAATTTATTATCAAGAACAAGATGTATCTATGTTATTGATTCTGGTACTTAACTTATTAAATAAGAGGAGCTGTCAAGAGATGAAAAGGAAGCAATCCTTTCCATGGGCAAGAGAATTGGTTCTTACGGTTATATTTCTTACTGTTAACCAGGAGGGGAAATATATTTTCCAATCAATAGGTCTGCAGGCAATCAGGTCCAGCAATTAGTTTTTGGTTGTACTTTGCACAGGAAGTTTCTATAAGCCAAAAAGCTTTTACTGCTTCTGAGATCATTACATCATCAGATTTCCCCCACCCCCTTTCCTTCCTTAGAAATGGATATGACAAAATCCCGAGTTAAATTCTACAGGTACATAATCCACAGAAAAGTGTCTGGGAGGGAAATAACCATTCAATCTGAAATTAATTTATTCTAGCCAATGAATCTTACTTTGCCCAAGTAAAAAAAAATCTCATGAGTCCCATCATTGTTTCAATGACCTCACTCTTCTCACTGGATTCTCTTCTTGCTTGTACACTGCTCTCTCTCTCCCTCTTTCTGTCCTCTACATCTTTTAATTTATGTATTTATTTATTTTTTTACTGGAGTAAGTCTGTTCAATTTAAGTAATGAGACACAGAAAAGAGCCTTGTTTGCTGCTTGTTTGAAGCTCTTCTGAAACCATGTAGGGATTAAAAGAAACTGCCTTAACAAGCTGTAACAAGGCTTTCCTCTTTTGGTTTCCTCATCTCATTAATGTTTCTTAAAATTCATGCTGATGTAGAAAATTTCTGTTCAGCTGTTAAAAAACAACAGGAGTCTTGTCCGTGGAGAGCTTAAAACCTGTAAAAGTAAAACAAAAACAAAAACAAAGAATCTTGCCCCTTGAGATCATGTTTTCTAAAACGTGAGTGCATTGGGACTGTGGTTTTTCTGCTTTGTGCTCTGGCAAGGAGTGAGGGAGAGGTATCTGAAACAGGAAAGCACCACTATGGTTCAATTTTTATTTTATGTATGTATGTATGTATGTATGTATGTATGTATGTATGTATGTATGTATGTATGTATGTATGTATGTATGTATGTATGTATGTATGTATACCTCACCCATCTGGCCACATGGCCACTCAGGGCAGCTTACAACAGAAAACAGTACAATGACTAAATGCAGCATAAATCCATAACATAATACTGTACAAGTGCTTCACTACATAACAAACCATGAACATTAAAAATCAAACTAAAAATTTAAAATATATTATCACTGCTGCTAGTGTTGCAACAAGCATCAACAGATGAAGCAATCAGATACCTGAAACAATATGAATGCATTGGGGTTTTTTAAATGTGAAAGCTTCCCTGGAAAAGGAGAAAGATGCAAATTTGAGAGAGGGTGTACTCTGGGCTGATTTGCATTCCGCTTTGTATCATGTGGTCAATAGGCAGGAACATGGGGCCCACCCCAAACCCATAGTATTTCCCATATTTTTATCAATATGGTTGCAGGTTTACAGTGACGTGGAAGAAAAAAGTGACAGTTACAACCCTGCCCAAACAAAACGCAAAAAAGAGGAAACAGAGGAGATGGTGAGTGGTGATGGTAGTGACAGCAGTGGCAAATACAACAGCTCTTTCTTCAGCCAAGACTTACTCTCATGCCAGCTGGTGAACACGGTCATCTGCTACTGCTGAACACGGTCCCATTCCATTGATGGCTGTGCGAGAACTCTCCAATGGATAGGACTAAATAGCGCATCACCAAAACAGCTGAGAATTGCATTGGAAGGATATAAACTAGTATTAAACTGCTACAACTGTGTACTTGTTTATTACAGCCTTTGGGACTGAGGCAAACGTTTTAAGGTTTCATTATTTAAAATTCGTGTTTTGCACTGTATAATTTTAAATTATTTTAAAAGATCTTAGTTTTAAATTATTCTGCATGGCTCTATCTATAACCCATCTTGAGAATATGTGACCTAGGTGGGCTATAAATGTTTAAAATAAATGAATTTAAAATAATTAGCAGACATGGGCATGACTTGGCGAAATTCTCGTTTCCGTTTCTCGTTTCCGTTACGTAACGGAAACGGTAACGACAATTACTCCGCCAGAACTCGAACCCGAACCGACTAAAGAAAAATTGGGTCTGATTTGTCATTGTCTTTCCTGGCATCGCAGCGATCGCGCGATGCCAAGCGGCACAGGAAAAAAGTTTTAAAAATTGAAAAAAGCCCGATTCCTGGCCAAAAATGAGGCGAAAATATGCCTGCCTGAGGGCACCTACCAGAGGGGTGGTTTCTGGGGGGGGCGGTCCCCGGCCTCCCCCCCTCCTCTCCTGGGCTGCGCAAAGTGCGCATCCTCGTCGAGTCGCAACTCGCCAAGCGGCGTGGCAGAGAAAAAAAGTTTTAAAAATTAAAAAAAACCCGATTCCCGGCCAAAAAAGCAGGCAAAATATGCCTGCCTCAGTGAGGGTGAGGGCACCTACCAGAGGGGTGGTTTCTGGGGGGGGGTCCCCAGCCTCCCCCCTCTCCTCTCCTGGGCTGCGCTTCCTCGTCGTCTCGCCAACTCGCCATGCCATGCGGTGCGGGCGGGGGATCCAAAATGGGGCGACCGCAATATTTATTTTGAAATCGCGTGGTCCAAAAACACACCAAAGCACCACAGAAACATGCAAAAATAGCTATTTTAAAACTGCCTGAATTTTTACAGCAGCAGCAGTGGGTTTTTCTTGCAACAAAATGTCTCCATTTATTTTATTTTATTTTATTTTTATTTTTATTTTTTTACACCTGCGCAATGATGGGCTGGCCATGAGAGTGGACCATGCAAATTTTTGGAGCCATTCCACCAATTGCATGGCCACTTGGCCAGGTTTTGACCGAGACTTCTGGGATGTGCCAGTTGGGCATAAAAAGCCCACTAACCCTAGCCCGAACCCTACACTGTCCTTCTTAGTGGGTCAGAGAGGCACCCAGAGGTGCACCCCAGTAACTCATCCTAGCCTTACCAGTAACCCTAAGCCTAGCCCTTGCGCTAACCCCTAACCCCAAGCCAGATCTGTGTACTCGCATTGCACTACAGCAAGTACACTTCCCTTCTTAGTGAGTCACAGCAGGCGCCCGTAGGGGTCCTCTGTCACTTCGTTCCCCAGCCCAAGTGCAGGCAGTGAGTCACAGAGATACCCGAAAGAGAGGTGCCTCTGCCTGCTGCAACTGCAACTTAATGGTATGCATATCCAATTGGCTATGCATGCCATTTTGTAGTGGGTGAGGAGAGGAGGCACCCACGAGGTGCCTCCAGGAGCCCGCTTTCCCTTCATGGCAGGCCAGAGGAGTCACCCACCCCAGAGAGGTGCCTCCAGGAGCCCGCCCCCCAAACCAGTACTAACGACAGACGAAAAACCGACAAACAAAATGACAAATTTTTGAAAAATTTCACGAAAAACGGAAATGAGCCGAAACGGGCCTGCTCCGACACACGACAACTCGAAACGTAATTTTTCCTGGTCGTGCCCATCTCTAATAATTAGTGTAAATATGTGTGAGAAGGAAGGTGCGCCATCCTCTCCAAGAAAGGCACCGGGGCGGATAAACACAGAAGTTCTGAGTGAACCTGAGGAAAAGGGGGCTAAGAGATGTCAGAGGCAGAGGAGTCAAGCAGGAGAGTAGTGCTAAGAAGAGGAAGAAGCCAAGAATAATAAGGAGGAAGGAGTCAATAATAATAACCAGGTGACAGTGTTAGGAGGCTGGGCCAGTAGGGAGGGAGAAATGGAGAAGGAGGAGTTAGTGGAGATCTTAAAGGAAGACTCATGGGTGGGAGAATGGGTCACCTTTATGCTCCCACGAGAAGTGACGGAACAGGAGTGGCAGGAGAAAAAGACAAGGCAGACACCATTTTGGGGGCAGATGGTGGAGAGGGAGTGGAGGAGACAGGTGTGCGAATACTTTGAGCATAAAGCCTGCTGTTGCAAGCAACGGAAGGCCCTGAAAGAGAGGTGGCAGAGTTCCCGTGGAGTTGAGAAGGGGATGAGCCTCTCCCAGCACCCAATGTAGAAGACTGCAGAGATGAGGCAATGGCGTAAGTGAGATCCCATCCTTGTTAAGAAGAGGGCTAACCGGATTTGTAATGGACCCGGGCCATTCTGCTAAGAGAGACTTACCTGTTTGGCATTGGACAGTTGAGCCCGGTTTAACACCCAGGCAGGTTGCTGAATTCTGGTCGGAGGTGGAAACGTTAATCCTGAGAAGGATAAGCGCTCTAGTGAGGACCAGGAGGTGGCTTTTGTTGTTAATAAAAGTTCTGAGCATTCAAATGGCCTTGTGTCTTCTTTGCCTGCATCAAAAGCACCCCAAGGGGATGGGGACGGTGGGGGCGAGCCTCACAATGGTGCCCAACGTGGGGCCTGTCCCCCCCCCTTTGACATGGCAGAGAAGTGAATAAGGTATGTGACCTAGGGTGGGCTATAAATAAATGAATTTAAAATACTTAGTGTATATATGCTCTTAGAACCACCCAATGTTCTTTGAGATACATAGTTCTGTGACAAAATCCTGGATAGCTCAGTGGTTTAGGCATCTGGCTGCAGAGACAAAGGTTGGAAGTTCGATTCTCCTCTGTGTCTTGTTGACAAAGAGCTGGATGATGATCCACAAGGCCCATCCAGCTCTGCACTTCTAACATGATGGTGATAATGATGATGATGGTTGAGAAATTTCTGTGTTGAAAATTCCTGGCTATTGTAATAAAAGGGGTGTGATGAGATCATTAGGGGTTTGTATAAGAACAAAGTGGTAAAAGGTAAAGGTAAAGGTTCCCCCCCGCGGGCAGTGCTCATCTCCATTTTCAAGCCAAAGAACCAGTGTTGTGCAAGTCTGTGGCCATGTGGCCGGCATGGCTGCGCATAACACTGTTTACTTGCATTTACATGCTTTCGAACTGCTAGGTTGGCAGGAGCTGGGGTTAACAGTGGGAGCTCACTCCGTTGCATGGCACCCGGGATTCAAACACCTGAGCTGTAAAATTTGCAGCCGACTGTTTCAGAGCTTTAGTCTGCTGAGCCACAACACCCAGAGAACAAAGGAGATCTGGGTTCAAATCTTACCTCAGCCTTTACATTCATTCATTCATTGATCATGAGACAGGCAGCTTTTCTCACTCCAGGCCACTTCACAGCGTTATTGTGAAGACAGTTGTGTAAAGAGGACAAAATAACACCCTTTAAAGCTTCTTGAAGGAGCAATGAAATATAAATAAAATTATTATTGAGTCATCTTTTATTTTCATGTTGACTTTACTTACTTATCAGAGGAGCTTTATATCTCTGTTGCTGTTAGGTCATGCATAAGATGAATTCTGGCTTGTGATTGATGAAATTGAAGGCTAATGGATTAGTTATGCAAATCATTTTGCATCTTAATCCTCTGGAAAAAATTAATTACACTATCTCTGTTGAATAATTGTACATTTAATCACAGCATTGACCTTGTCTAAAGATAGCCTGGGGTTCATAAACTTAAATATTGGTTTCATTCACCTTCTTCACTTGACTCCTCCTGATTTTACCCAATACTGGACCTTATATTTGAAACAAATGAATAAATATCAAGTAATGAAAAAACTCAGAAGATACACAAAGCCAGTATATTTTTGGCCTATAGTGAGGAATGAAAAAATATAGGTCAGTCAAGATGAAATGAATGGGGGAATAAGTGCATGGAAGAAAAGTGTATACAGTATTTGCTAAAGAACCATGGACAATTTTTTGACTGCGCTGTAACACCGCCATTTGATACTTTTACTTTCAAGGTCAAAATAGCTATGATGAGGCCCAACCCCTAATGAATGAAAATAATATACTGTATTTGGATTTGTTACCAAACGTGGTTCTTACTTGGAAGCTTCAGCCAGGCCCACAGTCCTAGAAACCATCCAAATATACACATTTTCATCCGTAAATTTGTATGCTTCCACCTGTAGATATTCTGTACAATGAATGTTATGTGAAGTTGTCTGATAAAGCATGTTTAGCAAAGAAATAGCTCCCTACAATTTATGCTAGAATGATCTTTAGTTTCTTGAAATCATTTATATATTCAGAGGAGGAAATCATGTCTTTTGTTAATTGCAAATGAAATTGGTAGCATGCAGTCAACTGCCTTGTTCACCTTTATTGCATGCCTAAATGTGATTTTGTGAAGCCTTTTGACTCTTATATTCAACTGTTTCAGGGTGGATCCAGATTGTATGTAAAACTTAATACTAATAGTGTTTAAATTTGTCATGAGCAACCTGTCCTTTTCTCTTTAACAGTCCAAGAGCAACTAAAACTGGAGCCAGTATCCTAGGCAATATACCACTGAACAGCAGTTGATAGGAGAACCAATGCAACATAGTGAATGAAGTATTGGACAGGAACTCAAAAGTCATGAGTTCAAATCCGTGATTGCCCATGAAATTTCTTGGGGAGCCCAAACCCAGTCCCAATCACTCAGCCTGATTTACCTCACAGTGTTGTAAAGATATTGTAAGAAGAAAGAGAGCTAGAGAGCTGGCTTGAGTTCATTGAAGGAAAAGTGGGATATAAATAGAGTAAATATGTAAATTTACAACATTAATAACATAACATTTATTTTTTATTTTTTTATTTTTTTGCTGGCTGCTTCATTCTTTCTTTTAATTTTTTAATTGATTTTTTGAAATTTTAAGACATACAAACAAATAACAATACAAGTGCATCCCCACCCCCCGGGACCATCCTGTTCTTCCATGAGTTCTTCTTTGTTACTCCATCATCTGTTGTTCTAGTATTCTTCTCAAAGTCCTCTTCTCCAGAACTGTCTTGAAGTATTCGTCGGCTCTTTCCCCTTCCCTTCTACTAATACAAAGTCTATAAATTTTCCCCAAATGTCGTAAAAAATGTCTTTTTTCATTTCTCCTCATTTAACTTTTAAACTACAAGACAATTGATCATTTATGGCTATATCCCAAAGCTCGTCGTACCAATCTTCCATCTTGAGATCTAATTTAGATTTCCAATTTCTTGCTATAATTAATCTAGCAGCTGTCATAAGATTTGCTATTAGTTCCTTTGTTGTAGCATCATATAATCTCTACTAGTTAACAATGATAACAGTGCTGTCTCTGGATTACAATCAATATCTACTCTAATCATGTCACTTAGCTCTAAGAAAACCCTTTTCCAGAACTTTTGAACTATTTCACATTCCCACCAGAGATGCATATATGTACCTATCTTTTTTTCACATTTCCAGCACATCTTAGAGTATTCTGCATTCATTCTATTCAACTTAATTGGTGTCAAGTACCATCTAGAAACCAGTTTAAAATAATTTTCTTTTATACTAACCGATAATGATCTCAAGATTCTCATATTCCAGATTTTCGCCCAGTCTTCTTTTTTTTATCTCTACATTAAGATCTTGTTTCCAGACCTCTCTCAGAGAATCTAACTCCTTCACTTCCAATGAGTCCCCTATTATTTTGTATATTTTACGTACTATTCCTTTCTCTATATTATCCTGGTCAGATTCAAGCAATAATAAAAACTGTTCGAACTTTGTGCATTCTCTAAGTTGACTGTTTCTTCTAACCCAATTCTTTGTCCATTTTTCTAACTGGATATAGTTTATCCATATTAAATCACTAGATTGCAGAATATTTTTTATGTCGTGGGTTGTTCTAATTTTGGCCATCCAGTCTTATAATCTAGCTATTTTCTTAGCTTTAAATAACCCTAATTAATGCTTCAAATTTGTAGGGAAATTTTCCAAATCTGTTACTAAACATAGTGGGGAGCCCTTGCGTGACAAAAATTTTCTATATGTTCTCCATGTAGTCATTAAACCATTCAAGAGGGGATTCTCAATCTTTTCCTTGTTTTTAAAATCATTAAACAAAAAGAACATTGATAACATTAAGGTGCAGGGGTTCTTTTCTGCTCACGTTCTGCTTGCAGCGTCCCAAGAGGCATCAACAACATTATCAAAGGTCCAATCATATAGGGGTCTTCTTGCATTTGCAGAAATATCAACAATGGGGATGGGGAGAAGGTTAAAGTTATAACAGAATGAAGAACACTGGAGTAGGAAGTGAGTATGCTTGGTTGGCATAGAATATTAGCCACTGGGGTGGAGTGGGCTGGGGGAAGGATTACATATTTGCAGAGGATGAATATCCGTGGAGATTTGCTAGGGTACCTAAAAATACAGCATGATTACTCAAGGACCTTGTTTCGATATTTGAATCCCTGCTTGGCTATGGAAACCCATGGGGTTGGATAGGGAGCGCTCCTTAAATATCTCACTTACTTTGAGAGTCTTATTAGGGTCACTTTTAGGGCGTTTATACATGACCCCTAAAGTCCGCCGCAAATGGCTGCAAGCTCTGGAGCTTAAAAATGTTTCCCCACCAGCTCCGGAGTTTGCAGAAAATTAAGTGCGACCCCGCCCACCTAAGCGCGACCCAGCACATTTTTCATGTACCTGCTCTCCCGTGGTGACAATCCCTGATGCGGTTTTAAGGGAGTGAGTGTCGGCTCTCCTCGCGTCTGTTTGTTGTTGTTTTTGCCTGTCGCCCCTTTAAGAGAAGGAACCAGGAAGCTGGGCGGAATCAGGAAGAGAAGGAATCAGGAAGCCGGGTGAGATGCATTTTTTCCTCTCTTTTTTTCTTCCACCCCTCACGCAGACAGGAGCAAGGAAGTGCTGAGGGGTGGGAACACAGCAAGAGCAATGAACCCCTAAGATCTCTGGTCCGAATTTAAGTGGCCAGCGGATCTTAGGGGTTGTGTGAAAAGGCCCTTAGTTGGTTCCAACTTGATAGCCGATAAGACAACAAAAAAACAAGTGATAACTGATTCTAAAACATTCTGTCTGTGTGATTACCCTGTGTAAGTACTGCAGGGGAAGCTACCCTAATTGGCAAAATGAAAATAAAAACCCAAGGCATAGTGGTATAAATAGCTTCCAGTAAACTAAGAGGAAATTAATTATGCTTTCTATAAAGAACCATCAACAAGCAAGAGCAGGACATCAGTTGGTTGTGGATGTTTTTAGCTCTAAATATTGTCCTTTGTGATTGATATAAGCTGTCTTGAGGCTTTTTTTTTAAAGAGAAAAGTGAGGTAAAAATAAATAAAATAAAAATATTTATTTTATTTAAATAAAAATAAAAATAACTAAAGGGAGGATGGTCCATGTGTCAGGATTACTGCCTGACAAAAGAGCCAGAGAGCCTCTTTGTTTTATCATTAATTACCTGAAATCACCCCTCTGGTGCTTTTGACATGGTTCCCAGTGATTATTATGGCATCTGGTGGGACCTTGACATTTGATTTATCCATGTATTGCTAATTTAAAAAAATTAAAACAAAATCAAAACCTTAAAGAATTATTTTAGAGTGTTTTTCCCCTTAGAAAAGGACCCAAGGCAGCGTACAGTAATGAGGGATAACATACAGTCCAATATACAGTCCAGTACGATTAAGACATGTTCAGGTATTGACAACAGGGAATTGAGGGACATCTTACAGCATTAATAGACAACATTACATTAAAGCTACAAGAAAACACACACAGTTAAAAAGAGCGTAAAATTCCATGTAAAAGTTGCATATTGTCAATGTAAACACGTAAGGTTATAAGTACCGTAGTTATAAACGTGATCCTATAGATTCATATAAAAGACACACAATAGGTAGTCCATCATTCAGGGAAAGCTTGCCTGAAGAGAAAGGTCTTTGCCTGTTTCCAGAAAGACATCAGAGATGGGGCAGTCCTGGCCTCTAGTGGAAGGAAGTTCCAAAGTCTGGGCACAGCAGCTGAGAAGACCCTTTCATGTGTTCCCACAAGACATACCTGAATTAAAGGTGGTGGGATGGACAGAAGGGCCTCTCCTGATGACCTTAACACCTGAGTCGGTTCATACTGTGAGATTAGATATTTGAGGTAGCTAGGACCCAGGCCAAGGTCAAGGTCAGCACCTTGAATTGTGCCCAGTAGCTGATTGGCAGCCAGTGGAGCTACTTTAATTGGGGTGTAATGTGATCTATGTACCCCGTCCCAGGCAGCAGTCTGGCTGCTGCATGTTGGACCCATTGAAGTTTCCAAAATGCAGCAGGTATCTTTCTATATTTCTAATGTGTCTTTGAAGAGCCACATCTTTACAGCTTTTTAAAAGGCTGCTAGAGATGGAAGTCAATGATGGCAGTAGCAGGACATTATTTCTCTCTCACAACCGATGTGGTCCTAAAACAGGAAGGAAATGAGTCCATTTCAGCATAGATGCCAAAACTGATTTAAACCACCAGAAATCAATTGATCTCCATTCAGTGCCTATGAGCACGGTCACCGGTTTAAATGCCACACGAAGTGAATGTGATTTTTTTCACCCCCAAACCCTCTCAGTATAAATTATATGCACATTCCCAATGTGACCCCAGCCTCCGTGGGTTGGATAATCTGCCGACAAAGCCAGGGGTCAGGTATTTGTCTTCCTTCTGCACATCCTGGGAGGAAAGCCATCCTGTGTAATGTTGGTGAAGCTGCAAAGTCCTAACACGCCCTCAGAATAAACCCCTTCAGAGTACTTCTTACCTTTCATAAGAACATAAGAACATAAGAAGAGCCATGCTGGATCAGGCCAAAGGCCCATCTAGTCCAGCTTCCTGTATCTCACAGTGGCCCCATCAAATGCCTCTGGGAGCACATGAGACTAGATATCTGTCTCCTGATACCACTTCCCTGCATTTGGCCCTTGAAGTACCCCGGTTTTAAGCCTGGAGATTACACATCCCCATCATGGTTTGTAACTTTTGATGGACTTTTCCTCCCAGAATCTGCCCAATCCCCTTTTGAAGGCATCCAGGCTAGATGCCATCACCACATCTTGTGGCAGGGAGTTCCACAGACTAACAACGCGCTGGGTGAAAAAATATTTTCTTTGGTCTGTTCTCACTCTCCCAACCTTCAGTTTGAGTGGATGTCCCCTAGTTCTGGTATTTTGTGAGAGGGAGAAATCAAGAGTAGAGATGGGCACGACTAGGGAAAATGACGTTTTTGAGTTGTCGTGTGTCGGAGGCGGCCTGTGTCGGCTAGTTTCCATTTTTCGCGAAACTTCGCAAAAATTTGTCGTTTTGTTTTTCGTTTTTTCATCTGTCAAACTGGTTTGGGGGGTAGCGGGCTCCTGGAGGCACCTCTTTTTTGGGGGGTGAGTGCCTCCTATCCTCACCCGCTAGGGAAAGCAGGCTCCTGGAGACCCCTCATACATGGGGGTCTCCTCTCCTCACCTGCTGCAAAAGGGCATGCATGCATAGCCATATGGCTATGATTGCATACCCAGTTGCACGGAGAGACACAGCAGACTGGCAGAGGCACCCCTCTTTTTGGGGTGCCTTCCCTGCCTCAGTCAGGCCTCGGGGGCATGGTTTGCATGATGTCACACATGCTGCCGGCTGAGCCAAGCCTGCAGGAGTCACCCAAAGCCACAAGTGGCGGACTGGCAGACTCTCTGCACCCACTGTGTCTCACTAAGAAGGGAATTGTACTTGCTATAGTGCAATGCAAGTACAGATCTGGCTTAGGGTTAGGGTTAGCGCAAGGGCTAGGGTTAGGCTAGTTACGGGTGAGGTTAGGGTGAGTATTGGGGTGCACCTCTGGGGGCCTCTCTGACCTACTTAGAAGGACAGTGTACTGGCGTATGGGTTAGGGTTCGGGTTCGGGTTCGGGCTACGGTTAGTGGGCTTTTTATGCCCGGTTGGCACATCCCAGAAGTCTCTGTGGTCAACCTGGCCAAGTAGCCATGCGATTGGTGGAATGGCTCCAAAAATTTGCATGGTCACTCCCATGGCCAGCCCATCATTGTGCAGGTGTAAAAAAATAAAAATAAAATAAAATAAAATAAAATAAAATAAAATCAATGGAGAGAGGAAAGAGAAGACATTTTGTTGCAAGAAAAACCCACTGCTACTGTAAAAATTATGGCAGTTTTAAAATAGCAATTTTCGCATGTTTCTGTGTGGTGCTTGTGTGTTTTTGGACCACGATTTCAAAAAAAAATTGCGGTCGCCGCCCCATTTTGGATCCCCCGCCCGCACCGCATGGCATTGGCGACTCGAGTCCGGCTGCCCAGGACAGGAGAGGGGGGGAGGCCGGGACCCCCCCAGAAACCACCCCTCTGGTAGGTGCACTCTGCACTGCAGGCATATTTTCGCCTGCTTTTTGGCCCGGGAGTGGGGGAGTTTAAAAGCTTCCGCTTGAATTGCGGGGTGCAGAGGTTAGGATTTCCCCACCACCAGAGCAGCCCAGGACAGGAGAGGGGGTCAACCACCCATCTGGTAGGTGCCCTGAGCCCTCACTCAGGCAGGCATATTTCCGCCTGCTTTTGGCCGGGAATCAGGTTTTTTTAACTTTTAAAAACTTTTTTCTGTGCCGCTTGGAATCGCCGCGATGCCATGACATCACGACAAATCAGACCCAATTATTCTTTAGTCGGTTCGAGTTTGAGTTCTGGCGGAGTAATTCCCGTTACCGTTTCCGTTGCGTAACGGAAACGAGTAACGGAAACGGAAACGGGAATTCCGCCAAGTCATGCCCATCTCTAATCAAGAGTCACTGGAGATTGGAAATGACTTGATGAACATAATTGCTCCTCATTATTATTCCAAAAGAGGACAGGAATCTTAAAACCAGCCCAGTCCCTGTTCAATGGGCACAGAATGCTAGCTCACTTTTGAGAAGAGGAGAGGGGAAAGAACCAGGAGGCAGACTCCAAAGTTATCCACCAAAGCTAAAAGATCAGAGATCCAGGACACATAGGAAACACACTTTTCACACAAGCCATAGTTGGCTAGTTTAATTCACTGCCACAAGGTAGAGCAACAGCTGGCAACCTGAGCAGCTTTTAAAAGGGACAGCATCTTGTGGCTGAAACAGACTAAGGGTATTTGTACACGACCCCTAAACTCCGCAGCAAATGGCTGCCAGCTCCGGAGCTTACAATTGTTTCCCCACCAGCTCCGGAGTTTGCAGGAAATTAAGTGCGACCACGCCCACCTAAGCGTGTCCCAGAGCACTTTTCTTGTACCTGCTCTAGGAGGGTGAAAATCCCCAGGTCCGGATTTAATCTGGGAGTCTCCTGGCTCTCCTGGCTTTTTTCCTTTTTTTTTTTTTTTTTGCAAAAAAAAAAAAAAAAAACAGAAGAGAAGGAATCAGGGGCTCCGGGCAGCTTCAGAGGTGAGCCTGCATTTTTCCTCTCTTTTTTCTCCCTCCCCTCACGCAGACAGGAGCAAGGAAGTGTGGAGGGGTGGGGACGCAGGAAGAGCAACGAACCCCCAAGATCCCTGGTCCGAATTTAAGTGGCCAGCGGATCTTAGGGGTCGTGTGAAAAGGCCCTAACACACCTACCTTCACAGGTAAACAGATGACTTGTTAGCTGGCTCCCCACAAGAAACTGGTACTGAATGAATGGATGGATCTTTATTTACGGTTGTTAACCAAATCAAAGAAACTGGTACTGGTACTGGTGGGCTACTGTGTGAACAGAAAGTGGAAGTAGATAAGTCTTTGTCCATTTTCCAAAGGCTGTTGCGGCTCCCACTCCCATTTGAAAACAGAAATGTTACAAGGGTATTTTAGGGAAACTTTGCAAATTTAGATATTTCTAGATCCTCTAGATGGCAGGCATGCACCATTTTTTAAAGGGAGAGGCACACAACTCCCATGAAATCCAAAGCTAAATTAGGTCACGTGTGTTTGATTTTTTTCTCTTTATGCCAATTGCAGTGGAAAGAGCCAGAGAATATTGACTGACCCAATCACCTCACCCCCCCCTCCAGGTTTAATTGTTTCATCTGTCTCTGCATTTTTAACACCCACTCAGACATGATGCCAACTCTGATTATTATTATTTTTAAATGCTGGTTTTCACTGCGATTTTGCCATTGCCATTTTCCCCCTTCAAAACTACAGCGTAGATTTCTTTAAATCACATTTGAAAAGGCTTCTTAAACAAATTTAGCACACACCATAATTTAGGACTTCCTGCAGCTGTCCCGAAAAAAGCATGGCCTGTTCTTGTGACCTGTTTGTATGTTTTGGGTGCATGTTTTCTTGGATGTATGTTTATTTTTTTCTGTTTTGTTTGCTTCTCTAGTAGTATATATTGTAAACTTTATGGTATTCAGAACGGGCTTGGTTGAATTACTGTTTGATGCTTTAACAATCATGCAGGCACACACATGTACACAATCCTTTGGTGTTGATCATAACATTCTTCCTAGGAGTGTGTTTATGAGCTTTATCATGGGTGGTCAGAGCACTGGCTGAAGTCTTTTGTCTTGCATTTTTAAGTTATACTGTCTAGTATATAATTACTGCTTTATTTTTGAGGCCCGTGTTATTGTAATTTAATGTTGCTTAGTATTGTTTTTAACTTGTCATAAATGATGAAGAAAGATGGGTGGTATATTAAATGGATGGATGGATGGATGGATGGATGGATGGATGGATGGATTTGGTTTGATCTGGCAAAAATGTTTGCCTCCCAGTGTCGTGGGTGCCCCATTGCTAGAGGTTTTCAAGAAAAGACTGGGCAGCCATAGGTCTGGGATGCTATGTGGTCCCCTGCCTGGGGCAGGGGGTTGGACTCAAAGACCTTCAAGGTCTCTTCCAACCCTACAATGAGTCTATGATTCTATGATGTTACTGTTGACTGTGGTACAGCTGATTGTGGTTTGGAATGTAAACCCACAGTCTTCAAGGACTTTGAATAGACTGAGGGTTGGAGTGCCTAGATGTAGGACCAGCATGGGGGGTTGCTGGCAGGTGACAACACACTATGTCAATGTGGAGAGATAGGGACCCTGGCCCATCTCTTGATATGCCAGTTGTTACCAGAAACATACTGATATAACAATCTGGTTTGGATCAATGACAGAGCCAAGATGAAGGCTTCTTTTTGGCAGTTCAAACTTTGATTTGGAGATGAAAAAAGAAGATCTATAAATAAATAAAAATAATTCAAGAAGGGAGGCAATTCATTGAGTGGTTGGCAATAGAGGAGCTGCTGATTTGATGTTATTGTGTGTGGAGGTTATAGGCATCTATCTTCTCCACACTCTCCATCGACTGCAAGCACTGTGTTTATTTGTAAGGCAATGCAGGAAATTCATATAGTCTGTTTCACTGTCATGTATACACACATATTAGCTCACAATTATAACACAAGGAGCAACCCCTGTGACATCTCTGATGTCCTCCCCATGACATCATATAAGTCTGTGTCCCAGGCACAGAATAAGGAGCTGTTGACCTTGCAAGTGTAAAATTCCACATTTACCACTGCACCACTGGATCTTTGTATCTCTTCAAACCATTCTCTCCCAAATTGATTGGCAAATATCCACCATTCATCCTGTACTGAGCCATGTTCCAGGCATAATGTGGTCATTGCAAAAAAATATATGCTCTTTTAACAGTCATGTAAATAACTATACAATGTACAAAAACCATTAATATATATGTCATGTGCTGCAGATATGGAAAAATAGCATTGCATGGATAGAAAAAAAATTCAACCAAAAATCAAAGCAACCTTGAAAATTAAAAGCCATTTAAAAGAGAAAATCAATGGGGAGCACAGACAGAGTACCCTTTAGAGGATTATTTTGTATCCACACTTGTTTTTGTGCTCTTTTACTGACTCTGTAACTGGTTTCTCCTCTTACTACATTGCTGTAGAGTTGGTATTGATTGTCAAAGGTTGGCATTGATTTAAAATCAGCAGGGAGCAGCCTCAGCTGCCCTTGGACATTAGTCTGGTGCTGTCTGTAGTTTGGCTTCCTGTTTCTTACTTCCCTTTCTTGTGGAAGTTTCCACAGAGAATCTAAAATGATGAAATGCAAAGTTTTTGTTCTTGAGCCCATGAAATGATCCAAATTCTGGCACAAATATTGGACATTTTGCTAAGGATTGGGAAAACGAGGACAAGCATTTCAATGCAAAATCCAGTAGGTTCTTGGAAAAGGAAGCAAGCAGGCAAGCCAAACTCTCAAGGAAATTGGAGTCAAAAATCAAAGAAAACCAAAACAAAACAAAAGACAAAAACCATGTGGCACCCTAAAGACTAACTTTCATATTTTAATGTAACGTTTCGTGGACACGTCCACTTCTTCAGACATATTTGAAAGTTAGTCTTTAAGGTGCCACATGTTTTGTGTCTTTTCTTTGTTTTGATTTGTTTTTCCTGGATTCCTGCCTGCAATTCTTGAAAGGACTAACACAGCTACCCTCTCTGAAATTTCACAAGGAAGTTGTGATACTATACTCATGGCAGACATGCTAAAGTTGTGTTCAGCAACTATGAGTAGGAGGGGGCACAGACAGAGTACTGCTGCATATTATCATTTGAAGACAGACAACTTTATTAGGCAAGAATGACTTGGAACATGTGGCTGTTCACATGTCTTTGTACTACAACTCCCATCATCCACCTGCTTTAACTAGGCTGCCTAGGACTGCTAGGAGTTGTATTTTGGCAATATATGGATGGCCACGCATTCTCCTCTGTTGCTATAAAGCTGTTCAATCCTTGAAGAATAGGGAATTGACACCCCAGTCAAGTGGATGAATATTTTATGCATAGAGGAAAGCAGATCCTACATCCAAGTCAAAATTGGTAGGAACTGGAAATTAATTATGAACTTTTAAATGAAACTGACGGTTCAGGGAATACATCTGCTTCTTCCCATCCTGACATGGAAAAAGGATGCCATCAAGTGATACCCAGATTTAATGAAAAAGGCTGCTGTTGCTTGACACTCTTCTACATATACATCTACATTTGAGAGACAAGCCCTGGGTCTGTGGAACCTCATCAGGGCTGTTAATGATAGGGACTCCTGGATATCACTATACCCGGTGTGGTGGAGGGGATAGAGTAACAGACTGACTCAGGAGTCCTGGGTTTAAATTCTTGTTCATCCATAGAAAATGACCAGGGGAGTGGAACTAGTAAAACCAATCCTTAAATGTCTCACATAAGAAGCCCTGTTATGGTTACTATAAGTCAGTTCTGACTTGAAGGCACATGATGACAAAAATTCATAAGGTCATCTGAATTCTAAGTATGAATTTGAACTTGGAAGTCAAAATCTTTGTGTTTGCAATTAGCTCTCATTAGAAATTGACAAGCATATACAAATTATTTCTGCTTGACAGAACCGAACAAAACTTGCAAGGGATAACTTGTTAGAGAGAACTGGGAAGGAGCCAGTGGTCATGGTACACGTTGGTACCAATGATGTCGGGAAGGCCAAGCGGTCAGTCTTGGAAGCAAAATTCAGGTTGTTAGGTAGAAGATTGAAGTCCCGGACTTCCAAGGTAGCATTTTCAGAAGTGCTACCTGTTCCTCGTGCAGGACCCACCAGGCAGGCAGAACTCAGAAGCCTCAATGTGTGGAAGAGGTGATGGTGGCAAGAGGAGGGCTTTAGATTTGTCAGGAACTGGAGAACATTTTGGGACAAGCCAAACCTGTTCAGGAGGGATGGGTTGCACTTGAATCATGATGGGACTAGATTGCTGGCACTCAACCTCAAAAAGGCTGCAGAGCAGCTTTTAAACTGATAACTGGGGAAAAGCCAACAGGAGTTGAGTGGCATCCGGTTCAGGACACCTCATCCTTGGGGAATGAGGTTGGAAAAGGTAGAGAATCACATAGAGATGACATAGCAGGTATTAGCACTGGGAGAATAATGGAATGTGATAGTTTGTCTACTGAAAATAAAAAAGCTGTTGGGGACCCACTGTACAGAACAAAGCCTCCAGCAAAGATGGGAGCTTGAACATTTGCCATCTAGGGATAACATAATAGCCATAACAGAAACCTGGTGGAATGTGGAGAACCACTGATACAGCAATCCCAGGCTATAAACTCTATAGCAGTGGACAATGCGGTCCAAGCCTGGACCGGTTGGCACCGGCCGCCTGGGGAGGCCAGGGAGGCTCCTCCCCTTTTCCTCCGCCGCCCTCCTCCTCCTCTTCTTCTCTCCCGCAAGCAGCTGGAGGAGGATGGGAGACGGCGCACGGGCGGGGTGGAGGAGCCTGGGGCTCCTGAACATTTGCCATCTACTCCGCGGCCGGGGATAACATAATAGCCATAACAGAAACCTGGTGGAATGTGGAGAACCAGTGGGATACAGCAATCCCAGGCTATAAACTCTGGGAAAATAATGATTGAGAGGTTGGGGAGGCTATAGAAGTGATTGAGAGGGGCGGATTGGAGGAGGAGTGGCCATCTATGTCAAAGAAGGGGTAAAATCCAGCAGAATGGAGATTGACAGAGGGTCTGACTCCACCATAGAATCACTGTGGGTTAAACTAACAGGTCCAAGGAGTGATGTGATAGTTGGGGTATTCTATCGTCCACCAGATCAAAAACTTGAGGGGGGCCTTGAAACGAGGAGAGAAATAATGGAGGTGGCTAAGAGGGATAGGATAGTAATCATGGGGGACTTCAATTATTCCCACATTGACTGGGCCAATGCGAGCTCTGGGCAAGAAAGAGAAACTGGGTTTCTCGACTTGCTGAATGATTCTGCCTTAGAGCAACTTATCATGGAGCCCACCCGAGAACAGGCAACTCTGGATCTAATATTGTGTGATACTCAGGACCTGGTCAGGGATGTGAATGTCACTGAGCCTCTGGGGAACAGTGACCATGCTGCAATTTCCTTTGCCATGCATGTTGGAGGAAGAGTGTCAACCAAATCAGACATAAAAGCCCTTGATTTTCAAAGGGCAAACTTCCCTCAGATGAGGAAACTAGTTA
This sequence comes from Phrynocephalus forsythii, assembly GCA_029282475.1. Lineage (NCBI taxonomy): Eukaryota > Metazoa > Chordata > Lepidosauria > Squamata > Agamidae > Phrynocephalus > Phrynocephalus forsythii. Next base: position 105,741,016 of record JAPFRF010000003.1, on the reverse strand, counting down.
GAGAGAAATTGAAGGGGAAGGTTAGAAGAATCCAATCTCTTCAGAGTGCATGGAGCCTGTTTAAAACAATGGTAATAGAGGCCCAGCACAAGTGCATACCACAAAGAAAGAAAGAGCTCATTTAAGTCCAAGAGCACACCGGCATGGTTAACGAGTGGAGTTAGAGAGGCTCTAACATGCAAGGAGAGGTCTTTCTGTAAATGGAAATCCTTCTCAAATGAGGAAAATAAAAAGGAACACAAACTCTGGCAAAAGAAATGTAAGAAGATGATAAGAGAGGCAAAGAAAGATTTTGAGGAATGCATGGCTAGCAATATAAAGGGTAATAATAAAAGCTTCTTTAAATATGTTAGAAGTAGAAAACCTGCCAGAGAACCAGTTGACCCTCTGGATGGTGAGGGAGGAAAAGGAGAGGTTAAGGAGGACTTGGAAATTGCAGAGAAATTAAATGAGTTCTTTGCATCTGTCTTCACGACAGAAGACCTTGAGCAGATTCCGCTGCCTGAACGGCCCCTCTTGACTAAAGAATTAAATCAAATACAGGTTAAAAGAGAGGATGTTTTAGGACTAATTGATAAATTGAAGATTAACAAGTCACCGGGCCCAGATGGCATCCATCCAAGGGTGATTAGGGAACTGAGAAATGAAATTGCAGATCTCTTAACAGTTATATGCAACTTGTCTCTTAAAACGGCCACAGTGCCGGAGGACTGGAGGATAGCAGATGTCACAGCAATTTTTAAAAAAGGAAGGAGGGCGGACCCAGGAAACTACAGGCCAGTTAGCCTTACCTCTGTCCCAGGGAAGATGGTGGAAAGCCTCACCCAAGAGAAAATCTTAAAACACATAGAAGAACAAACCTTGCTGAGAGAAAATCAGCATGGCTTCTGTAAGGGTAAATCTTGTCTGACAAATCTTTTAGAATTTTTTGAAAAGGTCAACAGGCATGGGGATTTGGGTGAACCAGTGGATATAGTCTATCTGGATTTTCAAAAGGCTTTTGACACAGTCTCTCACCAAAGGCTGCTGAGAAAATTGCACAGTCAGGGAATAAGAGGGCAGGTCCTCTTATGGATTGAGAACTGGTTGAGATCCAGGAAACAAAGAGTAGGTGTCAATGGGAAATTTTCACAATGGAGAGAAGTGAAAAGCGGTGTGCCCCAGGGCTCTGTCCTGGGACCGGTGCTTTTCAATCTGTGCATAAATGACCTGGAGACAGGGATAAACAGTGAGGTGGCCAAGTTTGCAGATGACACAAAACTTTTCCGTGTGGTAAAAACCAGAGAAGATTGTGAAGAGCTCCAGAAGGATCTCTCCAAACTGGGGGAATGGGCTGAGAAATGGCAAATGTGTTTTAATGTAGCCAAATGTAAAGTAATGCATATTGAGGCAAAAAATCAAAACTTTATCTATCAACTCATGGGCTCTGAGTTATCCGTGACGGATCAGGAAAGAGATCTTGGTGGTGTGTTGGTGGACAGCTCCATGAAGGTGTCTCCCCAATGTGTGGCAGCAGTGAAGAAGGCCAATTCCATGCTAGGGATTATCAAAAAAGGGGATTGAAAATAAAACAGCCAACATTATAATGCCATTATACAAAACAATAGTAAGGCCCCACCTGGAGTATTGTGTACAATTCTGGTCACCACATCTAAAGAAAGACATAGTGGAACTGGAAAAGGTGCAGAAGAGAGCGACTAAAATGATTACTGGGCTGGGGCACCTCCCTTATGAGGAAAGGCAAAAACATTTGGGCCTCTTTAGTCTGGAAAAAGGCGCCTGAGGGGGGGGAATATGATTGAGACATACAAAATAATGCAGGGTATGAGTAAAGTGGATAGAGGGAAGCTCTTCTCCCTCTCCCACAATACCAGAACTAGGGGACATACACTCAAATTGAGGGCTGGGAGAGTAAGAACTGACAAAAGAAAATATTTTTTCACCCAGCGCGTTGTTAGTCTATGGAACTCCCTGCCACAGGATGTGGTGATGGCATCTGGCCTGGATGCCTTCAAAAGCGGATTGGACAGATTCCTGGAGGAAAAGTCCATCACAGGTTACAAACCATGATGGAGATGTGTAATCTCCAGGCTTAAAACCTGGGTACTTCAAGGGCCAGATGCAAGGGAGTGGTATCAGGAGACAGGTATCTAGTCTCATGCGCTCCAAAGGCATCTGGTGGCGTCACTGTGAGATACAGGAAGCTGGACTAGATGGGCCTTTGGCCTGATCCAGCATGGCTCTTCTTATGTTCTTATGTTCTTATGTTCTTATGATGTAACTTTGCAGAATGATAATATATGAAGAATAATGCAAGGCTACAGACGCAGTGCTAAACACATTGAAACATGGGGAGGGGGCGGTTTAAGGGAATCAGCTAATAACTGTTTACACGTCTTTAAAAAATAGATGGAGTTTTCTGGGATAGACTCATAGAGTTAGCAGAGACCTCAAGGGCCATCTAGTCCAACCCCTTGCTGTGTAGGAACTCCCATCACAGGACTCCCCTGAGGGAATTAAGCTTAAATGTTCTAAAAATATTAAGTGCTGAGATCTTGTATAAAAGGTGGTCCACCAAGACTCCCTGTTGGGGGGTTCCTGCATGGCAGAGGATTGGATTGAATGGCCCTTGAGGTGTCTTTCCAACTCTATGAGTCTATTATTCTATGATTCTAAGATCCTTTACATTTGGAAGATTCCAAAAGTCTATGCTTAACAACCAACCCCCTTGCTGTTTTGGCCAGGCCATTCAGTGTAATCAAAATAATGGGCAGCATAAGGAAGTCTGCAAAATCTCAGAAGGAGATATTCAATGAGACAAACCATTTTGACTTCTGCTAGTAAGCAACTTTATGGGCCCACTACAAATACAGTGAAGCCTTGTGTAACAAACGCGTTGTATAACAAAATCTGTTCAGCATAAAAAAATTCCGGAGATAGGGGAAAATTTGCTTAACAGAATCGCCTATGGAGGGAATCTGTACAACATAAAAATGGTCGCAATTAGACATGGGCACGGAGCGGCGAAATTCTCGTTTCCGTTTTCGGTTATCGTTATCGTTAAGTAACGGGTAACGGTAACGAGAATTACTCCGCTCCAGCTCGAACCCGACCCGATAAAGATCAATTGGGTCTGATTTTTCGTTGTCGTTTATGGCATTGCGGCGATCGCGCAATTCCAAACAGCACAGAAAAAAAGTTTTAAAAAAACACACCTGATTCCCGGCCATAAAAGCAGGCGAAAATATGCCTGCCTCAGTGAGGGCACCTACCAGAGAGGGGTGGTTTCTGGGGGGGTCCCCGGCCTTCCCCCCCTCCTGTCCTGGGCTGCTGGTACCAGGCTGGGGGGGCATCCTCGTCGTCTCCATTTGCCATTCAGTGGGGGGGGGATCCAAAATGGCGACTGCAATATTTATTTTTAAATTGTGGTCCAAAAACCCACCAAAGCACCACAGAAACATTTGAAAATTAGGTATTTTAAATGCCTGATTTTTAATAGTAGCAGCAGTGGGTTTTTCTTGCAATAAAACGTCTCCATTTATTTTATTTTTATTTTATTTTTATTTTTATTTTTTTACACCTGTGTAATGATGGGCTGGCCATGGGATGGGACCATGCAAATTTTTGGACCCATTCCACCAATCGCATGGCCAGGTTTTGACTGAGACTTCTGGATGTGCCAGAGGGCATAAAAAGCCCACTAACCCTAACCCTAAGCCTAGGCCTAACCCATACGCCAGTACACTGTCCTTCTTAGTGGGTCAGAGGCACCCAGAGGTGCAGCCCACTAACCCACCCTAACCTTAACCGTAACCCTAAACCTAGCCCTTACCCTAATCCCAACCCTAACCCAGATCCGTACGCAAGTCTGCTTCCCTTCTTAGTGGGTCAGAGTAGAGGCACCCAGAGAGGTGCCTCCCAGCCAGAGCCCACTACCCCTACCCCTAACCTGTATGCCAGTACGCCAGTATGCTTTCCTTCTTAGTGAGTCAGAGGCACCCAGAGAGGTACCTCTGCCACTTACCCCCCAACCCTAACATAATGTAATGTATGGTACACGGCGGCTACGCGAAACGCTTCCCTTCCCTTATTAGTGGGTCAGACGTCAGAGGCACCCAGAGAGGTGCCTCCCAGAGCCCACTTACCCCAACCCCAACCCCAACACAAACAACAAACGACAAACAGAAACGACAAATTTTTGAAAATTTCCGCGACAAATGGAAACGACCCGAAACAGACCCATCCCGACAAACGACAACTCGAAACGTCATTTTTTCTGGTCGTGCCCATCTCTAGTCACAATTAGGGATTACTCTGTTTTCAATGCATTCCTATGGGAAATTTGTATAAAGGAAAATTTGCTTAACATAATTTCATTTTGGAACGAATTAATTCCTTTATACAAGGTACCACTGTAACACATTCAAAACTCTCTTCAGGGTGTTGCTTTTCTTTCTTCACCAATCCTCCTTTCCTTCTTGGTTGTGTCAATGCAGCTACTTCATTACTCCACTCACTCTGTCCCTCTTTCCATTGTACTGTATTATGTAGCAATAATTCAAAGTAGTGAGATTTAAAAATATTGCTCCCCTACCACCACCACCACCACCACCACCACTGAAGGCAGAGAGAAATTGCTGAAGAACTACAAGGATACCCAGTCTTTTCCTAATTGAGTGTCTTGCAGGCAACAAATGTAGCCACTTTGTGAAGTGTAAATGCAAAGTTTAAACTGCCAAATGTGTAAGCGTAATGCAATGTCTGAAAAGTGACCTTCACTTTAAATAACTATGGGAATTGACAAGGTATTCTTCCTAGAACAAGGACAAAATCCATGTCCTCATCATATTTTATTTCCTGCTATCATAAATGGATGCCCTGTGGAGTAATATTTTTTCCTCTGCCTTTCATTTGTGATTTATCCGATAAAAGATATGAACACAGATTTTACTCACATGGTCCTCCACCACATGCAAGCTGTCATTCTCCTTTGACCTTGCTGTTCCTTTGCCTTTGAGCAAGGCATACATCTTTGAAAATATTTAGTGCTCTTGCTAATACTCAATACTGGCAGTGAACAGTTCCAAGACTGGAGCCACAGCATGCATGACTGGGGTCAAGTAGCCAACAGGAATGAGGGGTACCTATAGTAAACAAAGATACAGTCTTTAATTTGCTTGAGTTTACCAGGGCTTTTAACATCTGGACCTTTTATATACAGTACGACCCCGGTATGCACTGGGGATTGGTTCCAGGCCTTCCCGTGGATAATGAAAACTGTGGATAAGAGAGAATGCCTGCTCACTCACCCCCAAACTGCTGTTTCCTGACAGTAGCTTGCTTTATGACTGATGTTTTGAGACAGTAGCTTGCTTTACAGCTGCTGTTTGTGACAACAGCTTGCTTTACAGCTTGCTTTGTGGCTGTTGAATTATTTCATATTTTCCTCTACCAACCATGGATAACTGAATCAGTGGATAATGAATCAATGGATACGAGGGTCCTACTGTACTGTAATAATAATCACAGAATTGCAGAGTGAGTTAAGGCCCCTATGGAACATTGATTCCAACACCTCTCAAGGAGGCATTGTGGGAAATTGAACTCCCAACCTCTTGCTGCACAGCCAAATGCCTCAACTACTGAGCTATCCAGTAGTCGAAGCCATTAAGTCATAGTAGTGCTGTCATTTAGAAACAATTTGATGACATGTAGGATTAAAGTAGGACTGTAACTGTATACTATCCTAAACTGGTAAAAGGTACTCTTGACAATTCTTGACTCCTATGCTTCAACAAAACAATGAGAACCTTCATCCTGAAAACTCACCTTTGTTAAGAGTGACACCCCATCCATCAGTGAATGCACTTCTCTACTTCCATCAACTGGCTTTCCTGCCCACGGCACTTCCAACTTATCTATGCTTCTGGGAGTTTTGGTCTAAAATAGTAACCTTTTCCATCTCTGGCCCTTGTTCAGATCTACTATTGCTTTACCAATAGTGGGCAAAGAATTGTACCCTGAAATAATATCTTCAATTGGCTGACTGGTAAAGGAGCAGCTGAACAGACAAATGGACTGAGCGAGACAATAAATTGTATGACAAGCTCCTGAAACTTCATGTCATTAAGAAGATGGGGAATAAACTGATTGACAGCCAAAATGTGTGAAGGAATCAGATTTGACATTTCAGGGCCACACATTTCTCGGGTGAGGTCTTGCTAAAACCTAACTAGGTAAAAATGCAGAAAAAAGAAATGTCAGGATAGATAGATAGATAGATAGATAGATAGATAGATAGATAGATAGATAGATAGATAGATAGATAGATAGATAGATAGATAGATAGATAGATAGGGAGGGAGGGAGGAAGGAAGGAAGGAAGGGAGGGAGGGAGGGAGGAAGGAAGGAAGGAAGGAAGGAAGGAAGGAACTGAAGAGATAGATAGATAGATAGATAGATAGATAGATAGATAGATAGATAGATAGATAGATAGATAGATAGATAGATAGATAGAGCTAAGGAAAACTAGGTTTAAGAATGTCATTTAGGATTGCTGTTGTTTAAGATGGCTTGCCCACTTCATATACTATTTCAGAAGAGTGGGCTAGCTGGCCTTTCTCAGAGTTGTTATTTTGGTCTTCTCCAGCATCATGGAATACATATGTTTGTTCATTTTGTTTCTCAACCAGAATGTAAATATTATTTATTTAAAAATAACACCATCTTATTTATGCACAATACTAGTTATAGGGAACCTCTTTTTTATGAAGGCTAAATACTGGGCATTGCATATATCCCACAATTAATTTTTATGTGGCTATATATTTATTTAGATCTCTATTGATGAAATTAGCAAACACAATTTCACAAAATGTGCTGCTTCTTATTTGTAGTTCTGTAACAGGCAACACAAACAATTAGAACAACAGCTCAATACTATATCCGTGTGCACCCAGGTCCACAGGTAAACCACCAATACAGAAGTTGCTTGTAGAACTGCAAAGTTCAAGTATCATTTTGAATGTCAAATCCAGACCAAAATATTCCTCAACTGGGTTGGGTATCTATTTTTATTTATTTTATTTATTTATTTCAAATTTATATACCGCTCCTTCTTCCCAAACGGGAACTCAGGGCGGTCTATAACATAGAAGAATCAGTGCCTTGTGCAGAGTCTTCAGAACCACAAAATAAAATATCATAAACACACTATGTGACTTCACTAGAGATGGGCATGAAACAAAAAAAGAAATGCTGTTTTGTTGTTTCATTATGTAACAAATTACTTCATTATGTAATGAAACAGTAGGACGCGTTCATCATGAAACAAAACAAACTGCCATTTTTCCCTCTAGAAATGAAACGATTCATCCTAGAGCGGGGGTCGGCAACCCGTGGCTCCGGAGCCGCATGCGGCTCTTTGGAACCTTTGCCGTGGCTCCGGGAGGTGGCGGGCTGGCCGGCTGGCCGGCATGCAAATAGCGGCCCTGGGGCAGCCAACCGGGAGGTGCGGGGCCTGGGAGCGGTGCGGCGATTGGCCGGCGAGGCGGGGAGCCGGCAAAGCGAGCGGGTTTGGGTGCCCCCTCGTGGCTGAGGCGTCGGCGTGAGAGAGCGGAGGCTGGCAGGCGGGCGGGATGTGCCTCAGGAGCGGCGGAGGAGGAGGCGGGGCAGGAGCGCGGCCGAACTGAGGCACCAGGAATGAACCCCCGGCGCCCACCCCACCCCCACCCATCCGTGTGCCATGGCCGGCGGAGTGGCCGCAATGGGCTCCACCGAGGAGCTGCTGCTGCTGCCCGCTGAGGGCATCTGCCCACCAAGGGCGTGGGAGCGGGAGGAGCCGGCGCCAGCGCTGTCCCTCTTGGAAGGGAGGATGGGAGTGCGGCTGAACTGAGGCGCCGGGAAGGAACCCCCGGCGCCCACCCCACCCCCACCCGCCCGTGTGCCATGGCCGGCAGAGCGGCCGCAATGGGCTCCACCGAGGAGCTGCTGCTGCTGCCCACCGAGGGCGTCTGCCCGCCGAGGGCGTGGGAGTGGGAGGAGCCGGCGCCATCGCCGTCCCTCTTGGAAGGGAGGATGGGAGTGCAGCGGTACCGGCGGCGGCAGCAGCAGCAGCAGCAGCCGCAGACGGCGCCCCCGGAGGTCCCGGGCGAGCGAGAAGAGCAGCCGCCGCACCAGCAGCAACAAGAGAGGCGCCGGGAAGGAATCCCGAGAAGCAACGGCTCCGGCGGCTTGGCTCTGGGTTGGCGCCTGCTGGCGCTGCTGCTGATGGTGGCTCGTCCCCCTCATGGGGTGGCCCGAGGGGCTGGCCTGGCCGACAACGTGGTCTGGGCCGTGAACACTGGCGGGGAGGCCCACGTCGACGTCCACGGCATCCACTTCCGGAAGGACCCCCTAAGGACAGGTGGGGCGAGGTGAGGACTTCCAGGGCGGCGGCGAGGGCGAGTGGAACTCTCTGCCACAAGATGCGCCCTTGGCGGGGCCCTTCCTTTGGAGCAGGGGGCAGCGGCGCCCACCCCCCACTCCCACCCACCCACTCACAAAGAGGCCCCCATGCTCCACTCTCGTGGTCCTGCTCGGGGGGGCCCTCCAGGGGCGGTGGGACTACAAAGCCCACGAGCCTTCCACCCCACCCTCCTTGGCTGTGGCAGATGGAAGTGGTGCTGCTGCTACCCCAAGATCCAAAGGGCCCCCTCTGTGCCTCACGTTGAGTGCAAGGAAAGGAAGAAAGGAAGAGCGAGGGAAGCTGGAGCTGCTTATTTCTGTAGATTGCAATGTTGGTGATTTACACACACACACACACACACACACACACACACACACACACACACACACACACATTTTGATTTAGTGGGGGTCCTCTGGTCTTCTCCCGACACGCCCCCCTGCAGAAATACAGTGGTACCTCGTATAAAGGAATTAATTCGCTCCAAATGAAATTATGTTAAGCAATTTTTCCTTTATACAAATTTCCCATAGGACTGCATTGAAAATAGAGTGATCCCATTTTTATGTTGTACAGGTGATTATGTTAAGCAAATTTCCCCTATCTCCAGAATATTTTATGTTGTACAGATTTTATATTATACAAACTGTTTGTTATACAAGGGTCCACTGTATATAAATAAGCAGCCATGGCTCCACAGAGAAGACAGTAGGTTCAGAAGAGTATTACCATTAAGGTAAGAAACAATATATGCAGTGTTATATTTGTTTTAAATGTAGCAATGGTTTTGCGGCTCCCAGTTTTTTTTTCCCATCGGAAACGGGTCCAAGTGGCTCTTTATATCTTAAAGGTTGCAGACCCCTGTCCTAGAGGAATCAATGGCAGGGGAGCTTCCTCAAGCTCTTCCCCGTAAGCCCCTGAAACTTGGAAAACTTTGGGTGTCAGGGGGCTAAATTATTAAGCTCCAAAGGGGGTGCCCCTAGGAAACAATCTTTCTGATTGAATTTGGAAACCACAATATATACACACACACACCTGCATGCAAAAGCAATTAGCAATGCTGTGGCTTGGCTTCCAAATCCCAATTCAATCAATTACAAATATTTTTTTCCTAGGTGCACCCCCTTTGGAGCTTAATAAGTCAGCCCCTCACCCCCAAATCTTTCCAAATTTGGGGGGCTTACAGTGAAGAACTTGAGGAAGCTCCCCAGCAATTTTGGTACTGATAAATGGCTGTGATCCATACTTTCGAGTACATAAACATGTGTATGTGAAAATACGGATCACAGCCATGTTTTGGAATGGAAATGGCATGATAACTTCCTCAAGTGATTCTAGGTAAGCCCTGAAATTTGGAGAGGTTTGGGGGTCAGGCGGCTGAGTTATAAGCTCCAAAGGGGGTTCTATAATTGAAAGACTGTGTAGAGTGTGTGCCAGCAATTTAGGGGTTAATAACCTCTACAATTTCTTTCTTAGTCCCACCCCTTTGGGCTGAACCAATAGTTCACAAATGTTGTACATACCCATTGTGAGTGCTCCCCCCAACCAACAGAGATGGGGCCAAACTATAAGGTGGGCAAACCCAGAGCCAGAAACAAATGTGACCATTCCATAAACTCTTTCTTTCTTTCTTTCTTTCTTTCTTTCTTTCTTTCTTTCTTTCTTTCTTTCTTTCTTTCTTTCTTTCTTTCTTTCTTCTTCTCCCTGGACATGTGGCTCTTTCCCATAATCTGAAATGATTGCTTAGAAAAAAGCTTTTGGAACTGGACCAATGGCTGCATAAAATACACAGCTTGGAAGCCTATTTTTTCTAGACTGCAACACCCAGAATTGCTGGATAACTGTCCCCTAGCAGTGGAAGCCCTAGAATGGATGCAGATATTTCCTACTCATCTTGCAAATTGTGATTTATTACAGAATAAGGGAAGAAAAAAATTCAAACAAAAATATTGTGCCTTATTAGCTCTCTCTCTCTCTCTCTCTCTCTCTCTCTCTCTCTCTCTCTCTCTCTCTCTCTCTCTCTCTCTCTCTGTGTGTGTGTGTGTGTGTGTGTGTGTGTGTGTGTGTGTGTGTGTGTGTGTGTGAGAGAGAGAGAGAGAGAGAGAGAGAGAAGAGAGGGGAGGGAGGGAGGAAGAGGCATAAAAAACTAGGTTGATACCAGAAATAAAGTCTGTATATCAGGCTAAAAATATCTATTATTCCTTCCATTCATCCCAGCAGACATCTTCAGCTTGCTCTTAAAGAAGAGCTCATTACATGAACAGCCTACAGGCTGCATGGATTACATTTTCTGTGTTGTGCACCATACCATATTCTGCATTTTAGACACAGAATCTGGATGTGAAGCAAGCTGCATGTGAATATATCTGTAGGAAATTCAGACTCTGCCTTTGCTCCAAACTAGCGTGACAAATAACCCTACCTGCCACTCTCCCAGTTACACTTGTAATCCCCACTGAGACAATTTCAGGCCAAAAATATATATGAAAGCAAAATAAAAATTAATGAAGACAAAAACTTTGTACCACTTTTAAGACAAACTGCTATATTTTAATGTGAGCTTTCCTGGGCAAGTCCACTTTCTTGGGTCTTGTATCTTCCAGACACGCTGTACTACAATTCCCATCACACTGTGATATCTTTTTCTAAGCTCTGTTTAGCTCAGAGCCTACTCAGACCTGTAGCTGGTCCGGCGTAAATTCCCCAGTTGAAGACCCACGGAAAGGGAGGGCTATGGCTTTCTTGTAGAAGGTCCCAGGTTCAATCCCGTACATGCCCAACTTAAAGGATAGTGTAAGAAGTGGTGAAATACAGTGTGATGTAATGGATAGAGTTACTGAGTAGGACACTGAAGGCCCTGGTTCGAATTCTTGCTCAGCCACAGAAATTCACTAAGGACTGGTAAATCTACTCCTTAAATATCTCACTTGCCTTAAGTGCCCTGTTAGGATCAGTGTAAGTAGGCTGCAGTTTGATAGCACACAACACATAGCAAACAATACAAAAGACTGAGATCTGGCATACGGTGTTCAGGAACCAAACAAGTAACCACCTATGTACTCATGCAGCTTGCTCGCAGGCTCAAGAGGTAATTATCTAGCAGGTAGCAAAATATGATTACTACACCATTAGGGACAGTGAAGCAGTTGCTTCAGATGGCAGATGCAAGGAATGAGAAGCAAGGAAAGCCATGTAAGGGGTAGGGATGGGCACGAAATGGAAAAATAGTGTTTCGTTTTGTTTCATTCTGTTTCCCTGTGTTTCGTTTCATTTTGTTTTTAAATGAATTTTTGTAAAAAAAAAATCCACAATGAAACAATTTGTTACTCTATAAAATGGCTCCCCTGGGTCATAGAGACACCAAATTTGGTGCTTCTAGGACACAGGGGAACCGTTTTATAGAGAGAGAAAAAGTTCATTTTAAAATTGAAAACACAGTGTTTCATTTCATAATGAAATGCTGCCTGTCGTTTTGTTTCATTACAAAATAATTCGTAAGCTTATGAAATGACAAAACAGCATTTTGTCATTTCGTAAGGTGCCCATCCCTAGTTAGGAGACATGTCTTTCCTCCTTTAAGTGACCTGGTTGTCCCCAACTGCAGGGGAGAACTGTACAAAGACTGAATTAAGACTCAACTGCTTCTCCTGTCCACTTTTCCTGTATGTGGAACATTAGAATGGGATATCGTCGTGATCTTTGTTTTGGGCAGCTGACTCCAGCGAGATGCCTTAGAACATGAGGTTTTCCAAAGCCTCCCGCATCCAATGGTTTGGTTTTCTTTATGCATGTAATCATGGCTAGGATAATGCCTGCCATTTTTGTACCAGCAGTAATATATCCAGGGTGGGAAAAGAGACATTTGCATGTGAAAGTTAACCAGAGACGTTTGGACTCCCTTCTCTAGCTCCTTGTTGCAAAACAGCAGAAAACTGGGCCATTTCAACAGCTCTTTGGGAAATATGTTCAGTTATTAAAAGAAACAGCAAATCTTTTCCTCTGGCATGTAGGTCTAAAAAAGGTTCCTTGGATTAGTGATAAAAATAGGTTCATGAGGGGGTGGGAAATGGGAGCAGGGAACCAGCAGTCTGTTCCTTCCAATGCTGATGTTCTATCAGTTTCTTTAACATTAATTTTTGTATCCTGGTTTTTCACACAAGATATGTCCTATGAGTAATACTGGGTTAGCAGCTCATACAACACATCTTCCAAAAAAAAAGTGCAGTAGAAATCTATCTGCCTAAGTAGCAATGTCATTTTTAAAAACCAGAAGCCGTTGAATTTTCTTGGTCTACTACAGCAGAAGTCTTGTAATTGTTCCCCATTTTATTAACGATTTATTTTAAGATATATCTTTTATACTTCTGATGGCTAGGCTCCCAACTCACGGGAATCTTTTGATTACGCAAATCTTTTTTCCCCTTTCTCTGCCACTTTCCATATTCTGAATTTTATGGTCAGAACAGAAAGCGTCGAGATGAATGGTAAGAACCCTAAAATCCCCAAGATTAATATGCTTCCACTTTGGCAATGGGATTTCCCCAGGGATGTGTGCTTTACAATCAAACTGGCAAATTTATTCCATGCTCACCGTACTTGAACAGAAAACAAAGAACACTAGATTGCTGAGAGGAGGAAAAGCAAGTACCACGATAAATACATCTTTGTAGCTCTTTGTTTTGGATAGTGTTTTATTCCTTATAATAAAATTATTTAGCAAGGTATTAAGACTTCTCAAAAAGCACGTATGACATACAGGCTGAGAAGTTAACCTCGGGCCATTGCCAAAGCCACTTGGCAAGTATTTTGTGGCAAACAGAAGGCTTGTAAGTAAGTGTAGCTTTTTTGCGAACGTATCTCCAGGATGTAAAAAGACTTTGAGTTAGATCATGGGAAAGCAGCTCAAATAATTGAAGGCCATTGAATTTCATGCTCTGAAAAAGCAAAGTAAGCAAAGTGTTCTTTCTGTCTGTCTGTCTGTCTGTCTGTCTGTCTGTCTGTCTGTTTGTTTGTTTATTTTATTTCTATACCACCCATCTTCCAATAGGAACTCTGGGCGGTTTACAGCAATATTTATTAAAATCAACAATAAATAACAGAACAACAAGTCAATAATACTAGTAGAAAAAGAGGGAAAACCCTCAGCAAGAGGCACCGCGGGCGGAAAGGGAAAAAAATAAGTTAAAAATTAAATTAAAAGGTCGCCAAATGCCTCCCTAAAAAGCAAGGTTTTGAGCGCTTGTTTGAAGGTGGGCAGGGACTGTGCTAGGTTCCACAAAGTGGGGCCCGCCACAGAGAAGATGCGGTTGCGCGTGAGCGACTTCCACGCCTCCCTGGGTGTGGCTACCCTAAGTGAGCGTGCCTGTGACATTCTAGTGGGCCTGGCCTCAGTTAACCTCTGCTTATACACCACCCCATAGCACTTCATGTAGTCTCTGGGAAGCTTACAATTTAATTACAGTGTGCAGGCTATACATTGCCCCCCCCCAGCAAACTGGGTACTCGTTTTACTGATCTCAAAAGGATGGCAGGCTGAGTCAACCAGGTGGCTATGAAGGGGCAATGTCGGGTGCCCACAGAAAGGGCTCCGAGTGGCACTTTTGGTACCTGTGCCATAGGTTCGCCATCACTGACATACATCTTCCTCCTATACAGGATAAGGGTTGTGCTGTGTCATAACCGGGATCAGCATGATTGATGCAGAATGAATAAAGAGTTAATGTTACCATTTTATAGCTACTTGCTTCAACGAAGTCTCATTGAAAATTACTTCCAAATCAACACATACTGTACATTTTTGGGGTGATTGCACTATAAAAGGATAAATCATTGCTAGATGAACTATTGCCCTTTTACATCATATTTGTAAATAAGATTCCAGCATTTTTTAAAAAGGAAAGAAATCTAGCATCATTTTATCTTTATTTACTTACCGTAGAAGATGGATGATTGATTTGTATGATACAGTCAGACGGGGTCTTAATGATAAAAATGTGATATTGATTCAAGGACATTTTAATTTAGATTACTACATGGAAATTGAGTATTACATTGAAAAGGCTCCTCTGCAGGTCATGTTTGGAATGCTTTATATGCTAGTGCCAAAGTAGAAAATTCTGACTTCTGCCTTAACTCAGGTCTCAGTTTTAGAGGACTGGACCTGTAGAAATAATTTGGGAAATATACAAGAATGATGATAATAACTTCCAGTGACAAGTTGGGTGAGGCAACTTCAGGAAAAAGCAAAATGGGGAAATGGATGTCCTTCAGGTCAAGGCTTATTCTGGGAGTGCATATTAGTAATAAAGGATAATTTATTTACACTGGGCTTCTATTGATCCAGGAGCTAATACAGAATTTCTGAAGTGGTTAGCCATGTTGAGTTCAAAGTATATGTTACATATAGTCTGTAAGAAGAAGCTGCAATCCGTTCGTGTTAATCACCACCGCCGCCACCACCACCACCACCGCCACCACCACCACCACCACCACCACCACCACCTACTACTACTACTACTACTACTACTACTACTACTACTACTACTACTACTACTACTACTACTACTTAGCAATGCAGAAATAGAAGGGACCCTATGGATAATCAAATCTAGCCCTTGTCAAGAAGGCACCGTGGGGAGTCAAATTCCCAACCATACCTAAACCACTGAGCTGTTCAGCCATTCCCTAGATGTGATTCATAGAGCACTTTGTGACTAAGCAGCCATACTTGCAAATGAATTCCATGCTTACCTTCCAGTGACCAATCACAAAATAAAGCAACCATGAACTGGAAACTACAAAATGTGTCCAAAGCTGCCGCGACAATCTGGTAATTTCCATCTACTGTATCAAATTTCATAGATTCTTGTAGCATGGTCAGGGTTGGTGGTAAATATAGTAGTGGAGAGGCTCACAGAGCTGAAGTGATGAGATTTTTTTAAATTCGCAGAGGTGATGATGTTATCAGACAGCTGGGTAAATGAGGGGTAGAACTGGGTTTTCTTAGCACTAATGTATTATGATCTTGCTCTGTTGTGTGCATGTGCAATCTTTTGCACTGCATTTTTTAGATTCTCCAGAAGGGCGGTAGTGGTCTGGTTACAGAGACTCCATGATGAGCACTTGGAGTTGAAAGTTTACCACAACAGCATGGCTTAAGATGCCATGGATAGAGATGGGCACGAAATGATTTTTTAAATGAAACGAAAAATGAACTGCCCTTAAAAAAACTAAATGAAACAAAATAGAAATCTTCATTTTGTTCCGTTGTGCTTTTCTTCTTCTTCATCATCATCATCATCATCATCTTTCTTTCTTTCTTTCTTTCTTTCTTTCTTTCTTTGTCTAAGCTAGAGACAGAATAAATAAATAATAAAATATTATTTTATAATAAAATAACTAATAAAATAAATAATAAAAATAAAGCAAGCCATCTGGTCAGTGGGAATTTAAAAACAACAAAAACCACCAACCGGCTTCACCGTGGGCCAGCTGGTCGGCGGGAGTAAATAAAAAAACAACCTCCTGAGGCTCCCTGTGGGCTAGCTGGTCGGCGGGAGTAAAGAAATAAAATAAAATAAAATAAAATAATTTTTAAAACAACCAACCGGCCGGTCCAACAGTGTAAAATAAATAAATAAAAATAAATAATAAATAATGAAACAAAATAAAATATGAAATGCATTTTTTAAAAAAATAATTTCATAAAAAATAAAACAAAATGGGGGAAAGAAATGAAAAATGAAAAACAAACAAATGCCATTTTGGCATTTCATGCCCATCTCTAATCATGGGGCTTTAATTCAGAATGAGTTAAAAGATAGGTTAGCTAATTCAGCAATCTGAAAAGAAATCTGAAAATGTGGATTTTAACCAGGTAATGAACAGAGGCACAGACCTGTGTACAGATTTGGTCCCTGATCAAAAAAAAATGGCTTAATCCTTCTTTAGCAACCATGAAACTCACTGCCTTGCCTTTTAATCAATCACTTCCTCTCAGACTGATCTCCCTTGCAAAACAATTGTGTGGATAAAAGGTGGAGTGAGCAACTTAGAAAATGGGAGGAATAAGAAGGTGCCCAATAAAAGATGCTAGATTTTGACTTAATTGTTCAAAGAAATCTGTTTGTTTTTAAATTTGTCTCCTCAGGTCCAACCTTCCTAAGTGGTAAAGAGTTCCAAGACAAATCTTATCAGAAGTTTGACTCATTATCTCTGGCAGATCTTCTTGGTCTGTCTCTCCAGCCATTATCTTGATTATAGGACTTGGCTTTATTATGGTCTTTTTACATTGCCTTACAATTTCTGAATGCCACTTTACTTTCAACCTTCTATTTCTTCTTTAACATTTAAGTATTTTAGTCACAAATTCATAGACATACTAGAATTCAAGGGGACATATGAGACCATCATGTCCTCTCACCCCCGCTCAGCACAGGAATCCAAATCAATGTATATCTGAGAGATTGTTGTCTAACATTCTCTCAAATGCCTCTATTGGTGGAGCACTGACCACCTAAGTTATTGAAAAAAGTTGAAAATGTGTGTTTTGGTGTCTGTCCAGACACAGAATGTTGGTAGACTAGAGGGAGAACCCCTGTTTGATTCAGGTAGAGATGCCTTAAATCCATGTAATTTTCTGACAAAGGTCTGGATTAGAGATGGGCACGACTTAGCGGAATTCCCGTTTCCGTTTCCATTACTCGTTTCCGTTACGCAACGGAAACGGTAACGGGAATTACTCCGCCAGAACTCGAACTCGAACCGACTAAAGAATAATTGGGTCTGATTTGTCGTGGTCATTCCTGGCATCGTGGCGATCCTGCGATGCCAAGCGGCACAGAAAAAAAGTTTTTAAAAGTTAAAAAAAAAAACCCTATTCCCGGCCCTAAAAGCAGGCGAAAACTGTCTGAGGGCACCTACCAGGCCAGAAGGGTGTTTTATTTTGGGGGGGGGGTTCCCCGCCCCCCTCTCCTTGGCTAGTGCTACTGCTGCGCTGCTGGTACCAGGCGGGGGGCATCGTCTCGTCTGCCTTTGCCATGTGGTGTGCAGGCGGAGGGATCCAAAATGGCGACCACAATATTTTTTTTGAAATCGTGGTCCAAAAACCCACCAAAGCACCACAGAAACATGCGAAAATTAGCTATTTTAAATGCTTGGATTTTTACAGTACCAGCAGTGGGTTTGTCTTGCCAAAATACGTCTCCGTTGATTTTATTTTATTTTATTTTATTTTTTTTACACCTGCACATTCGCAATGATGGGCTCGCCCATGGGAGTGGACCATGCAAATTTTTGGAGCCATTCCACCAATCGCATGGCCAGGTTTTGGAGACTGTACCAGGCTGGGAGGGCGCATCCATTTGCCATGCAGTGCGGGGGATCTAAAATGGCGACCGCAATATTTTTTTGAAATCGTGGTCCAAAACCCCACCAAAGCACCACAGAAACATGCGAAAATTAGCTATTTTAAATGCTTGGATTTTTACAGTAGCAGCAGTGGGTTTTTCTTGCAAAAAAGTCTCCGTTGATTTTATTTTATTTTATTTTATTTTATTTTATTACAACTGCACATTCGCAATGATGGGCTCGCCCATGGGAGTGGACCATGCAAATTTTCCACCAATTGGCCAGGACCATGCAAATTTTCAACCACTTGGCCAGGTTGACCACAGAGACTTCTGGGATGTGCCAATCAGGCATAAACAGCCCACTAACCGTAGCCTGAACCCGAACCCTAACCCTAAGCCTAACCCATACGCCAGTACACTGTCCTTCTAAGTGGGTCAGAGAGGCACCCAGAGGTGCACCCCAATACTCACCCTAACCTCACCCGTAACTAGCCTAACCCTAGCCCTTGCGCTCACCCGTCTTAACCCTAAGCCAGATCTACTTGCATTGCACTACATGCAAGTACATTTCCCTTGGAGCGGGTGCAAAGAGTCTGCCAGTCCGTCACTTGTGGCTCTGGCTGACTCCTGCAGCAGCATTTGTGTGCCATGCAAACCATGCCTGTAAGTGCTGCCTGACTGTGTCTCACCGACTGTTGCAGGGAAGGCACCCCAAACAGGGGTGCCTCTGCCAGTCTGCTGCGTCTGCAATATGCATATCCATAGCATATGGCTATGCATGCCCTTTTGTAGCAGCACTGGCGGGTGAGGATAGGAGGCACCCACCACAGAGAGGTGCCTCCAGGAGCTCGCTACCCTCCCCCCAAAAACCAGTACTAACGACAAATGAAAAAACGAAAATGAAACGACAATTTTTTGTGAAATTTCACGAAAAACGGAAACGAGCCAAAACGGGCTGCCTCCAACACACGACAATTCGAAAACGTCATTTTCCCTAGTCGTGCCCATCTCTAGTCTGGATAGTCAAAGCTATGGTTTCTCCATTCTGAAGTGAGAGCTGGACCATAAAGAATGTTGATCACCACAGAATTGAGACTTTTGAGCTGTGGTGTTGGAGGAGACTCTTGAGAGTCCCCTGGACTGCAATGAGATCAAACCTATCCATCCTGAAAGAAATCAACCCTGAATGTTCACTGGAAGGACAGATTTTGGAGCTGAGGCGCCAATACTTTGGCCACCTCATGAAGAGAGAAGACCCCTTGGAGAAGTCCCTGATGTTGGGAAAGATTGAGGGCAAACAGAAAAAGGATGGCAGAGAATGAGATGGCTATATGGTGTCATTGATGCAACCAACATGGATTTGACCATACTCTGGGAAGCAGTGGGAGACAGGAGTTTCTGGCATGCTCTGGTCCATGGGGTCACGAAGAGCCAGGCATGACTTAACGAGTGAACACCACCAACAACCAATCAATGTAAAATATGATTACACAATACACATGGAAGCATGGAAAGTCTTGTCTGACAATCCTGTTTTTACTTTATGGGAAGACAGCTATTTTACTCTTCCACCTAATGGTCATTTATTTTAGCTCAATTTGGCAAATTTATTTATTTTCAATTGTATCAGCATATCTGCATGCCCCTGTCAGTGTAAATTGCTTCTCTTGCCTTGTACTGGTTGCCTCTCACAGCCACTAGCCACTGATGCTGTGGGATTTTGTTTTCAATATTAAAAAATGCTTGCTATCTAAAATGGTGCTAGTATTATATGACACATAGGGGAAAAAATAAAACAGATCAGATGGCAAGCTTTCACTGAAGCTCAACACATAGAACACAGACAGAAAGACAGACAGGGTATGTGAAGAAGGAGAAAGGGATCCAGGAGCCCTGCTAGCCAGAAGGAAGACACATCAGTGAGAGTGAACCTATCTGGAAGTTGAGTCATGGCAACTGGACCTCTTTTCTTGAGAGATTGAAACGTTTCGCTGCTCATGCAAGCAGCTTCATCATTCTGCTTATGGTTAGTGGCAAGTCCTCCATTTCATAGTTCACATCACCCTGACCTGAATTGGACAATGACCTGAATAGGCTCATTAGGTTGACAATAGTCTGAATAGGCTTATAAAGGTGGACCATGATCTGAATAGGCTGAACCTATTCAGGCTATTGTCAACCTAACTACTAACCTTCCTCAGACTGATGAAGCTGCTTGGATGAGCAGCGAAACATTTCAATCTCTCAAGAAAAGAAGTCCAGTTGCCTTGACTCAACTTCCAGATAACCTCATTTGGATGGCTGAGAGATTGAAACTTACAAGAGAAATTTATCTTCTTGGCTTGGGAAGGAGGAAGCACTTCCCCCACCATCTCTGCTGGCTGTTGTACATTTCCACTCACTGATACATCTTTTTTCTGGTCAGCTGGGTTCCTTGATTCCTCTCTTCTTCTCCACCCGCTCCATGTGCCTGACAGATATTGTTGGACTGCATTTCCCCTCAGTTGTGGCCAGCATAGCCAACATTTGTTTGTTTGTTTGTTTGTTTGTTTTATATACCACACCATCTGACAAAAGGTCACTCTGGACGTTTTGTTGATGTGGGGAACTGCAGTTCACTCATGCATCACTGAAGGATTATGAAGGGGAGTACTGCGTAACATTTCACATGCTACTTTTAAAGCCTAGAAGGACATCTAGAAAAAATCACTACAACTTAAATAACACAAAGCATCTCATTGGAGTGGGGAAGATTTTAACAAAACCACCTATGTGCCCACTCCTTATCCTATTACCCTTATGCTGTTTATGGGCTTTAAGGCCATCCTGTCGTCCCTCATCTCTGAATCATACTTCAACAGGACCCCTCTTCAAATTGATGTCTGGGCTCTGCAGTGCAGGACACATGGCCATTCTATTCCACCCAAAATGGCTCTCAAGTAATTATCTGGAAGTTGAGTCATGGCAACTGGACTTCTTTTTCTTGAGAGATAGAAACGTTTCACTGCTCATTCAAACAGCTTTCTCTGAAGTCCAGTTGCCATGACTCGACCTCCAGATAAACTCACCTGGATGACTGAGAATCTTCACAGACATACTCTTATGTAATTACAAACCTTGGCCCAAATCCTATTGGTTAGGATCATCAGTGTAATAGAATCAGCATAAATCTCTGTGGAGAATTTCTGGGGAGCTTAAAGTGTGACAACAAGCCTACACTGAGTTCTTAATGTGTGGAAGTTCAGTTCAGGTATTTTTTCAGATTGTGTTATGCCAGCAGAAAAATGTCATAGGGCTGTGGCTGTTTTCTCTTGCCTTGAGCATATTCACTTTGGTTCATCAGTTTCCCTATTTAGTCTTTGATTCATTTTCTGCACATCTGAAACTGGAGGATGCACATTTCTGAAATGGAAAACAGAACAGTACATTTTCCCTTTTACCATGGCAGTGGATCATTCTTAACTGCTTCCTTGAGATTTATTTATTTGTGCCTCCATACCAGAAAACAGACTCTCTGTGGAATACATAGCTTGCTAAATATCCTGGGGATAATTTGCAGGATATTAGCTTAAAGAGTTGTTTTCCTTCCCCCACCCCCAAGTGATTATGTAGTGCTTATACAAGATACAAGATAACTGCTTAAGCCTTCCAATTCATTATGAAGAGAAAATGTCCACTGAATGTAGACACCTGGGACCAGTTTTTCATAGTAAACTATGCATATACAGTACTTAGCGTTTATTGTAAGTACTGCAGAAAGTGCCTAGTCTTCAATGCATTTTCTTGTCATACAGCGAGGCAGTTGCCAATATTAATGGGAAGAAGACCATCTGACTGGAAGACTTTGGGGTATTTGTTTTTTCTGAAATAATTTGAGATAAGTCAAGATGGTTTACAGGATACCCTCTTGTATCACCACCATTCACACATGTCAAAAATAGCCTTAACAATTGCTTTGTGTTTGACTGAGAAGTGGTTAATTGATTTAAAAAGAAATGAGTCAGGTTCTGCGATTTTCCTTTGCTTGCTGTCACTTTGTAAACCGTTTCGTGGTGTTTTGAATCATTGATGCAGAAGCACAATATTCCACAATAATAAAATGAGGGATTTTTTATTTGGTCAGTTGGGTTTTTGTTTTGTTTTGTTTTGTTTTTTGTTTTAAAAAGGTGGTATCCAAGGAGCAATAGCTTAGTGAGATCCGTAGTTTTCTGTGCTGTAATTCAAGAGTGGGCAGTAAGGCGGCCTGACAAAGAAATCTAATTACCCTAAAAGCTATGAATTCCATGATTCTACAGAATGGAGCCATTGCAGTCAAGGTGAACTTGAACTGGTCTAATTGTGTGTAGTTGATACACCCTAAAAGCACTGACAAACCCAGATGTTCTTCATCAGGAATAGGGCTTGTATAGAACAACATATGTTTGCCAAACATTTCTGCTGTATATTCACAGCAAAACTGGGAGATGGGTCAGGTTGCGTTTTGAAATTAAGGACTCAATAGATAATTGAACCCGTGGGCCCAAAGCTAGCTGAATGCTGTAATCACACTATTTGAGGTTGCCGTTTAACCAGTATCTAAAAGGCAACTTTCCAATGGCATACAGGAAACATTAGAGAGAGAATAGGAACATTTTCAAGGAAAACAACATACAAATGGACACGGCTTGTGTAGCAAATTCAGCCATGTGATTGGTTGCTGGGAAATCACCAAGTGTGATGTTGTCTGCTTCTGTTTTCCCCTAAGCTGCTCTCTCCTTTCTGAATCCATCTTGTTAATTGCAAAGATGGTAAAAATGTTAAATAAATATTTGTGCAACAGATGGCCAAAGAGGCTGATCATTTTGCACTGGTTGAGAACTTGGTCTTGCCTTCTGAACACTGGAAGTTAAAATTGTGTTCACATTGTGTGCCCCTCACACCAAACGAACAGCAAAAAAGGTACAAATCCTACCCAATAATCTCAAGAGGATAGAAATGCCACTGATATGCTGTAATAGTAGAAACAGCACTAACAGTACTTTTCCAGCTGTTTATTAGAAGCTGGAAATGAGACAAGGGTCTCTGGGCAGCCATAATTTATCTACTAAGGATCATTTGTGTCTTTCTTTGCTGCTGGAAAATGTGTGTTCATCTTAACAAACTACCATCTTCAAAGAAATAGAAACATGCCCAAGATATATTTGTTACCAACATAATTATAGACTTAATTCCTCAGTTGGCTTCTAGAGCATATCATAAAAATGAAGACAAGACAAGAAAGCTACTGTGGTTTCAGTACAGAATTTTTTTAAAAAATGAAGCCTTTTTTATTATTTAGATGGGGAAATTGTATGTTGTGTTCTTATAAAAATACAGAACAGCTCTATTTCAATAACATTATTTCAAAAATGGGAAATAAGATCACTAATTAATAGTGCCCCCGAAATCCTAAGTTAGGAATATAAAGGAGGCTAATTACTCTCTGGATACTGTGCTGCTTTAACAGTGATGTTTATAATACTGGCAGGAGTGACTAGATACAGCATTATGTACTCCTTTTATTTAAAAATAATGTGTTGCATAGAATTTCAGCCTTGGGTGTGTTTGGGTTAGGGTTAGGTTAGGGTTAGGGTTAAGTTTAAGGTTAGGGTTAGCCTTTCAAAACGAGGGCTGAGAGGGGATATGATAGCTATGTTTAAATATTTGAAAGAATGTAATATTGAAGAGGGAACTGGTTTGTTTTCCATGGCTTCAGAGACTAGTATGTGGGGCAATGGTTTCAAACTCCAGGAAACAGATTCCATTTGAACGTTAGGAAGAACTTCATGACAGTTAGAGCTGTTCAGCAGTGGAATATGCTGCCACGTAGGGTGGTGGAGTCTCCTTCTTTGGAGGTTTTTAAGCAGAGGCTGGATGGCCACCTGTTAGAAGTCCTGTGATGGGGGTTAGACTGG
This sequence comes from Phrynocephalus forsythii, assembly GCA_029282475.1. Lineage (NCBI taxonomy): Eukaryota > Metazoa > Chordata > Lepidosauria > Squamata > Agamidae > Phrynocephalus > Phrynocephalus forsythii. The sequence continues at coordinate 105,717,287 of JAPFRF010000003.1, read as the reverse complement.
ATGGCCCTTGAGATATCTTCCAACTCTGTGATTCTCTGATGGTGGTGGTGGTGGTTACTGTTATCCTTACTTTTATAGCTTTTTGTCTTTCTACAATCTATAATACATTCTAATACAGATGATATCCGGACTTTTTATCTTGCCATTCATCATGTTTTGAGCATTTAAATGTGATTCTCTTTTATTTATTTATTTGTTTGTTTAGAGAGCCTTTATCACCACAAAAAACAATCAGCTCTGGGGGCCACATGCAACCTGTGAGGTAAATGATTCACACTTTTGTGCTAGAGCCATCTTGTACATGATCATGTTCCAGGGAGGGCCATCTTTTTGGGGCTGCAGTTTGTTAAATATGACTTTACAAAGGAGTCAGGCCTCTGTTTGAAAGGTTGTGAGCCGAAGTCTTATTAAAAGAGCAAGAATTGTAAAAAGGAAGTAGGGGGCTGGAGGTTGCCCCCAAGTGGCAGCTGAACATCAAACGGAGCTGGAATACAGATTACCTGGTCACAGCCTTCCTTACCACACTAAAACCTTAGTGGGGCAGTGCAATTATATGGAGAGGTGCCTATTGGTAAATGATATGTCATTCTGCCTCTCCTTTCCCCTTTTTTGGGGGGTGGTGACACATATATCTTTTTCCGGCACAACTGGAAAACCAAACATATCATTGTAGAAGGGAAATCCAAAGTGGTGAAAGAAAGCTGTTAAACCGCTTTGTGTCCATTCAGGTCACAGAATCCAGGCCATGGTAGAGCTGCACTGAGGCAAACAGTCGATAATTGTTTCCAAGATTTGAGGGCTGGTGTCTTAATCACCTGCTGCCTATATGTGAGAGGGCCTGAGAGCCTTAGTCAGCTGACAGTGCCCAAAGATTTTCACCTCCTGTGGCAGGGGAAAAGGCTCCCGTTATGTGTCATGCAGGGACAGACAGTAAACCATTAAACTGCGGAGACCATACAGCAAATCATGCTCAGTCCCCTGTGTGAGGTAGAGACGCCTTCTGCTGTCTCTCTGTCATTAATGGATCTCTTGAAAAGAGCTGGGACAGGTTTCACGGCAGAAACCTGGGCAGCAGTTTCTCTTTAAGAAGAAAGGCAAATACAGTTCTCTGAAAAGTGACTCCATTGTTATTGGAATAAACACGGCTATCATGGCAGAGTTGAAGGGCCTTGAAAGGGCGTGCCTTGTCAACGACAGAGACACCAAGATGTACACTTTTATGCAGAGCAGGTAATCATGCTTCCTATTTCATGCTGTCACTTTACATGAATAATAGGGCAAACAGGCAAGATCCTAAGCCTTTGTGATTGTCAGAACATTCTTTGTTCTAGTCTGTCTCCTAGTTCCATCTCGGAATATTCTTGGAGGTGCAACCCTATGCTGAGTAATAGTATATCTCAACAGTCTCACTCATGGGGGATGAGTAAGGTATAGATTACATCCTAAAGAAATCCTTTGTTTTTTCTGATCTAATTCTATTGTAACCCAATTTTGTTATCCTGTAGAAAATGGAAGTATAACTATTGCACGTATTCAGTTAGGAGCGCTTGGCTTTGACTCTCAGATTTCATATTATAGATTTCCTCTATTTTCAGTAATATTGTTGACCTGTTGGATCTATTCAGATCAGAAGTACATAAGTATTGTTAAATTCAATGGCATTTATCTGTACAGTAATACCTCGAAAGATGAATGCCCCTTAAGATGAAAAACTCGTAAGACGAATGCAATTTCCGGGATAGGGAAAACTTGTAAGACAAATTTTTCCTTCCGGTTTCCATTTGTCTTATGAGGTACTATTGATCCTCACACAGCCTGGGCTGTTTGCAAGGGAGCAGCCCAGACTAGGTGAGGATCACTGGGTCCCTGCTTTGCCCACCAAATTTGTGGGCAAAACTGGGTTACATGGACTATATGCCCAGCCTGTGTTGCTTGGAAGAGAAGCGGTGGTGGTGATCTGATGCTGCCACTTGCCTTGCAAGTAATATGGCATAGGTGAAGATCCATTTTAAAGTGCCCCACCATGAGCACTCCGGCTGGGGCCAAAGTGCTTATGGCAGGACATTTTAAAATGGATTTTCTTCCAGCCGGGGAAGGTTGGAAGGCAAGCGGCAGAGGGGGCGATGTGCCGCCACCACTTGCCTTGCAACCCATCGGGGCTGGGAGAAGATCCATGGGTCCGTGCTCTGCTCAGGCAGAGCACGGACCCATGGATCTTCACCCAGCCCATGCTGCTTGGAAGGGAAGTGCCTCCTTGACTTCCAAGCAGCACAGGATGGATGAAGATCCATTTTAAAATGTCCCACCACGAGCACTCCAGCTGGGGCAAGAGTGCTCATGGTGGGACATTTTAAAATGGATTTTCTCCCAGCCCGGGAGGGTTGGTAGGCAAGTGGCAGTGGCAGAGCATGGACCTATGGAACTTCACCCAGCCTGTGCTGCTTGGAAGGCAAGCAGGCACTTAGCAGCATGGGCTGGGCGAAGATCGAGCTTTCCCTGCTCTGCCCAATAGCAGAGGTAAGCACTGGTTGGTGGTGGCAGCGGTCGTGGAGATTTCTGTCCTGCCTTCCCTTCCCTGTAGCATGCACGTATCGGATGCTACAGGGAAGGAAAAGCAGGATAGAAGCCTCCTCCTCCCCTGAGTCTTGGTGGAGAGACATGGGCAAAGAGGAGGTGGCTGCCCCCTCAATCACTGGCAGTGGAAGGCTCTTCCACACAGCCCAGACAGAAGCTGATTTTGACAGCTCGGAGCTGTCAAAATCAGCTGTCTGTCAGCTGCAGGGGGGTACCCCCACTGTCCCTTGATTGAGGTGAGGTTGGACAGCCTTCCCATAGAATTTCATTGAAAACCCATTAATCCATTCCCTCTGGAATGGATTAATAGATTTTTCAATGCATTCCTATGGGAAACCGTGCCTCGTAAGACGAATTCTTTGTAAGACAAATTGACTCATAGAATGAATTAAATTCATCTTATGGGGCACTACTGCATACAGGAACACAGCCTTCTAATACAAGTCTATATATGTCAACAGAGGAATAAGTCCAGTTGAAATTAATGGAATTTATTCGACGCTGGCTTAGGAATTTTTGCTTAGTTACCTATTCTGGGATGTAGGGTTAAATATAATTGTTATTCACCACTAATGGGTGTTAGTAAATACTGAGATAACTCCCATTTGATCTACTGTAGCTGGGGCAAACAACTGATTTTGCTCTTCTCTCCTTTGAACAAAAATGAAACTAAAATCTGAAGGCAGTATAAAATAACAAAATTGTTGGGTCTGTGACAGTAAATAAAATTGTTGTTGTTGCTGAAAATAACAAAATAAATATACATCAGTCTGGGAGGTATTCATTTTGTTTGGAAGTAAGTCCTGATTGTAAGGTATTTGACAATGGAATGGTCTGTTTTAGAAAGTGGTAGACTTTTCTCGTCTGAAGGTATTTTAAGCAGAAGCCAGGCTGCTTTCACTCTGGATTTCCTACATGGGTAGGGTGTTGGACTTGAGCAGGTATACTCCAGATACTTTGGACTGCAACTCCCATACTTCTGAGTCTATACTGCCAGTGATAAATGACTGTGAGAGTTGTGGTCCAAAACATCTGGAGAACTGAAGGTTCACCACACCAGGACTAGAGCATCTCTAGGCATACTTTCTGATTCCTCTGTGACGTGTGGCATCCACTGGGCATCCAATGGGTCTACGTTCTCAACAACATTTGTTCATCAACTCTAAGCAATGAGTTATTTTAGGGGTGCAGGACTTACTGAAGGTTGGTTTCCAGAGCAGATTACTGACAGCTTATTGATAATATTGTACTTTGTTAATGTGTTATTTACAAGCAAGGAGATGACTGGGGTGGTGGGGAGGTCTTAAGTGTCTTAAAATTACAGCTGATTCCGCCCATCCTACTATAAAGAATGACATTACAGAATATACCCTATATTTATTTTTTCTTAAGCTTAACTTGGTCCCTTCAGAAGGGGAACCATCCCTGAAAATTTTATTCAGAACTTCCAAAGAAATAAAATATTAAACAGCAGTACTCTGGTTAACCAACAACAATGAATGCTTTGCTGGTCTTTTTTATGACAATCAGTTGAATGCATGAAGGATTAGATTTCTGATTGGGTTCCTACTGCAGTTTGTTATCAGATACCTCATGTCAATAGGAACTTACCCCTGAAGCTTAGCACTCATTGATTATACTTTTACCATCCAGGACATCACTTCTGGAGGCTGAAAGCTTGAGCCCATATTTGCCCTCCCTTAGACAAGGGCCAAATCTTTGATCAGAAACATGTTCTACTTCTCTTTAAAAAAATTGCATGCCCTCCAAAGTACACCAAACCTTTCAGAGACTTCTGGAGGTTTAGGATTTACCACTTAAATACAAACCACCCTCAGGACTATTTTAGACTTTACAAACACCCCTTCCTTCCTTCCTTCCTTCCTTCCTTCCTTCCTTCCTTCCTTCCTTCCTTCCTTGAAAGCAGACTCTTCCATTTTTAAATAAGGCTTCAAATACCCCATGGGTGGTTTGGGAAGGAAATTGTATTCATATTGGCAAATTGTGTTCTAAGGACCTCTGGGAATTGGGGGAAAGGAGGTATGGGGGTTCAGGGAGGTCATGACAGTGTGGGAACACTTGAGAGGACCAACCGTGGACAGACTAAAACTTTTCCTAACCTGTTTTTTTCAATTCCATAATGGCTTTTTTAAATATTTCACAGCAACTGGATCCTTTCCTTTGTTTTCTTCTAGAGGCTGAACAAATAATACAGTGTGATGTTGCCCCCCAGCCAGCTTTCCTTTGACATACAACCGAGAAGGGGCATTAGCGCAGAAATATACAGCTCCTCCTATCAATTCAGTTTTGGAGTCTGCTGTCATCAGTACGCTGATGACATGCAGCTCTATCTCTCCTTTAACACCTCTGCTGGAAAGACCTCTGGGAATCAACCCCGAGAAGACGGAAAGGAGGTATGGTGGCCCTCTCCCCTGTCTGGGGGAGTTTCCCTCATGATCAGTGTGCTCCTGGAACACCTTGAGGCCCAGGTGGCGTCGGTGACCACTACTACCACTCGGATCGCCCAGAAAACTGAGAACAGTGGTCCTAACGAGGTTGGACTACTGTTTTTGACTCTTCTCCGGCGTCTGCAAGGCCAGGAGTTTCAGACCACATCACCCCAGCTATTCCATCTTGCCCGTTGCAGCCCGGATTAATCAAGGTCTTTTTTATTAAATATTTCGGACAGCAACTGGATCAACCTCGCCCCTTTGTTTTCTTCTAGAAGCTGAACAAATAATCCATCCCCAGTGAAGTGATGTTAAAGACCTACCCCCGGGAGGCCTTTGGCGATCTTTAAGTTTTTTTTTCCTTTAAACTATTTTATCTATCATTGTCAGTCATAGGTGCCATTAGGTTTTAACTTTGCTTAGTGTTATTTTTATTGGTTTTATTATTGGTTTTTTGTAATTTATGGCTATTGAGGCCCGAAATATATTGTAGCGGGGTATAAATGCAATAAATAAATAAATAATAAATAAATAAATAAATTCCCACCCAGTATGAAGTTATGATTTCTGTTCCTCTCTCGCACACAGCACTGATCAGCAAGCAGTGCCTTCAGACCAAGGGAATCGCTATGAAGCACCAGCAGATACTGGGGCTTATCCAATGCATCACTGCCACAACAACGCAAAGGCGGATGAGAGCAGGAAACAGGAACGACATCAAGCCAAGCGGAAAGCTTTACGTTGCCTCAGTGATCTCTTTTATCTTCATGATTGCTGAAATCGTAGGTGAGACTGTTCTGTCTTTTTCATCCTCTCAAAATGTAGGTTTATGTCTGTCTCTACAAACAGGCAGACATCCAGCATGGAGTAGTGGGCAGAGCGTCAGGCTAGAAGTCAAGAGGCCTGGAAATGAATCTTTGCTGAGCCATGAAATCTCAATGATGGTGTGGATTTGGTAAAAATATCCCACTTACCATGAAATCTCTATTAGGGTTACTATACTTAGTTCCCACTTCCCAGCTTATAATATAACAAAATATTGTATAGAAGACTCAGGCACAATCTGTCTGCCACTTATCATGCTGCCCTTTCATCAGTCTCTTCACATTTCCACCAGGAAATCCAAGGCTAAAGACCCATACTTGGTGTTGTGAAGGGTTCCATAGGTGGGATTTTTTCACTACCCCAGGCCATTAAACATCTGACAAGCCTATTCAGGCCATTCTTCACCTAATGAGCCTATTCAGGCTACTAACCACCTAATGAGCCTATTCAGACCAGGATGGCATGAAACCAAGGTGAACTATAAATCGCAGGCCTTGCCACTAACTTTCCTTAGACTGACAAAGCTACTTGGATGAGTAGCAAAATGCTTCGATCTCACAAGAAAAGAAGTCAACTTGCCATGACTCAACATCCAGACCCTGTATTATGTTCACACATTCAGAGGTTGTACAAGGTGAAGACCTCAGGAGAATGCATATGGACAAAGCATGTGAAGCAGGTGAAGATCCCAGGTGAATTCATGTGGACAAGGGCATGCACCTTGTATTGTCTGTATTTATGCATGTTCTGCTATTCATGGGAAGAGTACAATTTAACAGGTGTTTGGACATGACTGTTTGTTCCTGCATATTTGCTCCCAAATGTCATTTTTCCTGTTCAGATTTTTTGGTTTTTTTTTCCTTTTCAAGTACAGTGGAACCTCGTATAACAAATGGTTTGTATAACATAAAATCTGTACAACATAAAAAAATTCCGGAGATAGGGGAAATTTGTTTAACAGAATCGCCTATGGGGCAAATCTGTACAACATAAAATGGTTGCTATTAGGGATTACTCTGTTTTCGATGCATTCCTATGGAAAATTTGTATAAAGGAAATTTGCTTAACATAATTTCATTTGGAACAAATGAATTCCTTTATACAAGCTACCACTGTACATTGAAAATAAGTGAATGCAGTGAAGTTAACTCCAAGGCAGAACTTCAGAACTTCTTTGTTGATTTTACATACTGTACAAGATTTCCCCACTGACCATACTGGTGGGAGGTTCTGGGATGTACTGTATTTTTCCATCTATATTACACCCCCATGTATAAGATGACTGTTTGCAGAGACAAGCTATGGGCAGTTTCACAACTGCATGATTCTCTCCTTGGCTTACTTTCGTGTATAAGATGACCCTCAATTTTTAATGATTTTAGACAAAAAAATATAGTCTTGCATGTGGAAAAATATGGTATGTCATCCAAAAAAGGATCCTATCCCAACTTAGTTGCCAAAGAATTGGACATGTACTTTCAGCTAAAACGATGCCCTGTTCATGCATTCTTGGCCTCCTTCAGTAAAAATAATAAGTGTGTGTGAGTGTGTAGGTGGAATAGGGAGGCATCTCCTTTCATAGCATTCCTGCTGGCAAGCCATATAGCTTTGTGGGTGGCCAGGTAGCCGTCTGCTGGGAGAACTTCTCTGCACATACTTAAACTCTAGGTTCAGACAGAGTAACCATGTTAGTCTTTTCAAGAACTGCAAGCAAAAACAAAACAAAACAAAACAAAAGACACAAAACATTTCATGGACATGTCCACGAAACGTTATAATAGAATATGAAAGTTAGTCTTTAAGGTGCCACATGTTTTTGTCTTTGTTTTGTTTTTCTTTGATGTTTACCTCCAGTTCTTAAGCTCTAGGTGTGAACTTGAACTTTACACTAGGATCAAGGTTCTAAAGCATACAGGCATTCTCTTTACCCCTGTCCAATGGGTGAAGGGTAGCAATGAGGACAGGACAGAGGTAGTCATGGGATTAACAAGCCTATCCCAGCTGTCCCCCTAATGTGTTTCTAATGTGTCCCCCCTAATGTGTTTCGAAATTAGAGTCCTGTTCAAAAACAGACTCTAAACAAGGAATCATACAAAACACATAAAACACATAAAACACCATACAAGATATTAAAAACTCTTAAAATTGCTTACAAAATTTAAAACACTACTTAAAAACTGATTAGGATGGTGCTAAAACTGTCGCGTTTAACTTGGATACCGCTCTGGGATAAAAGTCTATTTGTCCTTGACCTAAGAGTCCTATTTGTCCTTGACCTAAGAGTCCTATATCTCCTGCCAGACGGCAACAGTTCAAAAAATTGGTGGCCAGGATGTGAAGGGTCTCTCAGAATTCTTCCTCAAATATTGCCATATGCTTCTTAACTCCATGTAATCATTTGTCAAAACTGTACAAGATTAACACACTTGTATAAACAACCCGCCCTGAGGCTAGTGAATTCATTAACTCAAGAATATATTTGAATTGACAGATTATTTGTTAGCGCTATAAGGCCCCTGTCCACCCCTTCTCTTCATTATAAAAGTATTTCAGTTTTCCCAGTGACAGCTTACATAGCCAATGGTGGAGGATTGGTATTGCTGCAGACCTTTAAGCTCTGATAAGCCAACTATTAACTGTTGATAGAGACAGCAGTCTCTGGGAAATATTGCAATTAATGAACCATATTACTTTTTTTTTAAATGAGTCTAGACAGCGCTTGTTGGATGATTGACCACTGATTGAGGGACAGCTCTCGTTGCAGTGTTGATGTACAAAGCAATAAACAGTCACCATCAGTAAGGCTCAACTGCAGAAGCCATTACAAAGCCATGGAGAGCGCTGCTGTTTTGCATAAATCATTTGTCTTTCAAGTAATGAGCAAAAGCACCACCCGTTTATCCTGTTCTTAAAAACAAATGGTGCAGTGTAGGCTAAAGGATCTTTGTTAAGAGAAATAGGGGGGAATTTCCATTCCTTCTGTTCTCGGTTAAAATTGATTATGATTTACTAAACTGTACTAAAATTCAAATGTCACAGAAAGAGAACCGCTGTTACCCTAAAAACATAGAAGGGAGCCATCATATAAACCCCTTCCACAGAGTTCTGCTTCCTTTCTTCTGTATGAAGTGGATGCATCCTGCAGTATTCTTTGTTCAGCCGTTTTGAGTCTAGTACAAGAAGAGGCCTTTATGTACATTAAATATAGGGAGAGTTGAGGGAGCTAGAGGGAGGTGTTCTGGAAACTGCAGTCCAGAAGGGGGGGGAGGAGAGAATTATCCTGGTATCCTCAGCTATTATAGAATTATATAGTTGAAATGTCAGACTTGAATTGGCTGTGGTGACCATTCTCTTTTCTGTTACTATCTGGAAGGATGGCCCTCCTTGCCAGTGCCACATGCATTTCACTCTTTGTTCCCTCTGAGAGGTGATGCCAAGCAAGAAAGGGAATAGGCGGTGGTAACAGCAGTTAATAAGGAAAGTCTCACTTAGGCCAAAGAACCCCAAACCTAGAACTAGGGATGGGCATTTCATTTCAGAACCAGTAGGTTATGAAACGAACCATGCAAACCCAGGTGGTCCACGGAACCGGCTGATACATGCAGATCCAATTGCTTTACCTTTCTCTGTCTCGCACAGGGTTAAAATCCAACGAGGAAGCTCACTGTGACGTCATCTGTGCTAGATCTGTGATGCTGGCCAATCAGGAGCTGTGCAGGGACAGGCATCATCTCGCCTCCCTCTCTGATTGGCCAGCAGCACGAAGCAGGAAAGATGTCACAGCATGCTTCCTCATTGGATTTTAACCCTGCACGAGACAGAGAAAGGTAAAGCAATTGGATCTGGTGTATCAGCGGGTTCTGAGGACCATCTGGGCTCACATGGTTCCAACTCCTACTGGTTGCTCATCCTTATCTAGAACCTTCTCGCACTTGATTCCCCAGTACCATCTTACTAAAACTGTTGTAAGTGACTTAAAAAAAAAAAGAAACAGGATCAGTAATCTAATATAGTAAACAAAAGTCCATTATTTCCATAATACATGTGCATTACTGTGTGATTGTGCTACACTCCGCTATTGCAATGTTCTCAGACTTTGGAAAAGATGTGTAAGTAGACCAGCATACTTAAACTCTCTCAGTAATACAGACAAACAGCCCAACTGATAGATTCTGGATCTACCACACCATCATATCCTCTGCATGTCTGTCTGTGTGGGAAAGAGATTAATCAGCTCTGTTTTCTTGGAATCGATCAATATTGTGGTTGCTTTGACCCAGGTGGCCATATTGCAGGAAGCCTCGCTGTGATGACAGATGCAGCTCACGTTTTGGTTGACTTCATGAGCTTCCTAATCAGCATCTTTTCTCTGTGGTTGTCGGCAAAGCCTCCCAGTAAAAATTTAACATATGGATGGCACAGAGCAGGTAAAAAACCCTTATGCCACAGAAGCTTCCAAAAACAGGAAAACATCCACCTTTTGTACACCATTGTGAGGTGGAAATCAGTATAGAGCAGTGTTGGGGAACCTGTGTCACGGGTGCCAAAGGTGGCACTCAGAGCCCTTTCTGTGGGCACCCAACATCGCCCCTTCAGAGCCACCTGGATTCATGTTAAATTGCTGTATTGGCACTTGGCAAAAAAAATTAGTAGGTTTTGAATTGCAGTTTGGGCACTCGGTCTCTAAAAGGTTCACCATCACTGGTATAGAGCCTCATTTGGCATTGGGTTTTTATGACAGTCAAGGTTCCCTCTAAGCTGTGTGTTTGCACACTCCCCTGGTGCCCTCCACACAGCAGGCTTTGACCCCTGCACACCCATCACAATTGTTTTTCTTCAGGTTATGATGGAATCTGTGGGGGTGGGTGGGTTACACATGCACAGAAGAGAGCCCCACTCAGTGGGAACAAAAGCTAGAGGGCAAGTTGATGAAGGCCACATCACAAAAAGAAAAAATATCTGGAGAATGACTACCAGCTACAAGTATCTGATTGCATTAATACTGATTTCCACCTTCCTTTTTTCATTCCTTTCCTTTTTTCCCCTACTGAATTTGGCCCAAAGTCTTTAGGCGTTGGATTCCCAGTACAAGCTTTGGTAAAAAAAAAAAAATGTTTGATTAAAATTAGGGATGGGCACCTTACGAAAAGCAACACACTCCTTTTTTCATTTTGTAAGCTTATGAAATGTTATGAAACAAAACAAAACAGCAAACAGTGTATCATTAAGAAATGAAACAAAACACCATTTTGTTATGGAAATGAAATGATTCATCCTAGTGGCCAGAAGCCTCTTGATCCAGCAGAACAGGAGGTTTATTTTTAAACTGATTGATTTGTTTTCCTTCCTCCCCGCCTGCCTCAGCTTTTACTTATCTCTGATTTTGATCTGCCTGCCTGCAACTAGTCAGGAGCTAAGCTTTTCCCTTCCCTGAGCTGTCTGCTGCTGTATCTGCAAGTTGATTTAAAGTGTAAACTGATTGTTTGTTTTCCTTTCCTAATCAAGTAGGACTGTGGAGGTTATTTTTAAAATATATTTTCCTCCCTCCCCACGCTGTTGAGCTTATCTTTCCAATCTCTCTGTGAAGCAGCTAGGCATTAGATTTCCTGCTTGTTTACAGAGGGTTCTTTGTTTGAAACCAAATAGATTTGAAGATTTAAGGAAGGTGTTTGATTTAGGGCAGTGGGCTCCCTGTTAAATAAAAAAAGGAAAGCTCCCCATTATTTATAGCCTTACGAATAATTTTGTTTCCTGACAAAAATTCTTTTAAAAAATCCATTATTAATGAAACGAAATGAAATGCAGACTGAAATGAAACAAAACAAAATGCTATAGTTCCATTTTGTGCCCATCTCTAATTAAAATATAAGTAATATGATACTCAAGATGGTGTAATAGACATATGGATGGGCTCGGGCTCTGGAGACCAGGGTCAAAATCTCCATGAAATTGGTCATGAAAACTCACTGGGGAACTGGTCAATCCACTCCTTAAATATTTCACGTTGAAAGCTTTATTAGGCTCACTGTAAGTCTGTTCTGACTTGATGGTAGATAGGTAACTGACTAATATATTACTGTTGCCCTAATATGATAGTAAACTTGTTGGAAAACTCAGTGGTTGAGCTATCTGGCTGTGCAGCCAGAGGTTTGAAGTTCAGTTCCCTTGTTACATCTCAAAAGAACCAGCTGGTGTGGCCTTGGGCAAGCTGCAATGTCCCAGGGCACACCCACATACCCCAGAAGTAAACCACTTCGGATTATGTAGAAAACCTTGGAAAGGGTCACCGTAAGTCGAACTGACTTTGACAGATGATAGTTTTGTATTTAGAAGCTTATAGGATATTATTCTTCCAGTGATGGTATTTCCTTACAGTCATATGCCTGGGCAATCAGACCATGAGATAGAGTCAATGTTTACCTTCTGATGACCAATCACAAAACAGAGCATAGTCTTTTGCTAGATATAGTAGGGAAGAAGAGTGTAATACCCTCACAATACCTCAGTGGGCTCCCTTGCTACATACAACCTAGATATCTCCAGTAGTCATGATTAGAGATGGGCACGACCAGGAAAAATGACGTTTCGAGTTGTTGTTTGTCGGGACGGGTCCGTTTCGGGTTGTTTCCGTTTGTCAAGGAAATTTTCAAAAATTTGTCGTTTCCGTTTGTTGTTTGTCGTTTGTCAGTTGGGGTTGGGGTTGGGGTAAGTGGGCTCTGGGAGGCATCTCTCTGGGTGACTCTCTGACGTCTGACCCACTAAGAAGGGATGCAAGGGAAGCGTTTCACGGAGCCGCCGCGTACCATACATTACATTATGTTAGGGTGGGGTGGCAGAGGCACCTCTCTGGGTGCCTCTGACTCAGTAAGCTGGGAAGCATAGTAGCGTACTGCCGTACAGGTTAGGGAATGGGATAAGGGATAGTGGGCTCTGCGAGGCACCTCTCTGGGGGCCTCACTTTGACTCACTAAGAAGGGGAGTGTAGTAGCGTACTGACATACAGATTAGGGAATGGGTTGGGGTAAGGGATAGTGGGCTGTGGGAGGCACCTCTCTGGGTGCCTGGGACCCACTAAGAAGGAATGTGTACTTGCGTACGGATCTGGGTTAGGGTTGGGGTTAGGGTAAGGGCTAGGCTTAGGGTGACGGTTAAGGTTAGGGTGGGTTAGTGGGCTGCACCTCTGGGTGCCTCTGACCCACTAAGAAGGACAGCGTACTGGCGTATGGGTTAGGGTTGGCTTAGGGTTAGGGTTAGGGTTTGTGGGCTTTTAATGCCCTCTCTGGCACACTCAGAAGTCTCAGTCAAAACCTGGCCATGCGATTGGTGGAATGGGTCCAAAAATTTGCATGGTCCCATCCCATGGCCAGCCCATCATTGCGCATGCGCAGGTGTAAAAAATAAAAATAAAATAAAATAAAATAAAATCAATGGAGACGTTTTATTGCAAGAAAAACCCACTGCTGCTACTATAAAAATTCCGGCAGTTAAAATACCTAATTTTCAAATGTTTCTGTGGTGCTTTGGTGGGTTTTTGGACCACGATTTAAAAATAAATATTGCGGTCACCATTTTGGATCCCCCCACCGCGACGAACGGAAACGGAAACGAGGATTTCGCCGAGTCGTGCCCATGTCTAGTCATGATTTCCAAAAGGACTCCTGGGACTTGAGAGTCTGATGAAAAAGAGTGAGAACTGACAGTCTGGCCTATCACAGATAATTACCCTAGCCAGAGTTTCTTGAAATAGAATAATTATAGGCATGCCCTATATTTATTTAGGCCACTAGCTCAGTGAATTGGAGCACATGGCTACAGAGAAGGGCCGGCTGAAATCACTAGGAACAAGAGAAGCTGATGGGTTTACAAGTGCTGCTGGCTATGTAGCCTTGAGCAAGAACACCACCCAAAGAAGAGAGTGGTGAACCATGTTAGCACATTTTATACCTAGAAAACTTTGCAAGGGTTCCCATTAATCAATATCAGCTTGCCATCATGCAAATAATTGATTAACTGAATAGTTTTCTTTCATTAGCATGGCTATGTATTTTAGAAATGTCACCCTTAATAGTTATTTGAACCACTAGAAATTCTTGGAGCTTTCCTCTCGGTGATCTTCATTTGGCTGGTGACTGGCGTGTTGACCTATTTATCCATCCTGAGGCTGCTGCACCCAGATTATGAAATTGAAGCCACAGTCATGCTCATTACATCTGGCTGTGCTGTGATAGCCAACATAATGTAAGTTGTACCTTGTTATAGTTTTCCTCAGAGATCTCCATGTCAATGCAGTTGGTGTCTCTATGGTGAATAAATGTCTGTAAAGATTCTCAGTCCTCCAAGTGAGGTTATCCAGAAGTTGAGTCATGGGAACTAGGCTTCTTTTTCTTGTGAGATCAAAATATTCCCATGATTCAACTTCCCGGATGGTGAACACATGTTTGACAAAAATTTGTCTGAAGCCAGGAAAATATAGGTGTATCCAAAAAACATGAAAAAAGAAAAATGAAAACTCTCCAAGTTTTTCCATTGAGGATGTACATTTAAATGTCTGCACTGAAGGACAAACCCCAAATGAATGAAACTCCCTAACCAGAATACTTTAACATGCCTGGAAGCAATGTATCAGAGGGGTATATGCCTTATTAACTTAGATAATTAGTCACAGCTGGTTCACATGATCCAGAGCCAGCAAATGAAACATGAATGTGACTGCTCTTTTGGCACAACAGTCACAGGAACTCTGTATTCTGTACTCTGTCAAAAGTGTGAGGGGAAAATCTATAGACAATGCTCTGGAAGCAATTCAGACAAGAGATGAGACACTTCAGTGGCAACTAGACCACGTTACAACTCAGGTGTAGCATATATCATAATCATGAACCACGAAGACCTTGTTCTTCCACTCTTCGCCCTTTTGGGCTGACCCTCGGAGCTGGCAAAACCACTCAGTGGGAAGGAGAGCATGAAGAATTTGCAGGGAAGGTCTGCCTGAATGTTGTCAGATTTGCACGTAACAAGAGTCAATGGCCAAAATTCTGTTGCTATTTACATTTCCATAAGATAAATTATGCAAGTCTTGGTGGTAAATTGTGACCCATCATTGAGGTGCTGGTTGTGTTCCTGGGCAAACACTTAATTTCCATGATTTCCCTTATGAATTTACCTCAGAATTTTGGTCATTATCTAAATGTTATTAAAATTACTGGAATACAATAGCTGTATGTCTTCAGTGTACATCACCTTGGGTAACCCAGGTGTTCTTGGATTCCAGATCCCAGAAGATTTCACAACCAGCTATGCTAGACCAGGTTTCTGGGAGTTGCAGTCCAAGAGCACCTGGTTTACCTGAGGTTGGCAACAACTGTTGTACATGCTCATTTTACATCAGAACAAAAGAGAAAGTGTGCATTTCTTTATTATTGTGTGTTATGTATAAGAAATAAGAGATAGAATTAGAGCAGTAATGGCAAACCTTTTAGAGACTGAGTGCCCAAACTGCAATTCAAAACTCACTAATTTTTTTGCAAAGTGCCAATGCAGTAATTTAACCTGTATATAGGTAGCTGTGAAGGGGCGATGTAGGGTGCCCACAGAAAGGGCTCTGAGTGCCACATTTGGCACCTGTGCCATAGGTTCGCCATTACTGAATTAGAGGGTAAGGGTTTCTGTTTTAAATTACCGTACTCCTGTTATAGAGTGCAGAAATTACATGTTCTTGGTTTTATTTCAACATGTGCAGTAATATGAATGCCATCAGTTTCAGGGGATCTACTTTAAGTATTGACTAAATAAAATCAGAACCCAAAGTATAGTGACTTTCTGGTGGTTTCAATACAGCTATAGAATATATCCAAAGCCATGGACAAAATCAAAGCAAACATTCATACAGTGCATAAAATGGTAGTCCAACAGAACCAAAACGACTTTGAACTCTGAAAAAAAGAAAGCAACAAAAGATCAAGACAAAATAATTTCAAACCTGATTATTTTATTTTATTTTATTTATTTATTTATTTATTTTTGCATTTATACCCCGCTTATCTTCAGACGAACTCTAAGCGGCTAGCAGCTGTACAATGATTTGCTGATAAAAGAAAGGGGCAACAGATAAGTGATCTCTCACTGATGCAATTGTTGCAGATTAAGTCTGACCCTACACCAGACAGGACATGTAAACCTTCGCAAAGCCCATCACAGCAGCAGCCATATATGCACCTCTGAAGAAATCTCGGCATCAAGCAACCCCAGTGTAAGAGCTGCTTTTATCCACGCCATTGGAGATCTGCTTCAGAGCGTTAGTGTGCTAATTAGTGCACTAGTCATCTTCTTTAAGGTCAGTTTTACTGAGTTTACTCACCTTCATAGCAATTAAGAATGCAGCTATTTTCATGACCAAGTAACTGCTAGAGGCCACGTACATAGCATCTGTGCCTTCCAGATGCATGCTGCAATTTAGGTGATGACAGCTCTGCTCATTTTTAGGAATTCAAGTCCCTACAGAGAGCACAGCTGATCGTTTCTATAAGAGTTGACATGTAAGAAATATTGTGTGCCTGTCTTGAGTCTTGCTTTCATTTCCTCATTTTTTCTCACTCTGTTTGTCTCCTTCCTTCAACTGTTGGCCTGAAACAACAATGAACAGTTCAGAAATGTTTCACAAGCCATGTTGTGTTTGGAAACTCCAGTTCCTCTACCAATAAAGGGGTTGAATTTATTTTGGAAGAGTATCAAATCAGAAATTGGACAGTATGAACAGCCATCATGTTTCCACTGTCTAGCTTCGAGGTTCATTTGCAGAAAATCAATATGGCTGCCACAAAAATGGCAGCAGCTGTTTCCAATACATGGGAGGGGAAATTATATCGGCCAGCAAATAAATTGCATATTTACATGGTATAATGTGACTTGGACAAAACAGTAGTGAAGAAGCAACTATTCTACATGACCCCAATTCTACAGTTAATCCTGAGAATTTTTCTCTTATACATACACACATGTTCAAATTGCACTGTCTTTAGGAACTTAGATAAGAGACAGTTCAAAACCAACAAGCACTGGGAATGTAGGGTGAAAGAAGGAGATAAGCTATCTGAAATTATTTCTTCATGCTCAGCATGTGAGCATGAAATATTTTTGCTCCGTGGGGAGTTTCAGTGGCAATGTGACCATCTTGAAAAACTGAGTCCACAAAGGGAAGGTTATACTTAGTTATAAAATGTTTAACAGAATGTTTGCATGGTTTTTATATATACAGGAAGCCTAGGAAAAGAGGAAGTTCTTCAGTCCCCCCAGGGCTGCTTAGCAAAATTCTCTGTCCTTGTGACCTCTGTGGCACCCAAACACTCCCAGTGTGTGCCTAAGGGAGTAATTTAGCAATGCACCATCAGTATTGTCTGCAGTGATACCAACTAGGTAGTTAGAGTAAATACCCCCCCAAAACATATTCACCTTGGGTTATCCTTTTTCTTTGGGTATGAGCTAACCCCACTACTGTTCCAACAATTAAGATATTAATTAAGGAGCTTTGAGTAGGAGAACCTCCAGCCTTCAGTCTGACTCCAGTTCTCCAGAGAGTCCCAACTGATCAGTCGGGTTTCCCTAGAGCAGTGGTTCTCAACCTGTGAGTCCCCAGATGTTCCTAGATTGCAACTCCCAGAAGCCTCTACCACTCTCTGTGCTGGAAGGGGTTTCTGGGAGTTTGCAGTCCAGGAACATCTAGTAACCCACAGGTTGAGAACCACTGCAGAAGTATATGCCTCCTTTTACCCATGACAACACTGCTTGGCATTATCAGCTTTTTGTCACTTTTTTAAAAACGGAAATGTCTTTCCTAAAACTCAGCTACTACAAACAAGATCTTAAAGCTAAGATATACAGACATTTTGAATATTATCATTTTTGCCTTTGGCTCCACCCATCAATGGAATGTGCCCCCCAAGAATATATCCAAAATGGATCTCAGTGGCCTTGAAAGGTTCCACCACCCTTCACTCACAAGAGTGGGCATGGTGCAACCATCCCAATATCATTGCACTTCAGCTTCCACCATTTCTAGCCATTGGTTGTGCTGATGGCCATGGGAGGTGTAGCCCAGCAACCTCTGGAGGACCATTCTTAGTTCACCCTTAGCTTAAAGCAGTGAAATGCTTTCAGGTCCTGCCCATCATTAAACAGCTGTCTTTTCTTGGCTTGCCCTTTCATCCCAATCTCTGACTCCTGATATCATAAGAACATAAGAACATAAGAAGAGCCATGCTGGATCAGGCCAAAAGCCCATCTAGTCCAGCTTCCAGTATCTCACAGTGGCCCCACCAGATGTGTCTGGGAGCACATAAGACTAGATATCTGTCTCCTGATACCACTCCCCTGCATCTGGTCCTTGAGGTACCCCGGTTTTAAGCTTGGAGATTACACATCTCCATCATGGTTTGTAACTTGTGATGGACTTTTCCTCCAGGAATCTGTCCAATCCCCCTTTGAAGGCATCCAGGCCAGATGCCATCACCACATCCTGTGGCAGGGGGTTTCACAGACTATTTTCTTTTGTCTGTTCTCACTTTCCCAATAAGGAAATAGAGTGCCCCTCTATCCACTTTACCCATGCCCTGCATGATTTTGTATGTCTCAGTCATATCCCCCCTCAGGAACCTTTTTTCCAGACAAAACAGCCCCAAATGTTTTAGCCTTTCCTCATAAGAGAGGTCCCCCAGCCCAGTAATCATTTTAGTCAATCTCTTTTGCACCTTTTCCAGTTCTACTATGTATTTTTGAGATGCTGTGACCAGAATTGTACAGAATACTCCAGGTGCAGCCTTACTATCATTTTGTACAATGGCATTATAATGTTGGCTGTTTTATTTTCATTCCCCTTTTTGATGATCCCTAGCATGGAATTGGCCTTCTTCACTGCTGCCACACATTGGGTAGACACCTTCATTGAGCTGCCCACCAACACACCAAGATCTCTTTCCTGATCCGTCACGCATAGCTTAGAGCCCATGGGTTGATAGATAAAGTTTTGATTTTGTTTGTCCCAATATGCATTAATTTACATTTTCCTACATTGAAACGCATTTGCCATTTCACAGACCATTCCCCCAGTTTGGTGAGGTCCTTCTGGAGCTCTTCACAATCTTCTCTGGTTTTTACCACACAGAAAAGTATCATGTCATCCGCAAACTTGGTCTCCTCACTGCTTATCCCTGTCTCCAGGTCATTTACAAACAGATTGAAAAGCACTGGTCCCAGGACAGATCCCTGGGGCACACCACTTTTCACCTCTCTCCATTGTGAAAATTTCCCATTGACACCTACTCTTTGTTTCCTGGATCTCAACCAGTTCTCAACCCATAAGAGGACCTGCCCTCTTATCCCTTGACTGTGGATCCCCTGACACTCCATTTCAGTTCTGATATTCCTCTCCTGACTCTTTTGTACACCTCCTTTCCCACAAGGAGCGCAAAGACCAATTGATGGATTTAATTTATAAATCATTTTCTCCTTTCCTCGACCAATCACAGCTGACAATAGCCAAAATCCTGTTCTGTAACTTTCACTTGCACAAGGATGATGATGTCACCACCAGAGGGAGATTAGTGATCCTATTTCCGACCCAACTGCTTGTCCAAATCAGTGTTATTGCATGTGAGTTATGACAGCTCCAGGACAACCCCTTTATACTCCAAAATTTCCCTCTGCTATGATGTCATCACCCTTAAATAGGCATAATATTGAGAAAACAAATTTTGGCCAAATTGATTTGAAAAGCAGGCAGCTAAAAACACAATAAATCATAGCACTGAAAACATTGCCACATTAAAACAAGTACTTAATTCATTTTTAAGAACAATTCAAAAAAACAAAAACAGTAACAGCAGCCATCGCTAAACAGCTCTTGTTTCCTAGTTTTATCAATTTTTCCACTTTTAAACAGTTCTGCATATTTGGTTTGGCTAAAATCCTAAGGGGCACAACTACACTAACAAAAATAAGTGCAGCACACACTCACACACATATGTCAACGCACATTGCTAGCAAATGCTCACAACAAGCAAAATCTCTCAAGACACCGTTTTAAAGCTTCTCTATCTGCAGAGCTCCTGTTTGCTTGCTTGCTTGTTTACATCTTAATGAACCTTTCCTGGTTGGCAAAAAAAAATCTTTTAAAGATAAGATGAGGAAATGAGTAACTAAGGAAGGAAAGGACTTCTTAAGGCAGTTCCTTGGAAGCACACTACCTACAGGCACTTTCGTGGAGCCGAAATAGAATTGCAACATCAGGGTGATCACCTAAAGAGACCCAAATTGGCTGGTGCAACTTTAGGGCAAGTGAAGGAGAGTGAATTTGCATTTTCCTTGCTGTATAGTCATACCCTAAGATCAGCCAATGAGCTACATTCATAAGGATTTTCCAATACTCGTCCATAACACTAGCTGATAGGTTCTGCCTTGACCCCCAGTATTCATGGCGCTACTCCTCAAGAGAAAGAGAGAAACAATCGGTCCCAGACTTGGGGTAAGGTAAAGGTAAAGGTTCCCTCCCCCAGCACACGCGTGCTAGTCATGTCCAGCTCTAGGGGCGGTGCTCATCTCTGTATTCAAGCCAAAGAGCCAGTGTTGTGCAAGTCCATGGCCACATGGCTGGCATGGCTGCAAGGAAACACTATTTTACCTTCCCACTTTTTATGGTGGTACCTATTTATCTACTTGCATTTACGTGCTTTTGAACTGCAAGGTTGGCAGGAGCTGGGGTTATCAGTGGGAGCTTGCTCTGCTGCATGGCACCCAGGATTTGAACTGCAGAGCTGCCAGATTTGCAGGCAACAGTTTTTGGAGCCTTATTCCGCTGAGCCACCACAGGTACCATGGGTGACTTGGGGTACCAAGATGATTAATTGGCATAGACTTTAGCTCAGTCTGTTTGCAATTCTGCAATGACAACAAGGCTTTGGCTCTTGGTTTAGGTATCCAGCTGTGGATCTAAAGCAGTGGTGGTGAACCTTTGACACTCCAGATGTTTTGGACCACAACTCCCACTGTCCTTTGTCATTGGCAATCTAGGCTCGGAATTCTGGGAATTGTGATCCAAATCATCTGGAATGCCGAAGGTTTGCCACCACTGATCTAGAGGTTGGGAGTTTGGTTCCTCATTGTGCCTCCATGACACAGGCTGGACTTAATGGACCTATAAGGTCCATTAGAGCATTGTGGTTCTAAAATTATTTTAACAAACATAAAATGCAATGAAAAGTTGTTTATTCATCAAATTATGTGTCTTCTTTCTAGCCAGAATGCAAAATGGCTGACCCAATCTGCACTTTTATATTTTCCATATTCGTTCTGGCAACTACCATGCCTATTTTACGAGACCTTTTGCATGTACTGATGGAAGGTAAAGTGCTATTCTTTCTTTCTTTCTTTCTTTCTTTCTTTCTTTCTTTCTTTCTTTCTTTCTTTCTTTCTTTCTTTCTTTCTTTCTTTCCATAATGACACTTTGTGTAGTATTTATCATTTTCAATTTTATTGTTGTCCAGCCCTTTCTATATGATGGGTGACCTCTGGCCCGCTATCTCACTCAGGCTCCATGTTCCCTAGATATATGGAGTATCCAAGGAAGGGTACAGAATATCAATGAGCATAGATAGGCATACCATGTACAACAATGATAAAATACATAATCTGAGTGGTACTGTCCATAATTCTGAAATATCGACTCATAAATGCCTGCTGATTTAGATGACATTCAGGCCCTTCACTGCCTAGATATAAAACTGCCTTGTAATTGCACCATAGCTAGTCTAATTCAGGCTCACCTAGACTAAGGATAATGGTGTTGATGGCTCTAAGGACCGATTCAGCCTTGACCTATTGTAGTCTACTTCCATTATAGGAAAAGACTGAAGATGCTTCCCCCTCCCTCCATGTTTACCCTAAACCAGTGTTGACCAACCTTTGGCCCTCCAGATGTTTTCGACCACAACTCCCACAGTCCTTTGTCACTGGCAATACAGACTTGGAATTCTGGAAGTTGTGGTCCAAAACACCAGGAGTGCCAAAGTTTGGCCACCACTGTCCTAAACTATAATTGAGTGCTTTAGTTGAGAATCAGATTATAGGATCAACTCTTCCAGGAGTGCTGTCTCCCCCATTTTGCAGTGCTGGGGATCTGAGCAGGCTTGAAATAATGGAAAGGGAGGCATGCTACCTAGAGAGTCCATGTGTCTAAGGATGGGATTTTTGGATTTTCTGGACCACAAACACTATATCTGTCTATTCTGAGAGCTCTACCTAATGTGCAGACATCTGACAAACACCTCAATGTGTTATACCTGGGAGACGGGCCTAAATTAGAAGGCTTTGAGAATTTGGGATTGAATATGGGTCCATTCACAAGCACATCCTCTGATACAGAGTTACAGTTCTTTTCTATTGGAAGATGACAGTTGTCTCTTATTCTCCAGGGATGCCAAAAGGTCTCCTCTATGATGAAGTGAAAGGGAGAATCCTAACCCTGGATAAAGTAGAATCTGTCCACAGCCTTCATGTTTGGTCTCTGACAATGAGCCAAATGGTCCTGTCAGCTCATATTGTCACAGGTCAGTACATTCCAGTATTCCCAATGATTCCTTGCGAAGTCAGTTTGTGGTGATGTAGATGCTCTTACTTCTGCATGCCCTCTGTTTCTCCTAAGGGGTACACAAGAAAATAATGGAAAGAATTACAGAGCCTTTTCACACGACCCCTAAGATCCGCTGGCCACTTAAATTTGGACCAGAGATCTTAGGGGTTTGTCGCTGTTCCTGCGTTCCCACCCCCTCCGCACTCCTGGCTGCTGGCTGTATGAGGGGAGGGAGAAAAAAAGGAAGAAAAGAATGCCGCTCACCTCTGTTCTGCCGTCCCGGCACTGCATTCAGATCTCTTAAAGGGGCAGGGGGCAAAAAAAGAACAAACAGAAGCAAGGAGAGTCGGGCAGTCACTACATTATATCCGCATCAGGAATTTTCACCTCCAGAGAGCAGGTACCTGAAAAGTGCATTGGGGCGTGCTTAGGTGGGCATGGTCGCACTTAATTATCTGTAAACTCCGGAGCTGGTGGGGAAACAATTTTAAGCTCCGGAGCTGGGAGCCATCTGCGGCGGAGTTTAGGGGTCGTGTACAAAGGGCCACAGAAAACCTTACTGGTGGGATGGATCTTCAGGTTGCAACCTAAAGTGTATTTTCTGGAGGTACCATCCCATTAAAACCAAAAGTCATTACTTCGTAGACTTAATGTAACCTAATGGTCATTGTGTGTGAATACAAATTTTAACACTAAGGTGATTTTGTGAAGGGGCCTCACAGGAAGTCCTATTCTCTAAGCCTCAGTTCTTCCTTGCTGTGCTAAAGATAATGATAACACTAACATGGATAGAAAATGGATAGAAAAGCATTCATCATCTGAAATCCTGTAGCACAGGTGACTCAGCAGGCAACATATAATGTTTATGGAGATTTCTTAATCTACAGCAATTCACTTCAAAAGTCACACCTTTTCCTTAACAGTACAAAAGGATTTTGGCCATTCGGTCTTCTTAAGATATCCAACTTCCATCATCCCTTCCTACTGATGATGCAGAGAGGGCCCACAGAGTGCTAATCTAACATTATCTAGGAGTTTGGGCTTGGAAAATACTGCATTGAATTAATGCATTTAATTAAATTTCATTGTCAGCCTATCTTGCTCTCAGCATTCCGAGGGACTACTCCAAGTGGAACTTTAAGTTATTTCACCTAAAGTTTCTAAAAACCTACTTAACTTGAAACCATCCAAATGGAGGAGATGGTGCACATGCTGAGCCTCGGGGGAGGAAGTGTTCCTTTCCTTTCCTTTCCTTAACATGGAAGTCCTGTGTTATAGCCTAATATCTACAGACCTATTCCTCCCTTCTGAAGACACAATGCCAATACTGTGGCTTCAGCATAAAGTCAGTTCCCACCCACCCTAGCTTTTAGATCTGGAGATGTAAAAAAATCAATATTTATGCCATTTTGATTGGCTTAATAATGGTATTTTCTAAAACTTTGGATTTTTCCTAATGGCCAATGAAGTTATGGTAACTTGATTTTTGCAATCTATTACTATACATGGAAGTCACAGAAAATAATTATTTTCCATTTTTCAAGACAATCCAGTTCCATAGTTGCATATAGCTGATTTTTAGAATTATAAAATGCACATTGTAATAATTCATTTTTTGCATCCTTCTCTTAACAGCGGCGAATGCAGACAATAAGGACACTTTGAATGAAATTACTGAACTTCTGTTTGACACGTACAGTTTTCACACAGTAACCCTTCAAATTGAACCCAAAGAAGACCAGAACCCAAACTGCATCTTCTGTCAAGATCCAAGAAGTTAAGTTTATAATGATCTCTTAAGCACCAGTTGTTTGATGAGCTGATTGTTACCAGACATGGAGGAGCAATAATCGTTTCTTGAAACTCCAACCAAAGCGAACTGGAAACAAGGATGACTTACAAATACTGTGCTATATTCTGTTTCCTGGTGACAGCTGTAATTCCAAATGTGGCGAACCATTGATTTTCAGTACTTTTCACTTTTGTTTTTACCCATATGCACAGGGTTTATATATGGGCTTGTCCATTCCAGTTTTGTATTTATCTCTGATTTTTTTTTAAACAAAACAATCACCATAAAGGTTTACAGTGGAATATATATTAAATCTATGGATGTTCTCTCAAATGTCTACTCTTAAATGTAATTTTTCTCAATACAGTACATGTATTTTAAATATGTTAAGAGTTTTCAGACCTCAAACTTGCATGAAATAATTTAGGATATCACAGGTTTCAGGAGGAGCCTTCCACTGAGGAGACCCTCTATACCCAAGGATGCCCCTGCTCTTGAGGAGTTCTCCTCTTGAGGATTCTTTTCTGTGGGGTAGCTTCTTTGGACTCTTCCCTGTAAGCCCCCCAAATTTAGAGAGATTTGGGGTTCAGGGGACTGTGTAATATTTGACTGCAAAGAGGATCCCCCCAGCAGTAAGTGCTCAATTTATTACTTCCCCTTGCTTAACCCCTATGTTGCCATGGCACGCTGTATAGCAGTTTTGTAATTAGCTATGGGGACCCTCTTTGCAGTTGAATAACTTGGCCCCCTGAACCCCAAACCTCTCCAAATTTGGGGAGCTTATAGGGAAGAGTCCAAAGAAGCTACCTGCTATTTTGGTGCCTCTAGGACACAGGGGAGCCATTAACAAATTATTTCATTTCATTCCAAAAAAATCTTTTAAAATCTTTTAGTAATGAAATGAAACAAAATGCTATTTTTTGTTTCATGCCCATCTCTAGGGTATATCATTCCTTCTGTGCTCTATATCTAATTTGCTTTCTTATCCAAGAACTAAATGCAGCATTTAAGAAAGCAAAATATCTTATTGACCTGAACAGTGGTTGCCAACCTTACAGTAGGTCTCCAGATGTTCTTGAACTATATTTCCTAAAATTCTCAAAAGCTTTCAGCCCTAGCTATGTCTGGGAGCTGTAGACCAATAACATCTGGGAACCCACGATTGGAAATTACTGGCTTAGAGATTTGCGGGGTGGGTGGGGGGAAGGGAGCCTTAAGCAATTTTTAAAAAAAAAAGAACTTTCCCAAAGAAGATTCAAGATAAAGCAAAGAAGAAAGTGGATTATATATACACATCCTTCAGTCTGGCTATTCATCCTTCTGTGAATACTGGCAGTGGGTTATTGACTTGCACAGGCCTGTTAAGGGAATGCAAGATTGGATGGATGGTGGTACCCACATTTTCTGCCCCTTAAAAAGGGGAATGGGAAGGACTATTAGGAAGAATACTTGGTGTGCAACCAATATTTGTGCCCCAGGCTGTTGCCTCACTCTGCCCCTAATGACAGGGTAGACTGTAAGGATTCTCTACCAGTACTGTTATTTTCGTCTTTATCCTGCAACTTAAATATAAGGCCAATGCAGATATAATGAGGTATATGTATATGTTTAGAAATTCTCTCTTGCCACAGGTTGTGCCTCTCCTTGGTCAATACACCACAGGAATGGAGATGAGCTTCTAAACTGCAAGCACTACATAAATTTGCCTTCTGAAAGCACATAAAAGCCATACAGAACACAAATAATATTTTCATCTTCACCACAATGGCTCAATTTCATTAAGTAGCATATTGAAGAAAACATTTGAAAGGAAGTTGCCAGATTAATTAACTACTGCAAATGAGCAAAACAACATGATTTTGTTTCATTCCCTTTCCCCGCCAACATACATGCACAATTTAACTAATTGGGTGCTCTTGTGAGACAAGATGATAATCAAGGCCAAGGGGTCATTCCAGTGAGCTATACAGTGATTTGATATCACATCCAGATGAAGGAGACCAGAAAAGCCAACACAGTCTTGTACTAGAATGGCAGGATTCATCATGCCCCCCAAAAAAACAAATAATCACTGGATGAACACAAGGGGAAAAGCCATGTTCGGTCAGATCTCTACTGCCAGAGTAAACCAGCAGACTTTTAGATTGGGCTTGAGTCACATGGACTGTAGCCTGAGCACAAAAAGCTTTGAGTCAATGTGTGTTTGCATGTTGCCTGTCAAAAAAATGAAGGCATGTCATAGGTGGCTGGTGTGCAGTCGAGCTTGCAATGGGGAGATCTGGCTGACAGGGGGATTGAATGGGCAATGGGGTGATCGGGCAGACAATGGGGGTGATTCTTGTGGGTGATGTGAATCAGGCAAGGGACTGGAAACCAAGCCTTAAGAGGAAAGGCTGGGAGAACTGCACATACCTGTATTTAGCCATGAGAAAAGACTGAGGGAAGAGAGGGTAGCACTTTTCAAATACAGTAAGACCCGAGTATCTACTAGGGGTTGGTTCCAGGCCTTCCTGTGGATAACGAAAACCATGGATAAGAGAAAACGCCATCCCCCAAACTGCTGTTTTGTGACAGCAGCCTGTTTTACGGCTGCTGTTTTGTGACAGTAGCTTGCTTTACGGCTGCTGTTTTGTGACAGTTGGCTTTACGGCTGTTGTTTTGCTACAGTAGTTTGCTTTATGGCTGCTGTTTTGTGATAGTAGCTTGCTTTGCAGCTGCTGAATTATTTATTTAATGTTTACCTCTGCCAACCATGGACATCCTGAATCAGTGGTTAAAAAATCAGTGGATATGGGGGGCCTACTGTACTTAAAATTTGCCATGCAGAGAAGAGGCAAGATCTATTGTATTCTCAGTTATCCCATCCTTAACTGTTAGATCAGTATGACAATGGAAAAAAATTACCTTGGAAATTGATGAGTGCCAGCACTGGAGGTATTCAAGACAAAACAGGACAGCCATCTGTCACATCTGCTATGATTGGGATTCCTGTCTTGAGCAGGGGGTTGGAATCAATAGCCCTTTCCAACTGAATTATTCCATGATTCTATGATGCTGCTCCATCTTGTATCTACATGTTCAAAATGGGCAAACATGCTGCTAGAGACAGGAAGGAGAAGGAAGAGGTCAAAGTGCTCTTTCTGTGGTGTTGGCTTCAGGAGACATACAATTGTTATATACATTTAGTTTCAGGTGTTTATATCCTGCCTTTCTTCCAAGAAATTTCAAGTGATGTATGTTACCTTCACAACAAATTCATGGAGTAGCTTAAGATGAGAGGAAGTAACTGGACCAAGGTTTGTGCCTGAACAGGGATCCTGGGCTCAGTAACACTAGCAGCAAGAAGGATCTTGGAACTGCTGTAGATCACAAGCTCAATGTGAGCCAATAGCATGGTATGGCTGCAAAATAAGCCAATGCATTAACAGTTCTGAACACCACGCTTGGAGAAAGATGCCAACAAACCGGAACAAGTGCAGACAAAGGTAACAAGGATGATCATGGGACTGGAAACCAAGCCTTGTGAGGAAAGGATGAAGGAACTGGAGCAAATGTAGCCTTGAGGAATAAGCCTATGGAGATACATGATAGCATTCTTCAATTACTTGAAAGGTTGTCATGCAGAGAAGACGCAGGTTCGATTCTCAATCACCCCATAGGGTAATAATGGGCTCAGGTTACGGGGAGCCACATTTCGGTTGTATATCTGGAAAAAGTTCCTACATCTTAGAGCAATGGAACCAATTACCTTGGGAGGTGGTGAGTGCCAGGAGGCATTCAGGAGAAAGTTGGACAACCCTCTGTCAGATCTGCATTGATTTGGATACCTGCTTTGAGCAGGGGTTGGGACTCGATGGTCTTATAGCCCCTTCAAATTCCATTATTCTATAATTCTATGAATCTGGGTCTGCCCTGGCCTACATTCTGATTACTATTCAACGCTACATCTCTGTCAGGCTAATCCCTTATACTGGCTCCAGTGCAACAGTCGATAATCTCCTAATCAGACGTTTAGCTTATTTTAAGATCTTTACCGTGATTCTTCCTACTTCTTCCTTAAGTATATAATTTCAAGCATGTAAGTTTAATATCTTTTCTCCGGAAGAGTGATCTATTAGGAAAGAGCCCCTTAAATAGCTGAGATCATTCTTTCTTCTTCTCTGAACCCTTGTCCAACACAACTGGGTCAGGGCTTTAATTTGAAATGGAAACAGCTAGTAAAATAGACATAATTGCACTCCGTGCTTCCCACTGCCTGCCTGGTGAAAGTTAAAAGGTATTATATATCCCTGTCCCATAATAAAACTTAACTTTTATGATCAATTCTGTATTGAAAATGTTGGTTACTTTGGCAGAGAGGATGCATGTGAGATGAATCCTCTTTCGCTCGAAACTAAATTTCCTTGTGCTCTATACTGTAGTTTCCTTATATGCTACAGCAATGTGGCTACTCTCCCAGTATTAGGAATTAATACCGACAAAATATTTCCCTTTCAATTGTCATTCTTTCTATCAGATTGCCAAATGAAGCCCATATTCACCTCCTGATAACCTATCATTAAAAAAATTAACTAATTTGCAACATGCAAGGGAGAGGAAAGCTCATACTAAGGAAAACAGACACCTTTTACCTCCTGTAAGATCTTTGCTTCTCAATACTTGTTAAGTACATTGTCTAGTTTTGTCAGAGAGTTCCCTTTAAGAGGCCGGTCTGGTTTGTTTTATTCATCCGTTTCCAAATCTTACCTCTTTCTGCTCTGGGATGCAGATATAATCAGAATGTCTCCTGCCACAGAGTATTGCCCATAACACTCACTCATTTCAAGCAGGCCGCTTGAAGGCGCCCACCCTGAAGGAAGGTCAGAAGACCGCTACCAGGAAATGAGCTTTCTTGGTGGCCACACCTCGTCTGTGGAACCAGCTGCCCCCTGAGATTGGTTTGGCTCCCATGCGAGAAATTTTTTAAAAAGCAGTTTATAAGCTGGCTCTATACACGTGCCTTCCCTGACCATTGTCATCTTGCCCATCTTGATGATCTGGTTTTATATTTTATCCGCCTCCATCTGTTTTTGTATGTATTTGATTTATTATTTTTGCATGTTCTCAGATTTATTTATGTTGGATTGGTTAGTTTTATTTTCGCCTATACATTGCACATTGTTTGATTGTATTACTTATTGTATTGTCCATGTCTTAACTTCTGTAAATCGTCCAGAGAGACTGATGGCCAGATGGTGCGGTATAAAAAACAAACAAACAAACAAACAAACAAACAAACAAACAAAATATCAACCAGTGATATGAACAAGATTTTGCCTCAGGAGGCACATTTTGAGATTACAGATTCTCAAAATACAAATGCTACCAGTTTCATTTTTGTTTAAAAATTCCACCAGAGTTATTATCTTATCCCATTTTTTATAAAGTTGTGAGACTTTCCCCCTTCCCCATGTGTAAATTTGTGCATATTTTGCATATATGCTGTATTTTAATATTATTGGAGGGTTCTTTTTCATTCTTGTATTGTATTATTTGTGTGTAGTTTAGGTTTTGTTTCTGTTGGTTTTTAGTTTATTGTATTCTTACATGTTATGGTTGTTGGCTGGCCAGAGTGGCCTTTTAGGCCAGTATGGTGGTATACAAATAAAGTAAAATAAAATAAAATAAAATAAATAAACAAATGTACTTTTAAATTATGCATTTTACTTATTTACAAAAATAAAATTAGCCGCCCCACTACCAAGTGGTCTCTGGGCGGCATTTTATATATTTGTATTAAAGTAAGCATTTTAATCTTGTTACTGTTTTCATAGTAATATACAAATCCAACAAATTCCTTTTCCATTCATATTTGAGATGCACTAATAAACAAAACTGACAACCAGCCAGTTATTTAATTACGATATGAATAAAATGGGTGCCATTAAGATTGTCTGTTTTAGGAACCAATGTGTCCTGTGGGAAACCACCTATTAAAGAAGATACAGTCATTCAGTAAAAGTTCAATATGTTTTCAGGTAGAAAAACATAGTTTTGCAATTGGGTAGACATTGGTTACACTGTGTTTTCTTGCAGATAAGTCAAAACATCTGACTGTGGGTGTTTGAGTATTATAGAGTGTTCTTGTTTCTGTCTCCCAAACCCTTCTACAAAGATGGGCTTCTCATCTCAGAAACTGATCAAAATTTCCATGGGCTCAGAACATATTCTAGATGTCATTTAATGCATGCTTTTGATTTTGTTTTTCTTTTAATCTCTTTGAATGAATGTTAAGTAGAATCTTGGTTGGAAAGAAAAACATGTATTGTATAAGATTTGAGTTGACAGCTGTTTTCCATACAACATATATAACATTTAATGTATGCCAAACAGAATTCCTCTATACTTCCTTTTTCCATATATCTGGGTATCTTTTACACAGTTTACACACCCAGCATCTGGAAATTAAACAGAGCTCTCAGCAACCACTTCCTAGAGATTTATACTGCAGGGTTTTGTTTTGTTTTTTAAAACAACAGCCCTAAAACCTTTAAATATCATTAAATTAGATGGAGACTCCGAATGCTGATTTCATTAGATGAGATTTCCAGATTGCTCCCAAGTCAGCCGTAGCTTTTCATAATAATTTATTCAAACATGGCCATGATGATTATAGCAGGGTCCCTAAGTGCTCAGATCATATCATGGAGAGCATAAAATTGATAAAATCTTCAGCTTTAGCTGAACGCCTTCAAGTTTCTGAAACTGGAAGGAAAGTCAGCAAGCGATTGCAGGCACGTGCAAGGCCATTTCTAGTCTTTCATCTCTGTGCTGTCACATGATGAGGTAAAGTGGGTTGGCTCAACCCGTTGGCAGAACAAAGTCAGAGCTTAGAATGTTGGTGGTTTTTTTTTTTAATGCTCTCAATGGTAGAAATATCTGTTGGCATAAATTTACACTCCTGCAGACTGGAGCCACCAGGGACCTATATTAAATGCTCCTTCCACTTTCCCAATACAGTACTCCCAAATGTTCCCCAAGGGTCCCTCAGAACCCAACACAAGGGGATAGGAAGTTTTTAATTAAATTGAAGCTATCTGTCATCTATGAAACTATGACATCATCTAGCTTGAGAGACATAAATTTACACCAACAGGACTTCTCTCATTGTGTTGCTCGTTATTTTGTCTCTGAAGAACACCATCATCACAGTCGCCACCACCAACAATGTTTAAAAAATGCTTGTGCACTTTTCTCTGCATTTTGCCTACCATATTATTTTCGTATGCAGTTTTGCCGAAGAGTCACATTTTCACAAACATTTTTAACTATGATGCATTTTTCAATGTCATAACTATATCATTTTTTGCCATACTCTAATCCAGTGGTGGCGAACTTTGGCACTTCAGATGTTTTGGACCACAACTCCCACAGTCCTTTGTCATTGGCAATCTAGGCTCAGAATTCTGGGAGTTGTGGTCCAAAACATCTGGAGTGCCGAAGGTTTGCCACCACTGCCCTAATCCCTAAATTACAAAATTTCTGTGTGCATTTTGGGGGGACTTTACTGTAAAATGAGGATATATGCATATTTCATAAGATAACTGAATTCTGGTTGGAAGGTAATTAGGCTTCTTCGCATTAAAATGCAAACCACGTTTCTCATCCTTTCTTAATCTCAGTTAAAGTCCTCTATGCTCACACTGGACGCACTATTCCTTGTGCCAGTCGTGGCTATTAAATCTGCATAGATACATTTTGAATGTGTGCTTTCCATTTCCTTCATCCCCAAAATGAACCTTGATCTATTAAATCCAAAAACATGGCCAAGGATTCTTGGCTTATCTCTGCGAGATATTTTAAAGAGTTATGTTGATCCTCTAAGAACAAATCATGCCCGTTCTGATTTTGGGTGGGATATGCAATTAGAGCAGCTGCTGTACTTTAAAGCTGTCATGTATAGAATGAGAAAATGGATTGTATAGCTATTTTTCATATTCCCAGCTCTGATGCCATTTTTATGCAGTAACTTATAAACTTTCAAGTACAGCAGAAGATCATTTATCTAAACTCTATGATATAGTTAGAATGTTCCCCTTTAAAAATGTGAGCTATTGATCTCAGGAGATTCTAATTTAGATTAGCTGCTGCCAGGGTGGGGTGGGGGATGGGAAGAAGACATGGAAACAGCCACCCAGAGATCACATTCTGTATTACTTATCAAGAAGTTAAAAATAGCCTTGGTGAGCATTATTTTTCAGCCTAGTAGTTGTTTGTATACCATGGTCTCTCTAAGGATGTGTTGCAGGCATTATTTGATTGATAACTCACCTCACCCACCCACCCCCAATATTCTGGGCACTGCAGAAGATGGACAGACAGAAGAATGGATTCTGTAATTTTTTGTCTTCCCATTCCTCCCTTTCCATGCTACTGAACCTTGGCAAAATTCATAGTTACAAAAGAATGTAGGTGGTTTCGGAGTAATTTTGAGACATGTATACATCATTTATGGTCATTTGAGTGGCATTGGTGGGTATGTTCTTTTTTATTATTATTGACCAGTCAGGGTGGCGATGGGTATTCCCATTCATTCTTCTGATGTGATCATGTGATCTGATTTCTTCTTCTGCATTTGCATTCATATTTCCAGTGCCTGCTCCAATTCAGAGGAAAGGGGTGGAAGGCTGGTTAGTCGGGAGACAAAAATGCAAGAAGATACAGCACCAAATGGGATGACAGGGAAAAAACCTACAGTGAAACTGAGCAGCCTATAACAGTATATAGAGTAAAGCCTAGATTTCCCCATTAATTATAAAGGAACCAAAGTATGCCTTAGTTATTGAGGCTGCTTGTAATAAGTTACTCCAAGTTCTGCAAGTCTTTCACATAGACATGGCGGGAATGGGGATGGGGGAATGACAGACACACACAATTAATGATGCTGCTTAAAGAGCTGCAGCTCAAAGAGACCGTTTATCAAAGATCTACATCACATCTAATTTTAAAATGGGGTTAAAACTGCCTCCAAAAAGGCTACCTTTTAGCCTTTTTGATGCTGCTTTATCTCATTCTTTGCTGCTTTGAAAAAAAAGTAACTTGGTCCCTTACGATTTCACTGCAGCAAGATGAAATGTAGGAGCCCTGTGGTGCAGTGGTTAAATGCCTGTACTGCAGCTAAAACTGTGCTCATGACTTGGTGTTCAATCCCAGGTAGCAGGCTCAAGGTTCAATCAGCCTTCCATCCTTCCGATGTTGGTAAAATGAGTACCCAGCTTGCTGGGGGAGCAATGTGTAGCCTGCATACTGTAATTAAAAACTGTAAACCACCCAGAGACTACTTGAAGTGGTAAGGGGTGGTATATAAGCAGAACACTTTGCTTTGTTTTGCTTTGCTTCTATGTGAAAGGTTTGTGGTTGTGAGATATCTGACTGTAATTTGCTTCTATGCGAATGGTTTGTGGTTGTGAGATAGCTGGCTGTACACTGAATCAATATTTCACAACCTGCCAACCACCTTACAATTAAATTAAGATTCGACTTGGTATCATACACAATCTATGATGATTCTTGAGAATTTCTGACTACTGTATTTTTCCACAGCTAACGCTCCACTTCTAGATATTCATTTTTTAACAAATTCATTTGCTAAGGTTTAGACATACTTAAGAGCTGCTGACCCACTGTTATCAAGTTAGTTGTTACTAATTTCAGTCTATTGATCTCAGCGAATATACTTTAAGTACGATTAAATCAGATCCAACACATGATAAATGAACACAATGCAATTCAGAATGAGGAACTAGAAGGGTTCAATACTAATCAAATGTACTACTCGTGTTCTTGTAATTAATTTCCCCCAGGAGATTATTTTTAAGGAGAGCATTTATTTAGAAATGACATATAGAAAATACACATACTTTATGCACAGGCATGTAATCTAAATAAAGGGTTGGATCTAGACAAAGTTTCTTGTGTTGACAACTAATTGACTTCAATAGGACTCAAACAAAGTCATTATTTATTTGTCCCTTGGATATAAATGGAGCTGAATATGAATCAGTTGACCCATTGTGACCCACTCCGACATGCTTTTGGACTTACAACACCTACAAGTATTCACATGGACACATAATGCATTTAGTGTTTTAATAAAAGCCTATGTGATTGATATCCTTATGGCTTCTGTCCTGGAAGTAAGCCAGTGAAACTTACTTTTGAATAAATTGCAATTAAAGGTTTCTTTAATTAGGTAACAAGGCCTAATTGTAGTGAGACTGCCCAAGAACCCATAATGAAGTGAGCACTTAATGAATTGAAATAATTGGGAGAGTAATTGTTGTAATAGCAATTGGGGAAGCTCTGCTGGGGAAAAAACAGAGGATGCTATAAAACCATTGCTTTTTTTCCATTGTTGATGTCAAAGAATTGACAAAGAAGGATTGAGCTGGTGAGTTGTATAGTATTCCTATTAGGAGATCTACTTCAGATGGTCGTGCAAATACTAATTAAAATGGAACTTTAAAGTGGGCAGTTGCTCTTTTGCTGACTTCATTTGCCGCTCACTTCACTTTTTCCAATTTGTTTATTGACTAACCATTAATGGAAAAGTCTATATGCACATGAAGATAAAAATTGCTAAAAAATGCACAGACAAAAACACAAGTTTTATCCTGGAATAAACTAGGAAGTTAGCTACTTCTATCCAAAGACAATCTTTTACCACTATTCTATTTCTTTGAAAGGAAAGGTGATAAAAGGAAAGGAAAGGAAAGGAAAGGAAAGGAATTATTTCCTTGAAAAGAAAGGAAAGAAAAAGGAAAATAAATAAAAGGAATTATTTCTTTGAAAGGAAAGGAAATAAAAAGGAAAGGGAAAAATGAATTATTTCCTTGAAAAGAAATAAAATATATGCTAGTCAATCAGGTCATGGGACTTATTATCTGTGCAATCCTTTGCAGGCACCATTAGCTCTCTTGTCTATGGATTTTGAAATATTTTTCTTACAGTCTTGATGCTTGTACTGCAATGTTGATTTAAACTGAAATTCCAGAGTCTTGTTAAATAAGAAAGAAAGAAAGAAAGAAAGAAAGAAAGAAAGAAAGAAAGAAAGAAAGAAAGAAAGAAAGAAAGAAAGAACTAAATCCTGGGTTTTAGTATCTACTTTCAGGCAAAATTAACCTGTTTCATTTAGATAGCTGTACCCATACTTCCTCTCTGGATCATCCTGCATTTATCCATAAATTACTGCTGCCACCAGTTCATATTACATCCTTTCATTCTTTGCCCTCCATGCATGCACATTGTTCGTCACACTCCTAACCTAACAGTTACCTACACACAACCTGTGCCCATCCAACTTCCAGCCCATCCCCTGGACTTGATGGGTCCATCCTCCTTGTGTGGGCTCTGGTGTCACCCTATGGCACCATGACGGTGACAAACAGAAATCACAAATCACCCATGAATCTTTTTGTACTGAACATTTGCCCAACATTTGGCAAATTTACTCTAGTGCCCACCCCTGAAGTGCAGCAGAGAATTCTAAGTACCTCAACAAACTAGAGTCTCTAAGATTCCATTAGGCACAATCAAATGGAATCAGACTTCTTTAACCTATCATTGTGTGTGTGTGTGTGTGTGTGTGTGTGAAAATTAGGTTTTATTGTTGGTCTAACCATCTTTCGTCTTCTACGCCATCTTGTTTTTCCCCATTGGCAGAAAAGTGTCTTTGTCCAGCTCAGGACTTTCAGGAGTGGTGGCCCTTCCATTATGGAGAGTAAGGCACGTGCCTCAGGTGGCAGATTTTGGAGGGAAACTGTTACCTCCCAACCCTTCAAAAATTTCCTTGTTCTGGATGACACAGCTGGGGCTTTCTCTAAGCTCGTTTGTGGGGGTTCACCTGTCTGCCAGACCGCCTGCCCTTTAGAGCTCAATAAAGAGGCATTTTTAAATCGAACTAACAGTTTTATTGTCTTCTGCACTTTGGGAGGCACTTCTCTTCATAACAGATTCAACAGTATTAACATCTTTAACAAATGGGTTGTTCTTAGAGTCACGGGTAGGGGTGAACAGGGATAAATTCAGTCCCCCTTCTACTCCAGAGAGGGAAGGGTTCCACCAGACCCCTTCAGAGGTTCTGAGTCCTGGGTTGATATCGTGGCTTGCACCCCAACCTCCGAGGTAGCCTTTGGTCCAGGTTTCACCCCACCACAGATGCTGAAGCGGAAAGTCCTCTCAGAGGGCCAAACCCCTCCTGCAGGAGTGTCTCCTGGTTCTCTTCTGCTTTCACCTTCTCCATCCATCTCTTGTAAGCTAAGTCCTGCCTAATCTTCTTTAGTTTACGATTGTACTCTCGTGCCTCCCTCTCTCCCCAGTAGGAGCACCCCTTCTTGTGAGCTCGCCTCTGATAGCTCTCAGCCTCAGCATCAGGCATCATCATCCGTTCCCATCTCCCGGTGTAAGGATCCTCCATCCATACCCATTCCCAGCCTGCGGGTAGGACGCATGGTCTCTCCTTTTTAACCTCCCCAAACCCCACCTCCACAACCGTGGGTTGGTCTGTCTTTCCCGCCTTTTCTCCTTCCCCAATCTTTAAGGATTCCTCAAACCTCCTCCGCATTTCCTCGTGTTTCTTTTCCTCCCTTATTTGGGCATTCCGTGCCTCCTCCCTTTGCCTCTGCTTTTCCCGCCATTTCTCCCTCTCAATCTCATCAGGTGTGGGCAGCACTCTCCTCTGTGGAACCCCTTCAGCCTTTCCTGCCCCACATCATTCTTCTTCCTTAAATTCGCCTCCTACCACCAGGTGTTGATGGAACCTGATATCCCATCACCACCTAGGAAGAAAGATTCACAAGGCAGTCAACTCAATTTCTATATTTTGCTTCAAGTGCAAGATGTATGGGGTTGGTGCTATATCTGAACCACAGGGACTCAGAGCTTGAAAATGTTCCCTTTTTTAAAACAACGGTCAGCATAGCTACTAGTCAGGCCTGGTGGGGGACACTTGGTGTCATAGTCCAAAGCCTTAACTTTTCCATGCTTTGGTCTCAGTGGTGAAATTCAGTAGTAAGTTGCATCAAGTGTAGGCCCATTGGATGAGTGGAGATATGGTGATTCAACTTCTCTATAACTTCTATTGATTTAGTGAGACTACTTTAAGTACAACTTACTACAGGATTTCAACCAGGATCAGGGCAGTTCCATATCCTGCTAATACACAGAAAAGTTTAAAAATATTTTATCACATGGTAAATCAATAGGAGAGCAATGTTTAAAATCAAAGAGCCCAGATCCCTGTATTTATACTTTAAATCATTACCTCCTCTTGTGTCTCTCTGTTGTGGTGGTTGATTGTTATGTTTTCTCGATGCAAATACCAACCACTGCAATTATTTATTCATCATGGCCTGAGCCTAGGCTAATGAAAATCCAATTGAAAAATGACAAAGGACAGATGAGAGCCAGATTAGTCAGTGAGACAATAAGTGTTTTTCCTCAACCTCAAAGGAAATAAAAGAGTCTCCCGTTGACAACCAACAAACACACAGCTCATCTCAATTCCAAATAGCTGCATCTTTAAAGAGTTCCTCTGATTTCAAAGAGGAACCATTTCCCCCCTCATGTCATGTTTAAAATATTTAATACCGTATTTTCATTCCAAGGACACTGACTGTAAAATTGCAATCATTTCTTTGATCCCTATTGGGGTGTCTTGGACCTCAAAAAAGGAACCAACTTGAGACTATTCAACAAACATTTTCCCAGCAATGTTTCCAGAATGTGAGCATTTAGCCCTACACCTGGGCTGCTCTGCTGCGGACTTCATGTGGTATTACAAACATACTTTCCACAAAGTAAGGGTCACCACACTGTTATACTGCTGTGAGGCTTGAAAGACCCAGCTTCATATCCTCACTGAATCATGAAACATCCTGGGTATAGATGGGCACAAAAGGCCAAAATGGCATTTTGTTTCATTTTTCATTTCATTTTTTTGTTTTTTTGTTTCATTTAAAATGAAATGAATTTTTAAAAAAACCATTTCATTTTTCATTTGTTTCATTATTTATTTTTTAGTTTTTAGTTTTTACTACACCGACCAGATGGCCTGCAGGCCGGGTTGGCACTTTTAATTTTTAATTTTTTTACTCAAGTGCCGATCAGCTGTAGTGCAGGCTGATCAGCACTTTTTTTTAATGGAGGGAGGCCTCCCCGCCGCCTCGGAAGCCCTCCCCACGGGGGCTGGTTGGCGGAAGCAGCGAGTGCTGGGCCCAGCAACATTCATCTAGGAGAAGACGCCAGATGGGGTTACAAAAAAATGAAACAAAAAAAATCATTTTGTTTCATTTTTATTTGATGTGTCTGTTCATTATTCATTTTGTTCCATAATGAAATGAATAACGAATAATGAAACAAATAAAGAATTCATTTTGAGACCATCTCTAGTTCTGGGTAATTTTAGGCCAGAATTTCTCAGCCTGACTCTACTTCTAATGGGTACTGTGAGGAAAGATGTGGGTCATGTATGCCATCTGCATGAAAAGCAAGGAATAAGGAAGAGGAAGAGGAGGAAGAGGAGGAAAAGGAAGAGACATTGACCTTGTCCCTTCCACATTGGTGGTTGGGTGGCTGCAATACACCTGAAGATACATATCCAAAAATGAGGGGATCAAGCTTGTTTCTGTGTCTTATCAAAGCAAAGCAATGCAAGGTGTTCTGCTTATATATCACACCATAGCGCTTAAAGCACTCTCTGGGTACTTTACATTTTAATTGTGCAGGCTACACATTGCCCCCTCCCCCCAGCAAGCTGGGTACCCATATTACCAAGGATAGAAGGCTGAGTCAACCATGAACGGGCTACCTGGGATTTGAACCCCAGTGTGAGCACAGTTTTATCTGCAGTACAACCATTTAACCACTGTGCCACGGGGCTCCTTAACAGTTATTTGTATGTATTCAGCCATTTCTGATGATGCATTACAATTACCACATCTCTTTTCTGAATAACTTCCCGTATTTTAACAACAGTATGGCAGGCACGTGCAAAATGGCCCATTCCATGCTTGGGATCACTGTACCTACTGTATTTCATTGGTACATAAGAGTTAGAAGGTTAAAAAAATAATGCTGGTACCCTACTGCTAGTCCCAACTAGAGGAGATCCACAGACTAATGGGATTTATGTAGGTAATTTGTTCAAGCAGTCTGTTCTCTAGCTGAGGTTAGCAATAAGATATTGGCCTAACAACCTACCACTGTTCACTTATTCCCTCCTTAATGGAGGAGGAAAACGGGTGAATTTAAGGTGGGGAGCCATCTTAATATGTGAGGAACTAAAATGGAGGACATTTGCTTTTTAATTTCTAGTTAAAATCCAATAGCTTGAGTGATATTCCCCGTTTGTGCACACAGCCACAGAAAACAGTCAGAAATCAGCTTTTTAAAAGTAACACAAGATGGCAGCATCTGCTTAAGTTTCATACATAAAAATACCACAAAAAAGTGTTTGCTAGTACTATTAGTTTCTTGAAACTTTGTCACAATTAATAGACAAAGAACATAAAGGTCACCCTTTTGTCTTCTCTAATAACCTATTTGTGAGGGAAAACATTCAATATGTTCTTTGCTACAGTAGAATATATGGGAATAACCTTCACATGGGGACAGATCATTAAATTTTAAGCCAAATGAAAAGGAATTTTGTAGATGCTCAAAGACACTTTCTTCCTTTTTAATCCACTTGCCATTAATGATATTTATTGTTTCCTTCTCATTACATGCTCCAGGACAAGACCTCCTGTTGAATCAAACCATGACATGCAAGGGAAACATCTAAGGCTGGGGAACTTGTAGTCTTCTAAATATTGTCAGATTGGAAATCCCATTACAGTGGTACCTTTTAAGAGAAATGGCTCGCAAGACAAAAAAACTTGTAGGAAGAACAAAATTTCCGGGACTAGGCAAAATTCCCTATGAGATACTTCACAAGACAAAAAAAGTTCTGCATGTACCCAGGGGAAAAAAACCCAGTTATTTTTGTCTTTGTTCTAGCTTCCGGAATGGATTAATCCATTTCCAATGCACTCCTATGGGAAACAGCATTTCGAAAGACAAAATTTTCATTAAAACGAAGCAACCCATAGCTTCCAGAACAGACGAATCCATTTTCAATGCATTCCTATGGGAAAGCACATTTTGTAAGACAAAATTTTCTTAAAACAAATTGACCCGTAGAATGAATTAAATTTGTTTTAAGAGGTATCACTGGTTGGCTAGGGCTGATGGAAATTGCAGATCAGCAATAGCAAGTGCTGAATAATCATCCCTCCAATGAACCTTCCAAGGTCAGTAAAATGAGTACCCAGCTTCCGGGGGTGGGGTGGGGTGGATTGCGTAGCCTGCATATTGTAATTAAACTGTAAACTGCCCAGAGACTACGTGTACTGGTATGGGGTCCTGTATAAGCAGAACACTTTGCTTTTGCTTTTGCTGGCCTTTTTAAAAACTTCCTGTACTTCTCTACAGCACACCTGAGTTGGGATGATGATGGTGGTGGTGGTCATCCCCCCCCCCCATTTTGATTTCAGTGTTTCCTTCCTCCTTCACCTTTTCCTCTGACCAAATGAAGCAATTTGAGCAGTCACAACATTTTCTTCAAAATGGCTGAAGCACAAAATGTGCTAAAAACAGCTGCAGAGGTTGGCATTTCAGAAGGACAGAATTCAACTGTCTCCCTCCTCTCCCATTTCTTTTATTTCATACTTCCCCACCCCCACCCCCACCCCCACCCCAATTACTGTTTTACTTCTACTGGAACACTTTGAAAGAAACAAAACTAAATCCTGGGTTTTCGCTGTCCTTGGTCTGTAAGCTCCTGGAGGAGAAGAAGCACATTTCCAGATCACAGACTTGGGGTGATATTGCATGCTCTGCTTCTTTGTGTTGCAGGTTGTTTTTGGCACCAGACTCACTCCTATCCAGCTCTACTCGTGTGCAATTGCTTAGCTGTTGTAGAATGAAGATGCATGTCCAAAATGAGCATCCCACAAGGAAACAATAATGTGAAGCGTATGAACAGTGTTTGAGTTCAGTCGTGCATGCGTATTGCTGAACTTTTATTTGCAACCTTGCATGCTGTCTGTTGTTTGTGTGAACGGGAAGGACTTTTCTGGGCTGGGGTGATTCTCCAGCACAGTAATCAATCATTCTTTCCAGCCTCTGAAATCAAAGCCCTACCTCTCTGCTAAATGTTCCTTTCCTCCCTTTTCCTCATTTGGAACCAGCTGTCTGTTTCTCTTGATCTGTTCAGTTGGTTGCTAAGTATGTGTGCAGTAAAGAAATAAGCGTACACAAATCT
This sequence comes from Phrynocephalus forsythii, assembly GCA_029282475.1. Lineage (NCBI taxonomy): Eukaryota > Metazoa > Chordata > Lepidosauria > Squamata > Agamidae > Phrynocephalus > Phrynocephalus forsythii. The sequence goes on along the minus strand of JAPFRF010000003.1, from coordinate 105,675,687 downwards.
TTAGCTTCGAGCAATTGTACGTAGAGAAATATTTTATAATTCCTTTGACAAATGTGAGTTATTGAGAATTTAAGTACCAGTTGATAGAAAGGGCTGGACTCTGGGGAGCTTGTAGCTATTCTTACTGTGTAGCGGAAACTCTCCAAATCTTATAACCATTCAGAAATATGGCCTATCTACATTGAATTACTTTCAGAGTACTGTGTGTTTTCTGTGATAGCAGTGAGGTGTGGTGGACTAGAACTCAGGAGACTTGGATACAAATCCCTGCTTAGCCATGGTGACTCAGTGGAGGTTGTCAATACAGTAGGACCCCCGTATCCACTGATTCATTATCCACTGATTCAGTTATCCACAGTTGGCAGAGGAAAAAATAAATAAATAACTCAGCAGCCTCAAAGAAAACTATTGTCACAAAGAGCAGCTGTAAAGCAAGCTACTGTCATAAAACAGCAGCCGTAAAGCAAGCTACTGTCACAAACAGCAGCTGTAAAGCAAGCTACTGTTGCAAAACAGCAGCCGTAAAGCAAGTTACTATCACAAAACAGCAGTTTTGGGGACATTTTTGCATTCTCTCTTATCCACAGTTTTCATTATCCACGGGAAGGCTTGGAACCAATCCACAGCAGATACTGGGGTCCTACTGTACTTAATACTTCTTAACATATCACATAATTTGAAAACCCGGTGAGGCCCACCATCAGTTGGAAGCAACCTGAGGGCACAAAATAATAATGGATACTTTAGACAACAACTGTGTGCTAAAATAGATCTGGGATATAAGAAGATGCCTCTATCCAATCACACAACTGGTCCATTGGATTTGGTACTGTAGCAACGATGACTGGCATCTCATATCCATGACTTCAGAAAGAAATTTTTCCAAGTCTTACAGAGAAATACTGAGACGTACAAAATAATGCAGGGCATGAGTCAAGTGGATAGAGGGACGCTCTTCTCCCTATCACAAAAGATTTATTTATTTATTTATTAGGCTTCTATACCATCCATCTTCCCAGGGGAACTCTGGGCGGTTTACAATAGACTGAACATGTTCAGCCAGCCAAACACATAACTAAAACAACAATAGACATACAATATTAAAATATAAAAATTAAAAGATCTGACCCTGGCAAAGTGCATATGGCTGATTGTCCTAATGGATGGCGGAGGGGAAAAAATACACTACACTAGGTCACCAAAGGCCTCCCAGAAGAGCCAGGTCTTTAGCGCCCTCCAGAAGGCTGGCAGGGACTCTGCAAGGTGCACTTCGCAGGGGAGGTGGTTCCAAAGAGAGGGAGCTGCCACAGAAAAGGCCTGGTTCCGAGTTGAGGTTTTCCGGGCCTCTCTGGGCGTAGGCACCAAGTGCGCCCGCGACATCCTCGTAGAACAGGCTGAAGTTGACCGCTGGGGACATCCACTCAAACTGAGGGCTGGGAGAGTGAGAACAGACAATTTTTTTTGTACCCAGCGTGTTGTTAGTCTGTGGAACTCCCTGCCACAGGAGGTGGTGATGGCATCTGGCCTGGATGCCTTCAAAAGGGGATTGGACAGATTCCTGGAGGAAAAGTCCATCACAAGTTACAAACCATGCTTAAAAGCGGGGTACTTCATGGACCAGATGCAAGGGAGTGGTATCAGGAGACAGATATCTTGTCTTGTGCGCTCCCACACACATCTGTCTAGAAGATAAGCGGGATATAAATACAACAATAAATAAATAAATAAATAAATAAATAAATAAATAAATAAATAAATAAATAAATAAATCTGGTGGGGCCATTGTGAGATACAGGAAGTTGGACTAGATGGGTCTTTGGCCTGATCCATCATGGCTCTTCTTATGCTCTTATGTTCTTATGAGAAATATATTTAAGACTGCAGCCACAATGACTGGTCTTTGGTTCCTTCAGAAATATGCCTCCTAATGTTGTTTAATGCAGTACTAACTTCTGTACAATTGATACATATAGGATAATGTAAAAGCCAGTTATAGAAAAATATTGCTCAACTTAGGCCACAAACTCCAACATGGAAAGCAATGGGTAGGTCCCAAGTAAAATGGAAGAGCTTAGATAGCATTCCTGCCAGTTCCAGCATTACTTCACCTGGCACACCAGGCACAGCTCAATCTGAGGCAGGCCTGCTCGGTGCAAATTTACGCAAAGTACAGCTTCACCCTAAGTATTTAGGCACAAGCCCTTATGCAACCGTTTCATAGACTATCATTGAGAAATCAGTCTCATGCCACAACTTTCTATCCTTTGAGCAGCATCTAATATTGGGACATTGGAGATAACAGCAGCAGGGGGAAACCAGATGGAAACCCCAATGCATCCTATCTAGTGGAGGGATTGTATGGTTCTTCAAAGGGCGGCATGGTTCCTATAGCTAGCTCAGGGGTGACCAAACTTTTTGCAAGGAGGGCCAGATTTGGCAAGGTGAAAATGTGTTTGGGCCAACCATTCAGCCACATTTGGCCCCCAGGTCTGACTTTGTCAAGCCTCTGTGACAGGCAAGGAGGCGGGGAGGACGCTGCAGCAATGGAGCCAGGGGTGGGTAGGCTGGATGGGTGGCTAGGAGGGTGGATGGAGGCAGGGAGGGCAGGCAAACCGTAAATCCAGCATGGGGAGGGGCCAGCTGGCAGGGATGCATGACAGGCTGAGCCGGCAGGGAGAAGAGGCTGCGGGCCACTCAAAATTTGAAAATGGGCCACATTTGGCCCCTGGGCCGGACTTTGAACATGCCTGAGCTAGCTGACAATGGCCTTGCTTTGTGGTATGAGCCCATAGCAGCTATGGGGTCATACCACAAAGCAAGGTCATTGTCAGATAATTTTAGATTCTCCACTCAAGTCAAATGTTATAGCCTTATGAATTCACCCCGATCTTTGGAGGGCAAAAAACAGTATATTATTCACTTCAACATGTGGTATATCACTACTGGTGTATCTGGGACTTGTTTTTGCGTATTCTGATGAGTGGAGACCAAAATGCCTGCTCTGGCACTCCTATTTATTATGACGTTTTATCATGATGTTTTATTGCCTATTATTATTGTTTTGCTTTCATTGTATCATTGCTTGTATCCTGTTATAAACCGCCCGGAGTTCTTCTGGAAGACGGGCGATATATAAGTATTAAAATAAATAAATAAATAAATAAATAAATAAATAAATAAATAAATAAATATCCAATGACAAAGAGCTTTGATGAATCTGAAAATCTAACAAATGTTTGGTGGCAAATTTATACATTCCTGGGTCAGAGGTCATTTGGTCAGGCTTATTGGTCAGGATGGTAGAACAGAAGCAGTGACAGCTTTAATACTAAGCATGCATTCCAGTGAGTAAATCTCACTGATCTGACTATCAAGGAAGGGTTTTTAGGATCAGGTTCCTAAAACTGTGAGCTTGCAACTCAAGCCTGCAAGGTTTAAAAACAAGAACAAGAGGAACCAGAAGACAGGGAAAGTGATAGAGTTCAGCTATTTATTGGCATTAGTACATTTGCCTTTATTGTCGGGTCCAAGGTTACATAATTCATCATAAAGACAGCATAATTGTCTTTGAATGTTATAAAAGGTGAAATTCATTCTCCTGGAAATTAAGGGGAACATTGCAAAGCCTCTCTTCGAAAGGAAAGTGGAGGGAGAACAGCTGATATAAAGTAAGGGCTTTAAAGTTCTGCCTATAAACCTGCATTAAAGCTACTGAAAATTAGCCGGCAATGAAGACTGCAATAACCTGAAATTAGTTTAGGTATCCTTCCAGTCTCATTTTTCATGTTGTAGGACTATTCATCATGAAATGTGTTTTCCTTCACTGGTAATGCTCCAGTAAGCCTGCTCTCTGAACTAAAGCAATAAAAGGACTATAAAGGCACTAAATGAAATATACATTTTATCTTCCTAAGGAAGTGGTTCAGCAAAGGGCAGAAAACCCTTTGGGTCCATAGCAACTTTGCATCCGGTCGGGCAAGGATCTTAAAACCCAAGATAAACAGTCAGGAAAGTTTTGTATTAAAGCCCTTCTTGGACTGTATAGTTCCAAGAGTGAAGTGAAAGGACTTTCTCTTTCGACACTGGAAATATTTTTTAAAGCTGCTCTCAGGTAGAAAACCATCATGTGATGTTCGCTAGCGGGGAACCAGATCAATCTGTTTAGAGGACAGAAACTACCACTTTTAGGCAGAACTGCCGCAAGATTTTCCTCTGAAGAAAAATTACTTTATATTAGTCAATATAGGACAAGTTAAATTTTTTTTGTTTGATAATTCATTTGTTCTTTTCATGAAACATTGCCTTTGTACAAAAAAATGAAAAACAATGTTTAGAGGACAATGTACATTTTAGGCTTAACAGTATTTCTAGATGAAGGCAGGAGGCTTTTGTTTGACAGTCACATAGGGCCTTTTCACACGACCCCTAAAATCTGTGGCAAATGGCTCCCAGATCAAGAGCTTAAAATTGTTTTCCCACCAGCTCCGAAGTTTACAAAAATTCTGTGCAAAACAGATCAAGAGCTTAAAATTGTTTTCCCACCTCCGAAGCGCGTCCCAGTGCACCTTTCAAGTACCTGCTCTCTGCAGGTGAAAAATTCCTGATGCGGATGTAACTTAGTGAGTGCCGGGCTCTCCTCGCTTCTGTTTGTTGTTGTTTTGCCCCCCACCCCTTTAAGAGACACTAAGGGCCCTTTTACACGACCCCTAAGATCCGCTGGTCACTTAAATTCAGACCAGAGATCTTAGGGGTTCCTTGCTCTTCCTCTGTCCCCACCCCCCTCCGCACTTCCTGGTTGCTGGCTGCCTGAGGGAGGGAGAAAAAAGAAAGAAAAGAATGCCGGTTTACCTCCATTTTGTTCCAGGCAGCATTCAGATCTCTTAAAAGGGCGGGGTGCAAAAAAAGAACAAACAGAAGCCAGGAGAGCCCTGCACTCACTATCCTTACACCGGATCAAATATTTGTCACATCCAAAAAGCAGGTACAAGAAAACTGCTGTTTGGTCGCGCTAAAGTGGGCGGGGTCGCACTTAATTGTCTGCAAAGTCCGGAGCTGGTGGGTAAACATTTTTAAGGTCCAGACCTTGCAGCCATTTGCGGCGGAGCTTAGGGGTCGTGTATAAACGCCCTAAGAGACTGGAATGAGATGGCAGAACGGAGGTGAGCCTAGAAGGCAGAACGGAGGTGAGCCGGCATTCTTTTTTCCTTTTTTTTCCTCCCTCCCCTCACGCAGACAGGAGCCAGGGAGTGCGGAGGGGGTGGGAACACAGGAACAGCGACAAACCCCCAAGATCTCTGGTCTGAATTTAAGTGGCCAGTGGATCTTAGTGGTCGTGTGAAAAGGCTCATAGACAGTTTGAACCCCAAGAATGAGGGCTGGGTTTCAGGGTGTGATTCAGGTGGTCCTGTTGTTTGGTCTGCTGCAGGGATGGGTTGGTACGCTCCTTCCCCTGGCAATCACACAATGGGATAGATGGAACCAACTGGCCTATCCCCAGAGTGCTCCTATCTGAGTTTCTTTTTGGAGACTTCTACATTTCTGGTGCTGATTGAATGGCTCTGTTTTGGTTCATTTCCAGTGCGTGCAATCCCTGCAAATGAACCAAAGTGACCTCACAACTGACAAGATGCCTTCTACTATCGGTTTCCCAATATCACAAAATGGCATATGAAGACAGCATTATCCACTTCATAGTATTGGTAAATTAGCCACTTCAACTGCTATGTGAAAGAGCAGAGGAAATAAATTTTGGTGTATTGTTCTTTTACCATGACAGCAAATTGAAAGCTTCCTCCCAGAGGTGAGAGGAGAGAAGACGTGGCAAAGAGAGAAATTTCTTGTTGTTTCAATGGGCAGGTGGACCAAATAGGTTCACTTGACATGAGTATTTTATTTCCATGCGAGAGCTACCCCAAAGAACATACTGGACCTCTACCCAATCCTAAGCGATCCTATTTAGCCCACCCATGCCTGCTCCAAATGATCCCGGGTAGACAAGCACTCAGAGATGAGGAAAGGTGCTGTTCTGGACTTTCCCCCCAGTATAATGCAGTCTTTGTAACAATTTAAGCTTAAAGGTGCACTATATTTGCAAAATCAATTCTGGTTATCCATCCCAAGGGGCTGTTCATATGCAGAAAACTGATGGAAAATTCTACATTTTGACTGATCTGCAAGCAGCACACAATCTTTCTGAGTGTAAATGCCCTATGCTTGGAGTTTATTCCTCAAAATAAGATTTTTCTTCAGGCATTTTTCAAAGTAAGCCAAGGCACAGGGAAGCTACTTTCAGAATCTTGACTCATTTTTTTGTGTACCAGCCAAAGTGAAGCATAGCCATGCAGACAGAGAAGATAAATGTTGTTATTACATTGAATCTCTAAGTAGAACACCTAAAAATGCTGACAAGTCACTAATCTCAATAAAATATATATAAGTTAATTATAAGTGAGGCATAGACGAGTCATCCAGCAGATTGCGATCAGCAAGATTCAATGAATGAACACTTTGTTCTTGGCTGTTATAGAAATAGGTCTTTCTTTCTTTCTCACTTAATTATGAGTGTACAGGCCAGTAAATGGTGCAACCTAGGAAGAAATAAGCCATTTTTCAAAACTACAGGTGTTGACAGTGTACTTCACACCCTTAGTTATAGCTTAAATTCATTACATTTGTCATTGCTAGTTTTGGTTGGCAGGTTAATCCACACTTGTTTGGCAAGCCCATTTTAACCCCAGCTGGAAACATGTGGTTTTCCACTTAGGTAGGGGAAAAAGTCAAGCATCGTCTGTAGAACTTTGATAAGTTTTTTTTCAGCTAAATTTCCAGAGTCCCTTAACTACTGTGACTACTGGTGATGCTGGCACAGGGAATGCCAGTAGTAGTAGTTTAAATGTAAAACAACTGTTTTTCCAGTCACATCATGGGTTGGGGGGGGGGGGAGACACATAGGTATTTCTAATTGTAATTAGTTTGTGGGCTTCCCATAGGCTGACAGTTCTCAGCCCTTGGTATCCTAACATGATACCAGTATCCTAACAGCACACCACCAACAAAAAACCTGACTTCCACTATGGCAAAAGTGAAACACACATTTCCCCCCACACCCTGAGAAGGAAATTTATATGTTTATAGGTATTGCGGTCCTACATTTACCATTCGCAGGTTGATTGATGGGGACGCAGGACAATAAACACTTATCCACCTGCCAACTTTTGACATGTTAGGAGTAACTTTGGATGCTACTAGCAAAGACTGGCAGGTAGGTTACTAAGATATGGTATATTAGATATGCAGACGGTCCTAATGACCATGAGGAATGAATTATTTGAAGCTGTTACAAACACTCTGCGTCCCACACAGACATCGATTACAGTATTTGTCCATGTATGAGTATATTCTTGACTTAAATTGTTAGACTAAAAATTGAGGGTCGTCTTATACACAAAAGCAAGCCGAGGCAAGAACTGTACATGTAATTGTACTCGTAATTTTGGCTTGGAAAAGTACGTGGGTGGGGGTCATCTTATAGATGGGGTGGGGTCTTATAGACAAAAAAATGTGGTAACCTTTCCAAACTGCAGAATCTTGCAGGTAATATAATCCATGGTGGCTAGAAGACTCTTGGATTTAGGGTGTGGGCAGGGCATACCAGTCATTGATACACACAGAGCTTATACCCACACCAAAAAACTCTGGGTATTATGGCTGAGTGATTTGTGCCCCAGCCATAATCTTGACAGCATGTGTCTTATTTTAGTTGGGATGATGGCATGGCCCCAGAGACCCATTTTCGAGTCTGATGCCATTTTTGAAAGACTGACTCTTACTAAGTGACTGCTGAGGGGGCATCCCAGTGGAACCCGTCTTTTAGGACAGCCAAGGGGGTTCCACCATTTTCTCTACTACTGTAGTAAATAGCAAATGTTTTTAATACAATGAGCAATGTAGGGAATCAGAATTATTTTTTCCACTGTGCTGCTTAGACAAATGTTATGCCATTTAACTCAAATGAGAGAAAACTATCTGTAAGCAATGTGGTTTCATTTCAAAACCATTCATCTGTGTTTTAATATATGTGTGTGGAATCGGGATTTGAGAGCTCAATTTGTTTTACAATTTTTAATGCTCTGTTTCCATGAAAATGCAACTACTGTACCTGTATATCACAGGGGAAAAACGTAAAGAGAAAGAGAGAAAAAACATCTATTTCCAGCTCATTGGCTGTCTTGATTTTGAATTCCCTGGAATGCTATTTACTCTGAACTTAACTGGCACTGCAGTTCATTGAGGCAAATCATTTCACCGAGTCTTTTACCAAAATAAATCTCCGGTTTGGTATGGTTTTCAGTTAATAACCTGTGCAAAAACAGACAAATATTTCAGTAGTGCCATAAATCTAGGCTTTGTTTTCAACTGTTCTGTTGAAGCATAGCGATCGTTATGGATCCCTTCCCTGCCAATGCCGACCTGTCAATCATACGGATGGATGCCATACCTGCTGTTCAAGAGATCTGATTTTGCAAGACTCCTGGAACAGCTGTTTTGGTTCTCCAGGCCCAGAGCAACAACTGGTAGGAGATAAGTGTCCCATTTTCTATAGACATGTAAATAAACTGGAAATATCCATACAGTAGTAGAGATGTTTCTGAATGGGGAGAGCCTTACAGATTTTAGGAAGAGAAGGAAGGTTTGCGCGCGCGCACACACACACACACACACACACACACACACACACACACACACACACACACACACACACACACACACACAGAGAGAGAGAGAGAGAGAGAGAGGTGGGGGGTGGGGGACAGAGAGAGAGAGAGAGATTTTGGGGAAAGAAACAAGCAAGAAAGACAGCAGCTTCCTAGACAGAAGACACTGAATGTTATATAATAGTACCCCCATATCCATGGTGGATTTGTTCTTCAGATAAGAGCAAACACCCTGTCAGTACCCTGGAAAATCAATAGAGGCACTCATTTGGAAAACGGAACCCCTTTTCTAACAGCAAGTTTTAAAATAATTATTTGATATTTTTTGGGCAGCCAACCACAGATAACTGAATCAACAGATGTCAAATCAGCAGATACAGGGGTACTACTGTAATTCTTTTTTTTTGCCTATGCACCCACTCAGTCCCATTACCCTAAGAACTACAGCCTCCATTGTAGGGGCCAAAAGGGGATATACTGGCAAGGTTGGTGGGAGCCCTGTTCAAGCCAAGGAGGGCAAGGCAACATTAACAGAAAGACTGTTCACTATTGTTTTGTCTTGGGAGCTACCAATGCCCCTCTTCCACCACGACTACTAATGCCATCCACTTCTTTATTTTCCTCCTGTTCAGTTGGTTGTTGGTGAGGGTGGCGGGAATCCTGCTTGAATTGAGGTTATGACAAAGATTATATTTGCAAGTGGAAAGACTGTAGGGGGAGAGGGGGCTGATTGTGTCAGTGTGTGTGTGTGTGTGTGTGTGTGTGTGTGTGTGTGTGTGTGTGTGTGTGTGTGTGTGTGTGTGTGTGTGTGTGAAGAACTGTGTTGGGTTTTAAATGTTTCAGAGATTAGCCGAGTTATGCAGTTATGCAGTGGTGTAGAAAGATAATTGCTAAGCACAGATTTGAAGCTGGGAGACAGAAATTTAACTAGCATAAAAGCTTGTATTAACAAAACACACACAAATACACGAGATAGAACACATAGCATCAATATTACAGTGGGGAAACTGCTCATCTCACCCAAAAAGCAGTCCCAAAGCAAAATGGGTTACAATCCTGCCTTTTATACATATGGCAGACATCCTATAAACCAATCACATGAGTACACATAGGCAGACAATGTTAGGCAGTTATCCATGGCAACTGATATAATTATTCTGGCCTTTTCATGTGATTACTCTATTCACCTGTGTCTTGACAAATGACTATGCATTTATTTATACACATAAACTATTTTGAATCTGTTAATATTATATCACATACATTTTGTTTAAAGTTACATTACTTGACTGTCTGGAAGTTGAGTCATGGCTACTGGACTTCTTTTTGAGAGATAGAAACGTTTCGCTGCTCATCCAAATAGCTTCATCAGTCTGAATACAGCTAGTGCAAGTCCTCCATCTTATCGTCAGCTTTGACCACTTGTCACCCTGTTCAGGCCATTGTTCATCTTATGAGCCTAATTCAGACCAGAGTGACAAGAGGTCAAAGATGACGATAAGATGGAGGACTTGCACTAGCTGTATTCAGACTGATGAAGCTGTTTGGATGAGCAGCGAAACGTTTCTATCTCTCAAAAAGCAGTCCAGTAGCCATGACTCAACTTCCAGATAAACTCACCTGGGTGACTGAGAATCTTCACAGACATATTACTTGACTCTCTCTCTCTCTCTCTCTCTCTCTCTCTCTCTCTCTCTGTGTGTGTGTGTGTGTGTGTGAGAGAGAGAGAGCTCCACCCTGTTTCACAGTTTCCCTCCTCTTGGGCCACTATGGGCTCTGTGCCTTTGTGCCCCACATTTTTTTAATATTTAAAATTTTAATGTTTAAATTTTGTATATGTTTAGAAGTGGCATAGCACTAGGTGAAGGCAGTGCTAAAACAGACACTTTTTAAAAAAGGGAAAAGTTTGTGCTGGAGGGCATCCTGTAGTCTAAATCCACTTGTACTTGGCACCCATTTTGGCAAACTCCACTTACATTATTTACTGCAACACAGCCATTCACACAGGCCAACACGATTCAAAATAAATGATGTGCATATTCAAGTTAAAATAAACAACTCCCTCAGGGCTGTTTTTTTTTAAAAAAACTCCTTTTCCCACCAAAAAAGAAACATGCACACATAGCTGTATGTTGTGTACTCAATATATTTTAAAACCAATTTCAAGCATGCTAAATCCAATGCAAGCTGCCTAGATGGCCTAAGCACATCAGATCTTGCCTGATTTGGGAAGCTAAGCAGGATCGGGCCTGGTTAGTATTTGGATGGGCGATAACGAGGTGCTGTAGGCGCCTGGAGTAGGAACTGGCAAACCACTCCAGTATTCCTGACAGGAAAACTCCATGGACATGGGGTCACGAAGTCAGTCACAACTGTAATGACACAACACGCACACACACAAACCCAATGCAAAACCAATAATATTATGCTATGTACCCCGAGCCCGTGCTGTCACTAGGAAAAAAAGAGTCAATCCGTGTATTTTTTTAATCTATTTGGCTGGAGAAAGGAAAGTGACTAGCATGCTGAAATGTGTGGTGCTTACAAAACCTTCATGAGAAACAGGTGTTATATCAGTAAATTTTGGCTTTTAAATAAAGCTTCACTTGCATATTTTTCATATGGAAGGCGAAAAGCAAATACCCGAACTGCTATTTTACTGAAGATCTCTTGCTTCCTGTGTCGTACACATTAATCAGGGCTGTGGAAAAAGGATTATATCCCTTATGTGAAACCCAGACTCCCCCCCTCCCCCCCTTTTTTTTGCTTCCTGGTCATGTCGCAAAGCTTTGCATTTTTAGAATGAAAAAGGGCTCTCTTGAGTGAACATTGCATGCTGCACCAAATTGGGAGGTAATGAAGTGGCTGGCAAAGCTTCTTTCTGGATCATACCCTGTGTTGTTAAAAAGAATATTATTCCAAGCTCCCAACATGGGTAAGTATATGGGTAACTGCAAGCCTTGTCACCTTCATGATCATTTTTGAGCTCGGTGATGGCAAGTTAAAAACAACAACGAAAAACACCATGAGTATCATTTACATATAATCCTCTGCAGTGACTGTAAACTCATTTTCACTCAGATTTAACACTTTTGTAATCTGAAACATTTAGGGACCTGAACAGCTTGTTGTTGCAAATGCCGTCATTTGTCACCCTTTCCTGCTCCTACCAGCTGTAGGGCAAGAGAATGGCTTTAATTAAAAAGTTTATCTACAGACGTATCTCACCGCTTACTCCTGACAAACGGCACTCACTCGCCCTGTGGGTGTTTTGGTGCCGCTGTCGCTGAACATTTTCTTCGAAGGCTAGAAAATTTCCCCCCAAAAAGAACACACGCACTGAAATTCTAGCAGAGATTAGTTTTATGTAGACTTTGGGGGGGGGAGGTGCAGAAGGGAGTGCAGAAAGAGGAAATGTCAGATTGTTTAGCCTATCTTTGGGTGGTCTTAAATAAGGGCCCCTTCAGCTGCCTAGATGCCCTGAGCACATCCAATCTCATCTGATCTCGGAAGCTAAGCAGGGTCGGGCCTGGTTAGTACTTGGGCAGGCGACCACCAGAAAATACCAGGTGCTGTAGGAGACTGGAGTAGGAACTGGCAAACCACTCCAGTACTCCTGCCAAGAAAACTTCATGGACATGGGGCCACGAAGAGTCAGTCATGACTGTAACGACACAACAACAAATAAGGGCCCTACCTGGATTGGGCAAGGCAGGACAATGAGGTCCTGCACAGTGTAATGACTGCAGTGTTGGATCAGGAAATCCGGGTTTATTTATTTATTTTATTTATTTATTCAACTTATATGCCGCCCACTACCCAAAGGTCTCTGGGCGGCTTACAATCAAAGAATTAAAACAATTTAAAATAGTTATAAATAAAATATCAATAAATCATCAAACAGTAATAAAAACCTTCTTTAAAATCATCATCCTAAAATTGTCATCAGCGGACCCACAATCTATATTGTATCAATTAAAAACCTTCTGGTTGAAATGTAATCAGTGTTGGCGCCAGGCGGATCTCAATAGGGAGGGCATTCCGTAACTTGGGAGCAGCTGCCGAGAAGGCCCTTTGTCTACAAGCCATCCCTCTCACCTCCTTGAGGGATGGCTCTTTTAAAAGGCCCCCCTGGCTCGATCTTAATCGCCGGGTAGGTTCGTATGGAAGGAGGCGGTCCTTCAGGTATCTAGGTCCTAAGTCGTTTAGGGCTTTATATGTGAGAACAAGCACTTTGAATTGGGCTCGGACAGCAACTGGTAACCAATGCAGGTTACGCAGAATCGGCGTGATGTGATCCAGGTTGCAATGTTTTTCACGGTTTTGCTTTCTCCATACTCACAGGTGACTTTCTGAAACATCGAGTTTGTTCTGTGTGGCAGTTTCAAGGGCACCAACTGTGCTCACAAGTAAGCTGTGCTTCAAATAAACCCAATGAAATCAATGGAAGTTGGTCATGATGAGTAATCTACAGTATCCCAATGGTTTCATTGGGTCCCCATTAAGCACAACTAAATCCCCATCTAGTATCTGAAGCAATGTGAATTTCCTGTTGCTTAGCGTAGTACCCACACACAAGTACCCCCCCTTTTGAATCAATGGAACTGACAGAGGTGCTAACTCATCAAATCCTGACAGTGTACCTCAAAATGCCAGACACAGGGGAGCGGTAACAAGAGACATGTCTCTAGTTGTCTCATGTGCTCCCAGAGACATCTGGTGGGGCCACTGTGAGATACAGGAAGCTGGACTAGATGGGCCCTTGGCCTGATCCTGCAGGGCTCTTCTTAGGTTCTTATGATATCCTAGTGCAACTTACTACACTAGGTACTATAATAGGATTTTGACCATAATGTCATTGGATATCAGTAACTGGGAGATGTAGGGTGTTGGACTTGGGACACCTTGGTTTAAATCCTCTATGTTATTTAACATTTATATGGAACCACTGAGGGAAATTATCCAGAGTATCTATACACATTAGAAAAGCATTCTTTTTTTTTAATGAACCCACCCTCAACATGAGATTTCATTTATTAAATCCTTTACTTGTTTATTTTGAATTTAGCACAAAAATCTAAGGGATTATATGAAACTTTTGGGGGCGGGGAAACACTAAGAAAAAAGAATCCAGAACATTGGTGGAATTACTTATAGTGCAAAATAAAACATTCGAAGAAATGAATACTGGAAAATGACAGGTGATTTACTAAAGAGTACAGATTCTGAATACTCAAACAATGAAACTGAGAGTGCAAGTGAGATGGTGAGAAATCTGTGACAGCTGGACTCCACTATCCTGGATCAGCACCTGCAGATTCACTTATCACCTGACTGAAAATATTAAATAAAAATCCACAGAAATGTGTATTTATATGCATTTCTACTGTGTATTTACCAGAAGGAGCCAGAGGCAATGATATGTATAGCATTTACTACTTCTATGGGGCCGGGGGGTGTTGTATGGTAGGGGCTTGGAATAATTCATTGCGGATACCACTGTCCTACAGTATTGTATCTCCCACTAGAATTTCAATGTGTAAAGGCAGCTCCTATAGACAAGACAAAGCCCACATAGAGAAGAACAGTTTGAATTCTTCTAGCATGTACCAGTGTGTTGGTGGCAGTATGTGGATTTGCCCTTTTACAAATCAGGAGCAATCTGATCACAGCTGCAGCCTAACATAAACTTCTAGCTAGCACAAGTGGTATTTGCTCTGGAAGGGGTCACTCAGTATCAGTGGAGGATGCTTTCAAGCACCTTCCTTTAATGGTAATAACAATTCTGCCAAAGAATAGGTTTCAGGAATGTTCTACCACCACCACCACCACCACCACCACCTCCTCCTCCTCTCTTGCAAGAATGGTTCTGATTCAACAGGTTGAACATGTGGTTGTCCTTTGAAAAGCAAAGCAGACACCCCATTCCCAGTCGTCATTCAATTCTTTTCCTTAGATGACTGAGACTCCAAGGGAAGCATCTGATTCTAACACATAAACACACAGAGACCAGTTGATATGAACTGGAATTCTTCTGTTTAAGCCACGCTCTGTTTCCAAACTGAACCTAACTGTGCAACATAATCTTCAGATTATGTCAGAAGCTCTCTAATGAGCTGGAGTGTTAGCGTTTTCATGCTTTATTCCTTGAAATCACAGAGTTGTTTTTTTTAATTCTGGGGTTATAGCCGTGCTTAATATCTCTGATTCTACAGCCACTGACATGTCGTTCTCATTCCTCAGCCTCTGAATTTCCATGCTTAAATCCAGCAGCGTTCTGGCAAGCTTCTGGTTCTGGGATTTCATCTCCAGCTATGAAGAAAACAAAAGATGTTAAGTGTTTTTAGTGAACAATCATCACCCAGAAGGATTTAATTAGTACCACCAATCAGCCCTGGCACATTTTCAATGTTGTACCTCAGTCCTGAAATTCATGTAGTAGGAACTAGGGTGGGGGGAGACGACAGGGGCTATGCAACACAAACAACGGGCCTAGAGTGCTCTCCCATCATCATTGAGTCATAGAAACCCTATGCAGATGTTCAGATCTGGTAGTAAGTGATGGGATGCACTGTTTTCATGGAATGTTGCCTACTTTACTATTCAAATTAATGCCCTACTTATACAATCTGTCTTACATCCAGCGCTTTTAAAATGAATTAGTTGCAGTTCCAGTTCCAAGGCCCCAAAATGAAGTGGGTAAGTATTATTATAATGTAAATGTTTTGAAATAAACCTACTGGGATTTGTGTAAGGTTTGGGAGTAGATATGGGCACAAAGTGATTCGGCCTGGTTCATCTAAATCTGTTACCTCCCCCAACCCCGACCAGCTACCCCACTATTAAGCCAGTGTTCAATGGCTGGATACTCCTCGTGAGGCAGCTGACCAGTCCAGGCAGGAGCAGGGAGGAGGTGGAGTAGACATTCCTTTTTCAAGATAAGAAACTTTGAGTGGCTGGGATTTAGAGGAATTGAGCCTAATTACTTCAAGGCCATCTCTATTTGTGAGGCTGGCTGAGCCAAATGACTAGTTGAGATACCAGGACATGGATCGGTTACTTGCCTGATAACATGTGTAGAACCAAGATGCTTATTAGAACCTCTCAGTGAGTTGCAAGCCCAGGTGGTGTTTGGAAGCCTCTGACAGACAAGCAGCCAATCACTTACCTTGTTCTGTTGTCAAGCCATCAGGAGCTGTGCTGGGACAGGCGTCATCCCGCCTCCCTGTCTGATTGGCCAGCACGACGGAGAAGCAAACATGACATCAGAACCTGCTTTCTTGTTGGAGCTCAGCTTCACGCAGACGCAGAACAAGGCGGGCGACTGGCTGCTTGTGTGTCGGAGGCTCCCGAACACCACCTGGGCTCGCGCGGGTCGTTTCGGAACTGGTAGGCTCCAAAAGGAATTGCCCATCCCTAGTTGCAAGTAGCCACAGAAGGTAATACAAACCTTATGCAAATAGGATTCTGGGCTTTACTTTCACATGGGTAATTGCTTTTACTTATTTTATTTTTTAGAATTTGAAAGCAGCTGCCTGAGGCACATTGTCAGTGAGCACTTGAAATATATATTTTTTTCACTTTCATTATATAGTAATGCTGCTACAAATAACTCTGCAGTTAGATTAAAATGTTAGCTAAACTTCAAAAGAAAAGTTGTCCCTTTCTATTCAGGATCTTCTTGTGGATTTGCAGCAGAGGAATCATATAAATTGCTGCAGCAAATTCCTGCTAAATAACAAGTTACTGCTTGGCACACCACATAGAAGGTAAACAGCAACTTCTTAATTAGTGGCAAAAGGCCACTGCAGTTTACACAGTCACAGTTCTAACATTGTAAATCCACAACATTAAATTAAAGTTATAATGTAACCTAATTATGCCCTTGCTAATCCCAAATACTGCACCTTCTTGCTAGCGATACATTATTTGTTATTTGGAGTGAGAACATAACATGGAAGAGGACCAAGCATTAAAGAAGAAGGAATAAGTTTTTCAAACTAGATAGAAAGAGGGAAGTCAGATCTAAACAAGACCAACTAAGCAATAAATAAAATCACCAGCACTGAATCATTTGAAACATGTTGGGTTGGATCCGGTGTCCTCCTTCTCCTGGCAGACTTTATGTGAGACCTGAGAGAACCCACCACCAGACATGTATCACATCCCCCTTTAGCAGGATTTGCAGACCTTCTCTGCAGCCATTGTAGGAGGCTGGAGTGGTTACTATGAGAAAGAAGGGGGCATGGAAATCTGGTTCCACCAGTTCAGTTGTCGAAGCTTGGCAAAGTTAGATTTTAAAATTACAACTCCCAAAACCGTCCATGCTAGAGGACTGTGGTATGTTTTCCAAACTTTGCCAGTATAATCCAAATTTATGAATGCTTACAGATTGTGGCGTATATCAAGGAATCACACTGTCTCACTCATTTTACCAGATATCCACATATTATCAGCTCACAAATTACCAGCTTTCAGGTAGATGATGAAGCTGCTTTCTGCAGCTCTAGGAGGCAGGCCCAAAGTGCTGGGTTCATATTACATGAAAAGAAATGGTGACTAAACATTAGGAATTATGTTCTGATAGGAATTGGTGTTTGATGCTAGAATAGACTACCTTGGAAGTTGGTGGAAACTCAGAAGATGGTACCTGTGAAACACAGCTGTAAGCGGTAGACTGCTTTAGGGTAAAAGAATGCTTTAGGAGGAGACTGGACCAGAAGACTTTGTGAGTCACTTCCAGTTCTTCAGTTCTATGACACTATGGATTGTTTTAATTTTTTAAAAAACATTTGAAATTGCTCCTGTTGCACCTCACCCTGAGATCTCATGACATGGACAGCAATATAAATATAGTATCCTAAATAAACACAGTTGTAATCTTTGTGTGAGAGTGATCCAACAGGAATGGTTGGCAAGTTGACATTGTTCTTACGAGGAACGGCTTAGGGAGCTGGGAATGTTTAGCCTTTCAAAAAGAAGGCTGAGAGGGGATATGATAGCTATGTTTAAATATTTGAAAGGATGTCATATTGAAGAGGGAACAGGTTTGCTTTCCATGGCTTCCAATGGTTTCAAACTAGAGGAAAAGAGATTCCATTTGAACATTAGGAAGAACTTCCTGACGGTTAGAGCTGCTCGGCAGTGGAATATGCTGCCACAGAGGGTGGTGGATTCTCCTTCTTTGGAGGTTTTTAAGCAGAGGCTGGATGGCCATCTGTCGGAAATTTTGTGATGGGGGTTCCTGCATGGTGGGGGGTTGGACTGGATGGCCCTTGAGGTCTCTTCCATGATTCTATGGAACCCCTGCCGACCACTAGATTATTTTTCTAGGTAGTGGCTAACCCTTCTCGATCACAAGGTATGGGTAGACCCCATGGCCTTTCTCACCAGAGGTGAACAGTCCCAATAATGGGAAGGGGACACCTGTGAGAGACCAACCCTGTGATGAATATTTTCAAATACCAAAGGAGCAGGAGGCCTTGAATATGGTCACTTTAGCAGGAATGTCCAACAAGGAAGACCTAGATTATGATAGGAGGGTGGTCAAAAGCATTGGAGTGCTCCCATGAGAAACTCTAAAGGCCATAGTTGTCCACTGGCCAAGAGACATTCTAGCTCAGTGTCATTGCAATAACCTTCCCTCAGAGGCTCCAACCTCTAGGCAACTGAGGAGAGAGAGGTCCCAAAGAGAAGTCCCAAAGAGAGAGAAAGTTCAGACTGCTTGAAGACAGATACCTGGGTAGCGTGTTTGGGGATCCAGCCAGCAACAAACAATGACAGGGAGGTAAAATTAACTATCCCCTAGGACAGAGATAACTGAAAATAGACTGTCAGGCAACAGAGAAGCTATTCATCCCTGTTAAGGTTGTGTTACACTTCCTGAAGTTGTGAGAATACAAGTTCTTGTTGCAACACTTCTTGTCTTGTCTGGATGATTATTTGAGTCTCTTTTGCCCAGGGAAGATCGCCCAGGGGAGGGCAAACAATCAACCACTTAACTAATGAGAAAAATAAAACCCACAAAAGGCAAGAGAGTATATTTTAATATGTGGCATTGTGCAAATCATATTTCTAAGCATATTATTAATTTAGACATTTTGTAATTATTTGCTTTAAGACTAAATCGATTGTTTAGTTTATATAGTACAGAGAGTTGCTGTTCAGAGCACTGTTGAGAGTAAAAGAGATGCAATTTTAAGAAAGTTTACTGAAATTAATTTGCAAGGAAGCTAAGTTCTTGCAAAAGACGAAGTAATCTTGCAATGAACTCTGGATCTTGTGGGTCACTCACTCCATTCCTTTGTTTTTTGTAAGCAAACTGGTACCCAGTGAGGGGACTATCAGTAGAGTGTGGATAAGGTTACTGTATTAATTGCTTTAAAGAACAGAACTGAGCACACCTACTGTGAAGTTTCCATTTAGGATCTAGCTAAAGGATGCAGCACAGTATCCTGAAAACTATGGTCCAAAAGATTAATCTATAATAATGAGTTGGATAGTGCTTGTTCTTGCTGCAACTAAGGGCGTTTATACACGACCCCTAAACTCCGGGGCAAATGGCTCCCAGCTCCGGAGACTTAAAATGTTTACCCACCAGCTCCGGAGTTAAGAGGAAATTAACTGCGACCCCACCCACTTTAGCGCGTCCCAGCGCAGCTTTCAGGTACCTGCTTTTTGGATGTGACAAATATTTGATCCGGTGTAAGGATAGTGAGTGCGGGGCTCTCCTGGCTTCTGTTTGTTCTTTTTTTGCGCCCCGCCCCTTTAAGAGATCTGAATACTGCCGGGAACAAAACGGAGGTAAACCGGCATTCTTTTCTTTCTTTTTTCTCTCTCCCTCACGCAGCCAGCAACCAGGAAGTGTGGAGGGGGGTGGGGACAGAGGAAGAGCGAGGAACCCCTAAGATCTCTGGTCCGAATTTAAGTGGCCAGCGGATCTTAGGGGTCGTGTAAAAAGGCCCTAACACAGCTTCCTCCTTGAAAGCTGCATCCTAACGTGACCCTCAAATGAGTTCTATGCAGAGATGGCACAGAAACGTTTTGCTCATTACCCAAAGCTAGCCAAAATTCTTCTGGCATGTGGAACACAAAAACTTACAACCTATTTTCCCCACCACCACTGGGAGTAAAAAAATTAATTAAAATAAATTAACTAACTAGGATTCTGATGCCCTTCGATGACATCCCAACTCTACTACCTGAGGTGACCTCACTATGCCTCACGGTTGGGCCTGTCCTCCTGCAATTAGTCATGTATATACTGTAGCTCATTTCACCAACACAATGCTTTTATTGATTGTACACGGCTTGAATATGTCTCTGCTCCTAGTCTTGTTTTCCTACTCTCCCTTCATCTCGTTTTCCTTTTGAGCCTTGGGGTGCAGTGGTTCGACTACTGAACTCCAGCCAAAACTGTGCTCACAACCTGGGGTTCAGTCCCAAGTGGCCACCTCAAGGTTCACTCAGCCTTCCATCCATTTAGAAGTTGTTAAAACGAGTGCCCAGCTCACGGAGGGAGGGGGGAGCAATGTGTACCCTGCATAATTAAACTGTAAATCACGGGTGACATATAATCAGCACATTTTGCTTTTCTTTGCTTTTTGCCTCATGGCAGTTAAATAGTGACCCTGCAGAGAGGGATTGCTTTATCTTGGGGGGTGTTTTTGTTTGGTTTGGGTTAGTTTTTGGGGGAGCAGGACTTAAATATTTTAGGTACTTTAGTGCATGCACACACCTAATGGCAAAGTTGACAGCCCCATCACTAGTCTCCAGTCCACATTCACACCCACATGCAAAGGCTGGTTGGTCACATGATGTGTTTTATATTGAACAATCTCCTAGTTTGAAGGTTTCTCAGTGGGCACACTGCTGTTTGGAGCCACCCTCTGCTTCCTTGGCTGCCCAGATTTCCTAAGTGCAAAACGCACCCCCCCCCAATGAGGAGAGTGATCTGCTTCCTACTCACACTTAGCACCCAGACAACAGTTACCAAAGGAACCTGTAGTAACTTTCCCCTTTCAAGGTGAGAAGAAGGCCAATCCTTTGACCCTAACAATCAACTGGAATTCTTATCTTGTGGGATCCAAACTTTTCGCTATTCATCCAAGCAGCTTCTGCAGACTGAAGCTATCTGGATGTGTAGATAAAAAGGTTTTGATCCCCAGAAGAAAAGCCGTCCAGTTGCCATGACCCAACTCCTGAATAACCCCATCTGTACTACTGTGAACCTCCAGAGACATGAGCCTAAGAATCATTTCTAACTTGGCACCAGCAATCAGAGGGGAGCCTACATTTGGGGGTCCCTGGAGTTGATGGGGGCGCCCCTTTGCAACGAGGTCTGAGCAACCCGAACTGTTACCTTCTCCAAAGGTTTTCCAAAGGCGGGCTCAAGTCGCTTCGGGTGCCCCTCCGGGATGAAGCTTCAGAAGAGCTGGAACCGACCCTCACGGGCTTCAAGCAGGATTTTTAGCATCTGAGATGTGGCTTAAATGGATGCCCGTTTCCCGTGGGTGCCCAGGGAGCTTCCTGGCCCATCTCTTCACTTCCCCAACCCACCCCTCCAAACACTCACCAGCTCCACCCGGAGCCACGCAATGGCCCCCTCGATGTGCGCCCGGCGCAACTCCTCCTGGGCAACGAGCGCGGTCCGGCCGGCGCCCGTCCCGTCGGCGGGTCTCCCAGGCAGGTGGGCGCTCGGCGCGGCGCGTCCCCAGTGCCTCTCGCCCCGGAAAGCCTGAAGCAGCCTTTGCTTCAGCTCCTCCAGCAGCAAGCTGGAAAATGTTTCCTCGCCTTTCTCCGCGCTCATCTTTGCTTCGGGCGAGGGCTGGGGGAGGAGGAAGAGGAGGATGGAGGGGCCTGGAGGGAGGGGGAGGCGAAGAGGCCCCCTGCCAGTCTGCCGTGCCTGCCAAGGGCTCCCTCCCCTCGCCATGCTGCCTTTTGTTTGCTAGCCCAGGGCCACGGGGGTTGCCCTGAGCAGAAACTCTCTCCCCCTTCTCTCATTCCAAAACAAAGTGGGAAGTGGACGAAAGGTTTCCCTGTGCGATTCAAAACCCTTTCTCCCTCGCTTCTGAGGAGAAAGGGCCCTGATTCTTACTGGCCCCCACCCACACCAATTAATGCTGCCCTAGTACAGTGATGGCGAACCATTTAGAGACCGAGTGCCCAAACTGCGTTTCAAACCCCATTAATTTTTCACAAAGTGCCAATACAGTAATTTAACCCGAATACAGGTGGCTGTTAAGAGGCAATGTCAGGTGCCCACAGAAAGAGCTCCGAGTGCCGCCTTCGGCACCCATGCCATAGGTTCGCTAACACTGCCCTAGTATCTATCCTTGCTTTTCTGCAAGCGGTTTACCACCGTCGTGATGGGGAACAGCAATATTTAATCCAAAATTTCCAAATCCATCCAAACCAGGGGGGGTTACGGAATCTCAAGGAAAAAAATCTGGGTGGAGGGAATTTTTTGAAGATCAACAGTCTGGCCCTTGCAGTAAAGCAGAGGTTTGGAGCCCTGCAGCCATAAAAACAAAAACAAAACTAGACTATGGGTGATACCTTCATAGGCTGCTAGTAGAAAAATAATAAAAAAGTTGCTGAGCATTCGAGAGCACAAGCCCTCTTTTTCAAAGCAGGTATAGAAGTCCAAGCATGGCAAGGGATGTAATTTTCCAGGGGAGAGTTCTTAAAAGTTCACTTGGCCAAAAGCAGACCTTCCTAGTAACAGGACGGTGCTACCATCAGATGGCATGTGAATGGAGTCAGGAAGGAATGGTGGTGAAGGATATTCTTGCATTGGAGTGTGTTCCTTCAACGGGAGTGCTGGAAGGAAAGACCAGCATTAAAGCCTGCTTCTGTGCCCTGGCATCTCTGCTGGAAGACAAGTGCCACATGTCTTGTAGAAGGTGGTCGTGTCCATGCTCATGGCATGTGCTCAAGAGGAAGAATAGAACTGCCAGAGCTGGAATCACTGAGTTCAGCCTCTGTCAAGGAGGAATAGCAAGGAACCAAACTCCCAATCTCTGGCTCTTCTTTCTAGACTAAAATTTACTAAGTAGCTACCATAGCATTCATGGCTAGGTCTCTCCACTCTACAAATAGCATACTGTTCACTACTGCATTGCTTGTTGTGCACACCTTATGTTTAATGCTCTATGAAGTTAAGTCCTGATGCCACATGCCCATTTGGCCAGGTGTTTTGTTAAAATAGGAGTTGAGGTATTGCAGGGCATAGGCATTTGAACTAGCCTCACCATCAAAAAATGAAATACCGGCAGCTTGGCGGTTCGAATCCCAGGTGCCACGCAGCAGAGTGAGCTCCCACTGTTAGCCCCAGCTCCTGAAAACCTAGCAGTTCAAAAGCATGTAAATGCAAGTAGATAAATAGGTACTGACTGGCGTAAAAAGCGGGAAGGTAAACAGTGTTCCGTGCCCAGAAATGCATTCAGCCATGCTGGCCACATGGCCATGGGCTCTTGGGCTTAGAAACGGAGATGAGCACTGCCCCTAGAGTCGGACACAACTAGCACCCATGTCCCTTAATTTTACCTAAGCAGCCCTCCCCTTTCACTAACAATTTCGGGTTATTTTCATCCCTCTCTTAATGCCCACAAGCACTGGCAATCTGGAGGTTGCAGGACCACAAAATAAATTATAGTAACTTGTCATGCATTTGTGGAGTTTTTTTTTCATGAGGCACACCAGATAATAGTGGGCTAATAAGAATAAGAATAAAAGGTCTGACAACTACACAAATGCAATTATGATGCAAAATACTAAAGGTAGCCAAATCTGTTAAAGGGGGAATTAAGCACTTTTTGTTGTTGTGGAAATGAAGTGGTGATAACCTTCCCAGACTGTAAATTGGAAGAAAGGAACAGCACACACTGTAGGAACCAGGTTCTCAAATGCTTTAGCAATGTCAGCAGATTTTTCTCTTTTTTTGCAGCAGGGTTGCTGTGATTTTGTCTGTGCTTGCAGGGTGGTGCATGTGGGCAAGGGGAAAATGTGGAAATATGTGTGCATGTGAAGAAACTCTTTCTGGGGCATGGAACTTAGGGCCTTTTTACATGACCCCTAAGATCCGCTGGCCACTTAAATTCGGACCAGAGATCTTAGGGGTTCCTCGCTCTTCGGGCGTTCCCACCCCCCTCCGCACTTCCTGGCTGCTGGCTGCGTGAGGGGAGGGAGAAAAAGAGAAAGAAAAGCATGCCACTCACCTCGTTCTGCCTCTTGTCTCTGTAAAAGTAGCTCTTAAAGGGGCGGGTGACAAAAAACAACAAACAGAAGCAAGGAGAGCCCCGCACTCACTATCCTTACACCGGATCAAATAATATTCACCTCCAAAAAGCAGGTACCTGAAAGCTGCGCTGGGACGTACTAAAGTGGGCGGGGTCGCACTTAATTTCCTGTTAATTCCAGAGCTGGTGGGTAAACATTTTAAAGCTCCGGAGCTGGGAGCCATTTGCCCCGGAGTTTAGGGGTTGTGTATAAACGCCCTTAGATATTGTGAAAGGACTTAAAAGGCATAAACTGCATCCAGTCATCCTCAATAACTTGAAATCTATTTTCCTGAGGTGTGTGTGTGTGTGTGTGTGTGTGTGTGTGTGTGTGTGTGTGTGTGTGTGTGTGTGTGTGTGTGTGTGTGTGTGTGTGTGTGTGTGTGTGTTTTAGATGATATAGGTTAATAAGTTCTTGCTTTTATTAGTAAGACATGATAAGGAATTTTAAGAAACAGGAAAAAAGAGTTGTGTATGTGCAAAATCATTTGTGTATTTGTATATGAAAGTTTATTTGATATTTCACTCCCCTCTCGAATACGTCAAAGCAGCATATATGATTTTGCTCTTCTCTGCTTTGTACTCAGTTTGAGATAAGCCATGCAGTGAAAGTATAACTAGCCCAAGGTCACCCTATCAGTTTCATTGATGTGTATGGGATTTAGACCTGGCTGTTCTGAATTGCAGCCCAACACTCATACCACTAGGCCACATTGGCTTTGACTACATCAACATTTCATTCTTTTTTAAAAATAATTTTATTGGGTTTTTAAGGGGGGGAAGAAAGGGAGGGGGTATGGGGAAAAGGGGGGGAAAGCAAAGGGGGGAATACAATTTTAAAATTTACATTGAATATGTCAAGCAAAGTAAAAATAGTAATATAACATATTGATAGATTGCCAAATATTATCACAGTACTAATAGGTTTGTTACTTCTTGCCATCTTTTCCGAGAAATCTCATCATAGTCTCCCTTTAAATAGCCGGAGAGTCTGTCGATTTCGATGCATTCTCTTATCTTTTCGTGGAAATTCTTCTCTGCTGGCACATTTGGTTGTTTCCAGAATTTCGCATACAGTATCCTTGCAGCAACAATTACATGGTGAAGTACATATCTCTGATCATATGAAATATTTATATCTACTATATTTAATAAGAAAAGTTCTGGTCTAAGCTCTATCTTAATTTTCAGACATCTTTCTAAAAATAGTTTTACCATTTTCCAATATGCCTTTGCCTCTTTACATGTCCACCACATATGGTAAAAAGTACCACAATCATATTTACATTTCCAACATTTAGGTGAGCAATTATACATCTTGGATAATCGGTGTGGTGCGAGATGCCATCTATAGAACATCTTATAACAATTTTCCTTAAAAGAAATAGATTTAAAGATTTTAACTGTGTTCCACAGAGAGTCCCATTTGTTTAGATGAATAGAGTAACCAAAGTTTTCTGCCCATCTTATCATAGTATCTTTGACCAGTGTATCAATCATTTTTTCATTTAACAATATACTATAAAATTTACTAAGAAGCTTGGATGTGGAAAATAAATTCCCCAATTTGTTTTGGATTAAATATTGTTCATGCTTTCTCAATATGTGGGTTTCCTGTAAACAGATGATTGAACATTGTTGTTTTTGAAGGAGATTAAAAGTCTTCTGACGCTTCTGCGGAGTGTTCAATCCATTAATATTCCATGTTAGAATATTCTGGGCCATCTTATTTTACTTCCAGCAATATTTCTTCTTCCCTGGTTTTGGCTTGAGATAGTGTTTCGGCCTGGCACCTCCCACTATGCCATAAGAATCTTGATCATGCTTTGAGGTCTCTTGTTTAGGGGTCTGATTATCTCGGCTGTCATATTTGGTGGTGGTTTGAGTAGCGGTCGTATCCTCACCTTCGGAAGAGGGTGGTGAAGAGGAGGAGGGAGAATAGCCCAACTTCCCTGCATTTTTTTTTTTGCGAAGGTTCTAGCTTTCTGGTGGGATTCGATTTTCTGTAATTTCCCTTCCCATTGAAAAGACAGACCTTGGGGGTAGAGCCACTTGTATCTTATATCATGCTTGAGCAGAAGTTTGGTAAGAAATGTATATTCTTTTCGCAGTTGACGGACTTCCCAGGGGACGTCTTTCAATATTGTCACTTTGGATTTTTTGATTTCCACCTCTTTGTCTCGGATAACCTTGAGGATGCAATCTCGGGTGTATCTTCTGACTAGTTTGACTATTACCTCCGGAGGGAGTTTGTTTCTTCTGGTATAAGCTGTAGGTTGATGGTAGATCACTTCTACCTCACGGAGGAATTCTTCAACGGGTACCTCGAGTAGGGTGGCCAGGCTTTCTCCAACTATAGTATAGAGGTTTTCATCTTTATCAGCAGTAAGGTTTTGGATCCTTAAAATTTTGGGAGAGGCTTCAATTTCCTGCATGAGAACCAGTCTGCTTGTTGATTCCATTGTGGCTTCAATTTCTCCTAGACGAAAGTCGGTAACGTTCATATTTTCTTCCAACGCTTGTAAACGTCCACCAAAGGCTTCTAGTTTAGTATCCACATTCGAAAAACCCTCTTTCATTTCCGCTCTTAATTTAGAGAACCCACTGCTTTGGTCTGATACCATCTTAGCCTGGGTTAAATTCAACTGGTTAAGTGCATCTAGGATTTGGCTAGATTGACTTGATTGCTGAGACATGGTCGTTGGATGAGCCAGAGGTATAGAAGCAGATTTTTTTTTTGGATGGATAGAATTTTGCTCATTTCTGGAGGTTTACAATACAAAAATTCTGCTGACCAAAAGGATCCAGGTTACAGCATGGTGTATTTACTATATTGTGGTGGTGAAGAGATCAGTTGCCTCTTCTCAGAAATATTACAAAGTCTCAGAGGGATTAACAAGAGCTAGTTTAATCATATTCAAGTTGGCTTGCTGCTTTCAAGAAATGTATGTGTAGTTGCATACATAGAAAGGTTCAGTAGATGGCGTGTTGTACCCACTTTTAAGCCAACAGAGTCCGAAAACCGTATCAGAAGTGAAACGGATACTTTAGGGTTAATCTGCCTTTAACGAAGAGAAAGTGAAACTGCAGCCCTTTTCGAGAGGCAGATAATGGCGATTAGGCAGAAGAAGTAATTAGAGAGAAGCAGATTCTTTTCGGTGAGTTTGCTTGATTTATATTTTTGAAGGGGCTATCTGGTAGAAAGAAGCCACTCACGATTGGAAGGGTAGAAGCAGCTCAACCTCCGTCCGGATCTCCCAAAGTCTCAGCCGCACGGGAATTCCCCAGGGGTTTCAACCCCTCACGAGGAGGGGGAACCACACCTGAGTGCCCTGGATCGATTCTGGGATAACTTCTTCTCCCAGCGGGTGGTCTTGAAGTGGAAACACCCTCTTGGGACCTGGGATACATTCGACGCTAGCCGGGCTGCTTTCAGCTAACGTCTTTGCTGCTCGCCGCCATCTTGCCCTCCCTACTATATGAACATTTCATTCAACATTCTAGAAAATCCTCAAAAGAGTCCAACCACCAGAAATGGCAAATTTGCCTTTAAACATCATTGCGGCCATCCAGACACCTTCTTTTGCATCCCATCCTGTAAAGTTTTATGAAAGTGTTCCATGACTGATTTTATTGGGGGAAAGAGGGCTGAGAGGAGCCTTAATAGATCCCAGAGGCTGGATTTTGTACCCTGGATTTTGCCCATATTTGCCTTTGCAACAGATATAGAACTGGCCACGTTCAATAGGCAGTAATGACTAGAGTTGATCCCACTGAAGCAATGGGATGTACTTAAATACTGACTTCCATTCAGCAGTTGATGATGATGATGATTGTTGTCATCATGATCTTGGAACTATAAAAGGCTAAATTACAATTTGGCCAAAAATCCTAGAATCGCTCTCTACCAATAAATCCCCAAACAAAACACATGCTTAAATGAAAAGCACACAAAGGAGCAATGATGTTTCCTTGTCCCAAAAAACAAACAAACAAACAAAAAACAAGTATCATGATTCCAAGCTGCTTTTCTGTCCTATCTAAAATTATTTTAAAAATATTCCACATTGTTTAAATGTATTGAATGGTGGATTATTTTTTTTGACATTTTAATGGAGAATTTTGGGGAGAGTTTTTTTTTTAAATACAGCACTTTGACTTCACTGGCATTGAATCAGGAAGTCTTCACTAATATTAAATACTTCCTGATTTTTGACCACTAGTTAACCCAGAAAGTACTTAGTCCAAGTAAAAGCTTCCTGAATCAATGCTCTTAAATTAAAAAGGAAAGAACCCTCTCTCAATTTTACTTAAATGGAAACAGTGAATACAAAGCTATTTTGCAACACGTGGAATGAGGCAAATGAAAGCAACCCAATGTGTAAAATGTTGAGTAGGGCACCACCATGTTAAGACACTCAGATGTCTTTTATCACTTCCAAGAGCTTTGCTTCTAGGGATGTGCAAGCTGTGCTGATGGATTTGGGGATTTATTTCATTGGGTGGGGTAATATGTTCCGGCTACTCTTTTTATACACGACCCCTAAACTCCGGGGCAAATGGCTCCCAGCTCCGGAGATTAAAAATGTTTACCCACCAGCTCCGGAGTTAAGAGGAAATTAAGTGCGACCCCGCCCACTTTAGCGCGTCCCAGCGCAGCTTTCAGGTACCTGCTTTTTGGATGTGACAAATATTTGATCCGGTGTAAGGATAGTGAGTGCGGGGCTCTCCTGGCTTCGGTTTGTTCTTTTTTTGCGCCCCGCCCCTTTAAGAGATCTGAATGCTGCCGGGAACAAAACAGAGGTAAACTGGCATTCTTTTCTTTCTTTTTTCTCCCTCCCTCACGCAGCCAGCAACCAGGAAGTGCGGAGGGGGGTGGGGACAGAGGAAGAGCGACGAACCCCTAAGATCTCTGGTCCGAATTTAAGTGGAATTTAAGATCCAGCGGATCTTAGGGGTCGTGTAAAAAGGCCCATAGTCATTTCGTTGGGCATACAGAATCCCAACACTTTTTTTAGAGATGAAAACACGCCAAATTAGCAAGTGTGGGGATGAAGAGAAGAGAGAGTGTGGTTTTCAGATCCAGAATAACCTTTTCCTTACCTCCCCAACGATAAAACAAGCAGCACTGGCAGGAAATCTGAGAACAGATTCTTCAATTGCTGTATAACTCAGCAAAGCTTCTTTTGATGTCAGATCTGTCCTCTCCAATAATCTATGCAAAGTAGGGAAGGCTTAGCAGACATATCATTTGTTTGACTGCAAGAAGCTGCTTGACCTCGCTTCCAGAAAGAGAGATAATGGATTAATATGTACATGGAAGACTGCCAGCCACTGTGAAAGCAAATAGGATTTTAAGACAAAATACCACATTATCAGTCAAAGGAATGGGACAACCTGGCCATTAACACAGAAAAGAAAATATTGAAGGTAATTATTCAAACTGAGTAATGATACTGCATTGTTCCATGTGGTGGTAAAGGTAGAGCAAGATAGAGGCAGGGCTAAATTGTTTCATTTCCTAGTGCTAAAACAGAAAGGAAAATGGCCGGGCATAGATGCATGATCCATACTCTTCAGCCACGAGGAGTGGGGAATCAAAGATTGCTAACCCAAAAAAATGACAAAGTCTGGATCTGTTTCACAGTGGTCATAATACAAGAAGTGCCAAAGTGGTACTTCCTATAGAAAGTCAACATATTTCTGAGCATCTTGATTTCCCTGCATTTGGACAAGCAGACATTATGAGAAAATGCTTTATCCACGGTATATTGAATAACTGCCCCTTTACAAACGACAACTCTGAGAATCACCTAGCCACAACTGGGGAATTGTGAAAATTATAATCCAAGATCCAGCTATAATCACAACTGGATGACTTTTCAAGGCACAAAGTGTGATGGTTGATGGATTCAGCTTCTGAAAATTGGGAAAAAGAAAGACCCACCCAGAACAGCAGTAGCTATATGAGTTCCTATAATTGTTCTTTTGCTTTATCACTGTAACTAGTGCCTATGATGGGGTAATGCATTTCCCCCCTTTCCACGTGGCTGAAAGGTTTTTGAATTATCTCTAAAATGTTTTGCTTTTGCTTTCTTCACTACTATATTCAAAATGACTTCTTGTGTATAAGAATGTATATTTAGCAACATATGATCACTTTAATAATACAAAAAAGTACAAAACTGTTTTTCCTTATCTACTATATCCTACAGTTTGTTAAGCATTTATTCGTTTTATTAAATCACCGACTAATAAACCTTGTAGTGCAGTACTTAAACTGCAGTACTGCTGCCCGAAACTCCACTCTCAGATACTGTCGCAGCTCAAGGATCTATCTGCCTTCCTCCTTCTGTGATGACTAAATTGCTGGGGGGGGGTTTACAATGTATAAACTGCCCAGAAAGTGCTTTAGGTACTATGGGGTGTTATATAAGCATCACACTTTGTTTTTTGCTTCAACCCAAAGCCAGGGTGGCCAGAGTTGATATACCTTTGGTTTTCCAGAGATTTTAGTCTATAACTTATGGTTGGCCATGTTGGTCAGGACTAGAGATGGGCACGAAACAAACTTTTTTCGTTTCCGTTATTCGTTATTTGTTCCGTTCCGTAACGAAATGACTAACGAAAATTGTGATGAAAATGGAACGAAATGAACAGAACCATGAAAATTGGGTTCATTACGTTTCGTTTTCGTTAATGGTGACGTGCAATGAAATGAGCTGTTTTAAATGTTAAAAAATGCCCTGGACATCCATAAAAATGCAGCAATAATTATTTATATTGTCTGATAATACCTACCAGGGTGAGTTAGGGTCCTTAAAACGTGCGTTTATGTCTTTTCTCAGATCGCTGTATTTTTTTCCTTTAAGGGGAGTTAGGGGACATGGACTCAAAATGGCTCCCAGATGCCTAATATTGATTTCTTGGGTATTAAAACGCCCTGGCCATCTGTAAAAATGCAGTGATAATGCAATAATTATTTGAAATTATTACCTACCAGGGGGTTGGGGGCCTTAAAACGTTTGTTTTTGTCTTCTCCCATCACGATGTATTTTTCTTTTCCCTTTAAGGATGACAAAATGGATGTCTCCAGCCACAAAATGGAGGCAAGCCATGTGATGGGATCATGTTCAACCAATAGCATGCCCAGGTTGCAGACTGGGCAGGTCTGGCAGCCACAGAGGGCATAAAAAGCTCTGGCAGCCCCGTCTTCCTTGCAGTCTCCGGTGGGAGTTAGGGTGGGATTGCTGTCTCTGCGACTCTAGCTTCAGTCCTGCAGCCTCCCTGTGTGCGTGTGTGCGTACCTCTCAGTGAGTACCCTCCCCTGCCCCGTAGTGCAGTCACTCTGCGGCTGCCTTGCACCCTGGGCAACGCCCGCCGCTGCCTTTGCAGCCTCCCTGCGTACCTAGTCTATAATGTGTCTCTGCCAGCATCATTTTTTTTAGTGTTTTCCCTCTGGTCTGGGACGTTGGGGGACGCCCACGCACGGAAATGCTTTAAAAATCGCGCAAAAGCAGGTAGAAACGAAAAATGAAAAAACGAAAAATGAAAACAAAAATTTTCAAAAAATTCACGAAAAATGGAAATGAAACGAAACGGACCTCTCAACGAAAAATCGAAATGCCATTTTTTTGATTCGTGCCCATCTCTAGTCAGGACTGATTTGATTAGCAGGCCAGGCTATCTGGAGGCAGAAAGGTTTGTCACCCCTGAAATAGTAAAAAAATTTCACCCCTGAAATAGTAAAAAAAAAAAAAAGGCAAAATAACCTTTTTGTTTGCTTGTTTTTCTTTTCTCCTAACTGAATTTTGCATCATGCTATCATTGTACTTTTACAAATATTTCCAACTGCAACATCATAATTGGATGCTAGACAGAACCCAGAGGTTAGTCTGTGTTTTTCAGGATTGTTATCAGCATCTCAATTTTTGGTCCTTCTCTTCACAGGGCTCTGTCTAACACATGTGCCTCCCCCTCCCCCTGATATTGGTTTCATCATGGCCGGAACAAAAACAATTGCTGCGTGTGGGGGAAGGAAAAGCCCTGCATGGAATGGAAGGCAGAGGCTTGCAGCTAACAGCAGCATGACACAAAATTCAGTTAGGATAAACAAAAATGGTAACCACAACT
Organism: Phrynocephalus forsythii; assembly: GCA_029282475.1. Taxonomy (NCBI): domain Eukaryota; kingdom Metazoa; phylum Chordata; class Lepidosauria; order Squamata; family Agamidae; genus Phrynocephalus; species Phrynocephalus forsythii. The sequence continues at coordinate 105,643,562 of JAPFRF010000003.1, read as the reverse complement.
TGGCTCCTGAGAAACAATGAATAACTAAATGGCTAAAACCCAGCAGTAAATTGCAGCTACAGTAGGCCCATCAAGTTAGTGAGGATTTGGTGAGTCAACTCCTCCACAGGTTCCATTGATTTAATGGCCCTACCACTGTAGTGACAGCTTATGGTTTGATCTCAACCAGTGAATTCCTTTAAAATTATCAGAGCTGATATTGGGCAAAACACAGTGGTGTGTTTTTGAAGGAACTTTTTGAGCCTTAAATAGTATGATGTCCAGCTATATAACAGACCTTCTGAATGTACAAACTGATTCAACAATTTGTTAAGAGAAAAATGTAAATTTTGTTTTTGTGATCTGTTGACCTTGATGAACCTAAATGAATCACTAGTTCTCTAACTCTAGTTTACAGAAGAATCATTGTTGTTATCACGAGGCGCCAAGTTGCTTCTGACATAGGATGACCATGACAGCACAAATGCAAGCAAATAAGGCAGCTATGCCTATTGACACTCACATATCCAACTGTAGTAAATGGCCATTTCTCCTCATAAAGAAATACAAACCAAAAAAAGGGGGAGCAACACTTTTCCTTTCCTTTCCTATTCTCTAACATAATCAACATACTACCCTCAAAAAGGAGTATATGGTACAAAACCCTTTTGCAGTGTAAGTTGAAAAGAACCAGAGGTGCAAAACAACATATTTATGCAACAGAAGAACACTGCTAACAGGAGAAAGTGAATAAAAAATAACTATCCTAGTTTTGGGAATCTACTTCCTAAACAATGCCGCATGTTGTTTTATATTATAATTTCTATAGAGATATACTGTAACAATTTGCTTTATTTTTGCTGGTACTGTACTTTATTTCCTAGTTACTTTTAGCTCTACAAACAAACAACAAACACTAGTATTTTATAAATAGTAAACATTTTAGTTTATTGTAGGAAGAGCAAGAGTCCAGAGGAATCTCAAACCCTAAAAATTTCACTAGAACATAAAAAATAAAAGGAGTGGCCATGTGACCATTACAAAATACAAATGCAAGATTAGGTTACATGAGCTTTCAAAAGCCATTCTTGACTCCATTATTAGACACAAATCCCATTCTTCCCTTCACCCGACCTTTTGGTACTACCTGGTCGGACAAGGAGGTCTGAAGGAGCTGAAGATTTATAGTTTGCTATGTGTTTACAACTTTTGAAACCACCCATCCATCATATGGATTTAACTTGAGCCAACATTGCCACGTTTGCTTGATGATGTTGGTATTTAAGATCAAGGCCACAGAGCTAGAGACTTTTTGAGACGGGTTTTCTTGAAGCTTGTTATTCGGTATTAATTTTTTTAATTACATTTCATAAATTGAATGGAGGCCCTAGCCTGGCTCAGAATCTTCAAATTCTGGGTCAGAATCTGTTTATGTTCACTGCAGGATGCCCTATTCCAAGCGTTGATTTCTGACAACTTACACCCAAAAGGACTGGTGCTAATTATTAAGAAAATCAAGATTCTGGGGCTGGATTTGTTGGGTTCAGTACCCTTATCTCAGGTATGCTGCACAATTAAAAAGTTGGTGTTAGGAAAGGTTGCATAGGTGGGACTTTTACACACTGTCTTAGGCCATTGTCCACCTAACAAGCCTATTCGGGCCATTGTCCAACTTATGGGCCTATTTAGACCAGGGTGATGACTAATAATCTTCACAATCAAAAGCAGAGTTTTGGATCCCAGGGCGCAAGCCCTGTCTAGCACTGCATCAAAAGTTTGTTCCCACTATATTTCCATCTGCCACTCTCCTATGAAGATTGAATTGCCTTCATTTGGGGGGGGGGGTCCTCCCCAGAATCACTAGGCATTCACCCGTGCCAGGTGTAATGTTGCATTACCCTACCAACTGTGCCTTTTTATGAATCTACCAAACATGGCTACACAGACTTTGTGTTTATAACCATTTATAACTTTGTGTTTATATCTCTACTTGTGTGATTGTGTTGACACTTATGTTATCAATCGTTAGCCTTATAATGTTGCCGGATAATTCTGTAAGATGCCCCTCAATTCCCTGTTTCTCAAACTGATTGTGTCTTAATTGTTATGGACTGTATAGTCTCTCCTTACTGTAAGCTGCCTTGGGTCCTTTTCCAAGCAGAAAGGTGAGGTAGAAATACTCATAAATAAATAAATACTGTAAATAAATAAATACCCAAAAGAAATGAGAGTGTACCCCTACAGCCAGGGAGAAGTTGAATCATTGCAGCATATGATGTTTCATTGCACCTGGCACCAGGTACTGCATCTGCCAGTCACTTGACCCCTTTTCTTTTTTCTCACCCTGGTTGGGACGACCTGGGCAAAATCCGGAATCTGCTGGATGGTACTAATTCAGAATTACTCTGACAATAGCCAGATACATCCATCTCATCATCCAGAGGCATAATTTTAGGTTACTATATACTATTGAGATTTAACAATGCCCTGTGATTATCCTCGGATATATATCTGCTGTTATATGTTCATTAGCAATATTTTTATGCCAATAAAGGTTCTGAAAGTGAAACTGAAACTGATTTTCAAGCTTTCTTGGTTTTAGACAGTGAAGCTGTTGACAGACATGATTATGAGTAAAATAAATAACCTTATTCACAGCCATTAATTTATTTCGTGATACCTTTAAGATTGCCATATTGTTATTCCGTGTATGGCAGTTTTAAAAAGTATCGCCAAACGCTTGTTTCATGTATAACCCCATCCTTGTACACAAACCCTGAGTTTTTGTGCCACAGGTTTATATACACAAGGTAGACATTTGTTACAATTGCACTCGTGGATCTGCACACATAATCCGCCACTCTTAAAACTGTGCTCCTTGCAACTGAGGGAGTGCAATTCATAATCGGGGAAGATTCTGATTTTTCATTTGATTGGGTTGGGTATTCTGGCTGAAATAATTGAAACGCAGATATCTCTGTGAACACTGAGCTACAGTTTCGCTGCGGAAGCCCTGTTGAGACCGAGAGGCAACAAACAAACGCTTCAAATTAAGTTCTACACACATAGAGCGCAGAATAGACGCCTGTGGGTTCCTGAACATACATATAATGGCACGGCTTTGTTAGGCTCGCGCCGCAGCCATTCCGTTAGGAGTGAACACAAGCTGCGGGTAGCCCCCAAACGCTGCAAATTCACTTGTTTTACGTTCCTCCACGCCAATTTTTTTAAAAAGCATGCCAATAGCTGCGCATGCGCCAAAAATAATTGGCCTCCCATCCCGAACCCAGACCGCCCAGCCCCTTTACCGCTCTCCATCGCACGCCCCTCAGCCAATGCTCGTCGAGAACACTTCCCAGGGCCGTTCTCATTGGCGAGCGTCGACTTGGCGCCTGGCGCCTGCGCCTGCGCCGTTTTTTTGCCCCCCCCTCCGCGCCTCCCCCATTCGGAGTCGGCGGCCTTCGCGAGAGCCCGTGTGCGCACGCGCGTCACGACGCCTGCTCGGGCGCACGCGCGCACGCTCTATTCCCCCCTCCCTTTGGTTTCTCTCTCTCTCTCTCTCATTTTTTTAACGGTAAACATCCTGCCGATTTTTGAACGGCCAGTTTGGGCGGCAGGAAGGGGAGCGGCCGCCATCTTGTTTGTTTGAGTGGCTCCGAAAGGGGGTGGGTGGGTGGGTTGGGGGAAAGGACGTAGGGAGCGGCGGCGGCGGCCCAGGCGCTTACCCCCAACCCCCTGCCCTCCGAAGCCCGCTCAGGATTCGAGGTAGGGCCGGCGGGTGTCTGTGTGTGGAGGCGGGGGGGAAACGGAGCGGAGACGGGTAGGAGGCCCAGGCCCGGGTCTCTGGGGTGGGCGAGTTTCGCGGTTGGTGTCTGTGAAGATCCTCCAGTCCTACCAGGTGAGTTCATCTGGACGTTGGGTCGTGGCCAGTGGGCTCCTTCTTCTTGAGAGGCTGGGAAACCTTTCGCGGCTCCTCCGAGCAGCTCCGTCAGCCTCGACGGTCCTCATGGCTTTAGAGGAGGAGGCTATTGTCCGTTTAACGAGCCTCTTCGGGCCGTGGTTCCATCGGAGGAGCCTCTTTCAGGCCAGGGTGAGGAGAGGTCGAAGTATGAGTATGAAATGGAGTCGCCACTCGCTCAAGGAAAAGAAGTCGTCCATCTGCCGTGAGCCAACTTCCAGATCCGGGGGTGGTGGTGGTGGTGGGGGTGGGGGTGGACTGTGGCGAATGGCAGGCAGGCGCGCGCAGACACACACACACAGAGGGTATCTCGGCCTCAGGATCTCTCTGCACACAAGCGCACACAGACACACGCACACACAGAGGGTATCTTGGCCTCAGGATCTCTCTGTACACACACACACACACACACAGAGATACACACACACAGAGAGAGAGAGATACACACAGAGGGTATCTTGGCCTCAGGATCTCTCTGCACACACACACACAGAGATACACACAGAGGGTATCTCGGCCTCAGGATCTCTCTGCACACACACACACACACACACACACACACACACACACACACACACACACACACACACACACACACACACACAGATACACACAGAGGGTATTTCGGCCTCAGGATCTCTGCACACACACAGATACACACACAGAGGGTATCTCGGCCTCAGGATCTCTCTGCACACACACACACACACACACACACACACACACACACACACACAGATACACACAGAGGGTATCTCGGCCTCAGGATCTCTGCACACACACAGATACACACACAGAGGGTATCGCGGCCTCAGGATCTCTGCACACGCGCGCACACACACAGATACACACAGAGGGTATCTTGGCCTCAGGATCTCTCTGCACACACACACACAGAGATACACACAGAGGGTATCTCGGCCTCAGGATCTCTCTGCACACACACACACACACACACACACACACACACACACACACACACAGATACACACAGAGGGTATCTCGGCCTCAGGATCTCTGCACACACACAGATACACACACAGAGGGTATCGCGGCCTCAGGATCTCTCTGCACACGCGCGCACACACACACACACACACACACACAGAGATACACACACAGAGGGTATCTCGGCCTCAGGACACACACACACACACAGAGGGTATCTTGGCCTCAGGATCTCTCTGCACACACACACACACACACACACACACACACACAGATACACACAGAGGGTAGCCTCAGGATCTCTGCACACACACAGAGACACACACAGAGGGTATCTCGGCCTCAGGATCTCTCACGCGCACACACACACAGAGATACACACACAGAGGGTATCTCGGCCTCAGGATCTCTCTGCTGGAGACTGAGCTGCTTCAGGGAGAGGCGTTCAGAGGCTGGGCCTGGGGAGGAAGCGAGCGAGGCCTGCCCTCTGCCTGCTCCTTTCTTGCCTGCCTGAATCGAAACATCCACGATACACCTTGTTTTTTTCCCCCTTCCTGGAAGGTAGTTGCGCGGGGTGGTGGTGGTGAGGCTGGAAGCGTAGCGCTGCCCGGGGAGGGGGGGGTTGTGGCCCAAGACATCTAGGATTTCGTGCCCATGTAGCTGCCCCGTCAATGGCTCTCTCTCTCTCTCTCCCCCCCCCACCTCGATCTTGAAAAGTCAGCACCGGTCTGATCTCGTGGGGTGCATTTTGGGTCTCCTGCGATTGATGTGTGTGTGTGGCAAAAAGACCAAGTCGGGAATGCAAACCCTATTATTGGAGATGGAACTTACTGTATTTCTTAAGTAAAACAGAATAGATTGTGCTGCAGGCGGTCGCAGGGTTGAATTGACATGGCCATAATTGGATTTGTTTTGTTTTTCCCGGTGTTGTTGCATGATGAGATGTTCTTTGGTGTAAAAGGAAAAAGGGGGAGCATTATTAGTCCTGTAACTTGTAAAGGGTGGCTTAAAATAGTTCGTCCAAACCATTTCTGTGGTTTCAATGATTTGAAATCTGGGTGTCCTGTCAACCTCTAGGAAACAGTGACCCAGGCACATGATGTTTAACTTACCATCTTAGAACATTCAGTTTGTGTAGGGGAGACAAGCCCATTTGAATCTTCTGCCATGCTGCAACTTACGGAACATGAAACACACATTGGATGTGCCCCTTAGGTGGCCTTCACAATCTGTTAATGTGCAGATGACACTCAGGATTCCATATATTGGTCTTACCTCTAATATTCCTATTGGACAATGAGAAGGAACTTTGCATGTACATAACTTTGAACCTTGCTGTTCAGGAATTCCTGGAATCTTAAGGCCTTTTGTGTGTGTCTCTCTCTCTGTGTTACTACTTAGTGGTCCCACCATTCCATTCTGAATTTAATCTTATGCGATAGGGGATGCATTTGCATTTTATGCTAAACCAAAGCATGTCTCTCTAGGCAAGAAATGCCTTGCACATGGTCAAAGAAGCTGCAGATTGTGTCCCTTGTTTTTGCTTCCATTAGTTTTTGTCAGCTACTGTTGCAGTGTGGGCATCTGAGGAAATGAGGCATAGTTTTGGGTTTGATAGTAAAACGAAGTTTTGGCTCAAGTAAGCCAGAGTTCATATGTGGACAGCATACAATGACTTTGTGGTTTGGAGCAAGTTAGCAAACCATAGTTTTTGGAGATGGGTTTTTCTGGTCTGAACCTCCTAGTTACTTCCCCTGGCCATTGTGTTCTTAGACGTTAAAATGCAATGTCAAAAAGTTGTCCAGTTTGGAATTTTTTCTTGTTCAATATCCCTCCTTCCCCCTCTCCAATATAATCAGAGGAGACTAAGTCCTGATATTGATCCTGTTATGATTTGTAGTAGTGCTAGGAGGTGTTGCACCCATCTGATTGAGTGCAGTTTTAGCTTTGCGACTTATGAATTGTTTTTATGGTTTGGCATTAAAGACAGTAGTGGGGTCTTGGTTCCTATGGATTTAGTCTCAATGCGATTAGGTTGAGGGCCAGCCCATTATTTTATTGTAGACATTTAAACTGTGAAATAAGAAATATCTATGATGAGGAAAGAAGCTGTAAGTATAGTTACTTGATGTAACCTGTTACCTGACTGCTCTAGGCTTTTTAGCAGATTAGACAAAAATCAGTGATTTTAAAAAACAAATTGATATAAATTATTATTTGGGTCACAATTTAAATTAAAAAATGATTTTATATGTCATTTAAAAATCCTAATTTTAAAATTTATGTAGTGATTTAAATCAATTCAGTTTGAATCATATCTGCCCCTTTTCTTGTTAGGGATCATGGTGTTTCCAAGAGCAAATCATAAGTGTAATTCACTCAGCATGTTGTTAGGTATTGTGTCTGAAACTAAGAATTGATTGGTAAATCTTATTAGAAAACATTACAACTGTGAAAAATAACTTGCATGCATTAGTTTTGTAATGTTTTCATATAATATTTAATCTGCTTATAATTCCTGCAGGTTCTTGCATAGACAGTTGGCACAATGTTCTATGCTCACTTTGTCCTGAGCAAACGAGGGCCGCTAGCCAAAATATGGCTGGCGGCCCATTGGGATAAGAAGCTAACCAAAGCCCATGTGTTTGAATGCAATTTGGAAAGCAGTGTGGAGAGCATCATCTCCCCTAAGGTATGGCTTTCATAACGACATCTTATTTAAAGTTAATAGGGCTCAACCTTTTTCTCGTGATATTAGAAATAATGATGTAAAAGCAAATATTTGCTTGACTGCTACATCGCTCAACACAGGGTCTTGTTTCCATTTACAGCCACATAGGCTTCTGGGCATTCACAGAGAGATATAAATGAGGTGGCTTTCTCCTTTTTACCCACATTCATGGACATTTAAGAAATATTTACTCTACTGTTTAATTATTCTAATTAGCAAGCACAGAATTTCCATATGTAGAACTGAGTACTTAATCTAATCCTCAAGACTCATCTGTGCTTGTGTTCCTGAGCTTTATAATTACTTTCTACTTCATTGATATTTTTAGCATTTGAATTCCCGAACATTCAACTCAGTTATTTTAAAGTAGTATTTTGAAAACAGATAGGTATGGTTTATGTTGTCATAAAAGTGACCTAGAACCTTGGGTAACTTGGGTGTTCTTGGACTGTAACTCCCAGAAACCCAGTCCAAGAACACCAGAGTTACCCAAGGTTGGGAACCACTGATCTAGAAGACAGCCACCGGACAATTTTTGTAACTCCCAATGCAAGTATTTTGATCAGAAAGTCTAATTGTCACATCATTCTAAAGGGTAGTTCCTTAGTATTTTGAGATCCCTGTGGCACCCCTGAGCTCTCTGTGTACCCATGTTTCTTATATTCTTTTGACATTGAAGGAAAAGTTTTAAAAGTTTTTAAAAAGTTGGTCTTTCTGTTGAAAAAAATATGGTGACAAACTTTGTGGTTCAAAATCACTGCATCAAAACACTTTTAAAATATAATAAAAATGCCTAGGATGAGCCTTGTGGCACAGTGGTTAAATGCCTGTACTGCAGGTAAAACTGCTCACAACCTGGGGTTCAATCCCAGATAGCAGGCTCAAGGTTGACTCAGCCTTCCATCCTTTCCCGGTCTGTAAAATGAGTACCCAGCTTGCTGGGGGGGGGGGAATGTGTAGCCTGCATACTGTAATGAAACTAAACCGCCCCGAGACTACTTGAAGTAGTATAGGATGGTATATAAGCAGAACCCTTTGCTTTGCTTTGCTTTAATTTAGGAACTTATTATACAGTGTTCTGGAGGTTTTTGCAATAATGTTTTAGACAATCTCTCTGAATTTTATAATACAGTATTATAAGAAAACAACTAATTACACTGCCTTGTTTCAGGTGAAGATGGCCCTTCGAACTTCAGGGCATCTTTTATTGGGAGTTGTTAGAATTTATCACAGGAAGGCTAAGTACCTCCTTGCAGACTGCAACGAAGCATTCATTAAGATCAAGATGGCTTTCCGTCCAGGTACTTGTTATATATTTTCTTTTCACAAAGTTATTATGATTACATCAATAGCAATTTATTCTAGAAGCTGCTAATGCAGCATCTGCTGATCAGAGTTATATTACACAAAGGAAAAACATTTTTCTGTACATATTTATTTATTCATAGCCTTTTAAAGACAGTATTGTTGTGCATACCTACTTAGAAGTAAGGCCTGTTAAATACAGTGGGGATTTTATTTATTAACTGAGAAGTTAAGCAATAATTTCCCGAGGAATCTGTACCCTGTTTGAGCTACAGTAGACACTAGAATTCTGATGGAATATTTATGTGAACTGCTTTAATTCACCTTGTCCCTGTAGTAGAACTAGCAGGGTCATGAGTTTCAGAAGGTGCTGCATGCATGTGTCGGTAATAGTGAGCACAAGAAGCTGTAGCATTTTGAAGTGTTTCTATCTAATGGGTTAGTGTGTTAATTTGAAAAATGAAGGCTGTAATAAATGCAGTAGTCTTTATGGTGTTAAATCTGCTTTTGCTTACACCTTCTATATATATGTGATACCACTTTTTAGGTGTGGTTGATTTGCCTGAGGAAAATAGAGAAGCTGCATACAATGCTATCACCCTACCCGAAGAATTTCATGATTTTGACCAACCTTTGCCAGATTTAGAGTAAGCTTCTTTGTATTCAGATTTCTTACTAAAATTGTTATGTGCAAGAATTCATGTTTGTAACTATTATTTCTCTGGTTGTTGTGTTTTGAAATGAGGTAGGAGTGTGCCCTATGAAAGAAAGTTCCTTAAAAGTTGGAAAGTACTTAAATTCTATGAAAATACAGCTTTTCTTAGTTTGAGGCATAGCATATAAGTGAAGAATTGCTTTGCCAAACATTGCTTTGCTGTGAAGAAAATCTGCATGTTGTATTCCATGTTGATGCCAAGTTGTATACTTGAAGTATTTTACCAGATTTAATTAAATGCATTTGAAACAAGATATTTTCTGCAAAGTACAGTATTCATAATTTTAATAGGCTGCCTTTCTCTAACCATACATAAATATCTTTTGTTGAGCTTTTTGAATAATTTCAAATTATTTTTCAAATTGTGTGTGTTTCCCCTTTCAGTGATATTGATGTAGCTCAGCAATTCAGTTTGAACCAAAGCAGAGTAGAAGAAATTACAATGCGTGAGGAAGTAGGCAATATAAGCATCCTTCAGGAAAATGATTTTGGTAAGACACCATTATTTATTTTGTGGATTTGCAATTATTCTACTATAGTAATCCCCCGCTTATTGCAGGAGTTGGGGACCCGACCCGACCCAACCTGACCGCAATAAAGGAAAATACATGATATGCGGATTCTGGGTCGGGTTGAGAGTGGGGGGGTGGCTGTCTGGGGCTTCTTATGCTTACCTTAGGCCTGGCACTGCCCTGAACGGGTCTCCGATGGGCTTCCTGGGCTCGTTGGAGGCCTCAGAAGTGTTTTCAGGCAGTCTGGAAGGCACTTCCGTTGTTTTGGAAACCACAGCAAACTACTTCTGGGGCCTCCAGGAAGCCCGTCGGAGGCCTGCTCGGGGCAGCACCAGGCCTGGGGTAAGTCCAGGAAGCCTCAAATAGGCCCACACAGCTTGCCCCAGGGGGCCTTGCCTTCATATACTGCGGTCCTGCGATATACCAGGACAGCAGTATATGAACCCTGAAATGGTGGGGGGAAACTATACTATAATTAATTATAATTTTGTGCTGCCAAGTCAATTCTGACTCATTGCATTGCTATCAGGGGTTTTATGGTGGAGAGCATTTGGAAGTGAGACTGTGCAGCTTGTCCCAAGGTGACACAAAGTGTCTCTTCTGGAGTATACAGTAGGAAATCAAACTACTGTAACAAAACCAAAGTTACCACGCAACAGCTGACAAGCCTTCATTTTTATATTTGCCAAAAGCATAAACAAATGGGAACAAGTAGGTCTCAAAAATGTTTCTGGCCGACTCTTTGAAATGATTATTTATTTGATTCTGCTAATTAAATAACGTAAATGTACTTTTTCTGTTAGCAAGGTTTTGTTAAGAGAGATGGTGTCTTTCCAGTTTTAAGTTTTCTATGAAGCAGCTTGGTTCCCTTTAATTTGTATTATGCAAATCATAAACATTTCCCAAGGAACTTTTTATGTGCCTAAGGATCCCTCCTTGATTCAGTGGGCTCAGTCTATTGTCATTTCAGAAGCCCTGAAGTTCATGGCCATAAAATCTTCTAAATTTCTTTCATTCTTTCTACTTACTATTTGAATTGAGCTAATTGGTAGGCTGCAATTTGGAAACCTTTCACAATGCAGTCCTAACTCAGGATGTACCAACTGATGATTTTGAAATGGATACTGCTATCCTTGTGCTGGCTGATCCCAGACATATGTTGGCAGAAAGGTTTGAACAATGCAAATCAAGTTCAGTTTTTAGTGATAGTATAATGGCCCAAATGTTGGTGATACCTTTAGTCCAAAATTTGGGTTATTCATAAGCCCCCCCAAAAATACTTGGTGAACCAGTCAAGTGTTGTTAGATCATTTGAATATATGCCTAAAATGCAAGAAAGAATAAATAAGCTAATATTGAAATAGCTTAAATGTTTTGAAGCAAAACAATTCAAGGAGCCATGTAGCCATCACAAAGGACAAATACAAAGGTGGAACTGGTGATACCTTTAGGCTACTATAAAAATAACAAAACATTGCTAATATTTCGAGGGCAACCCCCCTTCCTCAAGAGCAGTACCAATAGGTAACAACATGGCAAAAGATGGATTTGCCAGGAATTATTTCTTAGGTGTTAAGTCCATAGCAAGATGGAAAAAAGCCAGGCAGTTTACTTCAGGCTTGGAGTTTTGATGTTCTCTGGGCTGCCTTTGAAGTGTGGGGAGTAGACATGGACACGACTTGGCGAAATTCCCATTTCCGTTCCTCGTTTCCGTTACGCAACGGGAACAGTAACGACAATTATTCTGCCAGAACTCGAACTCGAACCGAAAAAAGAAAAATTGGGTCTGATTTGTCGTTGTCGTTCCTGGCATCGCGCGGCGATCGCGCGATGCCAAGCGCAAGCGGCACAGAAAAAAAGTTTTAAAAGGAAAAAAAAACCCCGCCCTCCCCCCTCTCCTGTCCTGGGCTGCTCTGGTGGGGGGCATCCTCGTCGTCTCGCCAACTCACCATGCGGTGCAGGCGGGGGAACCAAAATGGGGCGACCGCAATATTTATTTTGAAATCGTGGTCCAAAAACACACCAAAGCACCACAGAAACATGCGAAAATAGCTATTTTAAAACTGCCTGAATTTTTACAGTAGCAGCAGTGGGTTTTTCTTGCAACAAAACGTCTCCATTGATTTTATTTTATTTTATTTTTATTTTTATTTTTTTACACCTGCGCAATGATGGGCTGGCCATGGGAGTGGACCATGCACATTTTTGGAGCCCTTCCACCAATTGCATGGCCACTTGGCCAGGTTTTGACCAAGACTTCTGGGATGTGCCAGTCGGGCATAAAAAGCCCACTAACCCTAGCCCGAACCCGAACCCTAACCCATACGCCAGTACACTGTCCTTCTTAGTGGGTCAGAGAGGCACCCAGAGGTGCACCCCACTAACTCACCCTAACCTTACCCGTAACCCTAAGACTAGCCCTTGCGCTAATCCTAACCCTAAACCAGATCTGTGTACTCACATTGCACTACAGCAAGTACACTTCCCTTCTTAGTGAGCCAGAGGGCGCCCATAGGGGTCCTCTCTCACTTTGTTCCTCCCCAGCCCAAGTGCACCGTATGCCAGTAGTGAGTCACAGAGGAACCCCCCAAAAAAGAGGTGCCTCTGCCTGCCACTGCAATTTGGTATGCATATCCAATTGGCTATGTGTACCCTTTTGTAGCGGGCCAGAGGAGGCACCCCCCCCCAGAGAGGTGCCTCCAGGAGCCCGCTTTCCCTTCCAGAAAGGCCAGAGGAGGCACCCACCCCAGAGAGGTGCCTCCAGGAGCCCGCTTCCCTTCAGAAGGGCCAGAGGAGGCACCCACCCCAGAGAGGTGCCTCCAGGAGCCCTTTCCCTCAGCGGGGCCAGAGGAGGCACCCCCCCCAGAGAGGTGCCTCCAGGAGCCCGCTTTCCCTTCGTAGCGGGCCAGAGGAGGCACCCACCCCAGAGAGGTGCCTCCAGGAGCCCGCTTTCCCTTCGTAGCGGGCCAGAGGAGGCACCCACCCCAGAGAGGTGCCTCCAGGAGCCCACTTTCCCTTCATAGAGGAGGCACCCCCAGAGGAGGCACCCACCCCAGGGCCAGAGAGGTGCCTCCAGGAGCCCGCTTTCCCTTCATAGTGGGCCAGAGGAGGCACCCACCCCAGAGAGGTGCCTCCAGGAGCCCACTTTTTCAGAAGGGCCAGAGGAGGCACCCACCCCAGAGAGGTGCCTCCAGGAGGCCAGCGGGAGAGGAGGCACCACCCCAGAGAGGTGCCTCCAGGAGCCCCCTTTCCCTTCATCATAGTGGGCCAGAGGAGGCACCCACCCCAGAGAGGTGCCTCCTCCAGGAGCCCGCTTTCCCTTCAGAAGGGCCAGAGGAGGCACCCACCCCAGAGAGGTGCCTCCAGGAGCCCACTTTCCCTTTATAGCGGGCCAGAGGAGGCACCCACCCCAGAGAGGTGCCTCCAGGAGCCCACTTTCCCTTCATGGCGGGCTAGAGGAGGCACCCACCCCAGAGAGGTGCCTCCAAGAGCCTGCTTTCCCTTCATAGCGGGCCAGAGGAGGCACCCACCCCAGAGAGGTGCCTCCAGGAGCCCGCTACCCCCCCAAACCAGTACTAACGACAGACGAAAAAATGACAAACGAAACGACAAATTTTTGAAAAATTTCGCGACAAATGGCAACGAGCCGAAACGGGCCGGCTCCGACACACGACAACTCGAAGCGTCATTTTTCCTTGTCGTGCCCATCTCTAGTGGGGAGGGAGGGAGAGAGATTTCAATTTCATTCTGTCTTTAAAAAGTGCAGTGCACTGTAGGCCTGTTGGAATTTGTGTAAGTTCCCATATCACAGCTGCCTAAATTGCTACAGCTAACTGAAAGGATTGCATGGCGTGTTTCCGTCACATACAGTGGACCCTTGTATAACAAACAGCTTGTATAACATAAAATTTGTACAACATAAAAAATTCTGGAGATAGGGGAAATTTGCTTAACATTAATTGCCTATGGGGCAAATCCGTACAACATAAAAATGGGATTACTCCATTTTCAATGCATTCTTATGGGAAATTTGTATAAAGAAAATTTGCTTAACATAATTTCATTTGGAACGAATTAATTCCTTTATACAAGGTACCACTGTATCTGTTCATTGTGCACCTGATTGTGCAGATGAGATGTGCCCAAGTAGCTTGTCGATTACCTATAGCAACTTTTGAAAACCTCACATGAACACAATACAGTTTAGAACATGAAATTAGGACCATGAATAATAGTGCTTCAGGATTATTGCTGGACCTGTTTATTTATTTGCATGTGTGATGATTGATCATAAACAGGTGACTTTGGAATGGATGACCGTGAAATGATGAGAGAAGACAGTACATTCCCAGATGACATGCTGGATAGTACTAGTGCTTCCAATCTTCTGCTGGAGCCTGAGCAGAGTACAAGTCATCTTAATGAGAAATCAAATCATTTGGAATATGAGGAACAGTACAAAGATGACAATTTTGGAGAGGGAAACGATGGTGGAATCCTGGGTATGTATGCAGCACGTGTTTTGCCCCAAGGAATTTAAGGCATCCATCCATGTTTGGGTGTTGCTTTAAAGATCTAAAGCTTACACTCTGCTTGATTAATACACATGCCAGCTTGACATAATATGTTGCTGCTTGGGATAGGACCCTACTGAGTTAAAAAATACTAGTATAATGAACTGGTTTGCTGAGCATTGTTATTGAATATTGCAGCACCAGCCGTTCATGGAATGTGTATTCTGAGCTGGATGAGGATCAGCTCTCTGAATGTACCCTAAATAGTATTTGTTTCCCCATTCTGAAGTTTGGGTATTCTCCCTGTTTACATGCATACCATCCTTCAGATGAAACTTTAGATTCCACATAGACTTAGTAAATAGGCGTTTGACCTGTGACTATAATTATTGATATTTTCTATGTCGTATCTGATGGAGTACTTACTAGTTTCCCAAATGGCATCTTAAATGTCGCCTAATACAAGTGAAAGGTCCTAGGTTCAATCTTAGGTTTCTCCAGTAAAGAGCATCAGGTAGCAGTTGTTGCAACATAGGCCAGTTTGAAACCCTAGAGCAGTAATGGCGAACCTTTTGGAGACTGAGTGCCCACACTGCGATTCAAAACCCACTGATTTTTTTGCAAAGTGCCAATACAGCAATTTAACCTGAATACAGAGGGCTGTTGGGTGCCCACAGAAAGGGCTCCGAGTGCCACCTTTGGCACCCATGCCATAGGTTCGCCAACACTGCCCTAGAGGTTTCTGCCTGTCAGAATAGAAGTGTTTAGCTAAATGGACAACATGACCTAGAGAGCACTTTCTGTATTTCATAGACTATTCAAAGAATATACTGTCATGATCAAAGCATACTAAGCTCTTTTATCTGACCTAGTCTGGTAAAGTATTTTGCTTTTATTCTGTTTCATCTCTGTTGATTAAAATAAGTGAATCTTTCATTGTCCTACTGTCTTTGAGGATGCTTTAACCTGATAGAGCCATTATCCCTTTGGCCTTGCAAGCATTTCATCATGTGTGTGAAGTATACGGATTACTTAGTTTGTGCCCTTTGATTATACAGTGGACCCTTGTATAATGAACAGCTTGTATAACATAAAATTTGTACAACATAAAAAATCCAGAGATAGGGGAAATTTGCTTAACATAATCGCCTATGGGGAAAATCCGTACAACATAAAAATGAGATTACTCCATTTTCAATGCATTCCTATGGGAATTTGTATAAAGGAAAATTTGCTTAACATAATTTCATTTGGAACGAATTAATTCCTTTATACAAGGTACCACTGTATGCGATTATGTAATAATGTTAAGGAAAAATGTACTTCTGAGGGCTGGGAACATGCTATGCAGAGATGCTTTGTAGGTCACTTCAGCCCTGACTTTCCTGAGTTGCCATTCTAGATGACAAACTTCTCAGCAACAATGAAGGAGGCATATTTGATGACCCGCCAACCCTTTCAGAAGGGGGTGTAATGATGCCTGAACAACCTCCCCATGATGATATGGATGATGATGATAATGTCTCAAGTGAGTGTTTAATCAGTTCTCCTTAAACGTAAAAGGCATGTGTAAATGATCATCAGCATTGTGTAGCTTTTTCTTGAACTTGTCAACATGTATTTTAGAAATCAGGAAGCCAAAGGTAGCTGGGTTTGGGTGTTGGTGAAGAAGAATCCCCTAAATCAGGCCATTCAGGACACAGGGCATGTCCAGGGGCTGCTGCCTCTGGAGAATGAGAAGATGAGAAGAATGGGAAACTGGATAAAAGTGGCTGGGGCCCTGCAGAAATTTTTTCCCTGCCACAATATTTTGGTGCAAGATTTCACTTATATGTAATACTTTCCCTATAACAGTATACCAGAAAACTTATTTTTAACTCATTGATTTTATAGTGGGTGGAGCTGACAGCCCAGACTCAGTAGATCCAGTTGAACCCCTGCCAACTATGACTGATCAGACAACACTGGTCCCAAATGAGGAAGAGGCTTTTGCTTTAGAGCCTATTGACATAACTGGTGAGTAAGCGATTTTGCTATCACTTTTAAAAAAATATTTGTGTAAGAGAATTTTGGAACATATTACAATGAAAAAGAGTTGGCAAACATCAATTCCACATAATTTATCAATGTTGATTAATAAGGTATGTATAGTAAACTTGGTTATATCATAAGATTTGCTGCATGATTCTTATATTCAACTTCACTTTGGAGTTATTTTAGCACAGTATTTTATTTATGTAATATCGCATGGACAGATAATGGAAGCATTGTTTAAATTTGGATAGTTTTTTTTCTTGACTCTTTGTTGTTATTTATAGAAACACTTGCAAACTAATTCTTCATCCGTGAAGATTCTCAGTCATCCAGGTGAAGTTTTCTGGAAGTTGAGTCATGGCAACTGGACTTTTCTTGAGAGATTGAAATTGGCTGATGAAGCTGTTTGGATGAGCAGCAAAACATTTCGGTCTCTCAAGAAAATAAGTCCAGTTGCCATGACTCAACTTCCAGAAAACCCAATCTTTGTTTGGTCATTGCATAACACAGTATGGAATCCTTTGGAGAAGGTGGGGCTAGTGTTGTATTCATCATTGGGGAAAATTATGATTTGGACTTCTTAAATGTGCTTTCTCACAAAACGCTCAGCTGTTGCTTTGTCCATTATGTACTGCATGTATTCATACTTGGCTTGGGAGGTGTGTATGCTATGTACAGAGATTCTAGCAAATTAGCCTTCTCAAAGAATAAAAAAGAATGGTAGAGGGTAACAGGCCTTATTCTTTATAGACCTCTTGTATTAAATGATTAAGTGAAGTGATGGAAGGAGGGGATGATCAAAAGACACTGTAGGTTTTATTACCACATGCTTCTTTTAAGCACTAGGTAGCCACAACTGATACAGTAGAGAACACAGACCCACACGTGTTGCCTGATCTCATGCTAGGAAGCCTAGAAACCATTTTGATCTCTGCCCTTTCCATGGCCTTACATATGTATGTGCCTTGTAGTGTTTCTCTTGTTTAATGTGTTGCTAGTTTGTCCATGGTTCTTGCTTGTACAATAGGCCTTTTAAAAATAACACGCACCATTTTAATCAGTAGTACATGCTGTGAAATGATTAAACTGCAGTACCACAGAGAATACTGTGTTTCCGACCTGAGTTCGTTCCTGAGCTCAGGTAGCTGGCTTGAGGCTGACTCAGCTTTCTGTCCTTTTGAAGTCAGTAAATTTAGTATCCAGCTTACACCCTGGGATGGGTGGGTGGGCAATGTGTAGCCTGCATAATTCAACTGTAAACCACCCAGAGAGTCCTTTAAAGACTATGGGGCAGTAGATAAGCAGCACACTGCTTTGATACAAAATCTTTGTTAAGAGGCTTGGGATTCACTGACTTTAAAAAACAAACATTAAAAAAACATTTTAAAGAATAACCCAGAAGGTGTCACTGACAAAATGTTTTCTCACCTTTGTAGAAAGATTTAGATAAAGTTGCAAGGCAGCATCAGTGCTGCTTTGACATAAATTTCAGTGTGCCTACTTGACTGACGTTGTGTAGAAATCCTACATCGAATCATGGCAACTTACTGTCTAACCTTGTTATTTATTCCTTGGTTTGAAAACATTTTTATATCACCTGTCATTTACTCTATAGCCAAGTGTCATAGATCAGTAAAGGCTGAGGTGAGGGAAAGAAAGGTACTCACCAAAATTATACTGATGCCATATATTTTATTTTTGGGGATGTTCCAACGGAGTGTGGAACATTTAACAAAAAATACCCTCTTTTTTGCTGTGAGATAAGAATCTTCCAGTTGTAGGACATCTAGCAGTAGCTTCTAGTGATGACTGTAATGATGAAACAGGAATATACTGGAGAAGGCAGTCTCCCAGAAATCACAGTCCCACGTTGTTCAGGGCTTTGTAAATGGTTACCAAAACCTGGTCAAAAAGCAGATAAGCAGTCGGGTCAGTATAGTTCTTTCAACAATTCTATTTTATATGAGCGGCTACATGCATTGCACGCTGTTCTAAAGACCACTGGATTCTGGATGACTTGCAGTTTCTGGGCTGTACCCTAAGAGATGGCATGAATTTTGATACAGAGTTATCTGTTGATGGGATGGATTACTGCGATAAAGATTTTCTTCCCTAGCGAATCATTCTAGCCGGCACACAAGCTAAAAGTGCCCCGTGTAACTGCTGCAAGAATAGAGATCGTCCAATGAGCACTGCCAAATAAGGACTACCAAATAAGGAATGTGGCACTTCAGAGAGTCTAACCCGTCCAATTAATAGGAGTGCCCAGCCATGGGATTTCTATATTAATAGGACTTGGTCTCAAAACATCAGCCCTCACCCAGCCCATGACTATATTCAGAGATTGGTAGTATATATGTTGTACTTGGGTCCCCTAATGGGAGAAAAGTAGCACATAAATAAAATACTGTACTGTGCTCATTGTTGAAAATCTACTGAAATTTAGCCCTATTCCATGTGGTATGAGCCATGAGTAGTGTGTGGTAATTCCTACCCTGCCTACAAGGCAAATGTTGAAAGTTTGGGGGTTTTACTTCACCACCAGAAAATTTTAAAAGTGAAGGTGTGAATTGATTCTGATTTGGGCTGTATGTCGTATCTAGTGGCTTTAACATGTTTCTTTTCTGATTAGTTAAGGAAACCAAGGCAAAGAGGAAGAGGAAGCTCATTGTGGACAGTGTGAAGGAACTGGACAGCAAGACTATCAGAGCCCAACTAAGTGACTACTCTGATATTGTCACTACACTGGACTTGGCACCTCCTACCAAGAAGTTAATGATGTGGAAGGAGACTGGGGGTGTTGAAAAACTTTTCTCTCTTCCTGCTCAGCCTTTGTGGAATAATAGGGTTTTAAAGGTGAACCAATCTTTGGAAATTTTACACTAATTCAACTTAATTATTAGTTAATTTATTGCATAAATAGCAGCTACCCTAACATTATCTGCTGCAAGTGACATATTTGTGGTGATTTGAGAGTTTTTATGTGGTGGCGGGGTAGGATTTCCTGTAGGTCATTTTGCATGCTTTATTTCTTGTGTAATTTCAGGTTTCTCAAGATAACTGAGATGGCTATTCGGAGAGACACTTTGTGTGTGTGTATGTGTATGTAATTTGGTTTGCTCTCTTTGTAGCTTTTTACTCGGTGTCTTACACCTCTTGTCCCAGAAGATTTAAGAAAGAGGAGGAAAGGTGGAGAAGCAGATAACCTGGATGAGTTCCTTCAAGGCATCGAGAACCCAGAAGTGCCCAGAGAGGAACAGCAGCGCAATGTTATTGGTTTGTGATCATTTAATAGGTTTCCAATGGGTGTGTCTTTTGTTTGGCAGAGACTGTGTGTACAAACCTAGCTGCTTTATGCATGTTGGTATCTTTAGTGCCAAAATTTTAGTAATTAAGATGGGTGTATATCTGAATTATTTCAAACCAGATGGGAACAGAATTAGACCCATAATGACTTTAAGTAGTAACTGATTGATATTTGTGTGGAATAGATGAGCCCATCTTGGAAGAGCCAAGTCGTCTTCAGGAATCCGTAATGGAAGGAAGTAGGACCAACTTGGATGAATCTGTTATGCCACCACCTCCACCTCAGACAGGTGTAAAGCGAAAGGCTGCTCAGGTAGAACCAGAGCCTGTGTTACCGGTGAGTGAGAGAACATTTTTCTTCCTACGGCTTGCGTATCATTATGTCATCATTGTAATGTAATTACATGTCGTGTTTGTAAGTTTCATCTTGGGGCTGTAATAAAACATTAGTGTCGTGTACGATATGCAGGTCCCGGGTGTTGAAAAGCAGTCCATTTAGAATAAAAACTGGTTAGTTCAGCATGTTTGTCCTGCATATACGGTACTTGAGCACTGGAACAAATGGAAACACCATTAGCTCTTCTATCAAATAATGGAATATTTGTTTGGTAATTTATTAATATGAACCCCTTTCCATCAGAAAATAGGAACTGTAACTGAGGAAAGATGTCTCACAGGTTAAAACTCCCGCTATCTTTATTGTGGAATGTCCATTTAGCCACATCTCGTAATAGCATCCTGTAAGTAACATCCTGGAACAGATTTTCGCAGATGATGGTTCTTTGCAATACAGGACTATATAAGATATTTTAAAATAAATGTCAATAAAAATATTAAGTGTAGCATCTTTAGTTACTATTTGCCTTGAGTCTTTTGCTAAAACGTTCATATTTGTGTCTTCAGGCTCAACCACTGCAGCAAATTGAGATGCCACCAGTGGAATTGCCTCCAGAAGAACCTCAGAATATCTGCCAGCTGATTCCAGAGCTGGAACTTCTGCCTGAAAAGGAGAAAGAGAAGGAAAAGGAAAAAGAGGAAGAGGAGGAAGAAGAGGTAGGCCCTGAGGCATAGCAGTGATAAAGCACAGGAGCACTGGGTAGTCATTTTTTCTCATGGTCATTATTTAACTAACCCCTAGAGTGAATTCAGTGCTTGGGAGTTAGGTTTTGCGGGGGCTAATAGAAAATCATGTCCTTATTGGGATTGTAGTGTGTATTCATTTATCCTGTTAGTAATGTATGAAACACCTTGCTGTGGAGTAGATGCAATTTTATTTATTTATACATGCATGCATGCATACGTACATACATGCATACATACATACATACATACATACATACATACATACATACATACATACATACATACATACATACATACATACATACATACATACATACTGCCAGTCTTCCAAAAGGAACTCCTGGTGGTTCATAAACCAAAGGCTTACGATGTGTAGCATTCTGTTTCCCAGGTGATTAAGCTACCCCCACAGGCCTCCCCCCCTCTCTTTCTGTCTCTCTCTGGCTGTTTCTTTTTTCTCTTGAATATTTAAATTGAATCATTCTGACCTTGTTCTGTGTTTAATGACGTGTCTAACCTTTTTCTGAAATGTGATGGGTTACAGGAAGAAGATGGCACTGGAGGTGACCAGGATCAAGAGGAAAGACGATGGAACAAGAGAACTCAGCAAATGCTACATGGCCTTCAGGTATGACATGGATTTTAGCAATGTATAAAAAGTACTTATGAAAATAGCTTGACTACAGAAAATCAAGTCCATACTTAGACTCCTTCTATACAGACTGGCCAGATGCTCTCCGGAAGTGCACAAGTGGCCCATACAAGTTTTGCCTTGTCTTTCACAGCTGGTTTTGGGAAGAAGTTAGTCTTGTAACTTAGCCAGGAATCAACTAATTTTTTTAGTTTCAGGATTTTATCACCAGTTCAGACTAGTAACTTGCCATCTGTGCATATATTTAATGCTAGCAAATTAATTTGTTTTCAATGCATTCCTATGGGAAGCCTGACCCGACCCAGCAAAGCAGAGGAAGAGCTTCCCCACTTTGCTGGGTTTGGGGGGAAACTTCTTAATCAACCAGCAGCGGAGCTGTCAAAATCACCTGGCTGTCCGACTGTGATTTTGACAGCTCTGCAGTCAGGGTGCTTTTTGCCTGGCATGCTGCTGACTCTGACTCCAGCGCCTGCACCCCAACCCTGGGTTGGGGCAAGGGCAGTGTGGTGACTCCAGGCTGTGTGCGCGGGTGATTGAAAACACCCCAACCCTGGGTTGGAGTTTTAAAATCTGCAGGCAAGGATCTGCATTTAAAACACCACAAAGCCATACAAAGAGCAGGCTGTGTGCGCGGGTGATTGAAAACACCCCAATGCACACCCTGCTCTTTGCATGGCAAGCACCCCTGTTTTAAAATCAGAGGCAAGGATCTGCATTTAAAACACCAGTGTGTGCCATACAAAGAGCAGGCTGTGTGTGCGGGTGATTGAAAACACCCCCATGCACACCCTGCTCTTTGCATGGCAAGCACCCCTGTTTTAAAATCAGAGGCAAGGATCTGTTTTTAAAACACCAGTGTGCGCCATGGAAAGAGCAGGCTGTGCATGTGGGTGTTTTCAATCACCCACATGCACAGCCTGTTCTTTGCATGGCATGCGCCAGTGTTTGGGGCTTAGCGGGCAAGGGGTGACCCATCACCCACTCAGCCCCCTGCTGGGTCAGGGCATACGGGAGGCAGCAGCCTCAACCCAGCAAGGTTTTTCGAAATACCTGCACCCACAGCACCCTCCTTATTTGGGGCACGGGTGCGGGCCTTTCAAAAAACCTTGGTTGGTCGAGGCTGCTGGCTCCCCATCACTTGCCTGCTAACCCCCCTGCTGGGTCAGGGCAACCAGCAAAAGCCCTTTCCCAAAGATGGGAAAGGGCTTTTGCTGTCTAAGGGATCCTCGCCACCCACCTGCTTTCCAGGCACGCTCAAGGAAAAAGCACTGTAAATTATGACAAACTTGAATTACAAAGGAAAAAGCACAGTGGCTGCGGAGGTGGCTGTCGCAGCCAGGTGGTTTTGACAGCTCAGAATTTCCCTTTGTAATTCAAGTCACCTGTAATTCACTGCATCGCTGTATGTGTAGGGAGGTAGTATTAATTACGCGTGCACACACGCGCCCGCGCACACACACACACACACTTACTCAGTATTTGTTCTCCTTTTGCAACATGTTCACTCATCTATGCAGTGTTCAGCTTGTATTTTCTCCTAGCCCCTTAAGTTTTCACTTTGTCATGTATTGGCTTTGGTGCCAATTTGAAACACATACATTTCAACTAGCTGTACCAGCCACCCCAAATTGGCACCAGTATTCCACTGTGGAGAATATTAACATGTTATTCCATTACAAGTTCTAAAAGTGATTTGAATATCCACAGTTCTGTATTGACCACATGGCAAACATCTGCGCTTGGGCCTAGCTCTCTTCTTGGAGTGGAATCTGTTGTCACTCCTGAACTGGAAGAAAGGTTCATAAAAATGCTTTGCAGTTCTTTCTCAGACTCACCATGAAGTTGAGGAGTGTTTTTAGTGGTTTTTATGTCTCTCAGAATGGCAGGAGCTCTTGACAGTAAGCGCATTTGTGCGTGGCTTTCAAACACTATTGAATGTTATAAAGAGATGGGACATGATGATAACCATTTTTCTCTGTTTTCAGAGAGCTCTTGCCAAGACTGGAGCAGAATCCATCAGTTTACTTGAGTTGTGTAGAAATACAAACCGCAAGCAAGCAGCAGCAAAATTCTACAGTTTCTTGGTACTGAAAAAGCAGCAAGCTATAGAGCTGACACAGGAAGAACCATACAGTGACATCATTGCAACTCCTGGTCCTCGATTCCATATTATTTGAATGTTCAACTTACTTCTATAAGTAGCATCATTAGTGCTTACACATTGGCCCACGTGTAGAGCCAACAAAAGAGTACACCTAGTTTTATTTGTCTGTACAGTCATTGACTTTCGTGTCTTTTGGGGGGGTTGTTTTTGTTCTTTTCTATTTTATTTTATCACTTTTGCATTTCTAGTATCTTCTGCACTGGGTGACGGCAGTTCCAGTTGCAGTGATGAGAGAAAGTGATTCAAGATCCTTATAAAGAAGGCTTTTAAAAGAAACAATTCAGGACAGATGTGTGCAATATTGGTGCATGTAACTATGACTAATAAAGTGTTTTACAGTTACCAATTTAGTAAACTAGAATGCTGTTTTAATCGACTCCAGAAGATCAAAAAATGGCTAACCCCTTGTTTCATTTTGCCAAACATGTCTAAAACTACTCGGTTCCTCAAGGTAGTGAATTCTTTTGAACACCCTCCCACCCCTGAAAATATTGTCAGTGTTTATCACTTTCCCATTTCTGATGGTGCTCTTGGAGCTGCCAATATGAATGTTGGTGCCTGGCAGGAATCCTTGCTGTGCCATGGTATCTATAGAATAGGGTTTAAGCAGCTCTGGGATGAGATGTAAATGGATGACTTTGGAAAAGACTGTTTATATTGAACACATTTAAAAGTACAACAGACACAACATTCCTTCTTCATGTCCACATCTGATAACAGATGGAAGGTAGGGTAGCTTTGCTGTTAGGCACCAATTACAGCTTAAGATTTTCTTCCTTTTTGGTTGAAAACCTCTGAAGCATTTATGTTTTTTAAAGACTTTGTAGAAGTTTCATATTTCCAGATAATAAGCAATTTGATTTAGTACCCAGATTAGTCTTAGAGTTTGAGCAAGTTACATTTCTAAAAGTAAAGACAAAATAAAGCTAGGACACCACTGGCCCTGAAAGGACAGCAAGCCACAGATGTATATTTTATAGGCAGGTAAGTTTGAATTTATCACCTAATATTGTGTAATAATGATACCCAGCCACCTTTACAGCTTTTGTATCAGTGTATTTTCCAATAATGCACACATAATGGGACACTTAATAGTTTGTGAATGGCCTCCAATTTGGTTTTACTGTTTTAATAAAGTCTTTTTTAAATTAATGATCAGGCCACAGTACAAATCATGGGAATGTTTTGATGATCAGTATATCAACACGTCTTAGGTAAAATGATTAAAGAGTCTAATTTTAAATGTTGGCACTTTTGTGAAATGATTTTCTTCTGGGACTGAGATTTCAGTGTATACCCACATGTAAAATTATGTGAATGTTTTAAAGTTTCAACGTTTTAAAAATCCCCGAAAGTTAATTGTATAAAATAGTTACTGCAGCTTTATTTTTTACATGATGTGCCTGTATAACCATGATTCCCTTTGTACAAAGAAACATTGTAGATAACCTGAATGTTTAAATATAGAGATCATTAGTTTCTTGTTCAAGTTTGGTAGTCTGGTTTTGTTGCTTCTCAAGGTTAATATTCTTGAAAATAGTTGCTGTTATGTATAACTTTTCTAATAAAAGTCATGTTATAAGCAATTATATACTGATGTCATTTTTTTCCTTTTCTGTTGGGCAGATGGCCAACTTGTCTGGAGAATGGCCAACATAACCTCTGATTTTTATCCCTGTTGCAGGGGGCACTGTTCTATTTGTATGGGCCTGCCCACTGCAGGTTCCATCGCAACTGGAACAAAAACAGGTGTGCCAGGGTGGACAAGCCTTGTGCATAGGTGTGCATATCTGCACACTTCAGAGGGAACCTTGGGAAGGGTAATGGAGGCAGTGGTGCATATGTGTGAGAGGTAGCTTGTCTGGAAATTGTACTAATAGTGGTTAGTACAAGCAAAGATGCAGGAGGGAAGAGAAGAGAGCCCAAGAATTGCCACAGCCTTGCAATGTGAGCTTTATGCCCTCCCTATTCTGCAAAGGCAAAAAACAAATGGCTGCAGGAAGAGCCCTCAGGTGGCGGCAAAAAAGGCACATGTGAAAAGTCTTAGAGACCGATGACAGCAGCAAGCAGGGCATGGCGTGGGGAGGGCAAGGGGGCGGGATGTCCCGGGTGCAGCAATTAAGGGGCACCAAATCGCCTATCGCCACCACTACCCCCGCATGCCATCTCCGAGTCTGGCTGCGAGGCGCAAAGATGGGAAGGGGGAGGCGGCTCCTGCCTTCTTGTCCCAGAGGGCAGAATGGGGTGAAGCAGGAGCTGCCAAGGGGAGGAGACGGAAGCAGGGTGGCGTCCCTCCTCTTTCTCCTCCACCTCTGTGCATGCAGGCAGGAGGCAGGCAAGCACCTGAAGTAAAGCGGGGGGTTGGCGGCACACACACACAAAGGAAGTGGGAGGCGGACAGAGCTAGTGGGGCACGGCACCAGGGAGGGCGGGCCACAGCCTGGAGGAGTGGGGACCAGATCATGGGGGGCGTTGTGTGGAGGGTGTGAAATTTTTTGTCCCCGGGTGCTCCAAACTAGCTTTGCTTCTGGCACCAAGTACCCAGTCCAATCTCCCTGCCACACTAAATAAAAAATCACTAGGGAAGTAAGCTAAGAGTGAAGTGTTAGTGAGTTATCCTGATGGCGCGTCCCAGCAGTCCGGTCACTCCCAGATGTCCTTATCCTTATCTTGGGAAGACTGGTTATTCAAAGAGCTAAAAGTTTCCACATCCTTCTCAGGAAAGGACCACTCTTCGAAGAGGAATTTCAGAGAGAATCCTCAGCAAGGAGGGAATTATCTTGCTCTCTAAAAGTGGTGAGTAGTAAGAGTGAACATGGTAGAGGTACGCCAGGCCATTGCATTAGATCCACTTTGACACTCATCTAGTAGAGGACTTGGTCACATGCTTGTGTATAAAAGCAGCACGTATAAACTTATGCTTGTACTTTTAATTCCATCGGGTCACATTTTTATTACTATTATTTTGCAGAAGAGTTTTTTTAAGCTAAAGCCGACTGGGTAAGGTACATACAAATGGCAATTTGTGTTTCCTCTGGAGGTGGTAGCAGTGAAGCTGACTGTTTTGGAGGAAGCATCAGGGTGGCACATTAAGTCCATGGTTCACACTTGGCGCTTAGCAGCACAGGAAGTAGCGGATAGTTGTGCAACTACCTGGGGAAGATGTCATTTTATGGAAAAGAGACTTTGCAAGGCAATGAAAGGAAACCTATTACTACTGTTCTTGGTAGAGGAAGATATGGGAATCATAAGGTTTACTAACATTTTATAAGACAGAAGGACTACAGAGTTCTGGTAACTCCCAAGGTATCTACTCATTTAGAATGTTCTGTAAACGTTGATGACAAGATCCCTGGATTAAAAATATTGCTGTTGAATGCTATATCAGTAAATGGGAAGTCAACAGCCATTCATGACCTGATCCTGGAAGAATGTGCTGAACTCACTTGCATCACAGAGACTTGGCTGGATGAGGCTGGAGGTGTCAATCTCACTCAGCTCTGTCCTCCAGGTTTCGTAGAACAGGCAAAACCAGGGGGGTGAGGTTGAGGAGTGGCAATAGTCTATCACAACTCCATCCCTCTTACTAGATAGCACATTTCCCAGTTCTTAAAAGTAGGAGCCAGGAACAAGATAGGAATTCTCTTTGTATACTGCCCTCCCCGAGACACAACAAGCTATCTACCTCAGCTGAGCTGATTACAGGAGTGGTATTGGAATCCTCCCGGCTCATCGTGCTGGGGACTTTAACATCCATGCCGAGGCAGCTGGGTCAGGGGTTTCTGAAGACTTCGTGATGGCCATGACAACCATGGGTCTACCTCAAATGGTTTTTGCCCCTACTCATTCGGCAGATCACACCTTAGACCTGGTCTGCTCCGGTATGGATATTGGGAACCTCGGGGTAAAGGAACTTTCTGTATTCCCATTGTCTTGGACAGACCATTATCTGTTGCTCACTGGAACTCAGAGCCTGGGCAGGGGTGGAAGTCAGACAAAAGCAATTCCTCCAAGAAGGTTGATAGATCCACATGGTTTTGTAGCTGCCCTAGGGGAGTTTCCCACCTCTTTGACCGATAATTCCATTGAATCCTTAGTTGATCTCTGGAATGGAGAAATGAGCAAAGCCATTGACCTGATCACCCCTAAACGTCTCCTTCCTCGAAGTACAGCCAAACTGGCTGCTTAGTTTACTAGGGGACTGGCAAATATGAAAAGGGTGGTCCATAGAGCTGAAAGGCGTTGACAGAAAACCCAGACTGAAACCGATAAAGAAACAGTGAAAGGCCATTGGAAAGCCTATTCCAAGGCGGTGGAAGCAGCAAAGAAATCATTTTTCTCTACCACCATTTCTTCGGCACAGAATTGCCTGACACAGCTTTTCCGAATTCTTAAGTCTGTTCCATGCTGACCCATGAGTGGATAACAAAGGCTACTCTGTAACTCACTGCGAAGAATTTGCACATTTTACAGCCATAATTGTACAGATCCGGGCTGACCTGGATGCTGCTATTGATCTGGAGCCTATAAATAAAACTGCCCCCTTTGCTTGCCCTGTATTAATGGATGAGTTTCTGCCCCTATAGCCTGAGGATG
Source organism: Phrynocephalus forsythii (assembly GCA_029282475.1). NCBI lineage: Eukaryota > Metazoa > Chordata > Lepidosauria > Squamata > Agamidae > Phrynocephalus > Phrynocephalus forsythii. The sequence goes on along the minus strand of JAPFRF010000003.1, from coordinate 105,615,065 downwards.
TGGTCAGGACTCTTGGGGAGATGAGGGCCACCACATGTCTGTTGGATCCTTGTCCTTCCTGGCTCATAAAAGATGCCAAAGAGGGCCTGGCAGACTGGTTAGGAAGAGTAGTGAATGCCTCCTTGAAACAGGGCAGGATTCCACCATGCTTATTTATTTATCTATTTAGAATATTTTTACCCCACTTTTCTCCTTGGAAAAGGACCCAAGGTGGCTTACAATAATGTGGGACAATATACAGTCCAGAACATTTAAGACACACAGTGGACCCTCGTATAACAAATGGTTTGTATAACATAAAATATGTTCAACATAAGAAATTCCGGAGATAGGGGAAATTTGCTTAACATAATTGCCTATGGCGTGAATCTGTACAACATAAAATGGTCATGATTAGGAATTACTTCATTTTCAATGCATTCCTATGGGAAAATTTGCTTAACATAATTTCATTTGGAACTAATTAATTCCTTTATATAAGGTAGCACTGTATTCAAGTTAAGAACAGGGAATTTGAAGAGGTATCTTAGAACATTAAGAAAAGGTAACATTAGAGCTACAAAGAGTACGGAGGAAGAAAAGAAAAATCCATTATGAGGGGTGAAAAGCAACACGGAGAACACTAGTGTTCAACTTTTAACTTCTGTTCTAGCAACTTTTTCTTTCAAAATATAAATTAGAAAATAAAACAGTGTCAGTAGTTGATACAGTATGAAAATATTTTGCCACTTCTTTTCTAATTCCACCCATATAGGTAGGGCTCCCCCAAATCAAAATCAAAATCCCATTTCAGAGAGACAGCTCAGGAGGATGCTCTGGTCGAAGAGGTCCAGCGAGACCAAAAGGGACACAGATCCCCTATCCATTTCCCTGCATAGGTCATCTACCAAGGCAACCAGTGCCGTCTCAGTGTCATAACCAGGCTTGAAGCCAGATTGAGCTGGATCCAGATAGTTTGTATTTCATCCAGAAACCTCTGGAGCTGCGAGGCAACAAACCACTCTAGTACTTTACCCAAGAATGGGATGTTAGATACCGGTTGGCAATTGTTCAGTATTGTTGGATCTAAAGAGGGCTTTTTAAACAGCGGTTTTACTATTGCTTCCTTCAAGCACATATATAAAACAGCTGTTATGTATATATGAGGGACTGCCTACCATGTGACTTTATATGGATTACCATACATGATTGCATTGACTGATTTCATAAGAACACTAGCGTTTTCCATGTTGCTTTTCACCCCTCATAATGGATTTTTCTTTTCTTCTTGCGTACTCTTTGTACCTCTAATGTTACCTTTTAATGTTCTAAGATGCTTCTTCAAACTCCCTGTTCTTAACTTGAATAACTTGAGTTCCCTTGGAAGACGGGCGGTATACAAATATATAAATAAATAAATGAAAATAAATATGCCTTAAATGTTCTGGACTGTATACTGTCCCTCATTATTTTAAGCCACCTTGGGTCCTTTTCCAAGGAGAGGTGGGATAAAAATATTTAAAAATACATAAATAAACAACATTTAGGCCATTTCAGCATCTTGCACCAGGTATTCATTCTGTGACAATGCTTTGTCCTAAATCACATGCTTGTATCCCTGGGCAAGTCTGATGATGTGGTGCTATGAATGAATGCACAATGGTTATTACAAACAACGATTCAAGGGGGAAGGGAGACTGAGCACAATGGTCCAAGACTTTGCCAACAGGGTAGGAAATAGATGACCCTCCAGATGTTAGGCAGCAACTCATAATGCCTTTGCACCTGCAGGTGGATAAACTGATGGGAGATTCAGTCCAACAACACCCGTGTCAGCTACACTTCCTCCACCCTGGCTTTATCATGTATTTTCCAGTTGCAATTGCCTGTTTTAAAACTTAAAACTCCAAAACAGCTCTTATTGAAAAAGGAAGTATTCCAATCACTAAAGAAACCGTAATCTTGGAAATCCATTTTATTAGAGCAACTTTGGATACCAAATGCTTCCTATTAACACCACAGAATGCTGCAGCTACTTTTGCTCTTGCTATCATGGCTCATTAAGCTTATAGCAATGGTAGCCAAACTTTGGCCCTCCAGATGTTTTGGACCACAACTCCCAGAATTCCAAGACTGTATTGCCAATGACAAGGGACTGTGGGAATTGTGGCCCAAAACATCTGGAGGGCCGAAGTTTGGCCACCACTGGCTTATAGGGAAGAAAGTGTAACTTGACAGCAAGTTTGATCTGTGGCATATTCTTGGGGTTTTTTTTGGGGGGGGGTGACAAAACACATGTTCTGCTGCTAAGGTATCTCTACAAAGAGATTATTGGTGTTTTACCCTTGCATTGCATTAACTTGTGGATCCAAACAGGATGTAGCTCCCTTGAATGATACTTGTGAGCAGCACATTTGAAGAAGGAGTAGTTTATCGTTCTCTTCAAATTCCACACACACATATTGGCATTTATAAAATAAATGTATGACAAAGTTTATTTTTCACACTGCCTTGCTTTCGGCCAAAATTCATAGAATAGCACAACCTGTCCCACTGTCAGAGAAGCGTTTATGCTTCCGCATTCTGGGGTCCCAGCTGCAGAACCCCTCCTGCTGTCTTTTTCCTCCGCTTCCGACTCGTTTTTTTCTTTGTTGCTGAAACTTGGGACGTCTCTTGGCCCTTTTTCTTTTTCTTCAAGCAGCTGAGAGGATTAGGGCCAGCAGCCTTTTTTCGTTTCCGAATTTTGTGTGATGCTGTCTTCACCAGCCCCTGCTCCTCTTTGAGACGCTCAATGCTCTCTTTCTGATGCTCCGGAATAAGTTGATTCGTCTGCATTGCCTGCACCGAGGCCAAAGATCTGGCAGAAGGCTTGTCCAGAACCATCGTATTCTGAATGATGAACAGGAGAGGCACTCCGGGCCTTTTTTTAATTTTCCTTGCCAGATCCTGATCCTATGGTGGATGTCAAGAAATAAAAACAGAAGTCAGGCAAGCCTGCACATACGTTTCACTAATGAAGAAACATTCCATTAGAAGTCTACCAAAGAACCCATCCTTGTAAAGAAAAGTATTAAACCCCAATTTGTTTTTCTTTTGTTTGCGATAAGAATGAGAAAAGTCAAAGCATTATGTTCTTAAAATATTAGCAGATCCCGACAGTGACTATCAGATGCACTTCCCTGAGAAAAACAGGAGGTCTCATTGACCTGCAGCTAAGGGTTGGCGTGACCGCAGAAGATACGTTGTGGGGGTGTCAGTTTCCTGAAAGCGAACATTTTGTGGTTAGCTAAGAGTGGGAGGCAAGCCTAAGGTCAGGTCATTCTGGCTTTTGACGGTCAACTGGGTATGAGCGAAGAACACATGCAAAGGGATGGCACGTGTAGGATACGTAAGTTTGATGTCACAGAGAAGGGTATATAAGATGCTACTGGAAGACACTGAAGTCTGTATAGGACATCAGGGCAAATCGAACAGACTGGTCTGTGTTGTCTTGGAACCTTAAGGGACCCTTAGACCCTTAAGCTAAGATGTTTACTAACCTGCTTTCTGTACTGTACTGTTCTGTGCTGCATCTCTATCTGTCTTTAATAAACCTTTTACTATTTGACTACCTCTGAGCGTGACATTGGCACCAAGAACAAGATGATGATGCAGAGAGTCATTTTAAAACAAATTTCAACTTATCATTTGTTTGACTGACTAAGATTTCTTCAAGTTCCTAATATAGACACTAACACTTTAATGCATAAATCTGCAATGAAATAAAACTATGTGGGAAACCACACGTGTGGAGTCCTGCCCAGTGCCAAGTCCGAGAGTATCTGGACTACCAATTACCTCCTTAAACCTTAATTTGTAACATAAACCTCCTCCTCATCTCATTCGGGCTGTAAATTCTCTTCTGTGTACTGTGTCCTTTCCGCTCCCATAGTGTTCCTAGCACAAAGTTACCACTTTGTCAGTGTACAAACTAGGGGTTAGGAAACTGGGCGTACAATAAGATAACTGCTGACAGGGTCAAGGTTTCAACCCAAGTGGCTTTTATTAAACCCAGAGATCAAAGGGCTTGGTCTCTCAAGTTGTTAGGACCCAAGCCTTTTATGCTTCCACATTGTATGGAACTACCTCTTGCATTATAGGGGAGGGCTGTTCTTTATCTATCTAGATCTAGAAGATTCCGAGAAGTTACTGCGCGTGCGCACATTAACCCAATGTGTGGAATCACAGAGTGACCACTCGAAGAACCAGAGTTACAGGTAGGTAACATCTTTTTTAGCTTTAAATATCAGCAACAGAGGTGAAGGTTAATATACAGTGGAACCTTGACTTATGTCATTAATCCGTTCCAGTGGTCTAGATTTAAGTCAAACATGACTTAAGTCAAATGAACGTTTCCCATAGAAAGTAATGGGAAAGCGGATTAATCCATTCCAGATGATGAAAAAGACCCCTGAAAACAGCAATTTAACACAAATTTGACTGGGATAGGAGATTCCTTCTGGGGATGTAAATGAAATGTCTCTTCAAAGAGAGGAGGAGGCAGTGGAATTATAGTCCACAAGTTATATGCCTCCACTTTTTAATGTTCATAGCAACAATGTCTAACATTTAAGTTTTACTGATTTTTAACCTGACGTTCCAAGTTCTGAACAACTCTATGCTTACCATTAGAGTCCCGCAACTTTACAACTCCCCAACTAAAATGCTTCCATTGTGGACCAGACTTCTGCAGCCAGATTTTTTTCCAAGACTGAGCCAACTGTCTAACCAGCGAGGTCAGCCCCGAGCTCCCGGCCCTTCTTCTACTCCGGCAGCAGCAGCGGCTTCGGTGAGGCCGAGGACCAGCTCCAGGTGCTCTGAGCTGGCCTCGCCGAAGCCGCCGCTGCCGGAGGAGGGGGAAAAGGCAGGAGCAGTTTGGAGGTGGCAGCTGCGATGCTGGGTTTTGGCTGCCGCCCAATTCCAGTGCCTTGCGCCGGGGCTCCGAGATGTAAGTCAAAGCCTGCGACTCAAGTCAAACAGGCCCCTTCTTGTTGCAAGTCAAATATGATGCAAGTCAAGCAGCATGTAAGTCAAGGTTCCACTGTATATATTTTAAGAAAACATTCTCTAATTGTTGGATGTTATTGGCTGTTGGATTATCTAGCACTTTCTCCTTTGGCAAACAAGGACTTTAGGGTGGCAGGAGGATTTTTGTAAGGACCGTGACAAGCTTTAATCCATCATCCCAAAGCATACAACCGAATCTGATCACTGATATATGTGATCCTGCACTTAATGAATGCATAATTTGGCCACCAAATACAGATACAATGTATATCAGATCATAGAAAATGTATTTTCTGGTAACCTTGCAATATACAGCCAGCCACTTTGTTCCCCAGTTCTGCCACAGTGATGGGGCTTTGGCTGGAATACATATATAAACATGTTTCCTAACTCCATAATGCTCAAAATTCCAACATTTCCAATGTTAAGACCTGTTTAGTCTACCATCCAGGTAACTGAACTGCAAACCAGGAAAACTTTCTAGTGTAAATATTGCTCCTGCTACGAAACCTCTAACCATCATATGAAGATAATAAAGTTAATTTACTTTTAAGTATTGGAAAGTTGCAGAATATGACATACCTCTACGAATATGTCAACTGAGATCAGGGCCACTAGAACGTCGCAGGCGCGCTCGCTCCGAGTGGCCACAGCCAGGGAGGCAGGAAGTCGCTCGCGCGCAACCGCACCTTCTCTGTAGTGGGCCCCTCGCTGTGGAACCATCTTCCGAGTGAGCTGCGCCTTGCACAGTCCCTGCCCGCCTTCAAGAAAGCACTCAAAACCATGCTTTTTAGGGAGGCATTTGGTGACCTTTTAACTTAATTTTATTTACTCTCTGGTTGTTGCTGTTTTGTTGTTTTTTGATGCCTCTTGCTGAGGGTTTTCCTTCCTATTGTCCTTGCTTCTTTTTTGTTGTTTGTATTGCATTGTTGTTTTTAACACTGTTGTAAACCACCCAGAGTTCCGCTGGAAGATGGGCAGTATAGAAATAATAATAATAATAATAATAATAATAATAATAATAATAATAATAATAATAATAATAATAATAATAATAAATACTCTCACTTAGTGACTCTAATCCTATGTTGAGACATTTGATGCATACAGGGCTGCAATCCTAAGCATAATAAGGACGGCAAAACCTAGGTTTTTCTGATAGCACATTCTGCTACTAAAAAAGCCAGGCTACTGTTTCAGGTACTGTCTTGCCCTGCTGCAGCTGCATGGGCCAAGTCCAAATTTGCACATAATTTCTCACAATGTTGACTTTCCTTGCTGAAAATTTGTTATCAGCGGGCCAGATTTCAAGCCCCAAAGAGAATCATGCACTAAAATGAAGCTTACATGAAAGACAATTACCTGTGTACCAATGAAATAATGGTGTGGGTTGCCTTCTTCAATCATGGACAACAGACAGGCTGAGCCGCTCACTGGATCTTTGAAATGAGAACAATTGCGAACCTGAAATCTCTGTGCAATGAGTTTTGCACCATATAATTCCTTTCCCAAGGACTCCAGTTCTTTTAGGACACATCTGATGGGAGATGAGATAAGAATATTAACAGCAGCGATTCGCATTTAGATACCGAAGGCATTTCAAATTCTCAACATGGGGTCTGTTAAAGACAGAATGTAGAAGATTAGGTCCCAGCAATGTTACATCTTCTTGAAAATAAGCCCTACTGCATACCATGGTATTTAATTCCAGATATGAACACAGAGATGTATTACACAGATGCAAAACTAGGAAAAAGCCCTGTTTTTCTCCCCAATATTTCCAAAGTTTTCCCCCATGGGTTCAAAATCCCCAGAAATTTTGCATCTCTAAATACAATTGTATAAAACAATTATTTGTGGTTCATTTCTATGGCTTATTTTTTCCTGTGAGAACAGAGAAGAGGATTAACTACTCAGGAGACTATGTACATGCACACGGTTTGAAAGACAAAGGAGCAAACAGCGACTGATATCAACATTAACATGACACTGTGAATCATCTCAATGCACTTAGGTAGTGACAGCAGCTTTGGTCGCCGCTGCTGACTTTAAGTCTGAGAGGTCATTAAACTGGTAGGTTGTTAAGTGAGGAGTGTCTGTCTAATGTACGTTATAAAGACAGCAGGGTGATCCAAGGAACAGGAGCCATTTTTTACATTAACCTCCTCCTTGCATCTGGACAGAGAGTCATCCAACTGGACTTCTTTCTGAGAGAGATCGAAACAAAGCCATTTGAACGTGTAGCGAAACGTTTCAATCTCTCAAGAAAAGAAGCCCAGTTGCTATGACTAAACTGCCAGATAGCCTCACCTGGATGACTGAGAATCTTCACAGACATTCTCCTTGCATGAACAAACAAAATGTGGAGTTAGTTTAGAAGAGGGGTGCCCAAACTTTTTGTAAGGAGGGCCAGATTTGGTGGGTGAGAATGTGTCAGGGGCAGGTTGCCCCCCCGACCCTGCCACCCCACTGAAAGCCCCACCCACTGACCCATAAGCCCCACCCACTGACCCCTTGCAACCTCACCTGCAGGAAGGAAGGCGGGGACCAAGGGAGGGAGGGAGGAAGGTGGAAACCAAGAGAGGAAGGAAGGAAGGAAGGTGGGGAACAAGGAAGGGAGGAGAGAAGGAAGGTGGGGACCAAAGGAAGCACAGGGAGCCGTGGCCACCGCAGGGGAATGTGTGGGTGAAGGAGGGGGAGGGAGGGTCGGGCCAGCCAGCCGCGGGCAACTCAGAATGGCCTGACGGGCCGGATTTTGCCCCCCACCGGACTTTGGGCAGGCCTGGTTTAGAACAAAACCCATCTCCTCAGGCATTCTGTTTACAAAGGGCAATCAGGTGCCTTAGGAGCATAGAATCGGGACAAGAGATCAGGAGTGCCTGCCTTTTTGTGTTCCTTAGCAACGGATATTTAGAGTCCTGCTCATGCTGTAATACATACAGCTAGCATGCTGAGTAGCCATTGACAGTCTTTCCCTTCCATTGCTCCATGATTCTAGTTTTCCCAGCCTCTGCCTCTTTCTATTCTGCTTGCCCTTTTTGACACAAAACCTCTCTTTCTTTCTAATTTATTTTTCAATGTATGTGTTTTCATGGACTTAATGCAATAAGGCACGGACCTAAACAGGGCTATCAATGGGGACTGGCCTAAATCAGAATTCCTTATCATAACCAAAACAAACTGGCAAAAGAGGGGAGTTGAGCCAAGCGGTCATCACAAATGTGTTGTTGTTGTGTTGTTACAGCTGTGTTGTTACCAACTCTTCATGCCCCCATGTCCATGGAGTTTTCTTGGCAGGAATACTGGAGTGGTTTGTCAGTTCGTACTCCAGGCGCCTACAGCACCTGGTATTCCCCAGTGGTCTCCCATCCAAGTACTAACCAGGCCTGACCCTGCTTAGCTTGCATGTAGATCGGATGTGCTCAGGGCATCTAGGCAGCTGGCCACCACAACACAGAGGTACAAAACTAAGCTACAGGCGGCACCTGGCCTATTATTAAGGTATCGCCTGTAGCCTAGAAGAACAAACAGGGTCCCTGAATGGATGGACGGGCATGAACTAAACCAAGGCAACCTCTCTACTCATGCACTCCAAACCGATGGACTCACCAGCGTCCGCCATCAGTGATTCTCCACCCGGGGGGAGGAGGAAGGGTCCCCAGGTGTTCTTGGACTGCAACTCTCAGAAGCCTTCACTGCCAGGTTGGGGGGGGGGACAGGATTTCTGGGAGCTGAAGTCCAAGACAACCTGGGGACTCCCAGGGGTAGAAAGCACAGTGTGTGTGTGTGTGTGTGTGTGTGTGTGCTTTCTGGGAGCTGAAGTCCAAGACAACCTGGGGACACAGGTGTGTGTGTGTGTGTGAGAGAGAGGGGGTGTTCTGGGAGCTGAAGTCCAAGACAACCTGGGGACCCCCAGGGGTAGGAAGCACAGGTGTGTGTGTGTGTGTGTGTGTGTGTGCTTTCTGGGAGCTGAAGTCCAAGACAACCTGGGGACCCCCAGGGGTAGGAAGCACAGGTGTGTGTGTGTGTGTGTGTGTGTGTGTGTGTGTGTGTGTGTGTGTGTGTGTGTGTGTGTGTGTGTGTGCTTTCTGGGAGCTGAAGTCCAAAACAACCTGGGGACCCCCAGGGGTAGGAAGCACAGGTGTGTGTGTGTGTGTGTGTGTGTGTGTGTGTGTGTGTGTGTGTGTGTGTGTGTGTGTGTGTGTGTGTGTGTGTGTGTGTGTGTGCGTGTGCGTGTGCGTGTGTGTAAAGGTTAGAGGAAAGGGTGCCCGGCCACTCACTCACCGAGTGGTGCAGAGTTGCGCCGCCCCGCCGAGGTACCCGGGCAACTGGTCGCGGATCTGGATCTTGTTGCGGAGGGCGGCCTGGCAGAAGGTGCCGTCCAGCAGGACCTGGAAAGGCTCCCGGAAGCCGAAGTTGTACTTGTAGAAGCCCATGTTTTTCTTGGCGTGTTTCTGGCGCGTGATCTTCATGGCGGAGACCCGGCAATCACCATAGAGAAGGAGCAGCCAGAGCGGCCGCGCGGATAACCCCCCCCAAAGAACCGCTCCCTCCGCACCAGAAGTAGAGATAAGAACCCGGAAGTCATGTCCGTCGGCGCAGGCGCAGTAGAACTGCCGTGAAAGGAAGGGTGGGGTTGGGTGGGGTGGGAAGTCGGGCAAGGAAGCCGCTTTTGAGCCCTTCACAATTAATTTAAGAATGCTCCGCTTTTCCACGGGGATTCCGGAAACGTCGCTATTGTAAACTGAAAGCACAGGCCGATAAGGGAAATAATTTGGTCGAAATATGTCATGGTTACTGGTCCAAGTGTACATATCCAGTAAAGCGCAAAACAAAACTGTATTGCAAAAAGAGGAAGGGGGGGGCAAGGGCCGGGGATGACTTATCAGGTCACATACAAACGCCAACGGGCCTAAAAGAGCCATCATCCTACTGTTGCCTCTCGGGATGCTTTAAATGTGAAACTAAAAGAAAAGCGAGCAAGTTTCAATTGGCATAAATTTATTTATTTATTTATTTATTGCATTTCTAGACAGCTCCGATTTCCCCCAAGGGACTCTGGGCGGTTTACAACGAATGCCAAATAATCAAAATTAAAATCAACACACCAAAAAGAAAAATAAGCCAAGAGGATCAAACAAACAGATCTCTCTCATATGCAAATCCGACAAACACACAAAACACCGACAACAGGCTAAAGCTAAAAATGTCAGAAAATACAACAAACACTGGGGAGCGACCAACAATACATTACAAATCACTGTAAACTTCCTTAAAAAGGCAGGTTTTTAAAGCGTTCCTCTTCCAAGGTGCCACTACTGTATACCGTCTCTACAGTAGCAGACTTGAGGTTGCGCCCTTAGAAACTACTTGGGCTGATACTTCACATCCCTCTTGCTGCAATTCGCGGCCCCGCTGGAGACCAGTTCGAAGGAACGTAACCTCACGTCCTTGTGGGGTCAATCCGACTTCGAAGGAACATAACCTCACGTCCTTGTGGGGTCAATCCGAGTTCACCCCGACCACGCCCCCTGAACTGCACTCCAAGCGGGGTGAGAGATTCCTGTCCTGGAGCTCGGGAATCTTTTCAATCCACTTCTCGATCCGTATTGAAAACCGATTTCAACACGGAGGCAAGTTCACCTCGGTTCGAGGAAGGAGATGAAGTAACCACCAGAGAGAGAGAGAGAGATCAAGCTTCCAGCTTCCGGTGACCCTTTTCAGGGCTTTTTAGATAAAGAATCTAGATTTACCGTTTCCCTTCTTCCGAGGGTGCCCGGGGACTGCACAGCTTGGTCAGGGCCACCCAGGCTGCTTCTTCTCCCGGCCTCTCTCAAAGAGGCCCCAGTCGGCAATCTCGGGGGGGGGGAGGTCCTCAGGTAGCCCACAAGGGTGTTCCCCCCCTATTTATAGGCCCCCGCCCCATCAAACAATGGCACCTCCAGGTCTTTAGAGAAACCCACTGAAATTCTATGTACCACACCAAAGACCATCACAATTCTGTTTTTTAAAAAACACATGGTTTATTTTAAATTCTTCATTGCTTTTTGGCTTTGGGTATGCGTGTGGGTGTGTGGGGAGGTGTCTTTAAATAGGCGGAAGTAGTGAATGGAAGGCACTGAGGAAAGCCCCATTTCCAGATTCTCTGTGGGGTGACCATGGGAAGCGAAAGGGCTGGCAATCAGACTTGGATGGCTTGCCTGATTTGGCTGCCTGGTGAAAGGTTTTGTGGTTAGTGGTACCAATAATGTGACCGCCACGCACCAGATAAAAGTTAAAACATTAAAGGTTTATTAAATAGCAATCAGAGTTAAAACAGAACGCAGATTTACACACACACACAGATTTAAAGCTCTGTAAATATAAATATAAATATATTTAGGGTCTCAGAATTTAGGTGATGCTGACAGTGGTCAATTCTCACTTCTCTTTTTAGTGAAATAAATAAATAAATAAATAAACAAACAACAACAACAACAACTAATAATAATAATAATAATAATAATAATAATAATAATAATAATAATAATAATAATAATAATAATAATAATAATAATAATAATAATATGTGGGCAGGCAGACTGGCAGCTGGACTGGAATGGAGGCTGGAAGGCAGATGGAGTGGATGGATGGGAGGCAGGCTGGCACCTGGAGCGGATGGATGAGAGGCAGACTGGCACCTGGAGCGGATGGATGGGAGGCAGGCTGGCACCTGGAGCGGATGGATGGGAGGCAGACTGGCACCTGGAGCGGATGGATGGGAGGCAGGCTGGCACCTGGAGCGGATGGATGGGAGGCAGGCTGGCACCTGATGCGGATGGATGGGAGGCAGGCTGGCACCTGGAGCGGGTGGATGGGAGGCAGGCTGGCACCTGGAGCGGATGCATGGGAGGCAGGCTGGCACCTGGAGCGGATGGATGGGAGGCAGGCTGGCACCTGGAGCGGATGGATGGGAGGCTGGCTGGCACCTGGAGCGGGTGGATGGGAGGCAGGCTGGCACCTGGAGCGGGTGGATGGGAGGCAGGCTGGCACCTGGAGCGGATGGATGGGAGGCTGGCTGGCACCTGGAGCGGATGGATGGGAGGCAGGCTGGCACCTGGGAGGCAGGATGGAGCGGATGGATGGGAGGCAGGCTGGCACCTGGAGCGGATGGATGGGAGGCAGGCTGGCACCTGGAGCGGATGGATGGGAGGCTGGCTGGCACCTGGAGCGGATGGATGGGAGGCTGGCTGGCACCTGGAGCGGATGGATGGGAGGCTGGCTGGCACCTGGAGCGGATGGATGGGAGGCAGGCTGGCACCTGGAGCGGATGGATGGGTGGCAGGCTGGCACCTGGAGCGGATGGATGGGAGGCAGGCTGGCACCTGGACTGGAATAGAGGCTGGTGGCCTGAGTGGATGGATGGGAGGCAGACTGGCTTGGCAGCATGGCCTGATGTTGCTGGCCAGGTCGGAAGGCAGAGTGGCACCTGGACTGGAATGGAGGCTGGAAGCCCGGCTGAGCGGGTGGATGGCCTGATGTTCCAGGCCTGGTGGGCAGCCAGGTGGGCAGACAGACATTCCTATACTGGAATGGAAGGGTCTGCCAGTCCTGTGGGCCAGGGATTTCTTCCCTTTCTTCCCAGTCTTTGATGGTGCTGGTGGCAGTGGTGGGTGCTGGGGGTCCCCCTCGTTCCTCTCTCCACCCCCAGCTCACCTCTTCCTCCTCCTGTTCCATGGGGAGCACAGCGATGGTGGGAGCATCGCTTCCCGCGAGGTTGGGTGCGAGTGGCCCAGCATCGAACTCTGGTCGTGGTGCCATCATAGAAATGGAGCGGACTGGCCAGAGGCAAAGTCGCCAAAATCTGGTCAAATCCCTGTCAGGTCCCTGCACGTCTCCCTGACAGGGAAATACCAATTGCAGAGCATGGGAGCCGCCACCACCGCTGCCGTCCTGGAGCTCCACAGCCAGACCGAGCCCAGGAACAGAAGCTGGACTTGGGTGCCATGGTGGATGCCCAGGTTCTGCCTGCGGCTTCTGCTTCTGGGCTTGGTCTCTGGCTGTGGGGCTCACGGAGGCGTGCGGAGGAATGGAGTCTGCAGCTTCCTAGCGCACCGGGCAGCATCTCCCTATACCCAGGCTGCCTCTTTGGAAGGCTCCATCTCAGCCTGGCTATGGTGAGATGATGCCTTGTGCGCAAAGAAGCTGCAGACTCAGGTCCCCCGTGCGACTCCCCGAATTTGAAAGGCCACGAATGGGCCAGAGGATACACCGCTGCTGCTGTCCCGGAGCCCTGCAGCCAGACCGAGCCCAGGAGCAGAAGCCGGACATGGGTGCCATGGTGGATGCCATGGCAGGCGACCAGGGTCTGCCTGCGGCTTCTGCTTATGGGCTTGGCCTCTGGCTGTGGGGCTCACGGGTGTGTGTGGAGGAATGAAGTCTGCATCTTCCTAGCGCACCAGGCGGCATCTCCCTATACCCAGGCTGCCTCTTTGAAAGGCTCCGTCTCAGCCAGGCTAAGGCAAGATGCTGCCTTGTGCGCAAGGAAGATGCAGACTCAGGTCCCCGTGCACCTCCCAAAGTTTCTAAAGCCACGAGTGGGCCAGAGGAGCTGCCACTGCCAATGTCCCAGAGCCATGCAGCTAGACCGAGCGCAAGAGCAGAAGACGGTCTTGGGCGCCATGGTGGGCACCCAGGCTCCACCTACGGCTTCTGTTTCTGGGCTTGGACTCTGACTGTGCGGGCTCAGGGTCAGCAGGCGTGGCGGCTCCTCCGGCCCAGTCGTGGCTTTTCCCTGTCGGGGAGGCGTGCGGGGGACCTCGGCGCCTTTGCCTCTGGCCAGCTCAGCTTCTATGAGGGCACCACGACCGGAGCGCAAATGGGCTTGGGGATTGCCCGCGCTGCTGCCTCCAACCGTCCTTCCCGATGCTGGGCCACTCAGATCCAAACCTAGCAGGAAGTGATGCTCCCGCCATGGCTGTGCTCCCGATGGAAGGGGAGGAGGATGTGAGCTGTGGGGGGGTGGAGAGAGGAAGGAGGGGGGCCCACAGCACCCTGCCACTGCCGCCTGTCCCACCAAGTCCCTGGGAAGAAACCCCTGGCCGGCACGACTGGCAGCCCCTCGCTGGCACAGCCACCGGCTCCAGGCCAAAACACCGGAACAAAATGGAAACTGGGACCCCAGAATGGATCCTTTGAATTCCCCTTCTCTTCTATGGGGAAATTTCCTTTAACACATGTGTCCTTTGGTTTACGATCCAGCTGCCAGAGTGGATTATGTTCGTTAACCAAGGTACCACTGTACATATGCAGTACAATGCAATAAAGGGCCTTGGCACCATCAGTAGCTAAGTTATATATGGAAATATGCAGGGGAACGTTTGTTTTGGAAACAGTCAACATTCAACAATCCTTTCTGTAAGAATATTGCTGATTATTTTAGATATATTTTTCATTTTATAAATGGAGGGATCCTTAGATGCATTTTTATGCAGAGATCCATTCTGTACAAATACCGCTAAATTCACTTGTGAATATGACTTTAATAGCATCAACTATTGAGATACAGTGCTATACAGAACTTCAGAAAATACATGAACTGTACATAATATTAAAGCACAGACAGGCTGCAACCCCTTTTTGAATTATAAATTTTTCTATCCAGCTCACATTGGAAACAATTTTCCTTTTGGACAATTATGACATATCAAATATAATTCTACTAAATAAAGTGGCTGGGAGAAAGACGTTAAGTTGTTGAGGGATCAATTCTTAAGACATGGCTCTCCACTGAGGATTATTAGATCTACTTTTAGAAGAATAGAAAATATAGATCAAACTCCGCTCTTCAGACACCCAAATAAATTACCGACAAACACATTAACATATATTTTCAATATTCTCCTTTGGCTAATAAAATCAAGCCTATCATACAGTAATACCGGGATTTAGTGTGGGACTTACCAGATGTCAAACCTATCCCACTATGGGTTCTTTTAAAACTAAGCATATCAGGGATACCCTTGGACATTCAGATTGTGGGTTCTCCAAACCTCATTCTAATCTACTTAGGGCCATTATAAATGTGGCCCTTGCCAGACATGCATCTTAGCCTGTGAAAAAACAAAGGGTATGCCCAACCCAGTGGCAAAATTAAAATTAAATATTAAAAATCAAGTCATGGAGGCCCCTTTGGTAGTGCATGATATAGACAAATGACACTCCGCCGTATGATTTGTCAACCTATTGCTTTGTAAGCTATTAATTAAAAGCTGGTCCCAGCTCCAGAGGTGGCTGCCCCCGTAGGTGCGAAGTGAGGGGCTGCCAGTCCTGTGGGCCTTGGTGGGGCTGGTGGCAGTGGTGGGTGCTGGGGGTCCCCCTCATTCCTCTCTCCGCCCCCCAGCTCACCTCTTCCTCCTCCTGTTCCATGGGGAGCACAGCAATGGCGGGAGCATCGCTTCCCGTGAGGTTGGGTGCGAGTGGCCCGGCATCGAACTCTGGTCGTGGTGCCATCATAGAAATGGAGTGGACTGGCCAGAGGCAAAGTCGCCAAAGTCTGGTCAAATCCCTGTCAGGTCCCTGCACGTCTCCCTGATAGGGAAATACCAATTGCGGAGCAGGGGAGCCGCCACCGCCGCTGTCCTGGAGCTCCACAGCCAGACCGAGCCCAGGAACAGAAGCTGGACTTGGGTGCCATGGTGGATGCCCAGGTTCTGCCTGTGGCTTCTGCTTCTGGGCTTGGTCTCTGGCTGTGTGGTTCATGGAGGCCTGCGGAGGAATGGAGTCTGCAGCTTCCTAGCGCACCGGGCAGCATCTCCCTATACCCAGGCTGCCTCTTTGGAAGGCTCCATCTCAGCCTGGCTATGGCGAGATGTTGACTTGTGTGCAAGGAAGCTGCAGACTTAGGTTCCCCGTGCAACTCCCCAAATTTGAAAAGCCACGAGTGGGCCAGAGGATACACCGCTGCTGCTCTCCCGGAGCCCCCAGTTAGACCGAGCCCAAGAGCAGAAGCCGGACTTGGGTGCCATGGTGGGCGCCTTGGTGGGCGCCCAGGTTCTGCCTGCAGCTTCTGCTTCTGAGCTTGGTCTCCAGCTGCAGGGCTCACGGAAGTGTGCGGAGGAATGAAGTCTGCATCTTCCTAGCACATCAGGCGGCATCTCCCGATACCCAGGCTGCCTCTTTGAAAGGCTCCGTCTCAGCCTGGTTATGGCGAGATGCTGCCTTGTGCGCAAGGAAGATGCAGACTCAGGTCCCCCGTGCACCTCCCCAAGTTTCAAAAGCCACAATTGGGCCAGAGGAGCTGCCACTGCCACTGTCCTGGAGTCCTGCAGCCAGACCGAGCCCAGGAGCAGAAGCCGGACTTGGGCGCCATGGTGGGCACCCAAGCTCCGCCTGCGGCTTCTGCCTTTGGACTTAACCTCTGGCTGTGTGGGCTCCAGGGCAGCAGGCGAGGTGGCTCCTCTGGCGCACTCGTGGTTTTCCCAGTTGGGGAGGCATGTGGGGGACCTCGGCGCCTTTGCCTCTAGCCAGCTCAGCTTTTATGAGGGCACCACAACCGGAGCGCAAATGGGCTTGGGGATTGCCCGCGCTGCCGCCTCCAACCGTCCTTCTCGATGCTGGGCCACTCGGATCCAAACCTAGCAGGAAGTGATGCTCCCGCCATGGCTGTGCTCCCGATGGAAGGGGAGGAGGATGTGAGCTGTGGGGGGGTGGAGAGAGGAAGGAGGGGGGCCCACAGCACCCTGCCACTGCCGCCTGTCCCACCAAGTCCCTGGGAAGAAACCCCTGGCCGGCACGACTGGCAGCCCCTCGCTGGCACAGCCACCGGCTCCAGGCCAAAACACCGGAACAAAATGGAAACTGGGACCCCAGGATGAATCCTTTGAATTCCCCTTCTCTTCTTTGGGGAAATTTCCGTTAACATATGAGTCATTCGGTTTACGATCCAGCTGTCTGGGTGGATTATTTTCTTTAACCAAGGTACCACTTTACATATGCAGTACAATGTAATAAAGGGCCTTGTCACCATCAGTAGATAAGTTATCTATGGAAATATGGAAGGGAACGTTTGCTTTGGAAACAGTCAACATTCAACAATCCTTTCTGTAAGAATATTGCTGATTATTTTAGAGATATTTTTCATTTTATAAATGGAGGGATCCTTAGAAGCATTTTTTATGCATAGATCCATTCTGTAAGATTACCACTAAATCCACTTGTGAATATGACTTTAATAGCATCAACTATTGAGATACAGTGCTATACAGAACTTCAGAAAATACATGAACTGTACATAATATTGAAGTACAGACAGGCTGCAACCCCTTTTTGAATTATAAATTTTTCTATCCAGCTCACATTGGAAACAATTTTCCTTTTGGACAATTATTACATACAAAATGTAATTCTACTAAATAAAGTGGCTGGGAGAAAGACGGTAAGTTGTTGAGGGATCAGTTCTTACGCCATGGCTCTCCACTGAGAATTATTAGATCTACTTTTAGAATAATAGAAAATATAGATCAAACTCCACTCTGCAGACACCCAAATAAATGACCCACAAATATATTAACATGTATTTTACAATATTCTCTTTTGGCTAATAAAATGAAGCCGATTATACAGTAATAGCGGGATTTAGTGTGGGACTTACCAGATGTCAAACCTATCCCACTATTGGCTGTTTTAAAACTAAGCATATTAGGGATACTCTTGGACATTCAGATTGTGGGTTCTCCAAACCTCATTCTTATCTACTTAGGGCCATTATAAATGTGTCCCTTGGCAGACATGCAGCTTATCTGGTGAAAAAACAAAGGCCATGTCCAGCCCAGTGGCAAAATTAAAATTAAATATCAAGTCATGGAGGCCCCTTTGGTAGCCCACGATATAGACAAAGGACACTCCACCGTTTGATTTGTCAATCTATGGCTTTGTAAGCTATTAATTAAAATCTGGTCCCAGCTCCAGAGGTGGCTGCCCCGTAGGTGCGAAGTTAGGGGCTGCCAATCCTGTGGGCCTTGGTGGGGCTGGTGGCAGTGGTGGGTGTTGGGGGTCCCCCTCGTTCCTCTCTCTGCCCCCCCAGCTCACCTCTTCCTCCTCCTGTTCCATGGGGAGCACAGCGATGGTGGGAGCATAGCTTCCTGCGAGGTTGGGTGCGAGTGTCCCAGCATCGAACTCTGGTCGTGGTGCCATCATAGAAATGGAGTGGACTGGCCAGAGGCAAAGTCGCCAAAGTCTGGTCAACTCCCTGAAAGGTCCCTGCACGTCTCCCTGACACGGAAATACCAATTGCGGAGCAGGGGAGCCGCCACCACCGCTGTCCCGGAGCCCCGCAGCCAGACCGAGCCCAGGAGCAGGAGCCAGACTTGGGTGCCATGGTGGGCACCCAGGCTCTGCCTGCGGCTTCTGCTTCTGGGCTGGGTCTCTGGCTGCGGGGCTCATGGAGGCCTGCGGAGGAATGGAGTCTGCAGCTTCCTAGCGCACCGGGCAGCATCTCCCTATACCCAGGCTGCCTCTTTGGAAGGCTCCATCTCAGCCTGGCTATGGCGAGATGTTGACTTGTGCGCAAGGAAGCTGCAGACTCAGGTCCCCCGTGCGACTCCCCGAATTTGAAAAGCCACGAGTGGGTCAGAAGACACACCGCCCCCGCTGTCCCGGAGCCCCCAGCTAGACCGAGCCCAAGAGCAGAAGCCGGACTTGGGTGCCATGGTGGTGGGCGCCCAGGCTCTGCCTGCGGCTTCTGCTTCTGAGCTTGGTCTCCAGCTGCGGGGCTCACAGAGGTGTGCAGAGGAATGAAGTCTGCATCTTCCTAGCGCACCAGGCGGCATCTCGCTATACACAGGCTGCCTCTTTGGAAGTCTCCGTCTCAGCCTGGTTATGGCGAGATGCTGCCTTGTGCGCAAGGAAGATGCAGACTCTGGTCCCCCGTGCGCCTCCCCAAGTTTCAAAAGCCACGAGTGGGCCAGAGGAGCCGCCACCGCCGGTGACTCGGAACCCCGCAGCTAGACAGAGCCCAAGAGTAGAAGCCGGACTTGGGCGCCATGGTAGGCACCAAGGCTCTGCCTGCAGCTTCTGCCTTTGGATTTAACCTCTGGCTGTGGGGGTCTGGGGAAGCGGGGGTGGCGGCTCCTCTGGCCCACTCGTGGCTCTTCCCAGTCGGGGAGGCGTGTGGGGGACCTCGGAGCCTTTGCCTCTGGCCAGCTCAGCTTTTATGAGGGCACCGCGACCGGAGCGCAAATGGGCTTGGGGATTGCCCGCGCTCCTGCCTCCAACCGTCCTTTTCGATGCTGGGCCACTCGGATCCAAACCTAGCAGGAAGTGATGCTCCCGCCATGGCTGTGCTCCCGATGGAAGGGGAGGAGGATGTGAGCTACGGGGGGGGGGTGGAGAGAGGAAGGAGGGGGGCCCACAGCACCCTGCCACTGCCGCCTGCCCCACCAAGTCCCTGGGAAGAAACCCCTGGCTGGCACGACTGGCAACCCCTCACTGCCACAGCCACCAGCTCCCGGCCAAAGCACCGGAACAAAATGGAAACTGGGACCCCAGGATGAATCCTTTGAATTCCCCTTCTCTTCTATGGGGAAATTTCCTTTAACATATATGTCCTTTGGTTTACGTTCCAGCTTCCATAGTGGATTATGTTCTTTAACCAAGGTACCACTGTACATATGCAGTAGAATGTAATAAAGGGCCTTGGCTCCATCAGTAGCTAAGTTATATATGGAAATATGGAGGGAACGTTTGTTTTGGAAACAGTCAACAATCCTTTCTGTAAGAATATTGCTGAGTATCATAGAGTTTTGGTGATATTTTTATTTTATCGATGGAGGGATCCATACTAGGCATTTTATGAATAGATCCATTCTATCCAAATACCATTAAATCCACGTGTAAATATTACTTTAATAGTATCAACTATTGAGATACAGTGCTATACAGAACTTCAGAAAATACATTAGCTGCACATAATATTAAAACACAGACAGACTGAAATTCCTATTTCAATTATAAATATTTCTATCTGGCTCACAACTGTCTTTTTGGACAATTAGTACATATAAAATTTAATTCTACTAAAAACAAAGTGGCTGATAGAGAGACAATAAGTTGTTGAGGGATCAGTTCTTAAGACATGCCTCTCCACTGAGGATTATTAGATCTGCTTTTAGAAGAATAGAAAATGTAGCTAAAGCTCCGCTCTTCAGACCCCCAAATAAATGACCCACAAACAAATTAACACGTATTTTACAATATTCTCCATTGGCTAATAAACTCAAGCCTATCATGCAGAAATCCTGGGATTTAGTGTGGGACTTCCCAAACCTATCCCACTATGGGTTGTTTTAAAACTAAGTATATTAGGGATACCCTTGGACATTCAGATTGTGGGTTCTCCAAACCTCATGCTTATCTTCTTAGGGTCATTATAAATGTGGCCCTTAAGAGACATGCAGCTTATCTTGTGAAAAACCAAAGTGTATGTTCACCCCAGTGGCAAAATTAAAATTAAAAATTAAAAAGCAAGTCATGGAGGCCCCTTTGGTAGTTCATGATATAGACAAAGGACACTGCCACAGTGATTTATCAATCTATGGCTTCCTAAGGTCTTTATTAAAAGGTGGTCCCAGCACCAGAGGTGGCTGCCCCTGTAGCTGAGAAGTGAGAGGCTGCCGGTCCTGTGGGCCTTGGTGGGGCTGGTGGCAGTGGTGGGTGTTGGGGGTCCCCCTTGTTCCTCTCTCCGCCCCCCAGCTCACCTCTTCCTCCTCCTGTTCCATGGGGAGCTCAGCAATGGCGGGAGCATCGCTTCCTGTGAGGTTGGGTGCGAGTGGCCCGGCATCGAACTCTGGTCGTGGTGCCATCATAGAAATGGAGCGGACTGGCCAGAGGCAAAGTCGCCAAAGTCTGGTCAAATCCCTGTCAGGTCCCTGCATGTCTCCCTGTCAGGGAAATACCAATTGCGGAGCAGGGGAGCCGCCACCACCACTGTCCCGGAGCCCCGCAGCCAGACCGAGCCCAGGAGCAGAAGCCAGACTTGGGTGCCATGGTGGGCACCAGGCTCTGCCTGCGGCTTCTGCTTCTGGGTTGGGTCTCTGGCTGTGTGGTTCATGGAGGCCGGCAGAGGAATGGAGTCTGCAGCTTCCTAGCACACCGGGCAGCATCTCCCGATACCCAGAATGCCTCTTTGGAAGGCTCCATCTCAGCCTGGCTATGGCGAGATGTTGAATTGTGCGCAAGGAAGGTTCAGACTCAGGTCCCCCGTGCAACTCCCTGAATTTGAAAGGCCACGAGTGGGCCAGAGGACACACTGCTGCCACTGTCCCGGAGCCCTGCAGCCAGACCAAACCCAGGAGCAGAAGCCGGACTTGGGTGTCATGGGGGACATCATAGCAGGCGACCAGGCTCTGTCTGCGGCTTCTGCTTCTGGGCTTGGCCTCTGGCTGTGGGGCTCATGGAGGTGTGCGGAGGAATGGAGTCTGCAGCTTCCTAGCGCACCGGGCAGCATCTCCCTATACCCAGGCTGCCTCTTTGGAAGGCTCCGTCTCAGCCTGGCTATGGTGAGATGCTGCCCTGTGTGCAAGGAAGATGCAGACTCAGGTCCCCCGTGCGCCTCCCCAAGTTTCAAAAGCCATGGGTGGGCCAGAAGAGCTGCCACTGCCACTGTCCTGGAGTCCTGCAGCCAGACCGAGCGCAAGAGCAGAAGCCGGACTTGGGCGCCATGGTGGGCAACCAGGCTCCGCCTGCGGCTTCTGTTTCTGGGCTTGGACTCTGACTGTGCGGGCTCCAGGCCAGCAGGCGTGGTGGCTCCTCCGGCCCACTCGTGGCTTTTTCCAGTCGGGGAGGCGTGTTGGGGACCTCGGCGCCTTTGCCTCTGGCCAGCTCAGCTTTTATGAGGGCACCACAACCGGAGCGCAAATGGGCTTGGGGATTGCCCGCGCTGCCGCCTCCAACCGTCCTTCTCGATGCTGGGTCACTCAGATCCAAACCTAGCGGGAAGCGATGCTCCCACCATGGCTGTGCTCCCGATGGAAGGGGAGGAGGATGTGAGCTGTGGGGGGGTGGAGAGAGGAAGGAGGGGGGGCCCAGCACCCTGCCACTGCCGCCTGTCCCACCAAGGCCCCGGGAAGAAACCCCTGGCCGGCACGACTGGCAGCCCCTCGCTGGCACAGCCACCGGCTCCAGGCCAAAACACTGGAACAAAATGGAAACTGGGACACCAGGATGAATCCTTTGAATTCCCCTTCTCTTCTTTGGGGAAATTTCCGTTAACATATGAGTCCTTTGGTTTACGATCCAGCTGCCTGGGCGGATTATGTTCGTTAACCAAGGTACCACTGTACATATGCAGTGCAATGTAATAAAGGGCCTTGGCACCATCCGTAGCTAAGTTATATATGGAAATATGGAGGGGAAAGTTTGTTTTGGAAACAGTCAACATTCAACAATCCTTTCTGTAAGAATATTGCTGATTATTTTAGAGATATTTTTCATTTTATAAATGGAGGGATCCATAGTAGCCATTTTTATGCATAGATCCATTTTGTACAAATACCACTAAATTCACTTGTGAATATGACTTTAATAGTATCAACTAATGAGATACAGTGCTATACAGAACTTCAGAAAATACATTAGCTATACATAATATTGAAGTACAGACAGGCTGAAACCCCTTTTTGAATTATAAATTTTTCTATCCAGCTCACATTGGAAACAATTTTCCTTTTGGACAACTATTACATACAAAATGTAATTCTACTAAATAAAGTGGCTGGGAGAAAGACGGTAAGTTGTTGAGGGATCAGTTCTTACGCCATGGCTCTCCACTGAGGATTATTAGATCTACTTTTAGAAGAATAGAAAATATAGATCAAACTCCACTCTGCAGACACCCAAATAAATGACCCACAAATATATTAACATGTATTTTACAATATTCTCTTTTGGCTAATAAAATGAAGCCGATTATACAGTAATAGCGGGATTTAGTGTGGGACTTACCAGATGTCAAACCTATCCCACTATTGGCTGTTTTAAAATTAAGCATATTAGGGATACCCTTGGACATTCAGATTGTGGGTTCTCCAAACCTCATTCTTATCTACTTAGGGCCATTATAAATGTGTCCCTTGGCAGACATGCAGCTTAGCTTGTGAAAAAACATGTCCAGCCCAGTGGCAAAATTAAAATTAAATATCAAGTCATGGAGGCCCCTTTGGTAGCCCACGATATAGACAAAGGACACTCCATCGTATGATTTGTCAATCTATGGCTTTGTAAGGTATTAATTAAAATCTGGTCCCAGCTCCAGAGGTGGCTGCCCCGTAGGTGCGAAGTTAGGTGCTGCCAATCCTGTGGGCCTTGGTGGGGCTGGTGGCAGTGGTGGGTGTTGGGGGTCCCCCTCGTTCCTCTTTCCGCCCCCCCAGCTCACCTCCTCCTCCTCCTGTTCCATGGGGAGCACAGCGATGGCGGGAGCATCGCTTCCCGCAAGGTTGGTTGCGAGTGGCCCGGCATCGAACTCTGGTCGTGGTGCCATCATAGAAATAGAGTGGACTGGCCAGAGGCAAAGCCGTCAAAGTCTGGTCAAATCCCTGTCAGGTCCCTGCACGTCTCCCTGACAGGGAAATACCAATTGCGGAGCAGGGGAGCCGCCACCGCCACTGTCCCGGAGCTCCACAGCCAGACCGAGCCCAGGAACAGAAACTGGACTTGGGTGCTATGGTGGGTGCCCAGGCTCTGGCTGCAGCTTCTGCTTCTGGGCTGGGTCTCTGGCTGCGGGGCTCATGGAGGCCTGCGGAGGAATGGAGTCTGCAGCTTCCTAGCGCACCGGGCAGCATCTCCCTATACCCAGGCTGCCTCTTTGGAAGGCTCCATCTCAGCCTGGCTATGGCGAGATGTTGACTTGTGCGCAAGGAAGCTGCAGACTCAGGTCCCCCGTGCGAGCCACGAGTGGGTCAGAAGACACACCGCCCCCGCTGTCCCGGAGCCCCCAGTTAGACCGAGCCCAAGAGCAGAAGCCAAACTTGGGTGCCGTGGTGGTGGGCGCCCAGGCTCTGCCTGCGGCTTCTGCTTCTGAGCTTGGTCTCCAGCTGTGGGGCTCACGGAGGTGTGCAGAGGAATGAAGTCTGCATCTTCCTAGCGCACCAGGCTGCATCTCGCTATACACAGGCTGCCTCTTTGGAAGTCTCTGTCTCAGCCTGGTTATGGCGAGATGCTGCCTTGTGCGCAAGGAAGATGCAGACTCTGGTCCCCCGTGCGCCTCCCCAAGTTTCAAAAGCCACGAGTGGGCCAGAGGAGCCGCCACCGCCGGTGACCCGGAACCCCGCAGCTAGACAGAGCCCAAGAGTAGAAGCCGGACTTGGGCGCCATGGTAGGCACCAAGGCTCTGCCTGCAGCTTCTGCCTTTGGACTTAACCTCTGGCTGTGGGGGTCTGGGGAAGCGGGGGTGGCGGCTCCTCTGGCCCACTCGTGGCTCTTCCCAGTCGGGAAGGCGTGTGGGGGACCTCGGAGCCTTTGCCTCTGGCCAGCTCAGCTTTTATGAGGGTGAAGGGTATGGATCAAGCCTATAGCTGTATTAGTGGCCCACAGGCATATTTGAGGGGTATGGATCAAGCCTATAGCTGTATTAGTGGCCCACAGGCATATTTGAGGGGTATGGATCAAGCCTATAGCTGTGCCCTGTATAATGTGGGCACAAACAAGGTATAAGCCATACAAATTATGTATTTACATATATATATATTTCCTTTATTATTCACACATGTATTCTTTATTCCTGCAAACTTTGAGAAAGGGGGCCCCTGTGGGATTGTTTTTCTGTGCTACTCGGAGCATTGTACAACTTAATTAGGCATAGTTGAGCCAAGAAAAGTCTTATCTCTCTCGGCTGAGAGAACAGCTGCTATCCATCAATTGTCAAACTCCAGGGTCATAAAACGCTTGCAGATCCGTGGAGCTCGGTACTAGCCAGTTCAAACAAACGCTCCAATTAAAATATTTAGCTGTTGCAAGAATACCAATTAGTGTTTGATGTGTGTAACCTATGCATATGACGTAAGATGCAAATGGGAGGAGGAAGGAGCAGAAATGTAATTCTATAAGACCTGATGTTTGCTCTGGGTCGAGAGGAATTGCCACTCGATCTGAGTAGAGTGAGAATTCCCTGGTTGCAACCAATAAATTTGTTTTCTGTCTAAAAAAGAAGACTCAGACTGCTTGTTGCGTTCTGCAAAGCAATTAGCATGCCAGCTATGGACCCCATAAATTAAACTGCATTGCTTTCATTTGGTGGAGATGCCGGGGACACCGCTGCTGCTAAAGAGCTTGCAGAGTCTGACTCGAGGCATGGTAAGAAGTTCGTGCTGATTGACTGGTCTTAGTCCGGACCCTCAAATTTATGAGGAAGATCACTCTGTCAGTACTGAATGGGCTGCCATACTTGAGAGAAAACAGAAGCCGGCCAAAAGGGGAAGAACTGAGAAGGACTGCGCAGGAGAATTCTGGTACGGTAGGAAACCGATTGTGGGGTGGCGTGAGTTCGAATCTAACAGCTCTGTGGAGTGGAGAAGATTGCGGATTCTTATGAGTCGGCCCCGGGGAGGTCTGGAGACGAGAAGGGACGAATGCGTCCCTAGCATCCCAAGGACCAGGGGACGGGACGGGTTGAAAGACCCTGGAATCCCCAAGGGTGGAAAGGGCGTTGGCCCAGTAGCCCTAGCGTCCACCTCCCCAAGTGTTTGAAGAATTAGAAGCAGAGCACTGCTCTGGCTTCCTCAGAGGATTTACTGATGTTTAAATATATATGTGGGTGTTAAGTTGAATTCTTTTTGGGTAACCATAGGGAAGTGGCCATTCCCTGTGTCTTAAGCAGGGGCAAAGACTGGCAATCTTTGCCCCACAATACCAACGGAGTTCCACCATCTCCGTTTGATTTTAGAGAAGTTAAGAAGATTTATTCTTAGGCAAGGGATCGCAGTTAACTGGGGAAACAGAAATGTGGGAGAGTTGTGTATGGTTGCTGAATCACATGTTGGCGTGTATGATGTGCATTTGAGTATGGTTGCTGAATCACATGTTGGCGTGTATGGTGTGCATTTGATTGTTGAGGTGCATGTCCGTTTGATGCTTGTGTGGGAGAAATCATAGGAACACAGTTAGACCTTTTAAGCAAACCTATGGGGATAAATTAGTGCAGTTTATGCACCCCCTTTTGATGTGCGATGTGGTAACATTGGAATTCTGCCACCAGAAGTAATGATTTTAGTACTAAATGGAACAAAAGTAAGCTTTAAGAAGAGCCCTCTAACTAGGATTAGGCAGGACTTTACCATCTCAAATTAAGATTCTAGCCCTCAAGGAGGGCAGACCAATTATGACCTGCTAGCAAGAGGCGTGTGAATTTATAAGGACGTGCTTAGTTAAATAATATAGAGACTAAATACTCTGCCAGCTAGAAGACCCCGCCAGCAATTTTAATAACACCAGGGGAAAAATGGGCAGTGAGAAGAGTACTTTTGAGTACTCATGGATAAACAACATCCTATGTATTTTGTGACTGGTTGGTCACACAAAAGATTTACCAGCTGGAGGGACATTTTACAGGGAAAACAGCATAGGGTATCTGAGTAATGCATTTTTAGTAAAACTGGGTAGGAAACCTGAAAGATGATGGAAGGAAAGGTAGGATGGTAAACTGAAAAAGGTGTAGAAAAAGACAGTTGAATAGAGGAAGTGTGGGAGCTGGAAGGCAGGACAGTGGACTGCGGAAGTATGGAAAGGGACAGATGGGAAGAGGAAGTGTAATAGAGGGAAGGCGGCAAGACAGAAGTGGGGATGGATACGTATAAAGTTGAGAGAACTCAAAGAGAGCACGGAGCCTTGAGGGGATAGGAAGTGCTAGGCGGGAGATGTGCATTTCTAAATTGCCTTATTCAAGCATTCAGGAGGTATTTCCACCCCGCTACGCCAATGCCCAACTCCTTGAATATGGAAGCTTTAAACAGAACTAAGATTTGCTATGCACCGCATGAGGAGATAGGTAGGGACGTTATTTCTGAACTATTAATAATAAAAGGCAGGGAAATCAAATCAGGGGCTGAGCCCCTTCTGGCAGCTGGCCACGACAGAAAGTAGAATCAATGCCTTTTTTTTTTTCTTCTTCCCTTCTCCAAGAGTAGTTAAGAACATTTGATAAAAGACCAGGCATTTTAATTTCAAACACAGGGAGATTCTCAGGACCAAACTGCCAACAACTATCCTACTGCACAAGTCTACCTTTTTTTTTTTTTTAGACGAAGGAAAAGGGGGGAGAAGATCTTAGTCTCTCTCTCTCTATCCGATCTAGGCATTATTTGCCTCCCCAGAGATATAAGGGTGACGGAAGAGAGAGAAAGTCTACATGTTCACCTAAGATTTTTTTTCTCTCCTTCCTGATTTAAGTAGCTCTGTGTATTCATTACAAAAGCCACGCTTCTCAAATTAGGCTTAAGCCAACAACAAGATCAATAGCCACTGAAAGGGTGAAATTGCCCATTTTGTTCCAGGGCATTTCACACCTAATACATTACAGAAGTAATTACAGGAGATTATCTGCTTGCCTCAGGCTGTAAAAGGCAGCCGCGGGGAATTTAAAAGTTGACAGCCCCTCCTTCCCTTTCTGTTCTGGGGCCCCTTGCAGGGCAAGGCAGGATAACAACTCCCAACCCCTCCTTTCTCTCCCAAGCCACTTGATAGGGCTTGGACGCAAAACTTACATTGAACACATCAACCTAATGCATGCATAGCGAAGGGAATAAACTGACCCCTAAAAGCCATAAGCCAGTAAATTGTACAGGCAATGGCCAGAAGGTCACTCCTCTCCACTTACGGGAACGACCACAATTTTCCGTGCTGCCTTAAAAGCATAAAGAGGTGGCTTCTAGCCGACTTGCAGCATTTTTTCTCTCTCTCCTGGATAGGGGAGAGGGAAAGGGGAGTCTATTGTTTAGAAGAGAATCCAGGAATTCGGCCCCAAAACGTCACGTTTTAATTTAATTAAACCCTTGGAATCAAACACACCTATCAGGTATTTTTGCCAAAGGATAAGAGGTGAAAATCTTGTTATCAGAAACTTTAGAATAAAAGAATTCTTGGGAAAAAGGACACAAGAGAAACCTGATTATTTTTTTTTTTTTTTTTGGATGTGACAGCACACGAAAGCCCCCTCCCTTTTTGCAAGCTGTCCTGCAAGCATGTTTTTATTTTTACCTTTGAAGTAACTTACAAGTCAATCTCAAAGCGTTATAGTTAAGGCAGGCTTAAACACTAGAACTTAAGAAGAGCCTTGCTTGCTTTCTTAATGAGATTTTTAGAAGATATGTTCAAACGCTACTGGGATAGTGATTTTACTTGCGATTTTAATGACTCTTAAGAATATAAGAATTATCTTTTGCCATAGGCGGTACAAGGCTTGCCTGGCCAGTAAGATGTACATAGCGTGTTGGTGCTGCTTTCAACCCACGCCTGGTCTCAGAAGCCCCCTCTCTTGAGGAAATTGAGGTTTATTTTTTTAGAAGCCAATATGGACTTAACGATTTTCTTTTTCTTTTTTTGTCCACATGACACCCGCATGTAAAGGACAAGATTCCCCATTTTAAAGGATGGCTCTATGGTGCACATTATTAATTTGGTACAAATTTCACGGGAGCTTAGTGGCATGACCATGGAATATCCTTCCAGCTGAACTTGTGAAAAACTACTAAATTGCAGCTGTGTACTATGGCCCTTTTTGGGACATTTTTTCCCTTCTTCAGACTTTCAGATAGACTGCACTACACTGTGCCATAGAAATCTGCACACAGTGTACTGCATGTAGCACTATCACACCTGGAGAACGAGGCCATGATCTGCAGATTGCGTGGCCGTTTTTGTGTGTGTGTTTGTTGTTCGTCTGTTTCGGTCTGTCTGTCTCTTCCCACTCGGAAAGACGCTGGAGGAAACACTTTCCGTCCTGAGGCATCCTTCCCCAGATGACAGCGTACACTTCGGAAGGTCCCCGAGGCAGCCTGCTGATTCGCTTTCAACTCAGGGTGACAGATTACAATCCTGTCTTCCTGTCTCTTTTTCTTTTCTTTTTTTTTCCTCTGTTTGTTTATGGGGGGAGAGAGTGGATTTAAAACAGCCACTGACTTTTGTTTTGAAGTGTGGCCAGCCGTGACTTTATCATTCCCCATACCAGTTCCAACTCCCCTCTGCAACAATTTAGTTCATGCTAAGAGCCGACTTTGCATCTCCTGGATATTCTGCCAGCTACATTTTCTTTTTGTTTTTGTTTTTGCTGTCCCCGTGTAGGAGAGCAATTTGACTGAGGGATGGGATCTGTGGTTGATTGGGGACACCTGAGCACCTACACCTTGCAAGCACTCATTGGGGCCAGCTGCCCCCCCCCTTCACGTACTGGTCTTGCGAAGAGGAAAGCCCCAGTCTGCCTTTTTCAACATTTTTTTTTCCTTGTCATGACTGTCAGATAGACTATACCACCCTGCTTGGCAGCAAAAGGACAGCTGAGGGGTCCTTTTTGTGGGGGTTTGTCTTCTGTGTTGTCTGTTTGTGGTTGTGTGTGTCTGTTCTTCTCTTACCCAGGTACCTCCTGGAGGTCGGGCTTTTGCTCTGGGAAAAACGCCCACCCGTTCTTTATTTCTGGATCATGGAGTCGGTCGGGTTTGGCAAGCTGACACCGCCTTCGTAGATGCTGAGATGGGGACCCTCTTGCCATCCATTCTGCTATCCCTCCTGGAGCCTTTGATGCCTTTGATGTCGGTGATGTCCTCTTTGAGATGACTTCGCTCCGCCAATTCGATCGATGTGGGCCCCTGGATCCGGTGATGCCAGCCTTTTTCACCCAGCGTGACCCGCACTCCGCAACCGAGAGGAAGAGAGGCCTGACCGGTGACGCCTTCTGCCCACTGCTGGAGAATGCCTCATGCCTTAGATGACTTCACCCCGATCAGAGGATGCCGAATTGCACCTGACCTGTGGTCATCACCCCTGGTCCTGGGGGAGCCTTTCATTTGCCACTTTGGGGAGCCCCGCTGTCGTCTGCTGATTTCCCCCTAAGCTTCCGGTTGATGGGCTGACCTCCTGTCTGCCTGATTTCCTTTCCTTTTCCTTTTCGTTTCTCTGTCTGTCTCTGAGGGGGGAGACGGAAGGTGCTTACAGGCCACTGACTTTTGCTTTGGATTGCGGCCAACAGACTTCACGCCCGCAATTTCACCCCTTTTCGTCGGGACAGAAACTTGGTGGGGTTCAAATTCAGACCTTCACCATGCGCTGGACCACCAAGAACTTGTGAACTTGGGTCGCCACACACACACCAGCATCCACAAGTGAGCGCTTATTTTGAAGCCTTGCATAGGGACGTTAATTATGGGTCACTGTTTATGATATTACTGCCTATTATTGATAGTCATTGTAAAATTTTGTGCCTCTCTGAATGTGCCTTTCATAATTCATATAATGTTCATGATGTGTCACTGAAAATGTTTTTTTATTACTTGCCTTTCTATGCAATTTACATTGAATGAGAGAAATTCTGGCACCCATGGGTGCTCCGAGACTTTATACCACAAAGCAATGGTTTTCTAGAATAGCTGTCTACATTATTTACTTCACCAAAGACAATGATGAACTAATTTTTGCCCCATATTTGCAGGGCTGATTTTGTGTGTGCGCTGACAGCTACAGAAACAGCTCTGCCTTGATTTCAATAGCTCATCCTTGACTCTACCATGGGACTATACCTATTGATTATGGTTTATGGCTACAAATTGGTTTTTCTGAAACTACTGTCTATCATCTGGGTTATCCTGCCTACATGAACAACTGGGTAATTCTGCACAGCCTGCTATAATCTAAGTCTTAAATGCACACCACACACTTGAATAAGGTTGGAAAGCATGTCATAATTTTTGTTTTATGAAATCAGGTATTCATGTTTGTGTATCTTTATGAAAAATGACAGTATGAACAATCATATTTCGAGGTCTAAAGCCATTTGACAGCAAAAGGGAGAAGGCTGGCAAAGGAGCCTTGCCCATATTTTTATAAGTGTTTGATTTGCAAACTGACCTAAATGGAATTCAGGGGTTTTCAGCCTGACTACCAAACACACAAGCACGAGAGCTCACATTTGCACTGCTGCTGCAAGAAAATTCATTTGGATTTCATGATTGTCCTGAAATAAGGTACTGAACAAATCTGCTGTTTAAAGCCTGTTTAGATTATCACTTTGGGACGGGATCTTGATATCCAAGTCTATCACAATATTATGCTAGCCCCTTTCAAAAGTTGGGAATTTGGAGTCTCTGAACAGTGAGCAGCATGGCCTTGGGAGGTTCCCTTATACTGTTGTGACCATGTTGCATTTCTCCAACAGGGGACATTTAAATGCTATGGTCAGTGAAACGCATCCATCCATTGCAGTCTGCGGGTCTGGCCAGAGGGTCTTCTTAAATCCCAGACATTGCAAAACTTTATCTGTCAACCCAACATTTCACTACGGAAAGTGCCCTGGTGGATTAAGGGGTAGTTCTTCGTCATTCACCTATTCAAATGCGTCCCTCACCATGAGACGCCACAAATCATTTTGTGATAATTCATTTTTTTTTTCTCTTTGAACTGTGCCTATAAGCCCTTTGGGACAAGGGTGGGAAAAGTTTTCCTGGCAGCACTGCTGATACTCTCGTCAGGAACAATGAAAAAGTCACTCATGATGACACCCCTCTTCAAGGGAATGGTAAGCAGGAAGCTCAAGCAATACTCACGCTTTTGTACATACACCTTTGATATGTTTCTTTGCCCCTTATCACAGGAGCCACAGGGGGCAACCTATGGAGAATTTACTGGCGTAAATTTCCAAAACGCGTCAGGGGGAAGTGAAGGGTATGGATCAAGCCTATAGCTGTATTAGTGGCCCACAGGCATATTTGAGGGGTATGGATCAAGCCTATAGCTGTATTAGTGGCCCACAGGCATATTTGAGGGGTATGGATCAAGCCTATAGCTGTGCCCTGTATAATGTGGGCACAAACAAGGTATAAGCCATACAAATTATGTATTTACATATATATATATTTCCTTTATTATTCACACATGTATTCTTTATTCCTGCAAACTTTGAGAAAGGGGGCCCCTGTGGGATTGTTTTTCTGTGCTACTCGGAGCATTGTACAACTTAATTAGGCATAGTTGAGCCAAGAAAAGTCTTATCTCTCTCGGCTGAGAGAACAGCTGCTATCCATCAATTGTCAAACTCCAGGGTCATAAAACGCTTGCAGATCCGTGGAGCTCGGTACTAGCCAGTTCAAACAAACGCTCCAATTAAAATATTTAGCTGTTGCAAGAATACCAATTAGTGTTTGATGTGTGTAACCTATGCATATGACGTAAGATGCAAATGGGAGGAGGAAGGAGCAGAAATGTAATTCTATAAGACCTGATGTTTGCTCTGGGTCGAGAGGAATTGCCACTCGATCTGAGTAGAGTGAGAATTCCCTGGTTGCAACCAATAAATTTGTTTTCTGTCTAAAAAAGAAGACTCAGACTGCTTGTTGCGTTCTGCAAAGCAATTAGCATGCCAGCTATGGACCCCATAAATTAAACTGCATTGCTTTCAAGGGCACCGCGACCGGAGCGCAAATGGGCTTGGGGATTGCCCGCGCTCCTGCCTCCAACCGTCCTTTTCGATGCTGGGCCACTCGGATCCAAACCTAGCAGGAAGTGATGCTCCCGCCATGGCTGTGCTCCCGATGGAAGGGGAGGAGGATGTGAGCTACGGGGGGGGGGTGGAGAGAGGAAGGAGGGGGGCCCACAGCACCCTGCCACTGCCGCCTGCCCCACCAAGTCCCTGGGAAGAAACCCCTGGCTGGCACGACTGGCAGCCCCTCGCTGCCACAGCTACCAGCTCCCGGCCAAAGCACCGGAACAAAATGGAAACTGGAACTCCAGGATGAATCCTTTGAATTCCCCTTCTCTTCTATGGGGAAATTTCCTTTAACATATATGTCCTTTGGTTTACGATCCAGCTTCCATAGTGGATTATGTTCTTTAACCAAGGTACCACTGTACATATGCAGTAGAATGTAATAAAGGGCCTTGGCTCCATCAGTAGCTAAGTTATATATGGAAATATGGAGGGAACATTTGTTTTGGAAACAGTCAACAATCCTTTCTGTAAGAATATTGCTGAGTATCATAGAGGTATAGATGATATTTTTATTTTATCGATGGAGGGATCCATATTAGGCATTTTATGGATAGATCCATTCTATCCAAATACCATTAAATCCACGTGTAAATATTACTTTAATAGTATCAACTATTGAGATACAGTGCTATACAGAACTTCAGAAAATACATTAGCTGCACATAATATTAAAACACAGACAGACTGAAATTCCTATTTCAATTATAAATATTTCTATCTGGCTCACAATTGTCTTTTTGGACAATTAGTACATATAAAATTTAATTCTACTAAAAACAAAGTGGCTGATAGAGAGACAGTAAGTTGTTGAGGGATCAGTTCTTAAGACATGCCTCTCCACTGAGGATTATTAGATCTGCTTTTAGAAGAATAGAAAATGTAGCTAAAGCTCCGCTCTTCAGACCCCCAAATAAATGACCCACAAACAAATTAACACGTATTTTACAATATTCTCCATTGGCTAATAAACTCAAGCCTATCATGCAGAAATCCTGGGATTTAGTGTGGGACTTCCCAAACCTATCCCACTATGGGTTGTTTTAAAACTAAGTATATTAGGGATACCCTTGGACATTCAGATTGTGGGTTCTCCAAACCTCATGCTTATCTTCTTAGGGTCATTATAAATGTGGCCCTTAAGAGACATGCAGCTTATCTTGTGAAAAACCAAAGTGTATGTTCACCCCAGTGGCAAAATTAAAATTAAAAATTAAAAAGCAAGTCATGGAGGCCCCTTTGGTAGTTCATGATATAGACCAGTGTTCCCCAACCCCCGGGCCGCAGACCGGTGCCGGTCCGTGAATCAATCGGCACCGGGCCGCCCGGGAGCTGCCTCGCCCCCTTGTTTTGCCCGCCCCGTCCTGGCCGGCTGCCCGCCTGCGCTTGGCCCGCCCCGTCCCCCCAGCTGCCCCCCTCCGCGGCGCCTCCTCCTCCTCCTCCTCTTCTTTCCCGTGGACAGCCAATGGAAGAAGAAGGCTGGAGGAGCGCAGGAAGAGCCGCCGCCGCCGCTGCCTTTGCCTTTGCCTTTGCCTTTGCCTCCCTCCTCTCCCCAGTGGTGGCGGCGCATCGTCCTCCTCCTCCTCCTCTTTGTCCGCCCTCCTCCTCCTCCTCCTCCTCCGCCCTCCAGCAGCAGCAGCAGCAGCGGCCGCGGCGGATCATGCGCAAAGGCGCCCGGGCGGTCTCTGCGCGCGGGGCCGGGAAGATGAATTAACTTCCTTCCTGAGCCGGTGGACGAGGGGGGGGGGAGCGGCCGGCCGGAAAGCACCCGGCGATCGCCGACGCCGCGCCGGGGAAGGCGAGCAATGAGAGGGGATGGCGGGAGGCGGCTGGCGGAAGACTCTGGACGGGCCCGGGCACAGAGCGCGCAGCGGCGGCGGCGGGGGGAGGCTTTCCCAGTCGCCAGCCTTTGGGTTGGGAAGAAAGGAGAGAGAGGCGGGGGGTGGGATCGTTGCGTTCTTCTCTGAAGCGCCATCGCCCCCCCTCACCCGAAAGCGGCCGTTTGATGGGACTCGTGGGCTCGGAGGGGAAGCAGGAAGGCCACCTTCACACACACCCCGGCGGCCCCCCGCTCTCCCTTCCCTGAGGGCGCTGGACTGCACATGGAAGGGGCGAGGGCGCGCTGGAGCCGGCCTTCCTTTTCCCTCTTCCCTTCCCTTCCCTTCCCTTCCCCCTGCCTGCCTGCCTTCCCTCCCGTTGGATGCTTGCCGCCTGGGGCCCCGGTGGCGGGCGCTTCTTCCCTAAATCTCCTCTGGGGATGTCTTTGGACCCGGGCGGCGGCAGGGGAACTGCCGGGGGCGCCGGAGATCCGTCCCCTCTTGCGAAAAGGAACGGCGCCCGGGGCACGGGGTGGGGGGGAGACTCCAAAAGAGACCCGCCGGGCATCGGATCTCCGGTGGGTGGGTGGGTGGGGGAACGGGGTGGGAGGAGAAATTGAGTGGAGATGGATAAATAAAATACAGTGGTACCTTGTATAATGTAATTAATTCTTCCAAATGAAATTATGTTATACAAATTTTCCTTTGTACAAATTGTGATTTCCCATAGGAATGCATAACCAAAGCTAATGAGGTTGCCGGAGAGGATGAGCTGCTGCAGGAGCCGGTGCAGATCGTCCTCTTCATCACCCATAGACAGCAAGGGGTGAGGAGGATGGTAATGGTAGTGCTGCCGCTTCTTTCTCCCACCCGGGTGGTGCTCTGCAACCAGTCCCGGCCTCACAGCTGCTTGGCCACCCGCAGGCTGCCTCCGAGCACATCTATCGGGCGGCGGCGGGGGCAACAGCACCAGGGATGGATTGGGAGACTAGTGCGGCGAGCGGCAGGGAAAGGAGGCGAAGAAGCTGAGTTCCCTCGGCGACACATAGGGAGCTGTTTGGTCCTGGCTGTGATGCTTGGGAGGGAGGAGGAGGCAAGGAGTCATTGCTGGGAGGGGTGGACAGTGTTGGGGGTTACCACTATTAGGAGGGGGGAAAGCCGTGGTGAAGTCCCCCATTTCCCCCCTCCCCGGCCAGATGACAAGTGCCCCTGCAAAGACCAAGATTTCCCTCTCCTTCCCTTCACTCGTGCGAAGGGGAGGAGGAGGAAAGCTGCTTGTTCCTTTTGAATTTGCTGCCCAACAAGCCGAGTGGGGAAGGCAAGACCTCCTGGGTGTCCTGGAGCCGCCGCCACTGCCATTTGCCAGGTGGAGAAGAGGTGGGAGGGCCAGCAGCAAAGTCCCCCGTTCCCCCCTTCCCCGGCCAGATCCGAGAGGCGCCAACTTCAAAAGGACCAAGACTTCCCTCTCCTTCCCTTCACTCGCGTGAAGGGGAGGAGGAGGAAGGCTGCTTGTTCCTTTTGAATTTGGTGCCAAACAAGGCTGAGCAGGGAAGGCAAGACCTCCTGGGTGTCCTGGAGCCCCCGCCGCCCCTGCTCTTGTGTGCGCGCGCTCCAAGAGTCGGCCCAGGGGAGGGTGTGGAGGGGGTTCGTGGACGGTGACGGCCCCACAACTGGCTCGCTTCCTCACCCGGTTTGGCACACGTGCCTCTCCCTGAGGGTGCTACCGCAATGGCGTCATCAGCAGCTACCAAGGAGGCATCCTCCTCCCCTTCCTCCTCTCCCGTCTCTCCCTCCCTTCCTCTCTCTTTGCCAGCTCTCTCAGCCTGCCTGCACTCCCCTGCTAAGGAACAGTGAAGGGGGAGGTGACGAAGGTTCCTGGTCCGATTTTTTTCTACCTTGTACGATTTTTTCGTTATACAAACCCTACTATACGAGGTACCACTGTACATCACTTTATATTCATTTTTTGGTGTAGCTGTATTTTATTTTGAAGGCATGTTTAAATACAATTAAATTAAAATTATTAAGTCAAAACAAGCGGGCCAGGGAAAAATTATCAAACATTTACCGGTCCGCGGCGATAAAAAGGTTGGGGAGCACTGATATAGACAAAGGACACTGCCACAGTGATTTATCAATCTATGGCTTCCTAAGGTCTTTATTAAAAGGTGGTCCCAGCACCAGAGGTGGCTGCCCCTGTAGCTGAGAAGTGAGAGGCTGCCGGTCCTGTGGGCCTTGGTGGGGCTGGTGGCAGTGGTGGGTGTTGGGGGTCCCCCTTGTTCCTCTCTCCGCCCCCCAGCTCACCTCTTCCTCCTCCTGTTCCATGGGGAGCTCAGCAATGGCGGGAGCATCGCTTCCCGTGAGGTTGGGTGCGAGTGGCCCGGCATCGAACTCTGGTCGTGGTGCCATCATAGAAATGGAGCGGACTGGCCAGAGGCAAAGTCGCCAAAGTCTGGTCAAATCCCTGTCAGGTCCCTGCATGTCTCCCTGTCAGGGAAATACCAATTGCGGAGCAGGGGAGCCGCCACCACCACTGTCCCGGAGCCCCGCAGCCAGACCGAGCCCAGGAGCAGAAGCCAGACTTGGGTGCCATGGTGGGCGACCAGGTTCTGCCTGCGGCTTCTGCTTCTGGGTTGGGTCTCTGGCTGTGTGGTTCATGGAGGCCGGCAGAGGAATGGAGTCTGCAGCTTCCTAGCGCACCGGGCAGCATCTCCCGATACCCAGAATGCCTCTTTGGAAGGCTCCATCTCAGCCTGGCTATGGCGAGATGTTGAATTGTGCGCAAGGAAGGTTCAGACTCAGGTCCCCCGTGCAACTCCCTGAATTTGAAAGGCCACGAGTGGGCCAGAGGACACACTGCTGCCACTGTCCCGGAGCCCTGCAGCCAGACCAAACCCAGGAGCAGAAGCCGGACTTGGGTGTCATGGGGGACATCATAGCAGGCGACCAGGCTCTGTCTGCGGCTTCTGCTTCTGGGCTTGGCCTCTGGCTGTGGGGCTCATGGAGGTGTGCGGAGGAATGGAGTCTGCAGCTTCCTAGCGCACCGGGCAGCATCTCCCTATACCCAGGCTGCCTCTTTGGAAGGCTCCGTCTCAGCCTGGCTATGGTGAGATGCTGCCCTGTGTGCAAGGAAGATGCAGACTCAGGTCCCCCGTGCGCCTCCCCAAGTTTCTAAAGCCACGAGTGGGCCAGAGGAGCTGCCACTGCCACTGTCCTGGAGTCCTGCAGCCAGACCGAGCCCAGGAGCAAAAGCCGGACTTGGGCGCCATGGTGGGCAACCAGGCTCCGCCTGCGGCTTCTGTTTCTGGGCTTGGACTCTGACTGTGCGGGCTCCAGGCCAGCAGGCGTGGTGGCTCCTCCGGCCCACTCGTGGCTTTTCCCAGTTGGGGAGGCGTGCGGGGGACCTCGGCGCCTTTGCCTCTGGCCAGCTCAGCTTCTATGAGGGCACCACGACCGGAGCGCAAATGGGCTTGGGGATTGCCCGCGCTGCTGCCTCCAACCGTCCTTCTCGATGCTGGGTCACTCGGATCCAAACCTAGCGGGAAGCGATGCTCCCACCATGGCTGTGCTCCCGATGGAAGGGGATGAGTGTGTGAGCTGTGGGGGGGGGGGGTGAAGAGAGGAAGGAGGGGGGCCCACAGCAACCTGCCACTGCCGCCTGTCCCACCAAGGCCCCGGGAAGAAACCCCTGGCTGGCACGACTGGCAGCCCCTCGCTGGCACAGCCACCGGCTCCAGGCCAAAACACCGGAACAAAATGGAAACTGGGACCCCAGAATGGATCCTTTGAATTCCCTTTCTCTTCTTTGGGGAAATTTCCGTTAACATATGAGTCCTTTGGTTTACGATCCAGCTGCCTGGGCGGATTATGTTCTTTAACCAAGGTACCACTGTACATATGCAGTGCAATGTAATAAAGGGCCTTGGCACCATCAGTAGCTAAGTTATATATGGAAATATGGAGGGGAACGTTTGTTTTGGAAACAGTCAACATTCAACAATCCTTTCTGTAAGAATATTGCTGATTATTTGAGGGATAGTTTTCATTTTATAAATGGAGGGATCCATAGTAGCCATTTTTATGCATAGATCCATTCTGTACAAATACCACTAAATTCACTTGTGAATATGACTTTAATAGTATCAACTAATGAGATACAGTGCTATACAGAACTTCAGAAAATACATTAGCTGTACATAATATTGAAGTACAGACAGGCTGAAACCCCTTTTTGAATTATAAATTTTTCTATCCAGCTCACATTGGAAACAATTTTCCTTTTGGACAATTATTACATACAAAATGTAATTCTACTAAATAAAGTGGCTGGGAGAAAGACGGTAAGTTGTTGAGGGATCAGTTCTTACGCCATGGCTCTCCACTGAGGATTATTAGATCTACTTTTAGAAGAATAGAAAATATAGATCAAACTCCACTCTGCAGACAGTCAAATAAATGACCCACAAATATATTAACATGTATTTTACAATATTCTCTTTTGGCTAATAAAATGAAGCCTATCATACAGTAATACCGGGATTTACTGTGGGACTTACCAGATGTCAAACCTATCCCACTATTGCCTGTTTTAAAACTAAGCATATTAGGGATACCCTTGGACATTCAGATTGTGGGTTCTCCAAACCTCATTCTTATCTACTTAGGGCCATTATAAATGTGTCCCTTGGCAGACATGCAGCTTATCTGGTGAAAAAACAAAGGGCATGTCCAGCCCAGTGGCAAAATTAAAATTAAATATCAAGTCATGGAGGCCCCTTTGGTAGCCCATGATATAGACAAAGGACACTCCACTGTATGATTTGTCAATCTATTGCTTTGTAAGCTATTAATTAAAATCTGGTCCCAGCTCCAGAGGTGGCTGCCCTGTAGGTGCGAAGTGAGGGGCTGCCAGTCCTGTGGGCCTTGGTGGGGCTAGTGGCAGTGGTGGGTGCTGGGGTCCCCCCGTTCCTCTCTCCGCCCCCCCCAGCTCACCTCTTCCTCCTCCTGTTCCATGGGGAGCACAGCGATGGCGGGAGCATCGCTTCCCGTGAGGTTGGGTTCGAGTGGCCCAGCATCGAACTCTGGTCGTGGTGCCATCATAGAAATGGAGTGGACTGGCCAGAGGCAAAGCTGCCAAAGTCTGGTCAAATCCCTGTCAGGTCCCCGCACCTCTCCCTGACAGGGAAATGCCAAGAGCAGAGCAGGGGAGCCGCCACCGTTGCTGTCCCGGAGCCGCGCCGCCAGACCGAGCCCAGGAGCAGAAGCCGGACTTGGGTGCTATGGTGGGCGACCAGGTTCTGCCTGCGGCTTCTGCTTCTGGGCTTGGTCTCTGGCTGCGGATCTCACGGGGGTGTGCGGAAGAACGGAGTCTGCATCTTCCTAGCGCACCAGGCGGCATCTCCCTATACCCAGGCTGCCTCTTTGGAAGGCTTCGTATTGGCCTGGCTATGGCGAGATGCTGCCCTGTGTGCAAGGAAGATGCAGACTCAGGTCCCCCGTGCACCTCCCCAAGTTTCAAAAGCCACGAGTGGGCCAGAGGAGCCGCCACCGCCGCTGTCCCGGAGCCCCCAGCTAGACCGAGCCCAAGAGCAGAAGCCGGACTTGGGCGCCATGGTGGGCACCCAGGGTTTGCCTGTGGCTTCTGCCTTTGGACTTAACCTCTGGCTGTGGGGGTCCGGGGCAGCGGGGGTGGCGGCCCCTCTGGCCCACTCGTGGCTCTTCCCAGTCAGGGAGGCGTGCGGGGGACCTCGGCGCCTTTGCCTCTGGCCAGCTCAGCTTTTATGAGGGCACCGCGACCGGAGCGCAAATGGGCTTGGGGATTGCCCGCGCTGCCGCCTCCAACTATCTCGATGCTGGGTCACTCGGACCCAAACCTAGCGGGAAGCGATGCTCCCGCAATGGCTGTGCTCCCGAGGGAAGGGGAGGAGGATGTGAGCTGTGGGGGGTGGAGAGAGGAAGGAGGGGGCCCACAGCACCCTACCACTGCCACCTGCCCCACCAAGGCCCCGGGAAGAAACCCCTGGCCCGCACGACTGGCAGCCCCTCGCTGCCACAGCCACCAGCTCCTGGCCAAAGCACCGGTGCCCGGATTGTTCAGGCTTGGCTGCGGGCGGGCTAACACGTAGCTGCATTGCCCGGTTTCACTGGCTGGTCACCTGGCTGGCCAGCTTGCCCCCTTGAGTTGCTCTGCCTCCATTCCTTCCTTCCAGATGTTGGACCCAGGGCAACTCCACCTTCCGCCAGTCACTGCCCCCCCATGCTGCCAGCGATGGTCCGTATGGTGCCACATCCACTTCACCCTTTGCCTACTACTCCTCCGCCTCTCCCTCCTCCTCCTCCGTCTCCTCCTCCTCCTCTAGGTCGTCTATAAGCACGTCATCTGCACGGAGGACAGAGAGAGACAGAGACTTTGTGAGAAGAGAGCAACCCCGACTTCCCCCCCCCCACCAGGGGCTGCATCCCCGGTCCCTTCTCTCTCCAGCACAGGTTTCTCAAGGGCACTACTGCCTACCTTTCCCAGCCAGCAGCCAGCGCAGCTCCGTCGGCTGCTTCCCACACTCCCGCAGTCTGTGGAGGTGCCGTCGAATCTTGGCCTCAGTCCCCTGCACCTGTGGAGATGGAAACCAAAGCTCACCTTCAGAAGCCTCCCTCCTCCCCACCGCCTTCCTCCCCCCCCGTACAAAAAAGGCCAGCCTGAAACTCACGTCCATCCCCAGGACCTCTTTTTCCAACCCAAGGAAGGCGTAGAGGAGGAAGAGCGCAGGTTGGGAGACTTGGAGATCTGGGTCCCACACCGCTCGCAGCACTGTTTTCAAGAAGGCCAGTCTTTGCTCTGGGGTAAAGATTGCATCCAATTTCTTCAAGGAAGGAAGGAAGGAAGGAAGGAAGGAAGGAAGGAAGGAAGGAAGGAAGGAAGGAAGGAAGGAAGGAAGGAAGGAAGGAAGGAAGTGTGGGAGAGAGAGTGAGGTTGTTTAAAGTACACTTGGACTGACCTATTTCTCATCCTCAGGACGACTCCCATGGCCAAGGGGCTCCTCCGCTTCCCTGCCTCGCCACCTCCCTCCTCACCTATTATGACTCAGAAAGGGCAAACCCAAAGGCAGGGGAGAACCCCTGCACCTCCAGGCACCTGCCCGTCTCGGCAGAAAGAAAGACAACCCTGGAACCAGCCCGGGCGGCCTCCGTACCTTGGCCATCTGCAGGGTGTTCCGGTAAGAGGCCATCTCCCAATCCAGGTGGGGCTCTCTAATCCAGAGGCCTGCCATCTCCCGGATGTCGATCCCTGTCGGAAGAGGCACCACGCCCCAGAGTTCAGCCCCACAAAGCGTGGCTTGTAGGGCTGGAGATTTCCCACCCAGGGAACCCTGGGGTGATGGTGTCTTGGGGCGGCGGCTCCCTGATGAAAGGAAGCATCCCTTCCTGTGCAGCCTCCTCCCTGCCCAGGGAAGGCGGAGGAGGTGCCTCGGAGGAAAGGCAGCCCTCCCCCCCCCCAAGGACTTGGAGGAGGCCCCCGTCCCTTCCAGACGTCTTACCTCTCTGCTGCAGGGCCAGCTCATAGAGCCGGTAGATGCCCTCCCGGGCATGACGCCCCACTTGCTTCTTGGGGTCCATGAGGAGGACCCCAAGCTCTGCCACATAACGGCCCAAGGCGTCGCCCATGATCTGGCGGGAAGAAAGCGGGGAGGAATCGTTTGAAGGGCACACAGGTTTCCACGTCCGGCTGCCCCCTCCTTGGATGACTTTCCACAGCCCTCGGGGAGCCAGGCCGTGCCGTGGGTCGCACGTCCCCCAGCCCCCACCCCAGGAGACCAATCCGTTGGGGACTCACGTTATATTTTTGCAGAAGGGCGGCGCGCCTGAGCAGCGTGGCGATCTTTCCTGATGCCCAGACCCTCTCCCGGTCCTCCTGGGAATGGAGCCCAGTCTGTAGGTGCTGCGGGAAGGTGAGGGAGAGGCACCTCAGGAACCTGTCCCGGGGCCAGCGCTTTCCAGGGCGGAAACCACGTGGCCTCTGCAGCAACGCCATTGGGGGATGGGGGGGCATATGGAATGGGGAGGGGCAGGGAGACCCGAGCTCAAAGAGAACGGCTTGTGCCCAAGAAGAGAAACAGGCCACTTTGCTCCTCTGAGAAGCCAGAGAATGCAACTGAAAAGGGGTCAGTCCAAAGTGCTTTACACCCAAGAGGTGGGGTGGGGTGAGGGGAACCCAAGCACAGCTCAGTAATTCTAAGATCAAGGATGGCCTTGGAACGGTTGGAAGCCAGAACCTGAATATGAGCCAGCCGTGTGACATGGCTGCAGAACAGGCCAATGCTGTTTCGGGATGCATGAAGAGAAGACCCAGAGACCCATCCTAGGAAGTATGGGTCTCCTGTCTTCAACACAGCCGCCCATCCCACCTCTCTCTTTACGAAGGATGCAGAAAAACTGGAACAAGCTCTGAGGAGGCCAACAAGGATGGCCAAGAGACCTCGAAACGAAGACCCATGAGGAATGATGGGAGGGGACTGGGCTGGTTGAGCTTTGAGGAAAGAGGCGGCAGGGCACATGAAGGCCTGCAAGGACGCCCTACAGAGGAGAGGCAGGACCCATGGGCCCTGTCATCCCAGGGGAGCGCAGAACACGTAAGAATGGTCTGGACGTCCAAGGAGCCGGATTGAGTCGGACTCTCTTGGGGAAAAGCTCTCAGAGCAGAATGACAAGGAGGTTGACTTACGTCCAAGATGGCAAAGAGGTGGTCGCTGCTTGAGTCCTCATCCAGCAGCCCCAGAAGGAGAACCTCCAAAGTCTGCTGACTGCTCCGGTATAAGGACTGCAAGAAAGCACAGGCAGAGGGTGGCTGACCCAGACGGCCCACCCATGGCGGGGAGGGGTGGGGATTTGTGGGGCAGCCAGGGGTCTCCCCGGAACCCTGCTCAAGGACCCACCTGGCCCACATAGTCATAACTGGGCTCCTCCAGGCGCAGCACCGCGTGGATCGCCAAGCTAAGGAATCTGTCCTCCAGCTCCCAGGGTGTGTGTGGCTTCATTTTGCTACGGAGAAGAGAGGCGGGTCAGGAGATGGGGGTGGGCTCTAAGGGAGGGGAAGGGGGGCTCCTCATGGGACCTCCTTGAGGAGGGGCAGGGGGGCTGGGGTTTGAGACTACCCCCTGCCACGGCTTCCCCACTCCACTCAGGTCCCTTCACATGCATTCTCTTCTTTTCCTCTGTTTCAGCCACGGTTGGATAGTGGCCCTCACCTGCTCCTCCTACGACCCCCTCTTAACATCCATCCCACTGCCCGTCCAGATGACACCCCTTTGCCCGTGCTACCTCTTCCTCCCCTTACCTGCCTCCCACCCCCAAGGAAGCCTACCTTAGATGGTGGAGAGCCACCAGGGCACAGGGTAAGATGTTCCCTGGGGTGGGCTCTGCCACCACCTGCTCCAGGACTGCCTAAAAGAGGGCAAGAGAGAGAGGGGGAGGGAGAGGAGGGTCAGTCCCACAAAGGTCAGCCTCGACCACCACCCACCACCCTATTGCCCATCCTCTGCCCCCCCCGGCAAACACCCTGACACTCACCACCACTTCGGCCACAAGCTCAGCCTTCGTTTGGGGAAGGTCCAGCTCATCCTCTCCCCTGGCGATGGCTGTGAGGCAGGCGGTCAAGATGTAAGTCAGGAACATGCACTGGGCCTGCTCATTCGGACCGTCCTGGAAGGAAGAGGAGAACCTGGCTAGGAGGGTCTCTGCGGACATGCCTAGGGACGGATCCTGCATGGCCTCTGGAGGAGAGCGGAAGCTTGGGAGAGGGCATAGTGTATCCCCCCCGCACCCCAGGCATGGAGGGGGGCTCCCCAGATGACCGTACCTGCTTAGCCTGCACTGGCTGGGACATGATGCTGCTCAAAACCTCAGCCGCATCCTCTGGGCAGATGTTTTCACCTAGAGAGTGCCCCAAGGAGGCCAAGGAGCACCTCATGAGTTCTTCAGAAGAGGTGACTTGGTTCTCGGGGCACGCAGCCTCTCCAACGGATTGCCCTGAGGCTGCCAAAGAATGCCTTGTTGTACTCGTCAAAGTTGATGTTGCTGAGGAGAGATCACAAGATCGCCGTGAGTCTCAGGGGTGGTCCAGCTAGCCACCCCCCCCAGCCACCCCTCATTGCATCCAGGACATACCTGGAGACACGCGCTCCCC
This sequence comes from Phrynocephalus forsythii, assembly GCA_029282475.1. Classification (NCBI taxonomy): domain Eukaryota; kingdom Metazoa; phylum Chordata; class Lepidosauria; order Squamata; family Agamidae; genus Phrynocephalus; species Phrynocephalus forsythii. The sequence goes on along the minus strand of JAPFRF010000003.1, from coordinate 105,570,331 downwards.
TCCTGCAGCTGGAACCACAGCTGCAGGGGGGAGGACCTGGATGATATTGGTCACGCTCTCCACCACCGGGTGTACCCGGTTTTTACAACAAGACAGCCGCCAATTCCGCCAACCACGGCCATGGCCACGGCCAGCCTCCTGTCCCGGCTGACTCTTGAAAAGGTTTCTCAGTTTTGAGAACCTAGAAAGGAAAAGGAGAAGGTGGCCAATCGGTGGGAAGGAAGAAAAGATCTGGAAAGTCCCATTGATCTTTCATATCCTTGGCCTTCCTTCTCTTTAGAAAGGAATGCAGCTCGCTTCCTCTGGAAGCTCCAGGATGTGGAAGAGAAACAGGGCTTTGTTCCCCTGTTTGTGATGAAGGCGGGTAGAGGTCGGGAGGAATTTGAGAATTGTGTCCACAAACCACCCCTGAGCCCCCAAAGCGCACCACATGTAACTTTCTTAGCAGAATCACACTCAAATACCATCTCTAACTGATTAAGTAATTATTCAAAAGGGATCTCAAGTACTAATTTAAAGGTACCTAATGTGCATCATTATCATCACCATCATCATCATCTCTCTCTCTCTATCTCTCTATCTCTATCTCACAACATCTATTGCTCTATCTCTCTATCAGGAGGCCCAAGGCAGGTGACAATGTAAACATGAAATAAATTAAACCAAAGATAAAGATGGAAAATACAACCTATTAATCTACATACTAATTAAAAGACTGTGCAATAATGAGTAGCAATGAAACCACATTAAAAACAGTATTGGAGTTCAGGAGCCTCACATTTTCTCTCCTTCTACACCAGAAGATCAAGAGAAATGAGGGGTCTGGCCCCCTCCCATGTGGTCACTTGGTCACCATGCCCACGTGTCACAATGCAGGAGGATATGTCACAAAAATGCCGGTGGGGGTAGGGAGAGGGATGGCAGCCCCTACTTGGCATGAATCTAGGTGCCTCAGCTGGTATCAGGGGCAGAAAGCTTCATGCCGAGAAGCATGGTATCAGTTTAAAAACAAAACCAGGTTTCTAGCCCACTTGAATCTATCTATCTATCTGTATTCTCGAAGGCTTTCACTGCCAGGATCTGATAGTTGTTGTGAATTTTTCGGGCTGTTTGGCCGTGTTCTGGAAGTTTTTCTTTCTGACATTTTGCCAGACTCTCTGGATGGCATCTTCAGAGGGCAAGGAGCTCAAGGAAACTAAGAATTCCCTCTGTGCTCTGGATGATAAAGTGAGTGAGATTGGGGGTGTTTAAGTAGAGGAAACTTGTCCTATGCAGGAAAATAGGTGTTAGTCATTATATTTTGATGAAGAAATTAAGAAGTTTCAATGCAAACAGGGGTAGCAATTCCAGAACAGAATCAAAGAACATGAAAGACACTGTAGACTAAAGCAACCTGAAAAATCAGCAGTAGCTGAACACACACTCTGAAACAAACTGGACATGAAATCCTCTTCTAGGACACAGTGGTGGTCCTGGACAACACTACCAATCACTATCAGACTACACAGGGAAGCCACTGAAATCCACAAGCATAAGCCCAGTTTCAACAAAAAAGAAGAAACTCCAAAAATCAACCAAGCCTTGTTTCCAGTACTAAAAGCTGCAAAGTGCAAAAGATCAAAGCTCAATGATTCCCCACCCAGCCACAAGCAAAAGTGATCAGTTCACATAATAGAACAGCTAACAATACCCATCAAGGATCATTGCTACCCCTGTTTGCATTGAAACTTCTTAATCTCTTCATCACAATACAGTGAGTAACACCTATTTTCTTGCCTAGGACAAATTTCCTCAACTTCAAAAACCCTAATCTCACTCACTTTATAACCCAGAGCACAGAGAGAACTCTTAGTTCCGTGAACTCCTTGCCCTCTGAAGATGCCAGCCACAGAGTCTGGTGAAATGTCAGAAAGAAAAACTTCCAGAACACGGCCAAACAGCCCGAAAACTCACAACATCTACAACATCTATCTATCTATCTACCCACCTATCTATCTATCTATCTATCTATCTATCTATCTATCTATCTATCTATCTATCTATCTATCTATCAGAGGGCCCAAGGCAGGTGAAAATATTAAAATGAGAGAAATTAAACACATAATAAGTTAAAGATGGTAAATTCAACCCATTAATCTATATACTAATTAAAAGACTGTGGAATAATGAGTAGAAATGAAACCACATTAAAAACAGTATTGGAGTTCAGGAGCCTCACATTTTCTCTCCTTCTACACCAGAAGATCAAGAGAAATGAGGGGTCTGGCCCCCTCCCATGTGGTCACTCGGTCACCATGCCCACGTGTCACAATGCAGGAGGATGTGTCACAAAAATGCCGGTGGGGGTAGGGAGAGGGATGGCAGCCCCTACTTGGCATGAATTTAGGTGCCTCAGCTGGTATCAGGGGCAGAAAGCCTCATGCCGAGAAGCATGGTATCAGTTTAAAAACAAAACCAGGTTTCTAGCCCACTTGAATCTATCTATCTATCTGTATTCTCGAAGGCTTTCACGGCCAGGATCTGAGTTGTTGTGAATTTTTCGGGCTGTTTGGCCGTGTTCTGGAAGTTTTTCTTTCTGACATTTTGCCAGACTCTCTGGATGGCATCTTCAGAGGGCAAGGAGCTCAGGGAAACTAAGAATTCCCTCTGTGCTCTGGATGATAAAGTGAGTGAGATTGGGGGTGTTTAAGTAGAGGAAACTTGTCCTATGCAGGAAAATAGGTGTTAGTCATTATATTTTGATGAAGAAATTAAGAAGTCTCAATGCAAACAGGGGTAGCAATTCCAGAACAGAATGAAAGAACAGGAAAGACACTGCAGACTAAAAAAACCTGAAAAATCAGCAGTAGCTGAACACACCCCTTGAAACAAACTTGACATGAAATCCTCTTCCAGGACACAGCGGTGGTATTGGAAAACACTACCAATCACTATGTCAGGCTACACAGTGAAACCACTGAAATCCACAAACATAACCACGGTTTAAACAAAAAAGAAGAAAGTTTGAAAAAGATCAAAGCCTTGCTTCCAGTACTAAAAGCTGCAAAGTGCAAAAGGTCAAAGCTCAATGATTCCCACCCAGCCACAAGCTTTATTTCACTGTCTGCTTGGAGGAAAAGTCCAGTAGGGAGGGCCAAGATTTGACAGGAATGCAGAGAGGGGACTCGGTTTTGACCTGACTTGCCTTATGCAGCGGAGCGTATCTGCTAGCTTGGATGCTCCAGGTAGGACTGGTCTCTAAGTGCCTTGGACCAGGACAAGAGGCATTTGGTGGGGCCACTGTGAGATACAGGAAGCAGGACTAGATGGGCCCTTGGCCTGATCCAGCATGGCTCTTCTTATGTTCTTATGTTCATCCTTACGCTGTGCTTTGCTTGCATGCATGTTGAGAGGTGAGCGCGGGATGGCCCATTGCCCAAAGAAGCCCCACTTCTGATACGGCCCTCCTCCCGTGGGAAGCGTTCAAGAAGGTGGGTGGAACATGGAACTCGGAACCTCAGGGAGCCATGTCGTGGAAGCGTGGCAGCTCTCTTCATGTGCCTCTCTTTTTCATTCAAAAAAAAAATCCCCCAAACAAAACCAAACAAGCTCCAGAGAAAATCTCTTTTTAAAGTTCAGAAGCAGGAGTTGGATCTTAGGACGGCACCTGTTTAGAACTCTTGTTCCCATCGTCCCCTTGCTAGCATGCTTTCCAAACTGTGTACCAAGCGCACCGGGAGCGTTCACATGAAATCTGTAAAAGCGTGGGGTTTAGTGATTTCAGCAAGTGATTTCAGCTCTGTGACATAGTAGGCTGGAGACAGCTTCTATTGTAACAACTCTTTATTCGGGGAGAGAACAAGACTGGGGACTGGGGAGAGGGAGCTACATTTATAGGAACGAGGACAGGGTAGGAAAAGATACATTTTGGAGGGAACAATTACAAGCAATCACAAAGCTGCCATTTGGCGGAAACCAATAGGATTGAGGATCCAAATGCAGCAACTAGAAATAACCAATAGGCCTGTTCCCTTTGGAACAGGAAGGCAGTTACTTCAACATAAGCAATTACAGATAATAGGAATACAGATCAATACACAACAAAATCCATGTGCCTTTTTCAGGTCTGACCAAAAAGTGACAATAACATAGTGGGGCATGGCTCTCTCTCACCCCCCACCCCACCCTGTCCCATTGAAAAACAGAGTGCTTTTTAAAAATCATCATTATATACTCTGGAAAATAAAATATACTGATTCACTGTTGGTGCCTCATGGTTGCGAAGTGTGTCTTGGTGTCCACAGCATGGGCAGCTGTCCTCCCAGGGAGGGCGTGGTGCTGGCCGTTGGGTTCAACCACCTGGAGGCTGAAATATGAAGATGCCAAAATTAGACTAGAACAGGGATGGAGGTGAAGCCTGGTGTCATCTGACCCTCTTCTTGACTGACTGGGGGGTCCCCAAGAAGAGAAAAGGGGGTTTCTTTTCTCTGTCATTGCAGGGGTGGCCACTAATTTGGGGGCACCCAGCGGCCTTTCAAGAAGAGGACAGATGCTCACCCCCCCAAACCTTCCTCGGGTATAGTCGGGCTCCGTTCAGGACTTGAAAAGCATTGGCTACAGAAAAGTGACGTGTCCAAAGCCCGGGTCCCACCGTTCTGCTGTGAAAACATGAATTTTGCATTTTCTCCAGAGTTCTAAATGCAGAGGCAGCTGCCTTCCTGGTCTCCCTCACCATCTGTAGTAGGGTGGGGTGGATTTCCCTTGGGAATAGAGATGTGAAGGCTTGTGGGGGATGGAAAATTTTGGGGGGAAATCGGTTTTTTTCTGTTTCTTTTTTCTGAAGCCTTTTTTGTCCCCCCGAAAAATAGGGAAAAATAGGGAAAATCATTATGGAATGTTTTATTTTAATGAATAAAATATGTTAAAACAGAGTGTTCAGATATTTCCCAAATTATTTCTAAAAGACATCATTGAAACTTAGTCCCACTCCCTTCTATACATCTCCTCCCCCTCTCCAATTCTTTTTACGAAAATAAGGTTTTTATTTTATTTTTATTTAATAATGTGGAGAGGAAATATAAATAATTGTTAATTCTGGATTTTAAAACATTGTTTTGTAGATGGTATTTGTTTTTGGTTCCACATAAAGTAGTAATCAGTTCAGGAGTTTGTTCCTCCCTTTGTTACTTACAATTACAAATAAATTAACGGTCTGGCACTTATTTTTAAAAATACTGTTCTAATCCTTGCTTAAATGTTTCAGTCTCGTGTGTGTGTGTGTGTGTGTGTGTGTGTGTGTGTGTGTGTGTGTGTGTGTGTGTGTGTGTGTGTGTGTGTGTGTGTGTGTGAAAGAGAGAGAGAGAGAGAGAGAGAGAGAGAGAGAGGGAGAGAGAGAGAGAGAGAGAGATTGGTTCAAGTAACCAGGATCGAGCATTTGCACCAAGTCACAAAATCCCAAATTTTTTGTATACGGGAATTTGGCATAGATGTGTTCCGAGGTGGAGGTCGCTTTTTCGGAACGAACTCTTGCCCCGCTGTGGATCTGAGCTAATCTACTCCCCCCCCCGCCTCACACACACACAGAAAAACCACACAAAAAAACCGTGCATGGGGCTGCAGGCAAACAAACCCGTCTGGAGATTTGCGCGCAAGGGCAGGAAAAGTCGGAGGGAAGTGGAAGCAGCAGCAGAAGAAAACCCAAATGCAAGACTAGGCTGTAGGTAGGCGATATTTTTATACGCCGCTAATAAATCAAATAAAATAAAAATAACTGCAAGCTTTCAAAATAAAAATCACTGCAAGCTTTCGTTTACAATATTCTACTTCTTCGAAGTAAGTGGATACTGTCCACAAAAGCTTGCAATGACACTTTAAAACAATTTTATTAGCGGCCAAACAAGGTATCGCCTATATTGCCTAGTCTTGCACGGCTCCCTATTTTTACTTCTTTGGAATAAACCAAGCGCACACGCATTTTAACTTCGTGGTCCTGAGGCGGGAGGTGGGGTTCCTTTTTTTTTTTCGGGAACGGGGGAAGAAGAGCCCCACGCGCATTTCTCAATCTCGAACGTCACCTCGCCCTTCCGGAACCCTCTTTCTAGGATCGTTGTTTCCCAGCCGGAAGGTCTTGGAGTGTAACAAACGTCCGGCCCCGTTTCCCTTCCCGGCGCGTGTGCGCTCTCATTTTCTCTTTCCAGACATGGCGTCCCGTAAAGAAGGAAGCGGCACCTCCTCCGCCGCCAGCGGCAAAGCCAAAGCCAAATCGGCCCCGGGAGACTCCGCCGTGAAGCAAGTGCAGATCGACGGGCTGGTGAGCTCCGGGCTGGAGTGGAGGAGCGTGTGTGTGTGTGTGTGTGTGTGTGTGTGTGTGTGTGTGTGTGTGTGTGTGTGTGTGTGTGTGTGTGTGTGTGTGTGTGTGTGTGTGTGTGTACACGGCGGGGGTGGGGTGGGGAATGCCTCTCTCGGTTGCTCTGTTATTCATTATTTATTTATTCATACAAATGTATATACCGCACCATCTAGTAACATGGCTACTATGGGCGGTTTACAAGCTGCAGAGAAAAATCAAAATACAAGTCATGAATAATACTCATTACCTGTCTGGAAGTTGAATCATGGCTACTGGACTTCTTTTCTTGTGAAGTCCAGTAGCCATGACTCCACTTCCAGATAAACTCACCTGGATGACTGAGAATCTTCACAGAAATACTCAGTACCTGCTTAGGGCACCGGTTCCCAACCGCGTCCCGTGTGTATTTGCGGGTAATGGCAAAACTCCGTCCCCCAAACCTTGGATAAATTGCCCACATTCTGGGCGTTTCAGCTCCCAGAAAGCCCGGGGGTTTTTCCTCCAAATTTGGCTCTTCTTGTTTCACAACTGTGCAAAGAGTATTCATTATTTATTTATTTTATTTTATTTATTTCATTTTTGAGTTTGTTTTTTTACCCCGCCTTTCTCGGAAAAGGACCCAAGTCAGCTTACAGTAAAAAGAGACACTATACAGTCCATTACACTTAAGGCATATTCAGTTTGAGAAACAGGGAATTGAGGGGTATCTTACAGCATTAGAAGGCAACATTAAAGCTAACAATTGATAATATCATCATGATGTTAGAACTGCAGAACTGTGAGGGATTATCTCGGTCATCAGGTCCAGCCTCTGCCAAAGAGACACAGCGGATAATCAAACTTTAACCCTCAGGATGCCTAAACCACTGAGCTATCCTAAGAAGATCCCTCCTAGGTTGGACCGAGGAGGTCTCTGTTTCATGCTGCAGCTAGAGATGTGTAATGTAACAACAGAGGAGGTGATGTGCAGGATAGAGCCATATTATCCAGGATTCTGCATTGGATTACATTTCTAGTTTCTAGTTAAGAACTCTGAGGTAGTAGCTATCTTTGTTTTCTTACAATGGTTTTTTGAACCTAGATGTTATAGTTATGTATTCTGGGTTATAACATTGAAAAGCCAATTGAAAAGCTTTCCAAATTTATTTTTGCTGCAGCAATATAGTCAGTGAATGAATTATGGCTTGTGCAAAGATTTTTTTGTGATTTTAATTTTTCTCTTCTCAATTAGGTGACCATCTTTGCATTCTCCCTTGTTCCTATGTGATTCCTTTGGCAACAGATTAGAATGTCCTATCTTGAATCTGGCTGCGTACAACTAGATATAATGGAAATAAATAGATGGCCTGTGATTAGCATGAGGAAAACATGTCTGTCTTGGAAGACCTTATTTTTGGCCCAACTGGAAGAATTGATAACAGACTTGGAAATGAGTGAAGGATAGTAATATTCACACTGCACAATGAAGATCAGGGTGGAGTTGATTTAAATTATGATTTAAATAATTATTTGATGATATTAATAAAATGAGTTTAAAGCGATTAAATAGCAATTTTAATTGTGATATAAATCAATTTGATTTTAGATAATCATTTATTTTTATCCACCCTGGATATGCTCATGAGAAATGCTTTGAGGCTGAAACCTTGCTGAGACCCACAAGTAAAAAATAAGTTTTGCAGAAAACTTGTATTCACTTGTGCAAGGGATCAGCTGTGTTTCCTCTTGTATGGCTATACTAATGGCATGCCTTAATTGGCAAAGAGAGTTTGTCTATGCTGTATAACAGTATTGAGTGAGACAGCTTGTTTTCAGGGGCACAATTCAGTATGTTCTGAAGAAGTAAAGGGAGTTAAAACAGTTCAGATATATCAAGATTTTTACATACAGAATGTAACATTCTAATAAGGTTTAGGTTCTTTAAACTTAAGCAAGTTATATTTTGGTTATGAAAAGACTGCTGATCATGATAATTATGTGATGCATTTTAATGTCTTGGATACTTAACAAGGTGTAGAAAATAGAGTGACACATTAAGACTCAGATGAATTCACGTCCACCAGTTACCATGGAAAGTCGCTAGATGGGAATGAAACTGATACATCCACTCCTTAAATGTCTCACGTACCTTAAAACGCCTATTAGAGTCACTGCAAGTTGGTTCTGACTTGATGGCACACACTGTTAAAAATGTACTTTCTCAAATGGATCAGAAGCCCACCAGAAGTAACTTTTCTATATCCAGATGGTAGGTGCTCAAGCATCCTGCTCAAACAAGGTTCACATTTGTAGTGTGACATATCAGTGGGTATTTTGTATAATTCATTTAGATAGAAGAGAGATCAGAAAGAAAGTCAATTCATGTATTAGTATAGAAATCAACTCTAACCACCAATTCATTAAATTCACTATTAAATGCTATGAATGGCACCAGATTTTGAGCCCTTCCAAACACTACTTGGAAATGAGATTAGTGGAACTTGATGCATGGTTCCAGCCATGGAACCAAAGTACAGTACTTTAAAAGTTGATAGTGTATAAATGAGATCGGCAGGAAGAGTGGTTGTTGGTCTTTGATTTAAATAGTTTTTAGTAGATGTAGAGAACAAAGCCCTTCATACAATGCCCATTACTGTTTACTTGTACCTAGAGAGATATGTAGGGGAGAATTCCATTGCATATTCCTCTCAAGTCTTCTTCCCCTTCTTCCTTGAAGGCAGGTAGAATCTACCTGCTATAGCTGCAGCTCTCTGTGGTTACTTATTTGCTTGATTTCAGTGCCATCTTCTCAGTGGTGAAGGGACCCAAGGCTTCTCTGTTTATGTATCTGTTAATTTCAGTGTACAGCCCACTGAAGGAGCCTCATGAAGTCATGGCCAGATTGCTGTACTGCAGCAAAAACTGTGCTCCTGAATCCCAGGGAGCTGACTCAAGGTTCACTCAGCCTTCAGTCCTTGCGAGGTCGCTAAATTAATCTACCCAGCTTATAAACCGCCCAGAGAGTGGGAGTATATAAGCAGCATGCTTTGCTTTAAAAAAACTAATTTATGCATAGACATTTATAGGGCTGTACCATTTGAAGTACAGTCTCCATTGGTTTGTGCTCTGTGTAGGACGATCAAAGCAGGAGGAAGAGGTGAGTGTTTGGTTCTAAATGCTTCTCTGTACACCAAGAACAGTTTAGAAGAAGCAGTGGTTTCATAACTTTTGCAAAGTCTAAGAAAGTATTATTTGGGGATTCACATAGGCTGATGCTGTCAAAGAGTGCTATCAATTGCCATTACTTTTTGTTGCTTTTCTGCCATTGCAGTAAGAGCAGTTATGCAAGCTTTGTAGCTTTCCACCTGCTTGAGTGCAGCAATACTCTTGAGAAAGTATATGAGAAATGATATCTTTCATTTTCCAGAGTCTTAAGTGAGAGAAGGTGCAGCCATTCAAGCTCTTCATGTCTTTCTTTTTAAAAACCGTATATACTTTACCATGAAATTACTGCAATGCGCTTTATGTGGGGCTGCCTTTGAAGACGGTCCAGCGATTGCAACTGGTTCAGAATCGTGCAGCACGGCTGGTAAGTGGTGGGGCCGCCAGGGATCACATCACACCGATTCTGCCCAGTTGCTGTCCGAGCCCAATTCAAAGTGCTTGTTTTGACATATAAAGCCCTAAACGACTTAGGACCTAGATACCTGAAGGACTGCCTCCTTCCATAAGAACCAACCCAGCAATTAAGATCAAGCCAGGGTGCCCTTTTGAAAGAGCCATCCCTCAAGGAGGTGAGCGGGATGGCTTATAGACATAGGGCCTTCTCGGCAGCTGCTCCCAAGCTATGGAATGCCCTCCCGATCGAGATCCGCCTGGCGCCAACACTGATTACATTCTGGCGCCAGGTGAAAACCTTCCTGTTCCAGAAGGTTTTTAATTGATACAATATAGACTGTGGGTTTCTCTGATGACAATTTTAGGATAATGATTTTAGTGTAAGGCTTTTATTATTGCTTGATGATTTATTGATATTTTACTTCTAACTATTTTAAATTGTTTTATTCTTTGGATTGTAAGCCACCCAGAGACCTTTGGGTAGTGGGCGGCATATAAGTTAAATAAATAAATAAATAAATAAAATTCAGAGAGGCAAGATAGTATTTAAAATCAAGGAGATCCAGGTTAAAATTCCTATAGCCATGAAGCCTATAAGCCAGTGATGGCAAACCTTTTAGAGACTGGGTGCCCAAACTGATTCAGAACCCACTAATTTTTTGCAAAGTGCCAATACAGCAATTTAACCTAAATATGGGTGACTGTGAAGGGGCGATGTCGGGTGCCCACAGAAAGGGCTCCGAGTGCCACCTTTGGCACCTGTGCCATAGGTTTGCCAACACTGCTGTAAGGGATCCTGGGTTAGTTCTTACTCTAACCCAGGGGTGCCCAAACTTTTTGTAAGAAGGGCCAGATTTGGTGGCTGAGAATGTGTCGGGGTCGGTTGCCCCCCCGACCCTGCCACCCCACTGAAAGCCCCACCCACTGACCCATAAGCCCCACCCACTGACCCCTTGCAACCCCACCTGCAGGAAGGAAGGTGGGGACCAAGGGAGGGAGGGAGGAAGGTGGAAACCAAGAGAGGAAGGAAGGAAGGTAGGGAACAAGGAAGGGAGGAAAGAAGGAAAGTAAGCACAGGGAGCCATGGCCACCGCAGGGGAATGTGTGGGTGAAGGAGGGGGAGGGAGGGTCGGGCCAGCCAGCCGCGGGCCACTCAGAATGGCCTGACGGGCCGGATTTGGACCCCGGACCGGACTTCGGGCAGGCCTGCTCTAACCTATCCAACAGTGTTGTTAAGCAGATAAAATGGGAACTGGGGAAGGACAGTGTGTGTTACCTTCAACTTTGTGGAGAAAGCTTATGATAAAAATGTAACAACATATTACTGAGTGACCAAAATAGTGCTGATTAAGCTCTTAATGTTGCCATTGCTAATGTCTTTGTAACAATGACGCGAAACCTTGTTTGAGATCTTTCACTGTCAAGTCCTCTCCCACCCCAACCCGACCCAAATCTCTTTTTTGCTGAAAAGTTTGTCTTGTTCTTTTCCCTCTTACTGAATCCAATTCCATCTTCTGGGAAGAGCACAACTTGTAACTCCAGATGTTTTTATCTGATGAAGGGTTGCAAAACTTCAAAACTTGCTTTGTTTTCAAGCTTCATCCACAAAAGAGTTCAGCGAAAAGCATAACTTCTTATTTTACAGATGAAATTGGTAGCACTGGGCTTTGTGCTGTTGTTGTCACACAGCTGTTTATTGATTTTTTTCCAGATGAGGAATATGACTAAAACAGTGAACCTTTTAGAGACTGAGTGCCCAAACTCCAATTCAGAACCCACTGATTTTTTTTTGCTAAGTGCCAATACAGCAATTTAACCTGAATACAGGTAGCTGTGAAAGGCCAATGTCAGGTGCCCACAGAATGGGCTCTGAGTGCTATCTTTGGCACTCATGCCATAGGTTTGCCAACACTGGACTAAAACATAACACAAAATATGCCAAGATTGTTAAAAACTATGATATGTGAAGAACTACATTTTTGTCAGTAAAGAGCAAAAGTGAAATATCTACAAACCTTCCTTCTGAGATCATATTGTAAATCTTTTTAAAAATATTATATCTATACGGAAGTGTTTCTAGCTCTTGATAAGTGAGCACTGAAGAATGCTTGATAGGCATGTGTTAGGAAATTGGGGGAGCTTTGGATCTTCTTACACTCTAATCCCCATCAACCTTAGTCTCATGAGCAGAGAGAAATAAAATCTAGAGGGTTAGGTGCTAGGATAGGCTACAGGATATTCTAGGAAATTACCAAAGAATGGGACATTTTAGGTGGGGCTGCGTACACTGATCTGAAGAACAAACCTTTTCATCACTGAGTTTCTGCACTGCTATAGCTGTATCCCAGCATCATTGCAAAAGGTATATTTTTGGCAAACGTGGATCAGCAAAATACTATTAAAGACCAACATCTGGTACCATTTGGCAGTGTTCAACCAGAATACTGCTGAAGAATTTGCATGAGGTCTATGTGTTGTACTTCCAGGCTTAAGGATGAAATTCTTCTTGACAATAACTCTTCCTGTTCAGAGGGAGAAAATTAGCTGTCTGCTTGTCTGTGCCATTGAGGTTTATTTTTCATTTCTCTTTCCCCATCAGACAGTCTCTTGCATTGTGATTATATGTATATATAGCATGGAAGGCTAATGAAATTTGGTCTCCTGGTGCCACTTTGTCGGCTGTTCTTTACAGACTTAATGAACAATGTGTGTTTCCACTTAAACTAACAAAGGAGAGTGATGTTGACTAGTGATGCACTGTAGTTCTCTTAAAAAGACTGTGTAATCCAGCTAGTCTTTTCAACATCACCACCAGCAGTTCTGTTTTCTCCAGGGGAGAGAAGGCATTTTTACATTTAGGCAACATTCTACAATGATTATTAGAAGTGGTTCCTAGTTAATGGAGATCTAAATGCTCACTTCTCACACATCAGAAATTATTTAATAATGACTTCATGTTATGATGAAATGACATTTATATATCTGTTATATCCCTATTCTGTTTTTCTTCTAATGAGCTCAGTGGAGTGTACATGGCTTTTCTATTCTAATCCTTACAATGGGATGAAGGAGTAATGGGCTGATTTATGTTCATATGTAGATTTGAACCCAGGTTTCCTGAATCTACTCCAGCATTTTGTCTGCTACATCACCAAAGAAACAAACTGTTCTGCTTATACACCGCCCCATTATGCTTAAAGCACTCTCTGGACAGTTTACAATTTATTTATACAGGCTACAACATTACCCACCCCCCCAGAAGGATAGAAGGCTGAGTCAACTATGTCAGCTACCTGTGATTGAACCCTAGGTCTTGAGCACAGTTATAGTTGGAATATAGCAGTTTAGAGCTGCCTAGATGCCCTAAGCACATCCGATCTCACCTGATTTTGGAAGCTAAGCAGGGTCGGCCCTGATTAGTACTTAGATGGGAGACCATCAGGGAATATCAGGCACTATAGGTGCCTGGAGTAGGAACTGGCAAACCATCCAGTACACCTGCCAAGAGAACTCCATGGACATGGGGTCACGAAGAGTCAGTCACAATTGTAACGACACCACACACACACACACACACACACACACACACACACACACACACACACACACAGAGAGAGAGAGAGAGAGAGAGAGAGAGAGAGAGAGAGAGAGAGAGAGAGAATATGTAGTTTAACCACTGCACCCCAGTGGGATGGAATAATGAGAAAGATCAAAGGATTGTCATAGACCAAAGGTTCCCATTCTTGGCTCCCCCAATTAAATCCTGGCAAGCAAGCCTGTGGTTGATTGCGTATTATACAAGATGTGTGAGTGACCTCTTCTTAGTGAAGTGACAGCCACTCCTTTCATTAATCCCCAGCCTCTTTGGGAGCATATTCTGTGGACTGTGTTTCACTCAAAGAGATGTTCAGAGGACACTCTTGGGCTGAATACGGAGTAACCCATTTTACACATTACTGTAGTTAGTTTGGGCTAGAATGTGTGAGTCTTAGTTACAGCATTTTTCACTAACCATATGAGAAACAACTTTCCTTGTTTAGTAATTTCAACATAAAAACCAGATGCTGAGAATGTACATTTGATTTGAACTTAAAATGTCTCCCTTTTGGTGTTTTTTCTTTTATCCCTTAGGAAAACATGTTCTTTGTGTTTGGTGTCTCAGAGGAGAAAAATGTTTTAGTAAAGCTTGTTAAAACTCTTTTAGTTGTTAACATTAGTTTGGGAAGCTAAAAACTGTGACTGCGGGTGCATGAGTAGCAGGAAACCTGAATGAGTTTGTTGCTTGAGATAATTGGTATTAACCAGTTCCTTTGCAGACACTGGGAAAACAGTTTTCTGATTTGGAGGTCAGGATGACCTGTTTAAACTCAAGGCAAATGGAAAAGGGTGGTAACGAAGCAGTGGGTGAACACTATCTTTAGAAGCCCTACTTGGATACAATACTAAGAAAAAGCAGTTTAGTGGTAATGAAGATAGGACTTGTTTGTCTGTCACCTGCAGAACTGTGGTCCAGTGAAATATATAATGCTCAATAATAAAAAGTGTTGAAGTTGGCTCTAAAGACATTTGTTGCAACCTTCTTTAAATGACAACTTTATTTAATTGTGTATGTATGTGAGTATTTGATTGTATTGTTTATACCGGAATGAATGCTGCTTGTGATGAGTTTTGTTACTGGTTTTCCTTTTTTTTATTCAGTGGTATTTTATGATGTTTTCTTTTTAAGATTGAGTTCTGAAGCAAACTTAGGAGAATTTGATGGGAGCCTATAATTACTTTGGCACTGCAGTCCTTTGCACACTTAACAAAATCCTATTGACGTTGATGAGGATTGCTTTGGAGTAAATATGTATAAGATTGTAGTGTGTGTGTGAACCAGGAATGCAGGAGCTGTTTTGTTCCTGTGCTACAGCTTGAAGAGCCACCAACCACAATCTACTGAAAGAACATATATTTAGACCAGTGGTTCTCAACCTGTGGGTCCCCAGATGTTCCTGGACTGCAACTCCCAGAAATCTGGCCAGCTCAGTTAGTGATTAAGGATTCTGGGAGATGCAGTCCAGGAACATCTTGGGACCCACAGGTTGAGAACCACTGATTTAGACCAAAAAAAGATGAGTTCCAAATTTAGTATCCGAACTGATTGCAGTCCATGATCCTTCCATTTTAGGAAGAAAACCCTATGCCAGTGTTGGCAAATCTATGACACGGGTGACAAAGGTGGCACTCGGAGCCCTTTATGTGGACACCTGACATCGCCCCTTCACAGCCACCTGTATTCAGGTTACATTGCTATATTGCCACTTTGTAAATAATTAGTGGGTTCTGAATCGCAGTTTGGGCACTCGGTCTCTAAAATTTTTGCTATCACTGCCCTTTGCTTTATTTATACCGTAACCTTTCTTAATATTAGCAGACTAATTTATATGTGAGAGTGTTATTCTATTTCTAAACCACAGCCAAATTCAAGAGTCTTATCACAAAATTTCTCCCTGATTTTCTCCTAAACATTCTTTATGCATAACCTAATCTAGGGATTTTAAGGTATTATTGTTAAAAGGTGGTCCTTGGAATTACTTTCTGATTAACAGCACCTGGAGGTATGTCAGACTTACCTTCTTGCCACTTGTTGAACAAATAGCTAAATCAACAGATAAGAGTTTATTCGTGCTACATTAAACAATGATAATTGAATTGAATATGAACCAAGTCTTCATTGTTAACAGCCTTTGGGTTTGTCCATGCGCTTAGACAGAAGTGACTACATCTGGCAGGCCCAAACATCATTTTGCTCATGTGAGCAGCATAGAGTTAGAAGCGAGAGCCCTAGAAAAACTGGGAGTTTGTTCCCATATGGAGTTACATGAGAGCAGGACCATTCTTGTATTAGCAAAGTAAGGACTTGGCTATGTCTGTGAAGATTCTCAGTCATCCAGGTGAGTTTATCTGGAAGTTGAGTTTTGCTTCTTTTCTTGAGAGATTGAAACGTTTCGCAGCTCATCTAAACAGCTTTGTCTGTCTGAGGAAGTTGCGAGTCCTCCATTTTATAGTTCACTTTGACCTCATGCCACCCTGCTCTGAAATAGGCTCATAAGACCCATACTTTATGGGTTTCAGCCCCATAGGCCATTGTTCATCTAAAGGCCTATTGAGACTATTGTCTACCTAACAAGCCTGTTCGGGCCATTGTTCATCTTATGAGCCTATTTCAGATGGAGGACTCAAACTAGCTTTCCTCAGACTGATGCAGCTGTTTGGATAAGCAGAGAAACATTTCAGTCTCTCAAGAAAAGAAGTCCAGTTGCCATGACTCTACTTCCAGAATGACTTAGATGCTCACTTCTAAGTATGCTGACGAATCCCTGAAGTTTTAATACCTGAATAGGGCCTTAGATTGCTTCACATAAGTTGAACATGAACAAACTTGTATATCTCTATGATGCACAATGAGGATTAAATGCTATTTCAATCTTTTATGAGCTGTACTATGTAGCATCCTCCAACAGCAAAATTTCCACCCTTCTTGTGCAAGGAAGAAGACAAAGCCTTTCTGGTCCCTGTTTGTTGGTGGGCTATATCGCCAAGGAAGATTGCCCCACTTCTAGCTCTCCTGTAGTTTTCTCAGATGCAGACTAGGGAGAAGAGATAGAAAGGAATAGAAAAAGCAGGAAAAGAGACATAGGAGGTGGGAAAGGAAAAGGGAAGAAGAAAGGGAAGAAGAATGATTCCAGACAGAACCCAGGGAGCACAGTGAGGCCTGGAGGGACACTAAGGAAGAAATGGAAGTTTGACAGGGTGAATAAAAATCTATGTTTTTTTAATCAAATTGATTTAAATCAGAGTTGAACTAGAAATTGATTTTTCAGATTTAAATCACATCCATCCCGGAAGCTGACACTTGCCAGGTTGAAATGCAAGTCCTGAAAATAGTAGATCTTCAAATGGGCTAGGAATACATGGAATGCAAAGGGCAGTGAACAAATGAGCTGGTCACATTGAGAGTCCCCACGTGGAGGCAGAGAGATTTGTGCAATCTCAACCATCAGGCATAAGCCTTCCTGTTTGGGTAAGAGGGAGAGGCAAGGAGAGAGTTGCAAGAGCAGGAAATGAGAACTTTGAAAACTTCCCAATACCCGGAGGATGCCTGCCAAACCCTACACCTGTAGGAGAAGAGGGGAGACTGAGAGGTTCTCCCTTCCAGACAGCCAGATCCACATATAAGCCACTGCTGCCGTGACACTCCTTGCTTAGCTTATTTCAAGTGGGCCTTCAGCAAGGGGAGGTTCAAGAAGGGCAGAGGGAGGAAAAGTAATTAAGGAGGCCAGTAGGGAAATGGTGTTTAATTGACATTTAGAAGATTGTTTTTTTTAAATGTTCCTGTTCTGTACGTAAGCCTAGGTTTAATACATACAGTTGTTGATAAATATGCTCCATCTCAGTGGTGGAGTTGAACAAGAATGGTGGTGACATTGGAGGCCTGGGGACAGCTAGGGGCATGCACACACTATTAAACCGATTGGGTGAAGTGGGATCCTTGCAGAACCCCAGAGGACACAGCCACCCATCTGAACATGTTTTCCTGCTGTTTCAGAATTGAGGCTGAAACGGTGTCTGAAGAAAAGTGCTGTTGCCAATTGCCAAGGCATACGTTCATCTGGGATTTTTAAAATCCCTGTGTCAAGGAGTAGGGTAGGC
Organism: Phrynocephalus forsythii; assembly: GCA_029282475.1. Lineage (NCBI taxonomy): Eukaryota > Metazoa > Chordata > Lepidosauria > Squamata > Agamidae > Phrynocephalus > Phrynocephalus forsythii. Next base: position 105,552,711 of record JAPFRF010000003.1, on the reverse strand, counting down.
TAAGGCATGCCTAAATTTAGTAGAACTAGAATAGTAGATACTTCAAACATGGTCACATCACTTGCTTTAATCTTCCCCGCAGTCCGTTAGCTTCTGAGAACTAGAGACAAGCAGGGAGCTGCCACCACCATCTGCCCTGCAGGCCCTTCCTTCTAAATTCAAAATGACAGACATGCAGCTCAAATCCACGTGGAAAAAAATGCCTGGCTGAATGATGATGAGGTTAACTGCTGCAGTACTTGGCTGTCATCTCAAAGTAAAAATAAAAAAATCACACGTAACTGCTGGGAGCTGAAATCCAAAGAGCACTGCTTTCATGGCCAGATGGTGATAGTAGGCAGCTCATGAGTGCAGCAAAAAATGAAGTGTGGCTAACATTTTAGTAACTCAGAGGTTCAGTTCTTAACATACAGCGGATAGGGAACTCCGGAGTCTTAGTTACCTAACAGGAGAATGCAAAGATTGAATCACATCTCTGGATTTCGCAAAAGCCTGCACAGTTTGTTCAGTAGGACCCCCATATCCACTGATTCGTTATCCACTGATTCAGTTATCCACGGTTGGCAGAGGAAAAAATTAAATAATTCAGCACCCACAAAGCAAGCTGTAAAGCAAGCTGTTGTCACAAACAGCAGCTGTAAAGCAAGCTATTGTCACAAATAGCATCTGTAAAGCAAGCTACTGTCAAGAAAGAGCAGTTTGGGGTGGGTGGGCAGGCATTCTCTCTTATCCATGGTTTTCATTATCCCACTGGAAGGCCTGGAACCAATCCCCAGCGGATACCAGGGTCCTACTGTATTTATAACGAAACGGCAAGGTGCTGCTTGGCAGGTGTGCAGGTGGAGAGGAAAAGGTTAAGTACAGTATGGGGTAAAGAAGGCAGATGGGGAAAAGCTCCTCTGTTTCTCATAATGCTAGAGTACTGGTGCATTTACTGAAGCAGAGTGTCAGGAAGTACAGGTAAATAAAAGGAAGAACATTGCAAACGTTACATTGTTAAACTGTGGAATTCACTGACACAAGAAGTAGTGTTGGCCACCAACTTAATAGATTTGACAGGGGATTGGGTAAATTCATGTAGGTTAGAGACATCAGTGGCTACTAGTTGGAATGGATGTATATCAGTTTAATTTTGTTATGAATGTCCGGAGGTTGAGTCACGACAACTGAATTTTTTCCCTTGTGAGATTAAAACGTTTCAGTACTCATCCAAGTAGCTTAGTCAAAGTGAAGAAGCTACTTGGATGAGTAGTGAAATCTTTTGATCTCACAAGAAATGTCCAGTTGCCATGACTCAACTTCCAGATAAACTCACCTGGATGACTGTGAATCTTCACAGGCATTTTGTTTTGAATGTGCTAATTGGAGCAAAAATTTAGATCTGTGGTAGATTAATGATATGGAGAAAACAGCCTCTTCTGTGTCTTCCCATATGAGCGGCTTACATTTCTTGGACAAGGTAATTCCTGGAGTATAGTAGTTAAGGACGTGAGAAAGGCTATCCCATTTCAGATCTTGACTGAACTGAGAATTCATTGTACATGAACCTAAGGGTATTCCATAGTAATTTTGTACTCCCATGGCCAGCCTCCTCTTTTTAGAAACATTTTGTTCCAAAGAAATTTTCTACTCCACAAAGAAATGATTTTTTTTTCTAATAGAAAGGATGCAGGGCTCCCCTGTCCTGCCAGTATTCCTAAAACATAGCTCAAAAAACTTTTTGAAAACTCAGTTTCCAAAATTTGACTCAGGACTCTTCATTTTCCCACTCTACTATAGGTTGGTAATTGCAGTATAATAATAATAATGTTGAATGATAACCTATTTATGTTCAAACAGCAAGAACCTCTGTAGGGTTTCTGCTAGGGAGTAATTCAGCAGTTTAATTCAGCAGTTTCCATGGAGATAAATTTCTGTGGAACAGTTCTTATGATATTGCTGCCTCCCCTCCCCTCCATGGTTAGGTGAACTATTTTCGTTGTTGCTTAGCTTCATTTTTTTTTTTGTCAACGATCCTTTGCCAATCACAGTGGCCTTGTCTGACCAGTTACAGCGGTGTAATGTTACAGGCATAGCTGCCCTTTGAAAAATAAATAAATAATCACTTCATGCCTTATGCCTATGCACCTGGTGGCTTTGACAGATCAATAAGACGTCGGAGCTGCTTACACAAGATTAATGGCACATGTTGTAAAGGTAAAAAGCTCAATAGCTTTGTTTCCTGCAGACCTAGGCACATGCAACGAGGAAGTGTAAAAGTGATTGATAGCAGGGCAGCTTTGAGAATGTAAAAATGTCTTGCCACTGTCATGTTAAGTATTAGATAGCTTGCAAGTGGCAGCATGCGGGGGGGGGGGAGCAGCATAACCCTTCGGTAGAAGGGCAGGTTTAGAAGAGATGCCTCTTCCTTTTAGCCTCCCTACTACTACCTTCCACTGATGTTTTTTGCTTCTGTCGATTGTCACTGTGTTCCACTGACTGCTCCCGGAGGGAATATTCATTCTCTGAAAGGGTATGTGCTGTATCCCATCTATGCATGCTGGTCTCTGTAGAGCAGTCTTAGCTGTCCCTGTTTATGAGCAGGGATGTTACGACAAGCTTCCCAGCATGGAGGCAGCCTCCAGGGACAGCTGTCTTGAGTCTACTTCAAATCGCCTGCACACTTGTCTTTAAGCTGTCAGGGGACTTTGATCCAACAAGCCAGTGGTTATGGGTTCAGAATACATACACATTTGGATGTGCATGTTTTAATCCCAAAAGTGCATCTGCACTGTACAATTACTGTAGTTGGATCACACTTGAACCAGCATAGACTTCATTATCATGGAGTCTTTAGTTGGGTGAAGTACTTTGAATTTTCTACTGTAATTCTGGAGAGTGCAGTGAGAAGTTCTAGAAGAAAATGTTTGCATCACACAAACTGCAGATCAATTCTGTGAGAAGAAGCCATGGCGGTTAAAATGGAATCAAGATGCTGTGGTTGTATAAGGGATATATACCAAGTCTCCCTACCATAAAGTTTTAGGCTAATGGGACCACTTGCTTTACATCAGATGGAACTGGGCTGACATTGTTCACTGCTCTCCATAAATTTTAACTTCTTGCTGGTCATGGAGTTTTGATGTCAAGCAAACAATTATCTTTCTTGTTTCAGACTTGTTTTAGTGCCAGCTGCTGTTCCTTCTCAGACACTCACACCCCTAGTTTGTCTGTGTGTGGCATTCCCTTTACTTGGAAAAATGATGATGAATCTTTGTTGTGTGTGTTCTCTTATCCCCAACCACGGGCTCACATCTCAAAACACAAATCTTCCTGTTATGATAAATTACAATTTTGTAGGGCAGCCTTGGTCATATCTAATCATTCAGTTGACTGGAATATGGCAGGCCATACCTTGGCCTGCTTTCTAGTAGCTGGCATTGTTTGGGATAGCTTAACTGTATAGGATAGCTGCACCATTTCCTTGGAAATGCATAAGTGAATCCTATAATAGGGTTGCATATCTATTACGTATTTCAATTAACAGTGGGGGTACCAAGGTATTTAAGCAGAAGGTTAATCCTCATATAAATTTCCTTAATGAAACCTCTTCTGCTTGGCAATTAGTTCAGCTTGAACAGAAAGTTGACTCTTCAGTTCTCTTGATTATTTTGGAAGTGCTCTGCCTGTGCGGTGATTACCTTCATTTAGGTGATGTGTTGTGCTTACTTCGCTGGTTTCAGATTTATCAGCATATTTGTAGTGCTGGGGCAGGGGAAAAGGACTTGTTTTGGAGCAAAGGATTGAGAAGCCTTTTTACATGCCCAGAGCTTGTCACTGAACCCTTTGCTGTGGGCAGTGTTTCCAAGCCTAGGAGTTGTGCTTTCTGGGGAGGGGGATTGTTGGTCACCTTATTTCTGTTATTAAATAATTTCCACCTTGAGAAATGGTTATACAGTGGTCCCCTGCCCTTTCGCGGTTCATATACTGTGGTCCCGTTATATCATGGGGCCACAGTATATGAAAAAAGACCCCCTGGGGTAAGGGGCAAAGGTTTGTTTCAGGCCTCCCATACTTACCCCAGGACCGGGGCTGCTCTTAACGGGCCTGCGAGGGCCTTCCCACCTGGCCCGGCCCGACCTGGATCTGCATATCATGGATTTTCAATTATCGCAGGTCAAGTCGAGTCCCTAACCCCCACGACAGGCAGGGGATCACTGTATAACACATGGTTATGGTTATATGGTATAGTGCCGAACCTTCAGCACTCCAGATGTTTTGGACCCCAGCTCCCACAGGCCTTTGTCATTGGCAATACAGGCTTGGAATTCTGGGAGTTGTGGTCCAAAACATCTGGAGTGCCGAAGGTTCACCACCACTGGTATGGTTATGTCTGTGCAGGTACGAGAAGCAAGCCATTTGGGGGAGAAAGAAGACTACTTCCGTGGTTCCCAAACATTCTGACCTTGTGATTCCCTTGATTTACTGACTCCTGTCTTGGCCATGGCTCCCCTCATTCTGAATGAGGGGCCCTCAAGGCTCTCTCTCCCACCAGAAGCAGGATCTTGACACACACAGAGAGACAGGCATCCCATCTCTTTCCCCTCCCTCTATATCCCTGAGGGCCCACCTCCTTCCAGGTCCTGAGGCAGGAAACACATGAGGCTGCCTGGCACTTCCACTGGGAAGATGGCGAAAGGAAACGCAGGCACATAGTCTCCACTTCCTATTCCTGTGAGGCTTAGATAGATGAAGACCATGTAGGACCTGCTTATAAAGTTATGAACAGTTCCTCTGTTGCCTTCATACCTCTATGTTCCATCCCTTTTTCCATAGTGCCCTTCCTTGGGTTTCATGATGCCCTTGGAGCTGCAACACATGGTTTGTGAATAGAGATGGGAAGGCCCAGAAAAAAACCAGAAAAATTTGGGGGGGAACCCATTCTTCCCATTTTTTTCCTGAAGCCTTTTTGGGTTTTTCCCCAAAATTGGAAAAATTGAAAAAACAAGAGCAAAAAATGATTATGGAATGTTTTATTTTAACATGATGAATAAAATATTTTAAGACAGGGTGTTTCAAAGAATTTCCAGATCATTTGCAAAATATATGCATAGTATCAGATTATTTTAATTCTGTGCACTGAGGACAAGCAAGTCCTAGGTTACAAACTGAACTCTCTAGTGCAGTGTTTTTCAACCACTGTTACGCAGCACACTAGTGTGCCGCGAGATGTTGCCTGGTGTGCCGTTGGAAAAATTGAAAAATTCGAAATATTTTTTTTTAAAAAAATGTCGAATTGTTGCCCACTAGGCGAGTGCTGGACTGTGTCCTGGGTATGAAGGAGTGGGGTTTTTGACCCCACCCTCGGCCAGCAGGGGCGCCAATTGGCGCTCCTCAGCGGGACACCCTCCACTTTTCTGATCTCCGGGCTGTGATTGGTCAAGACCCCAGCCTGGACCTATCACAGAGGACATCATCTTCCGACTTCCTTCCCGCCCGAGCACAGTGTGCGCAGCAGCGGAGAGAAGAAGACGTCATGACTCGAGTCACCAAAAGAAACCGATGCAGGAGGAGACGGACGGAGACCAGGACTCTAATGGTGGTGTGCCTCGTGATTTTTTTCATGAAACAAGTGTGCCTTTGCCCAAAAAAGGTTGAAAAACACTGCTCTAGTGCAAGAACAAGATGGATTTCTTTCTTTAGGAGGTGCTGCTATTGTCACAAGAAAAAGAAAAAGGTTTCACTTTTGTTTTTGCATGTGGGTGGGTATGTTTGGTTCTGTTCTGTCCTCTTCACTAGGCCTCAAAGCATTGGAAAAATACAGAGCAACAAATTTGCCAAGTCAAATTGTCCATAGTCATATTTTATGTTCATAAAGTAACATAATGGATTTCAAGCTGTAAAATGGGGGGAGTGTTAATGTAGTATTTTTTCAATCTTTCCAAAAAATTTCCATTTTTTCCAAGAAAGAAAGAAAGAAAGAAAGAAAGAAAGAAAGAAAGAAAGAAAGAAAGAAAGAAAGAAAGAAAGAAAGAAAGAAAGAAAGAAAGAAAGAAAGAAAGAAAGAAAGAAAGAAAGAAAGAAAGAAAGAAAGAAAGAAAGAAAGAAAGAAAGAAAGAAAGAAAGAAAGACAGTTTTTCCCCGAGCTTCAACATAAATTTCACATCTCTGGGAACTCCTGCTTTGGAATGAGTTTATCCCATTAAAATGGTTGAAGTTTATTTGACTATTATAAAAGAGAGCCATGGCTTGAAAAGGCTTGGGAAACCAGTGGAGTGGTACAAAATCAGCAAAACTGCTGACTACAGTACTTCCTTCCTGTCAGCCATCCAACACTGAAATGGCTCAAGTATATTTGAACGTGGTTGGGAAAAGAACAGGGCAACACAATCCAATGGAAATGACCCTGATTAAGAATTTATATTTCAGGTTGTGCTGAAGATCATCAAACATTATCAAGAAGAGGGCCAAGGGAATGAAGTTGTCCAAGGTGTGCTGCTTGGGCTGGTGGTGGAAGACAGGCTTGAAATCACCAACTGCTTTCCTTTTCCTCAGCATACAGAGGATGATGCTGACTTCGATGAAGGTAATCATTTGTGGCAGGGACAAACTAATTTGGTATGTCCGGGGCCTAATTTTCTACCCTTAGGATACCCAAAATGCTAAATAAATAAATAAATAAATAAATAAATAAATAAATAAATAAATTTTTTAAAAGGAACTAACAGATAAGAAAAGGAAGCCAGGCATAACCAGATATCCATTCCAGTTTTGAAAAGAATATGTATTTTAATGTGAAGTTGCTGACAAGGGGCTGCAACCTGTTTAACTGTTGAGGTGCTACTTTAGGAGTGTCCCAGGTATGGCTGTTCACCATTTATTTGTTGAGGGAAACCATTGATGGAGGGAGTCTTATGGGTTTATAGCTGTAAAAGCATTTTGCTGCACCTGATTTATGAGCAAATGTAGAGAGTCTTGCTTCATTATATAGCTATTGTGTACTGTAGACTTTGTAAGTTGAACCCTAAATATCAGGCAGAAAGTTCTACATTGGAAAGTTGGATATGAAGCAGGATGAATTTGATTGATTTAAATAATTATTTTTTTAAAAAAGAATGATTTAGATTAAAAATCAATTTTATGTAAATTGTGATTTAAATCATGTTGATTTTTTAAAATAAATATTTGATTTTTATCCAACTTGATATGAAGGGAAGTTCTCTTTAGGTTTAAAAAAGTTTAAATATTCACAAGGCATCAAAAAGACATCCCAGTAAGTTTTAGATAAGTTTTCTTGGGGGACAGCATTCCATTTTTAGGGTAAAAAGACTGTATTGGGTTGTATGAGTAAACAGACTTCCCCTACTGGAACACATATGACTGTGTGTTCTGAGGGGGTCACAAGAATAGGATTATATTTTAAAGGCAATAGAGGGTTGTCATTTTCTTTCCTTGTGTAATGATTTAAGCAGCCATCACTGGTATGCTGCCCTTCAAAATTGTAATTTATCATAACAGGTATATTTAAGTGATATTGTAAGGATTGTTGAACTAATTAGTCTGAAGCAGACCTATCTCTTGGATTGTACTTATTTCTCATTTTATATTTGGAAAATTGAAGACCTGAATTATGTTCTAGTTGAAGCAAATGGCCCCTGTTCTCCCTTAGAAACAAGAAATATGGCGACCTCTGTGCCAAACAAGTTGGAGGTTAGATGTAGGTGGTTATTACTCCCAGTCTTCTATAGCTGGTCCTAAGGGAAGTCCTTCCTCCATCTTTGTTCTGTTACACTGGACTCAGTGTTATTAAAACTAGCTGGATTTATTAAAATAGAATGATAAATATTAACACGGTCAAACGTCAGCTGGGTACAACTGTCAAGAACCTTGTTCTTGGTCCAGGGGAATGGATTGCTCTGGAAAAACTCCCAACAGTGTTGGTCACAGCAAGGATGGCTCGTACAATGACGATTGCAGCACCATGGCAATCCTTTCTCCCTGTGTGTCTGCCTTTCGTGATGGTGTCACCCTCTACCTCTAAAACCTTAATTTGAGAATCACAAGCTAACTAACCCTCCAACCTAGCCAATGTTTCTAGGTTCCCTTCGATCTCTTTAGTTCTGGGGAAACCTTTAGGGACAATAGGATGGGAACAGATCTTAAATTTCTGCAAATCACCTCTGCTGGCCTTGCCAGAGCCAGCACATATAAACACTGGCAAGAGGAAGAAGGAGAAAAGTATGGACAAAAGAGATATTTGAAAGTGAGTATAGGAAAGTTAAAGTGAAGGCAAGAAGAAGCTGGTGATAAAAATGGAGTTGTTTGATAGTATGTGAAGAGAACTGCACTTCTCATACTTGTGCTTGGAGACTTCATGCAAGGAATACAAGAAGGGTCATGTACATGTAGAGGAACAGTTACAGAACATTTATAAGGGAAAATGTTCCATTAATTTATTTTATCCTGCCTATATTCAAGTAAAGAGGCTCAAGATGTGTGGAGCAAAAACCTTTTCCTTGGACAGAACATTTGAAAAATTGTAATGGTTTTTGCATGGCCAAGTTTCAAGTAATCCATCCCATCATATTTGAGGTCTGTTCTGCGTATCTAAGTAAATGGTGCCATTTTAAGGGGATAATAACATAGGTCAGTGGTGGTGAACCTTCGGCACTCCAGATGTTTTGGACCACAACTCCCAGAAGTCCAAGCCTAGATTGCCAATGACAAAGAACTTTGGGAGTTGTGATCCAAAACACCTGGAGTGCCAAAGGTCCACCAGCACTGACATAGGTTGTTTTGTTCAAGTTGTGTCAGAGGCACAGTGAGAACATGAGCCTGAAAGAGCCTTCAGTCCTTGAGTTGTAGATGAACAGTGATGGCTGCTATGCTTCACCTTTGGTTTGGTTGGCTATCATTACAGTCTTATGAATAGAAGTTCAGTTAGATCTGGAAGACTACAGGTTCCCAAACCCCAGTACCTTGTGCCAGCTGCATCTGCATTTTAGGTAACAGGTTATGATTTCTGGAGGCAAATTTGGTAGCTGCCTTGATATCATTACAATTACACTTTTAATGTGTAAAACAATCCCATGCAATTTAGCTTGTTAAGGAACATCTTGAGGAGAGAGTAAAGGATATACAGTAGCTGTAAAAGTCTACTTTCAATTGGGAGAGGACAAGGGAGACGTGACACACATATACAGGCTGTGTTTCTTGGAATTGAGATAGTGGGAAGAAAGTGAAGAAGTGAAAAGGGGGGAAAGCTGCCTTTCCTGGGGTTACAGATTATGTCCAGCATAAGCTGCAAATATTGTAATGAAACTGTTGTGTGCGGTTGTGGATGGATACGCGCTGCTTTGGCTACTCCGCCATGGAAGGGAGCTGTGAAATCTGTTTCAATTGAGGTAAACTTTAGTAAGAAAAAAAAATCTACTCCATTTGACAAAATTTCTTAAAGTAATTATATTGTCAGATCTATTATTTTTGAGAAATGAATCATCTGAAATGAATCAGCAAACCGTAACTCGGGCATTGTAGTCTGAGGCTTCAAGTCAATCTTGGCCTGATGATTGAGGGAGTATGGATAGTTTAGAAAATTCCTAGAAGAAATAAACGGAGGCTTTTGTCTCACTCTTCTTCCCTCTTTCATCTTCCCTTCCCTCACTGAGAGGCCACAATTCAATGGGAGGTTAGCGGTGATAAATGTTTTCTCATCTTTAGGTCTCAAGTCAAGTCATGCAGGGACTTGAGCAGTACTGTGCCCATCCATTTTTGAGATGAAAAAGCTAGTTTGGGTGGTCTTCTTCAGCCATTACTCAAGAATGCCTTTCACCCAGGGACTTCTTTATATTGTGCTGCCATAGATGCTCCTTCTTATGAGCAAACATTATTAACCATCTACTGCAGGCATGTCCAAACACCATTAACCATCTTTCCAGTCAGTGGCAAAGGACTGTGGGAGTTTTTTCCAAAACACATGCCCTACTGGATCCTTTTCTGAACCGTAGCCACTGGCTTGGAGTGAAACCTATTTCTTCCTGGGTCAGATATTATTTTAGCCTGCTGCTGCTACTGAAGCTTAGAGTGCTTTCCCTTGAACATTCATGCAGTAGCAGAAAGTCTAGAGCAGGCAAGTCCAAGTCAGGCCCAGGGGCCAAATGTGGCCCATTTTCAAATTTCGAGCGCCCTGCAGCCTCTTCTCCCCACTGGCTCAGCCTGCCACACGTCCCCACCAGCTGGCCCTTCCCCATATCGTATGGAGATTTCAGCTTGCAGTTTTACGGTTTGCCTGCCCTCCCTGGCCAGTCCCCCAGCTACCTGCCCAGCCTGTCCCCAGCTTTTCCTCTCCACCTCCTTGCATGTCCTGCCAAAGTCTCCCTGTCGGGGGCCAAATGCAGCTGAATGGTCAGCTCCCACACATTTTCATCTCACCAAATCTGGCCCTTCTGGCAAAAAGTTTGGACAACCCTGGCCTAGAGATACTGCTTTTTAAAAATCAATCAGAATGATAAACGCTCTTAATACAGCACATTGGGTAAATGTATCTCTTGCCAGGTATTCAGTTTGAAGGCCACAGAAATGGCTTTTCTTGCAGCTTCTATTTGAAATATTTACTTTTTAAAGTTTTTTCTCTGCAAGAGAAAAGGGGAGAGAGGGCTAGGGTGGTGTCTTCTCCTGATACAGTAGTATCAGAGCTTGTAAAAGCTTTTTAAAAAGAACTGCAGCTCCCAGGATATGCCAGCCACATTAACGGGGAAGTCCACAGAAGTCTAGTGCTAAAAACGAATGTTTAAAAGCTCTGGAAAGTCTTCACTACATAATCAAAGTATTCTGTTGCCAGCACTCTTGTGGAGATGTGTCTGAATGTGCATGTCCCAAATTGGAACTATTCGAGTCTCTAGTAGAGTTGTAGTGTCCACACTGCAGACAATGCACCACAAAATGGTTTAGTTCAGTGGTTCTCAACCTGGGGGTCAGGACCCCTTTGGGGTTCGAACGACCATTTCACAGGCGTCACCATAAGCCAGTGAAGAAAAAGGCACAAGTGGCTTGGATCTGGAGTGGGGGAGGAAGGGGGAGGAAAGACTGAGTTACAGCTTGATAGGTTGGAGGGGATGTCAGTCAATGGCACTGGAGGCTGTGATTGGCTGAGGGTGCCTGTAGAGCAGTGTTTTTCAACCTTTTTTGGGCAAAGGCACACTTGTTTCATGAAAAAAATCACGAGGCACACCACCATTAGAAAATGTTAAAAAAATTAACTCTGTGCCTATATTGACTATATATAAAGTAATTCTCTTGAATAGGAATCACATAAACACAAATAAAGTATTTTATAATTACTTTATTATGAAATAGTAAACAGAAATATGAAAAATTATAAAATACTTTATTCAGTGCGCAACCTGGGCCTGTTTGGCTGAACACAAAGCTGATATTCTTCAGCTTTTCCAACGGCACACCAGGCAACATCTCGCGGCACACTAGTGTGCCGTGGAACAGTGGTTGAAAAACACTGCTGTAGAGGGAAGTTCTCTATGGCTTCTGTGGCAGTGGCCTGCCAAAGGGGGTTTGTGGCAAGGGGTCACCACAACATGAGGAACTGTGTTAAAGGGTTGCGGCATTAGGAAGGTTGAGAACCACTGGCTTAGTTAGAAACAGCAAAAGAAGGCCAAGAAACAAGAGTTACTTTGCCATAATATATTTTAAACAAGAGAAGAGTGGTTAGTAAATATAACAAAACTGTAGCACTGGACCCATCTTGCCTTTCCTAACAGCAATAAGCAAAAGGAGCTGAGTTAAAATTTCATCAAACAAAAAGAGGACAGATGCTGGAAAAACAACTCAGGGCTTGAGTATCCGTACACAGTGAGGAACTTATTGCTTCTTGGTAAAGAGAACAGTTGAGGAGTAATGGAGAGAGGGGAATGATTTGCCATACCAGTCTTGTTCAGAGTAAGGGGGAACTCAATGAATCTCAGTTCTTTGCTGCTCACAGGTGCTGGGCAGCTCAGGGGGCAGAGACTCCACCCTCCTGGTTTATAGGCATTTGGTCGCTGAGTCAAAATGGAGGTGCACCATGTTCCCAGCAGACATCTGGAGGAAGGGCTTAAGAAGATAGTAAACTGATAAGCTCTTTAGTCTGGAAAAAAAGGCGCCTGAGGGGGATATGATTGAGACGTACAAAATAATGCAGGGCATGAGTAAAGTGGATAGAGGGAAGCTCTTCTCCCTCTCACAAAATACCAGAACTAGGGGACATACACTCAAATTGAGGGCTGGGAGAGTAAGAACAGACAAAAGAAAAGATTTTTTCACCCAGCGCGTTGTTAGTATGTGGAACTCCCTGCCACAGGATGTGGTGATGGCATCTGGCCTGGATGCCTTCAAAAGGGGATTGGACAGATTCCTGGAGGAAAAGTCCATCACATGTTACAAACCATGATGGAGATGTGTAATCTCCAGGCTTAAAACCGGGGTACTTCCAAGGGCCAGATGCAGGGGAGTGGCAGCAGGAGACAGATATCTAGTCTCATGCGCCCCCAGACGCATCTGGTGGGGCCACTGTGAGATACAGGAAGCTGGACTAGATGGGTCTTTGGCCTGATCCAGCATGGCTCTTCTTATGTCCTTACGTTCTTATGATCCTCAATGCTTGGGGTGCCAAAGAATAGAATTTGGAATGCAGAGATGAAAACTCTTTGCCTACTTCAGCCTTGAATACTCTGAGAAAAATAAACACATTAAAAGATAAGCAGGAGAACTAAGGGGAAGATACTAAGGGAGATAAGTTGCATAAAAGCTCATGCAGATGCATGGCTCAGCACATGGCCTTACAAAGCCCCGAGCAACTGACTTAGCCACCAAATGAATGAACTGTGGAAATGAGCAATGCATATGGAGTGTCACAGTTGTAGCTTATGGGCATTCGGAGGGGCTTGTAACGAGGTCAGCTAGACCGTGATCATAGTCCTATGCTCAGAATAGATTGACCAGGGGATGGCAGAAGCATTAAATTGATCTTACGGTGTCTGGAAAGCAACAGTGGGGGCTTTACCCAAATTTTAAGTGAAAGGTTTTGTAACTACACACAGGAGAGAACTTAGGGTTGTATTGATACAGTGTGAGCCCTGTGACACATCACAGGGTGAGAACAGATGTCCTGTGCAGCAGACCGTATGGTCCCATTGACATAGTGGGTACCTCAGACTAAGGACAGGCGTAGGCTTTTGAAAGTGGTTTGGGTTGGTTACAGGGTGAGTTATTGCAGGGTCTAGAGCAGTGTTTTTCAACCACTGTTCCGCGGCACACTTGTGTGCCGCGGGATGTTGCCTGGTGTGCCGTGGAAAAAATGTTTGACCCCACCCTCGGCCAGCAGGTGCGCCGCGCTCTTCAGGGGGACACCCTCCACTTTTTAAAATCTCTCTCCCTTTTTATTTTTAAAAGCCCCTTTGGCTGCTTCCCTCCCTCCTAAGGACGGAAGGAGCCGAAGTTTGGCACGCACAACAGGGGTCGGGGTGGTGGTGGTTGCAGCAGCAGCAGCGGCAGCGGCGGGAAAGGTGGCTTCTTGGCTGGGCGGGGGGGCGGATGGTGCCGGCCACGCGTGTGGCGCCCAGAGTGAGCCTGCCGCGAGTTTGGGGCTTGCCCGATCGCAACCGGCACCGGTGGAGTGGAGTTCGCCCGCAGTGCCGTGCAAAGGAGGAGGAGGAGGGCTGAGGAGGAGCATAGGCGAAGTGTGTGTGTATCTCTCTCTCTCTCTCTCTCTCTCTCTGGAGTGGGAGGGGCAGGGTCCTTTTTAATTGGCATTAACGCTTCCCTTCCAAGACACTGGGGGTGTTGGGGGTGGCGGCAACGGGTGGCTGCCTGGGACATCATGCTCGGGGATGGGTGGCTGGAGTGAGCAACCAGAGGAGGAGCGGGTTTGATCGAAAGCAGGAAGAGAGTAAGTCGGGTTGCAAGGCAAGGGAGACTTGGGTGTGAGTGGGGGGGGGGAGAGAGAGACCCGCCAGCTCTTGCTTCTCTCCCCCACCCCCGCCAGCCAGCAGCTGTCAGGTTGTGAGGCCTTTTTAACGAGCTGGAAAAAAGGTGGCGTGGCGCGTGGCGCGCGTTTGTATGGGGGGGAATTTGGCATTTTAACATTTTCTAATGGTGGTGTGCCTCGTGATTTTTTTCATGAAACAAGTGTGCCTTTGCCCAAAAAAGGTTGAAAAACACTGGTCTAGAGTGTGTGTGCTGAATAGGGAAACTGGATGTGGTCCACAGGGTACACTTGAAGCTTCCCCCACTCTAATTTAAAAGGTCAAGTGGCAAGTGATGCTCCCCCAAAAACTGGAGAGCCACTGCTCATCAGAAGAGATAACATTTGGCCAAATGGATTTAGTAGCCTGACCTTGTGATCTGCTATCTGCCTAAGTTTGGATAATAATAAGATAGCATACAGCTATAAAATAGATCTTCTTTATTTGTTAAAACAATAATTCCCATCAATAGGATCATGCGGGTTGACAGATTGGTTTAGCACATAAGGAAAGCATCAGTTTAGGAACACTGGATGGTGAGGTACAAAATATCAGTGGTAGAAGGTGTTTTGGGTTTGCTCCTTAACCCCCCCTTTCATCTTTTCTTCCACTGATGCAGAATTTACTTATGATGCCTTCAAGAAAAAGAATTCATGTCTCACTGTGAACTTGAAAATAAAATGAAAAGAAATAATCTCTTCTGCCATGCCTCCAGACAGAATGGACAATAAATCCCGATTAAACAAGTATAAATTCTCATTTAATCTTTTATGTGTTCTTGTTGCCTTGAAAGAGTTTTCAGTCGGGTATTAATAAAATACTAGATTTAAAGGGGCATTTCTTTGAGTTATTTTCCCCATGCTTCTGCTGTGGTTTTTTGTAAAACAAAAGATTAGTGATCATCTGCTTCATATGCCTCTTGACAAACTACAAAATGAAACTGTTTCAGGCAATTAGGCAAGACTGGTTGCAGAATTTTTTAAAGGAGCTACTTATTCAAATTTCCATTAGGGGGCACTGTTAATCCAGTTTGAAAACAATTTCCCTCCATAAAGTTAGGCTTGCAGAAAGAAAAGGAGGCTATTTTCATTTGCTGCAGTTCAAATACTGTTTTGCCCTACCAGATTCTATAAATACAGTGCAAAGTGCACTATAGTGCATTGAGTTAAATATAAATTTGATAATTTACTATTTGCCTTTTCTGTCAGATTTTGCTTGGGTTCAACAATCCCGGTGCTTTGTTTGGCTTTATCAATCAGTATCTCTTTACTACAGATTTCTTTGTAAAATCCTGGATATATAATCCTTCTCTAGCTTGCTAACTTCCTTTTATGTATTTTGGGACCCCAGACTAGATCAGTATGACTGCATACTAGATCTTACTTCTTCCTAGTAAGGTGGAGTAAAAAGCATTCACAGGTTTTTCTGACACCCATCCCACTTTGCTGGGTACAGTTTCTGCAGAGCAAGTGTATGTATCAACTTTTATAGCATGATATGAAGAAGGGACATGGAGCTGCTGTTCTGTAACTCCCGCATTTGATCCTAAAATGGCCGACTCTTTAATAACAATAGCATTTAATTGGTCTTTGACAAACTGGGACTGTTTCAAGTAGTATGTTTTGATGTGACTCTTCCACTCCGTGTGTAGTTGGTTGCATAGCAATCCAGAGTGGAGAGATCCGTATCCTGGCAACCTGCTCAAATTACCAGGTGTTTTTTGGACTACTGTGAAAGTTGCATTAGGTTCTATTTTAGGAAATCCTGTCTA
This sequence comes from Phrynocephalus forsythii, assembly GCA_029282475.1. Taxonomy (NCBI): domain Eukaryota; kingdom Metazoa; phylum Chordata; class Lepidosauria; order Squamata; family Agamidae; genus Phrynocephalus; species Phrynocephalus forsythii. The sequence continues at coordinate 105,536,946 of JAPFRF010000003.1, read as the reverse complement.
TGAATCATAACCTTAAAAGTTCTCAGCCCCTTGTTGTTATGTGCCATCAAGCCAGAACCAACGTATAGCGACCCTAATAGGATTTCCAAGGTACATGAAGTATCGATGGAGTGGTTTTACAGGTACCAGTGAATTTTCGTGTCAAAGCTGAATAATTGAAGCAAGGTCTCCTGAATCCTAGTTGATTACTCTGTTTGCTACACCACACTGCATTACCTCTTTAGCGCCTTAGCTGATTCTTAGTTTTAGATTATGTTGGAAACTTCCCTCATGCTAACGTTATTTTTTCACTCTCTGCACCGTTTACCAAGTTGTATCCTGTACCTTGTGGCACTATTCGAAGAGTACAGTGGTACCTTGTATAAAGGAATTAATTTGTTCCAAATGAAATCATGTTAAGCAAATTTTCCTTCATACAAATTCCCATTGGAATGCATTGAAAATGGAGTAATCCCATTTTTATGTTGTACGGATTCTCCCCATAGGCGATTATGTTAAGCAAATTTCCCCTATCTCTGGAATTTTTTTATGTTGTACAGATTTTATGTTATACAAGCTGTTTGTTATACAAGGGTCCACTGTACTTGAAGCTAATAGTAATAGCTTTTCATATGTAACTATGAATTCTAAAGAAATGTAAAATGAAGACCAAAAATGTGGAACCATTTTGTTTTAATGTAGTTGGGTGTAAGGGAACGCCAGCTCAATTCTCAGATGTGTTTGCATGCCGTGGAATGCAAGGGACACACTTCAAAGAATATCTATGCCCATTGTGGACCTCACTTGTAGTCCTCTTTTTAATGTAATTTGGAGGAATAGCAGGACAATAGAATATTGGCAGAATTTTGACCATTTTTCAGGGAGACATGCCATCTGCCGTAGCTTTTGTGGCATGTCTTTGAGGTCTATGTGTCAGACGGATGACATTGGATAAGCTTCCCATCCGTTCCCCCAAGTCATTGAACTGGGACATTGGCAACTATGCAACAGGTTTGTGTACTTTTCTGCATTTTCTTTGGTTGGTCAAGCTAATAAAAGCTTCACTGTGGTGTAGAATTTGAGTTTTGTGCCAATATGGCTATCACAGCTTTTGTCATAAAGCATTGGTGTCTTTTATTTGATTCCATTGCAGTCTGTGCATGTTTTCATCTAATCATAGCCTGCAGGTCTGTCTTGGTTACATACTTGTCCCAACTAAGTTAAAATTCCTACCCAATAGTCATAATTATATGACATACAAGCCCGCCGTGTACTCTATGATTTACTTATTTTTATTTTTAAATCATTTCATGGCTTACAAGACAAAAAAAAACTGCTTAAGAATCTTTTCATTTCCTGTGGCCTAAGACATTAACGCAAAACATCATCACCTTTTAGTGGCTATGGTTCTGTGGGGGGAAAATATAAATGTGCATTAATCTTCCATTGTTCTTTTCCTTAAACCCACATCTTTTCAAAATGGATAGAATGACTTTCTGGATAGAAAGTACTACCACGAGGGAATTTAACAGCTTTTAAAAATTACGCTGCCATGTAACTAAAATTAATCGTTATGCTAAATTATTTATATTAATCTTGTTTTAGGTCCTATGTGGGTATTTGCTATGTATGGCAATATTTTACAAATGTTAAGTTATTACAGCTTATTGATTTTTTGCTAGAAATTCAGGATAACAAATGTATTAAATGTTCTCTTCTTAAGTTATTCTGATAAGTTGTGGAAAGACCTTGGCTCTGGTTAGCTGAAAATTTATAGAAACCTTTTCATTTGGGGCAGCTGAGATAACTTTTAGGTTGAAATATATGAAGGTTGAAACTAAAGCGTGACATATGAGTAAAATTAATGGCTTTACTCTTACATGTGTTCATACTTGAACTATGGATATGTTAAAAGGAAAGAGTTGCACATTTTATATGCCTATAGTTATTTAAAATCTAGGCGCATTAAAATATCACTTTCATAGAAAAAAGTATACAAAAATTAATATTTTTATACATAGTTTCATAAGAAAGGGTTATAAAATTAGTTTTTCAGACTGGAAATATTTTACATGTTAGGATTTATGAAGTGCCCAGCTGTCATGCCGATCAAAAATATTTTCAGATCTGGTATCCCTAATATACAGTTAAAATGTCAAAGTTAAATATCTAAAATGTTTTTGAAACCATAAGCTCTGAAACTTATGATTTCAACAATAAACTTTCAGGAACGTATCTGAAATCAGGGATAATATAAACATGTAAGTGATTTCCAAACTTGTAGTAATATGGTATGGGACAAATTTCTATATAAAAGGTGGTTAAATACTAATTTTAATAAGAATAAAATTGAAGTCATATGAAGTTTCAGGATCTATCTGAACAAATGTAATTCAGATTATCATTTTGGTTTCTTCCATGTTGTTTGTTGAAAACATTACTTGTTCTGCCCATTTATTTCATTTATTTTTAAAAGATTATTTTCTTGAGGTTCTCAGAGTGTTTGGCAGATTTATTAGTTTTAATGTTACATACCAGCTCATTTCATTAACATTTTTCTTACTCCTTCATATACTGTATCTCCCTCAGCTGCCTTATAAAAGAGCAAGTATTTAGTTTAGTATTTTAATTGCTGAAATGAATTGATCCATAATTTCAATGATATTTATGACAGCAGAGTAGAATAAAAATGTAATAAATAAAATAATTTGTTGTGAAAAGACTGTGGTGGTTAATTAGAGTGGGAAACACTCCCTTATTTATCAACCATATGGTGGACTGCTGACAGAGTTTTGTTATCATCTCCACTACTCAGCTGTCTGTCTGTCTGTCAATTGATCTAGTTCAGGTTAGTTTGGCTTAGTTTCCTTAATTTGAAGTTGTTTTCCACTCTACACAAAGGCAAAATTTATAAATTTGATTCAGAGAAATTAAGCTTCTTCTCCAGCATAGTTCTTGTTCCTCTCTTGATTTTTACAAAAACATCCATTGCACTGTGTGTGTGTGTGTGTGTGTGTGTGTGTGTGTGTGTGTGTGTGTGTGTGTGTGTGTGTGTGTGCGCGCACGTGTGTGCGTGCATTTTATGTATATTCATCTAGAATAAAAATTTGGACTCTGAGAGACCCTTAAGATGACCTGAAAAAGATTATTACAGTAAAAAAACAACAACACCACCTTCAGAAGTAGTCAAAAAACTTGTGGCATGATACGCAGTTAGCACAAACTAACACAGCTATCTGATCTTAAACGTCTGCAGTAGGAATTGTATGGTGGCCATCTGGCATTAGAAGTATGCCAGCAGTGTTTCTTATCCTTGTCTTTATTTGTCATTGGTAGAAATGACAAATAACCTGTTACAGGTTAACCTGTAAAGATAACAGGTTTTCCTTTAACTATTGTATATCAGGGCTGTTCAAATTTGAACAGCCTGCGGGCTACTTTAAACTGTCTGAGGGCTACTTTCAGAAGTGTGTGTACACGCGCCCCTCCCCTGTGCTCCAGATTTGGGAGTGGCTTGGGGAGGGGGCTTCTGCAGGTGCCTCTGTTTCAGACAGCGAGTGAGAGCAACCAGTCCCGGCCACTTCGGGCCTCCAGGACGCGCCATGGCCGACAGTGAGCACCCCGTACCGCGGACAGAAGGGGCTGCCGCTGCTGCTGCCTTTTTGCTGCCCTTCACGGCCCCATCCCAGGCATGGCGCAGATGAGGCACTGAGGGAAAGCCCCTCCTGCTGTTGGGGAGACCCAGGAAGTGTGCCTTGTCCTCTCGCAGGCGTCTCCTGGCAAGCGTAGATGCCCAGCTGCCTGGCTGCGGGAGATGGGGGCAACTGCCCCTCCCCCTCCGCATCACCCCGGGCAAGGGTGGATATTATGGAGCAGCTGAGTGAGTGGGTGGCAAAATCCCCCCTCCCCGAACACGCCAGATCGGGAGGCTAGTGGGGACTTCACAGGCTACTTCAAACAGCCCCGTGGGCTACCGGTCACTCGTGGTCGACACGTTGTGCAGGCCTGCTGTACATGAATAATCATGACAAATGGAGGAATAGAAACATTTGATTGTAGCAAAGCTAGATTGAAGAAAGAGTGTAAGTAAATATTTATTGATAGCTAGTTAGATGGAAGGAGACTTGTTTTATGAAGCTGTTCAGTAGGAGCTTATTTGGCATTTTTGCCAATGGGGTAAACTCTTGAGTACAGAGAACGTTCATTCAACAATGTATAAATATTACTTTGTATCAGAAGTCCACTACTTAAATTTTCAATAGCTGCTGGATTATTGTGATGTGAGGGGCATAGGGTAGTTTGGTTGGGGATGGAAATATTTTAACTGTGGGATCATCTGCTCAGACGGTACATTTTACACTCTCAGAATGATATGCTGTGGCAGAATTGACATAGAACTGGACACACACAGCAGGTGTTCTGCAAATTTGTGGTCAGCCAATGGCACTGTCCCCTAGTGTTAGCCACTTTCTGATGATTAGTTTTTTGTTTACAGAGAGAGAGAAAATGGGTCTGAGAGAAATTATCCTAATAAGTCCATTTCTTTTTGCTTTAGAAGCAATGTTTCATCCAGGTCTATACAACATACTAGGGCAGTGGTTCCCAGTCTTGAGTCCTCAGATGTTCTTGGAATAAAACTCAAAGAAGCCTTCACCACTAGCTGTACTAGACAGGGTATTTGGGAGTTGTAGTCCAAGAACAACAATTTACCCAAGATAGGGAACTAGAACAAACTGTCCAGCACTGTTAATCCTAAGTGACACAGTCTGGACTAGACACACAAAATGGGGGTGAGTCTGCATCTCTCAGTGGGTTCAGGAAATATAAAATGTGCAAATATAAGCTTTGTTCTCTACCGAAATCCATCTTGCTGCTTGATTTCAGTGCAAAAGAAATTCTATGGTATCAGAAAAGATTTCAGAACTTGTTCAAAGCAGTTTTTGAAATCTAAGTGGCTGAGGATTAATCAAGTGAAATTAACATTTTTTTTCTATTTTACTCAGTTAAAGTATATGTTCTCTTTAGTGTGTAACTGATGAATCGCAAAAGGTGTGAATAACTTTGTTTTAGCAACAAAACAGTGAATTAAGGTTAGGACTTCATATAGTATTTTATGTAAAATAAAACTTTTCCTGTAAAGGTTTTTTTCACCCCCAGATTTTGCTTCATTCACTAGGAATTTCAAATTAGACTGCATCTGCTATAAGTCTGCAGTTAATACAGAATCCCTTACCTATTGTGGGGTTTAGGGACCCAATCCGCGATAATGGAAAATCCTCAATATGTGGGTGCTGGGTCGGAACTGGGGAGGGGGGGGCTATTTGGAGCTTCCTACAGTTACCAGAGGCCTGAAACTTCCCCGAATGGGTCTCCGACAGGCCCGGGAAGCCCATTGGAGGCCCCAGATGTGGTTTCCAGCAATCTGGAAGTCACTTCTGGTTTTTGGAAGTGACTTCAGGTTCACCCGAAACCACTTCTGTCAGAGGCCCGTTAAGAGCAGCGCCAGGCCTAGAGTAAGTGCAGGTGGCCTCAAATAGGCCCAAACAGCTCGCCCCAGGGGGCCTTGTATTTCACATACTCTGGTCCCAGGTCCTGGGACCACAGTATATAAACCGCGAAATGGCAGGGGACGAGTGTAGTTAAAGCAAATCTAACAATCAGATTTTTCTTTTAAAGGGATGAAGCAGTCAGTAATGACACAAAAATGATGAGGAAAAGGCAGCATTTAATCTGCTAATAGGATATTGGAGGTAAATCAAACACTTAGCAAATGCTGTCTGCCTGAATAGTGGAGTATCAACAGCTCAAGCGTAGTAGCTTTCCAATAAGGTGATGTGTGTTCACAAAGAGTTCTCATCTCAGTGCATCATTTCATATGTTATCATTACATTCAACCAGTGATTTCTTTTCCTCATGCCACGTCTGCATGTAATGATTATCTTATCATAATCATAACTGAATGTAGAAATGTGGAATGGTCCAAGGCTCAGAAGAAAATGTTAATTTCTTGAGTGTAGTTATCAGACTGGTAGTTGCCAGTACTTGGTAGTGGTGGTGATATGCTATTGAGTAAATCTATACTTTCCAGGTAGGGAGTACCGTATTCAGAAGTGATTTACCATTTCCTTCTTCTCGGGGGCTCCTTGAGACTATGCAGCTTGCTTAAGGTCATGCAGGCTGGCTTTACTCCCAGGGGCACAGTTGGGGAATTAAACTCCATAGTTTAGGTAACTGCAGCCAGGTACCTAAACTACTGAGTAATAAATTCAGGGCTCCTAAACTAGTTCTTTGGACTGTTTTTATAATGCAGCCTTTCACACAGTTTGAAAAGCTTCCATCTGGTATTTGGGAATTTTTGTGAGCTGTTTTTGGGTAGAAGCTTGTAATCAAAAGTAAAGACTCTATCCAGGCATCCATCCCTCTGTCTGTCCATCTATCTATCCATCCATGTTTACAGGTGTATCCAATTCTTTTAATAAATCTACATTTTGTAGCCATTGGTTGTTTTCAATTTAGGACATCTTTAATGTCTATGGATATATGGTCAATCTTTAAGTTTGTAGGAAGAGTGAATTTAAAATATAGTGTCTTCTAAACTGCATTGCCATTGATAACTTGGAAAACTACATTTTTGCTCAAGAGAGAAAAAATCAGTTTCATTGGCAGCTTTTGTTTGAAACACTCCAGATTTCTTCCAACATATATTTAATATTTATTAGTGTGTTTATGACTGTTCAAGCTGAGATGATTACATTATGGGACGAGAGCTTTACAGCAGAATATGTTAAAGTATAAGACACAGTTGTGTAAATGTGCCTGTGCTGTCCAGGACAGAGCACTTCAGATGAATTATGAATGCTGAAGACTTCTTAGAATAGTTGTCCTGTAAAATAAAAGTAAAAAGTCTGTGAATAAACTGAATGCAGAGCAAACTGCATTGATACGGGAGAGGGCAGTATGTCACCTCTGAAATGCTTCAATACAGCTTGCAAAGTTGTATATGACTCACAAAAGGTTTCTGTCCTGGAAACCGAGGCTGATCTCCGTCTTCTTTAGTTTGCAGTGCAATGAAGGAACATTAAAGTAGGGCACCTTAAACCCCTTTTCATTGTGCAGCAGAGGACATGTCATTCAGCCTCAGTTCCCTGTCTGGAAAATGGCCATAGTCGTGACTGGACTGGATTATGCAGTGAAGTGAGGAGGCAGCGGTTTGTACAAATCAGAATTATGTGTGAAATACAGTGGAAGCGTTGGCTTTCCTCCTTGATGGTTTTTTTTCTTTCTTTTTTTGGATACACAGGCTTAAGAATAGCCTTTAAAAACTGGAGGATTCCAAGGACATGTTTTTCCTAAACTGACACCTTGTGGGCTGAGTTGAAATAAAACCATTCTCGACTAAAATAAGCTTGTGGATGGGTTGAAAATAAATGTAGTTGAAGCGGTTGGAAGAAAAATTGCTTTGAAGGACTGCATTTTCTAGAAGGCCAATGGCCATGATGTGTGGTGCCTTTTGGAACTTGGTGTAGACTAGTAATTTTGCTCGTCTCAGCTTCTGTCACTGCAAACTAGAGAAACTGAAACTGACATTACTTATATCTCCCCAGTTGAACATATCCAGATAACCTGAATTATTATATTCTCAGTTGGTTTGTAGCCTTCAGGATATGACATCCTGCCCTTTGTCACTCTTGTAGAGTGCACTCTATCACCGATACAGCAGAGATATCTGGATTGATATCCCATCTCAGATATGCCACTGGTTATCATGCTTTTGACTTTTTAAATGTATTTTTTATTTTTCCTTTTCAAACCTTTAGCAGATTCAGTTTTTCACGTCTTATACAAGGTTGTATTATTGTGGTTTTATTCTTGTATTAGTAGCAATTTTGTGTGGGTCATTGAGTGGGAAGTAGTATGTAAATCTGAAACACATACATAGGTCTCTTGCCATCAGTAAGAATAAAATATGCTGATTGTTGGTCACACCATTGTGTACTTTTTACTTCCTGTTCTGTTATAGATTGGCATGGGAGGAATATAGATTTATTTACTCACTGTATTTTCTGCCACAACTCTGTTATTTTTCTTTGGGATATACCCATTTGTAAAATGTAGACATTCATTTGTCAAAATGCACGATTGTTATAAGCTTGAACTTGGTAGCTTTTTCAGCATTTCAGTATGTGTGTTTTTAAAAGAAAATTGACAAACAGAAGGCAAGGTTTTTCCTCTCCTGTACTTGACTTTTTATAGCACAGAGTCAATCAGTGGCAATCTAAAACTGCAACCCGAATGAAAGGAAAAATGTGAAAATAACAGAGCACCTTTATCTAGCATTTATAGAACATGACTTGCAAAGAAAGTAGCATTTTTGTGTGGCTTTTTTTGGGGGATGTGCCAACCCCACAAAGCACTGGCAAGTGTGAGTCATCCTGAACCTCCCAAGAAACTCATTGAGTCTTGTGTTAATAGTGAATAAAGCAAATTCACAGTTGTTTCTGTGGTTTTGCCAGCAGTGGCAAAAGGACTGATTTCTAAAATAGACACCCACCCCCATTAAGATTTTCCTGCACAAAGTTGATTTATCAGAGAGATCCAGAAAACACATGTAGGGTTATAACTGTAGGAATTAATAGCAGAAACCTCCTTCCTTCTGCTGACACCAGGCAATCTATTAAACAGAGCAATTGAAGTAATGAGTACCATGTATGATAAGCCCAAACCACCTGGGTTTTATTAGGCTACCTTCTACTTTGATCACAATATTATTTCAAGACTTGTCTGTGTTAAACTGCTACAATTCCTTGTCATCTTTGTGATTTAGACCTTGGCTTGATATGATTCAACAGAGGCTTGTGAAAGAGAAGGCGCTGTTTTAAACCCGGTGTGCCATTCTGATGAGGTGCAAGTTCAACAGCAAAGCTAACCCCAGAACAAAGGAGCTTGTTAGGAGCTGAGGAATTTTGTGCCATTTAAGGTGAAAAGACACGGCATTTCTTGATATAATGCCACCTTTGCTGGGCGGTGCTTTTCAGTATCCACAAGTGCGTTATAAGCATTTGCTGCATCGAGCCCCAAGTTTTCAAATTGGCACTTCCTGCATAGATTTTAGTACTAGTTCTCTTGCCTTCAAAATGCTTGTTAAGAGATGGGTGGCATCTTGCCAGAAAAGCCCTTGAAGCCTCAATGTGGCATGTGTGTAAGTGCTTACTGAGTGTGATGTTGGTGGGATGGAGCTACTCTGGATTCTGTTCACAAGAGTCCCCTCCATGTCTATGCTCAGTGCTTGGAGAAGCAAAACTGTACTTCCTGTCCCACTCATAGTTCCAAGTGTATGTATATGAAGTAGAAAAAAAGGAGAGGGAAGCAAAAGATTTTAGGATGGGGAATCTCCTGCTGTATCAATCTATCTGAATTATGTCTTGCTTTTCCTCTAGAGCAGTTTTGGCGAACCTATGGCACAGGTGCCAAAGGTGGCACTCGGAGCCCTTTCTGTGGGCACCCGACATCGCCCCTTCACAGCCACCTGTATTCAGGATAAATTGCTGTATTGGCACTTTGTGAATAATTAGTGGGTTTGGAATAGCAGTTCGGGTACTCAGTCTCTAAAAGGTTTGCCATGAATGCTCTAAAGAGAGTTTGTGGCATACAGTTCTCCCCTGCCCCCCTCCTCCTCCTCACTTTATCCTCCCAAGTTTTGAGAGAGGCTCACCAGCAGAAGTGTTCAAGATCCCAATGAGTTTCCCTGGTTCAGAGATATTTGAACCCAGGTCTCCCAGTTCCTATCAAGCACTTTGACCATTATATCACACTGGCTGACTGCCTAAGAGGTGACCTGATTTAAGTTTATAAAATCATACACGGTGTGGACAAAGTAGATAAGGAAAAACTGCTTTCCTTATTGCACAACACTAGAACTAGGGGGCACTCCATGAAACCTTTGGGTGCTAGATCTCAAGCAAATAAGAGAAAGTGATCCCAGAGGATCACTGGTCTGTGGAACCCCTTGCCAGAAGAAGTGATGACAGCTATCAGCCTTGACAGCTTTAGGAAAGGATTGGACACATTCATGGAGAACAAGGAAGGGTATTGATGGCTATCATTATGGATGCCTAAGGACAACCTCTGGGTTGGAGAGATAGTCAGGATGCATGGAACCGTAAGCAGGTGAAGACATCTGCTTGGGAATACCCTGAAGCAAATTGTGACCCACTGTGTGAGACAGAATGCTGGACTAGATGGGCTGTGGCCTGTTCCAGCAAGGCTGCTCTTATGTTTTGTCCCCTATTGTGCATACCTGAAGGGTGCTTTTTGACTTTCCATATGAATAGCTGTCAGAGAAGAGATAATGCAAAATACATAACGTTAACCCAATATGAATAATTTTGTGGGTTGTAGAAATGAGTTCCTCTTGGCACAGGCATGCATATAAATTTGGCCTGAAGCGCCATAGAATGCATCACCTTTGTCTTCTAATCATCCTCCATTCTGATTCTTTAATTGTTCAGAAGCTTGTGAATTAATCGTCTACACTTCTGTTGATATTACACTGCAGCAATAGCAAAATTCTGCAAGTTGTATGGATTAGGCAAATTGAAGGAAGAGTACAATTTTATGAGGGATCCCCCACCATTTCAAACTATTCTATATAATCTTAGTTTTGTTGGTCTTTAGATGTGACTGCAGGAGCCCTTACCTGCCAGAGATCACTAACCAGCCTTTCTCAGTATTACCCATCTTTAAGATCTCTGGAAGCTTTTTCAACATTCTTTCAGTTATAATGTTACAGTTGTAGGAACTAGAAGCCCTCTTCATTTTAAGAAGAAAACGGAGATTGTCTAAAAGGTGGTTTCTGTGCAGGATTCTATAGTCAGTGCATCTCCCAACTCTTTCTAAGTGATTTAAAGGTTTCAGACTTGCTCAAAACACCCATACAATTTCAAAGTCAAATACAGTAGTCCCTCACATTCCAGGATCAATCATGGATAGGAGGAAACCTATTAAAGACAATGGGTGAGAGAAAGAGAAGGGGAATGGTGAGAGGAGTAGGTGTGTTCTCCCATTTCAGGCTGGGTTGTAACCTCAGCATCTGCAGATAATTGAAACCACAGATGTACTGTCAAGACTGAGTTCAATGTAATGATGCCTTAATACACCACTATTTAATACTGAGAATTGCTGCTTTTAGTAGTATGCCCATTTACAAATATAGCAAGGTGGATTTACTGTATCTGGATGCAGTCATGTCAACTGGACTTCTTATCTTGTGAGATTGAAAATGTTTGCTACTCATCCAAACAGCTTCGTCAGTGCTCATTGTTTGTGAACCTCTGCGTATTACTGCAGCAGTAACTTTAGGGAGGTGGTAAAAAAATCGGACATTTGTAACATAGAAGATGCCTTGAAAACATATTAAAAGCATACTGTAGTTGGGATTTTCCTGTCTGAATATCAACCAACCAGTGTGTTGCATCTATTATGTATGCCAAATCTTGTTTCCCTATCTCCCAAATTCAGCTTTGACCTTCATTTTGCTCTAGTGGAACAGATAGAAATGAACAAATTTCTCTGAAGATTCTAAGATTTGACAAGACTGATAATTGGTGTTAATTGTTCACTTTGGCTATTTCTGTGCCCTGGAGAAAGGTTTCCTTCTTTCTTAATAAGCAATGATGTAGATCAGGCTGCCAAGCATAACTGGCCAGTTGCATATGTAAGTGGCTCAAATTTTACATACATTTTTCATATGGGCTCCCTTGTCTTCTTTCTGGCACAGTGGTTAAACTGCTGTACTGCAGCCAAAGCTCTGCTCTTGACCTGATGTTGAATTCCAGGTAGCTGGCCTAAGGTTGACTCAGCCTTTCTATCCTTCGAAGGTTTCTGGAGAGGTGGCAGCAATGTGTAGTCTTTATAAATTAAATTGTAAACTGCCAAGAGAGTGCTTTAAGCTCTATGGGACAGTATGTAAACATCATGTTTTGCTTATCCCAATCCTTTAGGGGAAAAAGACCCAGTGATCTTTGTTAAACAGAGGACATGACTTCTTCTTAAAGCTCATTTTTCTTAGTATAGCATAGAACAGTGATGGCGAACCTATGGCACGGGTGCCAAAGGTGGCACTCGGAACCCTTTCTGTGGGCACCCGACATCGCCCCTTCATAGCCACATGTATACAGGTTAAATTGCTGTATTGGCACTTGGCAAAAAAAAAATTAGTGGGTTTTGAATTGCAGTTTGGGCACTCGGTCTCTAAAAGGTTCGCCATCACTGGCATAGAACAAATTTTTCTTGTAATAGGTAACTGCGCTCCAGTCCTTCCTGCAGCAGAGAATGCAGAAACTGGTTTTAGGGGTCTCATGTTTGACACCATAATCACTGACCTGTGGGGTCCCTCAGGGTTCTGTTCTGTCTCCTATGTTATTTAACATATGAAACCACTGGGAGAGATTATCCAGAGTTTTGGGGTAAAAAGTATCCCCAGTATGCCGATGACACCCAATTCTACCTCTCATCACCTCCGGATTGCTAGGAAGCTATTTCGACTTTAGATCAGTGCTTAGCTTTGGTAATGAACTGGATGAGGAGGAACAAAACTGAAACTAAACCCAGACAAGACAGAGGCGCTTCTGGTCAGCCAAAATGGAGATCAAGGGATAGGGATGCAACCTGTACTGGATGGGATTACTCCCTCCCCAAACTGAAAAAAGAGGTGCGCATCTTGGAGGTGGTCCTGGACTCATCCTTGACTCTAGATGCCCAGGTCACAGCTGTGGTACAATTAAAACTAGTACGCCAGCTATGCCCGTTTCTTGAGAAACCTGCTCTGGCCACTGTGACACATGCCTTAGTGACATCCCAGCTGGACTACTGTAATGCACTTTATATGGGGCTACTGATAGAAAGTATCAGGAAATGGGTCCAAAATGCAGTGGCCTGATTGCTGAGCGAGTCGGGTTACAGATAACACATTACAGCCCGACTAAAGCAACTCCACTGGCTGCCAATCAGCTATTGGGCACAATTCAAAGTACTGGCTTTAACCTACAAAGCACTAATTGGCCTGGGTCCAAGCTACCTCAAAGATCAAATCTTGCAGTGTGAACCAGCTCTGGTGCTAAGGTCATGAGGAGAGGCCTTTCTCTCCATCCTGCCACCTTCACGGGTGCGTCTCATAAGAACACATGAGAGGGCCTTCTCTGTTGCTGCTCCCAGACTTTGGAACTCCCTTCCACTAGAGGCCAGGACTGCCTCATCTCTGCTGTCTTTTCGGAAGCAGGCAAAGACCTTCCTCTTCAGGCAAGCTTTCCCTAAATGATGGACTACCTATTATGTGACTTTTAGATGGATTATTATGCACAAGCACCAGTGTTTTCCATGTTAGTTTCCATTCCTCATAATGGATTTTCTTTTTCTTTTCTTGTGCTCTTTGTAGCTTTAATGTTTACCTTTGAATGTTGTAAGATGTCTCTTCTAATTCCCTGTTTTTAAATTGATTATGTCTTAATTGTTCTGGGCTGTATCTTGTCCCTCATTATTGTAAGCTGCCTTGGGTCCCTTTTGGTTTTACTGGAGAAAGGCAGGGTAAAAAGATTCAAAATCAGATCTCATAAAATCAGTTGCTTGGTACAAAAAAGGCCCTTTTCCGTGAGAAAAGGTTTTCTATTTGGGAGACAGTGCTCTGATCAATTCTGCTATGTTTCACTCACATTCATCTTTTTATTAAAATGGCACTGATGCATCTCATTTTGAGTGCCCGGTTAATTTGTCACAGAAGATAACTGACTCTGCTAGCCATAAAATTTGTTTTATTGCTGATACATTTAAGCACTTCTGATTAACTTTTATTGGGGTCACTTTATTAAATTTTATGCCTACGAATACCATGCTGAGTAAAGAATTAGCTGTTTCGGATTTCAGCAGACCTACTAAATGCTTTTCTGTTGGGCATGATGCTGTTGGCCCACAATTTTAAAGTCATATTTCAGTATTGAGATTGAACTGTAGTACACTAAAAGAAAGGCACTTTGTTGAAGAACATGTCCAGCAAAGATGATCCAGTAGTAGTGGTGGTGGTGGTGGTGATAGTAGTAGTAGTAGTAGTAGTAGTAGTAGTAGTAGTAGTAGTAGTAGTAAATTAATAATAATAATAATAATAATAATAATAATAATAATAATAATAATAATAATAATAATAATAATAATAATAATAATAATAATAATAATAATAATAAAATAGTTGTATGTATGTATGCATGCATGCATGTATGTATGGTAGTGTATTGCAAGCAGTTGTAGAATTTGTCCATGTATACCCAATGGAAATCTCAGAATCTTCCCAGGTAGACCAATGCCAGTCTATTTAGTATAAAAATTGGTATGGGAAGGACAGCTGTTATGATCTTCTTGAAGGATAAAGTTTCAGGAACAGTTTGAAGGATATTTTTGTTGTTTTCACCCTGCCATCAAACTTGTGTACACCTCCAGTTTGTGCTTCCAATTACAGATACATTTCCATGAAATCCCTTATTGATGAACAGGAAATGTATGGTTATCCAGATATTGTGGACTTGCAGCTCGCATGAAACCTAGTTAGCATATCTACTAGTGAAGGCCGTTGATAATGATAGATAGTGTGGGAGAGTATCATGGATGCTGAGTCTTAATCCTCTTTTCAGTTGGAACTAGAGGGAGGTTTCCTCAGGTACACTGGCAATGAAGAGAGTACTTTCTCCTTGACTCCTTCTGTGAATGATACACCTGTGTAAGAATGTTATTTCTCCTCTTGTGGCTTAAACAACTGCTATAGATTCAAGCCTGTTAGAATCCAATCCTCATATCCAGTTTAAATGAGATATCATATTTACATATAATGTATGTCTCTAACATTTTCAGATAATTACAAAATTTAATGTGGGACAATTCATTACATTAGAATACAGTAGGATCACTGTATCTGTGGGGGCTTGGTTCGGGGAACTCCCGCGGATAGTAAAATATATGAATAAGAGCAAACATTCTTATCCAGGTTGATGGCGGTGATAGGGGTGGTGGGGTACCAGAGTAAAAGCTTACAGTGAACTTACCTGGGTGCTCAACCATCCTTTGAACTTCTGGGTAGGGTCCCAGGTGGCGGAAGTTTAGAACTTCCTGCTCAAACTTCCAATCCATCACCCGAGACCTGAGCAGGAAATGCAAAGGCTGGTTGGCCAGGTCGGTCTTTAAAGTCCCCACCTCACCTCTCCGGAGGCTGCCTGGCCAGCGGCAGTGGCAGTAAGTTGTTTTTCCTACCACTGCTGCTGACACCGCCAGCCAGGTAACCTCCGGGGGTACAAGCCGGGTGAGTCTCCACCCCACACCTCCGGAGGGTGCTTGGCTGGCCCACAGCGGTGATGAGGAGGAGAAGGGCGGCAGGCTTTGGCAGATGTAAGTTTTATTTTTATTTTCCCTTCCTTTCTGCCCCCCCCCAACTGATCACCAGCTACAGATAACTGAATCTGCAGTTGGTGAATCATCAGGTGTGGGGGTCGTACAGCAAGTAACTGGCAAATATATTTAGAAAATGTATAGGGGGTGAAGCAGTATATTTGAAGGCTTTGCAAACATACTCTGTATTGAGCCTTATTTATAAGCTGTATTTTGCTGTATTTTGCTGCCATTCTGAAAAAGGAATCCCTTTTTCAGAAGCAGATTCTCAATGTATGAACATCTGTGACAAACTATTTGCAAAGTACAGTATAAAAATGCATAAATAAAGTTTTAAACACTTGCAGCTCTTGTGGTAGCTTACTTAAAAGGTAAGGAATAATAATTTTCATTAGGGTCAAACTTTTTTACTCTGGTCCTGTTTGAGTATACAGTATTTAGGAACAGTAAACGAAACCATTGATTTATTCTCGTCAAATGTTTTAGGAGCAAGGAAAATTAATGGAAAATGGGTGTATTTGTTTCTTTTTACAGTGAAATTACAGGAAATGAAGTTTTCCTTGGTCCAAATAATTTGGTATACAGAAATTGTAATGATATATTTTAGTGCTTTTAACTGGGTTTTTTCACCTAACACAAATTCCAGTCTTCCAATCTGCACCCACAGTTGTTGACTTTTAAATGGCCTGTTACTTATCCAGCTTCTCTTAGAATGATGCATGAAACAAATAATTGAAACTTGGCTCCTTTGAATGTTGTCCTTTGTATGCAAATAAGTAGCGTGGGAGTGGTTTATTTCAGTCATATTTGGAGTGGTGGTAGAATTAGCATCTCATAAATCATCTTTTTCTGATGGAGAGTTTGTAAAGGCTTTTTGGCAAGGGGCCCTCAGTGCTCTTGAGGCAGCTGATGAAACCCAATCTCTCAGGTAGCGAAGTCTAAGTGAGAGGTAAGGGGCCCACAACACGATTCCATCCCCAGGTGGTTAGCGTGTTGTTTTTTCTAGGAATATAAGCAGAAGCTCAGTCTGGTTGACATAGGGGGCCTACAGGTGGAAACAAAGGTAACTAGCAATAAATCAGGGGAAACCAGATGGCATTGATCCAAGTTAATAAGGAACAAAAGAAGCAAAAGTAGCTGAATTGCTAACAATGTGTAATTTATTACTGAGAGCCACTGTGCCAGAACACTGAAAAATGGTAGCTTGTATTGTAATCTCTTGAGAAAAACGTGTTAAGAAAAATAGGCTGGTAACCCTTAATTTGACTTGAGGGGAAACACAGATAATTTTACAAAACCGAAATATGTTCATGTCTAGTGTTTTTTTTTTTAAGACCATACACACTGAAATATTTTTTTAAAGACCCATTTGAGGTTTTAATAGGGATTTTAAAACTGCAGCATTCTGAAACATGACAGGGTTTTTCTACACAAGTCTAGTGTTTTGGTTGTGTTAGTGGGTAGGGGAATCATGGAGAGACTGCTGTAAGAATTAAGAATTTATATCCTTCACATAGCACTAAAAAGCCAAGCAGCTGAAAATGTTACATTAAAAATTGCTGTAATTCTCTAATACTAATGTCTTAAAAATATACACAAGAATACAAGAAAAATACATGTATAGTATTTCAGTTTATCTGACTTGGGGGGGGGATAAGCTTGCATAGCCATTTTTTTAGCTCAGATACTGAGGGCATATTTACACTAGGCAAACTGCTTTACTCATTATTTGTTTTAACCACACAGTCCTGGAACATATAATCCTGTGGGGGCCTAGGCATCTCTACTAGATCATTTTTGAAGTCCTGGCCCAGATTGCTGCTACCTTCCAAATACTTGGGGAGGAAGTTATGACAAAGAAAATGGTACATAGACAATAGCAGATTTGTGACATTGACAGCTCACATGTTGATAGTCAAAATGCATATTAAATGAATTGGGGAACTGAGGATATTTGAAGACAAGTTCACTTGATTCTGAAACCAGCGCCTGCCCCACACATTGTTATGTTTGAAGTGGGCCAAACATATGCAACCCAATTCTTTCAGCTATTCTGCTTTTTATGTTACTTTCTTCTTACTGGGTTGTTGTTGTTGATAAATACATTAAACACACTGAAGGGTATATCCAAATCTTGTACATGTTATGTTTTAGGGCAGGCTACAAATCCCAGAACCCCCTAGCAGCATTGCTGGGGGGTTGAGAATTTAGGGATGGTAGACAGTCAAAAGTCACTTCCCAGGCTCTGAGTACACAAATGACCAAGGTGACATGTTGTTTGTGTGTGTAAGCAGCCAACACCCTGACTGCCCTGTGGACCTAAAGTGTCTTTGTTATGGAAAATGTTTGTGTTTCTTTTCTAGATGTATAGTTCCTTTGAGTGATCTAAATGTTATTAATAGAGGATGGTCTTGATTTTGGCATACACTAACTTGCTAAAATCCCAGTTTCAAAGTGTTGTTTTTAGTTCCATCAGTACCCAAATAAAACTTTCCCAAATAACGTGAGCAAAAAGAGATATCCTGCTGTATGGACCTTACAGTGGTAGGTTCCAGATGCAGACTATCAAAGAGGTAAAAGATGAAACAAGCCAGAGGTGAGTGGTGAGCATGTGCAAATGCACATGTATGTATTAGGATATTAGTTGGAATTGGGAATAAGGTTTTAAATTAGGGATGCACAGTCTCTGGCTGGTGCTGCTGAACTATCATTTGCCTCATTTTCACCTTTGTCCCAACTGGAATTTGGAAGAACAGTTTGAAAGATGTTCATGCAGAGAATTCTGCATTTAAGGAGATAGAAAAAAAGAGAGTGACCGGACTGTATATTTTACTTGATTTTTTTTAAATTTCATGGTGAAAATTGACTTTAGCCTGTTTCTGGTTTGTTTGTTTTTAATAATGGTTGAAAGCTGCCTTGAGGGCTACTTTGTAGTGGAAAGGCGAAATAGAAATAATTTTTAAAAATTGATAAGATATTCACGTGACTAACATAGTAATTGGTGAGAGTCCTTGATACTTTTATGTTCAGCTTATTGTTTTAAAATATAAGCTGCCTAAGGGATACCGGGCCACCCTTGGCAAAGCTGTCAGCAGTGGCTTCACTTGGCGAAGGGAGGCTGTTGTTATCATACTTTTTTAAAAATGGGGAATAAAACAAATAGAAGGGAAATATTCATCCCTTTGTATTTTTTGGGGCCTCCAAACTTGACGAATATCTTTAAATGGCAGCAATATTAGTTGAATATTGCAATTATTTTTTTCTATTCATCCCCATCTCTAATAATTACCACTTCAACAACTCTAATAACATTTTTTCTATCCTTTTGGATTTGCATCCACTTTTGATAGGCTTGTCTACCAAATGCTGATACCGTATATACTCGAGTATAAGTCGACCCAAGTATAAGTCGAGGCCCTTAATATAACCCCAAAATACTGGGGAAACTTATTGACTTGAGTATAAGTCTAGGGCGGTGAATGCAGCAGGGCCTGGCAGCTCCTCCTTTATGAGCTGGGGGAGTGGGGTGATATTTAAAATGACTTTTAGCCACCGAGGCTCTTGGTTAAAGAGAGAGGCAGACAGAAGGAACACACAGATCTGGAGAGGAAGGAACACACACTTGTATTTCCAACTAGCTGTGAAAAAGATCAGCCCTTTGGCAAAAGGAATCTATAGGAAATGTAAAAACATACAAAACCATAAAATATTCCACCATCTTACTGTCACCCACTTAAGCAGTACCGATGTGGAACATTTTAAACATGCAGGCTGCTTTCTTAATGACTCCATAATTAATATAACCCCAAAATACTGGGGAAACTTATTGACTTGAGTATAAGTCTAGGGCGGTGAATGCAGCAGGGCCTGGCAGTTTTAAGGAGGGTGGTCTCTAAAAAGCACTGTGGTTGTCAGCTGTCAAATGAAATTGGTTGCCAAGATGGAAGACAAGGCGCAAATTGTGAAACATGCAATTGAAAATGCTCCTTGAAACAGCTCTTGCCTCGGTGGCTAAAAGTCATTTTAAACATTGCACGCTGCTCCCCGTGATGCAGAGAGGGGTCAGGAGAAGCAGCGCGCGATGTTTAAAATGACTTTTAGCTGCTGACCCAAGCACTTGCCTCAGTGGCTAAAAGTATTGACCCGAATATAAGTCGAGGGCCCCCTTTTCAGCCCAAAAGTAGGGCTGAAAAACTAGACTTAGATTCAAGTATATACAGTAATTAATTATGGAGTCATTAAGAAAGCAGCCTGCATGTTTAAAATGTTCCACATCGGTACTGCTTAAGTGGGTGACAGTAAGATGGTGGAATATTTTATGGTTTTTTATGTTTTTACATTTCCTATAGATTCCTTTTGCCAAAGGGCTGATCTTTTTCACAGCTAGTTGGAAATACAAGTGTGTGTTCCTTCCTCTCCAGATCTGTGTGTTCCTTCTGTCTGCCTCTCTCTTTAACCTCTCAAATCTCCTTGTAGCACTATAGAGGCTATTTAAAATTGCAAAATGTGCAGCAGTTTGTTGCAAGAACCCATCTCTTTCTGGTTTCTGGTTGAAATTTTAATAATCTGCAGTGAATTGTTAACCCTGTTTAAGTGTTCTCTCAAAAGCTCTTACAAAACTTCCTTAAGGAATAGCTTTGCTTATGCTGTATCCATTTGGCAGTACTGTCAAATTTACAATATTAAGGATAGAAACATTTTCTTTTCTACTCATTTTTTACCTTATCCAGTTTTTGAAAGAAGCACACTAGACTAAATTTTCAGAGGAGATGTATAATAAAGGATGATTGTACTGTGTTAAGTAATGGAAGTTGTTTGGCTGCAAACATTACGCAGGGTAGCTTGCCCTCTTTTAATTAATTCAAACATGAAAACAAAAATAAAGCAAAAAGTGAAGGCCCCATCATATTTCTTGTGTAAGCACAACATTGTCTTTTTTTAATTGTAGAAGCTGTCTAGATCAAGGGAAGTTTATATTTTTTGGGTTCATTTTCTTCAGAATTTTGAACAAATCATACGGTTGTAGAGTAGAGATACTGGATGCAATAGCAGCTGTGAACCCAGTTTTGCACAAATGGTATGTTTTGCACAAATGTTGGAGTCATCTTGGGTTTGTTGCTCATGTTATATGATGTGGGGGGAAATAGAAGTGGAGGTGCATTGCTGCTTGCATAGAAATTAAAAGCACACCCTGTGCAACATGAGAAGCATGTTTGAAAAATGTGAGGATGTTTTTTTTTAAATTACAGTGGACCCTTGTATAACAAACAGCTTATATAACATAAAATTTGTACAACCTAAAAATTTCCGGAGATAGGGGAAATTTGCTTAACATAATCGCCTATGGGGATAATCCGTACAACATAAAAATGGGATCACTCCGTTTTCAATTCATTCCTATGGGAATTTGTATAAAGGAAAATTTGCTTAACATAATTTCATTTGGAATGAATTAATTCCTTTATACAAGGTACCACTGTATAAAGAAGTAGAATGGCCAGTTATTCTTAAACCTGCAGGAAACGCTGTTCATGGGCGTACGAGTGCAAGGCAAGGTAATCACAGCCTGCAGATAAAACACATGACTGCACTGAACTTAGTTGCTCATAAAAAACACTGAAAATGTAACCTCTGATGTTATTGTAAAACATCTTCCTTAGCTGTGATAAAGACGCAAATGCCAGTCTGAAGTTTTTTACGTAGACAAATTCTCTGGTATTACCCTTATAAAATTGGGAGAGGGGCTCATTTTGAAATTGCTGTACAAACACAGAACCTTGTTTCAAAAACATAGAGGGTTTTTTCCCTCTTTCAGTGTCCTATTCTGAGGTACTGCTCCCTTTTTTGTTCAGCAGTTTGACCAAACGCTTATGAGACCAGCCTCGCAATAAGCGTTCAAGGATTTCTGAAGGGAAGACAGCTTTGCTATCATATTATCAGAAAGCCTCCTCTGCTGTGCTTGGGCTTTCAGCTGCCGCCCCAGAGTTTTTTTTACTTTTACGTAGCATGTGACTCAGCGGTGGTTTCTGAGAAGTGGAAAAGACATTGTGTTTATTCTTCATTTCCGCGTGGCTTCGGTGGCCCAGGTTAACAGACATGCATATGTTTGCAGAACATATACCAAACTGGGTATATTATATACCAGTGATGGTGAACCTTTTAGAGACCGAGTGCCCAAACTGCAATTCAAAACCCACTAAAGTGCCAATACAGTAATTTAACCTGTATACAGGTGGCTATGAAGGGGCGATGTCGGGTGCCCACAGAAAGGGCTCTGAGTGCCACCCTTGGCACCCATGCCATAGGTTTGCCATCACTGTTATATACCGTAGATTAGCACAGCCTTAAACAAGTATAACACAAACTTTGAAAACCATCCCCTCTTTTGGGAAGGGGTCATGGCCCAGCGTGTTTTCAATGAAAGATGTCCCAGGTTCAAAGGTCCCATCACTCTGAACCTGGGATGTGCCTCATGGACAAACTCTCCTGCCTGGTTTTTCCTCTCTCCATTTGGAACTTGCTGATCAATCAAAATTCTGTTTCCAAAATTCCTTCCAAGAATACCTACACCAATAGTTCCCATCCTTGTGAAATCAAGGTGTTCTTGGACTGCAAATTCCAGAAACGCTGGTTAGCACAGCTAGTGATTAAGGGTTCTGGAAATTTCAGTTCATATAAACTTTGATACTGAAGGTTGGGAACCACTAACCTAAATGCATAAGCATAATTTATCCAACAGATGAAATATCAGTTCTTACCTTAAATAGTTAAACCTGAGTTTCTCTGGTTTAGATTGTAGCAGTCAGCTATGCCAAGGTTGCCCTTGCTTTTTAAATTTGTTTGCCATTTGTTTTTGTCCAATAAGCTTTGAGTATTCTATGTTTGGCACGTCTTAACTACATATGAACCAAAGGACAAGAAGTTTTAAGGAGGGTGGTCTCTAAAAAGCACTGTGGTTGTCAACTGTCAAATGAAATTGGTTGCCAAGATGGAAGACAAGGCGCAAATTGTGAAACATGCAATTGAAAATGCTCCTTGAAACAGATCCAAAATTGGGGGAGGAGATAGTGTCAAATCGGCATGAAGGCACAAGGCTTATTGATGATCTTGGACTGCGTATCTCCTCTGGGGCGTTATTATGTTCATGTCTCTTCTTCCAAGGTGGTTCTGGCTCTTTCATGCCAGTTATTTCTTGCTGTGCCCATAGTAACCTTCCAACAGGGACACTCTTAGCTCTTCGTGTTGCTTCTTTTTCAAACTCAGATATTATTTCTAATTTTAGAAATGCACTGAAAATGTCTGTTATGAGGTGGTGAGGTCATGCAAGCAAAGGCAGGATACCAGTTGGGAAGGAACTTAATATTCGGTAGACCAGGCATGTCCAGACTTTGGCCATCCAGATGCTTTGGACCTCAACTCCCACAGTCATTTGCCATTGGCAATCTAAGCTTAGAATTCTGGGAGTTGTGGTCCAAAACAACAGGAGGGCTCACGTTTGGACATGCTTGCAGTAGACATACAGGGACATATCTGAGTTGTGATTTGAACTCAGATCTTCCAAATTGCTGGGCCGCTATCTGTGTATATTAAACATTATGTACTCTATAATACTGATGGTCACACTCACAGTGGGATGATTCTGAGATCTGATGCTGAGTGTCACTTCTAGATCCCACCCAACAGTCCTGTCAAGCTGCAGATAATGACCACCAATTTGAACAGTTTTAGGAAATGTTAGACAACTTAATGGAAGGTAAAGCTATCAATGGCTAATGTCCACGAAGGCAACATATTTTCTCCAGTATTAGAGAAAATACGTCTCTGAATGCTAGTTAATTGCTGAAGAACACATGCAGAAGGGTGCAATTTTATCCATGGGTATCATGTGGTCGTCCTGAAATGTCTCATTGGCCACTGTGGGAACTGAATGCTGGACTAGATAGGGCTTTGGTCTGATTTAGTGAAGCTATTTTTAACACAGCCCTTCTTAGATGAGTTATCCATTCACGAATGATTGCAGTGATCATTTGGTTGATCCTGTAATTGCATACAGATGTTTTCATGTGAATCCATCTTTGTTATGTGGCCCAGCAGAGTTAACTGAAGTTGATAGTTCATCTTTTGAAGAATCTGAATTGACTCTAAGCAGGGAATAGACAACTTGCCCTTTCTAGAAGTCTTGAGCTGCAAATTTCCATGATTCCTGACCATTGGCCATATTTGCTTGGGTTTATGGACTCTAAATAGAAGGGAGGAATATTTCCTATCCTTGTGTGTGTGTGTGTGTGTGTGTGTGTGTGTGTGTGTTTATCTTTTTTTTGCTCATTTTTCCTTGTCTCCTACATTTTAGCCCTCAATTGCAGAATTACAGATGGGGGGTTGTTTATTTGAAAAAGGACCAATGATGTATTCTGCAGATCTACTAAAATGTGATATTTAGATTTTGAAAATCCAGCCTGTTTCTTTTGACCATGAAATGTATCTAATCTACATTGCTCCTTCGGTTGGTATTTCTTCTGTTCCCATAGTCCCCAAGTAACTGATGACTTTCTCTAGACATGAATCATCTTGATGATGAATCTTAATTCTGCTTCAAACAGCTATGTTGGAAAGAAGTAGCGAAATAAAGAGATGAAATGTTACACCCTTCCTATATTTGAGCTGTCATTTGGGACTGTCAGTAATCTTGCTCTTTCCTATTCTGTGTTTTCAGAAGGTACCAGTTGTTGATTTTTGTAACATTAAATGAAGCTGAAGTTTAGTAAGGTGTATTGCTAAAAGTAGGTTTTAGTAAAAGTATCTTATATAGTATTAACAAAACTATTAACAATCAAAGGAAAGTTGGCAGTATATGGCAAATAAGTGCTTTTGTCAACATTTGGCCAATGAGATCAAGGCAGATAAATCTTGCCATGGGTAGGTGTGCATTGAAGTACACTAACCCCCCCGCTGATCGCGGGGGTTAGGGACCCACCCCACCCGGGATGCATGAAAACGTGCCTGTCCGAGAAGTCTTGGGGCGGGGCGCGCAGGCGGTGTTGCGGGATCTTACCTCCCCCCGCCGCCTGCACGCGCCGCCGAGACTTCTCTTCCGGGGCCGTCTCCATTGGAAAACATTGGCTCAATGCATTCCAATGGGGAAAATTTCTCCATTGAAATGCATTGGCAATGCATTTCAATGGAGATTGCGCCCCCCCCCGCTGCCCCTGCACTGCCCCGAGGCTTCTTGGAGGAGCGCGGGGGGTAGTGCGGAGTGACCCGATCGCCCCCCCGCTGCGGCCCCAAGGTGCAGGTACTGCGATCCCGCGATGTAGTGGGACTGCAGTACCTGAACCGCGAAATGGCGGGTGTGTGTGTGTGACTGTAGTGTGTTTTTGTTGGATTGAAGTCTCAAAAGATTTTGAAATGTATCCAGTGGAATATGTACAATCAGCACTTCAGGTACTTCTAGTCAATTGTGATTCTTTAACCAACTTTTGAACAAGTGTTGGGCAGGTTTTTTTTACATTTGTATAGGTCTTTGCACTGGCTTGCTATAATACATTTAGAATTTGCACAAACACACACAATTTGCTGCTGTGATCTGGGAACAAAGTGAAGCCTCTTACTGACCCCATTCGCTGATTCCCTATGCTGCAGTTTTGCATGCCTGGCTGTCACCACGCATTTACAATCCATGGCTTTGTTTAAGGTGCTAGATTGTAATCCTGAATAAATCTACATCCCGCCAGAAGAAAGCAAACAGAGTGGAGAAGCGAGTCACAATACTGCTCTAAATCTGAAAAGATGTCTTACATTTTGGTTGAAGCTCTTGTTCATTTGAATAAAATTTGGTTTGTTTTTTATTTACCAAGATGATGTATTGATTTTATCAGAAGATGCAATTAATGACAAGCCCATTCACTTTCTCTTCAAGGTTCATACAACTAGGTAATTGCAGTGACATAAATTGCAGTGACAAACTGGTGTTAGTTAACAAGTTGCCACTTGACTGTCATCACATGACAAAAAGAGGCAAGAATCATCTTGCCAATACAACAGGGTAACTTCATCAGATGTGATAGGTTCACAGGCTCTAGAACTGGGGTAACATGGGATCGTGGAGTGCAGGAACAGTTATGTGGGAACTTTCTCGAAGTAATCCTGCCAGCGTTTTGTTGCCTTGACACAATCTTTGACAGCTTTCCATTCTCACCATTGACACCATAGAATCTCTCAACGTCCTCTGTCTTTTTGTAGCAGGTTTTCACTAGCTGGTAGATGTCACGTGTGCCTTCTCTCATCAAGGTTTTTGTAAAGTTGCTCAAAGTGTGCAGACTTTGTTGTAGCTACTGCTTGCTTTCTTTGCACTGTGTTGAGAGTCACAGTAGTTCTGCTAGTTGTCAGTTGGCTTTTCAGCTAGGAACACATGGCAGCCACTTTTTCTCATGGAGTGCACCTTTGACTTCATCTGCCCAAAGCCATGTTTGTTTGTCAATCTTTTAATGATCAGGCTTTGTCATGCCAAGTTCAGCCCAGACCGCTGTTTTAATCTCCTGTTTTGCTTTTGGCCCAAGTACAACTGTTGTAATGAGAGGCAGTTGTGTTTGTGAGATGAGTCTTACTTCTTTTTTTGTAATTTCCACCACTTAAACCTGGAGAAGACTGAGAGTCTTTTCTTGCGGGGGGGGGGGACTGAATGGGTACAGTGGCCTTCTTCCCAGTCTGAGTGGGTCCGCCCTCCAGCTGATGGAAAGAGTGAGGAGTCTGGGTGTTGTCTTGGATACAGTACTGTCCCTGAAGTCCCAGGTAGCAGCCGTTTCTAAGTCATCCTTCTACCAATTTAGGCTTATTGCCCAGATTTGCCCGTACCTTGATTGGCGACTCCCTGTGGATAGTTGTGCAGGTGCTGGTCATATTGAGGGTAGATTATTGTAACATTCTCTACATGGGGCTTCCCTTGACCTTAGTTCGGCGATTGCAGTGGCCAGATTGCTGGTTGTTGTGGGTCATTTTGACAGTATCACCCCAATTTTGACCCACCTGCACTGGCTACCTGTTGCCTCCTGAATAAGGTTCAAGGTGTTAATTTTGGTTTACAAAACCCTCCATGGCTTGGGAGCTGAGTATCTGTTAGAGTGGATGTCTCAAAGGTCAAAGTCAGCCTGGCCCACCAGAGCATCTCTGTCTCTCTTGCTCTGGGTGGCCACTCCTTGGGAGGCCTGTAAGGTCTCCACCCATATTCGGGCCTTCTCAGTGGCCGGGCTGGCTATGTGGAACAAACTGCCTAGCGAGATCCGCCAAGCTGAGCCCCTAACAGCCTTTTAAAAAGCATTAAAACTTGGCTTTTAAAAGAAGCTTATGGAGATGTTACAAACCATGATGGAGATGTATCATCTCCAGGCTTAAAACCAGGGTACTTCAAGGGCCAGATGCAGGGGAGTGATATCAGGAGACAGATATCTATCTAGTCTCATGCGCTCCTAAACGTGTCTGGTGGGGCCACTGTGAGATACAGGAAGCTGGACTAGATGGGCCTTTGGCCTGACCCAGCATGGCGCTTCTTATGTTCTTTATGAGATTGGTAATGTTGTGTTGCTCCTCCTTGTTTTGTTGTCCTGTTTGCTACCCTCTACCCTTGTAGCCTCTTGCTGGGCTTTTGCTTTTGTTTGCTTTTGTTTGATGGTTTGATGGTTATTGGTTTGTTCATGGATTTTAATTGTTCCTTCATATTTGGCTTTTCGTGTAAACTGCCCAGAGTTCCTTTGGGAAAATCAGAGCGGTCTAGAGATGCATAAATAAATAAATAAATAAATGGATTGATTGATTGATTGATTGATTCTCGCTGGACCATTACTTTCTGCTCTGCTTTCCCTGGGTGGGTCAATGTAGAGGTCACAGATAACTGGCTGGTGTTGGGGAGCATATGGGACAATTTTGGCATTGAGTACCATTTTGAGGTCTTGTCTCCGGATGAGTATAAAGTCGAACTGTGATGAAATATTGCCACTGTAGTAGGTCATGAGATGTGATGGGCACTTGCAAAACCATATGTTGGCAAGGACAAGGTTTTGAGCATCAGCTAAGTCGAGGATTTGTTTAATGTTTTTGTTTATGGGTGTCTAAACCATGCCCATCATAACAGCTGAAGCCATCTACCCTTGCTCCAATACGGCTGTTTAAATCCCCTGCGATGATGAGGTAGTCCTTGATTGGGACGGTGATCAATTTCTCCTTGAGAAGGTTCCAGATGAAATCTTTGTCACTCGTGGGGCAACTGGTCTGTGGTGCGTATGCTGTGGATGCATCAGTGGATGCATCACTCTGAATGAATGTTTATTTACGGTTATTAACCAAATACAAAAATTGTAAAACAATAAAAATATAATATGATAAAACAGTATAAAATGTTATGATAAAACAGTATAAAATATATTACTGGAAAATACAGAGCTTGTAAAAACGACAATTTATGGGTAAAACACTATATATAATTAGGAGAGCTCAAACCTCTATCAGTTATACATCTATGTTTGATCATAGCAGTGTAGCAAAACCTGGCAACACAATTTGTGGTCTGAGGGGACCTATCTGAAAGGAGTAGCTTAGTGTAGTAGTTGGTAGGTCTCCCAGGATGTTTCAAATAATAGGATGTATAAGCTCCTTGCGTAGTTCTTGATAAAAGGAGCAGCATAAAAGAACATGGGTCACAGACTCAATTTGGCTATTATTGCAAGGATAGATGCATCACTCTGTTCTTACGATAACAATCTTCATCAGTTGGTCATTGCTCAACTTCTGCTACAGCATCACAAAACCATTGTGGTACAGCACCTTTTTGTGTGTCTTGGGTCTGCTGAAATAGATGACCTTGTACCCATGGCTGATGTCGCATGAGTTCCTTCTGCTCCATTTTGTCTCCTGAAAAGTGCAGATGTTAACTCACAGCTGTTTGAGTACAGCTACAAACTCAGTGGCTCTTCCGGTCAGTGTGCCGATGTTGATGGTTGTGACACAGACTTGGACTTGCTTGCTTGTGTCTCGATGCTGTCCTTGCTTTGAGAACCCTAGTCCATTTTTCACACAGGCGGGGCCATACCTGGGAGCGTCATTTCTGAAGTATACTCTATCAGTTAACATTGTTTAATACGACTTTGAATCATTGAGCCAGCCTGTTGCAGGGGTCTTTTTGGTCCAAGTTCAGCTCCCCCTGTTTGGGGCAGGGAGTTTCCAATGGCACCACAAGGAGGGTTGAACCTTGCCACCATAAAATTTACATGCTCCATTCAAAATTATCTGTTTCAAATTTTTAAAGCTCTCTTACTTCAATGTTTCCCAATTTCATGGGACATTTGCTTAAATATTCAATAGTCTTTTGACTATTAACACTCATTTCCCTTTAATTTTCTTCTTCTTCCTTATTATAGTTAAAAACAACATTCTGAATTTTATCCACTTTTTCAGCAACTCGCCTCTTCAAAGTCTTTGAAATGCAATTTAATACTATGTATAGCCTGTAATGGATTTTCTATTGTTAACAATGTGTCATCAGCAAATAAAATAAGTTTAGCTTTCTCCTTAATAACAGTACTTAAAATCTCTATTGTCTCTAATAGCATTTACTAATAAATGCTCATTTATTAATAAATGCTAATAACTAAAACAAACAGGACAGAGGACAACTCTGCCTAGTTACTTGGCCAAGAGAGATCTGTTGTGTTATCCCATCATTGACTAATATTGTTGCAGTGTTCGCTGAATACAGCTTTTCTTTTGTTCCTTGAATTAATTATAATTTTTATATTAATTAATTATAATTTTTGGTGGCCTTTCCACCAAATTGAATGCCTCCAACGTACCTAATAAATATCTAACAAAATTATACTTGTCTACCCTTTTATTTTGATATTCCATGTATTACATTTAATACTCTCCTTACCAAGTTAGACATTTGCCTTCCTGGTATATAACCAGTTTGATCTTCGTCAGTATATTCACTAATAAAATGTATTCTTCTTGCTCGTATCACCGTAAATATTGTATCATCTGGATTTATTAAAGAAATAAGTTTATAAGCCTCAGGATCAGTAGGGTTTTTATTCTTTTCTCAATATTAATATAGTTATCGACTGTTTCCATAATAACAGTATCCTTTCTTCCTCTATTATTTTAATGAGAAAGGATTTTAGTTTAAGTACCAACATTTTCTTAAATATTTTAGAATAATTTGGTCTCAGTTCATCCATTCCTGGCATCTTCCCGGTTTTTAAGATATTAATTAGTTGGAATTATGTTTTTTTGTACTCAGGGGCAGCCGGTACTCAGAATGGGCAATGTAAATATGCACTACAAGAGATGGATATTTTCCGTGGTGCTGTCCTGTGGGTACGTACTTGGGAATCAGTGCCACTAACGTGAATGAGGCTTAGTCTGAGCAAATAATCTTAGGATTGCTCCATAAATTTTTGTAACTGTGCCAGAAAACTTGATTTTAAACGCTGACTTATAATGAGGCACTTTATGCTGCAGCAATAAAGTCTGGTTGGATGAAAATGTCCGTATTGCATGTTTCAGCTTTCCTGTTTTGTTCCCCCTGGAATCTTCACCCCACCTCTGCTTCAAGATTTGCAAAAGTTGTATGCCTCTAGAAAATGCAAGTGTGACCCCGTGGCTTGGTTCCAATCCCTGGCTTCACTTTTACAGTCACATTAGGCACCCCTGCAGGCTGTTAAATTGTAGAGCAAAAATCAGAAGAATTATACATTGAGAAGAAATAATTTTATTGAGTAGCGTGATCCAGGTGCTGTGCAAGTAGTGCAGTCAAAGGAATAGCAGCTAATCCCCCTTCAAATTCTAATTGCCTTTATTAAAAAATGTGAAATTTCAAATGAAAGCAAAATTAAGCACAAATAAGCTCCATTTTCAATGAGTTACGCTGTTTTCCTTTCAAACTATTTTCTCAATTGTAAATCTATAATGTGCTTAGCATTTAATGTATTTAACAAAGACTCTTGTGGGTCTAGCATACAAATGCTATTTCATTTGTCCTCTGGAAATAGTTAGCAGTGATTTAATTACCTTTTGGAGAAGCGCGTGTGAAGCTTATATAAAAATATATTAATTGTCTCCATTCTCGGTCTGGATCTTGTTTATGCAGGCAAGACGCTGATGCCTTCTTCCACACATTCTTGTTTTTGTTGTAAACTTGCTTGAACTGTAGTGTAAGTTCCAGGTTGACAAACGAATCAGCCATTGAACGAAGAATGGACTTTATTGTCGTTCCTCCAAAACAATGAAATTTTCACCGTGACTTTATGGGCATGCTGCAAAACTTAAAAGCAATAAATATAAACAGAAGGGCATTAAAAACCCCGACTGTGATTTATTTAAAAAAAATGTTTCTGAGCAATAGAACAGTAGAGATGAAATAGAATCAGATCAAAGATAAGTTGTTTTCGGGGTTTTTTTGGGGGGGAATGCAATTTATTAAATACTTCATTGGCCATGCTGGCTGTGGTGTCCTGGGAGTTGTAGTTCGGGGGGTGGGACTCTTGTCACACCCAAAATAGTTGCTGTTGCAATTACAATTTCAAGTGACTTTTTTTTTTGCTCATTCTTAAACATAACTAAAACCCAATTGCAGTCGGTTCTCTTTTCTTTAACATCTAAATGTTAGAAGTTGCTGGCCTGTTACGCTAGACACACTCCTCCTGTCTATCTCTTCCCCCCCTTTTATAATAAAACAAACAAACAAACAAACAATACAAACAATAAAAGTGCACCCTCAATCCTCCTGTCTATCTCATTGACATGTCAGCACCCAAAGCATAGAACGTGATGCTAGCATTAAGCACACAACACATCACCAGTATTTTTTGCCAACACTTAGAGCCCTTTTCACACAACCCCTAAAATCCGCTGGCCACTTAAATTCGGACCAGAGATCTTAGGGGTTTGTCGCTGTTCCTGCATTCCCAACCCCTCCGCACTCCTGGCTGCTGGCTGCGTAAGGGGAGGGAGAAAAAATAGGAAGAAAAGAGACGTGGCTCACCTCCGTTCTGCCTCTCGCTCTTGCCGCGGCAACATTCCAGTCTCTTAAGTAGCTCTTAAAGGGGCGGGAGCCAAAAAACAACAAACAGAAGCGAGGAGAGCCCCGCACACACTATCGTTACACCGCATCAAAGAATTTTCACCTCCAGAGAGCAGGTACTTGAAAGGTGCGCTGGGACACGCTAAAGTGGGCATGGTCGCACTTAATTTCCTGTAAACTCAGGAGCTGGTGGGGAAACATTTTTAAGCTCTGGAGCTGGGAACCATTTGCCCCGGAGTTTAGGGGTCGTGTATAAACACCCTTAGTGAATATAGATGCTGATAACAGTAAAGGTAACTATAAAGTAGCAAAAGGAGTCAAGCTTGTCCCATATCCAGTTGCAGTTGTGGGTTAAGTAAATGAGATTTACATCATTTAACGTAACAGTCCTCTTTATTTAAACAGGTGTACTCTGATTTGTACTGTTAAATTTAGCATTCTGTTTTATAAAACATTTGTTTTTTTTAAATGCCAATCTTTTAATAACAGCTTATATTTCCTTCCTTCCTTCCTTCCTTCCTTCCTTCCTTCCTTCCTTCCTTCCTTCCTTCCTTCCTTCCTTCCTTCCTCATGAAGTGAAAAGATGAAACAACACATAGTTAAATAAACAAATAAAAAGACTGAAATAGTATCTCATTTTTGCATTGTGTTAAAACAAATATTTTGAATTTGCATGCCCTGATCTGTGTTTTTTTAATTAAAGTATTCCACTTTCCCACAAAATCTATATTTATATAGATATAAAGTAGTTCAATTTTTATGCACACCTTGGGGATTCCTCGGCAGATATCCAATTAAAGAGTTCCCTCTTATTGTATCTTATGCATCTTTATTTCCCTACCAATAACTCCATACATAATGATGCCATGATCGTCACAATTATACCAAAGTAAGTCTTGACATATCTTGCTTTGCATGTAATGAGTCTGTCTCATATATTAGTTTCATCTTTTGAGTTGACTTACTGAAATAAATGAACATTTCCACGATATTCTAATTTTTCAAGTTTCATCTGTGTTGTATTTTTAGCACATGGCCATATTGTGTCAATGCTTCCTTAGTTCCACCATTTCCCACCTGGATGTCAGGACATTCTTTGTATGGGCATCGGTCTCATCCAGGATTAGAGCAAAATTCATTCTTTCAGCATTTCATTTTGAACTGACCTGCCTTTTACTTTCCAAGCGGTTGCACAATCTAGAAGACAATAGTCTTTTCCATGTTGATTTTTCTCCAAAATTTATCGTTTACCAAGGTTGCCATCCAAAGTAATATATAAAATGCATACATTTTAACATATGTCTCAATGTAATAAAACTCTCTAAGTGACTTACATTAAATTACACCTCTGGTTCAATATGCAAACAATATAAAATGTTTTAAAACATAGCAAGCAATTAAATGACTGTAATTAAGAAAAGGGTGAAAGAAGCACATACTCCAGGACAGCAGTGGTGAACCTTTTAGAGACTGAGTGCCCAAACTGTGATTCAAAATACACTAATTTTTCGCAAAGTGCCCATATAGCAATTTAACCTGAATACAGGTGGCTGTGAAGGGGTGATTGTCGGGTGCCCACAGAGAGAGCTCTGAGTGCCACCTTTGGCACCCGTGCCATAGGTTCGCCATCACTGCTCTAGAGAGGACTGCATGCAAATATGGATAGGGGTTTTTGTATATAAAGAAATGCAGATAAATTTCATGTGGTCATCATTGATTGACATTTGAATTTGTTATTTGGAAAATGAGACATTTAGAATCACCTGAAAAATATTCATCCGCCTATTCTCTGTTCAGGGTAGTGTATGCTCCAAGCTAGGGTAAATTTAATCTACACACAAAAGCAAGCTCTTTGTTAGACATCCCAAAACCAAGCTTACTTGATAGTTGTGGCTACGCCATTTGAGGGGGAGACCATTAGTAATCATGGGGAGATGGAGTGCAGATCCTGGCAAGATTCAGGCTAGACCTGGAGGCCAAGCCAGGGTTGATCACAAGAAGACCCACAGAAGACCCCATTTGTGAAGTCCTCGGAATGAGAATGCAGGCAAAGATTAAAAGGAGAGAAACTTGGTATCACTGGAGAGAGGAGAAACAAGCAGAGTTACATAGATCAAGCTAGAGTGGCCCTATTAGCAAGTCTAGGGAGAAAAGAGATAGGCCTGGCCTGAGAGCATTTATATATGTGCCAAGTTTCAGGAGAAGCCGGTCTGCTTTCCAGGGGCGCAGGGTACAGATTCATTTAGTTTTTTAAATTGTTTTAATTGTTGTGAGCTGCCCAAAGACCTGTATGTATGTATGTATGTATGCATGTATGTATGTATGTATGTATGTACGTACGTACAGTGGACCCTTGTATAACAAACAGCTTGTATAACATAAAATCTGTACAACATAAAAATTCCGGACATAGGGGAAATTTGCTTAACATAATTGCCTATGGGGCAAATCTGTACAACATAAAAATGGGATTACTCCGTTTTCAATGCATTCCTATGGGAAATTTGTATAAAGGAAATTTGTATAAAGGAAAATTTGCTTAACATAATTTCATTTGGAACGAATAAATTCCTTTATACAAGGTACCACTGTATGTATGTATTAAAGCTAAAACACAAATTGTGATTTTAAAAAAAAGCAATCACCATACAGGAAGAGACATGATCCTTTATTTTTAAATACATTTGGAGAGGATTCCTTTTTCAAAGGGATAGTTATCTTTTTTATATACTGCATGTAACACCATTCTTCAGTCAAGTCTTTTGCAGCTTTAAGAGCTAAGGGAATGACCCTGCTCCCCATACATCTCTGTGCTGGATGGAATGGCTGCATTGTACTGGGCTCAGACTCTTGATCCATGAAGTTTAGGATGGTGTCCTCTGAGGAATAGGGGTTCCACAGAGGATCAAACAGCAGCCTTTCCCATCACCTGCTGCTTGTTCCTTTTTACTGGAAGTTATAGGGAATGGACTCAGCAAGCTACAATCCCTCTGAATAATTATGAAAAATCATACTTTTTTGAGAAAGAGAAAAGCAAAAGATAAAGTTTCTTGATACAGAACAGCCTTGTTCCCCACTCTGGCCTCAAGGTCTCCTGGCTTGACTCCCTGCAGATACTAAAAACAAGCATGTCTCTCTCCTGTACATTGGGGCATATTGTTCAGGAATTGCTGAGATTAAAGGTTATCCTCTACTGTATAATGTTTGATTTTCTTCTGCTGCTCTCTTCTCCCCCAGTTCAATATCAGATGGAAATGATGCGAAGCCTCCGCCATGTCAACATTGATCACCTGCACGTCGGCTGGTATCAGTCTACCTACTATGGCTCTTTTGTCACCCGCGCCCTCCTGGACTCCCAATTCAGTTACCAGCATGCGATTGAGGAATCTGTCGTTCTCATTTACGGTTAGTGTGCCACTTCCTGTATTATTCCTCCCACCCACCCACCCTACACTCCCCTCCCTCCCTTCCGTCTTGATATTATTAAGGCTATTTTTGACTGCGATCTCCCTGCCTCTAAGAGAAGCGGCCCTGGCAGGCCTTTTCCAAGTAAATACCAACCCTGTGTCTGCAAGCAGCCTCAGCAGCAGTGAAGTCTAGACAGGGTTTCCTTCTTTCTGTTTATTTTTCTTGCTATCAGAGCCCTGAAGTGTACGCTTTGGAATGCTGGAGTAGCTGCTTCGTTTTTTATTTTTTATTCCTCCGTCTCGCCCCTCCCTTCTGGAAGGGGTTGGTGAAACTCGACCAGATGTCTTAACAAACTCGGCTTGCGAGAGCAGTCTGGCTCTGTACGTGACTGACCAATCATGATGCTGCCTGCCAAGTCTCCCCCCCCCTCCCTCTCATCCCCTTTTTATGCATCTGACAGAAGCGCACAAAACCTGGACTGTTTCGTAGCACAAAGATTTTTTTCTTTTCGGCTGATTTTTTTTAAATGGCGTTTCCTCCAGCTCTCCAGACCAGATGTTCTGCGCTGTATCAGAACCGTAGGCAATTTAACAGCTTTATAGCTCTCCCCTCCCCAAACACTCTCAGCGTTGCCATATCTGGCAGGCTCGCGTATAGTTTCCAGCTGAGAAGTAAATGTAACGTCCTGAGTATCTGTCAGAAAAAATACTAATGAATACGATCAATCTTATGAGCTGCCCTAAAATTGTTTCAGTATGTTAACAATTGGATTACAGTAAAGAACAAGTTGTTAAAGTATACTTATACTGGCTGGAAACATTGCATCATCAGAGCTTGATGAATTTTCCACTTGTTTCAGTCTGTGTTGGTTTTCATTTTATCACTGATTGCTAAAGGTTTTTTACTATCGTCCGTTTCAGACAACACAAATGTTAACGTCTTCTTCCTTTTTTTTTAAAAGTTTACAAGTTGGCAAGCCTCCTTTGGTTGTTATCTTGCTACAGATGTTCAGCTCCATTGTCAGTTTTCTTCCCCCCCCCAAAAAAAAATTCCATTCCTAAATGTACAGTGTCAACTTGAAAATTATTTTTAAAAATCTAATGCAACTGGAAACATTTACCTAAATAAATAATTTCCTAATAGAATGCCAGGAGCTTGGCAGACCAGGTGTAGGTCTGACTGCAGGACCCCGTTAGGGCCTCTCCCGTTATTTCTGTGCAGTTCTCAGAAATGTAGAAAACTAGTAACCACCTCCAGCTGTTCCAAGGTGCCCCACCAAGCCTTCTTTCTGGATAGGTTCCATATTCCGAGATAAGGGCACAGCATCAAATAAGGTTTACTTCTACTTGGAACAAATGGAGACGTAAACAGACAACTCCAAACCTTAACCGTCACTACACTCCTTCCTAAAAGGATGCCTTAGCACTTTTACTCCAGGGGGCCTTTGGGTGGAGGAATCCCACGTTCCTCCAAGACTTGCAGCATTCCGTGGAGGTTAGCCAGATGGGAGGTGGCACAGCAGGGATGGTCGATAGCTAGAATGGCTGTTTTGCTACCAGCTCCTTCCGTTTCTGGCAAGGTTACGTGCATGGGCTGCAGGTCTGGGATATCAGCCTCTGTCAGTTCTGGGGAGAACTTGTCTTCTTCCGTCTTCTGTCTCTGCCTGGCCAGTGTTGCTATTGTCATTCCTGCTTGTCCCAAAAGGGTGGCTTCTGTGGCTGCTTGACCTGCCACACTTGTTCTACCTCCTTCCATGGTACCCAGAACTACATCCGTTTTTCCATCCACAGATCTTCCCTTTCAACCATTTCTCAGTCTTCTCTCAAGATCTTGGGAGCAGGCCCAGGTCCTTCTTTGTCTTCTGCCTGCCAGTACTCCACCTCTTTCTTCTGTTTGTTTTTGCCGCACCGCCTCCCCTTTCTCTAGGGTTCCTCCTCCTCCCTCTAGAACAGGGGTGGGGTACCTTCGGATCCCCATACATTTTGGACTGCAATTCCCAGAATTCCAAGCCTATATTGCCAATGGTAAAGGACCTGGAGTTGTGATCCAAAACATCTGGAGGGCTGAAGGCTCCCCACCCCTGCTCTAGAATCTTCCCTTGCTGTCTCCCTTCCAGCTCTCTTTTGCCCTCCCCACTCCCCCAGTTTATCTTCAGCACCTCCCCACTCTACTGGCAAGCTGGCTGTAGGAAAATATTTCACAGATGTCAAGAGGGGGTGGGCCCACTGGTAGCAACAGATGAGGCTGCCAGGTTTTCATCCTCATCCTTATTTATTTATTTATTTACTTACTTACTTACTTACTTACTTTACTTACTTACTTACTTACTTACTTACTCACTTACTGCCCCCCCCAGTGCAAACCCAGGGTGGTTTACAAAATTGTCATAGAGTTCAAAATTAAAAAGATACAGCTACATTTAAAGTACAGTTAATACGGTTCAAATCCAATTAACAGGTCTTATAAAATACATTTAAAACACCCATTAACAGAGCCTCTTAGATGGCAAACACCCCATCCTGCCCATGAGAATTTAAAAGTGAGATTTAAAAATGAAATATCCCCAGATTTCAGGGGTGTGTGTGAAATACAAATCATAATAAAAATGTGCCCCCTTTCAGATGGCTGGTGGAAAGGGGGGGAGGGAGAATGGAAGAACAAAACAAAACAACAACAAACACCACTTACTTGCGAAGGCCTCTGCAAATAAATAGGTCTTCAGGGCTTTCTGAAAGGAGAGTAGGGAAAACTCTACATGGTCTCAAACACCAGTCTTTCCCGTTACTTGATCCATGTTGCTTTGCCCTAGAGAAATTGGAATGAAATTCTTATCCCCTCCCCAGCGTACAAAACTGTAATTCTGCCATGTACACATTATGTATTGCCTATGTTTTTGCTTATCTTAGTACTATACAGACAGGAAACTACTTAGCAGAAGGAGCTGGAACTTTCAAAGTGATTATATTCAGTCTTGCAAAAAAATACTGTAACTTGGTTTATAAAGGTGGGATATTGCTATCTATATACACAGTTCAAAATACCAGGAAATGGTCCAGCACTGCTTTGAAAATATTATGCTCACATGGCCAGTACGGAAAAGGGTGTCAAGCCTTATATAGCAAAGTCCAGTCTGAATATTGATAAAGCATCAAGGTGGCCTACCTTGTGTTGACTCCAGTTCACAGAATAATGGTAACCAAGGGAAAGTCCCAGAACGTGACTCGTTTTTTCATTCGTTACAGCTCACCCCACACAAAGCAATTATTATGGCTGCTTTTCAGCATATGTTCTCGATATTTACTGCTCAGCAAGCTACAGAATCTGAATGCCTAGAAAAAGTCTCCTGTTTGAGCATGGACATCTGAGTTATCGATACTATCCTCAAGCTTCTGCTTATAGTCACTAAATCACTGTACTGTCCCTGATTCACCCAGGTAAATAATCAGACTTATATGTTAACTGATCCTTGAGTCTGACTTTAGGTATGCAGTTTTGATTTCAGATTTCAGTTTCTAGACTACAGAGGACTTTCTGCCTTCTTTCCATCTCCATGAAAAACCTTCCTTCTCTTAGCTGACCATTAGAAGCAGCAGAATTTGACTTGGGTAGCTGCTGCCTGGTAATTGTTGCTACTGCCCTCCTTTTTGAAATCTGAAATGCCATAAGTGTGCTAAACAGAAAGTAATGCTGCCTTGAGTTCTTTATTAGGGAAATGCCCAGGGAATAGTTGACAATGCTTGCTGCTCTGTGCCTTTTCATGGAATAGCAAGTGCCAATTTAGGAGGAGAGAGATGCAGCACTTGTGTCTACAGGGACACAATTCTGTAATGCAAGTCTCAGCCAAATCAAACATCTTGATTTGAGTTCCCTCCCAGAGATGAGCCTCAGTTTAAGAAAATGGCAAAGACAGACCCATATTGCACATACAGGAGAGTGATTTAAAACCAAAAGATTTTTGCATCAAGCTTCTATACGTTTCTTTTCGTCCTCTCTCTAAATCTAGGTGTGCAGTTCATTTAGTTGTCTAAATGAACATTTGACTTGAATGTTGAATAAAAAGGAACTAGTGTAGCGGACTCAGGTGATCTGACTTAAAGCCTTCACTTGGCTATTGAAACTCACCCAGGCATGGCAATAGCAAATCACTCCTTGAACATCCCACATACCTCAAAAACAGCTCTATTACATTCGCAGTAAGACAGAAGCAATTTGATGGCACAAAAGCGATACATATAGAGAAAAGTAAGCCTAGGATTATCATGAATTGGGTTGCCTCCGGCAGAAACACTTGGAAGTTCACATTACTCCTTAATGGGAATAGCAGTCTAATATGTTGCACCTAAAAGTG
The DNA here is from genome assembly GCA_029282475.1 of Phrynocephalus forsythii. NCBI lineage: Eukaryota > Metazoa > Chordata > Lepidosauria > Squamata > Agamidae > Phrynocephalus > Phrynocephalus forsythii. The sequence continues at coordinate 105,497,719 of JAPFRF010000003.1, read as the reverse complement.
TTGGTTTTTGAGTGTACACACTCAACTGAAAGCCACATTATTTCATTCTTCTAAGCATTCTGATGGTTTCCTCATTGAAATAAAATAAACAGCTAGTGAACTTACTGCAAAGCAGCCAAGAGAATTGCTTTGTGTTTAGGTGAGCTGTGGTTAACTATGAGTCAGGTTCTGGGATTGCCCCCACCCCGCCTTGCTTGGTGCCACTGTGTGAATGATACGGAGCCCAAGAGAGGATCCTGTAGGCTATCTCGACTGCTGACAGTGGTGTCAGCGTCATTTAGACTGGCCTTTGCTCTGTAAAGCTTGGCATCCTTTTTCTTTTTGCCAATGTGTACATAATACTCCAAAGTAATGTTGGACCATTTCCTGGTATTTTGAACTGCAGACACAGAAGCAAAGTCTCATATTCATAAACCGGAGGATTTGTTTAGCTTAATTGTGTTTTTTAAAGGACTTGGCATAGATAGGGCTGTGACTGCATGGAAGTAAAGTAGTATTTAATACAGAACTGAACATTCTGAACTGCTCCAGCAAGCAAAGTACACCGCTCCATGGCTCCTTTTTCTCTTTCTTCACCCTCTGTAGTCCCCCCTCTTCATTCTCTCCCTCCCTCCCTTCCATTTCTCTCTCCCCTCCATCCTGTATTTCAGTGGTTCTCCACCTGTGGGTCCCCAGATGTTCCTGGACTGCAATTCCCAGAAGTCTTCATCACTAGTTGAGCTGGCCAGGATTTCTGGGAGTTGCAGTCCAGGAACATCTGGGGACCCACAGGTTGAGAACCACTGCTTTATTTCTCTTTGCACCCTGTCTCCTTGGTTCTTCTCCATTGCTTGTCATTCCCTCTGGCTCTCTCCTCTTCTTTCCTTGGCTTCTCCATGTTTGTGTATTTTTGTTCAAAGCTACGTACTCCTGCGGGTAAGGCTAGAGTTCTTGTCTATCATCTTACCCAGAAGTAAGCGCCATTCCGTTCAGTAAGACTCACAAAGTTTCATTAGTTTCAGGAAGTACTGGTAAAAAGGGGGTAATTACTACAGAAGACTTCAATAAGGATGTGCAGTCAACGTTTATGAGAATTTTCCTTTGCAAAACATGCATCTTTAAGGTTCTTTATCTTGTAAACAACAGGAGGGACCAACCTCAAATAAGAAAAGCACAAATCATTTCCTTTTAAGGAAGGAATGGGAGACATTTGAGGGGGAACCTACTGAATGCACTAGGAGATATAAGAAAATGGTTGCAAATGAAGACTGAAGACTCGGTGGGAGGGTTTTTATTTTTTTAATTTTAGGAAGCAGAAGTTAGAACTTGAAAAAAAATACTTGGCCAAGCTTTTTCAAAGTTGGCACAAATTAAGTCCATACTGTTTACTCCCACTCTGCCAAACATGGTCCTGATTAAGGAACTCATTTGAAAGTTACAGCTTTTGAGTTGGACTACCCCCTGCTATCAGTAATGGCTTACAGAATGCTGTTTTGATCAGTTATACAATATTAGAAGGAGTGTGGTGGCTCAGTGGACTAAGGCTTCCAAAAACTGCAAAGTTGGCAGCTCCGCGGTTCAAATCCCGGGTGCCACGTAGCAGAGGGAGCTCTCGCTGATAACCCCAGCTCCTGCCAACCTAACAGTTTGAAAGCATGTAAATGCAAGTAGATAAATAGGCACCACTGTAAAAGGGGGGAAGATAAACAGTGTTCCATGCGTAGAAATGCGTTCGGCCATGCCGGCCATGTGGCCATGGACTTGCACAACTCTTCGGTTTGAATACGGAGATGAACATCACCCCTAGAGTCGGACACGACTAGCATGCATGTGCAGGGGTAACCTTTACTTTACCTTTACAGTATTAGAGGTGCAGTCCTGTACAGCTTTAATGCAACCTCAGGTCATGATAGTGTGACTGACGGTGGTTCCTTTACATGGTGATGGAGTTTTTAGCAATTAGTAGATGAGTTTTTGGAATATATTTTGATAGATCTTTTTTCATGATTACATTTCCCCCTATAAAAGCAGCGTCTTCTTTAAAAGGAATTTTGCTATAATAGTAAAATGTTCTTGTCCCCCTCAATGTCTTCCTGAACCATATTGGGCACTATATAGTGTTACAAAATTCAATTTTCTACTATTATTTTGAAATACCGTCTCCTTCCTTTGCATTTGGTACTTCTTTTGCATTTCGTACAAATCCTTTGTGTTTGGTAATATTTTTATTTCTTTTTAATGTCTTCTTGTAGCTGCAATTTTGTATACTACCTTCTCCATAAAGCTCGTAGATGTTTACTCAGATTAAAAATGGCCTGTTCTAGAGTGTTCAGGTTAAACTGTTCTGGATAAATATTTTATGCACTTTATGTTTCCAACTTGTTCTTTTTCAGATCCTTTAAAAACTGCCCAGGGATATCTTTCCCTAAAAGCATACAGGTTGACACCCAAACTGATGGAGGTTTGCAAAGAGAAGGATTTCTCTCCAGAAGCGTAAGTGAGAAGGGATGTTTTGTTATGTAGTGGGTGGCAGGAAAAAAAGAGAGCAAGCAGACTGAATTTTGCAGTAAAGGCGGTGTAGAGATCTGGTGTGTGGTTGCCATGGTATGTATGCTTTCTTGGGATGTGAGAAACACTTGGAGCCAGTACTAATGTGTGTGTGTGTTGCGTCATTACAGTCGTGACCGACTCTTCGTGACCACATGTCCATAGAATTTTAATGTTAGGGTTTAAAAAGCATCATTTACCTCACTGCCATGGGAGAGTGTCAGATTTCACCCCAAGTAAATAGCTAAGGACCCATACTTAATGGGTGTTGGGAAATATTGCATAGGTGAGACTTTGGCGCACTTGAGGCCATTGTCCACCTAACATGCCTATTCTTTCTCCAGAGTCTAAAGCAGGGGTCCTCAAAGTTTTCAAACAGCGGGCCGCTCCACCACCATCCAGACACCACTGGGGGCCGGACCACAGTCCAAAAGCAGCTGCGGAGGCTGGCTTGCTCACAAAACAGGGGGTAGGTGGGGGGTTGCAATTGGTCCCAGGGGCTGGATTCAGGACCTTGGGGGGCCGCTTCTGGCCCCAGGGCCTTAGGTTGAGGACCCCTGGTCTAAAGCCACCACTTTCTATTGACAAGCAATTTCTGGAACACAAGAGATTGAGAGGCCATCCATAATTATCAGGAAGCTGATATTCAAATGTACTGGGTGCTTAAAATCCCTGTGAATGAGCTTAAGGGAGCTCTTTGCATTGTGAAAATAGGAACAGTTAAGTCACTGATATCATTCATAGTGGTGGGGAGGGAAAGCATAGGAATGGAAGTAAAACTCGGTGCAGACAGAATCAGCAAGAATACCCAGGGAATTAAAGAGTGCTTAACATTTTTCATGTACCATTTGGACTACTTCCATGTTTCTCACCACTGGTTGCATGTGCATTGATACTAAGGGCGTTCATAGCCTAAACTAAACTGAATACTTCCCTGCATTTTAAGGAGAAATCTTGACAAATTTTTCCCCATGTAAAAACTATAGATAAATATTTCTTAAATCATTTTCATTTCCACAGAAAATTGTGATATTTTTCACAGGATGTAGCAGAACATGTCCCTCTGGTTTGATATCTTTTATTATGAGATGCAGCTATTTTCTTTTTTAAGTAGCACCCTTCTCTGAACCAGTAATGGCTAGCTTGATTTTAACCATTCAACTTTCAAAGATATCTTTTTCCCCAAGGCAGATCTACTCACTGATCTTGCAACTTACTGTCAAAATGCATTTTTTATTTTCATCCTCAAATACAAACTGATTTTTGTAGTTTTTTCAAAAAAAAAATGAAAGCAACACTTCACTTTCCAATATTGAAACAAATATTTGCACAAATGCCTTACTGTCATCGAAATCCAACAGACTGTCTCTTTCTATCATAGTCAGAGAGTTATGGCTTAAAGAAAAGCAGTTCCTGAAAACCAGAAAGGTAATAAAACAAAACAGAAGAAAAAAGCAAAGATGGGGAGGTAGAAATAATCATCTGGGAACATGCTCTCTATTATCCCAGAATTTCCCCCCCTTTCAAAATGCTAAAAATATAAAGTGGTGAAATACTTGAGAAGGGACTGGTTGGAAGGCCTGAGAAATGGTTTGCGCTTTCAGGGTTTGATTCATGATTACAAGTTAAAGTTCAAGTACTGGTGCATAAAGGTCATATCTAGAGATGGGCACGAAACGAATGGCCCCGTTGCCAATGCAGGAGCTTCCGCATTGGCAACGGGGCCCTTTTCAGAGAAGTCCTGCCGACCTGTCATCGGCTGGACCTCTTTAAAAATGGCCCAGTCAGCATTGGAGAGAACCCTTCGTGGTGACTGGGCCATTTTCAAAGGGGTCCAGCCGATGACAGGTTGGCAGGAGAGGTCTGAAAAATTGTCGGGAGGCCAGTTTGTTGGAGCTGTCCCGCCTGTGTCCCGACCATTTTATAACACACACAAGGAGGTGTGATGATTGATGGTGATGATGATTGATGAAGAGTAGGAGTAGGATGCCAGTCAACATCTGTTTGTTTAAATTATTTTTGAAATAAAAATGTATTCCGTCTGGGGAAGTCGGACGCTGTCAAATGGATTAAATGCCGCAAAGGGGGGGAAACGAATAACGAATCAAAATGAACCAATGAAACAAATATTTCAAAAAAATTGTTAAGAACGAAACGAATCACCATTTTTTCGGTTCATGCCCATCTCTAGTCATATCACTGTTCTTCAAGGTGTTACTGGTTTGGGGGTATCTGATATAGTATTAGGAATCAGCAGCTGATTCCTCTTGTATCAGGCCTTGTCCCTAGAAGGAGTACCGTCTGGCCATCATGGGAATGTACAGCAAACAGTATTAGCACCATCAGACAAAGTAGTAGAGTGGCCACTTAAAATTATATGAACAACAATGTAGTTGTGTTTTATACTAGAAACCTTTCAAGGATCTTCACATAAGGTTTCTAAGTAAATAAAGATGTTGGTGATTTGTGACTCTTGCTGGAGGATCAGACCAGGATAATGTTCCATGGCGCAATAAAAGTAGAGAATGGCTGTTGCTATTTTCAGATCACTGCTTCGTAGTGATTCACTACTTAAGGAATGCTTACTAGGGATTCTCACAATTTTGTTGAAGTATTTCCTACCCCACTCATCACCTTCAAGTTCCTCCAGAGACAAGCTCCTTGAGCAGTTTCTGATACAAAACTAATATTCTAAAACTGACAGGAAGCACAGTAAAGTTGCTCAGATAAATCAGAGATTAAAAACTGCAATCTGTAACTCTTCAGGTGGGTGGGGAGGATTTTTATTCAGAAGCAAAAAGACAATAGATTTAGGTCCATGAGAATCTTTCTTAATAAGGTGTTCCAAAGCAAAGACCTTCACTATCTTAAAGCCTCAGATTTGGAACATCTTAGAGTCCAGGTCAAGCATATGCATGTATGGAAATATTTAGTTTTGTAGAGCGTCATCAAGCACCCAGAGTGACCTCGCTGCCAGATGGGTGGTATAAAAATCCAACAAACAAACAAACAAATAAGGATTAGTGGGCCTTGCCATGATTAGAAGGACTGTAGAGTAGGAACTATCAAACCACTCCAGTATTCCTGCCAAGAAAACTCCATGGACATGGAGTCACGGAGAGTCGGTCACAACTGTAATGACAAAACACACACACACACACACACAAAAGCTAGAATATACACAATATACTTGATGAAAATTGTTCCCTCAGTTATGAGTGGCAGGGTGGCTTTTCAGTGGTAAGCAAATGGTTTGTCCATCATTACTGATTTTCTTATTTTTAAAATCCTTGTTAAGCTTTCAGGGAAACCAGGTATGCCCACAACACAGTTTAAAAGCTACCTGCTGTGTTTTGCAATATTTATATCATAAGCCAATGTGTTGCCTATTTCCCCTTCTTTCTCATCCCTTCTGGAAGAATTCTGAAGTTCTGCAAGCTGATTTATATATATATAAATATATATAAATAGATGTTCTTTCCCCATGCGTGTTATGAAAGTCATACTGTTCCCCGAATTGGAAGGACAAATCAAACAGCCTGGGCTGTTCAGAATCATCTGCTGAGTGTTTGGTTAGATGATGACCAGGTTCTCAAGAAAGTAAGTGTAAAAAGCAAAAAAATAAGATCTCTCGTTTCAGGTTGAAAAAAGCAAACATGACCTTTGAAAATATGTTTGAAGAAGTGCCCATCATCATCAAGAACTCCTACCTTATTAATGTTCTCCTCTGGGAGCTGGAGAAGAAGTCTGCAATAACTGATAGACACGAGTTGCTCAGTCTTGCAAGCAAGTATGTTCTCATAAGAATTAAAGATGCAGTGCAACACACACCCCATTATGCATTAGGCCTTTGTTAAAAGACACTGAGGACAGACATACTAGTTTACAACCCGAAGGTGTGCGTTTTGGAGTAGACTGGGGAGAGTATTTGGGCTTACACAATTACTTTATGAAATCTTGGTAAACTGTGTCTAGTGCATAGAATTTCCATGTGAAGACTATCAGGAGTCTGGGTTTTATTTTTGTAGAAAAGGGCTGCAAACAAAACGCCCCCACACACCCTTACCTTCAGAGGCAAGTTATCTGCTTCCAGTTTAATCCACCATATATTTAATCCACCATTTATTGGTCTCAATGTATTTCCCCCTCAGATTTATGCTGAATTGTGTAAACATAGAAGTTGGCCACTGTGGATAAATGTTGGCTAAAATCTTTGGGTTTTATATTGGCATTTGGGATATTGTGTATAGGTTTTCCAAGTCATACCAATCTACTCAGTATGGTGCATAACAGAAACATATCATGTGATGAGCTGTGCAGATACTTTCTTCCATTAGAAAGTTTTTGCTTATGCTTTTCACCATAGACAACTTATTCAGGTGAACGTTGACAGTGAGATCAACTGTTTTCTCTTTTGGCTGGAGGTTGGTTTTTTTTTTACCCTTTTATTAAAAACTGTGTTCAGGAAAAATTTAAAGTGAGTCTGGGCAAAGTGCAGGCTGTGGGTCACCCATAGCCCCCGGGCCCCAAATATGTCCCCTCAGCCCCAGATCTCTGGCCACTGAAGAGAAACATTTTGTCTTCTCAAAAAGCCATCTTCTAGCATCTGGATGTGTGTGGGGGAGGCATGGAAGAAAACCTGGCTTTTCAAGATCTATAGACGGGCGTCTGTAGGCCTTATATACATATATGGCAGCTGCTCCTTTCTGTTTCACAACAGAAAAACCACCCAAAGTCTGTGTTGTGCATGCAAACACTCAATAATTCATATGTATCAACTTGTTTTTTATTTCTAGAAGGGTGCAAGTCAAGACTCGCACTCGATGGCAAACTGTGGAAAACTTGTTCCTGTAACTAGTAACGCTTGTCACTTTCTCTCAGCTGTCACCCTATGTGTCTTCCTTTTTCTTTGGTGTGAGAGGTACCTCCTGTCATTTCCAAGGGAAAATGAGTGGGCTGCAGCTTTTAATAATAGTTTTATGAGACAGAATCCTGCCCCGACTGACACTAGAGAAAATCCTATGAAATGGCATTCCAGTTTTTTCTCACTTATTCTGCCTACAAAATAATAAGTGCTGTGGGATTCATGTGACTTGCAGAGGCATTGATCTACATCGTTCCCATCCATGCCCAGTAGTAGCTCTCTGATATAAATTATTAAATACCCCGTGATTCAGAACATCACCAAAAATAATAACTCACATTGATTATTTATAAATTATGTTTGCATTGGATGCAATAGAATCAGTTAAGTTAATAAGGATATAACATTTTTTTAAAAAGACAGATAGGGATAAAGAAGGGCAGTCTGGCTGCAGAATAATGCTGCGTGTACTGATTTTTTGGTGTTTGTTTGAGGCACTCTCTTAAGGAGCACAAGTATCCCTTTTAAAAATCCCCGTCATTAACTTAAGAAGTGTCTAAAGTTCTCTGATGGTTGAAAAGGAGATGGTTTTCAAATGAAAATATCTGGCAGTAGGAGACAATGAGGAACACTCTTAGCTACTGATTCCTTTTGCAATTGGCTGTGTATACAAAGGCATCTTAGCTCCCAAAGCTGTCCATAGAATCTAGAGCACAATTCACCCAAGGCAAAATATTCGTATCTCCCATTGATTACATTTGGAGGAAGTTAAGCACACTCATAGACCTGTTGTTAAAATGAATGAATCATAGAATTGGAAGAGACCTCAAAGGCCATCCAGTCCAACCCCCTGCCATGCAGGAATCCCCATCACAGTATTTCCGACAGATGGCCATCCAGCCTCTGCTTAAAAACCTCCAAAGAAAGAGACTCCACCACCCTCCATGGCAGCATATTCCACTCCCAGACAGCTCTAACTGTCATGAAGTTCTTCCTAATGTTCAAATGGAATCTCTTTTCCTGTAGTTTGAAACCACTGCCCCAAATCCTAGTCTCTGAAGCCATGGAAAACAAACCTGTTCCCACTTCACTATTACATCCTTTCATATATTTAAACATAGCTATCATATCCCCTCTCAACTTTCTTTTTGAAAGGCTAGACATGGCCAGTTCCCTAAGCCGTTCCTCATAAGACATTTCTTCTAGACCTTCAATCATCCTGGTCACCCTCTTCTGTACCCGCTCAAGGTTGTCAACATCCTTTTTAAATTGAGATGCACAGAACTGGACACAGTACTCCAGGAGGGATCAGACCAAAGCAGAATAGAGTGGTACTATCACTTCCCTTGATCTTGAACACCTGAACACTATGCTTCTGTTGATGCAACCAAGAATCACATTGGCTTTCCTGGCCGCCACATCACACTGCTGATTCATGTTCAGTTTGTGGTCCAGCAAGACTCCCAGATTCCTTTCACAGGTACTATTTTCCATCCATGTATTTGCCATCCTATATCTGTGCAATTCATTCTTTTTACGTAGATGCAGCACCCTACATTTCCCTATGTTGAACCCCATTCCGTTAGCTTTGGCCCAGCACTCTAATCTGTCAAGGTCATTTTGGATTTTTATCCTGTCCTCTAGGGAATTAGCAACCCCTCCCAATTTGGTATCATCTGCAAATTGAATTAGCATACTCTCTATTCCTTCCTCCAAGTCATTAATAAAGATAACGAACAGCATTGGACCCAGAAAAACCCTGGGGCACCCCACTGGTCACGTCTCTCCAAGCTGAAGAGAGGCCATTTATGATCACCTTTTGGGTGCGATCAGTCAACCAATTACAAATCCACCTAACAGTAGCACTATCTATCCCACTTTCTACTAACTTCTTTGCAAGAATACCATGGGGAACCTTATAGAAGGCCTTACTGACGACCAGATAAGCAATATCCACAGCATTCTCCTCATCCACCAGGCCTGTAATTCTATCAAAACTTGATAAATGTTTAATGCAATAGATAAGGCATTTCCAAACTTCGGACCTCCAGAATTCTAAGCTTACACTGCCAATGACAAAGGACTGTGGGAGTTGTGGTCCAAAACAACTGGAGGGCTGAAGTTTGGACATGCCTGCAATATATGATTTTTATACCAAGTGTCATAGATCCATTGTAATAGTCTGTTTTCTTTCCCTTCCATTCAGAATTTCACTGAACTTTTTATTTTGTTATTTAAGGTGGCAATTCATTCTTAAGTGTCATTACTAACATAAAATAGTACCAATTTCATTTAGTTTTGCATCTCACTTAGTGCTTGGCGTTCCTCCTGCCAGATCTTTTTGTGTGTCAAATACAATTTCATTAAATCTCTCAATGTTCCAAAGCAGAAGCTATAAAAGGAATGAGATTCATGAAAAAAGGTTCTAGAAGTGAGGGATGAAAAACAGGTATGAAAAACAAATAACAAAAACAACGTTCATGTCTTTTCCACGTAGGACAATGAGTGGTACAAGAGGGATGCGTTCAGCACAGAATTGCCCATGTGGAAGATCAAATAAATATGCAGGAAGAAGGGATATACATTGATGCCTCCCATTCCTGACTGATACCTCTTGAAACCCATTGATCCAATTCCAGTTGGAAAGCATACGAAGGAGACTAGGACTTGGGACAATGGTTTCAAACTACAGGAAAAGAGATTCCATTTGAACATCATGAAGAACTTCATGACAATTAGAGCTGTTCAGCAGTGGAATGTGCTGCCACGGAGAGTGGTGGAGTCTCTTCTTTGGAGATTTTTAAGCAGAGGCTGGATGGCCATCTGTCAACTCTATGATTCTATGAGAACAGAGTGACCGCTGGTCAGATAAATATCAAATAAATAAATAAAATAGAATAGAGTAGAACAAATGGGCACACAGACAGTCACAGCCATGTGCAAAGAGTTAGAATGCCAACGACCAATCATGCATCACTGCAGAAAAATCACACAAAGCTGTCTTCCCAACCTAAGATCCTGCCACTGTTTTTTCAGTCTAACAACTTGGTGGGAACCACACACATTCCTACCCTTCTGCTGTAATATTGGCATTCTGCATAGCAACGTTGATCTTAGCTTGCTGTTTGTATCTGTGTGACACAGTACTTGAGTGCATAACATTGGCCTGGAAAAGGGGAGAGTGTGATTAAGGGGGAAATACCAAAATTTAGAAAAATTATTCTTTTTGTCAACCACTGCCTGAGTTGCCCAAGGTGGCTGGATTTTTTTTTTTTTTGCTAATTACCGTAGTCCAGTCTTGAAGTTCCCTAAAATGCACCTATGTTATCTGGTTAAAGCAGCAATGTTCAACTATTTCTTGATAAGTGGAAGAGTTAACTAACCGGGAAGTACCAGTGCTTCTCTTTTAAGTGATACTGTGGCTAAGTTTAAATTGAATTCAATGAGAAGGATAAACTAAGGAGGAAGATGCTGTCTAGTCATCGCAGTCACAAAGATTTCTGTGTTTCAGCAACCATCTTGGGAAGAGTCTGCAGTTGCTGATGGACAGAGTGGATGAGATGAGCCAGGATATCGTGAAATACAACACTTACCTAAGGAATACCAGCAAGCAACAACAGCAGAAACATCAGGTTGGTTTTAGGGGGCAGACTGTAGCATGTTGGCTTAAAGCATCATATTATGTGGCTTCTATAATTGGATGCAAATTGCAGGATCTTTATATTGCATCTCCTAAATATACATTCCAATTCAGAAAGCTAATCTTCCTCTTCTAGACATTCATTATATGCAAACATGCTGTGTGATTCCTTCTAGCTTATTTGCTTGCCAATATAAATTGTCAGGAGCAAATATATGAGAAACGTAGAGATAGAAAAATTGATTAGACACTGGGAAATATAGTATTGTTCCCCATCAGTTTGTGCTATATTTATAATTGCTGTACATGTAGTTCATTACAGTGTAGTCTATCTGATATTTATATGTAGATATAGAACAGTCATGAGATGAAGCAAGCAATTTTTGTAAATAATGTACCTACTCATTGCAAAATATAAGAGTAAATTTCCCTGATAACTATCTTTTGCTTTTTCTCCACTCATCTGTTTCCCTCAATTTCTTTCCACTTTCCGAGATAACAGAAATTACATGTTGCTATTTGCTAACATTTCATAAATCTGGAGGTATTTTGGCTTTGCTATCAGACATTGAATACCACCAGACATTTCTTTGTTTAACAGTTAGTAGCTAAAGAAACCCTGTGCTGCTAGATTTAAAATGTAGGCCATTTGAGTAGCAAAAAGGACTTCACACAAGCTCCTCTCCCACTTATAAAGACACTTCTGTAATTCTGTTCCCCTTCTCTTTAATAACTCGTTACAATAGATTGCTGTTTGTTAAAAGTTAAATGAGTAAGAATGCACATTCTGTTGAATTGTATTCCTTTTTTATTTATTTAAAAACATATACAAATCACATAAAAAAGACAAACATCAACAACAGTGCACCCCTTCACCAACAGGATCACTCTTCATATTTACATTTGTCATCCTCCCCTCCAGAACAAAATCGATTGTTGCGCGGAAACCTTACTCTTATCCCGTACAAGCACATATTCAATAAATCTACCCCATATATCATAGAAAATATCTCTTTTTAACTCTCCTTTTTTAACCTTGAAAGAACAAGTCAGTTTATCATTTAAAGCAATATTCCATACTTCATTATACCATTCTTCTAAACATAGTTCATATTTAGATTTCCAATTTCTAGCAATTATTAATCTAGCTGCTGTCAACAAATTTGTAATCAACTCTTTAGTTTTAACATCATAATTATGATCCACAAATATTGATAACAAAGCAATATCAGATTTGGGCTCTATAGTCATTTCTAGTATGTCACTTAGTTCTTTAAAAATACATTTCCAAAATTTCTGTATCTTTTTACATTCCCACCACAAATGATTAAAGGTACCAATCTCATTATCACATTTCCAGCAAAGCTTAGAAAAATTTGCATTCATTTTATTCAGTTTCACTGGCATCAAATACCATCTTAAACTTATTTTAAAGAAATTTTCCTTTATTCTAACAGACATAGATCTAAGTAGTCTCATTCTCCACATTTTAGCCCAGTCTTCTTCTCTTATTTCTTTTTCAAAATCTTGTTCCCACAATAATTTTGATCCAGATCCTCCCCTATTTTCATCTAAATCCAAAATAATTTTATATAGTTTGCTAACAATACCTTTTACTACTATTTCCTTCTGAATATCCTCATACAACAATAAGAGTTGTTCCTATTTTGTGTACTCTCTGCATTTATTATTTTTCTTTATCCAAGTATCAGTCCATTTCTTTAATTGTATAAAATTAAACCAAGATATATCCCTACCTTGGAGAATTTCCTTCATTTGTACTTTCCCTCTCATCTTGCCTATCCAGTCTTTCAATGTTGAATTGTATTCCTTTCTGCAAGATATAGCTTTAGAAAATGCCCCTGAAGAGAGCAACTCTGTTCCTGATGAAAATAATAAAACCTAGCACAGTTGCTCCTATCCAAATGGTAGACAGACCTAGCCATTTGTTATTTACATTTACGGTAGGACCCCGTATCCACTGATTCATTATCCACTGATTCAGTTATCCACGGTTGGAAGAGGAAAAATAAAATAATTCAGCAGCCACAGAGCAAGCTACCATTACAAACAACAGCTGTAAAGACAGCTACTGTTGCAAAACAACAGTTGTAAACCAAGTTACTGTCACAAAACAGCAGTTTTGGGGAAGTTTGGTGTTCTCTCATATCCATGGTTTTCATTATCCACGGTAAGGCTTGGAACCAATCCCCAGCGGATACTGGGGTCCTACTGTATAACCTGCCTTTCCTCCAGTGAATTCAAGCTATGTACAAGGTAGCCTCCCTAATTGAAAAAAATAATCTTAGGAAATGGATTAGTCTGCAAGAATGGGATTAGCCCAGACTCACCCAATAAGTTTTATGGCTCAGTTGGCAGCTTCCACTTGGCTGTTCTGAATCCTAACTGCTATACTATCCTGGACCACTTTCCTCCTGCCAACAATCTTATTGGTTCGTTGCATAAGCTGAAATAGGAGACTATTGGGAAATACCCTGAGGTGGAGTTCTTCTCCCTATCCTCTACATTCCTCCATAACTAGAAGATTCTGTATTATATGTGGAAGTTGGTCACTTCTGAGACCAGCTATAGAGATACTGAAAATCAAAGTATGTCCTAGAAAAATACAGATGTATCTGGATGTTTAATCAGAATATGACTGTTGAAATATCTGGAATCCATCTTGAATGTTGGAAGCTTTAATGTTTTGAATCTCTTAAAATCCAGGGAGCTTGGTTGTTGGAGAAGTAGTTCTGGAGGAATCTGGAAGTAGAGTCATGGCAACTGGATTTCTTTTCTTGTGAGATTGAAATGTTTCACTACTCATCCAAGTAGCTTTGACAGTCAAAGGAAAGTTGGAGCGAGGCTTCCAATTTGTAGTTCACCTTGGTTTCACACCACTCTGGTCTCAATAGTCTCGTTAGGTGGACAGTGGTCTAAATAGGCTCATTAGGTGGACAATGGCCTGAATAGGCTCATTAGATGTACAGTGGCCTGGAGTGTATGAAAGTCCCACCTATTCAGCCCTTCCCAACATCTATTAAGAATCTTCACAGACAGTTCTGGAGGCAGTTCATTATTGCTTCTTTGGAACAAGCCTCGGGGACAGGACCTAGAGCAGTTACTTCTTTAGATGCTTGGACCTGTTTTGCAAAGAGAGCAACTTCCCTAAGTTTGGCTTTGGCTTTGAAGTCTGTCAAGATAGCTTGACAGACTTCAGACTATGCTGAAGTCTGTCAAGCTATCTGTCCAGGGCCATCTCTACAAATTTTCAGATCTTCTTTGTATAGAAGTAATTTCTTCCTTATTGTCTTTTAAAATTCTAGCCATCCAGTTTTGTTTGGGCAAGGGAAGATCCTTAGAGGTGTATCAGTCAGCCAGTTATAAGGACTGAATCTTCTTTGTTCCATAGGGAGGGAGGAAAAAACCCTCTGTCTTTGAACCCCCCTGGCACAGTTCTGTAAAATCCAGTGTTGTGCTTCTTGTCCCAGATGCCTCGAAACTTTTTGAGAGCTGGGTCATGAAATGGACTAAGCCACTTAAAGGCAGCTCCTTCACATTCCTCATAGGAACAGTGTGGATTCTCTTTGGATCTGATAACCTGTCCCTGTGTTTTCTGTCTGTTTTTAGTACCAGCAGAGGCGTCAGCAAGAAAACTTGCAGCGTCAAAGTCGAGGAGAGCCACCCCTCCCTGAAGAGGACTTGAGCAAATTGTTCAAGCCACCCCAGCCTCCTCCCAGGATGGAATCACTATTGATTGCAGGTAATGGTTTAGTAAGAGGTTAAGGAACCTTCCCTTTCTGTGGCTCTGGTGCTGTACATAATCTGGAATTACCAGAAGGATGGGTGGTGCATTTTTTTAAAGTGCCTTTCAGAAATCTTGTGTTCTTGTGTGCCATTCAGTGGGGCTGCGTCAGAGAGATTTTAAAAATTTGTTTTGTTTTTGTTTATTTCTTTTTTTTTTTACCTTCACAGACATCCATGGGCAGCGAGTCTTGCTTTTTAAGGTCATCTTAAAAAGCAATATCTGTGTTACAGTGGTCCCCCGCCCTTTCGCGGTTCATATACTGCAGTCTCGCTATATCGCGGGACCGCAGTATATGGAAAAAGGCCCCCTGGGGTAAAGGTGCGAAGGCCTGTTTCAGGCTTCCCGTACTTACCCCAGGACCGGTGCTGCCCCAAACGGGCCTGCGAGGGCCTTCCCAGGCCATCTGGAGGCTCCAAAAGGGCCTTCCTGTGAACCGGAAGTGACTTCTGGTAAACTGGAAGTGACTTCCAGGTCACCAAAAATCATTTCTGAGGCCTCCGGGGGCCTTTATAGGCCAGAAGGCCTGGGAAGGCCCTCACAGGCCCGTTCGGGGCAGCACCAGGCTGGGGGTAAGTCCAAGAGCCCCCGGTTAGCTTCCCCCCCCCCAGGCCCGGCATGACCTGCACCTGCATATCACGGATTTTCAATTATTGCAGGTCAGATTGGGTCCCTAACCCCCGCAATAGGCGACGGCAGGGGGTGTCACTGTACATCCAAATAGGAAGGGCCAAAGCCAGTTGTGTGGTGTTGTGCATCTGCATTGTTTCATTTTCTATTCCATCGCAAGGCAACATGCAAAGGGTGCTTAGGAAGCCTCCCATCCAGGCACTGACTGGATCCAGATCTGCTTAGCCTCACTAATAAGGCTGCGTTGCGTACCTTCAGACTGCGCCCTGGAAATATATAGTTGTATTTTAATCCTAAATCAGATACTGCAGGTTACTGAGAGATGTTCAAATCTGGTTGTCCTCATGCCAGACTTGTTTCCAGGGGGATGTGGCTCTGTCTGTTGTGTTCATATCAATTCCTTGTGTTACCCTCACACAGCTAGTTGGCTGAACCCATGAGGTTTGGGATGAAACACAGATCTTCATTCCACTTATCTGTCTTAACATATAAGCACTAAGTGGACTGATGATGAATGAGAATGATAAATGCAGTGCATGTTATCCTTTAAAGAAATACTTTGCCATTGGAAAGAACCCCAGAAATCAAGGACAGGGCAGAAAGACTGAAGATGTGCTATGAAATGGAAGTATGGTAGACAGATAATTCTTGTGAAGCATTTGCGTGCCACAGAAATCACCTCTTGCCATCAGTTGCATCCACAGTTTGAAAGTGATCTATACGAAGTCCTTCTGTTTGAGATCTGTGCCCTCCCCCAAGGTGGTTAATAAGTATGAGCAAATGATAATACATTGTTAATCCCGCCCCCCCCCCCAGCAACTCATGTGCACGTTAAAGGGAGAACAAGAAAAGCACCCTAGCAAAGTATTCCCACTTTTTCAATTATCTGGCACTTTTATAGCTGTGTTCTTATGCGTCACAGTTCGACCGTCTTTCCAGAGTTAGGGCAAGGAACAGTCAGTTTCAGGTTCAGCTCCAGCAGCCTTCAACCAAAATGGTTCTTTTTCCTTTTCAGCAGAGTCAGGGAAAAGAGCATTCACTCTTTAAATTAACACAGAATTAAGATGAGGATCAAAGCTGAAACTTGGCTGGTTTTGTCTCTGAGGCATTTAAAAAATCAGGTTTTTTTTAAGGTAGAGTATTAAATTGAAAGTATACTGGTCTGCTAAGCAGTTTTAATTTGATAATCTGGTTGTCTTTTCGCTGCTCCTAACAAGGCAAACATATATATATATGGCAGAATGTGCATAAAATGGGTGATGATATCTTATATTGTTTTATAGCACTTTGGACACCATTTTCACAACATGCTGAGCTGAAACTTTGACCCACAAAGCTGGGCAAGGCAGTGATGCAAGGCCTATAGCAGAAACCAAAGGGTTGTGCATATTTCTTGTCATACCTTTCCAGAAAATTCCTGTAACATATAGCACAATTTAGTGTCCCCACACCAAACAGTCTTCACACCTTAGAAGTGGAGAGAGGGAAAAGCAAAGTAATCCTAGTAATCCATGTGAGAAGCAGAATTTGGCATCACCTCACAGGCACCCAGTGAAAATCAATATTTTACCTCATGAAAATCAATACAGTGGACCCTTGTATAACAAATGGTTTGTGTAACATAAAATCTGTACAACATAAAAAGTTCCAGAGATAGGAGAAATTTGTTTAACAGAATCGTCTATGGGGTGACTCCATACAACATAAAAATGGTCGCAATTAGGGATTACTCTGTTTTCAACGCATTCCTATGGGAAATTTGTATAAAGGAAAATTTGCTTAAGATAATTTCCTTTGGAACAAATTAATTCCTTTATACAAGGCACCAGTGCACACTGTTTTAGGTTGTGTCTCTTGGTTATACAAAATTGTGACAGGTTGTTGAGAGAAGGAAGTATGTCAGAAATTAAGTTTTTGGTGGACTTGTATAGGAACCTTTTCTCCAGAGCGAAGAAATCTGCATTTTAAAGTTTTCTCTCCTTTCACCCTGTTCCTTCCTTTTGTTTGATCTTCTGTAGGTCAAATTAACACTTACAGCCAGAACGTCAAGGAGTTCACCGCGCAGAACCTCGGCAAGCTCTTCATGGCTCAGGCACTGCAACAGCACAACAGCTAGGGAGGATGATGAAGTACTCATCATCTCCTGCCCAGCAAGGAGATGCTCTGAATCTGAGTTCAGTTTTGCTTGAGATGTTTCCCATTGCTCGTTGTAAAATGAACCCTGAACTAGACTCTCATGTGTTTTGAACAGAGCTATCCCTCTTCTGAATGAAAATAAAAAAGCGACCAATTTAAAGTGTTTAGAATGTGCTTATTGACTGTTGGACAGCTATACGGCTGCAGGCTGTTAACCTGCATGCTCGTATTTTTGGCTAGCAGATTGCTTCATAATAGAGGCCTTAAGCTTGTCATTTCCTTGGGGGAAAGTTGTTCATGTTATGCAATGACAAAGGTGGCTTAACAGAAGGAATACCTTCTTTGGAAAGAGTTACAGAGCCAAGACTTCTTCTGAATTGAATTTCTCATTTGGCATTTTAGAAATGTGCTACAAAGCTGTCTCAAAACCGAGGGAGCAGGCACGTTTTTTTTTTTTCAGAACCAAGCATGAGTGCCAAATCAGATGTGCTCTTGGGAAATTTGTGAATTGGATTTCCAGATGTGAGAAACGCCTTGATTTGAATCAGAGTTGCAGTGCCAGAAAAAATAAAATAAAGGTGATGCTGGCTCTTTTATCTAAGATAGGGAGCTTGTTACCCTCTGGATGCTTCAGACAAGAATTTGCACACCCCTTACTTTTGGCCATGCTGGGTATGATTATGGTGAGTTGTAGGCCAAAATATTGGGAGGGTCAATTGCACTCATTTACCCTGATGTATGCCTTTCTGATTTCGGAAGCTAAGCAGGTTCGGCCCTGGTTAGCACTTGGATGGGAGACCACCAGGGAATACCAGGTGCTGTAGGCGCCTGGAGTAGGAAATTGCAAGCCACTCTAGTATTCCTGCCAAGAAAACTCCATGGACATGGAGTCACGAAGAGTTGGTCACAACTATAACGACACAACACACGGATGCCCTAATAAGCACATCCGATCTCGACTGATTTCAGAAGCTAAGCAGGGTCGGCCCTGGTTAATACTTGGATGGGAGACAACCAGGTAGGCTGTAGGTGCCTGGAGTTGGAACTGGCAAACCACTCCAGTATTTCTGCCAAGAAAAGTCCATGGACATGAGGCCCCGAAGAATCGGTCACAACTATAACGACACAAAAAACACACACGCACACAGAGAGAGAGAGAGAGAGAGAGTCTTACCTATGGATCAAGCAGAAGTTTGGGGAATGAGAGAGAGATGAACAGGAAAATTGTTCTGGGTAGATACCCCCCCCCCAAAAAAAAAAACATTGCCCTGTTCAGACACTGCCAGCGGCTGTCAACACAGGGGGAATAGCTAGCTCCTCTCATCACTTTCTCCATGTTGAGAGCAATGTGTCTGAAAGCAACTTCTCTGATTGTTCTTAGACTCTAGGTGCAAGCATGTATCAGGATTTCCAGAGTTCCTGCTTCAATTTTTTTCCTCTTTGAGTAATGAACAAATAGGGCTCATGGCTTGGTTATGAATTCTTTCTGTTTGTGTCTTTCTCAGAGACAGACATAGACAGACAGACAGACACACACACACACACACACACACACACACACACACACACACACAGAGAGAGAGAGAGAGAGAGAGAGAGAGATGCATTGAACAGGTTTAATAAAAAAGCCCATTGTCATGTCCTTCTTTCTCAAGATAAGACTATACTTACCAGTGATCACATACGGTTTTCTTAGATAGAGTTTCTGACTGTTGCCATGGTGGTTTAACAGAAGTAAAATGTCACGAGCGGTTTTAATGTTTCAAAATCTCTTCTCTGAACAGACACCTTCTTTTCTGCTTGTTTTGGTAACAAATGAACAAACTGGATTGGTGGTTAGTCAGAGATTTTTCTCTGAAATAAAAAAAAAATCTGAGGAAAAATTAGTCACCAGTGAAGGGGAAAGAATTATTCAGTGTACCTTTATTATCCGGGGCAGATATTTTACACTGGGGAAAATGTGGTTATTATCTACTTTCAGCCAAAAATGTTAAAGCGGGGATTAATTCAAATTCTGAAAAGGACAACTGTGCAGATTTTGAGGAGAAGTAGGGTGTGGTTTGTGACAGGGAAACCTACAAGATAGTAAAATCCGGTTCCTAGAATCGAACCATGTCCTGAACTTTTCTCTTCCCCACTTACCAGCCTTTCATTTAGGGATTGTTCACATTATGTAAATAGATATGTAAATTGTTTGCAAGCCCCGGGCACTTGGCAAAATGTCAAAGCAGGCTATAGAATTTCAAAGTTCAGAGCATTCATAGAATTTTTTTCTGGATTTGCTTATCTGCATCCTTGAATCTGATGAAGTATCTTGTTGCACTGCACAATAAGTGAGTGCGGTGAATTCCACATTCTACCCAAATTATGCTCAGGAACCTTGATCTAAATTGATATACATTTGGCAAGCTGTTCCTGCATTTATTTATTTATTTATTTATTTATTTATTTATTTATTTATTTATTTGTTGCTCTTATTGACTTCACTGACTTACCCAAAGGGAACTCTGGGCAGTGAACAAACACATAAATAAAATACAAAAATACAGAACCAATAAAAGAATAAACCAACTCAATATAAAAAGGAACAACCATGAATACATCTGGCAAGACAACAAGATGAGCAAACAGCTGAGCTAACAAACATACAATTAGCAATTGCCAAAATGGTCTTTAAAAAGCCATGTTTTTAAGGCTTTCCTAAAAGGTGGCAAAGACTCCACTAGCTGAATCTCGCTTGGTAATTTGTTCCAAAGTGCCGGGCCAGCCACCGAGAAAGCCCAGATACGGGTAGTAACTCTGCGGCCACCCGGAGCGAGAGGGCTAGTGATGCTCTGGTGGGATGGGACAAAGCTGACCTCTGGGAGATACACTCTGCCAGATAATCAGGACTCAAGCCATGGTTTTGTAAACCAAAACCAATACCTTGAACCTTATTTGGGAGGCAACGGGCAAGCAATCCAGACGAGCCAAGGTAGGGGTGATGTGATCATACTTGCCCACACCAACCACCAGCTTGGCCACCGCATTCTGCACCCACTGCAGTCGCCAAAAAAGGGTCAAGGGAAGCCCCATGAAGTGAGCATTACAGTAATCTATCCTCGAGATCACCAGGGCTTCCACAACTGTCTATAGGGAGTCCTTGTCAAGGTGCAGGCGAATATGGGTGATAAGCCTAAGTTGGTAAAAGGCTGCCTTGGAAACAGCTGCCACCTGGGACTGCAGGGACAATGCTGGATCCAAGGTGATGGCCAGACTCATCACTTTATCAACCAGCTGGAGGGCAGTACCCCCCCCAGCTAGGAAGAGGGCCACTAGACCCATCCATGGACACCCCCCCCCCCAAGGAACAGAACCTCGGTCTACTCCGGGTTAAGCCTGAGCCTGTTAGTCCCGGTCCCGGTGAAGAAGGCCAATTCCATGCTAGGGATCCTCAAAAGGAGGATTGAAAATAAAATAGCCATCATTATAAAGCCATTGTACAAAACAATAGTAAGGCCGCACCTGGAGTATTGTGTACAGTTCTGGTCACCACATCTCAAAAAAGACATAGCTTAATTGGAAAGGTGCAGAAGAGAGCGACTAAAATGATTAACCAGGCTGGGGGACCTCCCTTATGAGGAAAGTCTAAAGCATTTGGGGCTCTTTAGTCTGGAAAAATGTGCCTGAGAGGGTATATGATTGAGATGTACAAAATAATGCAGGGCATGAGTAAAGTACCAGAGCTAGGGGACTTCCGCTCAAACTGATGGTTGGGAGAGTGAGAACAGACAAATGAAAATACTTTACCCTGCTATAGGATGTGGCCTGGATACCTTCAAAAGGAAACTTGACAGATTCCTGGAGGAAAAGTTCATCACGGGTTACAACTTCAACCCATGATGGGGATGTGTAATCTCCAGGCTTAAAAACACTGTCCTTCAAAGGCCAGATGCAGAGAAGTGGTATCAGGAGACAGTCTTGTGCGCTCCCAGATGCATTTGTCGGGGCCAGTGTAAGATACAGTAGGCTGCACTAGATGGGCCCTTGGCCTGATCCAGCATGCCTCTTATGTTCTTATGAGGCTGGTGCTGGCCAGGATTGGCGAAATCTCGAACAACCCAGAACAGTTCCATGTGATTTGAAAATAAAAGAGCCAGTAGTTTATAAAGAACTGCAAGAAATCTTACAAATCTGGGGGGGAAAGCATCATCTTCTGAAGCCTGTGTGAGAGACCATCATACCTGGACAGTTGCCTTCTTCAACCAAGTGTCATCCCAATGTTTTGGACTACACTTTCCGTGATCTCCATCCATTAGCACCCAACCAGACAACACCAGGCCGGGGATAATAACTGCAAAGCTATACTTTGTACATAGTGTATTAACAAACTGCCTTAAGTTTGATTTGTGGGTCTTGTTGATTAATTACCATACACTTAGTACTGTTTTAAGCTATTTGAAGAGGTGGGATTTGTAAGGAGAGAATTTTATAGACAGATGCTGGGATAAGTAGGTTAGAGAGACAGACCTTTGAGATGAGACCTTTGAGGTAAAATTAGCACTTATTTTATACGCTTAAACTCTTGGAATTTAATATCTAAAATAATTCACCAGGGATGACAAGTGTTCCTAAGTTTAAATGATGTGCTTAATCTTCACTGGCTGGAACTTCCACTGTGGTGTAACACTGCACCAGCTAAAGGGATGACTCAAGACACAAATGGTCTTCCATGTTTCCATCACATGCTTTGGTGCCATGAGGGAGGATGGAATTCCAGTGATTTCTTCAGCAATATATTAGCAATATTGATGAAGTCCAGGCAAAATCTATCCATCTTGAAAGGGTTTACAGCAAGAACCATGAATAGATTGGCTCAGAGAATGGTGCATTATCTTCCTTTGGAAGTTTCCATCTGCCAGGTGCTTTAACATCTGCCAGGAGGTTGGAGTACATGACCCATTGTATGCTTCCAACTCAACAGTTCAATGATTCCATTCCATTTTGTTTTAAACTTTTGTTGAAAGTGGAGCTAGTTTGACAACTTTATGTTGTAGCCAGTGTGTGGGATGCCAGTAATAATAATCCCCACGACAGCAGGACCACTGGGTTTGCCCAGTCACAAAACCATGCATCGGCAGCCATGTAAGTGTGGAAGGCCAAACTTGCCACCAGCCCAGAGTCTTCCAAAGGCCCAAACTATTAGCTTTCAACCTATGGGAAGGTTAAATTCATGCTTGTCAGTTTTATTGATGCACTCAAGATGGAATCCCATCCATCGAATGCTGGATAGAATGGGTGCTGGAGTATACATTTCCAACAGAATGTTACTTATATTAATGGGAGAAACATGCATTTGAAAGGCCTAATGCATCATATCAACATGAAGAGTTTTTTCCAAGTTCAGGAACGTGGGGGGTGGGGTTGTGTGAGGAAAAGGAAAGAAAGCATAAATCCTTTTCACAGACCTTTTAGTTTATGAATTAAAAGCTGCTGGCCTTTTACTTTGTGTAGAGCGGATAAGTATATCTTTTAGCTCTTGTTTATTTTAGTCGACACTGATAGGTCTTTAATACCATCATAAAAAGGCCATTTGATCATTTTTTTCCACATTTAAACCTGTTCTGTAACTGTTTTGGCCACTGCTGAGGGAAAATATCACATATATTACCTAGGTTATTCTACCAAAATCATTTCACGTACAGATCTTCCTTACCTTAAAGCTAATAATATAGTCAACAAGCAAAAACGATTCCACCCTTCTGTAAAAGCCATTAAAACTGAATGGGAAAAAGATGATACAGTACAACAACAATGTAAAAGTCTGTCTTGCGATTTGAATTGTATTCTGCTACTTTATGCCCCTGTTCTGATCCCGCATTACATGTTTCGGATGGCTGGACGCTATATAGTTACCCTGCAAGCTGCGCAGCTTGGGAAAAAAATCATTGCTTGGACTATCAAGTCCCTGAAATCTCTGGCCATGTCGGCTGGAAAAATCAGGGAATTAAAGCCATCGTTCAAAAAAGTGACGTTTCTGAACTCTGAATGTGTCTTCCGTGTACTATTGCTGTATGAAACCCTGTGAAGTCAAACTGGTGAAACCTGTATGGAGCTGGCATTGGTAGCCAGCACTCCACAGTCAAGATAGTATGGCTGCAATCCTTTACATAGCAACAAGGGAATAAAACAGAGGATTGCACTCTGGGTTATTAAATAGTTGGACGGCTCTATTTTGGGACAGCTGACCTTGCAATAACTACATACAGGAAGTGTGTATGTACATGCTCTCTGTGCCTGCACATATACAGTGGTGCCTCTGCTTATGAGTTTAATCCGTTCCGAATGCATGCTCTTCAGTCGAACAACTCTTAAGTAGAGCAGCCCTATCTAAAAAATTAAATAAATAAATAAATAAATGGAAAAAATTATAAGTAGAGCAGACCGCATCTAAAATTTGTAAGGCAGCAGTTAAAATGCCAACTGTTTTCCGCTCTTAAGTTGAATTGCTCGAGCCGCTCTTAAGTAAAGGTACCACTGTATTTACATGCAAGTGCACAATAGAGAACTTTTTGTATATTCTATTAGTGACTTGTTGCAGGATTTTGTGCCCAGTCATGTAGTGGCACATTCATAAGTGCAGGGTTCTTCTATGAGACATATGCATGCACTTCCCATGTGCATGCCCGTTCATCCTGAGTGCATGTGCACACTCATTCACATTCTCCAAATTACAATTTATCTGCAACTATCTTGGGCAAGGAAAGCAGGAATCCTTTGGGAGAGAAAGGAGAAGCTTCTACTTAAAGCCTGCTCATACTACCTCTTACTCATCATATGAAATGCAGGGGCAGAGGGAGCATTGGCAATGCTCAGGCATTGCTACTATGTCACCCTACTTCGATCCCTTTTCTTTCCCCTCTTGGCCTCCTCAATGGGAAACAGCGAAACACACATGTGCAGGGCATTTCGGTGAGGGAGAGGGCGGGAAGCAATGTTTTCCAAGCAGCCCCATGAGTAAGACGGTTATTTCATGTCCTTCCTAGTTCCGAGATGAAGTTCATTGCATGATAACGTTGTTCGCGATCAAATGGTCTTACACTGGTGTTGTCCCTCTTTCCTTGTACCCACGGGTGTGATTGATCATGCCAGGACGACTGTTACTGCATGTCCTTGTTTCATGATAAGATCTGAAATTCTCTGCCTTCCTTCTCCTTTGGTCCAACCTTCTGTTTTTCGATGTTTTGAATCTCCTCAGCCTTTCCTTCAATGCGTTATGGAGCAAAGTTCAAGGCATTTGTCTTTTAATCTCTATGCACTGCATTGCTAATTCCATAGAAAATTTAGTGGTGTATGGCACTTCACACTCCTGCCACTAGATGGAAACTGCAAAAATTGGCACTCATTCCGCGATGAGCATGACCTCACGGGCTCTCGTCTCAGAACGAGAACTGAGACAAGCAGATTTCTGAGGCCAGGGAGGGGTATGGCTCATCACACTTTAATCTCAGTTCAGGCAGCATGGTTGGGACAAACTCCCATTGTCATGCAATGGACGTGCGGTAAGATTTCTTTGTACTGGTCCCAAGCGGGACGGCGAGCAGCGATGAGAGGGACGTGAGGTAACGGCTTAAGTTGCAGGGTTTTAACTCTGGGTTTTAACCTTAACCTTTCTGGGTTTTAACTCCTAACTTGTGAAGGCGTGCTGAGAAAGTGGGGTGCAGAAATCCAAGCCAGCATCGAAGGCATCTTAATCGGGCAAGGAGGTAGGCTGTCAGGAAGGGAGGGTGAGCAAGTTACCGCTGCCTTGTATGGAGCATGAAGTGAGACAAAATCCCTTTCCAACCCAACGAGAATGTGGTTTGAAGGGAAGGGAATACGGCAGCTGCCTGAAGGGAAAGGGCATAGTGATGAGAGAGCCAGTAGGAAGAGATTTAGCAGGATCCTGGTTTGAGAAGTGCTGGTGCTTCTGTCCCACACAGGGTGTCAGGATTAGATGACTGCCTGCAGCTCCCATCACTGTATCTACCAGTGCTTCCCAACCTTGGGTCCCCAGAGGTTCTTGAATAACTCTTGAGAAATCCTGGTCAGCACAGCTAATGGTGAAGGCTTCTGGGAGTTTTAGTTCAAGAACACCTGGGGACCCAAGATTGGAGACCATGGAGATTCTCAAACTTGGGTAGCCCAGCTGTCTTTGAACTGCAACTTTCCAGAAGCCTTCACCACTAGCCATGCTGCTGGGGGTTTCTAGGTACTGCAGTCCAGGAACACACGGATTACCCAAGACTGAAAACCACTCTCCTAGACCCTTGTGCCTGCTGGTTGGAGCTGACAAGCATTGGATCTAACAACTCTTGGGTCTCTTCCCACTTGCCACATGGGTACTTTGTCTTGCATGAAAGCTATTTCTGTATGAAAACTGGAGAGAGAAAGCCAAGGAAAGAATGCAAGGTTCAGATATTCCCATGTGCTATGAGAGCTTTGTGGTGCAGTGGTTAAACTGTTTTACTCCAGCTACAACTGTGCTCATGACTTGGGGTCCAATCCCAGGTAGCAGGCTCAAGGTTCATTCAGCCTTCCATCCTTGCAAGATCAGTAAAAGGAGTACCCCGCTTGCTGGAGGGGGGGCAACGTGTTGCCTGCATAATTACTTGTAAACCGCCCATTCATTCATCATTGGCATCCTTCAGTCTCGAAAGACTATGGTATCATGCCTGGAGTAGAGATCCTAAAGCAACACCTAGTGTGGCTAAATAGACCAATCCGGGAATGGCAGTCTCTACCGCACTGGGGGCAGATATATTCTGTTTCTTGCCCAGTCCTCAGGTTTCGTTGTTTCCGTGCCTGCCTCTTTCCCTCTGCCTGTTGGACAAATCCCTCTTTGAATTTATGTAGACCATGCTGTATGTTTTGCCTCCAGACAGTGCGATCGGAGGTCAGGGTTTCCTATCTGTTGAGGTCCATTCCCAAGGCCTTCAGGTCCCTGTGCTAGTTCTCCATACAGAAGATCTTCTGGGATCCGGCCATCATCCATTCTCACGTGTCCAAGCCAGTGTAGGTGTCGCTGTTTCAATAAAGTATACATGCTAGAGATTCCAGCTTGTTTCAGGACTATGCTATTTGGAACTTTGTCGTGCTAGGTAATGTTGAATATTTGCCAAAGACAGCGCATATGGAAGGTATTCAGCTTTCTTTCCTGTCGGGCATGGAGGGTCCAAGACTTGCTGCAATACAAAAGTGTGCTCACAGTACACAAGCCTTATAGACCTGTATCTTTATATGTTCTGTCAGCTTCTTATTGAGCCATGCTCTCTTTGTTAGTCTGGAAAACATAGTAGCTGCTTTACCTATGCGTTTATTCAGCTCAGACTCTAGTGAGAGTGTATCTGAGATAGTTGAGCCAAGATACACAAAGGCGTGGACAACCTCCAGTTCTTTTGCAGAAACTATAATGTGAGGAGGAGAGTCTGCATTCTGGCCCATGATTTGTGTTTTTTTCAGGCCATCAAAAACTACATTGCCCTTCATATCCTCATAAACCGCCCAAACAGTGGTTATATAAATAATATAAGCAATATATAAGTATTACAAAGAGGGGAAAAGGCTGTTCCCATTTTTCCTGGCATTGGGACAACCTTCCCATAGGAATGCATTGAAAACCAATGTAATCTCTTCTCTTTTTTGACTTTTCTGACTTCTAGAATGGATTAAGTGGCTTTCAGTGCATTCCTATGGGAAGCCATGTTTCGAGATACGAAAATCCCCATTGAACAGATTCATTTTGTATATCGAGGCACTACTTAATATAATGGGGTGTTATTAGAGCAGCATGCTTTGCTTTGCTTTGCCTCAGAGCTTCTACAAAGAGGAATGAAGAACAATGCCCTTTGTTGGTACATTTGAATTTGTCTCTTTTAGAAATCATTTTAGCAGGTCCAGGTTGCTTTCCATTGTTGTCAAGACACATCCCTTACTTTGGGGGAGTTTTGAATCAATTTCCTCTTGATCCTCAGGTGAGGAAAGGAGGGTTTTTTTTTTTTTATCCCAAGGGATCTGCAACTGGCACCAGAATTGCTGAATACCACTAGATTTTTCTCAAAGGAAAGATAAAAGCACTGCAGGAAGCAACAGGGTGACTCAACAGCCATTTCAAATGGGAAATTAGGAGCCAGTGATGCTCAGCCATCCCTCAGGAAGGGCCTTGGCCATTTCTGGATGACCTGAGGGACACTGCATTCATTAGCTGGGGGCAAGCATCATGAAGCCAGAACACAAGCCTCCCAGGGGTTTGTTGTTGTTGTTTTTTGGCCACCTTAGGATGAATTGTAAGAAAATATTTATTAGCCAGGAAGAGTTCTGAATTCTCTCTTGGAAGGACAAATAAAGACACACATTGCCAGATCACAGAGGCTAAAGGCCCATTACACTTGAAATAAGCAACTCTTTCTTTAATGAGGTTGTAACCCTAGATTTATTAGACTCATTTCACACAGAGGGCTTTAGGTGCTTAAGTCCCATTAGCACTAATAGGATGTGCACAATTAAAGGCCCACATGCAGTGTGAGAGATGAGAATTTATCCCTAAGGGAATGGAAGGAACTGAACCTCGAAAAAAGGCTAAAATGTCCAGCTCATCTGATTTACCCTCATCCCAAAGAACAGGAATCTTGGGAGGAACCCCGCCCCCTGCTCTTCTCCATGCTATATTAGCATACACAATGTAGATCACTTGGCATTTCACAAATGAAAATATTGTTATCGTGAACAAGTGGCACTATCAGCCCTAACAAGAGAAAGCAGGGCCAATCCTACCATTAGGAAGAGTCAGGCAGCTGCCTCAGATGACAGAAGAAAATGCGGTGAAGACTGTTGCATTTTTGAATTTTTAGCTCAGTGCTCTAGTTGTGCAGCAGAACTGCAGAGATTTCAGTGATCAGAACAGCTTCCTCAGAGCAGTCCACCTATTTTCTCATTAACTGGCACTAAAAGTCTCACTAGCTCACTCTGAGACAGTAGTAGAGAAAAATAATAATATTTTTCTTTACCTTCAGATCAACAGCAAACTGACAAACATGACTGCTTTCAACAACAAAGGGGGGAGTACAGAGCAGAGAGGCAGGGCTGCCTTTCAATTCAGAGGGAGACAAATAATGGAATGGGAAGAAGTGGTTAGTGTTGGATAGATTGACAGTCACCACAGCCCATGAAAGGCCCCCTCCCAGTCACAACTTCTGCAGACAGCATGTGAGATTGTAAAAACTCTGACAAGGACTGGCTGTGTGGTGCTAGAGAGCAGATAGTGTTTAATTGTGAATACAAATCAAACAACTTGAAAGTGTTTTTAAGTATCAGCAATTTCCAGAATTTGTGGCATCATCTTACACTGATTGGCTGATTTTTAACATCTCTTGCTTGACTACTGTATCATAAAGTTTAAGTCCCAAAATCTTTGAGAGTACCATAAGTGATGAACTTGAAGGCAAGAAGAGATAAACCAACAGTAGAGACAACAGAGAAAGAAGAGTAATACTAACCACATAAGAAAGGAAAATACAAGACGCTGCCAGCCACTAAAGCAGAGCGGAGAAGCTTTAGACTAAAAATTGATAAACTGATTAGAAAAATCTTACTTTAATATCTAATAGAAATGATAGGGTCTTGATGTTTTAAGAAAAGTTTGTTTTTGCAAAGGAAAATAAGAGCAACTTTTACACCTATTAACTTATGGAAAACAAGACTTAGCAAGAACATGCCCTTGTCTTTTGCACTTCACCTTTTGAAGATGATTGAGAAAAGGTAGTGATATTTGCAGAGTTCCTGAGTTCAGGAGGAAAGATTTCCCCCCTCTCAAAATAAGTCTGCCTTCTTTTTTCCCACGGCATGGG
The DNA here is from genome assembly GCA_029282475.1 of Phrynocephalus forsythii. NCBI lineage: Eukaryota > Metazoa > Chordata > Lepidosauria > Squamata > Agamidae > Phrynocephalus > Phrynocephalus forsythii. The sequence continues at coordinate 105,468,254 of JAPFRF010000003.1, read as the reverse complement.
TAACGGCTTTGTGCCAGGCAGACAAGTAGATCTGTAGCATTATCAGCTTTTCTATGTGGACTGGACACCAGTATCTGACAGGCCTCCTCCCTACAAAAAGATCGGTAAAAACTGAATTATTTCAGGAGCCTTGGACAACATCTGAGGTTAATTTCTGAGACCCGTATTTTATTGTAGTGATTGATTATTTCATTATCTTACTGGACATTTTGTTTCATCATGTTATGGTTTATATAATTTGGTTCACCTAAGCCACCAAATGGCTACCCTGGTTCTGTTTTTGTTCTTTGTGGTTTATGCATTATTTTACTTTGTATCTTTTGTTTAACTATGTAAACTGCCCCAAGTCTGAAGGAAGGAAGGAAGGAAGGAAGGAAGGAAGGAAGGAAGGAAGGAAGGAAGGAAACACAGGCAGACAGACAAATTTGTAGTGTTATCTATCAGCCTTTCTGCAGCCACAGGCCTCAACTCCCACTACTGTATGTGTATAAGAACATAAGAACAGCCTTGCTGAAACAGGCCACAGCCCATCCGGTCCAGCATTCTGTTTCACACAGCGGCTCACCATTTGCTTCAGGGTATTCCCAAGCAGATGTCTTCACCTGCTTATGATTCCCTGAAAATGTCTTTGAGAGATCTCCTGCCTATCTCTCCAACCCGGAGGTTGTCCTTAGGTATCCATCATTATAGCCATTGATACCCTTGTTCTCCATGAACATGTCTAATCCTTTATTAAAGCTGTCAAGGCTGACAGCTGTCACCACTTCTTTTGGCAGGGAGTTCAATAGACCAGCGATCAACTGGGTGAAAAAAGTACTTTCTGTTATTTGTTTGAGATCTAGCACCCAAAAGTTTCATGGAGTGCCCCCTTGTCAGATATTAGTTAGTGAAACTATGTATTGGACAGGTGCAGATCTAAATGGTCTGTATGTATTTAATTGATTTCTAAGATGGAGTCTGCAAATGTGTATAATCACAATGGTTCGGTCTAAAGTTTTTTTCTATTAGACTGCAGGTGAAAAGAATGGGCCTAAATGGGTTTGGCTGATCCAAGGTGCTACAATAGTCATTATGCAATGTGTTACCTGATTGGACAGGCAAATGTATATATGTTCTGTTTATCAGTGTTCAATGGGCCTTTGTGAATAAGGCATCCATTCTTTGTCTCTCTCTATACTATGTACTGATTATATATGTCATGTATGATGAAATGATGTTATGCTGTTGATTTATCTCCATGTAACCTATCTGTGTATATCTCTAATATAGCTGTTTGCTGTTTTTAAGTAAGCTCTGACTTTGTCTGTTTCTGCTTCTGTCTATGTAATTATTCAATAAGTATTTGCTTCTGCTGGCAGAACAAATTGCAAAATATTTGACATCACTACTTCTAGTGTTGTGCAATAGGAAAAACAGTTTTTCCTTATCTACTTTGTAAACACTGAGTATGATTTTATAAACTTCAATCAGGTCACCTCTTAGACACCATCGTTCAAGAGTGAAGAGGCTCAGCCGTTCCAGCCTCAGATGGTAAGGAAGGTGTTCCAGTCCCCTAATCATTCTGGTTGCCTTCCTCTGCACTTTTTCCATTTCCATAATATCCTTTTGGAGGTATCATGACCAGAATTGCACACAGTACTCCAGATGGGGCTGCACCATAGATTTATAAAGAGGCAAAATGACACTTGCTGACTTATTTTCTATACCCTGCTTTTTTCACCACTGCAGCACACTGGGTTGACACCAAGATTTCTACTGTAGTTCTATACTTGACTATCTCTGATATATAGTTTTAATGACTATCAAGTATGTAACATGACAGATTATTCTCCTGATATCAACATACAAAGGGCAGAAGTCAGTGAGATTAGTTTACTTGCTGAATTTGTATCTGAAGTCTAGTATGTCTGTTAAGAGACAACTGGTACACTTCTCCCATCAACAGTGCTAGGGTTAGGGAGTTCCATTGGGCTGGCCCCATGCAACTGGGTGCTGCCACTACAACAACAATAGCAGCAGCAGCAGCAGCAGCAGCAGCAACAACAACAACAACAACAACAACAAAAGGGCCTCAGTAAATCTGAGACTCATCTTTCTCAGGCACAGTATTTATTGAATATTTATTTAAATATTTATGCAATCATTTATGGGGGGGATCTGTACATAACCAAAACCGTGCTGCTCAGACCTGCGCAATTCAAGGGAGAGGTTTATTCTCAGTCTTATTCTAGTCTTTCTTACAGACTAAACTAAAATACATTAAGAGTGATGTGGAAATTCTAATGCAGAATGAAGTGATCTCTGCATCTCAGATTAATAATAAACTTTATGTGGAGACGTGGCTCTTGGCAGTTTAAAGAGAATAAAATATGCATCTGCCTATTTGGAGAGAAAATCAAAACATTTAAATATGCATTAAAACACATATGTAAACATTCCAAATTCCCTATTAGGCCATCCTAAGGTTCCAGAACAGCATGAAAGTTTTTGCATTCTTCAGAAGTATTCAACTCTTCATTCAGTCTCAACAGGCAAGATGGTGAACAAAGAAAATAATTGAAGGAGTGGGAAATGGTTGATGCCCACACTATAATGGCTTTTCTGCTCTAGGTACAGCCTTAAGATGTCATAGAATCATAGAATAGTGAAGTTTGAAGGGAGCTATAAGACCATGAAGTCCAACCCCCAGCTCCATGCGGCAATACAAATCAAAGGCTATCTGCCAGTTGGTTGTCCAAATTTCTCTTGTATGCCTCCAATGTTGGAGCACTCACCACCTCTTGAGGTAATTGGTTCCACTGCCATACTGCTCTAACAGGAAATTTTTCTTAATATTCAGCCAAATTCAGCCAAATGCTGGGTTCTTTTAACTTGAGCCTGTTGTTATACATTCTGCACTCTGGAGTGACTTAGAACAAATTCTGCCCCTCCTCTGTATGACAGCCTTTCAAATATTTGAAAAGTTCTATCATATCACCCCTCACTCTTCTTTTCTCTAGACTAAACATCCCCACTTCTTTCAGTTTTTCCTCAAAGGGCTTCATTTCCAGCCCCTTGATCATCCTTGTTCCCCTCCTCTGAACTTGTTCCAATTTGTCAGCATCTTTCTTGAAGTACGGTATCCAGAACTGGACACAACAAAACAAAACAAAACATAGCTAAACATATAGCTTCCCTAGCTTATTATTATCTATTGAAAATGTACATAGAGAACAAAAGTCTTTAGTTACTGTATTCACATTTATTTTCCCACTTCAAGGGTTAAGCTTTTATACTTGTACTTATATTTCATCTGACTACAGAAACTGTCTAAGCTGGAATATGCCACTGTTACAAAAGAGACATATGATGATAAAAAATTAAAAGCTGAATTCTGGTTAGATATTACATTATGATCTCTGAAGAATAGTAATCCTTCAGATATATGGATGTGTCAGGAAAAACCAGGCCCTCCTGTGCCCAAAATTTATTCTTTTCAGCAATATTAGAAATATAATTCTTATGGAACTGAAGGCTGCAGGGACTTACAAATCCTTAAATATATGTTTCATGAGTTTTACAAAATTACATTAAAGGTTTTTTTCATTAACAAGCACTTCTAATATCAATGTGAAGAAATTGTAGACTGTAAATTGTTCCCTTTAGGTGAAAGCGACGTATAGTTTTGCATTTGATTTGCAAGGCATAGCTTGCCAAGCAAATGATGGGTGATGATATTTGACTCATCCTTCATCAAAAAGTTGTAGAAACAGTGAGATTCTTTCAACCTGTTATGGTGTGATTTTACTTGAGGCGCTGAAACTGTGGTGGGAGGGTAAGTTGAGACGGCCAACTTTCATTTGTTGCAGGTAAACAGTGAGATGTAAATATGTTACAGCAATATTTTGATGCCATTTTAAAGGTTAGCAGCCAGTTGCTTAACAAAATGAAATTTGTGCCGTGGCAGCCTGTTGACTCACTTGGTCCCTCGTCTCTTTCACCATGACCAGGTGTGGGTGACTTAGAAACATTTGCTTCCAGTTTCAGTCATTCGCTGTTTAGCATTTAATTAGCACCGTTTATCGTACTGTATGAAACAGAGCTGTGCTCAAATCAGCTGTCAACATTTCCCTCCCTGTTTATGGGCAAAAGGAACTGGGGGGGGGACCGATTTCTCTCGGGATGAAAGAGAAAGTCTAACAGTTTCGTGAGGCAGAAACGAAATCAGTGCTAGCTTCGCAATTAGAGAAAGTGATTTAAAAAGTGCCTTTCTAGAGATGCGTTGCTTCAAAGATCCAAAGATTTGACAGAACTGAAAGTCTGGAACCCATGGAGCCTGTGGTAGAGGTGACGTACATAGCTACACCATTCCTCAAGATGGGTGGCAAGTGTCACAGTTACACGGGCTGGGCCAAGCAAACAAAGGATCAAGTCAAAATTCTGTAACTTTTAGACTGAAGTTCTTTCTGGAACTGGGTAAGCCTTTCTTGAGACCAGGAATTAATAAGAACTAACAGATTCTGTATGCCTTGTATCTGAACCTTATTGTGCTTTGTAAGCTGTCTGAAACTGTTTCAGTTTTACTGGAATGTTTGTGCCTTGGCAAGAGAGAAAGAAGAGCCTGTGTTTTATGTTCAAGGACATCAATGGGGGTGCAAGGAGAATGGGTTAGGTGGATGTCTCTAACAAAGAGTTACAGCTTGCCTAAAGAATGTTGTTCATTGGGGAGGGGCATCTCATGCTTTCTGTACTTAAATGTGAACCCTGCCTCTGCTAGTTGTGACTTTTTCCTTCTGCTTCAGGGGGAAAGCTTGACCCCTTCCTTTATCCAGCTGAATAAATGAATGGTGATTTGGATCTCTGCTTGTCTCAGAATTTTTTGGCTATTTTATTCTGATACAAGAAAAGTTTGGAATTAGCCTGAACTCAACACCTTCAGCCTCAGTCCTTCAGAATAGGGAGCGGGGTGTAGAAGATCTGGGAAGCCACTAGTGGTAGTCAGTGGTGTCATGGAGAAGTAAATGTGGCCCTTTTGGTACAGCCATAGTCCCTGTGGTTCTTCTCCATCCCTGGTTTATAATATATGACAAAAATAATATTATTAAGCATGCACAAAGAAAGTACTTTGCCAGGATTAAAATGGACAGTCCCTACATATATTGACACCATAAGAAAAGGTGTTAGAATAGGCCAATTGATGCAGGGCAGAAGAAAATCTTGGCAAGAAGAACCATCGTGTTGCTTAGAAATGTCAAAGTGGATATTTATAGGAGTGGACTACAACTTGATGGATGGTCATCAGTTTGAGTGGCAATTTAGACAAAGGCATGCAGAATTAAGCCAGAAATGGCTAATAGGCCCAATACGTTTATAATTTATCTGGTTTATAATTTTGTCTTTCACCCAGGACAGTTCACAACATGGGCAAAGAACACAGGTTAAAAAAAGGGGGGGGGGAGTTACAATGTTAAACTGCATTCTTAAAAGCATAATATTCTAACAGCCTGCCCAAGGATTAGAATCATGAGGGGAGGTCTTTCTCTCAGTCCCACCACCCTCACAGGCATGCTTAGTGGAGATATGGGGCAGGGCCTTCTTTGTTGCTGCTCCCAGACTCTGGAATTCACTCCCACAGGAAGCTAGACTGGTCCCATTTTCACTATCCTTCCACAAGCAGGCAAAGGCCCTATTCCCTTTAGACAGGCTTTCCTTCTGGTGTTGGCTTTCTGAAAGTTCACCCCCAATCCCCAATTGGATTGTTGTGCTCTGTTGCTTTTAAATGTGTTTTTAGTACTGACTCGTTTTTACTGTTAATTGTAACAGTTTAATTCTTTTTAAACATTTCTATCACCTTTAGCATTTTTATCTTGTTATTTTAGCCACCTTGGGCGAAAGGAGGGTTATTAATTAATTAATTAAAATAAATTCCCATTTAGTTAATAAGATATTGGATATAAGATAGTTAAAAAGAATGATCCCTTCCCAGTTCAAAACATTTTCCTCAGCAGCCAGTCAACTGCCAGATACCAATCCCAGTAAGAAGGTCTTTGAGTGGGTGGACAACAGGGAGAGGACCAACCTAGCTGTCCTAGGAAGAGTCTCCATGGAGAAGAGGTCTATGGGCAGGGAGCAGCCACTGAAAAGGCCCTGGTGGGTATTCAGATAGAAGAAAGAGAAGATCACCAAAAAGGAAACCACATAGAAAAGGTACGTGCCTTGAATGCTAAGAGAAAGTATGCTTATCCTCTTAAAAAGCCTGAAGGATAATGATTGTTTCTGAAAAGCATCTCTTGCTGCAGTAACAACAGCTGGGGATGACAGACATCTCTTCCTGCTTCTGGGCCACCTGGTACGCCACAGTCAAAGGCAGTAGACAGGAACTGAACAGTGCTTTGGTCTGAGCCAGCAAGGTTCTTAGAAACACAGGAAGAGGTGATATCCTGAGAAGCCACCTGTCCATCGACAATAACTGGTTTTAGGCAATCTTCTTTCCTAGCCCTACCTGGAGTTCCTTGGTATTCATGGATTGCTATCAGAAGCAAATTGCTTCTGATACAAATATTTAACCAAACCTGACCCTACTTAGCTTCCAAAAATCTGCCAAGGTCAGTTACCTTCAGGATGGAAGGTTGATATCTGTCTGATGCACAAACGCTGCATGGAAAATGTGCCCGTCCTTAGACTGGGGCAGGTTGATTCATCTCTTGTCTCCCTCACTGGGCTGTAATCCAGGAGTTACATAAGGACTCATTTCAGTTCTGCCAGCGAGTTTGATAGGATAGGCTAAAAGGCCTATTTTCATGGCAAAACAAACACAGGCCCCTTTAAAAAGAAAAAGAAAAACACCTCTTCTGCTTTACGAGCAGGACTGGGGTATGTAAGCCATCAAGAGCTGCATATGGCTTATTATGACATTTAGCTGATTAAAATAGTCTAGACATAAACTGGAGATTTCAGAAATGTTTAAGCATAGTTAGAAATGTATTTTTTTTTAATGTACAGTAGACAGAGGGGGCGAACAGGGACCACCTGTATCCCTGCAGGAATTCTAGAACAGGAAGTACTCTTGACTCAAGAAGTGTGTCTGAAAATTAAGGCTTAAATTAACAACAGCTTGTCTATTCAATTATTTTCCCACCCGTAAAGGATTCAGTACATCTTGTGATTTTTTTTTCTTTTAGTTTTGGTTTTGTTCAGTACCTGTGAGTTGTTACTTTTAATAATATTTTTTAAAGGACCCTGGCAGTGGTTTTGGCTTCCAGCCTTGAAGGCACAATTTTAGAACGGCTCGAAATAAACAGCAGCCGTTGGCCAGACGGTGGTGAAACATACCTGTGGCTGGGGAAGACGGGAAGCCTCTGTTTGCCTTAACCGTGGGCATCGCGGTGTTGATGGGCATCTGGTAGGAAAATCATGCCGCATAAGGAGGATGCTTCCTGGCTTGTCATGTCAAAGCAAAAGTGACAGCTCTTATGGAAAGTGATGGGGCAAGACTTTACGAAAAAAATAATAATCAAGCACCAGGGTCAATGCCTGAAGCCAAAGTTTAAACAAAGGCTTATTCAGAAGCCTCTGCCCTATTCATAGGCATTTCACCAAATTTCTTCAGAAGGAGGATGAATTCTCTAGCGGTTTGTGGAAGAGCTTAGAAAAGTTGGTCTAGGTTTTTTTAAAAAACTCCAAATAGAGATAGAATGGCTGGGGATTCTGTATATGTAACCTATATATATAAAACCAGCACAGTGGTATCCCGACTTAAGAGCAATTTGACTTAAGAGTGGAAAACTGTTGGTGTTTTAACTGCCGCCTTACAAATTTTAGTTATGGTCTGCTCAACTTATGAATATTTTTTCAGTTTTTTTATTTTTTAAACCCCCAGTTTTTAGATAGGTACCCAACTTAAGAATAGTTAAGAGCATGCATTCGGAACAGATTAAATTCATAAGTTGAGGCACCTCTCTCTCTCTCTCTCTCTCTCTCTCTCTCTATCAGGAGCTTCCCAACCTTCTTTCCTTTGTCCACCTGTTGATCCTTTCTACTGGTCTCCCTTCCCAGTGCTACTGGAGTCAACCCTGTTTGGTTTCTGGAATGAGACAAGATTGGTCATGGTCAATATGGAAAGATAGACTCACACAGTAAACAACTGTGCAACTACATTTGCACAGATGCAAATGCAGACATCTTTTCTCCAGTTCAGCCAGAAAGTTGCTATATCTCATCTGAATGGGATATATGTTTGCCTCCTCAGTCTGTTCTCCAGATGCTTACAGTGGATAGGAAACTGCTGCCCCACCTTGTGATGTTTAGGTTTAACAATGGACTTAGAGAAGACACCCCTTGAATCAGGGGCTGCCTTCAAATGGAGCTTCTATTCTGTCACCAAAGGGCCTGTGTCTCCCCATGTCATTGTTAGCATCTGGACAGCAGACTGAGTCGTTGGTATCTTTCCATCAGCTCTTACAACCATGGGGTGCGCGCGTGTGTGTGTGTGTGTGTGTGTGTGTGTGTGTGTGTGTGTGTGTGTGTGTGTGTGTGTGTGTGTGTGTGTTGTGTCGTGTCGTTACAGTCGTGACCGACTCTTCGTGACTCCATATCCATGGGGTTTTCTTGGCAAGAATACTGGAGTGGTTTGCCCGTTCCTACTCCAGGCACTTACAGCACCTGGTATTCCTTTGAGGTCTCCCATCCAAGTACTAACCAGGGCCGACCCTGCTTAGCTTCCGAAATCAGGCGAGATCGGATGTCCTTAGGTTCCTTATCCCTATTTTAATGGTGAGAATTAATATTAAGTGGGTAGCCATTATGGTGGCTACCATCCAGGGATGGACTCTACGAATTATTCTCTGGAAATGTTTGATTCTTTTAAAGCAAAAGTGTTCTGCTTATATACCACCCCATACAACTTCAAGTAATCTATGGGCAGTTTACAGTTTAATTACAGTATGCAGGCTACACATTGCCCCCTCCCAGCAAGCTGGGTACTCATTTTACCAACCTCGGAAGGATGGAAGGCTGAGTCAGCCATGAGCAGGGCCAGTGCTAGGTTTTTTTGCGCCCTAGGTGAGGGGCGGGGTGGGTGGGGTGGGGCAGGGGGTGGGAGTGGGTCAGGAGGCAGGGTGGGGGGCGGTGGGTGGGCAGGGTGGGGGGGGCAGGGTGGGTTTGGGGCAGGGGTAGGGTGGTGGTAGGCGGGTGGCAGGTGACGGGGCGGCAGATGGCGGGGGACGGTGATGGGCACAGGGAGTGGGCAGTGATGGGTGTGGGGGGCAGTGGGCAGGCGGCGACGGGTGGCTGGCAGGCGGTGGGGAGACGGATGGCGGGGGCCAGCGGCGGTGGGGCGGTGGGGGGGCAACAGGCTGTCCAGCGCCCTCTCCCCATTTTGGCACCCTAGGCAACTGCCTAGTTTGCCTTAATGGAAGCGCTGGCCCTGGCCATGAGCCAGATACCTGGGATTGAACCCCAGGTCGTGAGCACAGTTTTACCCGCAGTACAGGCACTTAACCACTGCGCCATGAGGCTCCTTAATGGAAAGCGATGGGGCAAGACTTTTAGCACTGAATAGAGCTACATCATTTGCTCCTACTGATAGATGAAGCTATGGGAGGAGGATTAGAAAATTGAGGAGCAAAGAAAACATTTAGGTGGAAGCCTATAAAAGAAAATTATCTGGAAATTGGAATTGATGATGATGATGATGATGATGATGATGATGATGATGATGATGATGATGATGATGATGATGATGATGATGATGATGATGATGCCTAGAATTCTAGAGCCTAACCTTAACTGCTTATCTTTGGTCTTTAGCAAGGTAGCAAAAGAGCAAGACTCTGCACTGAGATATGGTATGATATTGTTACCAGCTAGGACTCTGAGGTAACTGAGAAGGATGGTGGGAAAAGCTCTTCTTTTGTTACAATTCTTCTTGTTTCTGAACACATATTAAAACAATTAATAATAACTCAGCTCAAAGTGGGAATTGTGTTGGGCTGTGTGCGAAGAAACCAGTGTAAAACACAGCATTCCTTGATCAGAGGAGAGAAATAACCAAGGGTAAATTAAACACAGCTGGAATGAACATAAGAAATAGATTAATTCCACTAGGATTCCAGCCACCCCCACCTTCCGTCTTTACAAATTATAGGAGTTATGAAAACTAGTACTTCCTAATTCCTCCCAGCATGTCTTATTTTAATCCTCTTGCTCACCAGCCAATGTGTACTGAGGAAGAACAACTATTTAATCTATAGATCAAGGGCTTTGGAAGTGGCACGGGGAAGCTCCAACACATGTTTGCATTTGGACAAAAGGAATACGATGTAACAAGGAGAACAGTTAAATATCTGTAGTTGGGCTTGAAAACAATGCAGCACTGTTTCACAAGTCAGCTCTCTTTACTGACACAAGGCATTGCACACATCCACCCAGGTGCTGTTGATGTGGATTGGTTGTGGGCCCTTGGGTATATATGCTAGGGGAGTAACCTGTAATCTTCAGCACAAAAGGCACACGGTGGACATTCAGTACATCTTCACTGAAGGATGAGGCAGGGTGCTCTAATCCAATCGTCATCAGGGACCATGTCACTGAACGTCAAGGTCGATGGTCAGGGGGAATCCCAGGCTCCAGTCAGTGGCGATAAGAACATAAAAAGAGCCATGCTGGATCAGGCTAAAGGTCCATCTAGTCCAGCTTCCTGTATCTCACAGTGGCCCCACCAGATGCGTCTGGGAGTGCACGAGACTAGATATCTGTCTCCTGATAACACTCCCCTGCATCTGGCCCTTGAAGTACCCAGGTTTTAAGCCTGGAGATTACACATCTCCATCATGGTTTGTAACCTGTGATGGACTTTTCCTCCAGGAATCTGTCCAATCCCCTTTTGAAGGCATCCAGGCCAGATGCCTTCACCACATCCTGTGGCAGGGAGTTCCACAGACTAACAACGCGCTGGGTGAAAAAATATTTTCTTTTGTCTGTCCTTACTCTCCCAGCCCTCAATTTGAGTGTATGTCCCCTAGTTCTGGTATTTTGTGAGATGGAGAATTGCTTCCCTCTATCCACTTGACTCATGCCCTGCATTATTTTGTACGTCTCAATCATATCCCCCTTTAGGTGCCTTTTTTCCCAGACTAAAGAGCCCCAAATGTTTTAGCCTTTCCTCATAAGGGAGGTGCCCCAGCCCAATAATCATCTTAGTTGCTCTCTTTTGCACCTTTTCTAGTTCCACTATGTCTTTCTTGAGATGCAGTGACCAGAATTGTACACAATACTGTTTTGGCGGTTAAATCTTGTGGCCCCTTTTCTGATCTGACTGAGATCCTTAGGCAGCATACTTTTCTAATGATACATTTTTGTTCAAGCTCCAGAAAGAAAGAACAGTGTTTTAAGTGTCATGCTGTGAAGCCAGAGATTGGGAAATTAATTCCTTGACAAAGGGCTGGACTCAACAGTCCATAGGGTCCAATGCTCCATCAAAGATGGACACCTGTGCGCACACGGAATTCCATCAGTGCTGCAAAGGAGCAGCTGAGGCCAGTGCCCATTTACTTCTGGGTTTTAGCTGAAACCCTGCCCCTTGTGCACAGACAGAGGAGGCTCCAACGCAGAGGAAGGGAAAAATTACAGGGAACATTGCTAGGGTCCCTTCCATCTCTGCAGTTCTAAAATGATGACGATTACACAGAAGACCTCACACAGCTAATACTGAAATGACTACTGAAGTCCCCAAATTCTACCATCATGCACATTCCTTGTCTTTTCTCATATGTTAATCTGTACAGAGTTGGCCTAGTTAATACATGGATGGGAGACCATCAAAAGACACCATCTTGGTAGAGCTTAAAAAGATTCCTGTCTGAGATCCTAGAGACCCACTGTCAGGCAAGAGGTGGTTTTAGTAGGCTAGAGCAGTGGTGGCGAACCTTCGGCACTCCAGATGTTTTGGACCCCAACTTCCAGAATTCCAAGTCTGTATTGCCAATGACAAAGGGCAGTGGGAGTTGTGGTCCAAAACATCTGGACTGCTGAAGGTTCGCCACCACTGGGCTAGAGGAACCAGTTAGTTTCCATGCCACTTACAGATTAAAATTTACCTCCCCTGAATTTTCTGATCCTTTGCTGCCACTGATGAAAACTTTATTGGGTCGTTTGACATGCAAAGGGTAAAAGAAATGTTATACAAAAGAGGGAAACGTGGTAAAACTCAGAACTATTGTGTAAACCTCTTTAATTAGAGTCTGTATTTTGCCAATCGACAAAAGAATACAAAAATGGAAACAAGGGCTTCTCTCATACTTTTCTTTTCTTAAAACCTGTGGGTCGGAATCAGGATAAGACATTTTCCTATGCTCCTGATTTTGGAATTATTCCCCCAAGTGAGGCAGCTGCCCTTCTATTTTTGCACTTGTCGGAACGCTGCACTATAGTAACAGCTCAGAAGAGTTATCAAAATAAATATTCAATTAAAATGCATATTTTGGTACAGGGTAAAATGCATACAAAACTAGCCCAAATGGTCATGCATTTCAAAACAGAAGCCCTTGATTGATGCAGAAAGGGCAGGACGGGCCCTTGATAGAACACATGTGGACCTCGCACAAATTGAGGCCAAACTACAGTTCTCAAGATTCTTTGGGGAAGGAAGTGGTGCTTGTTAAAAGGTTGTAATACTGCCAGACACTTACAGTGCAGAAAGGTCTAAATAGTTTTGGAGAAACTGCCTCTCAGGACTACAGGAGAAATAATTGATAACACATTGATGTGTCTTTTCCTATGGGCCGTTTGAGTATTCCTTAAAACGAAGAAACACAAAGGATCCGTTCGTAACAATCCCGTTGTCCACTTGTATTCCTTTAATTTGTAATATTTTGAAATTTACCTAAATGGTTGCTTCCCCCATGCTACTTCCACCTTCGTTAGCTATAAGGTGCAATGGTACTTAGTTATACACTCTTGACGGAGCTCTCCTTTGGAGCCCCAGAAGGTGTTCTGGGGACAACTGAAGTTTTGTAGAGACCACAATAAATTTGCATGGAAATAGGAGCTCTTGTTTTTACAATGCCAATGGCTTAAAAATAAAAAATAATGATCATTTTAATGTGTTACAAATTAAAGTTTTTTTTTCTTTTAGAATAACAAAACAAATTTGGTAGTTCAGGGCACCATTATACTGTGAAAATAAATTTGAAAATGGATCAAAGTTTTTGAAGTTGATTTAAAGTCTTATGGTCGTTATTCATTTTGTGTGTGTGTGTGTGTGTGTGTGTGTGTGTGTGTGTGTGTGTGTGTGTGTGTGTGTGTGTGTGTGTGTGTGTGTGTGTGTGTGTGTGTGTTCTTGGGAAAACTTTTAATCTGTTTTTAACTGTGCTATATATTGGTTGAGGGGACTTCACAGAACTTTAGAATAATTGCATTTTATACTTTGGCTACACGCACTCACCCTTGTACTGGCTGCCTCACGTAGTCACCAATCTCTGTTGCTTTGGTGTTATGTTTAATGTATTAATAGAGATTTATTTCTTGCAATCTGGTATAGTGCTAATTCAGTATAACAGATTAAAACAATTAAAACACAAGTTTTTTGTTTTTTTCAACCTGAAAGGCTGGTGAAAGGGAAGGCACACCAGTGAGTGGAGAAGAGAAACTGACCAGTTTCTAGGCTTAGGAAGGAGGGAGTGCTTTCACCTATCCAAAACTTCTCTCTCTGCTGCTCGGACTGCAAGGTTTTCCTGCAGCCCAAAGCTCATCATCCTGGCCTCCATTATTTGACAAACCCCACAGATACAATTTACACCAAGAGAGATGTTCACATATGCCAAAATAATGCAAAACAATTTAGTTCCACCGCCTTTGATTGCAAGTGTGTTTGCTCATGTCCAACCTCTGTGGAATCATTATCAGTTTCTAAGGATATGCTATTGGTAGCTTCTGAATGGACCCTGAGAAAAATCTGACTGCAGACCTTTGCTGAAATGTGCAAACAGAATCATTCCCAAGCTCGTTTTTTTTCTTCAGCTTTCTCTGTCTCTGTCTTTCTCTTTCATTCGCATTCATTTTTTAAAACTCCCAAACTAAATTATATCTTTTGGGATTGAAATAGCATCAAAGCAAATGATGGAAAGTCCATAAATAACTTGTCTTGAAGGTGTGGTGCCTGAGTTGATTTCAGGTTTTGAGGTCACAAAATGTTCCAGGCCACAGTCCCAGCAAGGAAATAAAAATCTTGCACTAAAATTAAAAGTCCTTTAGTGCAGGCCTCTCTCCCTAGTCTGGCACTTATCAGTTGTGTAGGAATACAACCTCCATTATCAAAATCATACAGACCACGGAGGTTGAAATTCTGTACATCTGAATCCACCAGATCGGAAAAGGCAGCTTTAAGATACTTTGGATTTGCAAACATTTATACTCTGATCCCTTCAGGTTTCCCTGGCAACTCCCATCTTTTAAAAGGTAAATGTTAGAGTAAATGCTCAAAATAGAAATACTTAAAGCACCCCTTTGTGGAATTATCCTTGTACATCCTCCTCCTCCTCCTCCTCCTCCTCCTCCTTCATCTTCGTCGTCTTTGTCTTCTTCATCTTCGTCTTCTTCATCTTCTTCTTCGTCTTGGTCTTCTTCTTAGCACAAGTGCACTGCAACAGAAGAAGTACCTTACTATGGCCAGATTCCTGTTGAGGAAATGCAAGTGGAACACTCCTTGGGTATTGTGCTCCATAGGATCTCCAGCTTGTGGGACAATCCCATTTGAAGCAAAGAGGCAGTCGGGTTACTCAAGGGGTAATGAATATTGCCCATTGCAAGAATGTCAGGAAAGAGCCATGGTATGCCCAGCTGGCCACTGTGCACCAAGTAAAACCAAACCTGATTCTGCCCTAAGGCAAATTTGTTCAACCATTTCTATAAAAGCCAGGCAACAGCTTTGAAGAACAGGACCAGACCTGTCAAGTGTCACGATTTGGGTGGGACATTCTAGTTTTCTAGTCCTTGTCCCACCATCTTCCCGGAACATTTCTTTTACTGGAAATGTCCCAGGAATCGGAGGCAGAGGTGAGACTGGAAATGTCCCAGGAATCGGAGGCAGAGGTGAGCTTCCTCCGGCTACTGACAGGAGAGACTTGGGAGTCTGACTGGAGAGAGAGAGAGAGAGAGAGAGAGAGAGAGAGAGAGAGAGAGAGAGAGAGAGAGAGAGAGAACAATTCCCATGATCCTCTCTGGCAGCCACACTCCGAGGAGCCTGCAGGGAGAATGTCTCAGGCGCGCTCCTGGTAAAGCTGCAGGATCCAGGCAGCCCGAGCGTTTGGGCTGCAGGTGGTCACTGGGCAGGCTGGCAGGCTGGCTGTGTGTTAGGGTTTGTTTTCTCTTCGCCTCCCTTTCCCGGTCTTCTCATGCCCGGATCCTGCACCATGTCCTCCTTGTTGTCATCGCTGTCCTCGTCCCTCCTGGCACGGCTTCTATGGGACCATGTCCACTTTGGCCAGTGTGGTGGGAAGGGCAGTGTAGGTGCGGTGCAGGTGCAGGTGTGTATTGAATCTTTGTCCCATCCCACCCAATGCCAGGAAAAATTTGACAGGTATGAACAGGACACACTTCCCTTGCTGATGCAGCAGGTGGAATCTTATAAGAGGGCATTCTTTCCTATGTAGAACAATAAAAGGATAATGCCTCTATCCTTCTGCAGGCGCTTCCTGTTGTAGTGGTTGTGGCAGACATTGATCTGAGCTAGGATTTCAGAATTTTGGGGTGGCTCACAGACTATTTCAATCTAGAACAAAAAACCTTACTAAGCAGGACAAATTCTAGAAGAAAGAAAATATTGTAGCTCAGTTCATGAAAGGGGGCTATAAAATAAGATAGTAAGTATAAAGTCCAGGATCTGCCCTCTGTGAAAACAAGTCAGGGGAAACTACCTATTCCTGATTTTAAGCAGAGCTCCCTTGCTGCCAGTCTGATAGTTCAGATAGCACCTGTGCTGACCAGGGGGTTTGGAAATGTGTGGTCTTGAAAAGTAATTTTTAAGCTCAAGTTTTCAAGGTTCTATCCATTTCTCTTGCACCATGGATTCTAACCCTTCACCTACTATTATCAGGGGGTTAGAGAAAGAAAAGGGTAAGGAAATCTTCTGATAGACCACATGCACATTTGTAAATCTTAATTTAGTATAATATCTGTTACGTTTAGTGCATCTGGATTCTTATTTCTAATAGTTCCTTGTTTCTGAACACAATACCTAAAACCTTCCAAACAAAGTTTTAATTAAGTTTTTACACTTTAAAAAGTTTTATGTTAATCAGTTGTATGAATAAACCTGGCCCAAATTATTCTGCATCTGCTTTTTAACCAATAGTTTTTTAGTGGAAAAAAAGAATCAGTTAAAATATGCATTAAATTAAACGCAGATAACTTGGTGGCACAGTGGTTAAATGCCTGTACTGCAGCTAAAACTGTTCTCACAACCTGGGGTTCAATCCCAGGTAACTGGCTCATGGTTGACTCAGCCTTCCATCCTTTCGAGTTTGGTAAAATGAATACCCAGCTTGCTGGGGTTGGGGGGGCAATATGAAGCCTGCATAGTGTAATTAAAACCTGTTAACCACCCAGAGACTACTTAAAGTAGTATGGGGCAGTATATAAGCAGGCCACTTTGCTTTTGCTTTGTAAAGGAAAGCAAAGTGTTCTGTTTATATGCCACCCTATAGCACTTACAGCAATCTCTGGGCAGTTCATAATTAAATTATTGCCCCCCCCACCACAGAAACCTGCGTACTCATTTTACCGACCAAGGAAGGATGGAAGGCTAAGTGAACCTTTAGCCAGCTACCTGGGATTGAACCCCAGGTTGTGATCCAGTTTTAGCTGCAGTACAGCAATTTAACCACTATGCCGTGAGACTCATGGTCATAGTCATCTAATGAGCAACATGACCAATCAGGGAGCCAAGTACTGAGCAGCTTCCTCCATTCTGCATTGGGAGCCAATAAACACGCCCCAATGAACAGTTTCAGTTGAGTGTGCCTAGTTTAGCACCAGGGAGTTTGCTGGAGAAAACCAGGGATTCCTTGTCTTGGTGAGTTTTCAAAGCAAGCTGTAATCATCACTCAGGTTATAAAAATGAGGGGACGTTCCAAACATAGGCACCGCCAAGAAACCAAATAAGGAAGAAAAGGCCAAAAATCTTAAACGCTTTTCGGGATGGTACTGTTTGAGCCTTGAGTCTGGTAAGCCGAGGGGAGAGGTTGGGTGGCTTCTCAGATTCCTGTGGTCTCAACGCTCACTCAACTCAGTGTCGAGATGAGCTGGAAAAGCAACAACACCCTGGTAGTGAATGAGAGCTCTGATTTTTCTTTCCTGATAAAATAACCTTTGCTCTCAGAAGCTAACATTTCAGTGGCCAAGTGTACAAAATGATCTTTTCTTTCCAGGCATCAAAGCCCTCGTCAGGCGTGATTTTCATAGTGATTCTCCACGTTCAGGGATGTGTTAGCCAGAGATGGAAAATGGCTGCGTGTTCATTTTTCTTACTTCTTAAAGGGGGAGGGCAGGGGGAGGTATGAAGTGGAAACCAGGAAGAGAAGGAACAGTGGTGTTGGCAGGGGGAAAGAAAGAGGGGACTGAAAGTGTAGTAATTGAAAATTTGGAATAATTACCATCAGTTGCAGCCTGGTGAGAATGACGTAAAATGTGCGGCTTGAATGCATTTCAGGGGCAAAGCAAGTTTTGAGGGGAGCATAAATAGCTTCCAGGTTCTCCACGGCATTTGATTGCAATCATTCTTCTAACTTCCTGTTTGTTTTCATCCAGAAAGTGTTTTCATGTTTTTGATTTTCTGAGTCTAGTCTTTGTTTTAATCCCCTTCATTTTTTTTTGTTCTGGGTCAAACCTCCGCAGAAAGTATGCCACATCCTTTGCTGGTCTGCAAGAGGTTAAAGGATCTCTCTCCACGCTCTTTGCTGAGCCAGGAGTGGAAAACTTAAGAATAATTAGAACTAGCCGGTGAAATTGGCCTCTAGGGCACATAAAGGGGAAACACATCTTGTGCGAGGCATAATTGATTGACAACACTCACCGCCACTTGTGGCAGGGCCCTCTGAATGAAAATGGAAATCACTTTAAAAGAGGATTAGAAAAAAATGAATGGAGAGTATTTGTCAAGCTCTTCAGTAGCAGAAGTTACTTTGCTGACAACTTCCCCAAGCCAATAGTTGTATTTGAATAAAGCTGTTAGGTGTTGCAGTCAAACAAAGTAGCCTTCCTAAACTCAGAATTCATTGTGAGGAAAGAGATGCCATCTGTCTGGAACCTCTTGAGTTCTGAGAAACTGTGTGCTAATGTATACCAGTTGTGAGCTGTTAACAGTCAGAAAGATCAAGAACAAGAAAGATCCTTCATGTTCTGCTTCTTGGTTTCCAGAATCATCTGGTTGGCTACTATAGAAATAAGAGGACAGTATAGAACAGCCATTTCATATCCTACAGAATGATATCTTTAAGGTGAGAGCTGGACTATAAAGAAGGCTGATTGCTGCAGAATTGATGCTTTTGAGATGTGGTGCTGGAGGAGATTCTTGAAAGTCCCCTGGACTGCAATGAGATCAAACCTACCATCCTGAAAGAAATCAACCCTGGATGTTCACTGGAAGGACAGATTTTGAAGTTGAGGCTCCAGTACTTTGGCCACCTCATGAGGAGAGATGACTCCTTGGAGAAGTCCCTGATGTTCGGAAAGATTGAAGGCAAAAGGAAAAGGGGACGGCAGAGAATGAGATGGTTGGACAGTGTCATCGATGCAACCAACACGGATTTGACCAAACTCTGGGAGGCAGTAGAAGACAGGAGAACCTGGCATGCTCTGGTCCATGGGGTCATGAAGAGTTGGACACAACTTAACGACTGAACAACAACAATCTCTTCACTGATATACTGCCATCGGATCTTAGCAATCATTCTCAAGCAAAACAAAGCTTAGAAAAGCAACTTACTTTCACTAAAACTCTCAACATTGTTGTCTTCCATCTTGCGGCACTGGCCACCTGGACTCTGGGTGTTTTAGTCCCCAAAGTAAAATTTTGAAGCTCCTGGTGGGAAAGCTTTGGCTCTTCATGTTGACTTCCATAAGTTCCAGTCACATACGGGATTATAGGTGATATTGTCCAAAATGTTTCCCTGGTTCTATCCAATATTTAGACAGGCTCAGCTTTTTTTTGGGGGGGGGGGGACTTTGTTGTTCACAGCATTAATGAGTCATGGATGATGGTGGACCCACAAGACTTGTTAGACCTGGTTTTACAGAATGACCTTCCCTGATTTCTCAAACATTTAGTAAGGCACTATTTTTTACCACTTTTCTTCTCCCCCATTTTATCAATCTCCTGCCATTTTTATCTTCATTTAATCTTCATTTAAGTTTTTTGTTGTTGATTTATGCGTACTTTGTTTTATTATGCACCTTGTATTTTGGTTTTTTTTAAAATGTATTCCTTTGTTA
Source organism: Phrynocephalus forsythii (assembly GCA_029282475.1). Classification (NCBI taxonomy): domain Eukaryota; kingdom Metazoa; phylum Chordata; class Lepidosauria; order Squamata; family Agamidae; genus Phrynocephalus; species Phrynocephalus forsythii. The sequence continues at coordinate 105,448,790 of JAPFRF010000003.1, read as the reverse complement.
ATTGTCATGTTATCACATGTTGTAAACTGCCCAGAGTAGTCCTAGGTCTAGATGGGTGGTATAAAAGTCAAATAAATAAATAAATAAATAAATAAATAAATAAATAAATAAATAAATAAAACTAACATTAAAAGCCTATGCCTGAACCAATCACTATCTCTCAGCCAAAACCACGTGTATAGGGATGGGGTGCAAAAATAGAAACTGAAACAGTAAATGCAAAGGAGAGCCATCCATGCTTCTCTGAGGATTTGTAATGAAAACAGGATTTTTGTGTAACAGATGGAAGTAATTAATGAATATCAAAACTGTAGAAAATTGTCTTTTTTGGCTTCAGCCTTCAGAATTCTCCCCTGATCATACAGCCTGGGGAATGTTGGGAGCTATAGTAGTTCAAAAACACAAAGCTACCTCACCGGTGTGTATCTTAGGAAAGGTGATCATCTTTAACAATTTCGTGTCTGGCAGGAATTCCTATATTAAGCAGAACCACCCCCTGCAGGTTTTGCAGTTTAATCTCTGCCTCTGAGTGCAGACATCTAGCTTGCCATTTCCATTATGCAAGCAAAACAACAACACACCTGCATCTACAGTTCTGGAATTGTTAGTCTGCCATTTTCACCAGGAAACTGGAGCAACCAGTGGCTAGAAGATAGGCACCAACACCCACCATCATCCATCCATTTTGAAACAATCTGTCCTCTGTGCTATGTAAATAATGCTACTCAGAGAGAATGAAGATGGTGGAAGCTGAAACATCTTGCCATGATATTCATATACTTTTTGCTAATCAGTCCAATATATATATGGTAGGATCCCCATATCCACGGAACTGGTATCTGCATTTTCATTTATCTACATTCTGTAAATAAATATAAAATATATAAAAGATAAAACTAGAAATACATGTTTTCATGATGTAGTTACCAGAAATGGCCATTAGAGGGAGGCAGAGACCATGCTATGTGTTCTTACATTTCAAGTCTACACATAATGGCCTCTACCTCCCTCTGGTTGCCAATTCTGGTCATAGATGGTGAAAATTCTTTTCTCTGGCTTTGTTTCCTTTACCATGCTATGTATAATCATCTGTGGTTTTCAGCATCCACTGAGGAAGGGAACTTGGAACTAATACCCCATGGATATGGAGGTCATCTTCCAACAAACAACAACACAACTTAAAGTTGGAGACTTCTTGAACTGTTTCTGGTTTCTAGAGATGGGCACAAAAGTGCATTTTTAATTTGTTTCGTTATTTGTTATTCGTTTTGTTAGCTAACCCATCAAAGAAAAATGAAACAAAATGAAATGGAATTTTCCATTTTGTTCATTTTGTTTTTGTTTGGGAGACACGTACCTTCCTGCGGAATAGACTCCCAATGGGTCCTCCTGGAAATAATAAAAATAAAATAAATAGAAATAAAAATATATAAATAAATAAAAATGGTGCCCCCCCAGCCTCCCAGGGAAGCAAGCGCCTTTCAGCTGTGGGAAAAGGAAAAAACCAAGCCCCAGCATTGGGGCTGTAAAATAAATAAATAAATAAATAAATAAATAAATAAATAAATAAATAAATAAATAAAAGAGCCAACCTGGCTAGGGAACCCCGTGGTCGGCACTGTAAAATGTTTTAAAAATATATAAAAAATAAAAAAGTGCTGACCCAGCCCTGGGGGGCGCATGGTTGGCACTGTAAATTTTAAAAAATATAAAAATAGAAATAAAAAATGGTGTGCCCCAGCTGTGGGGAAACAAGCTTGAGAGGCGCCGGCACCAAGCCAGCGCCTCTCAGCTGTGTGTGTGTGTGGGGGGGACAAGTCCTGGCATTGGGACTGTAAAAATAAAAGTTTTTTTTTTTAAAAAAAAATGAATAAAAATGCCGACCTGGCTGGGGAGCTGCATGTTCGGCACTCTAAAATGTTAAAAAAATAATAAAGAAAGAAAACTTTAAAAAGGTAAACCGACCCGCTGCTGGGCCTCCGGATGTGGTGGCTGGACTGTCTAATCTGGAAGCACAAATATTTATCAAGATCATCTAGATCGCCACTCTTCCCAACACAAGGAGAGACCTAAAAGGTAGGTAGATTGATTTAGTCCATGTCAATAAATGAAGCTTAACAGCTGTACTACTTGAGATGAAACCACCTTCAAACATCTTGTATTATGACACAGGTTTTTGTTTGTGTTTTTCTTATTCTGTTCCATTATGGTGTCTTTATTGGGATTTTCAAGGTATGAGATGCTTAGAAAAATGCATTTCTTCCCCAGATATGGTGATTGCAGATAAGCTCACAAGGGAACAAGGTGCAAATACACACATACACATCGTGATCTCTCTGACAGAATCCCAGATCTACAGAAACAGAGCCAGAGGTTGATCTATCTGCTTGCAGACGCTCCTCGTCTCCACTTTTGATGAGTGCAGAGTTCAATAATAAAGGCCAATGCAATATTATGATGACTAAAAAGTGCTAAGAGGTAATCCATGCATGTTATGGGATCCTCAGCAGGAGCCCAAGGATAGTTCAAAGAACAGCCAGTCTTTATTAACATAAAGGAAGAGTTACATCTGAAAAGGTTTCCATTCCTGTAGGCTAGTTAACATTTCCCATGCTGCCTTAACCGAGTATTTGTTTCCACATTTCCCTTTCCCTTTGGTATTGATATTAATATGATACAGCCTTTGCCGGAGGGGTGGGGGCTTGCCGGGGGAACAAACAGTGCCCAGGTTTTATTATAAATGTTTCCCGATCATTTTCCAAAATGCGATCACCGCTCTGGTGGCAGCATGAAATTGTAGCAGGGGTGGTTGAATTGTAGTCTTTTCACAAAAAGGGTCTGATTTCAAATAATAATTAAAAAGAAAACCACCATCCTATTTTCCCGTTGAAGTTAGAGACAACTTTTTGGGGAGTGGGGCATGTAGTGTTATAGAAAATAAGCTTATGGGTGAGTGTGAAATGATAATTATTCAAGAGAGCCTATAAGACATATTTGATGACAGAACATGATGGGATGAGGCAGATCATAGAATTATGAGTTGGAAGGTGACTATAATAAGAGCCCTACCGCACTTAGGTTTTGAATCTTCTTTTGCTTAAAGTCAAATAGCCTTAAAAATCACTTAGCGCATTTCCAATCGGTTTTTCTGCGGAGCCCCCTTGGTCACACCCCTTTTTGGCCGCTGTGTCAGTTTTTCTTGTGACGGCCACCAGGGGTGGTGTTTTTTAAAACCGATTTCTAGACCACTTTTTGAAGCGATTTGGCTGAAACTGCGGACACCATGCACCATTTTTTCCCCGGGTTTCCCCTCTGTATGCCTTATCCTGCCATCGGAAAAGTGGAAAATTAGGTATATTACTTAGAATGGAAGAACAACGGCACGACGTTACCCTAATTATTTTTCCCAAAAGAGAAGCAGATGATGGGAAAATGACAGACAAAATCAGAAAAAAAGCGGTTTAGCAAAGTGCAGACAGGGAAACCGGTTCATGAGAAAACGCCAAGTGTGGAATCCTGAATCGCTTCAGTGACCACGTGACCGGGGGAGGGCAGAAAGCAATTCAAAACAAGGTAGCAGCCTAACATTGAAAAGAGCCCCACTGCTCAAGGCAGGAATTCAGATCAAAGTATATCTGACAGATAATTTTCTTTTGTATGCCACCAACACTGGAGCACTCACTATCTTCTGATTGGTTCCATTGTCGTACTGTTCTAATAGTTAATAAACTTTTCCTGATATTCAGCCTAAATTTGGTTTCCTGTAGCTTGAGCGCATTACCATGTGTCCTGCATAAGGATGGGCACGAAAAGGGAAAAGAATGTTTCATTTTGTTTCATTTTGTGCTCAACCATGTTTTGTTTTGTTTCATTTCTTATGATTTTTTTTTAAAATGTATAAAACAAAATATCTCCCCTGATGAGCTGTTATCAGCTGGACCCCTTTAAAACTGTCCCTGGTGACACCAGGGGGATCCCCTGGTACTGAATGAGCCACATTTAAAGGGGTCCAGCCATTAACAGCTTGGCAGGAGCTCTCTGAAAATGATGGAATGAAATGGTTCATTTCAATGAAAAAAATGGCAGTTTTGTTTCGTCTATAACGACATGCTCCTTCTTCCTTTTGTTTTGTTTTGTTTCGTTGCATAACAAAACAACAAAACAGCATTTCATTTTTTTGTTTCCTGCCCATCCCTAGTCCTGCACTCTGGGATGATTGGGAACAGACCTCACCTCTTCTTTGTATGACAACTTACCCACGTATTTGAAGAGTGCTATCATATCACCCCTCAGTCCTCTTTTCTCAAAGCTAAATATGTCCAATTATCTTGGTCTTTCCTCCAAGGGTTTGGGTTCCATTCCCCTGCTCATCCTTGTTTCTCTCTAAACTTCTTACAGTTTGTCTGAATATTTCTTAATGTGCAGCATCTAAAACCAACCCCCTACCCCCTACCCCCCAAAATGAGCCTTTCATAAAAAGAGAGGTGGCAACTCATATTCAGTTTGAAGAAGATTGATATGGCAGCCATTAATATGGCGTTGTCTACTTTGATCAGCAGCTTTGACCACAGTGTTGGGTAATGAGATATTTCACGGTAAGTTTACAGGAGGAGAATTTGGAAAAGTTACTTTTGAGAACATCTGTCCTGAGGAAATCTGAGAGATGCATTTAAAAATAGAATTGCCAGGCATTCTATGTGACATCTTTTAATACTGGAAACTAACGCTGGAGCTGTAAACACACAAGCCAAAACTGCTTTCCCAGCAAGCAACAATATATGTTTGGTTCTGTCATTTCAAGAGAGAGGGAGGGATGAGAAGAATGTTCTGGAGCGGCTTGTCTCTGGTGTACATTTAACTAATAGAATATTAATGAGAGGGAAACAAAAATCTTAGTATTTTTGTGGTTAGTTCATGAAACGTCAGAATAGGATGCAACATGTTTTGCATTACTGTTTAACTTCCTTGAAAGAAAGCTTCTCATTTTCTACAGGCAAATCATATGGTCTGCATCACAGCCCACTCGGCGTTATTCTCCAGATTGCTCAGTGTTGCCTTTCCCCCACGACCCAAGTCTCTCATCACTAGGAAGTCAGGCATTCTTTATGGCCACATGGATCCCCTTGCCTTTGCTACCCTGTTGCTCTGTTGAAATTACCTAGAATTTCCACCTGTGTATTTTGGAATAGCTTATGGCCCCAGTCTGTAATGGCCAGGGCGTGGGCAGCAACAAGGCTGTCAGCAGAAAGCCAGGACCAGGGTGATTTCAGACGTATGGCCAACCAGTCCGGGGTCGAGATACACAGAGCGGGTCATCAGCCAGTCCAATTTTAGAACACAGTAAATACAGTCCATCAGGGAGGGGATGCCTAACAGGAAGACTTACAGAGCAGCAGAGTTCAGGGCTGAAGCTTCCGGAGTCCGAGGTCTCATGTTGCTGAAGCAAAGGGCAGGGAGTTCCCCTCTGCTCTGCCTGCCAGCTGCACTCCACAACCCGAGTGGGGCCTGATTCTGCAAAGAGACAGAGTCAAAGAGCCCCAGTTTTGGCCCAATCTAGCTACACAGAAAGATGAAGTGCTGAGCCAAATCCAGAAAATTGGCTTTCAAGTACACAGATCTCTGTTTCTTGCATGGGAGTAACTCATGGGATATGGATGAGCACACACATCACCAGAATATGTTGCTTATTCAAAAAATTAATCTAAACTTTTTGATGGGGGCGCGCACAAGTAATGAGGAATTTGGATGGACCAACAGCCGGAGGTGTGGCCTTCAAAAAGAACACCCTCAAAGGGTTGTGCTTCAAGGCCTACATAATTCTTCACCTTAAACAATGGAAGGAGATACATTGGATTCCCATTTCCATGTGAAAATATTGATTTGGTACATTCCATGCCTTACAATCCATGATTGTGTGTGTTCAAACAAAGCAAAAGCAAAATGTTCTGCTTATTATATACACTACAAGCTCTCTCTGGACAGTTTACAAGTAATTGTGCACGCTACACATTGTCCCCCCCTCAGCAAGCTGGGTACTCATTTTACCAACTTCAGAAGGATGGAAGGCTAAGTGAACCTTTAGCCAGCTACCTGGGATTGAACCCCAGGTTGTGATCCAGTTTTAGCTGCAGTACAGCAAATTAACCTCTGTGCCATGAGGCTCATGGCCATAGTCATCTAGTGAGCAACATGACCAATCAGGGAACCAAGTACTGAGCAGCTTCCTCCATTCTGCACTGGGAACCAATGAACAGGCCCCAATGAACGGTTTCACCTGACTGCGGCTAGTTTGGCACCAGGGAGTGTGTGGGAGAAACGTCACACCCGTGACTTGACATGGGTTTTTGTTTTTCAGTGACTTGGACTTGACTTGCACCTTGAAACCTACTCAGCCATCCTTTTTTTCCTGGTGAAAAGAGAATGTTTTTAATAGGGACTGGGATTTCCATTTTAGGATTTGATCCTAGAGTCTCAGAACTGGACTTGGGACTTGGAACCAAAATTATGCTGACATAAGAACAAAAGAAGAGCCATGCTGGATCAGGCCAAAGGCCCATCTAGTCCAGCTTCCTGTATCCCACAGTGGCCCCACCAGATGCGTCTGGGAGCGCACGAGACTAGATCTCTGTCTCCTGATACCCACTCCCCTGCATTTGATCCTTGAAGTACCCTAGTTTTAAGCCTGGATATTACATATGTCCATCATGGTTTGTAACCTGTGATGGGCTTTTCCTCCAGGAATCTGTCCAATCCCCTTTTGAAGGCATCCAGGGCAGATGCCATCACCACATCCTGTGGCAGGGAGTTCCACAGACTAACAACACGCTGGGCAAAAAATATTTTATTTTGTCTGTTTTCACTCTCCCAGCCCTGACATCTTTGACTATTACATTTCTGGCCTGAGTTGTCTTATACTTCCCTTATCATAGATGTACCCGAAAAAGAAAAAGAAAAAGAAAAAAGCCAGGTATATTCAAGAAAACACGATCCAGCCTGCCTGGAATGAAATAGAATTCAGGTGTGCTGCATGGAAAGTGGCCAAGAATCAGGGTGCTGCGTAAAACCTATAATAAGTGTGAAGTTCCAGGGGTTCCATAATGCCCCTAATGAGTCTAGACTCAACTGTTACATTTTTAACCTGCATATTTTCCGACTTGCAGATCATATATTCCATATAATATATGCAGTTGGGGAAACTTCAGAATGCTACGAGCTTGCCAAAGGCAAGTTCACAGCTTGCACACAAACCTTGTGGGTCCCAATCAATGATTGTGTTAATGTTGCTTTTTATGAGTTAATCCAGCCTTTTCCCATTAAAAAAAGAATTAAAATGAATGCAACGCCTAAAGAGAATAAAACAATTCTATAACTAACATCCTTTATCCATTTTGTTTAGGATTAAACCCAGATTGTATAAGGATATTGGTAGTTGGATAAATTCCAGATTACAGATGTGGGAAAATTTGTTAGGGGGAAAAACCCAACCCTAATATTGCTTTGAGGAGCCAGGATTCTTTTATATGGCTATAGAGTCCTAAGGTTTGCAGGTTATTAGTGGATGTGTAAAGCAATTAAAACTCAATAGAAGATAAGGGATTGGGAAAAATCTCAAATATTTCAAAAGCTACATAGGTGAGAAGCAAGTAGATTGAAAAGCAATAAAGTCACTTTCAAAAAGTAATTAGTTATACTGTACATTCTAGGGCCCCAATCAGTTAGTTGGGTCCTTTCTACGGAGAAAGCCAGGATAAAAATATTTTAAATTAATACATTAATACATTAATTTTGTGTTCCTGTTTCTCAAAATTTGGAAAAATCATTGCTTTTAATTAGCCTTTGATGAATGTTTTTTGCTCCTGGAACGTGTTCCATGTTTCATGTGGCCTTCCTCTGCTGCGATTTAGCTTTTAAAAGTAACTTTAAAAGTTACTATCATACCACAAAAAGGAGTAAAGTTATTCCTCATTTGGTTACAGCCATAATGTAAGTAGTTTGTATAAAATATGTTTTACTCAGCTTTTTTCCTTAAAAAGGATCTATGGCAGCTTACACCATTAAAAAGACAGTGTTTAAAGTGACAGTTGATATATAAATACAAAAAAAGATCAAACATGTAACAAAAAAATATAAGCAAAATGAAAGAACAACCCGAAACGTCTTTGCTGCTGGAAAAAAGGAAATAGTTATAAATTATTGGTTATTTTTAACAACTTTCTCCCAAGCTTTGGGAGCACTTTAGTCTTCCTGCATCTACTTTGTTTCTCATTAGAATCCTAAAATACAGCAGTCCAATCCAGATTTAAAAGACTGACTCTGAAAGGCAGGCAGAAATTTCAGAAAAAAAGTATCTCTGAGAACTTGCCCATCCTAGGAATTTTTCAGTAGCATAAGTGAAGTGCCTGCATATATTTGCCTCCTCACAAATTTATGCATGTTTCTCCCTCCGACTTTCTTGACTTGGCTTTGTAATTTAGGAGAAAATAATATTTTTTGTTGTGACAAAGGAAATCCAGATAGCACTATTTCTCCTCTTGTAGTCTGTTGAATTGCATTGTCGCTGTTTTCCTTATCAAGATGTTTCCTGCTGTATCTTCATCCAGTTTGTGTTCATTCTTTGCACTTATTTCTGAGCTGTATAAATTCTTTCTGAAGTTTAAATTCCAATGAGAAACCCAACTGGAGTGGAAAGAAGGGACTGTCCTAACTAGAGATGTAAAATTTCCCAAAATTTTGAAGCTCGGAAGAAAACCTGTTTGAGAACCACTGGCGTATGTCTGAAAAGCAGAGAAAATACTGCTGTACAATACAATGCCTGTGTTGCCAGCAGTTAAAAGGATGTCAAGCTTCATCTAGCAAAGGGCACCCTGAATGATGACAAGAGCTATAAGCAGCAGTCAAGATAGTCTACAGCAGCCATGTCCAAACTTCGGCCCTCCAGATGTTTTGGACCGCCACTCCCACAGTCCTTTGACATTGGCAATCTAAGCTTAGAATTCTGGGAATTGTGGTCCAAAACATCAGGAGGGCCGAAGTTTGGACATGCCTGGTCCACAGGATACCCTGTAATGCTAATTTGTTGAAAACCAGCCCTGACAGTCCCTTTGTATTTGGCTGACAAGTAGTTAATTGATGGGGCAGCGGTGGTGGTGGGCGTCAACTTGTGGGATTCTCCCGTGTGTGGTGCCACTTTGTGAATGGCGCTTGTGAAATGTATGCTGTGGAATGATATTTGCACTCATTATATAACTGGACCTTGGTCATTATTAAGTAGATTTAGAAAATCTACTGTACATGTATTGCTTCAGGAAATCAATTCATGAACAGTGCAGAAGAATTCACCATAAACTTACTTCAAGACCCACCAAAACTGTCTTCTGTGTATACTCAGCCATTATGAAGAGTCAAGTACCTTTCTCTAGCTGGGAGAAGAAAGAGTCGGGAATTGACTTCGGAGAAAGAAGGAGCATACCAATCTCGTACATGTATATATAAATAAAACTACTTGTGAAAACACTTGAGCTGTCTCTCCGCCTACTGGACTATCTATCAGTCTCACTGGTTCAGATCAGTTTCTACATTTGTTAATGCTGCATTCTTACATGCCTGACCTCTGAAAATTCAGCAGTGAGTGAAAGTCAGGATTCTGCCTATGCAGGAGTGACCACATTGATCCTTCTGGGAAATTCTTCGGTCTCTCTCCTTATCGTCTCCCTGTAATGATGGTTCTGGTTAAAGGAAGAAAGGCGAGCAATAAACGGTTGGAATAAAAGGCTCACCTGCTTGTTGCTCTGTAAATGCGGCAATCCTCTTCTTTTTTCACTTCACAAAAAGCTGTTTGGCTGATGCATCCACACCACCAATCTACACACTGTAGGGGGTTCAGATATTGAATCTCTGGGAAAGATTAGCAGGATTTAACAAATACTTGTGATGGCATGCCGTTGCCAAGGAGAAATGTCAAACATCTCCAAAGACTGGGCAGTCTGTTATTTTAAAAACAACAACGTTAAGGGGGGAGGGAAGTTGATTAGATTAGATCAAATTAAAGCTGTGTGCACATATGGTCTTCTGTGGGTGCTTTTTTGTAAGCCCCAGTTGAGACGCTTCTCAAGATATACACACGAACGGATCCATTCCGCGGCTTTGCCGTTCCAAAGCCTCAACCAGCAGGGAACATCAGCTGCTCTTTTCAAAGCTGAGCAGGACATGCAAGGGGGCCGGGACCACCCAGCTCTCTCCCAGATAGCCACTGATTTTTCACAGATTGTATGAAAATGGAGATGTTAGAAAGTCTCTACGCTGCATGGCTGTAGCAGCCTGGCACCCCTCTAATGCTATGGCTCCTTTCTATGGGGTACTGGTGGGGTGGTCAGTGACATGCCACTCAACTGAGGACACTGGCTTACATAAAAGTATATGTATTAAGTTTAACATGTATTATATATTAAAATAGGAATGATTTGAATAATTTAAATGGGATTACAATATATATCATTCAAGTGGGCAAAATAAGGACCAGCTGACCTGTTGTGCTTGCTGAGGTGCTGCTATGGTGATTACCTGTTGATGGGCAGCATCAGAGCCTTTGCTTCCTACTCTCAGTTCTTCATCTTTAAATGAGATGCAGACTGAACACCTTTAAAAGATGCCTTTCCTGTAGCTGTTGTTCATATAAGGACTGTTTCTCCCCCAAAAGAGAGAAATGTTTTTTTTTTGCAATGAACACACTCTACCTACCTGAACAGGGGGTTCACCAAGTTGCAAATCCTAGGAAGGCAGCAGAAGGACAATGAATATAGCCTCAAACTAACTATTTTAGGTCATTACCCCACATCCACTTTGAACCGCAACAAATAACAAATAAATCTTGTTGCGGTCATGTAGTTCCTGCATCCCCAAGGACGCACTTTATTGTGACATAACTTCTGTGACCCCATGGATGGGGTCCGCATCAAAGTGCATTTTGATTTATTTTCCTGCGGCACTATTTTTTTTTTTAAATAATTAAAACCCAATAGGTAGGTATATCAGTATATCGATTTTCATTTGTCAAACTTTGAATACATCTTTTTTGTCTTCTTCCCGTGCGTAGTGGTTTCTCGAACTGTGAATTTACTGTCATGTGGCTGCTCCAAGTAGTGCCACTAGGTGATTCCATGGTGACAGAACAGTCATGCTGTGGATTAAATGGTACCCCATGGTGCATGTACTGGTTTAAAAACTGCAACAGAACAGTGACAAGGATTCCACCACCCCGAGGCCAGGTACAAGGAAGATGCGCTGAGTCGTGCTTTGGGGAAAGTGGTCACACTTTATTTTGCTTAAAGTGCAATGGGCGTGGCACTTTAACTCCCTGCCACAGGATGTGGTGATGGCATCTGGCCTGGATGCCTTCAAAAGGGGATTGGACAGATTCCTGGAGGAAAAGCCTATCACAGGTTACAAACCATGAGGGAGATGTTTAATCTCCAGGCTTAAAACCAGGGTACTTCAAGGGCCAGATGCAGGGGAGTGGTATCAGGAGACAGATATCTAGTCTCATGTGCTCCCAGAGGTATCTGGTGGGGCCACTGTGAGATACAGGAAGCTGGACTAGATGGGCCTTTGGCCTGATCCAGCATGACTCTTATGTTCTTATGAACAATTTTAAGATCCGCATCTCAGAGCACTTTCTAGAGCAACAACGTGGATGTGGATTAACGGTCTTACTAACTTCCCCAGTAAAAAGGATCAGGTGTCCTGCTCCCTGACAGACTGGCTTTAAGGTTGGAGCAGACAGAGGAACCCAACATGCCCAGCTAGGGCAGCCCAGGATCAGAGGATAGAATGCTACTGTTTCATGCTGCCCATTTCCAAAGCAGCCCCATGTGTATCCAGCTCCTTTGTGAAGTGGGAGTAGAGTCACCCCCGCCATTTCGCGGTTCAGGTACTGCAGTCCCACTATATTGCGGTATCGCAGTACCTGCGCCTTGGGGTGGCGGGGTGGCGCCACTCCCAGGGCCCCTCCAAGAAGACTCAGAGCCATGTGGGGGGGGGCAGGTGATCGTATTGCCCTGTGTTGCCCCCGGAACCTCCAAGAAGCCTTGGAGGCATGCATTTCAAAGGAGAAATTTTGCCCATTGGAATGCACTGAGCCAATGTATTCCAATGGGGAAAATTATCTCCATTGAAATGCATTGAGCCAATGCATTTCAATGGAGACACCCCGGACGGCAGGAGGTCAGATCCCCTGCCGCCGCACGCCGCCCCAAGACTTCTCGGACTGGCATGCACCGACAGCGGCAGGGGGATCTGATCGCCCCCTGCCCCCACCCGACCCACTTCCGCATATCGCAGATTTTCAGGCATCGCGGGTTGGGTGGGTCCCTAACCCCCGCAATAGGTGGGGGTTACTGTACTACAGACACAAGAATTCGTAATACCACTGCTTTACAGATATCAGGTAGGCTGAAGAGGAGGAAAGCAGCTAGACAGTGGCAGAATCACAACAGCACCAGCATAGCTTGTAGCTGCCAGAGGCTCCTTCTAGCTAGCCAGCATTAGAAATATCACCTTGTATAGAACAGTAAAACTATTTCTGCTAGCTTTTCTTCTCTCCCCCCCGACTTTTTTGCACAGCTTTCACGAAGGAAAGGTCTTTGTGTCTGCATGTCTATCAATCCCTCAGCGAGCGTGAAACTTGGATTCTAGCTTTTTGGAAAACATTAGGTAGTTGACATTGAATCAATGTCATTCCAGTAAGTTTTCAAGCCACACAAAAGTCTAGAATGGAGGTGGAAAAATTGCATCGGTCCAAATGCTGGACCACTTTCTCTGGTTGACTAGTGCTGATGGTACCTGGAGTCCAACCATGACTAGAGAACCACAACGTGCCTAGAAAGTGATGCTTCAATTTTTCCCACAGCAGAACATATTTTTGAGAAATTGGAATCTTAACATTGATGACATTTCTCTACTGCTATTGGTCCCAATTGGACAGTGTGGTGTAGTGGATAGATGCACTAGGACTCTGGAGAATGGAGTAGAGATGAGCACGAAATGAATAAAAATAAAAAAATAAAAAGGAGCACCGACCCAGCCCAGGGGTGACCAGATCTGTGCTCTAAAATAAAGAAAAAAATAAAAATAAAACCAGCGCCGACCTGGCCCCAGGGGCTGGCAGTCAATGCTTGAAGCAAACAAACAAACCTGAGGTGCTGGCCCCCACTGGGGACTTTTAACCCCCCCAAATAATAAAAAAGGAGCACTGACCTGGCCCCAGGGGCCACACGGTCGGTGGTTGAAGGAAAAAATGAATAACAAATCAAAACAATCAACAAAATGAATATTTCCAAAAAAGTTAAAAATGAAATGAACCTTAAAATCAACTGAACCAAAACGAATTGCAATTTTTTTTATTTGTGCTCATCTCTAGAATGGAATTTGAATGCCTGCTGCTGACTGAGACATACTGGGGGAGTGAAACTGTGAAACCACCCCTTAAATATCCCACTCACCTTGAAAGCCCTATTAGCCCTATACTGGGCTGGGGGACCTTCCTGATGAGGAAAAGCTAAAACATTTGGAGTTCTTTAGTCAGGAAAAAAGGCACCTAAGGGGGGGATATGATTGAGACATACAAAATAATGCAGGGCATGAGTAAAGTGGATAGAGGGAAGCTCTTCTCCCTCTCACAAAATACCAGAACTAGGGGACATCCACTCAAATTGAGGGCTGGGAGAGTAAGAACAGTCAAAAGAAAATATTTTTTTTTCACCCAGCGCGTTGTTAGCCTGTGGAACTCCCTGTCACAGGTGGTGGTGATGGCATCTGGCCTGGATGCCTTCAAAAGGGGACTGGACAGATTCCTGGAGGAAAAGTCCATCACAGGTTACAAACCATGAGGGAGATGTGTAATCTCCAGGCTTAAAACAGGGGAACTTCAAGGACCAGATGCAGGGGAGTGGTATCAGGAGACAGATATCTAGTCTCATGCGCTCCCAAACGCATCTGGTGGAGCCACTGTGAGATACAGGAAGCTGGACTAGATGGGCCTTTGGCCTGATCCAGCATGGCTCTTCTTATGTTCTTATGTTCTTATGTTAGATCTCTATAAGCCCGTTCTGACTTAACAGCAACACCCTGAGAAGCCAGTGAAGATGTCCTGCTTTCTTGCCAATTCTGGTTAGTATTCTGCCATGATGGCTGATGGCAGTTGCCCTGACACCGAACTCTCTTCTGTTGAAACCGTTTATGGGGGAACAAACATTATGTGAGAATCAGATTGCCAGACTGTAAGTAAATCACCACAATGGAGATCAAGCCATGCACTGCCAACCTTTCCCCATATTGTCATTGTTATGATGTAAGACATTCCTTGTGCCCAATATTGTATCCAAATTTGGAGAGCAAATCCTTGCTTCAATTGGTTAGAGCTCCTCTGCTTTATAACAAGCACACACACACATAACGAGTGGGGAAAACATTGGACTGGTGGGAGATTAAAAAGGTGTGCGTCTATTATATACAAACCATACATCTTATTCATTTGGACACCGCCATAAAGCCCCTATAATCTCCTAGAGCCTGTGCGGAACAATTCATAAACATTGGGCGTGTGTGAAGGCCCAGGGAAGAATAATCTCATCCGTGCACTTTTGTAAACATATGCGCACGCACGCACGCACATACTCACCAGGAGACAGGCTTTATCTTTGTTTATTCCATCCTTTAGTTCAAATGCTCATTACGAACTGTTATATTCCAAGAAGCCAAGCATGGAAGACAGACAAGCTCTTTAGATAAAAAAATGAAAAAAGCAAGTTTCCTAACCAAGGACCAGATGTATTTTTTGATTTTGCCCTTGTACATATTTAGCCAGGCTCTTGAAGTGGCAAAGATTTGCATGTTTGTTTTGCAATACTAATGAATATGTTTTTGATTTACATTTTAGAAAATGGAAACTTTTATCTTCTCGGGGCTTTGTAACGTTAATGATTTCCAGATGATTTCCAGAGTGTCCTCTTTTAACCCTTCAGCATTGAAAACATATCACTTTCTTGAGGCCCGCAGATCTGTGGCAGAGGTATTTTTCAGCCAAACCCGGGAGATATATGTGACTCTGTTTATTATTTGTTGCTGGAAAGAAATGAAATAGGGGGGCTTTAGAAACTTCTCAATCAAGTGAAAACATATGTAAGTGACAAATGATGTTTAAGCGGCTCAAGAGAGGAGAATTTGGAAAGGGGACAAACAACTCCCTATATAGAGAGATTCATGACACATTTCTGCGGGCATATGAAGACAACAATGGAGCACTTTTTTCTTCAGTAAATGGCCTAGAAGTGAGGTAGAAACAAGATGATCAGATTTCATCTCATGATCATAGAGTTCGGAGGCAGTCTAGATCCACCCTAGCACCGAATCATAGAGTTCGGAGACAGTCTAGTTCCACCATCATACAGGTCAACTGTGTGATGCAGCTGTGCAAAAGCTAATGCAGTTCTAGCCTGCATCAAGAGAAATACAACAAACAGATTCAGGTAAGTAACAGAATCAGAGTGTGATCAAATGGAAAAACTGATCACAATTTGGACCTTGTTTGGTCTGGGGCAATCCATATCCTGGTGGTCATGTGACACATAGGGAAATACTTTCTGAGCCAGGCTGGAGCAATTCTCCAGCAGAGAAAAGTGTCACTTTAAGGGAGATGACTCCCCTTAAATCAACATTTTTGAGTGCAGTTATAGCCATCTAATTGGACCCTCATTTATTGTGCATCGGTCAGATCTCACCTCAGATAAGTGCATTGTTTTGAGAATCACAGTTTGAGAAGGTGACCAGTAAGGCAGACTACACCCAAATAAGGGTGACCAAGAAATTTGAGGAGTGCTAAGGTAAAGGTTCCCCGTACTTGTGTTCTGGTTCTGTCCGATTCCAGGGGTGGTGCTCATCTCCATTTTTAAGCCTAAGAGCCAGTGTTGCACAAGTCCGTGGCCATGTGGCCGGCATGGCTGAATGCATTTCTGTGAACAAAACACTGTTTACCTTCCCGCTTTTACCTACTGTATTTATCTACTTGCATTTACATGCTTTTGAACTGCTAGGTTGGCAGGAGCTGGGGTTAACAGCAGGAGCTCGCTCCGCTGCGTGGCACCCGGGATTCGAACCGGCAAACTGCCGACTTTGCAGCTGACAGTTTCAGCACTCTAGCCCACTGAGCCACCAAGCCCTACATAGGAGTAGTAGGGATGTAGAAAATAAACTATGAAGCAAGGTACTTCTGTTGCTTCAAAGGGGACTTTGCATTCATCAGCACAGGTCTTAGATGTTGATAGACTTCTCTTAATTGGAGGCTTTTATGAAGAGTTTCAGTGGACATCTGTCAGATGTGTATTTATTTATTTATTTAGTTATTTCTATACTTATTTATTTAGTTAGTTATTCCATAGCGGAACTCCAGGCAGTTTGCAACAATCATATTCATATCAATTAAAAAACCAAACCAAGTAACAAACATATAGTTTAGATGTGAATTTCCTACTGCATCAGTGCATTGGACAATGATTGTTGAAGCCACTTTTTCTACAGTCCGACATTTACAGCTAATCCGACATCTGTGATAACATTTAGCTCCTGTTTGTCCAGAAAAAGAGAGCTTCTCGTTTACCAGTGTTATCTATTCTACCATCCCACATTTCCTAAGTTTTTGGATGGATTTCCTAAACTGAATCAAAATCTGATTCCCTGAATTTACTGATTCTTTTAAAAATTTATTTAAATTATTTTTATCCTGCTATTCTTCTGAAAAAAGACCCGAGCCAGCTTATATCAGTAAAAGACAATACTTCAAAGCTGAAAGCAATAAGTATAGAAACATTTTAAAGGATTCAAACAATTACAGCACTAAAAACAATTGCAACACTATAACAATTACTTTTCCTTTGCCCCTTTCCTTCTGAATATAAGCTTATTTATTTATTTATTTATTTATTTATTTATTTATTTATTTATTTATTTATTTATTTATTTATTTGACTTTTATGCTGCCCATTTAGGCCTTTGGCTCCTCTGAGCGGTTTACAACATAAAATCGCAGTATAGCAATGATAACACATTTATATAACCAAAAATACAAACAACATACTATAAACAAAATAGAGTGGTACCTTGTATAAAGGAATTAATTTATTCCAAATGAAATTCTGTTAAGCAAATTTTCCTTTATACAAATTTCCCATAGGAATGCATTGAAAACAGAGTAATCCCTAATCACGACCATTTTTATGTTGTATGGATTTGCCCCATAGGCGATTCTGTTAAGCAAATTTCCCCTATCTCCAGGATTTTTTATGTTGTACAGATTTTATGTTATACAAGCCCTTTGTTATATGAGGATCCACTGTATAGTTACATAAACCAACAACAAGAAACTAAAATAAAACTGAAATAGAAGTAAAAATAACCAGGTGATTGATCAAATAAGAAACAAACAAAAAAGGAGATAAGCGGTAAAAAGAAGAATAGTGTATTGCTTGATATTTGAGAATTTAGGATAGGCCATTCTGTAAAACCAAGTATTCAACAGTTTTTTAAAGGTTTGAAGCAAGGGTGCCAGGTGAATTTGTGGTGGTAGGTGATTCAACTGAGCGACCACCGAGAAAGCCCTACTCCTTGTTACAGCTTTCCAGGCTTCCCTCAGGGTTTGGAAGTGCCAAATGTCCTGCCTGGCTACTAGCATGGGTGATCCAGGCAGTTCTTCTTGGGAGGAACCGTTCTGTCAGTACTAAAGCTAATGTTTTCCCAGAAACTGCCCAAAAGAGAATTCAAGGGAGTTACTGATCTACACAATTTTGTGTTTGCACAGATCAAGAAATCAAAATAGTTAGAGATTTTGTATACCTTGGTTCAATCATCAGTCCAAATGAAAACAGGCACCCAGAAATATTATGAAGGCTGCGACTCAGAAGGGCAGACAGGAAGGAAGTAGAAAAGATCATCAAGTGCAAGGTTGTGTCACTGCAGACCAAGACCATCCACACTTTTGTAGTGCCAACCATGACGCATAGGTGCGAAAGCTGGATAGGTATGAAAGTTGACAGGGAAAAAAAATGATTCATTTGTAATGTGGTGCTGGAGGATACTTTGGACTGCCCAGAAAGATGAACAAGAGGATCCTAGGTCAAATTGAGGACCTTTTGTAGGACTGAACACTGGATAAGGGCACGGTATGTTCCAAGCAACTTGATGGCATTTAACACCCAAAACAAGAAACCTGCACCTGCCACTTTATCTGTGCAATGCAAAAATCCGAAAAAAAATGTACAACAGTAGTGCTTCTCGGGAAAGTGAGGATGACCGGGCCCGAGTCACCTGCCTGCTGGTGGTGTCTGCTGTCCAGGTGCTACTCACTATGGACGGGCAGCTTTACGGTTCTTGATCTTTACATCAGAGTTGGATTGGGCAGCCTTTCAAATGGAGGGCATCTTCAAAAAGAGGATTATCCTTTGGCATATCTTCAAATGATGTGATGTACTTCTTAAAAGGAGACATATGGACACCATAGATGTCACAACTTCCTAAGAGAGAGAGGCTTGTCTGGTGCTAATTTCAGTCCCAGGCGAATACCATGTGCTATACTTAACCATTTCGGCATGTTGTATCTGTCAATAGTCTTCTTTATTATAGCATTATTCATTCTGCTGAAATGTATGGAGTAACTTGTTCATAGGTCTGTTGCTTTCCATTTGTGGTGCATATATATGCATTTGTATGTACATAATACTCTAGTTCTGTGTGTGTGTGTGTGTGTGTGTGTGTTGTGTATCATAATATTCATAATATAGTGAATATTTCAAACACAATTTTTTATTTCTGTTTGATTTCTTTTTGCAAGCATCACAGCAGGAGTTACTTGAAGAAAGACAAAGAAAAATGAATAGCTATCAACTGATGTACGAAACTCACATAATAAAGGATTTCTTTGTTTCTTTGTTTCTTTGTTTCTTTGTTTCTTTCTTTCTTTTACTTTTATACCTTCTATCTAGCCCTAGGGCTACCCTGGGCGGTTTACAACATGAAATTGCAATATAGCAACAATAATACATTTAACTAATATTAACAAAATATAACAAGATAAATCAATAATAAACTAAAATAAAAATAAAAATAATTAGGAGATTGATCACATTAAAAAAACAAGAATGGAGATAAGCAGTAAAAAGAAGAATAGCATCTTGCTAGATGTTTGAGAAGTCAGGAAAGGCCATTCTGTCAAACCATGTTTTCAATAGTTTTTTAAAGGTTTGAAGAGATTGTTCCAGGCAGATTTCTGGTGGTAGATGATTCCACAATTTGGGGGAGGGACTAAGAAAGTTTTCCGGGCCTCCTCTGGGGTTAAATGTCCTGCCTGGTTAACACGAGAAATCCAGGCAGTTCTTCTTGGGAGGACTGAGTTCCCAAACCGTTTATGGCATTGTATGTTAACATCAAAACCTAGAAGTTTATGTGGTAGCATGTTGGCAGCCAATAATGTAATGGTGCATTTTTTGCCCCGTTAAGAATCTGGCAGCTGTATTCTGCACTAGCTACAATCTCCACATTAACCTCAAGGGCAGCCCCACATAGAGAGCACTACAGTAGTCTATTCTCGAGATTATAAGCACATAAACCAATGCACTTAACACCCTGATGTCAAGGAGGGCTCACGGCTGGACAATCCTCTGCAGTTGATAATGAGTGGAACAGACCACCGATATCACCAGGGTTTCCATGGTAAGTGTCCAACAGGACACCCAAACTGCAGACCCCATACTTCATGGAGAAAATAACCGCGTCAAAAGTGAGGGGTTTCCCAAACCACAGACCCCAGGGTGCCCCACATGCAGGATCTCCATCTTGCCTGGATTCAACCTCAGCCTATTAGCCTCCCTCCAGTCCAGGACAGCTGACAAGCAGCACTCAAAGGACAGAATGGTATCCACTGCAGAAGATGGAAAGCAGATATAGAGCTGGGTGTCATCCACATATTGGTGACACGAGGCTTCATACCCCTTATGACCCTTCCCAGCAGGTTCATATAAATGTTGAAGAGTATGGGAAAGATGACTGACCCCTGTGGCACTCCATAATTGAGGGACCAAGGGGCAGAGGTCATCTCACTCATCTGCAGTTGCTGATAATGGCCCTCTAAGAAGGACCAGAACCATGTCAAGGTGTGACCTCTGACCCCTAACTTGGAGAGCCTCCCCAGGAGGATACTGTGGTCAAAGGTATCAAAGGCTGCTAAGAGATTGAGGAGGACCAACAGGGATGATTTACCCCTGTTGGGCTCCCTCAAAAGGTCGTCATGGAGGGCAACTAATGCCATTTTCATACTATGGCACGGCCTGAAGCCCGACTGAAAAGGATTGAGGGAATTTGTGTCATCCAGAAGACCCTGAAGCTGCTCTGCCACCACCCTCCCCAGGACCTTGCTCAGGCCTACAGCTATCAATTTGGTCTGCCGTCACATTAGGTTTTTTCCCTGAATGGGCCAAATGAGTGTCTTCTTCAAGGCCAGGGAAACCCTACCCTCAAGGAGAGACCCATTAATTATTGCTGTGACCCATTCATTAGTAGTTGGCCTGGCTGCTTTTATTAACTAGGCTGGGCAAGGATCCAAGGAGAAGGTGGTGGCCCGACAGCGATCAAGCGCTTTGTCCATTTCTGTTGGCATCACTGGTTGAAAGCTAGAAAACAATGCCCGGCAATGCTGGGAATCTTGGCTCAATCTACTAGACATGGGCACGACTCGGCGAAATTGTCGTTTCCGTTTTCGGATATCGTTTCCGTTACGTAACGGAAACGGTAACGATAATTAAGCCGTCAGAACTCGAACTCGAACCGAAAAAAGAAAAATTTGGTCAGGTTTTTCATTTCCGTTTGTGGCATCGCGGCGATCGCGCAATGCGGAACACAGAAAAAGTTTTTAAAAGTTTTTTTAAAACCCCCCGACTCCCAGCCAAAAAAGCAGGCGAAAATATGCCTGCCTGAGGCTTTGCCACCTACCAGAGGGGTGGTTTCTGGGGGGTCCCCGGCCTTTCCCCCCTCTTCTCCTGTCCTGGGCTGCTTGCACCAGGCTGGGGAGGGGTCATCCTCGTCGTCTCGCCATGCCATGCGGTGGGTGGGGGATCCAAAATGGCGACTGCAATTTTTCTTTTGAAATCGTGGTAAAAAAAACACAGCAAATCACCACAGAAACATGTGAAATTTATTTATTTTAAATGCCTGAATTTTAATAGTAGCAGCAGTGGGTTTTTTATAGCAATAAAACGTCGTATTGATTTTATTTTATTTTATTTTATTTTTTATTTTTTTAGACCTGCCCATTTGGTCTGGGCATGGGATGGGACCATGCATTTTTTTGAACCATTCCACCAATGGCATCGCCAGGATTTTGACTGACACTTCTGGATGTCTCGGAGGGCATAAAAAGCCAAGGCACCTTCCAGAAATCGCAGTCGGGTGTATGGATGTGGTTGAGGGAGGAGGGCTGGCTGCTGGTGCTGGTGTGATCCGATCGAGATTGAAGAGGGAGGCTGGAGGCTTTAGGATTTAAGTTAGGCAGGCAGGGAGGGAGTTGAATTTAGAAAATAATTTATTTGATTCCCTGCAGCTTTGTCTGCTGAAGGGAATAGCAGTTTATTCTTTATTTCTTCTCTGGCAGTTTGTGAGGATTTTTTTTCTGATATTGGATAAAGGGGGAGGTTTGACTGGGAGTGGGAGGTGTGGATTTATTTTAAAAATATATTATATACTACCATTTATTTTCTATTTTCCCAACTTCAATTTGCTTGCACACACACACATTTGGGGTGCAAGCCAAGAACAGAACCTCTATCCTAAGTGATATCCTAACTGCCCACTCGCCTGTCTGCCCGCACCGCCACCCGCCTGCGGCCCGCGCCGCCACCCGCCCACTCGCCCGCCCGTGGCCGCTGCCCACCCATGGCCCCCCGCCACCGCCACCCACCCACACCTCCCCCCGCCACCCCCCGCCCCACCTGCCGCCTAGGGCGCAAAAACACCTAGCACCGGCCCTGATTGTGGGACGCCCCATGCTCTGGGAAGTCAAACCGCGCTAAATCGCGGTGGAAATGACAAATGACAAACGACAAAAGGAAACAACAAATTTTTGAAAAAATTCACGACAAACGGAAACGACTCGAAATGTCATTTTTTTCTGGTCGTGCCCATGTCTACAATCTACTATATCATCTTCAAACCCCAAAACAAGGTGACAAGGGCCTTATCATCTTTTGGGGGAACACAGAGATACACATACAGTGTTTTAATTATTTCACTGTACATCTACAGTATTTTAGGATGATTTTCAAACTTATGGGTGACTACATTGACAGATAATTCAGGAAATCTTCCAGGACTGGGATAGTCAGATTCATATTATTTTCATATTTGCATTATGACTACTCAAAGCACATGCACATGCAAATCAGCCTGGTGTCCCCCTCCCCATCTGTAGTTTTCCCCCCTCCACCATTGGGACTTCTGATTTTCATATTGATTCAGGCAGTGTGATTGCTTGAACTGTAGGAGTCTGTAGTCACGCTCTCTGAAGCCATTCCATCTGGCTACAGCAGCAGTTTAGAGAGAGGGGGCAAGGCGAAACAGGTTACGTTTTGAATCTTCTCCTCTCCAAAGCTGGTGCCTGGATCTGCTCATTTCTCTCTTACATTCCATTTCTTGCTCTTCTTTTCTTTTTTCTTTTAAAGTCTTGCTGCCTATTGTTTGGGCAGCTAGGTGACCAAAGGTGGTGGTAGGAATTGGAATCAGCAAAGAATGGGGGAAAGTAATCAATCAGCCTTGTTTGCAGCTTGTTAAAAAAGTACTGGTGTAACTATGCTTATTGCAAATCTGTATGGCCATAGTAGAGTTACCTTAACAAGTTCTAAACAAGGCTGATTTCCTCCCCTCTCTCTGTGGACTCCTGTGTGATCAGCTGAAGTAAAATAATACAGGGAAATCTAATTTCCCAGATACAGCTTTGCAACAGATTAATTAACTTTTCCCCTGCATTGTAGTTGTGTCCTAAGTATATTTACAGTAGTCCCAGTGAAATATATGGGACTCAAGTTGGTAATAACTTCAGTCCTATCGATTTCAGCTGATCCACTTTAAAACCTAAAGTTTCTGTTAGATTAACCAGGAATCTAAAGCTTGGCTTAAAACTGAACACACAGCATGCTTATATATGCTGCCTGATCTCCCCTCCTTGCAGCAGGACCCGATAAAATATGGATCTTTCCTCCTTTATTTATTTAATATGAAGTAAAAATACAGCATGTGTTGTCTTTCTAATTTCCCAGCAAGCCAGAGAATTAACCTTAGAACCAACTGCTTATGCTGTTTTCTTGGGCATGTCAGCAAATAGATAAGCCACAAAAACCAGATCCTGCTGGGTTTGGATTCACAGTAAACAAACTACACACCTCCTGTTCCCTGCCATCATACACTATATGATATCTGCATTGGTGAATGTACTGGACATTCTGTTAGCCACTATGAACAGATATAGGTACATGCTCATATATAGACTTTATCCCTGGGATACAATATACAAAACTGAGACCCCCATTTCCAGCTTAATAGGCAGGCGAAACGAAGTGAATACTAACCTTTACAGGACTGATCTTAAATCTGTTTGGGATTAGTTTATTCCAAGCAGTGTGTATGAAGAGCACTTGTTGAGGTTCACACTCTGAAGACAAAAAGAAAAAAAAAGAAAAAGAAAAAAGAAAAGTCACACTGCATTAAACTGAAACCCTATTTATTCCAGTGTTCTGATTCCACACTGGCCATCCAGGAATCTCCATGGGAAAAATCAAGCAGAACAAAAATAGATTAGCACTCTCCCACCCATTTTGTCTAGCATCTGGTTTTATGGAGACAGTATAGGTATCCACCATGAGTGATAGATACTGATATAGGCTTATCTTCAATGAATTTGTCAACTGCTTGCTGGCATTCGTGTAAAACCATCATTTACGGTGTGTGATCACACACCTGTATATCTCATAATAATATTTACAGTAATGGTTATAAAAACACTTCACAGTTGCCACTTCTTGATGTGCTTTGATAAACGGGGGTTGGGGTGAGACTCACAGCTAGTCCTGCAGGGATTGTTCAGTGGATTAACGATACAGGTTATAAAGAAGAGTACAGTATGTGATTGAAATTCAGGGGATGAGATCTCTGTCTCCCTACTCCCATCTCCCCCTGCCTGTCACACATAGAGTGAACCTTTGCAAAGTCTACCCCCTTGGGAGAGAGGGACTGTCTCACTGTAATAGAAACACCCACTTGGCAAAAGTCTTTTTAAAAATATTCTTCATTTGTTTTACCATTGATTAGAGGGAGAAAGCAAGAGCTATTGCAATACAATAATCAAAACCCTATTTCATAAATCATCTGCATAAGGTACATAAGGTAGATGGGCAGGCTGAATACCTCAGTGGTTTAGGTGTCTGGCTGGAGATCCACAGCCTGGGAGCTTGATTCCTCCCTGTGCTTCCTGTGAGAAGAGCCAGACCGTGTGGCCCTGATCAGGCTGCACAGTCCCAGAATGCCTCCAGAAGAAGGGAATGTAAAGCCAAAGCAAAGCAAAGTATGCTGCTTATATATTGCCCCCATAGCACTTAAAGCACTCTCTGGGCAGTTAACAAGTTAATGAGGCAGGGTACACATTGCCCCTTCCACTCCCATTAAGCTGGGTTCTCATTTTACAGAACTCAGAAGAAAAGAGGGCTGAGTGAACCTGGATCCTGCTACCTGGAACTGAACCCCAGGTCATGGTGAGGACCGTTATGGCTGCAGTACAGCAGTTTAAACACTGCACCACATGACTCTGTAATGAAATGGTAAACCATTATCTAGAAAACCCTGGAAACGCTTACCATGTCAGAACTGACTTAATATCACACAATGATCTATAAGGTGGATGACGTCCCCAGCTGGGGTAGGATTGTCGTAATTAAAGAGTTCCTGCTTCTGGGGCTTGTGAGCAATGAAACTGATTACATTGCCAAAGATATCCTTCTGTCAGTGACATAATCAGTCTCACGCAGGAATAATTTATGAAACAGGATTTTGGCCATTGTTTTAAGCCTCTTCCTTCTCTCTCAGCTTGGTCTGTTCGGATGATAGGGTTAGTACTGAATTACTTGTAACACACTCTTAAACACTTTTCATTCCTTTTTAACCCACCCTGACACACACACCCAGGGCAAGTGAATGAGTGAGCAAGAGCTTGGAATGTACATCAACCAAAGTCCCACTTTTCTAATAACCTAGCTCTCCCTGCCCCACCCCTCTTTGATTTGCCTTGGAAAGGCTGTGTGGGAAAAAATAAGTAATGAATAAAACATATCATTTTTCAAAAGTTTCTCTTTTGCAGGCAATTCTTCCTTGACAAGAAGCCTATCAGGAGGGGAACGGCAATGTGTGTGTGTGTGTGTGTGTGTGTGTGTGTGTGTGTGTGTGTGTGTGTGTGTGTGTGTGTGTGTGATATCATCCTCAGGGAACAGTGGAACATTTTTTAATACCAGAGATAACGCGGAGGCTTTGAACTTGGGATGGATGAGAAATCAGTCTGAAGCCAAGTCTCCTCCAAACGCTTCCCCACAGCTTATGTAGAAAGTGACAGGAGGCTAAGAAAGCATATGCTTTCCTTTGTCAGATGCGAAAATCCTTCCTAAAGAACAAAGTATATGAAAGTGGTATATGACACAGCATATGGTAAAAGGGGGGGGGGGAGGAGAGAAGGTTCAGTATTGGATGTACCTACAGGGAGCATATTGCTCCCTTGCTGCAACAGCCACATTGACTATTGGTCCATTTCCTAGCCCACTTCAAATTGCCTATGATGGCTTATAAATAGAGATGGGCACTAGAGATGGGCACTAGAGATGGGCACGAAACGAGCGATTTTTTGTTTTTGTTTTTGTTTTTTCGTTTTGTTACGCAATGAAAACGAAAACGAAACGACCAAATTTGCTGTGTTTTTCATTTTCGTTGCAGCAGATGCATTGAACTAAAAAGAATGCTAACGAAACAACAATTTTTCATTTTCGTTTTCGTTTTTTGTTTCGTTACCTAACGAAATGAAAATGAAATTTTTTGCAAAAAACGTCACGAAAACGAACCAAAACAGACCCCTAAACGACCAAACGACAAACGAAACACCATTTTTTTGAATCGTGCCGATCTCTAATGGGCACGAAATGAATTTTCCTTTTCCTTTTCCCCGATGGAGTGGGGGAAGAGGAAGGGTTTTTAAACATTTTTTTTTCTTTTCTTTTTTTGCTGCTCCAAGTGCTGATCAGCTGCAGCTCGGGCTTGGGGCAGCCAAAAACAAAAAGTTGTTGTGAGGGGAAAGGAGGGGTTTTAAAACATTTTTGGTGCTGCCCCAAACCCAAGCTACAGCTGATAGGCGCTTGGGGCAGCAAATTTTTTTTTAAATCCCACCTTTCCCTGTGTCAATCAAGTTACACAAGCACCACACACACAGTACACTAAAAAAAACAAAACAAAAAACAAAATGATTTTTTTTAAAAGAATTGTTTCAAATGAAACCAAATGAAACTGAACTGAATGAAATGAAAAATGAAATGAAATGCTATTTTAGAGTTTTGTGCCCATCTCTGCTTAAAAAGCCCTATGTCAGTGGTGTCCAAACTTTTTTCAAGGAGGGGCAGATTTGGTGAGGCAAAAATCTGTGGGGGCCAATAATTCAGCCTGACATTCTTTGAAACATTAACATTAGCAGCATTTTGGAACTTAACTCCCCCCCCCGTAGACAAGGATTCCCTATAGATAGGGGATATACAGCATTTCCCCCCTTCTGGGGACCAAGGAGGGAAATATTCTAAAACAGTCCCAAGGAAAAGAATGAGTACAGTAGGACCGTGGAATCTGCTGGGGATTGGTTCCTGGCCTTCTCGTGGATGATGAAAACTGTGGATAAGAGAGAACACACAACCCCCCCAAAAAACTTCTATTTTGTGGCAGTAGCTTGCCTTATGGCTGCTGTTTTATAACAGTAGCTTGCTTTACAGATGCTCTTTTATGATAGTAGCTTGCTTTACAGCTGTTTGTGACAGTAGCTTGCTTTGCAGCTGCTGAATTATTTATTTAATTCCCCCCCTGCCAACCGTGGATAACTGAATCAGTGGATAATGAATCAGTGGATACAGGTGTCCTACTGTACTGTATTTGTTTTCTACCACACAGAGTCCTGCAATATTAAAAGGAACTCATTTTTAGTGTTAGCATCCATTACATGGAATGGGATTTCTCTGCAGGAAAACTGGGTAGTTATGAAAATACATTTCTGCCTGCTTTGCATATTATTGCATGGAGCGATATGGGACAATCTTTTTTTATCAGCAGTGAGGGGAGCTCTTGAAGAGGCTGCCTCCCATGAGTCAAATTCTTAGAGGCAAAGGAATGCACATGAAGCAATGACGTTAAACATCTCATGTTCTCCTATCCCAGTCAAATTTGTGTTAAATTGCTGTTTTCAGGGGTCTTTTTCATCATCTGGAACGGATTAATCTGCTTTCCCATTACTTTCTATGGGAAACGTTCATTTGACTTAAGTTATGTTTGACTTAAGTCTAGACCACTGGAACGGATTAATGACGTAAGTCAAGGTTCCACTGTAGTTTGAATTAATTCTCTGTAATCCTTTGTTGTCAAGTCAATTCTGACTCATGGCAACATTCTGGATTTGTTAGGTAGAGACACTACTCATAATTGGTTTACCTTTCTCTTCTTCTAGGGCCATCCTAGGACCGTGCAGTTTTCTCAAGGCTGTGCAGACAGGGACTTCTGGGAAGGACAATGGGGAATTGGAATCCTAAACTCTAGCCCGATCCAGCCGGTTCGTTTCATTATAGGACATAAGCTTGTTATGGACTCACTTAGTGAAACTGCCATTTATACAAGACTTATTTAGAGAAATTGTCATTTATGCAAGATATAGGTAAGGAGAAAAATATTTGTTCTGTTTGCTATGTGTGCATCTCTGTGTTGCATCTGGTGGAGCATTCATGCAATTCAAATTCTGTGTAATTTCAGGGGTGCAAGAGGCTGCATAACACCCCTGGTAGCCTAAATGTGCTTACTATTTTAATGTACTTTTGTGAAGTTCACAATGTCTGTGGAAAAATTCTGGCAAATTTCTTGATTGGAAAATGTGATTTATTTATTTATTTATTTATTTATTTGTAGCATTTCTATACCGCACCATCTTCTGAGTCAGAACTCTGGGTGGTTAACAGGTTAAAAAAGTTATACAAAACTACAAAAACAGTTAAGGACAAAACCCCAAGCAAGACACATTGGCGGTGAACAAAAAAAAAAAACCCAAAAAGATTAAAGTAGGTTGCCATATGCCTCCTCAAAAAGCAGAGTTTTCAAAGCCTTTTTGAAGGCGGGCAGGGACTGTTAAGGCGCAGCTCACTCGGGAGATGATTCCATAATGATGGGCCCACCACTGAGAAGGCACAGCTGCGCGTAGCAGACCTCCGCACCTCCCTTGGAGTGGGCACGCTGAGTGAGCGCGCCTGCGACATCCATGTGAGTCTGGCCTCAGTTGACCTCTGGGAGATACGCTCCGACAGGTATTCAGGACCCAAGTCGTGGATGGTTTTGAAAACCAAAACCATGACCTTGAACCTTATCCAGAGGGCCAAGGGTAGCCAATGCAGGCAAGCCAGAACTGGGGTGATGTGATCGTATCTGCGAGCACCTTCCACCAGTCTGGCCACCACATTCTGCACCCGTTGAAGTTTCCAGACAAGGGTCAAGGGCAACTCCACGTAAAGTGCGTTGCAGTAATCGATTCATAAGATCACGAGGGCCTGCACAACTGTCCTCATGGAGGACTCGTCGAGGTTGTATTATTCTAGATAATAAATGCGAAGGCTTTGAGAGGTCTTCATCTTGTTTTGGCACTTATGAAGAACTTTATATCTGAAAGCAGCCCTCAGCTATGAAAGACTCATCAGAAAGAGGAAAGATCTGCAGTCACCATAATTTTATTGGCGTTCATATAAGGCTACCATAATTTGCCCCTGCTAATTGTGGCTAATTGTTTAGATTCCAGGGTGCATCTTGGTTACACAATGGTGTGCATGACCACACACACAGCTGAGATATGTTTAGGCATTTCATCAGTTAGCTGCAATTAGTGGTGGCAAGTCATATAAACTTTACACAAACACCAGTAGGATTTTGGCCAACATTCAATATCAATATAATACTAACACTGCGGAAAATACCATATGCTTATAAACATCTCCTTGCTGTCAAAACTGGTTACAATAAAAGAGACATGGCCTATTGGAGCCACAGGGTGTGGAATAATCACTTCTCTAGCAGGAATATGAAAACAGTTACGTTTTTATTAGCATCCATCTCTGTTCAAATGAGTAGATTTTATGGTGAACCTATTATTGTATTTCACCAGCCCAGAAAAATAGGTAACATTAATCAGCAGCTAATTTTTCTATGGACAAAGCAATTATTTTAAATAGTTTGAGGTCAAGGTTGCCTGCTACTGTACTTTTATTTTATTCCCATTTGAAGGAACGCTTTCTTAACCTCAGTCAATAAAATTGGGTAAATCAAGTTGGCCATAGGTCTTCATTAGAGGTTCATGCATTGGTATCAGTGAAACCATAATCATATGCTAAGCCATCATCCATTACTAACCTTGGTCCAACATTTAAATCTAATATGCTCATTAACTCTTTCATTTTGTCAGTATTAATGAACTTTCCCCACCCTTCCTTGACAGATATTCATCCTGTGAATATGAGAATTCTTCCTCTTGCAGATTCTTCACATCTGAAGAATTTGCACTGACATTAGAAGATTTTTGGTTTAAAATGCAACCATTTGGTTCTGATTTCTGTAGAACCATGACTCCCAAATTACAATCTGGGGTTGTATCCCCAATAGATTTATAGGTGCATGGTCAAAATCACAATTAGAACAACTGAAGAAAATGCTGAACTTCTAGAGTTTTACAGGAATGTTCAAATGCATGCAGAATAGTCTGCATGTCTTATTGCATGTTGAAAAGGCAAGCCATTTGCAAGTGTAACATTAGAACAGGAAATAGAATAGAATAGAATAGAATAGAATAGAATAGAATAGAATAGAAAAACTGCTTCAACAATGCAGATAGTTGGACCTTAAAATATAAATGTTATTTTCCATTTATTAAAAAAGACAAGTACAGCAGCAGATTCTAAGTATTTTTTAATATTAGAATATATTTTGGACAACTACTCGTTTAGTGGCAATAAGTTGGCGGGGCAAATGAACAAACAAAGGAAACTAATGACCATCCATTTTACACTGACAATAATCACTGTAGTATAGTGTGTGCTTTAATTCTCAGGGTTCATGGGATATACACGACTGGCTTAAATATAGTAGTCTTGCTATAAATGTTTTCCATGTAGTCCTCTCTTATGTCTGACAAAGTGGACTTGTCCACAAAAGCTCACATTAAAATATGACACTTTAAGTGCTCTATCACACGTCCTTTAAAATGCTGATTAAATTTCAAGATAAAGCATTTTCAAAAACCTTCTCCCCACTGCCACTGAGCTTTTTAAAAAATGGTTATGCCCCCTTTAGCGGGTTTTCCAAGATGTATCGGAGAAGTTGGGAATTTTTTGCTCCTGTAAAAAATGTGAGCCAGAAGTCCGTGGGAGCTTGCATATGATCCGGTTTTCTGCCGCCGCCGCCCCCCCAGCACTGACCAGCTCGTCCTGGGGCTGGTCGGTGCTTTTTAAAATTTTATTTTTCAATTTCCACTCCCCTCCAGCACTGACCAGCTGGCCTTTGGGCTGTTTTTTATTTTTTATTTTATTTTATTTTTTACTTTCGACTGGTAAGCTATCATTCTATACATTAATCTCTAAGGAGAACAACGGTGGCTACATGAAACTTCAGTCTACAGTTACATAGCCTTGTACTCAAATATGGTTAATTTATCTAACTTTCTGCTCCCTTAATAACCTTTAATAATCTTGGCTGGGAGTTTTGGCTGATGTTGCTGACTACCTGCTATGCTCCATCTTATTTGGCCTGAGTGCTTGTTTCTACATTCAAAACACCCGTACTTTTAATCCTAACTTTGCCAGAATCCCCCAGTAGAAGGAGAAGCACTACAGGAGCTCTTCCCTTCAAAGGTAGCATGAGATCATCCAGTGTGAAAATGGTGTTGCGATGGAAGCAAACTCAACAACAACAAGGTATCCAAAGCTGCATTACAGTGAATGAGAGGCTGTCCATATCCTTCTGAATGGGGGCATCTCGTAATACAGTGAGAACTTGTTGAACCCTTTGTCTGCCAAGACAGTCTCAGTGGACTATCAAAAGAGACCTGTGCCGACCACTACAAAATGTTAAGCAACAAATGGCATCTCCATGGCAACACACACACACACACACATTCCATGCATCATTTGTCTAGGGATTTAAGCAGCCTTGTGCTTTCATCTCAGGGCTGTACATTGGCCAGGAGAGCATCTGGTTGTTTTGACTCGAGTGGATGCCAGAAGAAGTGATAAGTGTTCATCTAGGATAGACTGCATAGATTCATGAAAGCCATAGAAGAATTGGCTTATTGTCAAGGGCTTTGAAATGAGTTTGGTCTACACATGTAAATAGGAGTGGGACAATGGCTATCTCTCTCCCCCTTCTTAAATTCTGGGAAGGCTTCCCAGATGTGCTCAGCCACTGCAAGAGCTGGAAAAGTTTGCTGTAGACCTGGATCTGGATGGTTAGTATAAACATGATATTGGCACAAGCATATCTTACATGAAGAATTTTTTCATTCCACCCACTTAAAAAAAGTCTTTTATGAGCTAGAAATGACTCTGGTTTTTAGATCTCTGCATAGAAGGAAAAATGCAATGCATAGATTTTCTTCATAAGTACTTAGCCATATGAAGGTCTGGCCCAACCATTAGACAGGCCAAGACATTTGCCACCAAAGGTGCATATGGCAGAAATTTCCTAGCTGTTCTTCCTGCATTCTCCTGTGACCCATCTATGTAGAAGAACTGTGTGTGTTGGGTGTCCTACCTGCACACCCTAAGCCAGCCTTCTGCATCGCCTACAGAACCCTAGTCAAGGATAGGCATGCTAAGTCAGCTGCAGCCCAATGATTCATTCATTCATTCATTTATTCATTCATTCATTTTGCCTCTGCCCAACTTAGTGAGGTGCTATTCTGGACAGTTTACATAATCAAGCAAAACATACAAACTAAAATAATAATTTTAAAATCAAGCAAAACATACAAACTAAAATAATAAAAGATTTGAAAACAAAAACAGGAAGGTGACTGAGGATTGCCAAGAAATTGGCGGAATGTGCCTTTCCATTCCATTATTATTTAATCTAATGAAGTTGAATAATCATGGAGTAAAACTGAAAGCCCGTGGTTTGGATAGCTTTAAATGAGAACTAGAAAAGAGGGAACCCTAGATATTTTTCTGTTGACAGGACTGCCGGTTGAATATGGTAGAGCAGGGGTGCCCAAACTTTTTGTAAGGAGGGCCAGATTTGGTGGCTGAGAATGTGTCAGGGGCCGGTTGCTCCCCGACCCTGCCACCCCACTGCAAGCCCCACCCACTGACTCATAAGCCCCACCCACTGACCCCTTGCAACCCCACCCACAGGAAGGAAGGTGGGGACCAAGGGAGGGAGGGAGGAAGGTGGAAATCAAGAGAGGAAGGAAGGAAGGAAGGTGGGGAACAAGGAAGGGAGGGAGGGAGGGAGGGAGGTGGGAACCAAGGGAGGGAGGTAGGAAGGTGGGGACCAAAGGAAGCACAGGGAGCCGTGGCCACAGGTCACCTCTTCGAAGAGGCAATCTGTGCGACCTTGCACCCCCCAAGCTCCCCAGCGGTGGCGACGGCTTGCCCACCAACCCACCCCAAAGCTCCTTGGCGATAGCAGAGGCCCGCTGGCCTGCCCACCCCACACATTCCCCATGCGGTGCCGGTGGCGGCTGACCGCCTGTCCACCCAGCCATCCAAGCTTCCCAGTGGTGCCGGTGTTGGCAGAAGATTTTTTAAAAATAACCATGGGGCGAAGGAGGGGTAGGGAGGGGCAGGCCAACCAGCCGTGGGACACTCAGAATGGCCTGACGGGCTGGATTTGGCCCCCGGGCCGGACTTTGGGCAGGCCTGTGGTAGAGGGAATAATGCACACTGCTGTACCTAGGCACAGCTGATCAGGTTAGGGGAGAGAATCTGTTCTGTTTTTCCAAACGCAGTTCTGTTTTTCCAAAAGAGCAAAGAATAAATAGGGGCTCAAGAGGAACAATTTAGAGATGTATTATGATCTTGAATTAAAATTAAGAGATTATTCACCCTTGGTTTCTGCTGCTGGGAGCACCTGGACAATTTTTTCTAGTGGAAGGGCCAGTGCTGAATGAGGCAACATTTTCCCTCTGGAAATTAGAACTGTAAATAATCGTAAACACATTACATATATCTTGGTCACTCACGTGTTGAAAAAGATGTGCAGCCATTTCGCTGGCCATACCTCAACACCCATGTCATGTAGTGGATAAAGTGAGAGACTAAGATTCAGGAGACCTGGGTTCAAATCCATGCTGAGCCATGAAAACTCACTGGAGGTATGGAAGTGTGAAAGCCACTCCTTATATATCACACTTACCTTGAAAGCCCTAATAAGCTCACTATAAGTTGGTTCCAACTTGATGACATGTAAAAGAAAACCCAGCCTCAACACCTGAGGCCCAAACAACATGGCTGGCTAATTATATTCCTATACATATTTGTAGGGCACTCAGATTTGGAAGTAGGGATAGGACAGTTCAGTTGATTGTGCCTCCAATGCACCTGCTTAAACTATATCCTTGATGTCCACACTTTGTGAATACAGCTGATGGGGAGATCAGGCAGTGAGAAAAGTGCACATCGGATTGCATGGGCAAGGGTAGATTTGTTAAGGACAATCTCCTTTAGAGCAACCCTTTCACCTGTCAAGGATTTGCTCTAGTCTGGCCCCTAAAAATATTCACCCTACTTCTGGACCCAAAAATTCAACTTGGGCATGGATTGGATTGAGGCTGAAGCTCTACTAGCACTGCATCATGTGATAACCAGGAAATGGCTCACACAGGACCATGCTACAAGTGACAGAAAATATGAGCTGTATGTCCATGTGATCACACTCTCAGGATTGCATGTGGACTCCAGGAGTGAACTTTCAGAGTTTCCATGCTTGCAACGGTTGTGATGGTTTATTGCTTTTCCCTGCTTGTGAATTTCCAGGAAGCATCAAGTGGATTATTGTAGAAACTGCATGCTTGACATGAGGAACCAGTGACCCTGCAAATGTTGTTGGATTCTGTTGTATATTGATCTGTAATTGCTGGTTGAAGTAACCGCCTCCCTGTTCAAAAGGGAACAGGCCTATTGGTTGATTATAGTTGCTGCATTTGGATCTTCAATCCTATTGGTTCCTGCCAAAAGGCAGCCTTGTGATTGGTCGTAATTGTTCCCTCCAAAATGTATCTTTTCCTAGCAAGTCCTGGCCCCTATAAATGTAACCTCCTCTCCCCAGTCCCCAGTCTTGTCTCTCCTTGATTAAAGAGCTGTTCACTAGAAGCTGTTTCCAGCCTTCTTTGTCTCAGAGCTGAAATCACTGCTGAATCACTAACCCCATGCTACAATACTGGCGACGAAGGTGGGATCCGGAATGCTGAGTGGCAGAGGCTCATCACGCTGACTCAGAGTCCGGATTGCAGCAGAGACAAGACTCACCTGCTGGCTAGAAGACGACCCTGCCCGCCTGGAGAATGGAAAGTCCATGGGTCTTAGAGCCCTTCCAGCCATCCGAGCCTCACACTTGGGAGGACTATGTTGAGCATTTTGAGTTCTTCACGGTGGCTCAAGGAATCACAGATGCCAGCAAAAGAAGGGCCACGTTCCTGAGTTGCTGTGGGCAGGAGACCTTCATGTTGGCCAAGGCACTGCTCGTCCCAGCAAAGCTGAGTGAGACAGCACTCACAGACATTTTTGCCCGGCTGACAAGCCACTTGGCACCAACCAGAACCCAGATGGCCTGGCGGATGGAGTTCCAGAAAAGGCAGCAGCAAGTCGGAGAATCTGTGGCTGCATTCCTGGCAGGACTCCGGGAGCTTGCTCAGCACTGTGGCTTCCGAAATCTTGAAGACACTCTCTTGAATCAATTTGTTGGGGGGCTCTGCAGCAAAAAAAGCCCGAAGGCGCATTGTGGCAAAGGAAGATGTCACCTTTGCCTCCACCTTGAAAGAGGCCTCTGCCACAGAGAATTATGAGCAGGAAGAGCTCAATGCCAGTGGCAAGACCACAAAGCTGCGGGTAGAGGCTGCCCATGCCATGGATGAGCCAGAGGCTAGTCCAAGCCAGAGCCCAGTCCGGGGTGTCGAGTTGGTGCGTCAGGCGAATGCATGGCCCAAAGATCACCAAGGCGCTTGCACAGGCTGTGGCGGACACCATGAGCGGAAGAGCTGCCGTTTTCGTGATGCTACGTGCAGGGCTTGCGGTAAGACAGGACATATCGGCCGGGTCTCTTGGTCAGTGGCAGCTGCCACAACGGAATCACCTAGATCAACGCATCACAGATCATCCACCACGACTCATCTCCTGGACG
Source organism: Phrynocephalus forsythii (assembly GCA_029282475.1). Classification (NCBI taxonomy): domain Eukaryota; kingdom Metazoa; phylum Chordata; class Lepidosauria; order Squamata; family Agamidae; genus Phrynocephalus; species Phrynocephalus forsythii. Next base: position 105,413,057 of record JAPFRF010000003.1, on the reverse strand, counting down.
ACTGCAATTATCTCACAGAGATCAACGGAGAGACCGTGCAGTTTCCAGCGCAGGGCAAACCATCCATCAGAGTGAAGATCGAAGGTCGACCGTGCGACATGGAGGTGGATTCCAGATGCGGATTCACCATTGTCTCAGACCAGACTGCAAGGGGGGTCTTTCCTGGGGGTAAGTTCCCCTCTCTGGAACCATTCCCAGCAACCTTGCAATCATACACGGCGGGCCGCATCCACATTCTAGGAATGTGTGCGGTGAGGGTACAATTCCGGGAGAAACAGGCCATGCTTAAATTGGTGATTGCACAGGGGAGTCGCCCCAGTCTTTTGGGTACTGACTGGTTTCCTGCCTTGGGGCTGAGTATATCAGGGCTCAACTCAGTCCAAACTTCCCCAGAGTTGGGCGAGGTATTAGGCCAAGAATTTGCTGAACTCTTCAATGGAAAGCTGGGTTGTTATAAAGGGCCTCCAATTGACTTTGAGCTGGACCCCAGGGTGGCTCCAATCCGACTCAAGCCAAGGCGAGTGCCTTTTGCGCTGCAACCCAAAATTGAGGCGGAACTGGACAAATTGGTCAAACAGGGAGTTCTTTCACCTGTGGACTCTTCTAAGTGGGAGACTCCTATCGTCACACCCCTTAAGGCGAATGGGGAAGTGAGGATTTGTGCAGACTACAAATGTACTATCAACAAGGCACTCAGGGGAAATTCATACCCCATTCCAGTCGTCTCACAGCTGTTGGCAAAATTGGCTGGGGGAAAAATTTTTGCCAAACTTGATCTGGCTCAAGCTTACCAACAGCTGCCAGTGACTCCGCAATCTGCGGAAGCACAAACAATCGTAATGCACAAACGGGCTTTCAGAGTGAACAGGTTACAGTTTGGAATTTGTGTGGCTCCAGGAATTTTTCAAGGGCTAATGGAGCGCCTGTTAAGGGGTCTGCCAGGGGTCTTGCCATTTTTTGATGATGTTCTGATTGCTGGAAAAGACCCCCAGGAGCTAGTGGGGCGTATCCGTGCTGTGTTACTCAAATTTAAGGAGGTGGGGCTGCAGCTAAAAAAGGAAAAATGCAGTTTTGGGGTGCCATCTGTGGATTTCTTGGGGTTTAAAATTGATGCAATGGGCATCCACCCCACTGACTCTAAAATTAAAGCCATTACTGAGGCACCACGCACATGGAACAAGATGGAGTTACAGTCATTCCTGGGACTTATGAAATTTTACCATTCATTCCTACGTCAGAAAGCTTCAGTAGCAGAACCGTTGCATAAACTATTGAAGAAAAAGAGTGTGTGGCGTTGGGCTCAGGCACAGCAGAAGGCTTTTGACACCTTGCGGGGCATGCTGTCTAGCAGGAGCGTCCTTGCTCATTATGACGAGTCGAAACCTCTTGTTCTGGCATGTGATGCTTCTCAGTATGGGCTGGGAGCTGTGCTGAGCCATAGGGAAGCGGATGGGTCAGAAAAGCCCATCTCGTTCTGTTCTCGCACATTGTCGCCAACGGAGCGCAACTACACACAAATTGATAAGGAAGCCCTGGCAATAGTGGCAGGGATTAAAAAGTTTAATGACTATTTATACGGTCGCCACTTCTTCCTTGAAACTGACCACAAGCCTCTGTTAGGATTGTTCCACCCGAACAAACAGACGCTGCAGATTCTCTCTCCCAGAATGTTGCGATGGTCTATATTCCTGAATGGGTTCCAGTACACCCTGACCCATGTTTCAGGGAAAAGGTTGTGCCACGCTGATGCACTAAGTCGCTTGCCCCTTCCTGGTGTGTGCGATGCAGATCCTGCCCCAGCTGAACGAGTGATGATGCTGGAAACACTTCTGGGGGGCCCTGTAACTGCCACTGAAATAGCTGAGAGAACAAGGAAAGATCCCGCTCTCTCCCATGTGCTCACTTGGGTGGGGACGGGATGGCCAGGTGGCCCACATGAGGAAAAAATTAGACCGTACGCAACAAGGCAACATGAGCTATCCCTGCATAAGGGCTGTCTCCTATGGGGAGATAGGGTAATCATCCCAGCACCACTGAGAAACAGGGTTCTGGATACATTGCACTTGGGGCATCCGGGAATGGTCAGGATGAAGTTGCTAGCCCGGTGCTATGTATGGTGGCCTGGGATGGACCAAGAGGTTGAACGATGGGTACGGACATGCAAGGCATGTCAGGAAGTACGCCCAGAAGTGGCCAGAGCACCAGTCCACTGGTGGGAGCAGACCTGGACTCTCTGGAGCCGGCTGCACTTAGATTTTGCTGGGCCATTCCAAGGAAAGGTTTTTTTGGTTATCATTGATGCATATTCTAAATGGTTAGAGGTGGCTATGGTTCCCAGCATGTCATCAGCTGCAGTCATCAAGGTGCTGAAACAGCTGTTTGCAACCCATGGGTTGCCCGAGACCATTGTCTCAGACAATGGAGCAGCCTTTGTATCCCAAGAATTCAGGGCATTTCTGGCTGATAATTTCATAAGAGGGGTCACCTCAGCTCCTTTTCATCCCTCATCCAATGGGCAGGCTGAGTGCATGGTGCAGACAGCCAAAGGATCCCTTGCACGCTTGATGGAGGGTGACTGGTCAAAGCGCATTGCCCGAATGTTGTTCTTGCAGCATGCGACGCCGTGTACTACTACTGGCAAGTCGCCAGCAGAGCTGCTTCTAGGTAGAAGACTGGTGACAGTGCTGGACTATGTCCACCCAGACAAAATGCCAAACCACAAGGCTAGAGCACCTCCACAGGCAGAGAGTGAACTCTACAAGGTATTTTGCTCCTGAAGATTTGGTCTGGGTGAGGAATTATGCCAGAGGTCCCCTGTGGGTGCCAGGGGTGATTACCAGAGCGTCTGGGCCAGTCTCTTATTACGTGACCATTGAAGATGGCAGGGTCTGGCGTAGGCACGTGGACCAACTGAGGCGCAGAGCGCCCAGTAGAGTTGGTACCGGTATGGGTGAATTGCAGCCTGAGAGTGACATTACCCCCATTAATGAGTCACAGCTGCAAGACCAGAGCAGAGATGCCCCAGGAATGCAGGTACCAGTGGCGTCAGCAAATGAATCTACTCCTGCAGGTCCTCATGGTGCCGAGGAACAGATCAGGGACACTGAGTTGTCTGAAACCCCCTCCGTGTCAGATGAAACAATTACAGTAGACTCTCCACCACAGACACTGCCTGCTGAAGCCCCTGCAACACCCGTAGTCAGGAGATCAACTAGAAGTCGCAGGGCCCCACAATATCTAAAGGATTACGTGTGCTGTGTCCACCGGGGGGAGGGGTGTTGTGTATTGATCTGTAATTGCTGGTTGAAGTAACCGCCTCCCTGTTCAAAAGGGAACAGGCCTATTGGTTGATTATAGTTGCTGCATTTGGATCTTCAATCCTATTGGTTCCCGCCAAAAGGCAGCCTTGTGATTGGTTGTAATTGTTCCCTCCAAAATGTATCTTTTCCTAGCCAGTCCTGGCCCCTATAAATGTAACCTCCTCTCCCCAGTCCCCAGTCTTGTCTCTCCTTGATTAAAGAGTTGTTCACTAGAAGCTGTTTCCAGCCTTCTTTGTCTCAGAGCTGAAATCACTGCTGAATCACTAACCCCATGCTACAATAGATTCTATATTCCATCCAGGAGGGAAAAAGTTATAGTTCAACAACAACTAGAGGGGTATATGTTTCCCACACCTGCTACATGCTCTTCAATATGTTCTCATTTCAGAAGCAGCACGTTCTGAAACAACCCATTCAAGCCCATGTGCTGTTTGGAAGCCTCTGAAATGCAAGCAGCCAATCACTTACCCTCCTGCATGGCCGTATGAGGGTAAAGTCCAACCAGGAAGAAGTCTCCTGACGTCATCTGTCCTTCTCCCTGGCGCTGGCCAATCAGACAGGGAGGTGGAATGATGCCTTTCCGTGCTCAGCTCCTGATTGGCCAGTGCCAGGGAGGACAGATCACATCAGGAGACTTCTTTCTTGTTGGAGATTAGCCCAATATGACCATGCAAAGTGATTGGCTGCTTGCCTTTTGGAGGTTTCCAAACAGCTTCTGGGCTCACGTGGGTCGTTTCGGAACGTGCTGCTTCCGAAACAAACAGACCATCCCTATTCTCTTTTCATTCTTTGAAAAAGTATTTGTCACCCCTACCCATGAAAATGGATTTCCAGCAAGTATTTACCAGATTATGTTCTGAACAAATGGAATCAAAGATGAAAATGGGAAAATTCCACAGCATACCAATTCAAGACAGAAGGTGTATCTGCAGGTCACCAACTGTGGAAGATCTCACTCATTATACTCTCAACTGCCAGTTATATGCTGACAGAGAATGCCATCTAGACCTCTTGCTAAAAAGAAAGAAGCTGTGGGAAGTGAAATAAAAAAATGGACTTCCCGACTCAAGGGGCAAACCAATCTGTGACCCCAAATATTGCTGTATTTGCAATCAAGGCAGCCAGATGCAGGGAAAAATTTAAGGACTCTTAAAGACCCCTAAAATATAACGGCATGAATGTAATCTGACAAATTCACTACTTTTAGTTTATGTCAATATAATCACCGTTAAATGCCACTTGTAACTGATCAGTCTGTCACACAAGTACTGATGTAAAGGTATTTAACATGTATGTATACTTATTATGCCTCTCATTTTAATTTTTGATGTTTTATCATTATTTTATGGCAGTCTGACAGACTGTAACTGTTTTATCTGGTCATGGTCTATGACAGGGCTGTCCAAATTTCGGCCCTCCAGATGTTTTGGATCACAACTCCCAGAATTCCAAGCCTGTATTGTCAATGACAAAGGACTGTGGGAGTTGTGGTCCAAAACTGTGGTCTATGACCTGTGTAATATGTATATACGGCACCTGAGCACCTCCGATCTCGCCTGATTTCGGAAGCTAAGCAGGCTCAGCCCTGGTTAGTACTTGGATGGGAGACCACCAAGGAATGCAGGTGCTAGGCGTCTGGAGTAGGAACTGGCAAGCCACTCCAGTATTCCTGCCAAGAAAACTCCATGGATATGGGGTCACGAAAAGTCGGTCACGACTGTAACGATGCAACACACACACATACACACATATTTATATATTTGTGGTTTTTTTTTTGTAAACCCTAAGAAAATAATGTATTTCTGGACTTCTCCTCTCACTTCAGCAAGGCCTGTGTTTCATTTAGAAAACTCTTATAACTCTTATAAAACTACTGACTTTAGGGGTGGTTTGGGGTACACACTGTCTCATGGGTGTGCCTTGTCTCTGTGTAGAGCTGCAGAAAAAGTGCCCATCTCTTCCAGATTCCCACATGGTTCCCTTTGTTGTCTGGCTTTCAACACAAAAACTGGAATTTTTTCAGCGTTAACAAACAAGGGTTCTCATTCATTTATTGTCTAATATCAGACTCTGGCTTAATAAGTTCCATATCCCCACATGCTATGAGAGCATTGTAGCAGAACCAACTTTTTATCAAACTTAAGCATGATTTATGAAGGCTGTGGAGTAATGTTTTATTCTGAGTTGGCATGAGAGACGGTGCTTATTTTGGATAAAAAGTGACCGCAGTTGAATAAGCAACATTAAATAAAAAATATTCAAGGGAGCTCTTTCTTTTACCAAGCAATTTCTGCAGCAGAATCATAAAACAATGGTCCCCTGGGTGGGCGACAGGTGCTGCATCATATGATTGCTGGTGGTTGCATGAAGGCATGGTACAATTTTACCTGATTGCTAGTCTTTAGACACAGGAAGTCAGATGCTGTCTTCTTGCTATGTAGGATGGTGCAGGAACTAAACAATCACACTCTATTTCCTTTTTGCTGCCTATTCCCCAAAATCAAGGAAATTGTCTGTCTGTCTGTCTATCTATCTATCTATCTATCTATCTATCTATCTATCTATCTATCTATCTATCTATCTATCTATCTATCTATCTATCTATCTATCATTTGCTGTTGCTAGAAACTTTCTGGTGTTGCAATTCACCTTTTCCAAAGTTAATGGAGGTTTTTAAGCATAGGCTGGATGGCTATCTGTCGGGAGTCCTGTGATGGGGGTTCCTGCATGGCAGGGGGTTGGACTAGATGGCCCTTGAGGTCTCTTCCAACTCTATGATTCTATGATTCTTCGAAAGCTTCTGTCTCCCCTCATTCTTTCTTTCTTTCTCTCTCTCTCTTTCACACACACACACCAGTTTTTGAAAATATGTGCCCTGGCAAATATTAAAATATTAAAAATTGGCCTCCATACCTACAGAGGCTGCCCCCCCCTTGATACGCATCTTGAAGTGCTTTTGGATCATGTCTGCAACAGGGGGGTTGGTAGTTAGTGTACACTGATGCACAGAAGTAGCTATGAGATTCAGTTTTGTTTTGAGGTTCACACCGTGTCAGAACAGCATTGGAGAACCATGCTGACGGCCTCATTCTAAGCATGGGAAGTCTTTTGGTGATTCCTAGTGGGAGGCCATCCTCCACACAACACTACGAAAAATGTGGCTTGAACACACACATACACACATACACCACCCAAATATGGGCAGGCCGTCAAAGTAATCAACATAAAATAGCCCACAATGTTCAAGGTGTTCAAATAAATGTTTATAACTTTGCCACTTTGAGCATCATTAGCTATTCATTACTTTTCTTATACCAGATAATTAGGGGACAGAAAAGTTGATGGAGGAGGAGTATACGAGGCAATAAATGTCTTTAAGAGATGCTTCAATGCCAAGGGGAAGCGTAAGATGTTTTATAACTGCAACCTTGTTTTATCACTGCAGAGAGTCCATCTCCCCGCTCTTGTTGTGGGTGTGATGATTACCCAAAATGAGGAAGGAAAATTGACATCCTAAAACCAAACCAAACCAAAACCAAACCAAAACAAGAGTAGCACAAGAAGGATTGATTTCTTTTTCTCTCTTTTTAAATGCATTAAATATTTTATCAGAGCTGTTTTTTAGAGGGGGGGGCTTTCTCTTTGTGGCTCCAGCATTACACAGCGCTAGTAAAGAAAGCTGTTTTTTTTTTTTTGCCAGAGGAATATTGCTGCTCTGAAACCACAGAGGTGAAGGCAAGTGAACAAGAATAGGAAAAGTTACTCATTGGACTTTTACTCCTACCATCTCACACCCAACTGGCTTTATTTATTTATTTATTTATTTATTCATTCATTCATTTATTTATTTATTTATTTATTTATTTATTTATTTATTTATTTATTTATTTATTTTTATACCACCATCTTCCAAGGGAACTCCAGGCAGTTAACAACAACAATCAAAGAACAATTAAAAGTTTGAGAAGTTTGAGAAATATAGTTCAAAAAAGCAACTAATCTCTGAACAGGGGGAAGTACTAGATCATCTCCCTTTTCAAACAAGAAACTAGAGCAGACCTCAGCCTATCCAGGGCCATGAAGCCTTCCAGGCAGTATTCCTCCAGGTGAGCACAATTTAGGGATCTGTATGTGCAGGCCTGACAGATAGAACTCCCAGAATGCAGGATTCTTGAATTTAGAGTCACAGCCACCCATATCCACACACCAGATGGCATTCCAGAATGTACAACTGTCTATTTACTCCATAATTGCTCAACATTTTGTGTGTTCATCACATTCATTTCATCACATTTTGGGAGAAGGTAGCTCTTAAATCAATAAAACAATATAGGAATAAAGTAGCAAAACAAAGCAAACTGGGTGACTGCTCCTTTGTTCATGCACTGTTGTGAATTTTAAGCCTTGGATGGGTTGTTTGCATCTTTCTTAACAAGAAAGCCTTTATGAAGGTGTTTGCCCCACTTTTGAGTGGAAACAAGATAAATTCCTCATTAAAAACAACTAAATTCCTCATTAAGATGTCTCATAGTATTGAGAAAACAACAATAACAACAGACAAGGATAAGGCATTTACTAGGCATCACAATTACTGATTTTTTTTAAAAAAATTAATACTTACGAAATGAAACAAAATGAAATCTCTGCAGCAGCAGTGCTCTAGCTGGTGTCAGGGGGATTCAACAGACTCCTCGCCGCCACCGCCCAGCTGATTTTGACAGCTTGTGAGCTGCTTCATTACTATCCAAAATAAAATGGGGTCTCTCATTTCATTAGCTTACGAAATGATTTGTAAGCTAACAAAACAACAAAACAGCATTTCATTTTTGTTATGGTGCCCATCCCTAATTCCCAGTCATGATGAGCATCTGTAGGTATGTTGATCTGATCTTAAGACTTTCGCATCCCTTGCATGAAACTCTTGGTGACTTCTGGGAAGGGAATAATCATAGAGACAGGATTCAGAAGCAGCACCTCCATCATCACTGTATTTCAAAGCCTAACCTGATTATGTCTGAACACTTGACACATGAGCATGGCGTGGTGCTGAGAGCAGGATAGGGGCCATTTCTAGACATCTCAGAACACTTCCATTTTATTTTCCTTGCCTTAAGCAGCTGGTTGAGAAACTGCCTGCAGTCAAAATGCATGTTCAGCAAGCAGGCAGCTTCTGGATCATCCCTTTAAGAGAAGTCAAAGAAAATCTATTGTTTTTTTTTAAAATAACTGATGTGTTACATATGCACTAGTTTGTACATAGTCAAAAAGCTATATACTGTAATTATCTTTTCCTTAAAAAAAGTCAGATTTTTCTTTTTAAATCCTAGCATGTTCAATCTGTCCCCCCCCCCCCCTGCAGCATTTAAGTCTGATACTTGGCTCGTTGGCACTACCATTATTTCAGAGATGAATTAGAGCAATGATTTAGATGAGATATACTTCAGTAACTTTATCTCTGGCATAATATATGCACATTTTGAAATCTATCACCTTGTAATTTTCTTCACAAGCACTTTAAAATAATTATGCATTTTATAATAACAAATTCTAGGTCATTGTCTTCATTTTAACTATGCCATCAACTGGCAAAATAACACAACTATTTGTAATCCTAATTAGCAGAGAAAGTGTTAATCCAATGGCTTCCTGAAGCCTCCATCACTAGCTCTACTGGCAAGGATTTCTACTATTTTTTTATATTTGATTTTCTCACCTTCCCCATCTTCCCCCACCCCCATTTTATAGTTTTCTTTTGGGTTATGTAGCCTTCTTTCCAGAATCCAAATTCTCCTGGAGAACTGTTGATTAAACAATTTGCTGACACAATCCAGTCATGTTTGCCACCTCCATGTGTCTTTGGAATAGTGTGCCTTCACAGATTCATAGATTCATTGATTCCCTGATTCATTGAATTTATACACTTCCCCATTGGTGCAAGCATTACACTGGAGGGTTTAAACAAAATTAAAATGTACAGCCCTCAATACACCATAGTAACAACAAAAAACAAATCCAAAAATATGGTGAAACAACGGAGGGTAATCATAACCATAAATATAAAAAACCCCTCTGAAAATGTAGATTTTTTTTAAAAAAAGTTGTTATTGACAGAATCTTCCACGTAGATAGCGTCCACTAAGTTATAATGCATCAGCTTATACAGAGTTTATATTTAAAATGCAGGGGGATTTCTTGATCACTCTTAGCATATGCTATCTCTGTTTTCTACTAGGGAAAAGAAGGGAAAGATAATGTATATAAATTCTGTTGCTGTAACAGATTCGGATGGTAAGGACATTCTTTTCATAATTCTAGGACTTCCAGTCCCAAAGGTTGCAGAGAATTCCCTAAGCAGCTTTCTGTGCCTGGGAGAGGGAAAAACAGATGTCTCTGTGCTCCATATATTGCTTCTCTCTATGCATATCAACAGGGAAGCAGCAGGGAATGCCCCTTCATCATTACAGCTTCCTAATAATTGGTCTAGTGGCCTATGGGTAGAGTGGTCTTTCTAAACAATGGACTCTACAGGGGAGTGGTTCTCAACTTTGGGTCCCCATATGCTCTTGGACTAATACTTCCAGGAGCCTCCACTACTAGCTCTGCTGGGCAGGATTTCTGAGAGTTGTAGTCCAAAACCACAGTGGGGACCCATGCTTCGGAACAACTGCTATAGGGAAAGCCTCTTACTGCTTCTTACTCCTCCCACCAATGGAGTAATGAGGTAACTCCCAGGAAACAGTGTGACTGAGGAGACATTGTTTTCATCTCTCCAGTCAACCCACATGCAGCAAAGCAGACAAAGGCCGTTACTTCACGAACCGCTCGCTTCGCGGCAACCCCTCCTTTCTGTGCGAATCGATCGTTTCAGTCCGCATGCCCCTCCTTTTTGGCTGCGATGCCACCCCGACCACGCCCCCTTTACCGTGCTCCAACCGGGGCGAGTGGTGCCCCTGCCAGTTGCCGGGAATCTTTTCGCTTCGCATCTCGCTTCGCTCCCAACGTGACGTGTGGACTCGGTTTTTTTCTATTTTTATTTTTTAAATATCCAAACTCTGCAAACGACCCTTTCGGCTTCCAAACTGAAGATGCTCGGCGCGGCGAGAAGCAGTAACTGCGCGCGCGCTCTCTCTCCGACTCGGCAACGCGCCCTCAAGCCCGATCACCTCCGTCCCCTCGTGGGACGCCCAGGGAGTTTTGCTGCCGGGCGATCTGGTCGGGTCTGCATCAGAGGGAGGACTTGAAAATCATACCGCACACCCTCCGGGAGCGAGAAGGGAATGGGGAGGGAGGAAAGACGCATCCAAAGGGGAGAGGTTGGGCAGGAGTCCCTTACCCTGCTGGCTTTCAAGTCTCCCCACGTAAGGGGGGGGTTCAAGCCCGCTTCTCTCCACCACCAGATTAGACACATAACCAGCTCTGTCGGAAATGACAGCCAAGTATTGATGCATCGATACGCCGAGTTTTTTTTTTTTAAAAGGATGGGAACAAGCGAACGTTGCAAAGCGGCGTCCTAATGCGAAGGGAGCACGTGAGGTAGTAATCGATTCGGTAGTAAAAATGCAGCGCGTGAGCACTGATAAACAGGGGTGGGATCGAAGGGAGACCACGTGACCACCACCGAATTCACAGCGAAGGCAAGGTCGGTTCGAAGCGAGGCACTTCGTGAAGTAACGGCCAAAGGCAGAAGAAAGACTTCTTGTTTGGCCTTCTGGTTTTTCCTGTACCAGTCCCACAAGTTTGCCTGGGTTAACGCCTGGGACTAGACATCCTAGAATTATGAAAATTCCATCACTACCAGATGAGACCCATAACTAGATTTAGCCCACTGTTCAAATTCAGTGAACCCCCAAAGTGATTCCCATAACCACTGATGCATCCATGTACTGCCTACCGCATATATAAAAGGTCTTCAGTTTAACCAGGGCCTGTCACAAGTGATCGTGTGAAGTAAACCAGTCCAAATAAACATTCCTAATGTTAGCCGGCCTTCCATGACTGTTCTGTGTTCTCTTTTCTCTTTTTGACCCCTAACCAATGAAAAAGAACCCGTTTGTGCTTTTATATGGTAAGGCTCATCACGTCAGGGCACCAAAGCTACAAGCCAGATAATAACATTAACTTTTGGGGATGGCTGTATGGGTTGTCAAAGCTGTGCATATGTTATCTATAAGGTTGTGGAATGCATTTTTGCTGTATTGTACTGTAGTTCTTTGCCACAAATTGCAAAAGCAACATAGCTGTCTTGTAACCATGACATACCCTGTTATCTCCCACAAACGATGAGCTCATCCAGATTACCCCAAGGGAATACTTATATTTTATCAGTGGCGCCTCGTTGCACAGTTTCCAGTTGTGTTCTTTGAGAGACAATGAAAGATTTACGTCTGAAGAGCTCTGATGTGGTTTCCTATCGAAAAGCAAACAATATTTTAAGGGTGGGGGGGGGAATGAAGAATCCCAAAAATATTTATAATTGCAAACAGTGTCAATGAGCTCTGTTGTATAAATGGGATTATAACATTTTGAAAGTAGACTTTTAAAAATGAGCTTAGTCAGGGAAAATGCAGTTATCACCTTTCTTCTTTTGCACATGCTAGATGTGAACGTTTCCTTGGTTTGTGCCAAAATAGGCCACCTCTTCCTCTAATTTCAGTCCAAATTTGTTTCAGTTATTAATTTCTTTTTTTAAAAAAACCTAAATTAAATCAACTCACTGCCAAGCCATACTTCTCATTAGGAAACATCAAAGTAGGCCTTTCCCCCCTTTGTATATTTGTGCTGCGCGGAGGATAAAAACAGTGCTCAGAACAATGCATGTTTTAATTTTAATTTGTAATGTCTTCTTCCATCTTCAGAATGAGACACTACTCCAGTTCTTCCTTGTTTATGCTTTCCCCCAACCCTCAACTACATCTCAAAGTTCCACTTGGTACTAGAAGAAATTGCCGTTTGGGCAAGGGGCTGGAAGGTCTACAAGTTTTTGAAAAACAATTGGATGTTTAATTCTAGGCTGTCCTACAGTTTCATTTTTCTCATCTGTCTGCCTCAGGATTGCATCCCTCTAACAAACACACAATCACAGAATCAAGGCATTGAAAGCGGGGTGGGTCGGAGCTTTTTATTTTTTATTTTTTATTTAATTGTACAAGAGCCAGCCAGCTGGCTGGCGGGCTGGATTGGCACTTTTTAAAAAACCCCAGCGCTGATCAGCTGTAGTGTGGGTTGGTCAGCAGCAGTAGCGAGTCCCCGGCCCAGCAACGACAGCTAGGAGAAGACGCTGGATGGGAGAATGAAAAATGAAATGAAACAAAACAAAAAAATTGTTTCATTTCACTTTGTTTTTCTTTGATGGGGTGGTTCATTATCCATTTCGTTGCATAACAAAATGAATAATGAATAACAAATCAAAATTGTAATTAATTTGGTGCCCGTCTTTAATCCCAAGAAAACTTTAATCACAAACAGGGGGAAGGCTTTCTGTCAGTCGGTGCAGGAGCATCAACTCTAGCTCCCATCGTCCTTTTCTCTCACACCTTTTTTTGTATTACATCTGTTAGAGTGTCAGTATGTGGATCCTATTGTCCTTTAAATTTCTGCTGAGTCCTTAGAAAGTGTTTAGGCACTTTCTAAGCATTAAGTCATGTTATTTGTTATTTCTTAGATACATTTATATCCTCCAAAAACTCAAGGCAGTGCAACTTCCGTCTTCTAGAGGGTGGTATATAAATCCAATAAATAAATAAATAAATAAATAAATAAATAAATAAATAAATAAATAAATAAATTCCTTTACTTCCAGAATGACCTTCTGAGACAGGTCAGGCTGAGAGACCATGGGCAGAGCCTAGGTCACATAATGAGTCTCCTGAGCTTGGAACATTCTAGAACCTGGAACTCACAAGTCCCAAGGTCAGATAACCTGCCACTAGGGTAGAAATCAGGTTAATGTTCAAGAGATAGGATTGAGGGCAGTTTCTGATAGGCAAGGAATGAAACTTACAAGGGAAGAACAGACTTATGGCCTGAAGACCAATCACAACACTACACAAGATCACTTGCAGATTATAGGGGCTTAGCAATCAAACACAATCAAATCTCTTCCAATGGTGAACTTACTGTACTACCCTATAGATGGGTCACCTACATCCTCCAATATCCTCATTCTACTCCCTCATCAAAATAACATTTAACAGGAAACCCCCAAATTTATAATATAATATAATATAATAAACTCTTCTAGGAATTTGAGAAATATGTTACAGTGGTCCCCCACCCATTCACGGTTAATATACTGTGGTCCCACTATATCGTGGGACCGCACTATATGAGAAAAAGCCTCCCTTAACCCAGGACTGGTGCTGCCCTGAGCAGTCCTGTGAGGGCCTTCCTGGGCCTTCTGGAAGCCCCGAAAGGGCCACCATGCAAACAGGAAGTCACTTCCAGATTGCCAGAAATCATTTCTGAGACCTCTGAGGGCCTTTTTAGGCCTGTCAGAGGCCTCAGAAATTATTTCTGGTGACCTGGCAGTGACTTCTGGTTTACCAGTTCACAGGGAGGTCCTTTTAGGGCCTTCAGAAGGCTCAGGAAGACCCTCACAGGCCCGTTTGGAGCAGCGCCAGGCTGAGAGTGAATACAAGAGCCCCTAGCTAGGCGCTCTAGGGCTGACCCAACCTCCACCCGCATATGACAGATTTTCAGTTATCGTGGATCAGGTCGGGTACCTAACCCCCGCGATAGGCCGGGGGGGGCACTGAATTTTGCCTTCAACTTTCCTCAAAAGCATTCTAAGAAAAAATGTGTGTGTGTGTGTGTGTGTGTGTGTGTGTGTGTGTGTGTGTGTGTGTGTGTGTGTGTGTGTGAGAGTGTGAGAGAGAGAGAGAGAGAGAGAGAGAGAGAGAGAGAGAGAAAAGAAGGTTTTAGAGCCTTAAAATGGGCTGTTATACCTTGTTGCCATTCCCACTCTAGTCTGAAGAACTCCATATGATCAGAGGGTCAAATCTAATTTTAGATAATTTGGGGGGGGCAGAGAGCAGTGGTGGGCACTGTCAAGGGAAAAGGTCTCAAATGCCAATACTTCAGATGAAAGCTCATTTTAAAACATGATTTTGATCCAAAGAGAGCAAAGCAACACCAAAAGCTATATCAAAACACTGTTCATTAACTAACACGTGAATGTCAGTTTGAAGTGTCACCCATAAACACCCATAAACAAACATTCATACCAATATGAAAAGGTATTATCTCTAATTTGCTCTAGTGGACAAAACATTGGCAGGAGTGAATGACTGGAATGTCCCAAGTAGAACCCCACCCTAAGATGTAGTATTTAGTTCACCTTTGCTGTACACACCAGAGTACTTTGAGGAGGTGACTGCTACTTACTCTCTTGCTTTGGGGCTTTTGGAGGTGAACTGACTATTGGGTCAGCTTATGGGGCTTCTGATGTACTTCTGAGGGGTGGTTGTAGAGACCCTGGGGCCATATGGTAAGGCCAGGTCCATAGGGTCTGTGCCACCTAGGGAAAACATGGATTCTGTGTGCCTCTCCCCCTACCCCCAGCAGGATGTGTGCATGAAACAACAGAGTACGGATGCTATATTTTGTCCTTTTGGGGCCCTTCCCCAGCACGGCACCTGGGGCACATGCCCCAGTTGCAGCCCTGGGTAGGGCTAGTGAATGAGCACTCGGGCCTGCCTTCCCCAAATGACACTGGTATCCCTGAAACAGGAATCATAGAATAATTGAGTTCGAAAGGGGGCCCATAAAGCCCCTGAGTCCAACCCCTTGCTCAATGCAAGAATCCAGACCAAATTAGATCTGATGGAGGGTTGTCCAATTTTCCTCTTGAATGGATCCAGCGTTGGAGGGCTCAACACCTCCCAAGGCAGTTGGTTCCATTGTCATAGGTGGGGGAAGGTGGGTCCCAAGTATTGTTCTTTTTGATGAACATTCTTTCCGTAACAATTATCATATTTTCCCATTTATAAGACACCCATGTATAAGACAACCCCCACTTTTCCAACCCAAAATTACAGTTTCCTAACCATGTGGTTTTCTCCTTGGCTTACTTCTGTGTATAAAACGACCCTCATTTTTTACTCTAACAATTTTAGACAAAAATATAGTCTTATACATGGAAAAAATACTGTAGTTACAGATGGCATCGCTCCTATTCCCAACCCCTGCATTCTTTTATGAGCCTTTCCTGCAGTAGAACATAGAGACATGTGTCTTCCACCTGTCCTCATTCATAGGTTTACCAACTCAGTGAGACCAAGACCTTGGTCTTTAGTTTGTGTGGCTTTTCTTTTCTGGCATGGCTCCATTTCGCTAAGCCACCCTCAGGGGAGCATTTCCAAACAAATGAATTTAGTTGCTCTGGATGACGGTTGGTGAAATTAGAACAAAGTAATGGGAGTTAGATTAATGTGATTTCAAGATGTAATCCATAAAAAGCTGCGGAAGAATATAGCAGGCTGTAAATTGCATTTTACATAGAGAGTGGGAGAAGGATGCAGCAAGGCAGGGGTGGTGAAATAACATGTCTAGCGTTGACTCGCAGCACTAATATTTAAATGGTTCCTAAGAAAATAAAAGAGTGGAGTAAATAAGAATGGGGCTTATGGCCATTTATTTTCTTTCATGTACTCCTGGTAATTAAAACAGTCATTTTCTAAATATTTAATTCAGGAACTGGCAGCTGTTTGGGGAGCAGCGTATCAGGGAAGAAGGGGAAAAGATGAATTGGCAGTCAAGTTTCAATCCAGGAAGTGGGGCGTGGTGGCTCAGTGGACTAAGGCTCCAAAAACTGTTGGCTGCAAAGTCGGCAGCTCGGCGGTTCAAAATCCTGGGTGTCATGCAGAGGAGAGAACTTGCGCTGTTAGCCCCTGCTCCTGCCAAACTAGCAGTTTGAAAGCAGATAAATAGGTATCACTGAAAAAAGTGGGAAGGTAAAACAGTGTTTCCTTGCAGCCATGCCGGCCACATGGCCATGGACTTGCAATACACTGGCTTTTCAGCTTGAATACAGAGATGAGGATCACCCCTAGAGTCGGAAACGACTAGCACGCATGTGCGGTGGGATTACCTTCAATCCATATCACCAATTTTACAATACCTTTATTAGGTCCAGCCAAAATTGCACAAT
This sequence comes from Phrynocephalus forsythii, assembly GCA_029282475.1. Taxonomy (NCBI): domain Eukaryota; kingdom Metazoa; phylum Chordata; class Lepidosauria; order Squamata; family Agamidae; genus Phrynocephalus; species Phrynocephalus forsythii. Next base: position 105,396,590 of record JAPFRF010000003.1, on the reverse strand, counting down.
GGGAAATAGACTTCGGAAAAGAAATAACTTTTGAGAACTGGAAGATGATATGGAATAAAAGAATTTTAAAATGTCTGTAAGAACAAAATGAAATTAGTTTGGAGATGGTTCTTAACACCAGCGAAATTGAATTATAGGGATAAAAATAAAACTAAGATACATTGGAGATGTGGTCGGGAACATTCTTATGTGGTGGAAATGTGAATACTGTATATATTGACCTTTTGGAAACTCAAGGAGCCTTATCGCGCAGTGATTAAACTGCTGTACTGCAATCAAAACTGTGCTCATGAACTGGGGTACAATTCCGGATAGCTGGCTCAAGTTTGACTCAGCCTTCCATCCTTCCAAGGTTGGTAAAAATTAGTAACCATCTGATGGAGTGGGTGGATAAATTGTAAAATGCATTGTTAAGTTGTAAACCATCCACACTTTTTAGCTTTTGCTTTTAATGAAATTAGTGAAACATTAAAGCTAACTAGGTTCTAAAATAGCAGCTATTGAGCAGCTATTTGAGACTGAACAATTGAACTGGACAGTGAAGTAACTGATCATAAATCTAGTAACAGTGGCTAAATTAATAATAGTGAAGAATTAGAAAGTGTAGTGGAATGGCCTAAAGAAATGTGAAATATAGCTATTAATGATAAATTAACCTATAACATGAAAGTAAAAAAAGGAATGACAAATAAGAATATATTTAGGGATATTTGGGGATAATTTATTGATTTAGTATTAACAAAGGGTTGTGACGTTCTGTGGTTGGTCACAACAGTAATATTGAATTCCAGTGACATTTCTTGGACACCAGCACAGCTATCTTTGAGCCTGGTGAAATGGGCTATATATCCCACTATTAGAATGCACCGGCCCACCCCTAGAGTATTACTACCCATACATTTCTGCCTCCTGTCAAAGGGCTTCTACTTTTCTAGTGCAGGTTCAGTTTCATCCATGATGGAAAAGTTTGGCATTTTGTTTCACTTTGCGAAAGTACAGTTCTACGAACTGCCGATGAAACGGACCATGAACTGCCCCAATCTATGGATTGTTTTGCACTCATGGCTGAGTTTGTAGGGTTGATTTCCCTACAGTGTATGCCAGGCATGTCCAAACTTCGGCCCTCCTAATGTTTTGGACCACAACTCCCAGAATTCTAAGCTTAGATTGCCAGTGGCAAAGGACTGTGGGAGTTGCAGTCCAAAACATCTGGAGGACCGAAGTTTGGACATGCCTGGTGTATGCTTTTGTTCTTTTATTTCACACAGCACAAAGACAAATCCCCACACATCTATTGGCTTCAGAGAGCAGAAGACAGAGGAAAAAGGGAAAGGTGGCAAGCAAAAACGCAATAGTTTGGAACAGGGAGTGTCAACAATTCTGAGATGTGGAAAAACTCAATAGTTAACTTAGCAGCAGGGCCAGGGCATGCTTCCCAAATGACAGCCACGGTTAACGAAGAACCATGCAAGACTGTATTTTCCCCAAGCAGGCGTTATTCCTTAAATAATAAAGTAACAAATTATATAGAATCATAAAATCATAGAATCATAGAGTTGGAAGAGACCTCAAGGGTCATCCAGTCCAAACCCCCTGCCATGCAGGGACCCCCATTACAGGACTCCTGATAGATGGCCATCCAGACTCTTCTTAAAAGCCTCCAAAGAAGGAGACTCTGCCACCATCCTTTGTGGCAGCATATTCCACTGCCGAACAGCTCTAACCGTCATGAAGTTCTTCCTAATGTTTAAATTGAATACCTAAAGAAAGAAAGAAAGTTACTGATGGGTTTCATTTCACTATCTGGAAAAAAAAAACTTCAGTGCACCTTCTGAAGACAGGCTTAATCAGAGCAGTGGAGAAAGTCTGTTGCACCGCACATTAAGGGTGATGGCCTAAGCACGTCCGATCTTGCCTGATTTCGGAAGCTAAGCAGGGTCGGCCCTGGTTAGTACTTGGATGGGAGACCACCAGGGAATATCAGGTGCTGTAGGCGCCTGGAGTAGGAACTGGCAAGCCACTCCAGTATTCCTGCCAAGAAAACTCCATGGACATGGGGTCATGAAGAGTCAGTCACAACAGTAATGACAGAACACCACACACATGGACACACAGACACACAGACACACACACACACACGTACACCCGTTGTGCAAATGCAGTCTTCTAGTTTTACCCATGATGCATCTCTCCAAGAATTAATAGGATCTCTACAAAGTTTCGTCTGAGAGAATTGCTAGTCAACCACACAACCACTGATGCTAGCCAACCACACACACACACACACACACACACACACACACACACACACACACACACACACACACACACACACACACACACACACACACACAAAGAGGACCCAAGTCAGTCCCCTAAATTTATATTTAATTTAATTTCTAGCAATCAGTAATTATTTTGAAATGGCAGGAATTTATATAATACAACAGAACAAACATTGTTCTTTAAATCTTACATATAAGAACATCATAAATCTCCAGGACTTATTGAAGTTTTGGGAAAAATGAAATTTATATTTAAACTATATTCGTCTGTCCCAGGTAAAAAAATGCAATATGAAAATAAAAGAAAAAAAACAAAATAAAAACCCAAGCAGCCCCTCCCAGCCTATGGAGCCATAAATCTATTAGCAGTGAGATATGATATTATTTTTTTATTTAAGCTGTTCTTATTGGGGGTAGAGCACTTCATATGTGGATCATTAATGGGAAGAATGCAAAAAACTCATACCGGTGGCCCTTTGTAGACGTAACATATGCTAATGGCTTGCATTTACCATTAAGAATAAATAGGAAAAGTGCTTCCATCAGGGTAATTTATAGAGAGCTGGGATTTATTAGCATCATGTTTTTAATGTGCAATAAAATGGAGCACCCAGGACTTTCGTAGGATCAGCATTATGTAGAACACTCCATCAAAATATGGACACTGCCTTTTCACATCAGGATTGCCCAAAGTACTATTAGTTATGGGTCCTTCAAGAGGCAGGCTGATTTATTTCTGTTATTGATCTGATATATTCATTCCTCATCTTTTCTTCAGTTAACTCAGTTTGACATTTTGTGGGTCTCTTCCTACCTGATCTGTCCTCAAGACAACTTCGGAAGGAAAATCAGAGTGAGGCTGAGGTTGACTCAGTGAATTTCACCACTCAGAGGGTCGCTGAACCTGGATACCCCTCTGTATCCATTTAATACCACAACCCCGGTAGCAGGCTCGTGGTTGACTCAGCCTTCCATCCTTCCGGGGTCGGTAAAATGAATACCTAGCTAGCTGGGGGTGAGGGGACAATGTGTAGCCTGCATACCGCCCAGAGACTACGTGAAGTGGTATGGGGCGGTATATAAGCAAAACACTTTTACTCAAAAGAATTAAATGGTCACGGAGTGGCTAAGTGTGTGACTTACCTTCAAAGCCCTATTAGGGTCTCTATAAGTTGGCTCTGATTTGATCACAAAGAACATAACAAAGACAAGCTCAACACATTTTGCTACATCTCAGACAGTGCATTGCTGTGCCTAGTGGAACAGCTAGCCCTACCGCGTGGCATATTTTCATGTAACGTGTAATTCTCCATTCAAAATAAGAATGGTGGCGGCACTCTAGGTAGCCATCAGGAAGTCGAGTCATGGCAAGTGGACTTCTTTTCTTGAGAGTTTGAATAGTTTCACTGTTCGTGCAAACAGCTTTGTAGGTCTGAGGAAAGCTACAGTAGTTTTGAGTCCTCCATTTTATAAGAGCATTTATAAAATGGTTTATAAAAACCATTTTATAGTTTACTTTGACCTTACATATAAATATAAATTATGAGTAGGCTGATTAGGTGGGCAATAGTCTCAATAGGCTCATTAGGTGGACAATGGCCTAATTTGCATGAAAGTCCCACCTTTAACCTTCCTAACATCCATTAAGTATGGTTCGTTATCTATGGCCTTGCTGGTAGAGGTGTGAAGTATTTTTTTATTTGTCTGGGGATTGTTGAGATCACTGCCTGATAAGTAGCAGATAGACTGTGCCTGAGCCCCCCACCTCTGTTAAAAGAGGAATTTTCAATACTTGCATGAATGGCTTCCCTGACCCCTCTCTCAAACCACCTATCTTCTCTGTCTAATATGTGTACATCTTCATCTTTGAATGAGTTGTCCTTTGTCCTTCAAGTCTAGGTAGCATTAGGCACATTGCTATTTCTAAGCCAGGAAGTGCTTTCTTTGTTTGTAATAATGACTTTTAACAATTGGACAATTGAAAGCTAGTTTTCAGTCTTGCAAGCAACAATCACCCAATCTTCTGCACTGTAACAGTGGGAACTTTATGATGCTTTCCCAGGATGCTCCCTCCAGATACACCAGATAAAGCAGAGGGAAGACAGAGCTTTCTTTGCAGCTCAAGAGATCCCTTACACCAGCATTTCTTCACTGCTGCCATTTTCACATTTTGCTTCCAACAGAGGCTCAGAAACTGGCTGAAAGGTATTGTTATCCAGCTGGAAAGTTCTCGAGCTGGAACCGTTTCTGGCATTTTGAGAACTCTGGCTCAGCATTCCACCTTTCCCTTTCATGTCAGCACTTCCTCATCTAAACTGGAATGTCTAGCAGACACAGAATGATGATGATGAAAAAAGAATGCTGCTCTTATAGGCTTTGTAGTTTGGGCCCAATCAAGGAATATTGAAACTCTTCCCAGCTACTATTACAGAAATTTGCAAGGAACAAAAGAAGTCTGACCTTGTTCACATTGGGATTTATATGTAAGAATATCCATCTGTATTAAAATGGTATTGTAGTGTGGCTGTGCAATGATTTATATTACACAAAAGGACATGTTTATGTTGGACATGTGTTACACACCCTAACAGCTGCTTCCATGCAGTGCTTCCAGGTTATGAGTGCTCTTCCTAAGGACTCTGGTCACAACTACAGTGCCTGCAACTGGTCAGACTTGCTTGTATTACAGCAGGGGTAGGGAATGTGTAGCTCAGTGTTTTAAGTATCTGGATGCAGAGCCAGATGGTAAGAATCTGATTGTGCAGCCTTGGGTAAGCTGCACAGTCCCAGAGCATACCCAGAAGGGAATACAGTGGTACTGTGTATAAAGGAATTAATTTGTTCCAAATGAAATTCTGTTAAGCAAATTTTCCTTTATACAAATTTCCCATAGGAACGCATTGAAAACAGATTAATCCCTAATCACAACCGTTTTTATGTTGTATGGATTCGCCCCATAGGTGATTCTGTTAAGCAAATTTCCCCTATCTCTGGAATTTTTTTATGTTGTACAGATTTTTTGTTATACAAACCATTTGTTACACAAGGGTCCACTGTATCTGTATTCTCTTAGTTGCTCCACCACACCTAATGGTAGAGTGGGTTGCGTAGTGTCCTTTTGTGACTTTAAACGGCTGGTGAGAAGGAGCATACATGTATTTGGCCAACCTGGAGAATGAGAGAGGGTGGTAGGTGGAGACAACAGAACAGCAGAAAGACAGAGGCATGAATACTGGATGAGAGCTCTTAGAATCCTTGTACTAGCTAGTAGAGATCCCGAACATTTTTTAAGGCATGTTCATTAACAGAACGACAAACGAAAATGATGAAAATGAAACGAAGCGAACAGAACCATGAAAATGTGGTTAATTATTTTTTTCTTAAAGTGACGCGCAATGAAATGAGCTGTTTTAAATGTTAAAAAACGCCCTGGACATCCGTTCGATAATTATTTATATTGTCTGATAATACCTAGAGGGGGTTGACCATTTTAAAACGTTTGTTTTAGTCTTTATCGCAATGTATTTTTCTTTTCCCTTTAAAATGGATGTCACCACCAGCCACAAAAGGGAGGGCCATGTGATGTGGGATCATGTTAACCAAAAGTATGCCCAGGTTGCAGACTGGGCAGGCAGATCTGGCAGTCACAGAGGGCATAAAAGCTCTGGTCGCCCCATTCCTCCTTGCAGTCTCTGGTGGGAGTTAGGGTTTTGCTGTCTCTGCGACTCCAGCTTCAGTCCTGCAGCCTCCCACTTGGGAAAATCGGTGAGTACCCTCCCCTGCCCCGCATACAAACAAACAAATGAACGAACAACGCCCGCCGCTGCCTTTGCAGCCTCCCTAAATAAATAAATAAATAAATAAATAAATAAATTTTTTTAAATGTTTTCCCTCTAAATAAATTGGGGGAAATAAATGCTTGGAGAAATGAGAAAGCGGGTAGAAACGACAAACGAAAGAACCGACAAACGGAAAGACAAACAGGCATCAATACTGAAAAACTGAAACACCATTTTTCTGTTTAGTGCCCATGTCTACTAGCTAGACAAGTATTTCCCAATTCTGGGTAATCCATGTGTTATTGTACAACAACTCTGGCCAGCACAGCTAGTGGTGAAGCTTCTGGGAGTTGCAATCCAAGAATACATGGTTTAACCAAGATTGGGAATCACTGAGTTGGAGAATTCCAAGAATTATACACTCTAAAAAACGTTAACACTTCCATGCTCCAGCCAAAGTCCGCATGGAAGAAGTAGATTCTAATTTGTATCCTTAGGGTTTTTATTTTATTTTTACTACCACAACACTAATTTTTTTAGTTTGTGCAAACCACAAATTGACATACTATTTTTTGAAAAAGCCAGGCAAACAGGTGATCTGCTTTAGCATTATCTCAGGGAACAAATCTATTCACAGTCCCAGTATTCAAAATCTTATTCAAAGTTGTGCTTTTCTTTCTTTCTACCTCTTCCTGGATCACTGTTGTTTCAAATCATTCAAATGCCATTGTAAAAATTGCCTCAACAAATTTCTTCCCTATTAATTTGCCACTGTTCCTTCCCAATGTTGTTGTTTCCTGAATCCTCTAAAACAACGCAAGAGAAAGCTTCATGTCTACTTCTAGACATTTTTAGACGTGAGCATTAGCTTGAAAACAGTGAGTATAACATGTGTTTTTCAAATGCCTGGACCAGATTTATTTCTAACAGCTCAGAAAATTAGTAGGCAATACCTATGTCCATGACCATGAATACAAAACAGATCTCTCTCATATTTGGAAAAAAATCTTACCTATTATTGTCCTCAGAGTCTGGATTCTTAAAACTCCAAGAATCACATGACAGGAGCACAAAACTCTGTCATCGCATAATAACATAAGAGCATAAGAACATAAAAGAGCCATGCTGGATCAGGCCAAAGGCCCATCTAGTCCAGCTTCCTGTATCTCACAGTGGCCCCACCAGATGCGTCTGGGAGCGCATGAGACTAGATATCTGTCTCTTGATACCACTCCCCTGCATCTGGTCCTTGAAGTACCCTGGTTTTAAGACTGGAGATTACACATCTCCATCATGGTTTATAACCTGTTATGGACTTTTTCTCCAGGAATCTGTCCAATCCCCTTTTGAAGGCATCCAGGCCAGATGCCATCACCACATCCTGTGGCAGGGGGTTCCATAGACTAACAACACACTGGGTGAAAAAAATATTTTCTTTTGTCTGTTCTTACTCTCCTAGGCCTCAATTTGAATGCATGTCCTCTAGTTCTGGTATTTTTTGAGAGGGAGAAGAGCATCCCTCTATCCACTTTACTCATGCCCTGCATTATTTTGTACGTCTCAGTCATATCCCCCCTCAGGTGCCTTTTTTCCAGACTAAAGAGCCCCCAATGTTTTAGCCTTTGCTCATAAGGGAGGTCCCCCAGCCCAGTAATCATTTTAGTCACTCTCTTCTGCACCTTTTCCAGCACCTATTGTTAGCAGGGCATCTTTACTCCTGAAAGGAGTAATGATTGAATGGGAAGGGCCAGCCTGCTCTCTTTCCTAACCCATTCAATTGACCCCTAACTCTGGATGCTTCAAAATAGCTAAGAAGTCTCCATACAGTTGGATATATCCACTTATAGACTGCCAAAAGAAAGAAGGGATGTTAAGAAGAAATAAAATTAAGAGTCAAATTTGTTTAAAATGTGCATGCTCTAGTTGAGAGGCATAGCTACATACAGTGGTACCTCGACTTACAATTTTAATTTGTTCTGAATGCACATTTGTAAGTCGAATCATTCATAAGTCTAACAGCAGTTTCCCATAGGAATGTTTTGGGAAAGGATTAATTTGTTCCGGAGGCTAGGAAAAAACACACAGACCAGTTTTGTGTGTGTGCAAAACTCTTTATAAAGTGTTCTTTAAAGACGTGCACATTGCACAGCAACATTACTTTTCCTGAATAAAAATTTCCAACAGCACATATCATTTTTTGGAACATGGTACAGAACAGTTCAGTTCACTTTAAAGGCAGGCAGGAACACTGACCATGTCTCACCCTCAGCCAACATTATTAAAACCTCACACAGCCCCCATGCATGCAGTAAGAGAGAGAGAGAGAGAGAGAGAGAGAGAGAGAGAGAGAGAGAGAGAAGAAGAAGAAGAAGAAGAAGAAGAAGAAGAAGAAGAAGAAGAAGAACAACAACAACAACAACAACAACAACAACAACAAGAAGAAGAACAAGAAGAAGAAGAAGAAGTAGTAATCAGCCTACTTTTTCAGCAGTAGAGAATTGTAGGAAAAAGCTCTCCAAAACATCTCCAATCTCTCTCTCTCTCTCTCTCTCTCTCTCTCTCTCTCACACACACACACACACACACACACACACACACACACACACACACACACACACACACACACACACACACACACACACACACACACACACACTGCTCCACACCTTCTCACTCCACACCTCAACCCACAGAAGTCGGGATGCGTGGTGCAGGTGTTTTAAAACCTCCCAGATACAATGCGCCCTAGGAAAAGAATTTTTGGGGAAAAAAATCATAAGTCAAGAAAAACGGACCTTTTTTTTGTAAATTGAATTTTGCCAAACCCATGGATTTCCATTCATAAGTCAAATTATTTGGTTGTTCAAGCAATTGTAAGTCGAGGTACCGAGGAACCACTGTATTAAGAAACAATCGCTGTAATGCTAATCTTAATACCATACATGTTGCCTTAGAGCCCATCAACCCTGAGTTACCTGTTCATGACAGTGGCCCTGAATTCCAGGGTCCACACAGCACAAGAATGGAACAATGCCAAGCTGGGACAAAATACAGAAAGACAGTCCTGCACCGTGCAATAAAATATCATTTCCCTCTGTGGTCCTTGCAACTACCAGAGGACTGCCTGAAGAGAAAAGTTATTTTTACTGGCAAATGAAAAGCAGGGAGGGAGACAGCCTCCTGTGTCTGTCTGAATCTCTACTGAATTCCCTCACAAGAAAAAGTGCTTATCACTTCTTCTTGAAGCAATGAATTCCTTGTCTAAATTGTGTGTGTGTGTTGTGTCGTTGTAGTCGTGACCGACTCTTCGTGACCCCATGTCCATTGAGTTTTCTTGGCAGGAATACTGGAGTGGCTTGCCAGTTCCTACTCCAGGCACCTACAGCACCTGGTATTCCCTGGTGGTCTCCCATCCAAGTACTAACCAGGGCCGACCCTGCCTAGCTTCCAAAATCAGGTGGGATCGGATGTGCTGAGGGCATCTAGGCAGCTTGTCTAAATTACTCAGTCACTATATGGAAAAATATTTTCTTTCTTCTTCGATCCTCCACTGTTTTATGGGAGCCTATTCAGCAAGTGAATGCACAGAATATTCACATGTGTATGCCACAGGATGGATAACTCTGTTGCATTTCTTTTCCCCCAACCCTTGGCTCATTGCACCCATTTCCCACTTGAATTTATTTACTCATCTGACTGAGGAAGCTGCTTGGAGTAGTAGTGAAATGTTTCAGTCTCACAAGAAAAGAAGTCCAGTTGCCCTGACTCAACTTCCAGATAACATTACCTGGATGACTGAGAATCTTCACAGACATACTTCCTACATACAGAATCTTTGCCAAATTATTTTTCCATATAAATTGTGCCTTTGTGGCCATTTCCCCTTATTAGAATATCTTCTTTATTTAAATATTTTGCAGCGATATTTCTCATAAATATACGTTTCCATGTACACCTTTTGATTAGCAGAATAGACCTCAAAATTTAGAGTAATGTAAATTATCAGTGTGCAACTACATCCCAGTTTACATCTAGTTTTGGAATGTACAAATATGAAGTCAGTTTGCATTAAAAGAGAAACACAAGACACTTTTCATGAAGTGTTTTTTCAAATTAACCTAGTGTTAAAAGAATGAAAAATCAGGGGGGGGGAGTGAGAAGAGCAAGATAGTATCATAGGTTGCAAGTCACAAGTAACAGCTACATGTCACTAATTGTTTATAGAAAGGTGCAATACAGGTTGTAATACTAAGTTACTTCTTAGGTATAAAAAGTAACACTTACATTATTGGGCTGCATTTAAGGCCCTTTTGGATGCACCATGTTGGGAATGTTTCTGGTTTCACACCATTTTACCAAACTTAAGTGTAAGGGAAATAGTCTTTGTAGCAATATCAGAATTGGCCACTAAAAGAAACCAAAGAGTATTTTCCTGTATATTTCTGGCTTGCTGGTAATGACAACTTAGCACACTCGCAGCAAGAATAAATGCAAGACATTGCTTGCATAGTTAGACCAGCGACAATGAGTAAGACACCCCAACTGCTGACAAGTTCTGAGAAATTGAACAAATTCCTTTCATATAACTTTACGAACTTGAGGCAGTTATAGCTCAAAACAAGCAGTCCACACAAATGTTTGCTGCTGCCTTTCCCAGAAATATAGTTTGCCAACAATCACCTGCAAAAAACTGGTCAATCTGCAAAAAATAAAAAATAAAATAAAATAAACTTTTTCAAACTGTGTCCTATCCTAAAATCTCACAGCCGGAGGGGTATCCTTGCAGGCCAGCTGGTTCCACTGCCTGCTCATTTCAGGAAATCCAGGGTTAGAGAAAGAAAATGAAGTGAGCAAGAAAACATTAATGTCTGAGATATTTATGGTACTAATGTAAAATCATGGCCATACAGGTATAAGCAAGGCCATATATTTTGTAAAGAGGAAAAATGAAATCTGTGCAATTTGAGACCTCCATAATGCCTGTTGCTGGCCATCATTTTTACTTATGAATTATGAACTGTGGATGGATGAGGCTTTATAAAGCTGAAAATGGAGGTAGCAGAAGATGTGGGCTGGATAACATCGCTGGGAATATTTTCATTTTGCATCCAAGATAAGAGTTTTAAATACTGTGACCTGTGTTCCACTTTTGCTTTGAGAGCTGAGAAATCTAAGAGTGGGTGGATTTTTTTTGCTCTTTTTTTGGATGAGAAAAAGCAGCAAAGAGAGAACACTGAATGTGCCTGTTTTCATTCTAAAAGAATAAGCAAAGAGTAATGGAAGCAAGCAAGTGGTGCTTACATTTCCTCACATCTCTTAATGTAGAAGTATGATTGGAACATTACATTTTCATAAAGGCTGTGTGTGAGTTGCTACCTTAGAGATTCTGAGAAGAACTCAGAGAAGCATCTCATAAGAACATAAGAACATAAGAAGAGCCATGCTGGATCAGGCCAACAGCCCATTTAGTCCAGCTTCCTGTATCTCACAGTGGCCCCACCAGATGCTCCTGGGAGCGCATGAGACTAAATATCTGTCTCCTGATACCACTCCCCTGCATCTGGCCCTTGAAGTACCCCGGTTTTAAGCCTGGCGATTACACATCTCCATCATGGTTTGTAACCTGTGATGGACTTTTCCTCCAGGAATCTGTCCAATCCCCTTTTGAAGGCATCCAGGCCAGATGCTATCACTACATTCTGTGGCAGGGAGTTCTACAGAGTAACAACGTGCTGGGTGAAAAAATCTTTTCTTTTGTCTGTTCTTATTCTCCCAGCCCTCAATTTGAGTGTATGTCCCCTAGTTCTGGTTTTTTTTTGAGAGGGAGAAGAGCTTACCTCTATCCACTTGACTCATGCCCTGCATTATTTTGTATGTCTCAATCATATCCCCCCTCAGGCGCTTTTTTTTCTAGATTAAAGAGCCCCAAATGTTTTAGCCTTTCCTCATAAGGGAGGTGCCCCAGCCCAGTAATCATTTTAGTCGCTCTCATCTGCACCTTTTCCAGTTCCACTATGTCTTTCTTGAGATGCAGTGACCAGAATTGAGAGCAGACAACCTGGCACCTTCCAGGTAGTAGTAGTAGTAGTAGTAGTAGTAGTAGTAGTAGTAGTAGTAGTAGTAGTAGTAGTAGTAGTAGTAGTATAACTCCCATTGTTCCTAATCTTTGGCCACCCCGCTTGGGGCTGATAGAAGTAAAGTCCGACAGCAAGAGCAGTAGTTCTCAAGTTTGCTAATGCCACAACACTTTAATACAGTTCCTCATGTTGGGGTGACCCCCAACCATAAAATTATTTTTGTTGCTACTTCATAACTGTAATTTTTCTACTGTTATGAATCATAATGTAAATATCTGATATGCAGGATGTATTTTCATTGTTACTAATAGAACATAATTAAAGCATAGTGATTAATCACAAACACAATATGTAATTATATATTGTGAAATATTTATTTCTAATTACAAATAAATGAAATTTTGTCTTGAAACATGGGGTGTAGCACAGGTAACACAGTCATAATATGACAACAGTAAATGACATTGCTACATTTTGTGACAGTCTGCATAAAAAGCCAATGTTAGTTCGAAAGTTGAGGTTGCTTCTTTCTAACCAGATCAGAAATTCTCAGGCCAGTCTTTGCAAGACCACAGCGAAGATCACCTTCAACAATAAGTCTACTTTTGTATTTAGACTTGGTAACCAACAACCTGGAAAACCCTGTTTCACAAAGATATGTTCTTGGAAAATGAAGAAGCCGGAACATAGTCTCAGACAGAACAGGATATGTCTGCAAATACTTGATCCAGAATTTTGTAACTGGCATTGTAGAGAATGGGTGGCAGAAAATTCCCTGCCTCTCATTCTCTGTGTGAAGGCGAGGAAAAGGGAGACCATGATGGCGGTTCCTATGGGGAAAGGGAGGGGGAGAAAGGGAGGAGGAGGAGGAGGAGGAGAAGAAAAAGGTGCCAGCCAGATACAACAGTCACTGGGAGCTGCTGTGGCTACACACACAATGGAAGCATCATGGCAGGACCGGCTGAAGGGGTGGAAGAAGCCAGAAATGAAGTGGCTGGTGGAGTTGTGCCTCAGAGTTTGGAGTGAGGCAGTGTGTGGCCACCCACCCACCCACCCACCCAGCCTGCCTGCCTGCCTGCCTGGTCACTCCACCAACCTGGTTTCCAGGGGTCTGTTTAGGCCGCTGGTGCTCTTTATCCCTCCCTCTGAATTGGGTTGCTCACTGGCTCCCCCTGTGTTTCCTTCCCCATGGGCTGGCAGGCCGGCTGGCCAGCTGCTCAAGTTTATGAACCTCTTGGGTTGCTGCCTTCGCCCTTCCCACCTCTGCTGGGGCCCAGATGATCTTGCTGTGATGCCCGCTTTTTTTTGCTGGTGAGGCTGCCTCACTAGGCACGAAAAGGACTGAAATGGAGGTGATCCTGCTTTGCACTTCTGTGGAGAAAACAATGAAGACTCATTAAACTCACTAGACGGGGAAAGAGCACCAGCCATTTGTGTCTTTTTCTTTGCCGGCTGGCAGTAACCCCTGTGATAGGGTCGTTTGATCCCCAAAGGGGTCACGACCCCCAGGTTGAGAAGTACCAATCTAAAGGGACCATTAAAAATAAATACAGTATTTATTTGATTTATGTTATTATGTTTCTATCCTGCCTTTCCACTGCAGGTAATATTTAAGGTAACGGAACATGAGTGTACTGTATTCAGGCCAGGGTGACAAGAGGTCAAAGCTGCCTATAAGATGGAGGATTTGCACTAGCTGTATTCAGACCGATGAAGCTGTTTGGATGAGCAGCGAAACATTTCTATCTCTCAAAAAAGAAGTCCAGTAGCCATGACTCAACTTCCAGAGTGCACTGTATGTGTGTACGTGTGTGCTAGATAACTAAATTGTATATTGAATCATAAAAGCAAACTCATTTTTAAAACAAACACATTAATTTAAAAAATAAACATCACCAGCCACTATTCAAGCACAGGTGAAAAGTGAAAAGCTGCTCTGAATAAAAATGTCTGCTTTGTGACAGAAGGAAGATAAAGATGAAACAACCTCTGCTGCCTTTATCAGAGAATTCAAAAACAGAAGACTGTAGAAATGGAGTGCAACTCCCATAGTGGACTAATCCAACTCTTGCTGATGTAAGGAATCCACACTGAAGTAGCCCTGACAGATGGCCATCCAACCTCTGTACAGAATTTAAATGATGATATCTGCTCCCTCCAACATCATTTGTTCCACTGTCAAAGAGTTTTACTACCATAAAGTTCTTCCTAAACAGTAACTAGAAGCCCTTTTAATTGTAATTTGAATCCTGTTCTTTAGATAATCGTCATTGTCATCTTCGAATTGCAGAGCTGCAAGCTGTGTGTGTGTGTGTGTGTGTGTGTGTGTGTGTGTGTGTGTGTGTGTGTGTGTGTGTGTGTGTGTGTGTGTGTGTGTGTGTGTGTGTGTGTGTGTTGTGTCATTACAGTAGTGACCGACTCTTTGTGACTCCATGTCCATGGAGTTTTCTCAGCAGGAATACTGGAGTGGTTTCCCAGTTCCTACTCCAGGCGCCTACAGCACCTGGTATTCCCTGGTGGTTTCCCATTGTCAGGTATTAGTGAGTGAAATATAAGTATTAGAAAGGATATTCTATATGTATTTGATATGTATTTAATTGATTTAAAGATGGAGTCTGTAAAAAGTGCAAAGTCACAGTGATTCAGTGTATAGTTGTTTTCAAAAGGAGTACAGGTGTAAAGAATTAACATAATGAATTTTGGCTGATGCAAGAGGTTGCAATAGCTATGATGTAATGTAATTTATGATTGGGCAGACGTGTATTAAAATGCTCTGTAAATCATCATTCATTTGCCTTCCGTGAGTAAAGGCACCCACTTTGTTTCTCTGTTATATATTTTGTCTCTGTACTGTGTGCTATTATGCTGTTATGCTGTTGAATTTTGTATCAATGTACTAATGTGATTTCCCCCTCTATGATTTGTTGAACTTTGTAGAATTTCTGTGATGCTGTGATATATTTTGTACATTTGTAATATAGCTGTTTGGTTTAAGAAAACTCTGTCTCTGGCTCTAACCATTTATTCATTAAGTATTGCTTCTGCTGGCTGATTAAATAGCACATATTCTAACCCCCATCCAAGTACTTACCAGGCCCGACCCTGCTTAGTTTCCAAAATCAGGTGAGATCAGATGTGCTTAGGGGGCATCTAGGCAGTGCAATGGACTATATGGATTATGTAGTCGAGCCCCTGTCAAAGAGGCACAGTGGCGAATCAAACTCCCACCACTGAGCCATCAAGCAGTTCATTAAACTAATTACAGGCAAGGAGTAGCAGCAGAAGTGACTGGTGTCCAGGGCTTTGTGAGGCTGTGCTACATGTCCTTATTTACATTGTAGGCAATGCTCATCTTTTATCCTTCCTTGGGTCAGCCATTGCAACAGGAACAAGGTTGCCACACATTTCTATTCACAAAAATCCCCTAACTTTTCCAGAATTCCCAGGCTAAAATTTTAGATTTTCCCCGACTCCTCCCCATTTCTTTACTTAAAGATTGACTTTTCTGAACATTTGAAGCAAACCATTGATATTATAGAGCTGAAATAAATGTGTGGATGGTAAAAATTATAAATGAGAAACTCAAATGCATCAACACACAAAACATGTTAATGAAAAGAGAATAGCGAAAAGCATTTATAAATGGCACATGCTAAGGAGAGCATTGGTAACATCACGGACATCAGTAAAATCAAATATCAGTCAAACATTAAGTAGCATCATGGACAAAAGTAAAATATCAGTCAGACGTTATAAAACAAACATATTTGCCCATTATAAAATATTAATCAAGAAATAATTCTAAATTAAGAGAACTTCGAAGGGATATCAATTGGTCCTCTATAGTTAAGAGTTCACTAGCCTTTTCAGACAAAAGCTTGGCTTTCTTGGCCTTGAGCTCAGACATTTTATTAATTTATGGCTTTCTTTTATTTATCTTGTCTAATTCTTCTTCTCTTTCAGCCTTTTGCTTAGTAAGTGCTTCCAATATTTATACTTTGCATTTTTAAATGCAAGGATCATTTTTTTTATTTACAGTAACTTTTGTAACACCTCCCACTGACAGGAGCCCATCATAAACCTGCCTTTGAGCAATTAAGCTAATCTCACCATTAATTGAAAAGTCACACTCCATGAACGCCTGACCATGGCAGAGGATTAGCACTTGCTTTACAAAACAGCACAGATTCTCATACTTGGAGTGGCCTTTAAAGAGTTCCCTCCAAAAATGATCAGTTCTTTGTTCCTTAGAGTAATCCTGACACAATTGAATAACATTTGGCTTTGCTGTTAACAGCCTAAACTCCTTTTCAACCTTATCACATGTTGCACTGGACAGCCTATTTTGGCCAGAAAAACTCAGCAGTGTTGTACTTAGCCTATTCTTAGAGCGTTTATACACGACCCCTAAGCTCCACCGCAAATGGCTGCAAGGTCCGGACCTTAAAAATGTTTACCCACCAGCTCCGGACTTTGCAGACAATTAAGTGCGACCCCACCCACTTTAGTGTGACCAAACAGCAGTTTTCTAATACCTGG
Organism: Phrynocephalus forsythii; assembly: GCA_029282475.1. NCBI lineage: Eukaryota > Metazoa > Chordata > Lepidosauria > Squamata > Agamidae > Phrynocephalus > Phrynocephalus forsythii. The sequence continues at coordinate 105,379,910 of JAPFRF010000003.1, read as the reverse complement.
TCTTTGATGGTGACAAATATTTGAATAGTGCGGGGCTCTCCTGGCTTCTGTTTGTTCTTTTTTTGCCCGCCCCTTTAAGAGATCTGAATGCTGCCGGGAACAAAACGGAAGTAAAACTCTTTTCTTTCTTTTTTTCCCTCCCTCGGGCAGCCAGCACCATGTTGCGGAGGGGGTGGGGACAGAGAAGATTTTGGCCAGAACCCCTAAAATCTCTGGTCCAGCAGTGTTCGGATCTTAGCCTGTAAAAGGCCCTTAGACACAGTTAAATGGGTACTTATAAGAAACTGAGGAGGAATTAACCTCTTAATGAGGGTGAAAGAGGAGAGTGAAAAATGGGCTGAAGCTTAACATAAAGAAAATCTAAGATCATGGCCACTGGTCCCATCACCTCCTGACAAATAGAAGGGGAAGAAATGGAGGCAATGACAGAGTTTATTTTCTTGGGCTCCTTGATCACTGCAGATGGGGACTGCAGCAATGAAGTTAAAAGACGCCTGCTTCTTGGAGGAAATCAATGGCACACCTAGGTAGCATCTTAAAGAGCAGAGACATCACTTTGCCGACTAAAGTCTGGATAGTCACAGCTATGGTTTTTCCAGTAGTGATGTATGGAAGTGAAAGCTGGACTATAAAGAAGGCTGATCACCGCAGAATTGATGCTTTTGAGCTCTGGTGATGCAGGAGAGTCTGGAGAGTCCTCTGGACTGCAAGGAGATCAAACCTACTATCCTGAAAGAAATCAACCCTGAATGTTCACTGGAAGGACAGATTTTGAAGCTGAGGCTCCAGTACTTTGGTCACCTCATGAGGAGAGAGGACTCCTTGGAAAAGTCCCTGATGTTGGGAATGAGTGAAGGCAAAAGGAAAAGGGGATGGCAGAGAATGAGATGGTTGGATGGTGTCATCGATGCAACAAATATAGATTTGACCAAACTCTGGGAGGCAGTGGAGGACAGGAAGGCCTGGTGAGCTCTGGTCCATGGGGTCACAAAGAGTCAGATATGACTGAATGACCAAGAGCTGGGTCACAAAACGTAATACCTTTGCAGATGGATTTCCCCCATGGCTATCTACATTCCCCCTGACTTTTCTAAGATTTCCAAATCATTTTTCTTTCCCCTGACTTTTCCAGGATTTCCAGACTTGTAGCAACCCTGAGGAAGGTCTTAAAACATTTGCAGGCAATCCTGTCTGATCCATGTGCATAGAATGCAAGTTGTTCTGAGATTTGTGTCATAATTAGGCATCAGTTTTAAAGAATACTATGTGGCTGAATAGTAAAAGTGTACAGTGGACCCTTGTATAAAAAAGGGTTTGTATAACATATAATCTGTAAAACAAAAAATTCTGGAAATAGGAGAAATTTGCTGAACAGAATCACCTATTGGACAAATCTGTACAACATAAAAATGGGATTACTCTCTTTTCAATGCATTCTTATGGGAAATTGTATAAAGGAAAATTTGCTTAACATAATTTCATTTGGAATGAATTAATTCCTTTATACAAGGTACCACTGTACAGTAGTTGTGTGTTAGGCTGGACATGTGAGTATGTTACTGCAGGGATCAAAATGCATTTGTAGAAAACGACATTGGCATTGTTTTGTTTACTTGTTGGGCAAGGAGAAAGTTCTCCATATTCAGTTCTTTCAAAGGAAAGGAATTTTATTTTGGAAGCTGCCATTGAGTGTCACTCTTCTTCCACTTGTTTTGGCTGACTGCTAGCTCCTTTGCTGCTGCTGTTATTATTATTATGGGATCGGAGGAAATGCCTCATATGAAGCAATGCTCTTTGTTGTTTCCTTGCTCCACCCACTTTCTCAGATGTGTTGATAGGATGTGCTTGCATGAGGATTTGCTTTTAAGTTGCAGAAGCCACCGCTACAGATAAAGACGAGAGTGCTTGTATTTATAAGAGTTTTTAAATATCTGAAACCACCAAAAAGACCCAGCTTCTGAAGCAAGCATAAAACTGGTGCAACAGTCATTCTTTCTTTTTGTCTTTCTACATGTATTGTGCCTTCTTTCACCACTTTTCTGTTTTTGGGAGAGTAGTTAAAATTGATGCCTCTTACTGCAGCTCAATGTATGTAAAAACTGTCTACTGGAGCAGAGAAAACCAAAGAGACATCTAGTCATTTTGCTTTGCTCAGTGGTTATACAACTGTGACTGGGAAACAAGGAAGCAAGATGGAAAAGCAAAAATTATTTGTGTTCATATTATTTATTGTTCACCATCTGGTATTCAAAAGCATATTCTATATTTCTTTTTCATGTTGCTTTCCTAGCAGAAGTTGGACACATCATCATGGGCAATCTAAAGTTTATGGCTCTCAGGAATGATTATGTGTTTCATTTGCTGTTAAGTTGGAACCAACTGATAGCACACTTGTAAGCTGGGCTTTCAAAGTAAGTGAGACATTTAGGAAGTGGTTTTGTTAGTTCCAAACCCTCTCCCAGGGAATTTCCATGGCTAAGCAGGGATTTTGAGCACAGTTCATCACTTGACCACATTGGATATCACCGCTGGGTATATATGGCCAGTTACGAAGAGTTTCTGCACTATATTGGTGCATCAGCTTGATTGAAATTAGTTCACAAACCACACTGACTGTTTACTTTTGGAGAAGTAAGAAGGCTGCAGCATTATTATTATTGGTCATTGAGTGCAGGACTATGGCCAGGCTTTGGATTGGATCCAGCTGATCGAAGGACCCACCTGCCCCTTGATGTCTACTATATCTCTGCCAGCACACCCATGTTAACAGCTTCCAGAAACCCTGTGGGCACAGGCTCCTTCAAAGTTTCCTCGCAAGCTAGGTTGAGGGGCTGTCTACTGCCCAGGCTGACCTGGAACAGTTCTGGCCCCTTCCTCGGAATTGCTGGTGCCTTGCATGCTTCCTGGCTGAACAGGCTCCATCCTGCCACCATCTCCGCCTGGATCTGAAACCAATGCCTTCAAACCGCCACAAGAGACGGGCTATGCCCGACTCCTGCCAGAATACCGCAGCAGCAACCAATTGACAACTGAGGCCTTGATATCTCCTATCCAAAGCTCAATTGTCCTATCTGAGAGATGGACTCAATTGGGGTGGAAAAGCTCTTTATCCTTAAAGGATATGGCCTGGTGGTTTTATCTAATACCAAATTTAGGATGAATTCTCCCCTCTCCCCCTTGTCAGCTTTCTTCACTGTTCAGCATTCACATTTATACATGGTAATCCAGAATGCCATGTTGTACGATCTCTCAACCTTTATCATTGGTGACACACCCCTAGTCTTAAAAATATTTTCCAGTTTTTCCATAGTGGCCCTTCCAAGTTTCAGCCTTCCTCTAGTTTCTTGGCCACAGCTGCCATTTAGATTGGTGCTTGAACTGAGTTGTAGAAAACATTTTAAAATCTCCTTATCTTCACTGTCAACTTTAGTTGAAACTTTTCCAAAATCATTGGCTGAAAGCCAGCTGTGCAAGTCCAGGGGTGCAATATAAAACTGCAGAAGCAGGATTGGAAATCATGGAAGAGTAGAAATGCTATTCACAAAGCATTTCCACATGCATGACACACATTCGCTGTGATGGGAACCATGTGATTGATGGTATATTCAAATTGTACAAGTTGTTTATCAAAGAAGCACAAACTGCAAAAGGTTCAGCCTTGAGTATCAACAGGGATTTGAACTTGCTCTAATTCAGCAGTCTCAATATTACACCACACTGGGTTTATTACAATTGGAAATCCTCACCATCATTACACTGAGCAAAGAATCACTTGAAAACATTGGTTCACCTAACTTAGTAATTCTCACTCTGCTTGTCAGCAGATCTCCAGGTAAGAGCTGGAGGCACCATGGCAGAAACCTAGTCTTGTTTCCAAACAAAGCAGGTTTGTATTCAAGATCTGACTAGAGCCGTTCTCCAGGTTTTTTTCCTCGTCATGATTAAAGGCAGAATGTCAAGGGAAAACATGGGACTGAAGGTAGGCTGAATAATGTCTAATTTTAATATACAGTAGGACTCCCATATCCACTGATTCAGTTATCCACGGTTGACAGAGGAAATAAATAAATAAATAATTCAGCTGCCGCAAAGCAAGCTACTGTCACAAAGAGCAGCTGTAAAGCAAACTACTGTCATAAAACAGCAGCCGTTAGTATCACAAAACAGCAGTTTTGGGGTCGTTTTGCCGTTCTCTCTTATCCACGGTGTTCATTATGCACAGGAAGGCTTGGAACCAATCCCTAGCGGATACTGGGGTCCTACTGTACAGTAATTGGTTACATGACCAGTAGTTGGAATGGTCTAAAATGGCTTTCAAGGTAAGCAAGATATTAAAAGAATAGCTTAACCAGTTCCACTCCCACTGTGAGTTTCCATGGCCAAGTGAGGATTTGAACCCTTGTCTCCAGGGTCCTAGTCCATCACTCTATCCACTACACTACACTGGGTACTAATTTTAGTATACAGTCTCTGAAAACCAACTGAATATAATCTGATGACTCTAAAAATGAGTGCAATATTCAAGGGGGAATCACAAAACAAGTTTGCTGAGCAGTTTGAGACTGACCACCATTATCATTTTCTTTTTACACATCCTTCCTTACATTAAAAAAAATGAAATTAGGATAACGTACTGTCTTCCCCAAGAAAGCAGTATGAGGGTTAATTATTAGCATCTATAAAATATTTGCAGAATCTGAAAGGAGGGACTGCGGCAGATGGATGAATTATTATTAATACTGGTCTCTCAAGAATGGAGGTACACACATTTCCGTGGATTCCAGGTCGAGGCAGGATTTTCCATATGTTGCAGTTTGATTGAACGTTTAATCTCCTCTCCTCTTTAGCTTCATCATTAACCTTTTCTGAAGGAGAACAAAGAATCAATTGAAATACGTATGGCATACTGGAAAGTTTAACATTCTCCGGCACTTAACTACAGTCTGCAGAGTATTTAAAGTAGAGTTGTTCTCTGAAATTGGCAAGTGCCAGAAAAGCCCATCTTAAGGATGAAAGCAAATGTCTGCCAAGTATTTTTACTCTGATTTTTTTTAAAAGTAAAAAAGAAAAGAAGAAGAAGAAGAAGAAGAATTGTACTACATTACTATAGTCCATGTGTCAGGTTTCTAAAGGGGTATGTGGGTTTTTGTGTGTGTTTGTTTTTTTTTTTTGCAAAACAGAAAGCATTTGCATATCAATGTTTTTTCTTGTCTTGCTGAGTTTTTCTTGTCACAATAACAATGTGACAATCCCCATCACTACCATTGCACCCGTTTGGCTGGTGCAGGTGGACAGCATTACATTTTAAAAAGAAACATTATATCTGAACAAATATTCATGCCAGCGGTCCCTGAACTTTTTGGCACCAGGGACCGGTTTTGTGCTTGAGGGCACATGCACACTCACAATGCCCTCCCCTGGTTCCATCACAACCCAAACAAAAATAGTTGTGGTGTTTGCATAGGGGAGGAAAACCCCATGTTGGGATGGGTCTCTCTCTGTGTGTGGGGGGACCATGCTTACTCACTTGGGCAATTACCTGAGGGAAACTTACTGGCCCCTGAGATGCTGTGTGGCCCAGCCCTCAATAGGTTGCTGACAGGGACAGCAGCCCAAGGGTTGGGGGACCCCTACCCACAGCCCGTGGGTAGGGGACCCCTACTCTAGATCATTCATATTTGATGTTTTACTTCATGGCATGGTAATGTGTCATGCACACCATCATTGGCTTCCACGGAGGCACTTTTTGCCTTTTATTCTTTCAAAATAATAATTAAAAATAGGATTTTTAAAAGGTACCAAATTATATTGCAGGTAACAACAAGCCATTAGAGGTGAAAACATGTTAGTGTTTATGAGATGTCAGTGAAGCAGTATTTCATGTCTGAGAAATCAAGATTTAACGAAATAATATGCTTATGTCTGAATGTCAAGCACAACACAAATCAAGCTGATTTGTAACCTCCAAAAGGTTATCAGAATTGGACATTTTTAGCACATGAAGAATTCAATATTCCAGTGATGGATTATTTCTAATGTAGATTAGGCCCTTACTAGAAGCTGGCTTTGCTTTGAAGGAAGGTGAGGGCAATACTGCCATTTCAGATGAGCATCGCTGCATAGAATACAAACAGGCTGGGGCAGCTACCAGCTGGTATTTTGTCTTGCATCGTGGGGGAATGGGATAAGAAAGTAAAGACGTTTGCCCTGCCTGTAGAATTGGATGCAGGTTAAAAAGAGCTCTCATGCTTGGGTGGCAACAGTAAGCAGACAAGAAGGTCCTGGGAAGGGCCAAGAAAAGCTGAAAGATTCACCTGAAAATGTCTTGTTTCTAGAGGTGATGGATAGGTACAGTTAAGAACATAAGAACATAAGAAGAGCCATGCTGGATCAGGCCAAAGGCATGCTGGATCAGGCCAAAGTATATGTAAGATGGAATATGTTTAGTGATTGTCATGGAAAATTATGGAGGCATCGTGAAGAACCATGAGGGGATTAGTTAAAAGCTGGCCTGGAATAAAACCAGAGCATGGACTTCTTAATAAACATTGATGCTAACAATAGTGGAATTGGATGTAGAAATAGTGGAATTGGATGTAGTGGAATTGGATGTAGAAATAGTGGAATTGGATGTAGAAATACTGGAACAATCTTTTAGACCTCAGATTGAATGAATCTTACTATTTCACTCCCAAAGCCCCTGGAACTGAATATAATGGACATTTATAGGTGAGATAATCCAACCAAATTCACGACACTTTGTGACTTGATGAGACAAAGTGACAAATCATCTGCCAACCCCCCCAACCCCAACCCCCACACCAGTACCCATTCTGTGCAGAAAACTGTGACTGTGAAAGCACTGTGGTTGCCTGACAATGGGCCTTTTCACACGACCCCTAAGATCCGCTGGCCCCTTAAATTCGGACCAAAGATCTTAGGGGTTCGTTGCTCTTCCTTCCTCCCCACCAGAGAAAGAGAGGAAAAAATGCAGCTCACCTGCAGGAGCTTCCCGGAGCTCTGTTTCTCTTCCGTTTCTCTTCTGCTTGCTTTTTTTCCTCCCACCTCTTCTCTGAAAGGGGCGGGAGGCAAAAAAAAAAAAAAACACAAGCAGAAGCCAGGAGAGCCCCGCACTGACCAGATTAAATCTGGACCTGGGGATTTTCACCCACCTCAAGGGGCCTTTATACACGACCCCTAAACTCCGCAGCAAATGGCTGCAAACTCCGGACCTTACAAGTGTTTTTCCACCAGCTCCGGAGTTTGCAGGAAATTAAGTGCAACCCCGCCCACCTAAGCGCGACCCAGCTGCACTTTCTTGTACCTGCTTGAGGTGGTTGAAAATCCCCAGGTCCGGATTTAATCTGGTCAGTGCGGGGCTCTCCTGGCTTCTGCTTGTGTTTTTTTTGCCTCCCACCCCTTTAAGAGAAGAGGTGGGAGGAAAAAAAGCAAGCAGAAGAGAAACAGAGCTCCAGGAAGCTCCTCCAGGTGAGCTGCATTTTTTCCTCTCTTTCTCTGGTGGGGAGGAAGGAAGAGCAACGAACCCCTAAGATCTTTGGTCCGAATTTAAGGGGCCAGCGGATCTTAGGGGTCATGTGAAAAGGCCCAAGCAGGTACAAGAAAGTGCAGCTGGGTCGTGCTTAGGTGGGCGGGGTCGCACTTAATTTCCTGCAAACTCCGGAGCTGGTGGGAAAACACTTGTAAGGTCCGGAGTTTGCAGCCATTTGCTGCGGAGTTTAGGGGTCGTGTATAAAGGCCCAATGTGGACTAGTAGCTTGAATCAGTCTGTCCCACCACTTCCAAGCTTGACCCTTGCTGACAAGAGCCAGGAGAAGTGGTTTGATTGAGTGAGTCTGTGAAGCAATGAAGATCTTATCACATCCCAAGCTGATGTCTCTCAATTTGAAAGAAGTTGTGAGCGATGCACATTTGGGTCCAAGAAGGCCAACCTGGTGATAGCAGTTTATGAAGTGGCAACCTCCTACTTCAGCGTTCTTTGTGTTGGTGCTCCTGATAATAACATATCATAGATGCTCCAGTAAGTGCAATACGCAGCAGCTTGAATGCCATTTAAAACTCATATGGCACTAGTTCCAAAAGAATTGCATGCTGGTTCACATCCAATCTGAGTTTAAGGAGTCAATGATGACTTTACCAACCCTTAAAAGCTTTGGGTCTGGATCTCTCAGGGAACTTTTTTCCTTACTAAAATATTATGGTAGGGTCCTCCTCTGTGACCCATTGCTGAGAACAGCACCTTAAGTGAAATCAAAGGAGAACTGTTTTTTTTTGTTTATTTGTTTGTTTTTGGCAGTAGCACCTCTGCTTAAAGGACCTTCCAGCACAACAACTAATTTCATTTTGACACCAGTTTAAAACCTGGCTGTTTCCTGAGCCTTGGCTCAGGCAATACATACCATTTTAAGTGGTCAAATGTTCTTAAAGGTAAAGGTAAAGGTTCCCCCCACACATGCATGCCCTAATCAGACTCTAGGGGCAGTACTCATCTCCATTCTCATGCCAAAGAGCCAGTGTTGTACAAATCTGTGGCCATGTGTCCAGCATGGCTGCACGGAACACAGTTTACCTTCCTACTTTTTATGGCAGTACGTATTTATCTATTTGCATTTACATGCTTTTGAACTGCTAGTTTGCAGGAGTTGGGGTTGACAGCACGAGCTTGCTCTGCTGCGTGGCACCTAGGTTTTTAGAATGCTAAACAAATGGATTTTGAAAGTCTGATTCACCACTGTGCATTCCAAAAGAACCAGCCTCTGTCTCTTGGGAAAGCTGCCTAGTCTTAGAAATTCCCCAGAAGGAAGAAATGGTAGATCGCTTCTGAGTGCTTTTTACCTATCCCTTATGTCATTCTTGCTATGATATGGAAGGGGGAAATAGAGAAATCAGCATGAATGTTCTAAATAAATCAACTTACTGGAGAAGGGACTCTTTGGGAGGAGGGGGGGAGTGGAACCTACTCAGGATTATGGCATCAGATTGTAAAAACTGGAAGTCACCAAGAATAAGTTTTAGAAAGATCATGCTTCAAAAAAAGTCAAACTAATAGTAAAATTGGGACAGTGTTTTTTCCCCTTCTTCCTCAAAGTACAGTGCTACCTTGCATAAAGGAATTAAATCGTTCCAAATGAAATTCTGTTAAGCGAATTTTCCTTTATACCAATTTCCCATAGGAATGCATTCAAAACAGAGTAATCTCTAATTGTAACCATTTTATGTTGTACGGATTTGCCCCATAGACGATTCTGTTAAGCAAATTTCCCCTGTCTCCAGAATTTTTTATATTGTACAGATTTTATGTTATACAAACCGTTGCTTATACAAGGGTCCACTGTATGTCTTTCTTATTTTGCTTGTGTTCTTCAGGTTTTCCTCTCCACTTGGATTTACCTTGCATTTCACCACATCTGTACTGCAAGATTCCTCACTGGGACTTGTGAGCAGAGAAAGTAGTTGACAGCAGCATCTGTGTGCGTAAAGTATCGAAACACTGTGACCTTTGTTTGGGATGCTGGGTTGTCAAGAGCCATGATTATCAGGAGTTGCATGGGACAAAACAAGACTGAAGGATGCAGCAAGAATTTCTCCGCCTATCTCTGTTTCTAATCGTGTTCTGTCTGCTTTGGGCAGTGTAAAAGCCCTAGTGGACCACCTTTACTTATCTCCATTTTTCTATGTTTACATAGGCTAATGGGTTTTGCAAGTCTCTGCCCCACTGGGAACCCACATGAATAGGATGTGAATGATAATTAGGGATGGATGGATGAGTTTGCATCTCAACTGTGTCAATTTTTCATGAGCTCATTCGTCAGCCCATTCTCTCATGTTTCTATTAATGTTTTTAATCCACTCAAACATGTTTTTCACAAAGTAGCATCTCTCCCTCCCTCCCTCCCCCCTCACCCCCCTCTCTCTCACACACACACACACACACACACACACACACACACACACACACACACACACACACACACACACACACACACACACACAATTTTGAGTTTAAATGTTTCTAGAAATGCTACATTGTGAGAAAATGGAGTCATTATGTATTTGAATATGTACGTTCAACATATTTCTCACAAAGTAGCATCTCTCTCTCTCTCTCTCTCTCTCTCTCTCTCACACACACACACACACACACACACACACACACACACACACACACACACACACACACACACACTATTTTGAGTTGAGATGTTTCAAGAAATGCTACATTGTGAGAAAATAGGGTCAAAAATTCATATTAGAACATATTTTGGAATTTTAACCGACCACCAACCACCATGGTGTACTATTCTTCAAGGACCTTGATAAAAAAAAAACCACACACTAGCTTTTGATTGGGATGGTAAACTACAGGATAGCTCAGTGGCATAAGCATCTGGTTGCCGAGCCAAAGTTAGAGAATTCAACTCCCCACTGTGCTTCCTTGATGGGGGCTGGACTCAATGATCTATACCAGTGGTTCCCAACCTGGGGGTCAGGACCCCTTTGTGGGGGGGCGAATGACCATTTCACAGGGGTCGCCATGAGACAGTGAAGAAAAAAGGCACAAACGGCTTGGGTCTGGAGGAGGAGGGGGAGAAAAGGAGGGAAAGAGTGAGTTACAGCTTGATAGGTTGGAGGGCACCGGAGGGTGCGATTGGCTGACGGTGCCTGAAGAGGGAAGTTCTCTAGGGCACTTGAGGCAAATGGCCTACCAAAGGGGGCTTGTGGCCTCTTCCAAGCAGGGCAAGGAACTGTATTAAAGGGTCGCGGCATTAGGAAGGTTGAGAACCACTGATCTATAGGGTCCCTTCCAGCTATGCAGTTCCAAGATTATGATGATTAAGTAAAGCCTTTATTTGTTCTCAATTTCTGATGCAATTAGCTACCTAAATCCACCCTTTTAAGTTGCAGCCTGGATCCCTATTGGGAAAAAGTGTCCATGGAGAAATAGAAAATCATAACATAACATTTATTTAGCACCCAGCCCTATTACCCCAATGCCTTTGAACCATCTCCAAAGCAACAATGGAGTATGCAGATGTCCTCTATTAATGTGTGTATAAAATACTCCAGAACTGCTGATTAGCAATCACAACTTCAGTTTGTTCATTGATGCAGCATCTCCCTTGTACTTTCTCTCACTGCAAAGGGACACTTTTCACACTGCAACTTCCAGGTTTCTCCACCTGTCAGAGCCACCCAGACAGCAGGCTCTCCCAGTTAGGAAGGTTAAAAACCTGCATGCATTGCTCAGCACATATAACATGCTCTGCTGTAGCAAACACACAATGCAGCAGAGAACAGTTGTGCTCAAAAGCTACTACACTGAACTATCCAGTGGCATGCAAACCTTCCCTGAGTCCCCTGCTTCTTAAAGAGGACACTCAATGCATGTTCAAAATTAATCTGCTAGTTTGTCCTGTGTTTTGTGGCATTATTTTGGAATCAATGGCTGAGTTTGGGTGCTGAACTCTGAAGAACCTTCATGCAAATGTAACACCCCATATATTACTGTTTTTCAAAAGATGTACTTAAAACTCCAAGGGTGATTATCATGGCTTTTATGCCCAGTGCATAAAAAGTAATCTTCATTTCTTCCTAGGGGACACAAACTCTGTTTCTTTTGTTAAACTATCTCAGTTCTTGGTGATCTGATTAATTACAGCACCTAAAATGAAATTAGATCTACGCAGATACAAAAAATAAAAAAGCCTAATTGAATGCACTGCAAATTCCTTCCAAAGGATTTTTATCAGCTCCTTCGGGGCTAAATACTTCAGCTTTGTTCAGAAATATATAGACAGAGCTTGATCTGCTTCTGGGTGGAGCGCTTATATCAAACAAGCTCCCTGCAGGTTAATGCAACAAAGCCGGCAATAAACTATTGGGTGAGATCTCCTTGGGTGTTCTTGGCTGCAAGCTGAAAGCAGCAAGAGGTTGCATGTCAAGATACTTCAGCTTCCAGCCTTCAAGGACTTTACAATTGTTATTCATCATTGTCCCATGTCTGCTGATATTCATAACACCACAGCTCCGATTTGCTCAAAGTGGATGGAAGAAATCTGGGAGATGGCTTTCCCTTTCCATTTTCTTTGATCATTAGCAAGAATAGGTTGGCGTTGTTATGTGCCATCAAGTCAGAACCACCTTACAGCAACCTTAATAGGGCTTTCAATATATGAGATATTTAAGAAGTGGTTTTACCACTTCTGTTCCCCCAGTGAGTTTCCGTGGCTGAGTGCAAATTCGAACCTGGGCCTCCAGAGGCTTAGTCGATCACTGTGTCTGTTACACCGCACTGGGTATCCACTTGCATGTGTTTCCGTATCCTGATCACTACAGTGAGCTGTCTTCTGTTTACCCCCAAACCCAGCTAATGTTGAAAGAAGCACTGAGATATTCACGGCCTTGCAAATATTAATCCCTTGACCTCTGGGAATTATTGGGCTTCAGATCTTTTCATTGCCTGGTGCATGGCCAGTGGTGAGCAGTGGATGGGGGCAGTTGTTCATCATCAACATCTGGAGGGCCAAAAGTTTCCCAGTCTTAGAGATCATTTCAGACAGAAGAATAAGAAGGTGAGCCTTCTACCCCATCCAGTCCTGTCTACTCTCTAGGGACCCAGGATATATTCACCCACCCCAAGATATGAAGTTCCAGGGGGAAAAGCCATGAGAAATTTGAGCAAAACCACACTTTTTCAAATGGATAAAACATCCCTCTTTTAAACAAATTGGAAATCTTATGGACTACAGACCTGCTCCCTTCGCCTTCTGATTACAAATTTTTCAAAACCACCTGCTTTTCCTGGTGTTTGTGGAGGGAGGCAGGAGAAAGAATTTTGTCTGAATTTTTCTACAAAGAAAATTAATCTGAATCTCAACTAGATGTTAAAGAGAGTGCATATTGGCCTAGAAGTAAACGGATTCTCCTCTCACAACAGGGGCTTTCTCAAAAAGACGTGCTTCAGCCACCACTTGCAAATCCACCCCACGTTTCCCTTTCAGTGTGCAATCTGAAGACAGTGCTCAGATGAACATGTCACGTGTTATCACAAAACAGGTGCCATTTATGACAGGAGGGAGCACCTCTTCTAAAATCAAGCTAAATGTCTTACCAAATGTATTCCCAAATTTGACCCAGTTGTACCTTCAGTTACCATGCTTAGAATCATAATAATCTTAAAACTGCTGGAAGGGACCCTTTGGGTCATCAAGTCCAACTTCTATCAAAGGGCCTTTTTACACGACCCCTAAGATCTGCTGGCCACTTAAATTCGGACCAGAGATCTTAGGGGTTCATCGCTCTTCGGGCGTTCCCACCTCCTCCGCACTTCCTGGTTGCTGGCTGTGTGAGGGGAGGGAAAAAAAGAGAAAGAAAAGCATGCCGCTAACCTCGTTCTGCCTCTCATCTCTGTAAAAGTAGCTCTTAAAGGGGCGGGAGCCAAAAAACAACAAACAGAAGCAAGGAGAGCCCCGCACTCACTATCGTTACACCGGATCAAATAATTTTCACTGTCCCAGAGCAGGTACAAGAAAAGTGCGGTGGGATGCGCTAAAGTGGGTGGGGTCGCACTTAATTTCCTGTTAACTCCGGAGCTGGTGGGTAAACATTTTTAAGCTCCGGAGCTGGGAGCCATTTGCCCTGGAGTTTAGGGGACGTGTATAAATGCCCAAAGAGGCCCAGTGAGGACTCAAACTTCCAACCCCAGGCTCTGTGGACAGCAAGGATTAAAATGAAGAAGTTAGATTTTTTAAAAAAGTTTCAGCCCTAAACACTCCCAGGCAAACTAGCAGTGAGTTTTCCTGAATTAACTCAGAGCATCATGGTGCAGTGGTTAAGTGCCTGTACTGCAGGTAAAACTGTGCTCACGACCTGGGGTTCAATCCCAGGTAGCCAGCTCAAGGTTCATTCAGCCTTCCATCCTTCTGAGGTTGGCAAATAAGTACCCAGCTTGCTGGGGGGGGAGGCAATGTGTAGCCTGCATACTGTAATGAAACTGTAAACAGCCCAGAGACTACTTGAAGTATATAAGCAGAACACTTTGCTTTGCTTTATATAAGACCCCATTCAGCATAACTTTCCCTTATACTTGCAGAAGTTTCTTGTCTATAGGGTGACATCCTTGTTTGCCTATCGGGCATTGCAATTGTATATTGGAAAGTTGGCAAGGTGTAGGAACTAGATCCTTAGCACTTTTAATCGGAAGGATTTTGCAATAACCAGGTGGAACATACATCATTGGTTTACCACCTAATGGCTTTACTTTTAAATGATTCAAAAACATTCAAGTTAACATTTACTGAATTGGGGAAGTTCAAAGGAAAAACCACCTTTCCATACTAGGAGCAGCAGAATCAAAACATGCCTTTTATCAACTTTGTTGAAGAGGATTCAACTTTCCAAGAACTTAAAATGGGTTTCCTGCTTTGACTGTCTTGGAATTACTTACTGTCATCTGTTTCAGACATTAAAGGATATGATTTAATATCAGCAATGAGGCTTTTGTGCCTCATTTGGCAGACGTTAATTACCCAAACACTACTCGTTTTAATTTGGTTCAGTCACTTTTTGCAGCCATTTGTCAAATATGTTTGACTGTGTTTCCTGTTGAAAAAAAAGGAATGGAAGGATGGATGGGAAGAACAGGGTGGGGAATGAGTGTTTTATATGTCTTTGGGACTTTCAGTCTATGAAAATGACATTTTGTTTTAGTTTTTTTGGGCAACAGCATTCGGGAACTACTTTTTTTTTTTTTTGTAAGGGCAGCTCATGCCCTGCCCTGTGCTCTATGTTTCACTTTGCCCGCCACACATCTAATATTTTAAATACAACACCAAATCACTGAAAATAGGATACAAGGAGGCACTAATTCAGGGAATGATCTAATTTGTAGATCTAGTTACAAAATCAGAAAGGATGCTCATGAAGAATTAAGAATTACCCCACTATAGCAGGAAAGGCAGCGGCCAATGACATTTTTCACCGAAATGAGTTTATTATTTAGGTCATGGGCTATGGGTGGGCAATTTCAAGGCCCATGCTCTTGTCATAATTGTTTTTTTAAAGAAACAATGTGTTTTTTAAAGAAACATTAGTCTTTTATGCATGGCATACTGGAGACTTGCATGTTAGTGGTTAGAATCTGTGGGAAGCACCTGTAAAACAGGTGACAGTTCTTAAGGTGTTTTCGGTTGTTAAGTCAGAGTCTTTTGAAAGGAGATAAAATGGACAAAAGGGGAAACTGATCTTTGATGTAAGTGAAGGATGCTACATATACAACACCTGCCAGGATTGTTAAACCTCTTTTAGTGCTTAGCCAAAAGGCTATCGTTAGTTTTAATCTTGGACATGTAGAATAACCAGCCAAAATTTCTGCTTTTGGGGGGCACTTTGGATGAGGGTGGGAGTGGGGAGGGAGGGTGAGTCTATCAACCTTTCTAGTAGAAAAGAAAGAGAATAAGGAAAAGCTGATCTTAAATACGATCAGTGATCAATAAAACTCAGCTCTAGCAATTTATGTTACAGTTCCCAGTAGAGATGGGCACGACTCAAAAAAATGGTGTTTCGTTTGTCGTTTGGTCGTTTAGGGGTCCGTTTTGGTTCGTTTTCATTTTCGTGATGTTTTTGCAAAAAAATTCGTTTTCATTTCATTAGGTAAAACGAAAATGAAAACAAAAATTGCTGTTTCGTTAGCATTCTTTTTAGTTCAATGCATCTGCTGCAATGAAAACAAAAAACAAATTTGGTCATTTCGTTTTCGTTTTCGTTTTGTTTTTTAAAAAATTGCATAACGTAATGAAAAAACAAAAACAAAACAAAAAATCGCTTGTTTCGTGCCCATCTCTAGTTCCCAGAATTATGTTGGGAAACTGTAGCTATTCATGTGAGGCAAAAGAAATTGTAAGTTGTAACACAGATGAATGCAAAGTAGGATTGGTATAAGAGGCAAAGGAATAATCAAATATTGTCAGACAATCAGTCACTTTACAGCATATTTTACAGTATGGCCAAATACTGCAAGAAGGCAGTAAAACTTTTAGGTAAGTGGAAGTTCATTTTTTTATTTATTTCATTATGATTTTTTTTCTTATCATGGACAGGAGTGGGGAATGTTTGTTGCCAGTAGATATGTAAAATTTCTTGAAATTTTGAATTTCTGGAAACATTTTTGGAAAAAAATGGAAGAATTGGGGGACAAAAACAGTTCCCCCCCTTTCCCCATTGTTTCCTGAAATTTTACATCTCTAGCCAGACTTGCTACAGTCAGGAGAGGACCTAGTAGCATATCACGGATTTTCCAAATGGCCATCTTGTGTGCACAGAGGTATCTCTAAACAGGAATGCAAGCATACGAGTAGCAAAGTATCAGTGTATCAGACTGTATCAAATTTGTCTACCTTGCTTCAGAAACTAGCTAAAAAGCAGAGGTAGCATTACGCTCCAACTTCCAGTTTAACAACATGGCACTGCTCAGTGACAGACGGGTATAGGACACTGACGGTGAACCTTTTAGAGACCGAGTGTCCAAACTGCAATTCAAAACCCACTATTTTTTTGTAAAGTACCAATACATCAATTTAGCCAGAATACAGGTGCCTGTGAAGGGGCAATGTTTATTAGGATGTTCTCATATTCATTTGCTTTGTGTAACTTTCCAAACATATCTCTTACATATTCCAATGGGAAGTCAAGATGCATCTGGCACAGGATAGCTCTGCAAGTTGAAAAACATGACTTTTAGACTAAAATCCCAAGAGCAAGCATGGCCCTGATAGATTGTTGGGGGTGGGGAATGGTGGAGAGCATTGGAAGCACAAAGAGACAATGAGACTTGGGATATCCTGAGTGGAGATCAGATAAAAGACAATTAGCTTGACCCCAAAGAATTAGAAGGAATCTTGAAAGGTAAGGTGGGTGATTAAGCATGACATAAAACATGCATCTGAAAGAAAGCTAGATGCAGCTTCTTATAATATAAGAAATCACAAAAACTACCTAGATATATTAACCTTCTGATCAATCTTCAGGTAAGGACCTTTCAGGATTGAACTATATTTCTCCCAATACTTTGAAGGAGCCAGTTTAGGTTCTCCTTCTGGACCCCTTAAAGGTGTGGAAAATCCTTTGCATTTATTCAGAATTCTCACATTTTCATACTATAGAAGGCTAACTCCTTTTTAACCCAATTAAGGTAGAAGACATATTGATCATGGACTTCTAGTACAAGAAGCGGGTCCAGAGGAGGGTGACCAGGAAGGCTGAAGGTCTGGAAGAAACATCTTGTGAGGAATGGCTTAGGGAACTGGGAATGTTTAGCCTTTCAAAAGGAATGCTGAGATGGGATATGATAGCTATGTTTAAATATTTGAAAGGATGTCATATTGAAGAGGGAATAGGTTTGTTTTCCATGGCTTCAGAGACTAGGACTCGGGGCAATGGTTTCAAACTACAGGAAAAGAGATTCCATTGGAACATTAGGGAGAACTTCATGGTGGTTAGAGCTGTCTGGCAGTGGAATATGCTGCGATGGAGGGTGGTGTAGTCTTCTTCTTTGGAGGCTTTAAAGCAGAGGCTGGATGCCATGGAGGGTGGCAGGGGTTGGACTAGATGGCCCTTGAGGTCTCTTCCAACTCTATGATTCTATGATTCTATGAAATGTGAGCAGCTGAACATCAACATTCTTCTGCTTTTTAGCTCTGCAAATGGATCCTTGCTTATTATCCTTTCCCATAACGAAAGGGACATTAGATATTTGGATGATCGAACAAAGTATATACATATACCAAGGTTTTCAGGGGCATTTCTCATTAATATTTTCCTAAATGTTTTGAAAATGAATTATATTCATCCATCCTCCAAAGGTGTTTGTGAGTACTAAGAAGGGAAAAGTCAGAGAATCTTATAATGGATGAACTTGTCCACTAGATCCCATTATGGTGTCCCTCCCCCCCCCAATGACCCTGCAGGCTTCCAAGTCTTAGCTACCCACAAATGGCCTTTAAAAATCCTCCACTTTACTCATGGGCAGAGAAACTTGCCCAGGATAGGGAGACTACATCTCTGGACTTTACCAGGAGAAGAAACTCTTGCATAACTTTATTTATTTATTTATTTATTTATTTATTTATTTATTTATTTATTTTATTTACTGAAACTATTTAGCAAGAAAGCTACTCTGGGCAGTTTACAAACATATACAAAACACAAAAACAGATTAAACAACTTAAAATAGTAAATAAAAACTAATCAATCAGACCAAATAATCAAATCATCAGAATAAAAAGAACAAAGAAGCAAATAACCACAAATACAATAAATCAAAATGATTTGGCAATTCAAAATAAGAACAAATGGAAAAAGAAATAACTAGTAGAAAATTATCAAAGGTGGGGGAAATAACAGCATCCTATTTATATAAGTTGGTTGAAACAGAATGATCACAGAAGGCCATCCTATAAAGCCAGGTTTTCAGTGATTTCTTGAAGGCTTGTAGTGAGGGCACCAGGCGAATCTCTTGGGGAACCTGGTTCCACAGGTGAGGTGCGACCCCTGTGAAGGCTTGTTTCCTTGTTAATACTTTCCGGGCATCCGTCAGGGTCGGTACCTGCAGATAGCCCACCTGGCTTGAATGAGTGATCCTGGCAGTTCTTTTTGGGAGGAGCGTTCTGTCAGATACTGAGGTCATAGTTGGTTGAGCAGTAGTGCAGCTTTGCTCTTTTCCCCACAAGAATGTATCTTTTCCAACATCAGTGGCAATGACAAAAACAGCAATGTCAGCCTGACCACCATATTGCTTCCAACGTAATGTTTTTCAATGACCTAATTAAGGAAAAAAAGAAGAAGAGGAAGCATAAAAAAGGGTCAATGACATAATAATGCTTTATTGGACTCCCTCCTCCCATTTACCTTCACTAGAAATAAGTGATTATTGATTCAAATAGTTATTAAAGTTTCTATTGCAAAGACATTTCATACTTATCTGCACTGTAGCCTTATCAATAGAGATGGGCACGACCAGGAAAAATGACGTTTCGAGTTGTCGTGTGTCGGACCCGCCCATTTCGGCTCGTTTCCGTTTGTCGCAAAATTTCTCAAAAATTTGTCATTTCGTTTGCCGTTTTTTCGTCTGTCGTTAGTACTGGTTTGGGGGGGTATGCGGGCTCCTGGAGGCACCTCTCTGGGGTGGGTGCCTCCTCTGGCCCGCTATGAAGGGAAAGCAGGCTCCTGGAGGCACCTCTCTGGGGTGGGTGCCTCTTCTGGCCCGCTACAAAAGGGTACACATAGCCAATTGGATATGCATACCAAGTTGCAGTGGCAGGCAGAGGCACCTCTCTTTCTTTTGGGTGCCTCTACTGTGACTCACTGGCATACGGTGCACTTGGGCTGGGGATGGGGAGGAACAAAGTGAGAGAGGACCCCTATGGGCACCCTCTGGCTCACTAAGAAGGGAAGTGTACTTGCTGTAGTGCAATGCGAGTACACAGATCTGGCTTAGGGTTAGGGTTAGTGCAAAGGCTAGGCTTATGGTTACGGGTAAGGTTAGGGTGAGTTACTTGGGTGCACCTCTGGGTGCCTCTCTGACCCACTAAGAAGGACAGTGTACTGGCGTATGGGTTAGGGTTTGGGTTTGGGTTCGGGTTCGGGCTAGGGTTAGTGGGCTTTTTATGTCTGACTGGCACATCCCAGAAGTCTCGGTCAAAACCTGGCCAAGTGGCCATGCAATTGGTGGAATGGCTCCAAAAATTTGCATGGTCCACTCCCATGGCCAGCCCATCATTGCGCAGGTGTAAAAAAATAAAAATAAAAATAAAATAAAATAAAATCAATGGAAACATTTTGTTGCAAGAAAAACCCACTGCTGCTACTGTAAAAATTCAGGCAGTTTTAAAATAGCTATTTTCACATGTTTCTGTGATGCTTTGGTGTGTTTTTGGACCACGATTTCAAAATAAATATTGCGGTCGCCCCATTTTGGATCCCCCGCCCGCACCGCATGGCATGGTGAGTTGGCGAGACAACAAGGATGCCCCCCACCAGAGCAGCCCAGGACAGGAGAGGGGGGGAGGCCGGGACCCCCCTCCAGAAACCACCCCTCTGGTAGGTGCCCTCACTCAGGCAGGCATATTTTTGCCTGCTTTTTTGGCTGGGAATCGGGTTTTTTTAATTTTTAAAACTTTTTTTCTGTGCCGCTTGGCATCGGGCAATCGCTGCGATGCCAGGAACGACAATGACAAATCACACCCAATTTTTCTTTTTTCGGTTCGAGTTCGAGTTCTGGTGGAGTAATTGTCGTTACCGGTTCCGTTGCGTAACGGAAACGAGGAACGGAAACGGAAATGAGAATTTCGCCAAGTCGTGCCCATGTCTACGTATCAACTTTTCAATAAAAGATACTAAGATTTGAAAGGAATGTGTTTTCATGACTGTGTGCGCACTAGCCAATTGGTGCTGTCCAGTGCTGCTTTTTGGTGCAAATGTGCACAAACAGTTTTTTCAAAACTCAGGAAATGAAGAATAATAGGCCTATTTCCATTCTTCCACAAAGGGAAGTATATTGCCAGCTTAGCTCTTAAACATACAAGTGTTATATTTATGATTTTTTTAAGTTTAAGGGGAAAAACGTCTGCTGTATGAACATCATCTAATTCTATCCCCAGACTCAAGACTGAGGTGCCTTCTGTGAGGAATACAGTATATATTTCCGTGTGAGACAAATTCCTTCCTTCCTATTGCTGTTGTTTTACCACATTTCATTGGACAAGAAGAGCCTCAGCACTGAATAATGAGACCTCTGTATTGCACAAAGAAGAATGAATAAGGATATGAGAGATACCTCACAGGCCACAATGCAGCTCGTACTGTAAATGTATAATGTAAAGAAGGCGGGCCTGGAGAGGAGAGAATTCTAACCACTAGAGTGGAATGAGAAGTTGACAACTTGAAGCATTACACAAGGCGAGTCATTTCATCCTTGCAATAAAATGGAAAAGATGGGTGTTTGTTTAGATTTAGGCAATCCCATAATGATTCTAACACTCAGCCAAGCTTCCTGCCAAGACAAGCACGTTGAGGCCAAAGTCTCTAATGAACTCTCATCTTCTCAAATATAGATTCAAGCCTGGACATAATAGTATATCCAGTATTCCATCCCTCCCACCCCAACTCCTGCAGCCAACACAAAGGATGTTCAGGCAATGAAGTGAGAAATGGTGCCCCATTTCTTTTGGTGATGTTTTGCTCCTCTCCCCTTTCTCTGTATATAATGGAAATCAAGAGATGCTTGAGTAACTGGAGAATCTGAAGCAGGAAAAGAAGGTTCTTCTGCTGTAAAAACAGTTCAATGTTTGCCATTTAGAGGCCTACAGCACTTAGGTTTTGAATCACCTTTTGCTTAAAGTCAAATCACCTTAAAAATCACTTACCACATTTCTAATCGCTTTTTCCGCAGAGCCCCCTTGGCCACGCCCCTTTTCAGCTGCTGTGTTGGTTTTTCTTGCGACGGCCACCGGGGGTGGTGTATTCTTAAACTGATTTCTAGACCGCTTTTTGAAGCGATTTGGCTCAAACTAGACCTTTTTTTCTGGGTTTCCCCCTCTGTATGCCTTATCCTGCCATCGGAAAAGCCAAAAAAGAAATCCTCCTGCAGTGTAATCATGTCCACCGATTTCTCCAGCCCTTCTCCTTCCTCTTTTGGGTACAATTTTGCTTTTTCTGGTCACAGAAGTAGGCTATCAAAATCAATGCACCACGTTGTAAGTAATCTAAAGGAAAATTAGCTACATTACTTTGAATGGAAGAACAACGGCATGATGTTATCCTAAAAAATAATTTCCGAAATTCAACCAGATAATGAGAAAATGTCGGACTAAATCGGAACAAAAAGTGGTTTAGCAAAGTGCGGACGGAGAAACTGGTTCTTGATAAAACGCCCAAATGCGAAATGCTGAATTGCTTCAGTGCCCACGTGACCGGGGGAGGGCAAAAGGCGATTCAAAACAAAAAGCAGATGCTGTTTGAAGTGTGATAGCAGCCTTAGTTGCATCCCAAAAGGGATAAATGAGTCCCCTAAATCAAATTAGCTTTCCTCATATTTTTTGACCCATGAGAAATATGAGTGAGCTGTGCCAACTGGAGTAGATCCTAAGACTCAGTTGGAATAGAGCCAATCCATGGATGGTATGCACCAATGTGTTGACTTACTATTGAATGAATGGGATTTATGTAGGTGTTGGAATTCCTTGTTGCCAATTGATTTAACAAGCCTATTGTAGTTGGCTTTAGAAACTGGATTTGTGATGTGTCACTTTCTTTCAAATTACACGTGGGGTACAGGATGCCACAGGCAACATCTGCAAAGTCTTTTTGCACCTTAAAAAAGAACAAGTTTGATTTTCTTGAATCTGAACAGGTGGATCAATGTCCACAAAAGTGCATGTCAAATGAAACCTGCTCATTTCTAAGGTTGGCCTCACTCCAAAAAAAGCTACTGAGGCCACCCCCTAAAAACTAGTCAGGAAAAATCAATCTCATTGCTGCCCTTTAAACAACCTCCTTCAAAAGGCTACTTCAGAAAGCACCACGAAAATCCCCGTAATAGGACTGAATACATTGGCACACATTGGTGGAAATTGTTGTTTACAAATTATAAGAACATACAAACAGCCTTGCTGGAACAGGCCACAGTCCATCCAGTCCAGCATTCTGCTTCACACAGTGGCTCACCATTTGCTTCAGGGTATTCCCAAGCAGATGTCTTCAACTGCTTATGATTCCCCGCAAATGACACTGAGAGATATCCTGCCTATCTCTCCAACCCGAAGGCTGTCCTTAGGCATCCATCATGATAGCAGCCATTGAGACCCTTGTTCTCCATGAACTTGTCCAATCCTTTCTTAAAGCTGTCAAGTCTGACAGCTGTCACCACTTCTTCTGGCAGGGATTTCCATAGACCAGTGATCCTCTGGGTGAAAAAATACTTTCTCTTATTTGTTTGAGATCTAGCATCAAAAGGTTTCACAGAATGCCCCCTAGTTCTAGTGTGGTGCGATAGGGAAAACAGTTTTTCCTTATCAACTTTGTCCATACCGTGTATGATTTTATAAACCTCAATCAGGTCACCTCTTAGGCGCCAACGTTCAAGAGGGAAGAGGCCCAGCTGTTATATTTGGTTCTGTGCTTCCTGTCTTGGGTCCCCAGATGTTGATGGAGTACAATGCCCTGAAATTGTCCAACAAAAGAACAAAGCTAGCAGTAAAGGTTTCTGGGAGTTTGAGTCCAAGAACATCTGGGAACCCAAGGTTGGGAACCACTGTCAGTTCTTTGGCCCTATAAAAAAGTATATGATATTGCATCACTGTCACTGTTGCCACAAGCTAGAATTGATTTGACAGCACATGGTTGCTAATATTGTTCTCTCTACAATAGAACATTTGGTCCCTCCATATCTTGGAGTTCACTCAAATATAGCCCAAGTAGCTGCAGTTGATGGGGAAAACTGCAATTGCAGAGCCCCAATTAAAACACTGTCCTCCAAGCCCAGCTGGTGTGACTTTATTCCAAACAGTTGGAAAGCGTACAATGCCATTTTGATCCTCACTTCTGTATATTTTGGGGGCAGTGAAGAGTTTCCCCCTCTAAAGTTATTATCTGAATGGGAAATTTATGTTTCTTTTGTGCTTTAAGTGTAAGTTTTGGTGCCTGGTAGAGCTTGGATTAGCATGAAGGAAAGAGCAATTCCGATATATATTACTGCACTAAAGTATATGGCTGTGACAGCTTCATGGTTTCCAAAATAAGAAGGGAAAACATGGGATTCTGAGGAAATGCAAGGGCCGGTTACAAGCTGAAACAAAGCCATTCATTTATTAATTTTCCACAATTTCCTTCCCTTTTGTGAAAAAACAAATTAATACATCACTCTGCTCTGTCTGTAGAATGCCAGGGGACACAAGACTTTATTCTAGATCTCACCAGAACCATTTTTAGGTGTCTGGAAGTTGAATCATGGCAACTGGACTTCTTTTCCTTGAAAAATAGAAACGTTTCGCTGCTCATCCAAACAGCTTCATCAGTCTGAATACAGCTAGTGAGAATCCTCCATTTTATAGTCAGCTTTGATGTCTTGTCACCCTGGTCTAAAATAGGCTCATAAAATGAACAATGGCCTGAATAGGCTCATTAGGTAGACAACAGTATCCATAGCCTTAAGGTGAACAATGGCCTAAGGTGCTGAAACCCATAAAGTATGGGTTGTTAGCTATGGCCTTGGTGGTGGAGTCTTTTTTTTTTTTTTTAACAAAGTGGCTTTCTGCAAGATGAGTTGGGCAGATAAATCCGTCAAGGCTCATTGATCCCAGCGTTCTGTGCCCTGTTGGAAATACTCCAACCAGATCTTTGTGTCTGTACCAGCATTGGCATTTTCCCGGAACTCCATGAAAAATTCAGTTCCCATGCACGGGGGAATGGTTATGATGAGTTGGAAGAAGGGGTTACACAATGCTGTCAGAATTATTCCTGGCAGAGTTATTTCTCCACCTGTATCCCAGAGAACACAACAAAAAGAGAAGCAGGAGTCAGCAATTATGTCCCTTGGCAGTGACACCATTGCCATAGCAGGAGAAGAAAAATGAAAAGGAAAGCAAGGAGACCCTACCATCCTAAAGTGCTGATTTTACCTAATCAGCTTTGGGCCAGAAAAAGTACTTCGGGCCAGAAAAAGTAGACCTCAGCCTGTTCAAAATTGGACAGCCCTGTTTTAAAAGAAGGGGAAAAGGTAAAGCCCAGACAATGTACAATATTCAGGGAGGTCCTTAATGGCATGCAACCTGGTGGTCTCAGTGATTTGCATGTGAAGGAAAGGATTTCATTCTCTGTGTTTGTGCCTGTTCTGCTTTTCATCATGTTGTGGCCCAAATCCTCTTAAACTCCATGCACTGGAATAGTGCCAAAAGTGTCACTTTGGCAGAATTGCCCAAGTAGAGGAGTTGCTACAGACTTTTATCAGATACATTGCATGATACATTGATAATGCAATATGAGGAAACGTCTAACCTTGGGACATGAGTGAGCAAGCTCAGATGGGAACAGCGTGAACGCTCTTCTCAAAGCTCCATTCACTGTGATATGATCTTATTGTCGGCTTTTTGAAGAACTAAGGGGCAGCTTAATGTGCCACCGGTGGAAATGTTTGGGAAAGTAAGCAATGCCTAGATTTCTTAGAAATCTGTTCTGCCAGAAGGAAGGAAGGAAGGAAGGAAGGAAGGAAGGAAGGAAGGAAGGAAGGAAGATTAGAGCATTGTTTTATATGTTATACTTAAAGAAATGCAGTTGCTTCTGAAAGCAAAAAGAAATGACTTGTTAAGGGTGGAGAAACTAGAACTGCCCAGATCACCCGTGCTAATTAGGCAGGACAACTGGTAGTGCCAACCCCAAGGGAGTCCTGGAAAGGGGTAACAAGGAGTAGGGACTTCTCGGTGGTTGCTCCCCAGTTATGGAACCATCTACCCTTTGAAATTCGGCTGGCACCCTCGCTTCAATTTTTTAAAAAACTATTGAAGACCTGGTTGTATAGAATGGCCTTCCCTGATTTTTTTAAACATCTAGCAAGATACTCTTCTTATTCTTTTTTTGCTTATCTTCTTTCCCCACCCTGTTTTAGCAGTCCCCTGGCTATTTCTATTTTTATTTTAGCTTAATTTAAGTTTATTGTTGTTGATTTATGTATATTTTGTTTTTATTATGCTGTTTGTGATCTAGTTTTTAAAATATATTCCTTTGTTATCTTGTCGTGTTATCTTATGTTGTAAACCGCCCAGAGGGCTAAATGGGTGGTATAAAAGTCAAAATAAGTAAGCAAGCAAGCAAGCAAGCATGCAAACAAACAAATAAATAAATAAATAAATGTAGTTTTTGCACTTCTGAAAATATGCACTGGATATGACAGCTGTATGCCCCCAGAGAGAAGGCTTACCTGATGAATAAAATTTCAGAGAGGGAGGACAACATAGTTTTCACCTGTAGGAAGCTAAAGCAGCTGTTCTTTTTACTGGTGCTGATTATTTGTTCTGCCTCTCATCTATTCCTCCAAAAGATTTATTCATAAATTTAAAAATCTTCCTGTGAGCACTTAAGAAACTACAAAATACTCTGGGACCATGGGCTGAGGATATCTCCATATTTGGAGGTCTATGTTTGTTATGTCTTTCAGGAGAATTTGTATGAGACATGGCTTTTCATCCTTTAATCCAGTTGTTAGTAGGACAAAGGGTTCGTGCACACAAAGTGTGTGACTTGGATTCATGTGGTGTACAATTGTTCAGTTCCTCTCCTCCATATGTCCAGGAGCATGCATTCCAAGCATCCATAGCTGTTAATTAGTCTTCTGAAACTGACTAGGTATCTCAGTTGCCACTTGCCTTTAAAATGGGATTGGACAGATTTCTGGAGGAAAAGTCCATCACAGGTTACAAGCCATGATGGGGATAATGGCTTCTAATGATCAGTGGACTCCAGACCTAAAAGGAGATTACCTCAAAATGCCAGATGCAAGGGAGTGGTATCAGGAGACAGTGTAGCTAGTTGTCTCATGTGCTCTCAGAGGCATCTGGTGGCACCAGTATGAGATCCAGGAAGCTAGACTAGATGAGCCCTTGGCCTGATCCACCAGGGCCCTTCTTATGTTCTTATTTTTATCTGGGTCTCAGCCAGGCTTTCATATCAGGGCAAGAAGGCTGTAAATTGATGGACCAACCAGAAGTTGTGAAAAAAAAATCAAGACCTCAGTCATGTTGGGGAGACATCTCCCACAGTTGACATGACAATTGAGTTCTAACTGTACGTGCCCTGATAGGAACCAGACTTCTTTGAGACAAGGGAGCTGAAGGACCTAGGCTACACAGATATAATCCATTTTGGAGGTAACTGAAAATAATCCTTAAAAGGAAGGAAAGTAGGAGGAATTTATTTGTGTGAAGAAACTGAGAACTTAAGGAATATGAAATATGGAATTTGGTTGCTGCTCACTCCACCACTTATGTGAATGCCTGGGAACTGACCAAACAGCAGAGATTAGCACACAAAAAGGCAATCCACACCGTCAATTTGCCTCCTGTTATTGAACACTTAAAAAAAAAAAAGGACTTCTAGGCTCACTTCAAAGAAAGAACTGAGAAGGAACTGAAGCTTCAATGGTTATCTTTTATCAAGAGTGCCTATCAAAGAAGCCCTAAATGGACTCTCATGTCTTAATAACTATAATCCTTGACTTGAAAGGAGCCAGTCTTCTTTTTGCTGAGACATATATGCAGATTTTGACTGTGGTAAAGAAGCAGGTCAGGGAAAGGAGCAGGTCAAAATGCCTTTTGTCCTGACTGAACAAGAAAGGTGATTAAGATGTTATTTGCAAATTGTGGCTAATGGCCAATTTATTTCTTAAAAAGAAAATTAGGAAAACTAGTCAGTTAGTCTAGCATGTCTCTGAGGAGAAAAGTTCCTTGATCCACTGCTGTCATAAAAGCATAGAAACTAGAGATGGGCATGAAACGAAAATATAGTGTTTTGTTTCGTTAACAAAATTTTAAAAGAATTTTCAGAACAAACCAAACCCAAATGAAATGAAATGATATGTTATTGACTGGAATAGGGATGGGCTAAAAAGACCATAATTCTTCATTTTAGGATTCCCTACCTCCCCTGTCATCTGCAATGTTGGCAGCTCGGTGGTTCGAATCCCAGCTGCTATGCAGCAGAGCGAGCTCCCGCTGATAACCCCAGCTCCTGCCAACCTAGCAGTTTGAAAGCATGTAAATGTAGGTCAATACATAGGTACTGCTGTAAAAAGCAGAAAGGTAAAACAGTGTTCCATGCATAGACATGCGTTCAGCCATGTTTGGCCTCATGGCCACAGACTTGCACAACACTGGCTCTTTGGCTTGGAAATGGAGATGAGCACCGCCCCTAGAGTCAGACATGACTAGCACACATGTGCTGGTGGAACCTTTACCTTTATGTTAATCTTCTGAGCATGAAAACCAATTTTGGGCAACATGGTTTCTTTTCTTTTAGCCTCCACGAACATTGTTTAAAATATAATTTTATAACTTCTGCAACCAGATTAGAGTATATTATCTAGGAGAAAAAAATGAGATCTGCCTGGCCAGTCAGTGAGATGCCATTCATTACTGTTTCACCTCAGGGACTTGGATATTCAATCTGGAAAAATAAACTTTTCTATGTATATTCTATGCATACGACACACTTTGCTGTTATAACTTCCTTTCTGATATACAGCTTCTGTCCCCTGCCTGCAGCTACGTGAATCCATTTCAGACTCATTTTAGTGAACATGTCCTTCTTTAAAGGAAAAAAAAAAAAGGAAAAACCCTCCCAAATATAGCATTTTTTGTACTTGAAGTACAATTTTAAAACTCCACATATACATTTTTCTTCAGGTTCTTCAGCTGCTTTCTTATTTTAGCAATTTCTCGGTATTTAATATATTTTATGTGCCTTATATTTTCATCTATTGTTTATTTTCATCTATTGTTTATTTTATATGTCAGAAATAAGTCCCGCCTTTCCATCTTTAGACCCATGCCCAGAAGCAGCCAACAGTTCAATAACAAGACGTAACAAAATGACCTTCTCTTCAAAACATTTACAAAGACATGGGCAAACCAGAAAGAAACATGAAAACCTATAAGAAACCTGTAAAGAAACATGAAAACCTAACAGGACTAAGGGGAAGACAATCCAAAGTACTTGCCCCAATTGCCTGTATTTTGATGGTTTAACCAATTAATTAACTGCAGATTAAGGCTGCAGTTCCGCACACACATACTTTGAAGTAAACCTCTTTTATGTTACTGAGAGCTCTGTTTTAATAGATATGCAAGCTCTGGGTGGTAAACTTCCATGCACATGGAAAGCAACTTTAAAGACTAGGTTTCCTTCAAGTAAGCTTTGTTGAAATTGAGGGGATGTACATCTTAGTAATGTACTGGGAAGTAATTTCCACTAGTTTCCAGTGCTGGGAAGTAATTTCCACTGATTTCCAGTTAAAGTGGCTCCTTCACTTAAGAATGTCATTCTTGCAGCCTGTTTGGAAATGTGTCTCTACCTATATCTCAACACAGCTGCAAAACACCCCACATAATCACATGGTTTTAAGCACACAAGAAGGCTGCAGACAAAGCAGATCCACAAGTAATCTTGCATCAGTCTACCCCTATTATACTAAATCATCCTCTGCAACAACGGCAGTGGGTTCTGTAGTGTAGTAGAGCCGAGGTTCACAGGGATGAAGCCCAGGAAATTTCTGAGTAGCAAGGAAGAAGGGGCTGGTTTGTTTTCCATGGCTTCAGAGATTAGGACACGAGGAAATGATTTCAAAATACAGGAAAAGAGATTCCATTTGAACATTAGGCAGAGCTGTTCAGCAATGGAATATGCTGCCACAAAGGAGGGTGGTGGAGTCTCCTTCTTTGGAGGTTTTTAAGCAGAGGCTGGATGGCCATCTGTCAGGCATCCTGTGATGGGGGTTCCTGCATGGCAGGGAGTTGGACTAGATGGCCCTTGAGGTCTCTTCCAACTCTATGAGTCTGAGTCTATGATTCTATGATTCTAAGGACTATGATTTCACAACCCATCCCCATTGGGATTCCTTTTTCCCCTCTCAGATCAGCCACAGTCCCCACTTCTACCTCAGAGAGGAATGGATTCTTGCCAGGAACAGAATATTGTTGCAAAGCATTGAGGGTGGTTCGGTCTTGAACAGGCTATTTAGAGACATTAACTTTACAAAAGATGGGTTCCTCATTCATACAGATCAATGGAGCGGCTGGCATTTTTTTTACTCTTCTAATGGAGTTGAGTGTGTGTGGGGGAGCTGCCTATGGGAACTGTCGTGATGAGCCTCTGCACTTCCAGAGTTACCACCATACCCTGGATCTTCCTCTGTGAACATGTGGAGTTATTTCAGGCTGCATGTATTTCATTTGGGGCTGGAAGGGGGTATAGCTTAGGTTGCAAGTGTCAGGCAATATTGCCAAAACCCCATAATGTCAAAATGTATGTGTTTTGTGCCATCAAGTTAGTAATGGTTTATAGCTTCCCTAATAGGACGTACAAGGTGAAATATTTAAATTGTAGTTTCCCAGTTCCACTCCCCTAGTGAGTTTCCGTGACCAAATGGATTCCAACCCTCTTCTCCAGAGTCCTAGTCCAGCACTC
Organism: Phrynocephalus forsythii; assembly: GCA_029282475.1. Lineage (NCBI taxonomy): Eukaryota > Metazoa > Chordata > Lepidosauria > Squamata > Agamidae > Phrynocephalus > Phrynocephalus forsythii. The sequence goes on along the minus strand of JAPFRF010000003.1, from coordinate 105,349,667 downwards.
TACCCACTACACCACACCGGGAATCCCTGTGATGCTAAAATAGCCTGTGTTATAATTCATCTACATTACCCGTTTAATCCCAGTAGAGGGTGACAGGAAATAGGGAAAAATAAACATGTGTTTTTTGCCTCTCGCAAAATGTTTTGGAAAAAAGACCTTGCCTTCTTTCAAAACTGGAACGCTTTAATTTTTCAAGTGTCATTTCTCTCACACCCCCTCCCTCTCCCTCCCAATAAGCTTTGGAATTAAAATAGCCCCAGGCTAAACTTTCATCTTGCTTTTACTTCTACCACTGCAATGGAATAGTACTGCTGAAGCTTGCAGAATCTCCTGGATCGTCTGGGAAAGGCGGAGATGAATCCAGCGGTCCTCATTGGAAGAATTACCTGTCCTTCTTCTGGTGCCTTGAAAGGACCGAGGCAAATATATCTGCAGAGCGAATAACAGCATACACAAAAAGTGCAGCACTGCAGGAACATGGCAGTCAGAAGCCCATACACCAGGAGTGTCCAAACTTTTTGCAAGGAAGGCCATATTTGGTGAGGTGAAATTGTGTGGGGGCCAACTATTCAGCCACATTTGGTCCCCGGGCCGGACTTTGGACAAGTCTCTAGGACAGGCAAGGTGGAGGGGAGGACACTGTAGTAACGGAGCCGGGGGCAGGTAGGCTGAGCAGGTGGCTGGGGGGACAGAGGGAGGCATGGAGGGCAGGCAAACTGTAAAACTGCAAGCTGACGTCTCCATCCTGTATGGGGAAAGGCCAGCTAGCAGGGATGTGTGACAGGCTGAGCTGGTGGGGAGAAGAGGCTGCAGGCCTCTCAAAATTTGAAAATGGGCCACATTTGGCCCTCGGGCCTGATTTTGGACATGCCTGCCATAACACCATAGCACGCCAACCACAGCCATAGCAATAAATAACAACATGCACCTTTCAAGCTGTTGCATTTATTCCATTGTATTGTTTTTTTAGAAATATATGCACAAGTGCATGCACTCAAAAACAACACCAAAAAAACCACCCCACCATGTGATTAAATTGTGAGTGTCAAACACTCCCCAGTTTGGAGTAGCTTTAGAAACTGGGTAGAATGTTACTTGCATGTCCTTTTTCCATATGGCGCACCACATGCTCAGGTTAAAGACGTGTGTTTTGTTTAGTTCTTAAGACATGAGCCATGAAAAACAAGGGGTGGGGTCTGCACTGGAGGAAGAAACTGTAACTCACTAGTACAATAAAGGCTTGGCATGCTGGGGAGAAAAACAGATTCAAGCCATACAATGTCTAGTTATAAGGTCAGGTGGCAGTAAAGCTTGGAAAAATTACTTTTTAAGTGCAGCTGCTTGATGAATTCAATAGCCTGAAGAAATAAGTTAGTAGATTATGGAAGAGCGTCGGGTACAGTATCAGGTTAGCAGAAATCCTGGAAGTAGCATCTCTTGCCTCTGGCACACGACTTACCAGCCTGCCTGTGGCATCTGGAGAGACTCTTTGTTGGATTCTTTTAAAAAAGAAAACTTATGGTTTAGGGAATCAGGTGCAAAATTTTTCTGCAGTGGCCTCCCATTTCTGGAATGCTTTCCCTGCTAAAGCTTAACTAGCCTCATCATTTATGTCTTTTTGTTACTAGATTATATCTGCCCAGGTTGCTTGTGCAGTGGGCCCATGGAGTTCCTCACCTCAGTATTTCAGAGGTTAGCCTCCAGAGCTGCCTGTGATATTTGTCTGGACAGTTTGAATTCTAGTAGGACATCCCTATCTGTGGGATGAATCAGTGTGTGCTGATTCATTTATCCACTGCCTGAAAATACTAAATAAAAACCCCTCAGAAATAACATTGATACATATTTCCAGGTATTTACCAGATATGGCCACTAGAGGCACCCAGAGACCATGCAATGTACTGTACAGCAATACCTCAAATAACGAATGCCTCTGATAACAAATGTTTTGGATAGCGCATGGAAATTTCTGGGTATAGGGCTACCTCGGATAATGAATGTTGCCTATTGGTTGCCTTGGATAACGAATGTTTCATAATGCCTTGCAAAAAAGTGTACCCAAGATGCATTGCACCCCCCCATAGTTTGTGGAGGGGAGGGAGGAGTCAGAGCTTTTTTTCATGGTGTTTTGGAGCCATTCTGGACATTTTTGACTGAGGGCTTTGGACCTTTTGAATTTGGAAAGGTAGGGAGCTAGCTTTTATTAATCTTTGCATTGCTTTTTTGTTGCTTTTTTGGCGGGAATGGGCTGAGGTAGTCTTGCTGCTTGTGTTTATGTATGCTTGCATCTTTCCCCATTGCACTTTGGGAAGGAACAGGCTGGGGTAGTCTTGCTGGTTTCATTTCTCCATGTTTGCAATCTTTTCTCATTTTCAGCAGGCAAGAATGGGCTGGGATTCTCTTGCAACTTGTGTTTGTGTATGTTTGCATTTTCCCCATTGCATTTTGGTGGGAACAGGTTGGGGTAGTCTTGCTGCTTTCTTTTCTCCATGTTTGTATTGCACTACAGGGTGGAGTGTTTGGTGCATGTGTGTTCCACCACTACATGCCTTTAAAGTGCACTTTATAAAGAGGTCTGAAACACACACCCCAACTTTTTTTTTGCCTTTTTTCGGACCTCCAGAACGGATCAATTGGTTTCCCATTCAATTCAATGGGAAACCACGTTTCGGGTAGGGAATGTTTCATATAATGAACTGCCTTGGAGAATGAATTACATTTGTTATCAGAGGTACCACTGTATAGCAATTGATACTTCTGCAGTTTTTTGGCATCCACAATGGAATTGAAACTGATCCCCAGTATATACCACAGTCCCGCTCTATTATAAAACATGCTTTGATTTGGATCCTTCCATTGAGCAGAAAGTTGGAATTGATGGCCTTATAAGACCTTTCCAATTCCATTATTCCATTATGACACTGTTTTGTATAGCATATGCTTCGGTTTTTGTCCTGTGTACTTGTTGATTTCATGAATTTGAGGTTATGGCAAATAATGATTATTATTTTTTTGGCTCTCTGTCTTGACGTCATAGGATGAAGGGCAGACAGAGCTATCAATCAATAAGTCAGAAAGCCACCCAGCCAACCAACAGATAGTCTTGTGTCTTAGGCACTTATGTATATTGATAAGGTCATTCCAAAATATTTTGCTGCTTGAAGTGAAGGACAATGACACCTCCCCGTTATGACTTCAACACATGTGAGAGGACCGTGTTTCCTTCTGCACCCAAGGACAGGAGGATATCTTTAATTAGGGATGGGTGACAGCAGCCTTGTAGAGGTTGATTTTTTTTTTTTAGCCTGTAGTTCCTCGTAATGGGCTATGACAACTAGGGTTGATGGGATTTCTAAGTTTAAGATGTCTGGAGGGTAAGGGTCTCACCCTTACTTGGGGAATATTGGACAGACCACACCATGCACTCAACTCGTGTTTCCAACATATCACTGCTGTCCTTTTGCTTCTACACTCCAGAGTATCTACTTCACTCCTGTTAATGGTAGGGCTGGTCTTGGATAATATGCACAAATCAGGGCCAGATGCAGGGGAGTGGTATCAGGAGACAGATATCTAGTCTTGTGCACTCCCAGACGCATTTGGTGGGGCCACTGTGGGATACAGGAAGATGGACTAGATGGGCCTTTGGCCTGATCCAGCATGGCCCTTCTTATGTTCTTATGTTTGATCATCTAGGCGGGTATACATACAAGAGGTTACTATCAATAATTTTGAATAACCGAGGTGCATTACCTTTCTCTGCCTCAGGCTTGTGTGGAACTATGGTCTGCAGGGGTTTACTCAGTTGGCAAGCTGTCATTTTATGCTAAGTAACATCCATGTTTTGCAAGTATTGGCTTTCTGCAATGTGGAAAATTGTATGAAATTCCCACCTGAGGGACACTGAGTTCTGCTCCATTTGGAGCCAAAAAAGTTAAACTTCAACAAAGCAGGATGGCAGCTTCGGAAAACAATTGTGGCATTCAGAGACCCCTGTGCCCACCTAAATGAGTGAGACGCTTCCACTCTGGCCTCAATCGCAGTCTAATAAGTACCGTTTTGCTAGTGATATGGTAATAGGCAACAGCTTTCCCCGCATGGCTGTGTTAAAACAAAGAAGTGGTTGTCAGCCTTTCAGAATCAGATGTTAATGATATTTCATGTCTTTGTTGAGTCTGTGGAAAGTTGCTACTGCACCTACAGGGGAAATGACTTCCATACCAAGTTCCCCCAGCCAAAGCTGTTCGGAATGGGAAAACTGGACGCTGTCCATATTTATGCTTCAGAAAGGAGGTGCAAAAGAGGATTTCAAGACGCTGCTGATGAGGAGTGCTTTCCCGGTTCTGTAATACTAGAAACTAATGCCTGCAAGGAAGACTTTCAGCAACCGCGGGTCTCTCTCTGTGTTGTGTTGTGTTGTGTAAGATACTTTAATTCTCTCTATTCCCTCCTCTTCAAACTTATACCAGGAAAGAAGGTAATGTAAGCAAAGCTTCAATGTGCTTTTGGCAAATGGGGTTAAAAAAACAACAACCCCAAACAACAACAACAACCCACAACCGTGTGTATTTTTGGAAGTGCTCAGATCTAAAAGTAATACTTCTTTCCAAATCTGGAAGAAGGTTTTTTTTAAAGGAAGGGGGAAAGACAGTGAATGTGATGCCTGTGTGGTTGTAGAGAACAGCTGTCTTCTACAATTCGGTAAGAGGCAAAACCAGCTGGACTCCTCCCCCCCCCCTACTATCCTCCTCCCCACCTTTCTGGCATCTTCAGTTCAGTGAGATTCTAGAGGAAAAAGAGGTTCTCTTGAACGGGATTGCTTTCCAAATGAAATTTTCCGAGGCACTGTGATCTGCCTTCACTTCTGCAAAGCATTTCTGGGTTTTCAGAGAAAGGCCTTTATATACTAATTCAAACCTCTTCCAGAGAGGAAGGGCCCCCTCTGGCCCATATTCCAGCTGGTGGGGATTAACTTAGTCCTTCTACCGGATACATATCATTCTAATCTTAAGCCTTTAGACACTGTACAACATACTATTAGGTCTGTGACCAAATAAAATACGAAAAGGCTGATTCGCTTAGGGTTGCACACCCCGTGTGTGTGTGGGGGGGAAGCTAACATTTGCAGAGAAAGACCTGCCAAAAACCCCTTACATTCTCACCTCTCTTCTGTTTACTAAATCCCACGCTTCCTTTGTGTGCAAAAATCTCCATCAATCGTGCCCCTGAGGAAAGCAAAACAAAAGTAATTAAAAAAAAAACCTCCCTTCTCATGTCAACTCTTCTCACCATGCTAAAGAACCAATTTTCTCCAGATCTGTATGAAAGAGTGATCTCTCCCCCACCCCCACCCCACAAAAAATAAAGTTTTGGAGTGCAACATTCATTTTTAAAATGATTACTTGGCAGAGTGCCTCTCCCACAAAATAGCTACCCGTACCACTCATTCCTCGCAGTCCTTCCTATTAAAAGTTGTGACACCCAAGGAGGCCAAAAGAAGCAACAGGAACTCAGCTTTCTTGGCTGTGGACCTTCCCTCTGGAATCGGCTTCCTAGAGAGGTTCACCAGGTGCCATCCCTCTTATGTTCTAGGACAGTGGTGGCAAACCTTCGGCACTCCTGATGGTTTGGACCACAACTCCCAGAATTCCAAGCCTGTTTTGCCAATGACAAAGGACTGTGGGAGTTGTGGTCCAAAACATCTGGAGTGCCAAAGGTTCACCATCACTGTTCTAGGATGCTCATCAAGATGGAATTATGTAAAGCTGCCTCCTATTAGTGAGGAACTTGAGATGTTTAAATGTGCTTTAATTCGTGAGATACTGTTAAAGGTAGGTTTATTGGTCATCTAGCATATCTAGCGACCCTGGTTTTTTATGATATGATTTTATTATATGCTGTGAACTACCTGCAGGGTGTCTGTACTAATGGGGTGGTGTAGGCGATGGATGGATGAATGGACAGACAGACAGGCAGGCATCATCACAAAAGGGAGAAGTAGGCAATCCTTTTTAAGATAGCTAGAAACACAAAGGCATAATTGCATGTGATGAACGTACTGATTTCTTTTGTTTCTTTTTAAAATCTGCTGTTTACCTCCTAGAAATCCTGTCCAGCACAGCTAGTGTTGAAGGCTTCTGGGAGTTTTAGTCCAAGAACATCAGGGGATGCAAGGTTGGAGACCACTGGCCTAGATCATTGGAAGAGGGAAGGCCTCAAGGGCTGAAAGACACCTGGTTGACACAGCATGATTTTTTTTACATCTTCCATCCTCAGTGAGTTACCTCCTTTTGTTTTCTGATTTGTCATTTGGAAGTAAGCATGGATTGTTTTTGTTAGTATAATCGCTACACCTGGAAGTCTAGTAGAACCTTTGAAACACTGATAGCATTTCTTCTTCTAATGGTACACTTTCTATAGCCCCTAGTTGGCTGCCCTTTAATTAGGATGGAATTCAGATTGCAAATCTGTACCATCCATCAGCATCAATCCAGAAATATGGAAGATGCCTTGTATGAAGTTGCATCATTGGTTTACCACTTCGTTCTACATTGTTTATACAAAGGCCAAATTAACTGTAAATTTAATGATGTATCTAGTATTTTCCAAGGTAATCATGGGGCTACCCAATCTGGTTAATAACTCTGGGGCTTAAGTCTCTGTGCCCCATTGTGAACTTAGCCCAGATAAGCAACCATCTTGCAGTTTACATTGCCAATACATGCTCTGGCAATGAGAGAGCAATGTTCTGAGGTACACTGTGAATTTGAGAGGATTCAAAATCACCGCCACCACAATTTGTTTAATTTATTTATTATTGCACTTATAGACCGCACTGACTTTCCCACAGGAACTCTGAGTGTTTTACAAGGCAAGAAAACTTCTTCTTCTTCTTCTTCTTCTTCTTCTTCTTCTTCTTCTTCTTCTTCTTCTTCTTCTTCTTCTTCTTCTTCTTCTTCTTCTTCTTCTTCTTCTTCAAAAACATTTTAATACTTTTTAACTAATATGCCAGAAAAATACAGGGAAATTTTTTTCTGTATTCTTTCTAATGTCTGGTTTTTGACACTGCACCTCAAAAATACAAATATACAAAACAAAACAAAACCATACTACCCTTGCCATTTAGAATTGTTAACAGAATGGCACAACATTTAAAAAGCAAAAAACAAAAAAGAAGATTCAAAATGGCTATAAAATGCTTTGAAGCCTATTAAAATAATTTATGTAAATTACTAGAAAATGTTACTTCTTACATCAGAAAAGCAATATTATAAGTACAGTGGTACCTCGTAAGACAAAATTTGCAGGTCGCTTCATTGTACGAAAATTTCATCATGCAATATGCGGTTTCCCATAGGAAGGCATTGAAAACCAATCAATCTATTCCAGAGGTCAGAAAAAAGGCAAAAAAGGGGAATGGTTTACATTGGTTTTCAATACCTTCCTATGGGAACACAGTCCCAATGCCATGAAAGACAAGAACAGCCTTTCCCCCTCTTTGGTGGCATTGGGGTTTTGACAGCTTGTGATTACAAGGAGTGATGGGAGAGTGTCAAACGCCCTCTGCCACCAAAGATGGGAAAGGGCTTTTGCCGTCTTTGGAGGTGGTGGGTTTTTTAAAGCTTGCCTCGACCCAATAAAACAGGGGGGGGGATTTCCCAGTTTTGCTGGGTTGAGGAGAAAAACCCCTCAATCAACCAGCAGCTAAAGGCTAATCCTTGCAGCCCGTCACACAGCTGATTTTGACAGCTCAGAGCTGGGTGTTGGTCTGTGAAGATTGATTGAGGGTTTTCACCCTAAGCCAGCAATGTGGGGAGGCTTCCCCCCTGCTTTGCTGGGTTGGAGAAAGCTTTCAAAAGAGCTCTTCCCCCAAATATGGAGAACGGATTTTGCTGTCTTTGGGGGTGGTGGTTTTTTTTTAAAGCAGTTTAGGCTTTCAAAAACCCACACACCCCAAAGACAGCAAAAGCCCTTTCCCATCTTTGGGAAAGAGCTTTGGTTGGCTACCCTGACCCCGGGGGGTGGGTGGGTGAGTGCAGGCTGACTTTACTGCTTGCCCACTTGCCCCCTTCCTGTGTTGGAGCAGCCAGGAGGCAGGAGCCCTGATCCAGTAAGGGGACAAGTGGTACAGCCACCCTTCGCCTGCTTATCCCCTTCCTGCAACAAGGCAGCCAGGATCCTGGCTTCCCTAACCCAGGGGAGGGGTGCGAGTGGGTGAGGGGTGACTCCATGCCTCACCCACTTATCTCCCTCCTGCATCAGGGTAGTCAGGATGTGAGTGGTGAGGTCTCCTGGCCGTTGCTCCTAAAGAATGTGGTTTTCCACCTCACCCCTCTCTCAGCAGTGTGTGGAATGGACAGCTGTGTGTGGAATTGTTCAACTAGTTCTGATAACAAAGGATGATTGTATGGCTACTACAGATGGGCACGAAATTAATTTTTTTGTTTCATTTTTCATTTTTCATTTCATTACAGAACAAAACAAAACACGAAGTGCCCTTTAAAAAAATGAAACAAAACGAAACAGAAATTTTGATTTTGTTCTGTTTTGTTTCCATTTATTATTTTGGTGCTTGTCAAAATAAATAATAAAAATAAGCGCCAACCAGCTGGCCACCAAACAAAATGAATTAAAAAAACAAAAATGAAAAACGAAATGTTTGTGCCCATGTCTGGAGTGGGAACTGGCAAACCACTCCACTATTCCTGCCAAGAAAACTCCATGGATGTGAAGTCATGAAGTAATGATGCAACACACACACACACACACACACACACACACACACAATGGCTACCTTTACCTTTGATTGTCACTGTCTACCTCTTCCAACCCTGTTGATTAAGAACATAGGAATAGCTGTGTTTAGTCTTATCTAAACCCAAGGCTGTGAACCCAAAGTGGCCAACCAGTTGCCTATGAAAAGCTCATCAGTAGAACATAAGTGCTCGAACCGCTTCCCTAATACTGCCCTTAACAATTAGTCAAGGTATAACTTCTGGAGAGAAAATATAGCCTATAGGACTCATTGATAGTTGGTATCATCTGTTGGGGTGCTTCTAAGGCTTTGGCAATATATTTAGCCAGCCTGTCATTATAGGTCAAATATAGCAAAAGCCTACACTTGGTTAATATGTAGCTATGCTCTACACCGACCTACACCTGCTTGATATGCAGCTATGTTCTGCACCTGCTTGCACCTGGTCAATGATACAATGCACCGTCAGAAGATAAGCACCGATAAGAATGGCGCAGGCGCGAGGATGATTGTTCCACACAGCAACACGCAAGCGCACAACGCGAGACCAATCACAGACTAACAAGTGTACACAGATGATTAGCTTAGCTTAGCACACGCGCAGAACAAAAGTTATGTAGGAGTTGTGTAGGATGCTTGTAATGAATAAAGCACTGGAGGTGCTGAGAGAGAGTCAGATCTCCTGGCTACATCAGAGCTCTCCAGTTTGCACCAACAGCTGTTCCCGTCTCTTTCTTGGGTGGTGCCTGCTGGCAGGCTTCATCTAAGCCTTCATCCGGACTGCAACATGTGGTGACCCCGATGTGATTCTTGTGGAGCACAGCAGAACCTCACCCGACCATTTGGTCCCCTAGCTGCAGCCTCACCAGGTGAGCGTTCTCCCTTGCCTTAAGCCCGGTTGAACCAACTAACCATGGGCTCTAAGCTCTCGGCACCTCAGCAGCGCTATGCTGACGAACTCTATGAACTGGTAACAAAAGAGGGGCATTCCATTTCAAAAGATGATGTCGTTGAATTGGTATTAACAATCCACGACGTTTGCCCCTGGGTCCCAGAACAGGGTACCTTTTCCTTGCAAGACTGGGTGAAGATTGGAACTTGTTTTCAAGGCCACACGAAAGTCTCCCTGTCTACTCTTTATGCCTGGTGCAAAGTTCGCGCCGCATTGATGGGACTCATCCTGGCTAATATTTTATTTGCCCAGCAAGCTCCTCAGTTTCCCTTGCCACAAATTCTGCCTCCCTCTGCCCCGGTGATTTATCCACTGCTGCCCGCCACGGCACCGCCGGCATATGAGCGGGAAAAGGGGCCGCCTTTAAACAAAGCAGAGGAGCCTGAAGCGGAGGTGTCCGAAAATTCACCCTCAGCACCCCCTTGCCGCATAGTAGCTGCTTCTGCGGTTGCAAACCCACTTCCCACGGGTCTGCCTTCTGCTGAGGATGCAACATGCCAGTATTGCTCCCCTGTTTCAGAAGTAATAGCATCAAACCCTGATTTGTGTGCTACTCCACCTGTTATGGCATTTCCTGTGTTACGTCTGGAGGGAGCTCGGCCAAAATATCAGCCAGTTGATATGAAAATAGTGAAGCAGTTAATGGAAAGTGTAAAGATGAATGGGTTGCATGCTCCCTATACAAGAACTCTTTTACATACTATTGTGGAAGCGGGTTTACTCCCTTATGATTGGCGGTTGATGTGCCAGGCAGTGCTTACCCCAGCGGACTATCAAATTTGGGCTCAAAATTTTCGAGATTTGGCTGCCCAGTTGAGCGCCCGCAATAAGCAAGCTCATGCGACTGCTCTCATTACCCTTGCTGAAGGTGCAGAGAGACCCCCAGATCCTATCTCTACAGAGCAGTATGCTGGCACGGGTGACTATCAGACCCTTGACAAACAGCTGACCCTGAGTGATGCAGTTTTAAGAGAAGTTGGAAATCTGGCTGTCAAGGCTTTGATTCGGGTGCCTAGCCGGCAAGATCAGGATGGAGCATTCTCAGCCATCAGGCAGGGGGCTAAGGAAGATTATGCAACCTTTGTTAGCCGTCTTCTTACTGCAGCTGAACGGCAAATTGAGAATCTGGAAGCGCGCTCTCTTGTAATAGGGCAATTGGCTTTTGAAAATGCTAATGCAGATTGCAAGAGGGCTATGACACCCACTTATAAAAGGGACAAGACACCCCTTTCTGAGATGCTTTGTATCTGTCAAAACGTAGGCACCCTTGAGCATAAGCTTCAGGTGATGTCAGCAGCGGCGGAGTTAGAGCCTAATGTAATCAATTCAATCCATTCCCGCGGCTCTGCCGGACCACCAAAAGGTGCATGGGCTCGAACAGGGGCAAACCCCTCTCGATGCTTCCACTGCGACTCTCCTGATCATTTCCAACACAGGCTCTCTACACTTCTCTTACACGGGACCAACTAGAGCATGTACATGCCACCTCATTGGACTTTCAAGAGGCATTGGATGGCTTCTCTGGCAAATACATTTTCAACCCTCCAAAGGATCCATGCCTCACTCTTCTTGCTACAATTCCTTTGGCGACTATTGTTTTAACAAGACGTCTTCACCCTCCTTCAGATGCTCCCACTATTTTTACAGATGGCACTAAAACAAAAAGAGTTCTCATGTATCAGGACCAGAATGGGGATTGGCATCCGGTTTTTATGACCGACCAATGCTCTGCTCGATGTGTGGAACTTGCTGCAGTGATTTTGGCCTTTCAACATTTTTTCTGACACTCCCTTTAATCTCATTGTTGATACACAGTATGTGTATTGCCTTTTGTTTGTTTCCTGATGTACAAGATCTAATGTCTCTTTTCCTTCAGTTGCAGGAAGCTCTTCAGACCTGAATGGTACCTTATTTTGTTGACAGCTGCTTGCTAAACAAACGGAAGGGAAGGGGGTCCCTCCAACAGATATACCTGTTGTTATTTCTAAGGTTTTATTTACTATTAATCATTTGAGTTTTCTCAAAGATTCCTCACACACTCTTGTTGAGTTTCATTTCAGATCTCAAGAGCAGTTGGATTCCAACCCGTTGTGTCAGACCTTGGCGTAACACACCAACGCCACCTGAACCTGCACCTGCTGACGATTCAAATTCAGCATGCTGGGTTTCCTCCTTTTTTTCTTGGGCACAGTGATAGCATCGGCAGATCATAATATCACAAATGCAGGCACAATAGAGACTATGCAGGAGTTTTCTTTGCCTAACACATGGCTTAAACATGCACAATATATGTTTGAATTTCATGGGAAGCAAGTTTCTCTCACCCATGAGCCTCCCATATCAGTAGCCTCTATGTCATTTTGCCCACGCCTCTTAGTGTTCCTGATTTGGTAGTAGCTCAGCTACAAAACATACACCAATCTAACCTTTTTGAGGGAATTAACACAACTAGCCCCGAAGCTATCCCTTTTCGGAAAATGATTATTTCTTCCTTTATGGTAATAGGAATTCTACCTACTCTTTTAGTAATGCTTTTGTAAATTCTACTTATTATGACATATATCATGAACTACCCATGTTTAGTCCTGATTATACATCCTTAACTGGGTCTATCTGTAGTAAGTGGGTCATTAAGGATCTGTTTTGTGTTAGCTTGTGTTGTTTTGTTCAATGCATCCCCTCCCTCATTGCCATATTGAGATCCTGCGGGTCAAGAGTAGAGTCAAACTGCAGCGTCCTTGCGGCCTCCGTGTCAACACAATACCTTCCCGTCAGCCGTATAGATCCTGATGAAGTTTTTCCAGACTTACATCCTAACGACCCCAATTTTCATGCTGTTTATCGACCTATTGCTTATGTCTTGCCTCATGCTAACTCTGTATCAAATCAAAATCAAATCAAAATGAATAATTAAGAAAGGGGACATGTTGGGGTGCTTCTAAGGCTTTGGCAATATATTTAGCCAGCATGTCATTATAGGTCAAATATAGCAAAAGCCTACACTTGGTTAATATGTAGCTATGCTCTACACCGACCTACACCTGCTTGATATGCAGCTATGTTCTGCACCTGCTTGCACCTGGTCAATGATACAATGCACCGTCAGAAGATAAGCACCGATAAGAATGGCGCAGGCGCGAGGATGATTGTTCCACACAGCAACACGCAAGCGCACAACGCGAGACCAATCACAGACTAACAAGTGTACACAGATGATTAGCTTAGCTTAGCACACACGCAGAACAAAAGTTATGTAGGAGTTGTGTAGGATGCTTGTAATGAATAAAGCACTGGAGGTGCTGAGAGAGAGTCAGATCTCCTGGCTACATCAGAGCTTTCCAGTTTGCACCAACAGCTGTTCCTGTCTCTTTCTTGGGTGGTGCCTGCTGGCAGGCTTCATCTAAGCCTTCATCCGGACTGCAACAATCATCCATGAATTAGATTGATCCCACCTTTAAAACCATCCACGTTGGCAGCTATCACTCATTTCAGAAAACTTGGAACCTGGCAAGGTACTTTTGTGGTTAAAAACTCCCAGGAACCTTCAGAACACCTTGGGAATTCTGGGGATTGTTAAGTCGAAATCCTAACATTAATACATGCAAATTCAAGAGTTTATGCCCTCCATTTGGACACATGTGTAACTCCCCCAAGACCCAACTGTGGCCCTTCAGACTTCCTGCTGACACCCACCTCTATATGCCCAAATTCATTTCAAAATGCTGACTTTCAATTAGATGTCTTTTAATTTCTTGCATTATGAAAAGGAGAACAAGCCCCCTCCATATTCTCTATAGGATACATAACTTTCTATACTGCTATGTCTCCTTACTAACTTTTATTACTAAACTAAAAATCCTCACAAATATTACAGACTTTTATAAGGCAGTTTCCTCAGGTTCCTGAGAATTTGTATATTTGTGTTGCCCTTTTCTGTATTGTTTTCATCTCTGTGTCTCCCCCTCCCTTTTTAAAAATGACGCTTTGCTTCTTCTGTCTTAGCTGTCACATCTGGGATGATTTGGGAAGAAGGTTTTTATGAGACGAAAACATGTGCTTGATCTATGGATATTCCGGTGGGTGGCAAGCAAGCAATGGGTGTGTACGCAAACACACACACAAAATGCAACTTTTGCAAAGGGGAAGTTTACAGGTCTCATATTGGCTCCACTTGTGCACACAGAGCATCCTCTTGTGTTTCCTTGATAGGGACAAAACAATCACATCTATGGTTATTGTGGGTTTGGCCATGTTCTGGAACTTCAAAAGCCATCAGATCCCATCTGTGAAAGCCTTCAAGAATACAATCACTTCTATTTTCAGCCAACATCGGAGCCAGGTAAAAGGAGGCAGCCACAGCCCAACATGATCTTTAGTTTAACACAGAAGGTTGCAGCGGTGGTGGTGAGGACTGCAGAACCAGAGGACTGCCTGGTGGTGCCTTTAATTCAGAGTGTGCCTTTTGTATTTCTCCTTCTTTCCCGCCAGTCTGAAAAGAGAGAAGCAGAATGAAAGATTTGACAGGCTGGAGATAACTGCGCCTCATCACCTTTTGATAAATCAAGGGTGCTCAATCACAAAAGCATTTTGTTGACTAGTGAGATTGATGGGGATCTTGCTGAGGAAACACACATGCCCACCTAGCACACACATCTATTGGGAGCTTGTTCTGATATGAGAGTCACAAGACAAGACCACACACAAATCTGAATGCTTTAGACATGTTTAGCCAAAAGCAATGTTACTTCGCTCCTGTCAAGGGGGAGAAATTAAACTGCTTCTTTCTGATCTTTCCTTTAGAAAGAAAAAGAAAAAGAAAAAGAAAATAGAGGCACTGTGGAAATAAGTCTGCCCCGAGAGGCGCTTTTAAAATCCCAGTGAGAGATCTAGGGGTTTGCTTCACTCAGCCTTCTCTTCAAGTATAGGTCTTCTTTAGCTTTGGACCTTGGCCTTGCGACTCTGGCTATGCTGTCCTGTCAAAGGACAATCTCGATTGAGTGGGTCCAGAGGAGGGCAACCAGGATAGTTAAAGGTCTGGAACATATGTCTTACGGGGAGCGGCTTAGGGAGCTGGGAATGTTTAGTCTTACAAAAAGAAGGCTGAGAGGGGATGTGATAGCCATGTTTAAATATCTGAAAGGATGTCATATCAAAGAGGGAACAGGTTTGTTTTTCATGGCTTCAGAGACTAGGACGCGGGGCAATGGTCTCAAACTACATGAAAAGAGATTCAATTCAAACATTAGGAAGAACTTTCTGATGGTTAGAGCTGTTCAGGAGTGGAATAGGCTGCCAGGTGGAGGTGGTGGAGTCTCCTTTTTTGGAGGTTTTTAAGCAGAGGCTGGATGGCCATATATCAGAAATACTGTGATGGGGGTTCCTGCATGGCAGTGGATTGGACTTGGATGGCCCTTGAGGTCTCTTCCAACTCTATGATTCTATGATTCTATGATTCTGTGACATTTATTTATTTATTTATTTATTTATTTATTTATTTATTTATTTATTTATTTATTTAATATGATTCCCATCCGGCTAAGAGCTGCTCTGGACAGTTCCCAGCATAAAAAGCAATAAACCAACAAAGAGGAACATGTAACAAAAATTCAGTTATGAAAAGGGAAACATGACAACAGCAATAAAGCAGTTTAAAATATAATTGAATAAGGTCAGACGTCTGCAAGGGACTAAATGTTGTGTTTCTACCCAGGTTTAGTAAAACACTGCCTCAGCAGCTCAAAATAATACACCTTTTTTCTGATGTACGTATGCCTTCCAGGTCAGATTGTGGCCAGAGGGATATACAGTGCTGTAAGGAGACAAATGAGGCTGTCGAGGCATCTGGCTTCTAAGGTTTTTTTTAAAAGGTATGAGAAAAGTCCATTCCAGAAGCTGGCATGGACCTCATGGCTGTTGGTCAGATGAATTCAACAGAGCTTCCACGTTCAAGAGAAGCCTATCTCTGCTAGCTGTGGCAAGGGTCATTTAGGAGATGGATGCTTTTGCCTTCTTAGAAACAGAGTTTGGAGAGGTTGCTTCCAGCATTCCCAGGAGGAGGCCTGGCCAGAGACTGTGCTGACAGGAGGTTTCTGGCAGTTGCAGTATTTAAAAAGGAACTTTTTCCGGATTCAGAACAGAGGCTGCCAGTCATTATGGAACTCTAAATCCAGAATGAAATGTTCTTTCAAGTGAATGGGAAGAGGCCAATGTCAAGCAAACTGGACAGAAGAGTTAATCTTACTCTTCAGTGCACAGCATACTAGTGATGGAAAACATGAGACATATGCATAGCTATAAAGCAACCTAGGACTAACCAGTAGATGGAGTGCTTAACAAATGTGCTCTCAGCACCACTGACAAAACAGCTCTTTTCCATTCTACTGTTCCCCTCTCTCCGCCCCTCCTCCAGTGCACCTTAGTTAGATCATCTGGGCAAATGCTTTTAGGATCTTTATTAGTCAGATAATAAACAGTACTTTTGTGGGGGGGGGATGTATTTTCAAAAATTGAAATCTTGTACTTACTTTAAAACAAATTATTTTACTAAAATATAACAAAGTATTACATTTTAATCACACAAATTACAAACAGGAAAAAAATTAACACAAAAGAATGTTCCCTTCAACCATGGGACCATTATATCTTACGTATATTTTTCCCTGACTTATATCCAATCCTCTGTACTTAATTACTTACTATATTTCTGTTCCATCTTTGTCCCAGTGAAGGTTGTTTATCATATGAGTGAAACAGATGTGCCTCTGTTTGGATAAAGTACATTTCTATATTGGAAATAACTTTAATTTTATTGAGGGACACAAAAGAAACATTTACTGTTCCATCTGATGA
This sequence comes from Phrynocephalus forsythii, assembly GCA_029282475.1. Classification (NCBI taxonomy): domain Eukaryota; kingdom Metazoa; phylum Chordata; class Lepidosauria; order Squamata; family Agamidae; genus Phrynocephalus; species Phrynocephalus forsythii. The sequence continues at coordinate 105,333,111 of JAPFRF010000003.1, read as the reverse complement.
AATTATTTGTTTATGTGTTTCCTTGCTGGAATAGACTAAAGGCCTATCTGGTTTAAGAACCTATTTCTCGAGTTGACTTACCAGATGCCTCATCAAAAAACTGGGGAAAGAGGGGATGATGGTTTCAGTTGCCTCTGAAACTCAGGTTCAAGAGCTTGTGTGGGGATGGGTAGGCTAAAAAAGAGGGGGATAAATTGCCTGTTAATCAGAAGGCTTTGCCAGCTGTGTCTTATCGTTGTGAGAAAGAATTTCCAAGGCCATAATTCACCCAATCATGGTACCAGATAATTAGGAGAACTGGTTTGAGCTGAGGGGAAGAGTGGAAGAGTGAAGTTACATTGAAAATTTACTCTTCTTCTGAAGATTCAAGGCGACTCAAAGTTAGATTGATGAAATGTCCTTGAAAGGTCTAGAAACGTGGATGAGGGTATATAAATGGGATGGAGAATTTGCTTAGTTTAGCCTAGTTTCTGTGAGGAGAGTGCTATGCTTACCAGCTGTCATGCTACTTTATATTCTGCATATGCTCTGAAACTATGGTGAAGTTCTGTTTCAATGTAGGTAATATTCTAAAATAGTATTATTATTATCTCTGGGGTCTATTCTAAAACTGCCAAAACTCAAACATTTTCTTAAATGTGCATTTTTTCTACGACTTTTTGACTGCTGTTGGAGTAAATTTACTTTTTGAAACTTTTTGGAACTTGTTTTTTTTTTTTTTGACAACGTTTCTAATAAAGTAATAATTTTTCAGCAAATTGAAACAGATGGTTGCTTGTTACTGAAGAATGTCATTGCACCTGCTGGATTCTTTACATTATGTAGCTATTCCGGTATTTGTACAATACCAGCGCTGAGGAATCAAGGTGGCCCAGAGTGTTGGAAGTAATACCAGACAAGAAGATTTTCCCCAGCCATCAGCACATTGATCTTCTTGGATCTTGTCCACACCAGGAAAGCCAGGGCAGTGTGGGTGAGTGGTTTGTGCATGCTTCTCTGTCCTGGCCATAATCTTGACACCTATGAAAAACTATGCAAAACATTGAATGAAGGTAGTAGAACTTTCTCGCACTTTTTTGTTGGCAACAGGTAATAGTCCTTCTGAAATCTGAAGTAGCATGCTGCCCTTTTGACTAGTAGCCATTTCTGGCTTGGCTTGGTGTGTCTTTAGTTCTAAATTGTGGGCAGTTCCCTACATTTATCTCATTAATGTAACAATATGCAGTAACCACCACTGGAAACATGTTGTGCACCCCAGCCACTGCTTTTTGGCATGAGTTAAAAAAGGCCAAGATTGGAAAGATCTTTGTGAAACTCTTTTAGTTAAACAAAACAATAAGTTTGTTTGGAAAGCAGTCTGTAATGTACCAGCCCACAATCTAGAAACTCCAGGAGAAATAACTATGATGCACATTCTTTTCATGAAGTCTCCTCATTAAGGATATTACTATAGCCATCATGGAAGGAAGCAAATATCAGCAGTAAGATAACATGAGAACTGGACTTCTATAATAGCTCTGGAGAGATACACATTTGTATAACCCAATGATTTAGGAGTCCTGTCACCCATTATGAAATCTTCCATTCTTCTTCAGCAAAGTGAAGAAACATGTGATGGCTTCACAATTCCAGATGCTTTGGAACGGTCCCTTATTGAGCTCAAGGTTGCTTACATTGCTTTCCTTTATCTTCACAAAAAAAACCTGTGAAGGAAGTGATGCTTCGCGGAAGTTAGTTGCTCAAGGTTACCTGATGGGTTTTATGTCTCACTGGGGAAGGGAATCCAGATCCCCAAAGTCTAACTTGAACCACTTCAAACTATTGGCTGTCTTGGTAGGGGATGAATGGAGCAAATGGAATCCTCTTAGTTTTCCTGGATCTCTTATACGATACCCTTGTGCAGTGATGACAAACCTTTTAGAGACCGAGTGCCCAAACCACGATTCAAAACCCACTAATTTTTCACAAAGTGCCAATAGAGCAATTTAACCTGAATACAGGTGGCTGTGAAGGGGTGATGTCAGGCACCATAGGTTCACCAGCTCTGGCCTTGTGGATTTGGGCTGTCAGCCCATGTGGCATGGAAAGTCTTTTAGGGGGCATCAGATACTTTTGTTTTTTGCTAACTGGCTTCTTTAGGGTAGCCATTTTTGATGGCCCACTGGGAGCTCTTGGACATGTGACGGGGGCCACAGACTGGAAACAGTTCTTCGCACACCATTTTATATGCTTTGTTATGTGACTTATACAGCTCTGATTTGGCCTGTATTTATTTCATATTATCTTCATGGCCACAGCCAAAGAAAGGTTGAGAATGCCTGGTCTAGGCACCTCTTTCTTCCCTTTTCATTTCAACTTTAATGCAAAACTGCTATGGGATATCAATTAGAAGTTTGGGCTAATTAGAAAATTGATCTTGCCTCATGTACCCTTGCTTAGCTTACTGTACCCAATACCCATGGTTAAACTGCATTCTATATGGTCTCAATAACACACAGATATTGTACAATTTTATTGTTTTTATCCTACAGTTTAATCCTAGTTTTATTTATTTATTTTTTATTTTATTTATTTATTCAACTTATATGCTGCCCACTACCTAAAGGTCTCTGGGCGGCTTACAATCAAAGAATTAAAACAATTTAAAATAGTTATAAATAAAATATCAATAAATCATCAAACAGTAATAAAAACCTTCTTTAAAATCATCATCCTAAAATTGTCATCAGTGGACCCACAATCTATATTGTATCAATTAAAAACCTTCTGGAACAGGAAGGTTTTTACCTGGCGCCGAAATGTAATCAGTGTTGGCACCAGGCGGATCTCAATAGGGAGGGCATTCCATAACTTGGGAGCAGCTGCCGAGAAGGCCCTTTGTCTACAAGCCATCCCTCTCACCTCCTTGAGGGATGGCTCTTTTAAAAGGCCCCCCTGGCTCGATGCCACAGTTTAATCCTAGGGAGGCTCTAGACCTCGTAAACAGCCATTTGGGGCTGTTTTAAGATGCATGAGAGAGATTAGTCGGAAGTTTAAACCAGACAAAACACAGGTACTGTGATAGGAAATTTCAGATAATCTGGATGAAGGTATGCAACCAGGAAGCTCCTGGAAGCATCACATTCCTTATGACTGGTTTCCTCCCAAAAGGCCAAGTTCAGAGTGATGGCGTGGGATTCAGGTGGTGGCGGTGGTCTTCAAAAGCTCAACATTATCAATAGAAGCACAGGCAGCAAGGTATGTGTGTCTCTTAGAACACATTTTATAAATATGGGTCAGTACATCAACTGTGCCCCTGTCCGGAGAAAATGGATCTAGCCTCTGGCATTTCTCTATAGCTTACTGTAACCACGCTTTAATCACCATAATAGATTCTATATGGGTTTGCCTTTGAAGCTATTTTGGAAACGTCACGTGGTGTCAAAATGAGGACAGCTGGATGTCGATGTGTGTGTGAAAGAGACGTTGCAATATGACAGAATACTGTATAAGGGGAAACATTTTTATGAAGAGAGACAGAAATATATTGCTTGCATTCATTGTCGGAACATTTATGTCTGCAGCAGTAAAGTACTTTATTTTATTTATACCCGGCCATTCTCGTTAAAGAGGACCCAAGGCAGCTTAAAAGACAATATTTAAAGCTAAAGGCAATAAGTACACAACTGTTTAAAAGGAACAGGCCAATACTACACTTAAATACAGTACACAAAAGCAACACCAAAAACACACTTAAAGCAGTAAGGCACCATAATCCATTAAAAACCCCATCTAGGTAGTTTGAAGTTTGCCTAGAAAAATGTCTTCTCCTGCTTGTGGAAAGATGTGCCAGCCTGGCCTCCTGTGGGAGGGAATTCAAAAATCCCGGAGCAGCAACAGAAAAATCTTGTGTCCCTACTGAACACACCTATGAGGGTGGTGGTGGTATGTTGAGGAAGGCCCTTACTGATGGTTTTTATATCAGGTTGTTTTTAAAATCAGGATGACCCTTAAAGCTATAAATGGTTTGAAACCAAGCTACCTGAAGGGCAGTCAGCTGCTCTGTCCTTTGGTTCTGGAATACCTAGAGCACTCCAGATGTGTTGGGCCACAACTCCCACAGTTCTTTGCCATTAGCAATCTAGGCTCAGCATTCTGGAAGTTGTGATCCAAAACATCTGGGTGGCAAAGGTTAGCCACCACTGGCCTAGAGCATTGCAGCCTTCACGGCTTTCCAAACAGTGAAAAGGGAACATCCCCAAATAACAGTGCGGACAATTCTTTGATATATATCCAGGCTCCATTTCTAGCATCCCTCCTGACTGCTTTCTTGCAACTGACCTCACCCAGTTAAATTACAATAGCCAAGCTTTTGAAATGAGTAAGAGATGAGATGGTGCCCTTTGTGTTTGACCTACTTATTAAAATTACATTCTGATAACTAATGTCATAATTGCTCTGGCAGTTAGTAAAATGAAGCCGAATCGGCTCACCCAGACTAGAGGTGATCAGAGGAGATGTCACACTTTTAAAAGAATGAGGGGTGGGGGTGGGGAATCACATTGACAAGTGTTCTTCAGATGTCTCAAGGAAAACACAGGTCCATGTCTGAACTGACCAAGTTCTAACCATTTCTGCATCTTCTAACTCACATTTCCACCTCTGCTCCTGCATGCCTCTAATTGTGAAGATGCATGCTTTGACCTGCTGCTTTTGCTACTGTGAAGACAATGCTTTAATAAGACAGGTATGCAACGCAGGCAAGCAAGGATAAAAGACAAAACCTGGCTCCACATGGTGCCAACTTTTGTTTCCCATCTGTCTCCCACTAAAACATATTTAGGTCTTGGCTTGAATAGGGATGGGTTAAAAAGACCATAATTCTTCATTTTAGGATTCCTTACCTCCCCTGTCATCTGCAAAGTTGTCAGCTCGGTGGTTTGAATCCTGGGTGCCACGCAGCAGAGCGAACTCCCACTGATAACCCCAGCTCCTGCCAACCTATCAGTTCGAAAGCATGTAAATGCAAGTAGATAAATAGGTACCGCTGTATAAAGCAGGAAGTTAAAAGTGTTTAACTTGCAGCCATGCCGGCCCCGTGACCATGGACTTGCACAACACTGACTCTTTGGCTTGAACACAGAGAGGAGCACTGCCCCTAGAGTTGGACACGACTAGCACACACACGTGTGTGTGAACCTTTACCTTGTTTTAACCTCCCCCTGTAGATACCTTACAAACACCATTCTCATAATGTTACAATCTCAGATCGCCTATTAAGGCTAGAGAGAAAGGCTTAAATTAGAAGGCCGTGAGGCTTAGCTGAGGAATACCCCGACACTGTGCAGCTTGTGGAAGGCTACATAGGCTGGGTCTACTTGCAAGGAAGCACAGCTGGAAATCAAACTTCCAACCTCTGGATCCACAGCTAGATATTTAAGCCACTAAACTATCTAGCCAGCTTTGTTGACAACATAGGAGGAGATTTGTTTTTTCCCAGTGACGATGGCGGGGCAGGCAGGCATCAAGCTGGTAGCATCAAAAGACAGGGAGGGCTGAATGTTCACATTTAATCACGGTGATCTGACATCACTGGCCACGTCTGCAGCTGCTCTGGTCTACAGAGATGTTTACATGCTGAATCATTTTTCCTCCAATTATATAGACAGGTATATTTGGAAAGTATATTTATTTTTACTTGGTGACACACAAGGTAGCTGAAACAGAGCTGTTTATGTAGCATGTCAAGTCGCACCATTTGAAGGCTGCTTTTTGAAAAGCCATCCTGGAACATGGATAATATTTGCGTGGTTGACTTTACCAAGTAAGCCAACCTGTCTGCTCAGTGGACTGAACTGCAGAAAATCAGGCACCAATGCAGATGTTTGGGACAGGTACACCAGCTGTTGGAACAAGGGTGACTAGTGGGTGGTAGTAATTAAAATGCAGATCAGTGGCAATGTATTTTGCTAGGAATACTCTATTTATTTATTTATTTATTTATTTATTTATTTATTTATTTATTTATTTATTTATTTATTTATTTATTTATTTGACTTATATACTGAAGGCCACTCTGGGCAGTGAACAACAATTTAATATGCAAAATGTACAAATAATAAATATAAATAACAAATATGACACAATGATAAACTCTAAAACACAGAGTACTACACATAATTAAACAACATCAGTATAGGAAAACTCAATAAAAGAAACCGTAAGATAAATCAGAAGCAGAAACAGATTAAGGAGGGTTATCAAGCATTTTAATTACAATACATAGAGATCAGGTAAAGCCTGTCTATACATCCAAGTGAGGGGGCCAGGTAGAGGGCAACTATTTCCACAGCCGGGGGTAACCACTGAGAAGGCTCAGTTCCTTGTTGACATTTTCTAGGCCTCCCTTGGGATCGGCACCCTCAAATGCCCAGCCTGAAATGAATGAATGACATGGACAGTTCTTTGTGGAAGAGGCAGTTCTGACAGATATTGAGGTCCAAAAATATTTAGGGATTTATATGTTATCATTAAAACCTAGAAATCAGCGTGGAAGCATATCAGCTGCCAGTGTAGCATGGCCAATGTTGAGGTAATGTGGTAGTTAGGGATGGGCACAAAACGAAAAATGAAATGCTGTTTTGTCGTGTCGTTAGGTAAGGAAATGAAACAAAATGAAATGACACAAGGAAGCAGCATTCCGTTACAGATGAAATGAACTTTTTTTTGCTGTTGTTGAAAGGAATCATTTTGTTCCGTCTGTAAGCTGCTTGGGGAAGGGGAAAAGTTTTTTTAAAATAAGCTCTGGGCTTAAAAAAAAACTTTTTGTCCTTATGCCACTTTCCAGCCCCCCCCCCGAACAATTTTGTTAGTCATTAATTTTGCACAAATTTGTTTTGAAAAAATTCATATGAAACAAAACAAAACACGTGGGGGAGGAAATGAAATGAAATGAAACATAATTTTTTTGTTTTATGCCCATCCCTAGTGGTGGTGTCTTCTTACCCCTGTTCGTAGTCTGACTGCAGTGTTCTGCGCTAGGTAAAGCTTCCACTTTAATATCCTAGGCAGCCCCGTGTACAGAGCACTATAGTAGTCTAATCTCAAGATTACGAGTGCACATACCAATGTGGTAAGGACCCTAACATCACAATAGGCATGCAGCTGTGTGATCCATCACAGCTGGAAGTAGAAGGGGGATGACAGATGCTACCTAAGATTCCCCCAGTAAATGTCAGTCCAGCGGGATGCCCAAACTATGCACCCCAGCCTTCACAGAGAGACTCAATCGTCCCTGAAAGGAGAAAAAAATTCTCAACCCAACAATGTCAGGAACCCCCACCCAGAGGACTTCCATCTTGTCTGGTTTCAATTTAAATCTGTTTGCTCTCATGCACTCTAGCACAGTAATCAGGCAGTGCACGAGGGTAGCACGGCATCCTCTGCAGATGGGGTGTGGGGAGGAAAGAGAGAGAGGGAGAGAGAGAGATGGCCATCAGCATACTGATGACATGAGGTACATCTCATGGGAATGCATGAAAGGGCCTTCTCAGCTGCTTCATTCAGACTCTGGAACTCCCTCCCACTGGAGGCCAGGACTGCCCCATCCCTGCTGTGTTTCTGGAAACAGGCAAAGACCTTTCTATTCAGGCAAGCTTTCCCTGAATGGTGGCACTCAGAGCCCTTTCTGTGGGCACCCAACACTGCCCCTTTGCAGCTATCTGTATTCAGGTTAAATTGCTGTATTGGCACTTTGCGAAAAATTAGTGGGTTTTGAATCACAATTTGGGCACTCAGTCTCTAAAAGGTTCGCCATCACTGCCCTATAGCATTATTTTTTAAAATAAAAGTTTTGGAATGCTTGAAATTTAACAAATATGTTGTGGTATTCAGTAGTATTCAGCAGTATGTCTTAAAATATTAAATGAAACCACCCAGAAATACGAAATAATATGCATTTCCAGCATATATTTACCAGAACTGGCCACTAGAGGGTACCAGAGACCATTCACTGTTTAGTACCGTACAGTATATTCAATCAATACCTCCACATTAGTTGGTGTTTGCGGAGGGGAAGCTTGGAACAGATCTCCTGTGATACCACAGTCCTTCTGTAAAGACCACTATTCACTAATTTGTGCAGAAGGTTAACCTGCAAGTCCGAGTGAACACACTGCTCCATGAAGTTATACTGCGCACCCTTGGGTATAATACCAGCATGTAGAAAGGTGTATACTAACCTCAGTGAAGCAACAGGCATGGATGCTGTTTGCCTCCAGACTTTCCCCAAGCAACAGATGAAGAGACAGCTTTCATGTTAGGCTTTTCATCGAGAATTGCACCCAAAGAGCTGTGGTCTGCATGTATGCGCTTCCTATGAAGGCCTCCTCCCTTTTTTAAAAGTATGTGTGTTTTGGAATTGCTTGCCCTCCATCTTGTCCATGAATAATGTTGCATGTTGATATGGGGTCTGCTCAAGTCAAAATAATCAAAAGGGTGTCCCCCAGCACTGACAGGGGGGCACACTACTTTTTTTAGTTCCATAACCTCCATTGTCATTATTGCTGGGAGGCAAATACCCACTGCCAGTTGCCAGAAGTCAGTCATTCAATGGTGGTAGCTAGTGGTTTCCACCCCATCCCAGTTTTGTCGCTCTCTCCTAGGTGGTGGATTAATTTTGAACCTTCCTCTAAACCTAGCCAAAGGCTCTTCTTTAAGAACATTTGACTTAGCAGGTTGCTTTGGTAGATTCCTTTTGCTCTGACAGAGACAGAAGGAGTGCTTCTTCATTATTCCTCTAAACTTATTGAGAATTAATTAGTTTGAATCTCCACTCTGACTCCTTGACACAGGCTGGACTTGATGATCCATAGAGGGATTTGGAGTTCTAAGACTGACCAAATGAGTCTGCTTCAATCCTCTGGAGTGGGAGAAAGTGACATCTAGTGGCTCCACCCCATCTGATGGATCAGTTCCAAAGAGCGAGCCTGGGAAATGCTGTTCAGATCTCTGTGAATTTCCATATTTTCTTCCAAGCTGGTTGACATGGAAGGGTTAGTGAAGGTCCTTCATGGCTTTGGAATGAGGTGTTATCAAAATGCTGATGATGTTTTTCTGGGTGGGATAATGTATTCCATTAATCAACTAATATTTTGTTAATGGCGTGGCCACTACTATAGGCAAGAAATATGCATGAATGGCACTATTATCCACTCTTACATACACAGACAATCCTAAATAATTCTAGAAGCTGTTTTGGCACCCATGGCACAACGATGCCGTTACTGCTATAAGCGGTCCTTTGCCAAATTGCCCATTGTTGCTTTTGACTACATCACAGCGCTCCCTGATTTAAACATGAAACTTCTGAAAGTAATCAGCAGGAGGATGGCCCAGATGTGATGACTCCACCCCCCAAAGAAAATGTTAAACAAAGAAAGTTCAGGGAAATGATGGGCTATTTTTCCAGTTGTCTTTTTGGGAAGCAGAGCTGCGTTTCAAAACAAAAGTAGCCAGAGCTGACATTTGTAATTATTTTAACCAGCGTGTACTTCTGAAAAAGCCTAGTAAGGTCTAATAAATAGCTTTCCAGAAGACATCTATTTTCAAAGAGCGTTGGGCCCAATAATTAAAATTACACTCATTCATGTTTGTGGTTTCCACTCCAGGAGGATGAATGGATAGAGAATCTATCTTACAGAGTCAGTAAATACACTTCTTGGTAACTTTTCCTGTGCTTCTTCTTCTACCTGCTGACCCCCAGCATTTTAAAGAAACATGTTCTCTCTCATTGATTCTTCCAATCTGCGTCCTGTGCCACCCCCCCCCCAAATTCCAGGATGAAATCTGTCGCCAAAGCAGTAAGAAAACTCTGAAAAGGATTTGTCTGGGTTTCCCAGCAACAGTAACTACACAGAGTGTTCCCAGTCACATTTCTGCTCAGAGTAGCCTGCTCTTCATTCATTGAAACTGTTTTCAGAGGCATTTGGGAAAAGAACTGGTTAGACTCAAATTAAGAGTGTAAACAGAATCAAAGGGAAGAGTGGCGCACTTGCTTCTTCCTGCAGTTGAGGGAGGGAGAGAGAAGGGTAAGGGTGAGGGAAGCTTTTCCGTTTGCTGCAACAGTGTCATGAGAAAAGCCATTCTCTCTGCGGCACTGGTCTTAAATTACCAAAATTTTGCTTAGTACGAATTCAGACACCCTAAATACAAGATGAACATGACGTTGTGGCAATGGCTGCTGCTGTTGATCTAGTACACCACTAGAACTTAGAATCATAGAATCATAGAGTTGGAAGACACCTCAAGGGCCATCCAGTCCAACCCCCTGCCATGCAGGAACCCCCATCACAGGACTCCCGACACGTGGCCATCCAGCCTCTGCTTAAAAACATCCAAAGAAGGATACTCCACCACCCTCCGTGGCAGCCTTTTCCACTGCCAAACAGCTCTAACTGTCATGAACTGTTGGCAGGGAGTTCCTGGAACTGTAGAACTGCCACACAGGGAGAGCTAGGTGGCCTATATCCCAACCCCTCCAGTTGTTTTTCTCATGGGAAGCAAAGGACTTTATCTTCAAGTACACTTTTGATAGCTGAACAGGCCACCAAGGAATGGGGTTTTTTTAAAGAAAAGGAGATGCTGTATTTGTTATCTAATTTAAAAAAAAACAAGTGTATTTCAATTCTTTTAATATGATGTTTATCGTTTGTGCCATAAAGTCAGAACCGCCTTATAGGGACCCTAACAGGGATTTCAAGGTAACTGAGATATTTAAGGAATTGTTTTACCAGTGAGGATTCATGGCTGAGTGGAGATTCAAACCTTTTTCTTCAGAGTCCTAGTCCATCACGCTGTCCACTGCACTACACTGGGAATCCATAGTCTGACCATATATATTTACTAAGCTCAATTAATGTACAAATATGTTTCTAGCTGCTCCTGTTTTTCAAACTGGTTTATAGGGGATATATATGAGCCCCCCCCCCCGGTGTACCACCAACCTTCACCTCAGGCACCCAAGTGAGGTCTTCAGAGGCGACTGCAGAACATGGACAGTTTATCTAAGTTTTGCCATTATCAGAGAAGAATGAGCAAGGAGGAGCCCTCAATCAGCTGAGGGCTATAAAAGAGGCCTTGGTGGGGGCTGTGGAGGATGAGGGAACTCACCGACATTTTGGAATCAGAGAGGGAAGGGACTTGTGGAGACACACAAGAGGAGCTGGAGGAGACACTGGATGCCCAAGAGGCTTTTGAGGACAGAGGAGGCCTGGTACTATATGTATCCAGAAGATCCCTGGGCAGGAGTCCTCATACAACTCCAAGTGCCTAGCTGACTAGGAGTTCTTGGATATCTCCTGAGTCCCAAGCCCCAGTGCTATGACTCCCACTATCAACACCCCATAGAGGGCCATACAGGTCCCACAGCCACCCAAAGGCCACACTGGGGATGGAAGAAATGAAAGGAGCAGCAGCAGCTGCCAATCCTGGTAAGGCTTGGCCAGTAGCCAGGGTACAGTCACACAAGTCTTCTCTGCTTTGAACATTTTTACCTTTGACCCTCTGTGGAATCCCTCCTCAACATAGATTAAAGACTTATGAACCCTATGGAGTCATCTACAGATCCATATAAGACTAAGTGGTCCCAGGGGCAAATAATGATAAGTTAGCTCTCAGGGCGGCTTTCAGGAGTGGCTGGAACTTTTGACTTTGTTGTCCTCCACCACCATCCCTGTATCAATAAACTCAACAGTTGCACAGCAAGACTATCTGGAGTCTATGTGTATGAGAATGGATGAGAGTTTGACCTCCAGACTACACTAGGTGTGGGCAGTAGGAAGTAGAGGGATTCAGTTTAGCATAGTGGATGGAGTCAGACTAAGACTTTGGAAGGAGGGTCAGGTTCAGATCCCTGCTTAGCCATCAAATCTCTCCAGGAGGTGTCAACACTAAACCATTCCTTGAAAATAACTACAAAAGCCACTTTGGATCCTTGTATTGGGAGAGGCGTGGAGTAGAAATAAAACATACCAAAAAAGTCAAAATAAAAGAAAATTGTAGTGTGAACTGGAGTGCAATAAAAACAATATACAAGGTAAGAGATCTAGAGCTTAAGAATGTTACTCTCATGGACTATGACTCCCCGAATTCCTCAGCAAGCATGTACCTGGGGATTCTGGGACTTATAGTCTATGGGCAATAACACGTGCAAGTCCTACAAAGATCGTAGACTAACAGAAATTATAGACTCATGACATTAGCTAACAGAAATTAATCAATACATTATTTCACAAGGCTTTACATCAAAATGATATAGGAAAGTCATTGAAAAGGGAAACCGCATAGGATACTCAGAGAAGCATTGAGTTTCAGACTATCAAAGAGACCCTGTGTCTGCAGACTAGTCTGGAAGTGAAGATGGTGGTAGAAGCCAATGCTTTGCTTTGCAAAATGCCAACTCTTTAATTCAATTTTATTTTAATTAAATCAGGAGAGACAGAGAACCAGGACGTTGCCAAGAAGGTGTTTACAGTGGCATACACAGTCACCACATTGAGGGCTTTCAGTACTAAAGAGTTTAGGATTTTGAGGTGTATCAGAATGTTATCTCCCAGGAAACCGGCTATCCATTCCACTGACTCCTCTTAGTCCATGATGTTGCATGTTGTTACATTGAGAAGCCAAAAAGATGAATACAAGGAATCATCCCTTTCTGATTGTGGCCTCTAGTCTCTGGAATTAAATGCTGACAGAGGTATGCCAAGATCCTTCCCTCCTTATTTTTAGAAATATGATAAATATCAGATTATTTAAAGCTGCCTTTAATAATTGAGCCTCCGGGATATTGTTAATAACAACATTTTAAACATTAATTGTAGATGTTTAGCAGGTTATTTATAGAGATGGGCACAAACCAGTTGATGCCAGCTAGTGCCAATTTTTAAAGGCGGCAGCACCCTGCCTCCTCTGTGGCTCAGCCACTCACAAGGCCCAAATTACTTGATTTTCCTACCTCCTTGGCTAATCTCCCAGTCACAGGCAAGAGCACAGACTTCTCTGTCACCCTTTTTTCTGAGTGGGAGATCAGCCAAGAGGGCAGGGCAGAGAAGCCTGAGCTGTTGCCCGGACTGGAAGATCAATTGAGGAGGTGCAAAAAGCTAGCATGCTGAGCCTGGTGAGTCACTGATTGAGCCAGATGAGAGAGCAGCACATGTGCCTTGGTGAACTGGGATGAACTGGGATGAACTGGGATGAAACTGGGATCTATAGATCTATCTATCTATCTATCTATCTATCTATCTATCTATCTATCTACACACACACACACACACACACACACACACACACACACACACACACACACACACACACACACACACACACAGTGGTACCCTGACTTACGAGCAGGCTTCTGGTCCCCCCCCACTTCCTTACGATTAATATAGGGTTTCCCCTGAGTAACAATGACACGTTGTGGGGAGAGAAGTGGCAGTCATTTAAAAGTCATTTTAAACATCGCACACGGCTTCTTCCGCCATCACCCCAGGGCGCGGGGGGTGGGGTGGGGAAGGCATGCTATTTTTAAAATGACTTTAAGCAACCGAGCCAAGTGCTTGTCTCAGTTGCTTAAAGACATTTTAAGCAACCCGCGGCTCCCCAAAAATGCACCCAATGGAGGGAAGCAGCGGGTCGTTTAAAGCATCCATTGCATTAAATGCATTAAAATCTGTCCCTCTGGAATGGATTAATTGACTTTCAATGCATTCCTGTGGGAAACCTTTCCCGACTTACAAGCTAATTGAGTTACGCGTGTGTGCTCGGAACAGATTAATTTCATAAATTGGGTTTCCACTGTATATATATTTCCATTATCTCAATACCAGAACTAGCCACCAGGGGGAGTCAAAGACTATGAATTGCATTTGTCATCCCCCTGGACATTCTCTTGTGGGGTGTCTCAGGGGTCGGCTATCTCCCCCCATGCTCTTTAGTATCTATACGAGACCTCTGGCTGAGGTCATCTGGAGTTTTGTAGTCTGCTATCATCAGTACACTGACACACAACTCTATCTCTCCTTTTCTACCTCTGCAGTGGAGGCCATCCAAAACCTTGACTGCTGCTTGGCTGGGGTACTGGAGTGGACCAGGACCAACAGGCTCAAGCCAGGCTACTTCCCTTTTTATTGTTTTGTCTGTTTTTATTTTTTTATTGCATTTATGTTTGATTTTGATCTTTGGTTTTCACATGTTTGTTTTATGTAAACTGTCCAGTTCCCTTTGGGAAACTGGTGCGGTATACAAATATAAAAATAAAATAAAATAAAATAAAATAAAATAAAATAAAATAAATAATAGCATCATAGTATTCTCTATAATACACATTTTTCAGCTTCCATGGGGCTTGGAACTGGTCTTCAGCAGATCTCAATGTCCTACTGATTATATTTATATTTTCATACTACCATCCATCTTGGGAAGACTGGCCTTGAAGGGTGGCTAAGAAACGGGTTGAAAAAAATAAAGGCGTGAAATCATCTTCCACTGTTGTCCATGCATTTACTCACATTGAGTGAGCTGTTTGAAGCAAAAGGCTGCATTAACCAAGGAGACTTTCTCCTTTAAGGAACTAGTGGAAAATTCTATTCCTATAATTGATTAGCTGTATCTACTCTGGAGGTGAGCCAAGTAGAGATGGGAACGAATAAAAAAATGACGTTTCATTTGTTGTTTGTTGTTTGGAGGGTCCGTTTCGGTTCGTTTCCATTTTTTGAGAATTTTTGCAAAAAAATCATTTTCATTTTTGATCGTTTTGTTACTGTTTCATTACCATTTATTTCAATTTTTGTGATTTTTTTAGCATTTAAAGCAGTTCACTGTATTGCAGTAACGAAAATGAAACGCACGACAAAATTTCTGGTGTTTCTGTTCATTTCGTTTCATATTGGAGACAAAATTCGTTTGTCATTTCATTGCGTAATGAAATGAAAAAACAAAAATGGAAATGAAAAATTGTTCGTTTCATGCCCATCTCTAGAGCCAAGCAATTCTGATTGACTGCACGGGCATTCTCTGTACTGTGAAACAGACCAAGAAAAGGGGTGACCTCTAAAGTTTGCATTGATATATGAGTAAAATTATAAATGCATCCCAAGATTCTGTATATTTTGACAGGCAAGAGAAAACTGTTAATTAGCCTTGAAACAGATGAAAAATAAGCCAGAGTCTTTATCTTCAAAAACCGCGACACTGTTGGTATAAATGCAGTTACAAATATTTTATGCTCCCGTTCGTTCACATCTGAAACCCTGGCCATTGCATCGACTTTATTGGTATTATAAACCCCAATGGTGCTTTGAGTTATTAAATGTCTTCTGTTGACCTCAGGCTTGGAATCAATGCATTGTGTGGTGGTAACTCACAGGAGTCACCAGGAAGAGGTGGGGTATGTGAACATATCTGCATTTGTTTGAACTGGATGTCAAGACGACAGCTCCAGTCCAGCTGACTCTGAATGATACCCTTATGAAACAGTGCTTCAACCCAAAGGGGTGGGACTAAGAGCAAGGCTGTGGGTAAGAGATTTTAATCAGAAAGAGCAGGAGAGCTGAAGAGGTCGGAGTTACCATTGCTGCTTAGACGGCTAAGGCCCTTGCCAACTTGATATCAGTATAATTCTTATACGTGACTCCACATAGTGAATTCATGTATTGAGTCAATATTTTATTCTAGGAATTTGAAGAGTGTGATTGTGGAGCTGACTCTTCTGCGTTATGGATACCCAGCCCAGTTGAGGAAGCTATCTGGGATTTTTGTCTAAATTTAAATTCAAAAGAACACTTGAGCTTTGCAATTCTACAAGCACTTTTTTGTGTTTTCTCACTATGTATTCAGGCTCAGCATGTGAATGAGAAGTAATGGGTTTCTTAACTGTGCAAAGCTGAATTTGTCTGCTGGTTCCCAATAAGAGGACTAAAAATGTGCCAATTGAACCCTTAAAAAGCCAAATCAATCTTCAAAAAAGCTGCCTACTTCTGCTAAGCCTTTTGTTTTTAAAGGAAAAGGTATTTAATTAGCTTTTTAATCTTTCAGCTTTCAATATATACTTTTAGACTTAATGATTATAAATAACTGATTTGAAAGCTATGTACCTCAAGCATCTATAATGTCTTTAAGCACTCTGGGTTTATGGCATGTTTTTGAAAATGTCTATAATAGCACACTTTCTACAGTAGTCCATTTTTAGTGTGCTTTGTTTTGATTTATAGTTTCCCTCTGATGAAGGAACCGTGGCATTTTCTGAAACTCATTGTGCAGTTTCAAATCACTTCAGAAAAACTGCTTGAGAAATGTTGTTTTCCGGTTTTGTTGACCAGACCAAAACCAACAACAAAAACAACACCTCCTCCTCCAATAAAGAGGGGCTTCTTCACTGGCCACACTCAACTGTTTTGTTTTTCTTGTGTAGCAGAAATTACTTAGTAAAATCTATTATAGAGATGGGGATGAATAAAACAAAATGAATAGCAATATTTGTCAGAAATCACTGAGTCATGAAAAATTTATCGCTTTGTGTAAGTTCAATTCAACAACCCCGACAAATACAAAATAATGATTTACTTAACTCCTTTTTAATTTGTTAATTTGCCAACACCTTTTCTGCCCATTTTGGGCCCCTGTGCAATCTGCAGCCTCTGTTACTTTCTCTTCGGGGCTGCATAACTTGGACACCCAAACTCCAAACTTCACCAAACTTGCAGGGTTTGTGGGGTAGAGTCACAGAAAGATTGTCTAGGACAGACCTGCCCAAAGTCCGGCCTGGAGGCCAAATCCAGCCCATCAGGCCATTCTGAGTGGCCCACGGCTGGCTGGCCCACCCCTCCCTCCCCCTCCTTCGCCCCATGTTTTTTTAAACAGGCTCCCTGTGCTTCCTTTGGTCCCCACCTTCCTTCCGTCCTTTCTTGGTTTCCACCTTCCTCCCTCCCTCCCTTGGTCCCTTCCTTCCTTCCTGTGGGTGGGGTTGCAAGGGGTCAGTGGGTGTGGCTTATGGGTCAGTGGGTGGGGCTTGCAGTGGGGTGGCAGGGTTGGGGAGCAACCGGCCCCTGACACATGCTCAGCCACCAAATCTGGCCCTCATTACAAAAAGTTTGGGCACCCCTGGTCTAGGATGTTGGTGTCCTGAGGTGTCTTGTGGGCTTCTAAGGTGAGATGAACCACCGTAATGATTCGTCATAAATTCATAATTTGTCAATGAATTGTGAGAAATCACCATGCTTCCAATTTGTCCCCACCTCTAGCTATTAGGATTTAACTGCGATGGTCTTCCAGGCTTTTCACTTCATTGTCAGTGGAGTTTTTACCTGTACCTTTATTTTTCATTAGGTGAAGTTCATATAAAGAAAAAACAAACAAACCAAAAACCCACAAAGCAGAAAAAGAAGTTGGAAGAATTCATAGACAAAGTATATAAATGCTGCAGTGAAAAAGTCTTAAGACTTCATTGCTTGACATTTGGTTACTTAGCTTAGTACACCAGAATAAGCTGATTAAATCAGTGGACTGAACCAGAATACAAAAATACGACATAGAAGAGAGGACACTAACTGCACATTAAAAACCACGTGACCGCCTGAAAAAAAATACACAGGGAATTTATATACGCAGAAAACTCTGGTAAGACCGCAGCCTAAGCTTCTCTGTAAGTTCTATTGATCCAAATAGGCCTACTCTGCTTCCAACCAGGGCCGGTGCTAGGTTTTCTTGCACCCTAGGCAAGGGGTGGGAGGGGGGAAGGTGGCGGGGGTGGGGCAGCGGCAGGGGGCAGGGCGGCGGATGGTGGGGGACGGTGACGGGCACGGGGTGGGGGGTGGGGGGGTGATGGGCAGCGGGCGGGGGGGGATGGACGGTGGTGGGGCGGTGGGGGGTGGTGGGGGGGCAGCAGGCTGGCCAGCACCCCCTCTCCATTTTGGCATCCTAGGCAATCACCTAGTTCGCCTTAATGGACAACTAACCACCCCATTGATCCAGTGGGTCTATTTTAGCATGGCTTGCTATGCTGAGAACAGGATTTCACTCAATTTCAGCTGATAAAATATATTTATGTGTTCAAATGTTGAGAAGGACCATAAGGACCTCAAAGCAGTGTACTGTACATTTTTTTTAGCTAGAGTATCGTAACATTATGAAATCATAGAATAAAGACCTCTCAATGATTAGTGCAAGTCAATAAAATAATCTTACTCATCTCATTGTAGTATATAAACTGAGAGCAGGGAAATCAGATTTACATTCATTAATGAAAGATGTATTCTTTTTAAAGAAATCTGGGGCATTTAGGAACCTCACATATCATTCCAAAACAAAATTCTACATTTATATTTGCAAGATATTTAAGGAGTAATCCTGGGAAGAACACCGTGTTAATGGTATTTTAATACTGAGATTTCATTGTGATGATCAAACAACATTACATAGTTTTATTATTATTATTATTATTATTATTATTATTATTATTATTATTATTATTATTATTATTATTATTATTATTATTATTAATAATAATAATAATAATAATAATAATAATAATAATAATAATAATAATAATAATAATAATAATAATAATGATAAATAACCACACAGCTAACTACGCTGGATTTTGTAATACACATCACTGGTCAAACGCTTCCCAAGCATTTAGGACTCAGTGATGTATCGGCAAATTATGTGAGCAGATTCCAGTAAGGTGGCTTTCTGCATCTGACTGATGCTGACTTTGTCAACTCCAATTTCTTCTAAATACTTGCTTAGCTCTTTAGGGACCGCACCCAGCGTGCCGATGACCACTGGGACCACCTGTACCAGTTTATTCCAGGGTCTCTGAAGTTCAATTTTCAGATCCTGATATCAGGCATTTTTTTTCAAGTTGCTTCTCAGTGACTCTACTATCACCTGGTATAGCAACATCAATGATCCACATTTTTTTCTTCTCCACAATCACAATATCCGGGGTATTATGCTCCAAAACCCTGTCTGTCTGTATTCAGAAGTCCCAAAGTAATTTTGCATGCTCATTTTCAGTCACTTTTTCAGGCTTATGATCCCATCAGTTTTTTGCTATGGGCAGATGATAGTTCTGACACAAATTCCACTGGACCATTTGAGCAACTACATTATGACACTGTTTGTAATCAGTCTGAGCAATTTTCTTGCAACAACTCAATATATGGTCGATAGTTTCATCTGCCTCTTTGCAGAGTCTACATGTGGGGGACTCAGCTGATTTTTCTATTCTAGCCTTAACTGCATTTGTTCTGATAGCTTGTTCTTGAGCTGCAAAAATCAGGGCTTCTGACTCTTTTTTCAGTGTTCCATTGGTGAGCCATAACCAGGTCTTTTCCTCATCTAATTTTCCTTTGACTTTTTCGAGGAACTGCCCATGCATCACTTTATTATGTCAGCTATCAGCTCGTATTTGCATTGTTGTTTTCTTGTATTGACCCTTTGTTTGCTTTACTTTAAACACTTCCCTGTTCTTAACCTCCAATAATGCTGGCTCTGTACTACAACGCATGCTTCTCTTCTTCAACTGTCTGCTTCACTTGGAGAAGACTTCTACCACCCAATTTTCTAGGTAAATACAGCCTGTGAACATCACTGCGTGGATGTAATGCATAGTGAATTATTATTATTTTAAAAAATTAAGCTTAACACTAGTCACTTTCACTGTGATGGAAAATAATGGTGCTGGACAGCCTAACTGGATGACACACTTGATCCTGTTATCTTCGCTGCTTCTATAGCACATAGGAATTAAATATTCTGCAAAAATGCAACAGGCATTTTAATAAATGCAGGCACTTTGAGAACTTTCTTTGTCTCCTGGTTTTGTTTACTGGGAACACCTTAGGAATGGAATATTTTGGCTATTTTGCACACATAGTATTTTAAAAATAAGCTTAAAACATAAAAAGTTAACTACAGTTCTGCTTCCATAACATTGCAATCTGCTTTTTCCATTTCATTTTATATATAATATCAAACTAAATTAGAACCCCAAATGAATTATGGTTAACATGAAACCACTGGAAAAGAGTCATGATGGAAGAACTCTTTTTCATTCTATTTCACATAGTTTAAAATAAGCTTGGCAAAGTGATCTTTCAGTAATAAAGTTCTGAAAATGTAAACAAAATTTTAACCTAATGTTTCTACAGATTTTCGTTATTGATATACGCCCACAGGAAGAGGCAATAATCCATCTATGTGTATTTGCCTTTATTTTTCAAACCCTAGCTGTGCTTTTAACTTGGTTCCAAGTGCAAGCTGCTCTAAAGTGTTCCAATCTATGAACTGATTTTGCTCTGCCGAACTAGTGTGGTGCAGCAGTTAGCCATGTATTGGATGTAAGAATGAAGTAATGTTGCTGCAAATGATGCCATCTCCTCCTACGATGCCCTCAAGGAGGACCTGAGATGTGTGTCTCAGTCTTGGCCAGAACAGCCAGTGAAGAGAAGTGATATAAGTGAAAAGCAAGCACCAGTTGAGGGAAGACCCTTTACTCACATCTGCCTGAGACAAATCACTATGTCTTTGCCTAGTGTACTTCGTAGGCTGGTTACGAAAATAGCATCATATGAGTATTCCATCTCAAGCAGGGCAGTACAAATCAGCCTTGCATAGGTCAGCCTCAGATGTATTTAGTCACAAAAGTGTTTGTGAAGTGGGGGATTGCCAAGGTGGAACAAACACTGACCCCTGTGCCTGCACGCGGTCAGCCCTGAATAAAAGAACTGTGGACCAGCTGCTTAGTGGGTAGGGGTGAGTTGGCCTGACCCAATGGAAAATGAAGACTCTGGGGAAAGCATAGAACCCCCCAAAAGTGAGAAGCAGCTGGAACCCAGTGGTGGGGACCATCCAACCTAAGGACAGAGATGAGGAAGGGAGTTGAGACAAGGAACGTATTGGACAGGTGGAGAGAGTTGGGAAGGGGCACATAAAAAGAGGAGAGCACTTGGAGGTGATACAGGAGGAGGAGGAGGAGGAGGAGGAGGAGGAGGAGGAGGAGGAGGAGGAGGAGGAGGAGGAGGAGGAGGTGGTGGTGGTGGTGGTGGTGGTTTGGGCTGATCCTGGTTTTCAGAAGAAAACCAGGATTCTGAATTAATTTCCTTGCTACTTCATCCCTATTCCAAATACTCCCTCCACTAGAGATTATATCAGTGCCATGTGGGGTTGAGCAGCCATGTTAACCCTCCCACACCACTACCACTAGACATTGTGTTGGCTCCTTCCATGTTAGTCTTCAGAAACCAGCTAAAACAGTCTTTGACCTCCTGATCTTTTCATGAATTCTATTATTTTAAAAATATCCTTCTCTTGAATGTGGAATACTGTGCTTCTGTATCCACAATTCAAAAGGCCAGGAGATGGCCTGATAGTGCTGCACACGTGTTCATTCATACTTGTCAAGCAGTAGTTCTGACAAATGCTTTGTGTTTGGGTGAGTATTATTTAATAATAATAAAAAGAAAGACAGATTTTGGGACTTCTCTTGCTTAGTGTTATTTTGTCAATGGGAATGAGCAAAAGAGAGTATATTGTTGACTATCTTGACTACTGCCATTGGTGTTGTCAACATTCAGGCAGCCCCTAGGTAAACCTTAGCATCCTTTTCTCCCTGATGGCAACACAGACATGGTACTGTGCAGCAATATCAGGCCATTTCCTGGTCTTTTAAATCATACCCACAATATTCCAGAATCATAAACCAGAGGATTTTTTTTTAAGAATTGAATTCTCACCCTTTTAAAATGGAAGTTTAAGTCTCCATACCCTACACAAAATTCCAACAGAAACATTCCTTGTATAGAATTACCTAGTGCCAGAGGATCCCAGAAGATTGCTGCTAGGAGAGGGCAGATTGCCGGTGGAAACCAAGGTCAAAATCATCCATACTAAGTGAAGTATGAATTCTGCTGGCATGAAACTGCTAGCATACATATCGGACTGTGGAACCAGAGGTTGCAAATTTGATTCCCCACTGTGCCTCCTAGTGGAAGAGTCAGACTTTGTAGCCACTGGCCAGCTGATCTGAGTTATTATGTTTTGTTTGGGCTGCCCCCCAGTTTTAGAATTGCCTTATGGAATGTTGATTTCGTCTGCTGCACAATAACATTGCTGCATTACCATGCAACTATAACTATGTTTTATGTGCTGCCTACCATTTCTACAATTTCATTGTGTTTCCTATTCAAATTACCTTTTTTACTCTCTTCCTTTAATGGTTATTACCACACTGCTATCATGTTGCTTTCGTTTCAGGTCATTGCAGTTTACTGTTCTTAACCCTAATAGCTTTAGTCTTTGGCTGCTTCCTTGTTTTTCCTGTTGGTTCTGAAAGCCTCTCTGAAGCCTCTGGACTGAAAGGTTGAATTAAAAATGAATAAATAAAAACAAAGTAATAAAAATAACCATACCGTTTCTTCTACGTATTTAAGGTCATTGACAGGGTCAGATCTCCCAAGCATCCTTATGTGCTACAGACATATCTTGGCCATATTATGGAGACACAGGATAGTGTCCGTCTTTGTAATACCTGCTTCATAGACTCAAGATTCTAGATCCACAGTGGTAATACCATCTGATCCATCATAAACTAAACTGCATTTATACACCTGGCTCTATAGGTAAACAAATGATAGAAAAGCCCAGTCTTTTCCCTAAATAAGTTAATAAGTTGATTTTGTTTAAAATAGCTTTCTGGTAGCATCTCATGTTTACTGAAGCTTGCCTTCTGATACCATCATCTCGTACATTCCATCTCACCAAAAAGATTCTCAGTGCCTGATAGACAACATCCTCTATCAAGATTGCATTTTTGGTACAGTGCTGTGATAAAGATAGCAAGTTGCTATTGAAAGCTTAGCTTACATTTTTTTTTTGTTTTAGTAATGACCAATAAAAGTATCACCTAGCCTACTTTTGAATTTGTTTTTCTGGTCACATGGCTCAACCCACTTTTTTACTTCTTTGGGAGAAAGAATGATTGAAGTAAAAAAAAGTGGAATTGATCTGAAATTTAAGAAGAAACAAATATGTGAAATGTCAGTTCTCTTCACTTTATTTCTCTAAATTGAATCACAGAATCATACAACAGTGAAGTTGGAAATGGCCTATGAGACCATCAAATCCAAACCCCCCTTCATATAAAAAAGCAAAAGTATTCTGCTTCTGCAAATGCAGCAGAAGCAGAGCAGAACATGCAGGAATATTGTATTATCAATTACCGTATATACTCGAGTATAAGTCGACCCAAGTATAAGTCAAGGCCCCTAATCTAACGCCCAAAACTGGGGAAACTTATTGACTCAAGTATAAGTCTAGGGTTGGAAATGCAGCAGGGCCTGGCAGCTCCTCCTTTGTGAGCTGGTGGAGCAGTGTGTGATGTTTAAACTGACTTTTAGCCACTGACCCAAGTGCTTGCCTCGGTGGCTAAAAGTCATTTTAAACATCACACGCCGCTCCCCTGTAATGCAGAGGGGGGTCAGGAGAAGTGGCGCACAATGTTTAAAAGGACTTTTAGCCACCGACCCAAGCACTTACCTCAGTGGATAAAAGTATTGACCCGAATATTAGTCGATGGCCCCTTTTTTCAGCCCAAAATTAGGGCTGAAAAACTAGACTTATATTTCAAGTATATACAGTATATCTACAAAGCATTGGTTATAGGGAGGATGTAACTCCCATATTAAAACTGCTTAACCAGCTGACAGTCAGTTTCTGGACCCAATTTGAAGTGCTTCTTATTGCCTATAAAGCCATATACAGCCTGGGGAGTCCAGGCTATTTGAAGGCTCTTCAGGGGAGACCCTTCTCTCAGTTCCACCACCTTCCCAGGCTTGCTGACTCAGGACATGACACACAGCATTCTCAGTGGCTGCTCCCAGGCTTTGGAATGAAGTGGGTTGAGAAGCCAGGTTGGCCTGCTTCCTCTTGCCCTGCCACCAGGTGTTTAAACAGTAATTTATCTCAGGAACACACCAGCCATGGAAGGAATGACCAGGTTTTTTTTTTTTTTGACTCTGGGTCCATTGTTCTTCTGGGTCAGGATACTGTTTTGTTGAAAGACCCACTTTTGACATCTACAGATCTTAAGCCCTTTCTTCAGGTGCCTGTCTTTCTTCTTCTTGACTTCCTTCTTCCTTCTTGGCTTCTTTCCTTCTTCTTGGCTTCTGTGGAGGTCGGGATTAGAGATAGGCATGAAATGGCAAAATAGTGTTTCGTTTCATTTTTCGGTTTTAAAAATGGTTTTGGGGTTGTTAAAAACAAAACAATTTTTTTAAAAAAATCATTTCATTTTTCATTTGTTTCATTTTCTGTTTGTTTTAAACTCGCACTGACTAGCTGGCCCGCGGGCTGGGTCAGTGTGTTTTTTAATTTGTAATTTTTTAAAATGTTCTTATTACACCAACCAGCTGGCCCACAGGCTGGGTCAGCACATGTTTTTATTTGTTTGGTGGTTTTTTCACTCTCACCTACCAGCTAGCCTGCAGGCCGGGTCAGTGCATTTATTTATCTATTTATTTTACTCACGCCGACCAGCTGGCCCATGGGCCATGTCGGCGGTTTATAAAATTTATTTTTATCTTTTACTTATGCCGACCAGCTGGCCCGCAGGCCGGGTCAGCACATTTTTAAAAAAAACCCCACCTGATTGCGCGTGATCAAGTGAGGGAAAGGACAGGCTTTTAAAACTTTTTTTCTTGACAAAGCCCCACACTACAGCTGATCAATGGTAGCTTCAGTGAGGAAAAAAAACCTGTGGTTTCCCCCACATTGTGTGTGTGTGGTGGGGGAACCACCAGCTTTTCCCCATAGGGAAATGCATTCCTATGGTAAAATGAAAAACAAAGTGAACAAAACAGAAATTTCTATTTTGTTTCATTTCATTTTTCTTTGATGGGTCTGTTCATTATTCGTTTTATTCTGTAATGAAATGAATAACAAATAACAAAACAAATTAAAAATTCATTTCGTGCCCATCTCTAGTTGGGATGCTTTCTGCTCTCTGGTTTAAAGCCCTGAAGACACCTAATTTGTGTTGTAATGGTGGTGGGAATCAAACGGTAGGTACTGTACTCATCAGTGTGTGTATATTTCATGGTGTGTCTGCAAAGCTTAAAAGGATTTTTGGCAAACACCGAGTACCCACAAATACACTAAGGTAGAGACACAACCACCCAAAAGACCGGACGCTAAAACACAAGTGGGGGAATGTAGTCTATGCAGTCAAATGCAGTGAGGAGTGTGCAAAGCTCTACATTGGAGAAAGCAATCTGCCACTAAACATGAGGATGGCCCCGCACAGGAGGGCAAAAACTCAGGACCAGAATCAGTGGTCTAACTTCATTTGAAGGACCAAGGACACTCATTAAAATATGGGGATGTACGCATATTACACAGAGAAGATAGATGGTTTGAGAGATGAGTCAAGGAAGCCATTCATGTGTGTACTGAAAATCCCTTTCTCAACAAGGATGTGGGACTTGGGCACACTCTGTCTTCCACTTATCATGTTGCCCTTTCATCAATCTCCAGACAAATCAGAAGAACTTCACACCTCCACTAGGAAGGCCTCTGCTAACCATCCATACGTAATGGGTGTTGGGAAAGGTTGTATAGGTGGGACTTTCAGACACCCAGACCATTGTCTATCTGACAAGCCTATTCAGGCTCACCTAATGAGCCTATTCAGGCCACTGTCCACTTAAGAAGCCTATTCAGGCTTGGTGTGAAAACGAGGTGAACTATAAATTTGAAACCTTGCACCTGCTTCCCTCAGGCTGACAAAGCTAATTGGACGAGTAAGCAAAATGTTTCAATCTCATGAGAAAAAAATGTCCAGTTGCCATGACTAGAGATGGGCACGACTTGAAATTTTTTTTTCCGAGTTGTCATTAGTCGGGCCGGTTCCGTTTCGGGTCGTTTCCGTTTTTGTGAAAATTCGCAAAAATTAGTCGGTTCATTTTTTCATTTTTTCATTTTTGTTAGTACTGGTTTTGGGGGGGCGTGGGCTCCTGGAGGCACCTCTGTGGGGTGGGTGCCTCCTCTGGCCCGCTATAAAGGGAAAGCGGGCTCCTGGAGGCACCCGTGGGTGCCTCCTATCCTCACCCACTAGGAAGGGGAAGCAGGCTCCAAGAGACCCCTCAACATGGGGGTCTCCCCTCCTCACCTGCTGCTGCAAAATGCATGCATAGCCATATGGATATGCATACCAGTTGCAGACAGTGAGACTAGTGATGGCAGTGAACCCAGAGCCATAGGTTGATGCCTAAGGCTCTCGCACCACCATGTCTCACAAAGAAGGGAATTGTACTTGCGTGTAGTGCAATGCAAGTAGATCTGGCTTAGGGTTAAGGTGGGTTAGTGCAAGGGCTAGGGTTAGGCTAGTGACGGGTAAGGTTACGGTGGGCTAGTGGGTTGCACCTCTGGGTGCCTCTCTGACCCACCAAGAAGATAGTCTGTGACGTATGGGTAAGTAAGGAGTCAAGGATTAGGGTTAGGGTTAGGGGGCTAGGGCAGGTTTTAGGGGGCTTTTTGGCACATCCCAGAACTCTCCATGGCCAAGTGGCCATGTGATTGGTGGGATGGCTCCAAAAATTTGCATGGTCGTCCACTCCCACATGGCTGGCCACTCGGCCAGCCCATCATTGCGCAGGTGTAAATAAAATAAAATAAAATAAAATCAATGGAGGACAGAGGAGGAGAGGAGAGACATTTTGTTGCAAGAAAAAACCCACTGGTACTGTGAAAAATCTGGCAGTTTATAAATTTTCGCGTGTTTCTGTTGTGCTTGTGTGTTTTTGGACCATGATTTCAAAAACAATATTGCGTTCACCGCCCCATTTTGGATCCCCCGCCCGCACCGCATGGCATGGCGAGTCCGGCTGCCCAGGACAGGGGGGAGGCAGGACCCCCCCTCCAGAAACCACCCCTCCGGTAGGTGCCCTGCACCCTTAGTCAAGCAGGCATTTTTCCGCCTGCTTTTTTGGCCCGGGAATGGGTGGGGGGAGAGTTTAAAAGTTTTTTCCTGTGCCGTCCGTGCCGCTTGCTTGCGCTTTAATTGTGGCGGCCGGCGGCGAGACTGGGCTTTTTGCTGGCTGCGAGCCTGCAACGAGTCCCACCAGAGCAGCCCAGGACGGGGGATGGGGGGGAGGCCGGGGACCTCCAGAAACAACCCCTCTGATAGGTGCCCTGAGGCACGGCAGGCATTTTTCCGCCTGCTTTTTGGCCGGGAACCGGGTTTTTTTAACTTTAAAAAACTTTTTTTCTGTGCCGCGTGGCATCGCGCGATCGCGCGATGCAAGGAACAAGCACGACAAATCAGACCAAAATTGTTCGTTCGTCGGTTCGAGCTCGAAGTCTGGTGGAGTAATTCCCATTACCGTTTCCGTAGAGTAACGGATACGAGTAACGGAAACGGAAACAGGAATACCGCTAAGTCGTGCCCATCTCTAGCCATGACTGAACTTCTGGATAGCCAATAAATTGTTCTTCACAATTTTGTGCCATTCTTTTTGGTGTGGAGGGTAGTTTTATGTCTTGATATAAGCTGGCAAGGCACATAACGTCTATAGACATTTTCCTTCCCAGCCAAGAATTTTAAAGAGCGACGGCCCCAAATGTTTTTTCATATTTAAAAAAGAAATACGTTGCCATCCACTTCTTTTAATAAGGCATCACAGACGTTAGGGCACCAAGCAGGATCTTTACATTCTGCACCAGATTCTTCAACAAAAGCTGTCTCTGAGGCAGAGAGAGAAATCTTCAGGTGCAGCCCTATTGTAAGTACACTGATCATTACAAGCATGTTTGCATTCAATAAGAAAAGAAATCAGCAAAGCAAAACTCATGGAATTCGAAATGCATACATATTAATTGAGCAACCAATACCAGCTCTTTTGAATAGATTTTGCATTTTTGATATGGATTTGCAGAGAGCTACTTTGCTGACTATGGTGCCTAGATGCCCTAAGTACATCCAATCTCGCCTGATTTCAAAAGCGAAGCAGGGTCGCCCCTGGTTAGTACTTGGATGGGTGACCACCAAGGAATACCAGATGCTGTAGGTGCCTGGAGTAGGAACTGGCAACCCACTCCAGTATTCCTGCCAAGAAAACTCCATGGACATGGAGTCACAAAGAGTCGGTCATGACTGAAATGACACAACACACACACACACACACACACACACACACACACACACACACACACACACACACACACACACACACACACACACACACACACACACACACACACTTTGCTGACTATGAAGTATAATCCAATTTCCAAACTAGTGTAAATGAGATCAGGGAAGACGGTATGCAGCCTTTGCTAATTCTACTCCAAAAAACGTGATTTCTTCTAGATTGTACTTTGTAACAAAGCATCTTATCCAGGGCAATCAGTGCTTAAGAAGTGAGCAAAAATCTACCCAACCATCAAGGTATGGGCATGGGTGAGTAACCTATTATTACAACATCAGTGTTTCCACTCCCTTTCTCCACCCAGTATCTGAAAGGATGAAAGTCCTTTTTTTTTTTTTTTTGCTTGTTGAGCAAGAAGTTGAGACTTCTGAAAGCTGATTATGGCACATGCAGTGCCCTAGTCCATTCCCTCCTTCGCTCTCATAAAAAATCACCAGAGTTAATGCAGATGATTTCAGCCTTTCAGTCTTTGTTGGATGATCACATGAAAGGTTCTTCAGTATGGGAGGGACAGTGTTTGTCTGAAATGTCTTGAGAATCAAAATGCCGGTTGCATCAGAAATCATCATTTTTGTTTCTTTTGAAAACAAGGGCACACCTTGGCAGACTATGTCTTACTTTTTTTAAAATTAGGTATTTGAAAAAAGTGTGTGCACACTAGAGATGGGCACAAATTAAAAAAATAGCGTTTTGTTTGTCGTTTGTCGTTTAGGGGGTCCGTTTTGGTTTGTTTCCATTTTTTACGAATTTTTGCAAAAATGTTTTCATTTTCATTCGTTTTGTTACCGTTTCATTACCATTTATTTTAATTTTTTGTGATTTTTTTAGCATTTAAAGCAGTTCAATGTATTGCCGTAACGAAAACGAAACGGACGACAAAATTTCTGGTGTTTCTGTTCATTTTGTTTCATTTTAGAGATAAAATTCGTTTGTCATTTCGTTGCGTAATGAAATGAAAAACAAAAACAGGAACGAAAAATTGTTCATTTCGTGCCCATCTCTAGTGCACACATGTATATTGGCATTGTCTCAGAAACCAAAAAAGAGTTAGGAGAGGAATTCTGCACCTTAGGACCAAATAACTAGGCCCTAAAATTGATTCTAATTGCAAGAACTTCTTGTTTTTATTAGGAATTTTCTTTATGGTCAAGGGAGCAACCTCTTTGCCTGCTGCTGAGAACCATAATATCTCTAAAACCTTATGTCCCTTTATGGGCCTGACCAGGTGTCATGAACATCAGGAGAGGCCCTTGACTCAGTTCCACTACCCTTACTGGTATATTTGGTGGGGCCATGGAGGAGGACCTTCTCTCTCTCCCTCCTCCAAGACTCTGGAACACCCTCCCACAGGAAGCCAGACTGGCTCCATCTTTGCTATTCTTCCATAAGCAGGTGAAGACCTTTCTCTTTAGACAGGATTTCCCTTGGCCACTGACTCTCTAGGAGACAATAAACACTTTATATTGTTTTGTTTCTAAATCTGTTTTTAGTAATGCTTTTACCTAGCATTTTAAATGTGTCCTTAATTTCTCTTTAACATTTAAATAATTGTAGTTTTTAATGTTCCATTTTTAATTTTGAAAGCTCCCTTAGGTCCATTTAAAGAAAAAGGGGGGGGGATATTTTAAATAAATGCATGATGCTGAGAAGATCACAGGAATAACGGTAACCTCCCCGCCATGAAGGCAGCGAGTTAGAAAGCCTGAGAGCCATTACTGGGGAAGGTCTGTGGCAGACCTTCTAAACACTACATTCGCAATACATTCCAGAAGGAGAAATGCCCTTTATCCCTTCCCTCCCTCACAGAAAGGGTGAGAAGAGATTAGAAATAATGTATTAGATTCAATGCATTAAAGTTTAAACACTTGGTTTCTTCTTATAACAGGAGGACAAGCCAACAGACACTGCTGAGGAATGACACGTAATATTTTAACTTGAGTGATGAAATGCCATTTTTGTAAGATTCATTGTTCCTGTTTAACAGAAAAGTACTATTTGAATCTTAACACACTAATTCTAACACGTTATTTCCAAACACTGGAAGTGGTAAGAAAAAAAAAACTTACTGCCACTAACACCAGTCAGGCACCTTCCGGAGGGGTGAGGTGGGGACTTTAAAGACCTGCCTGGCCTTTGAATTTCCTGCTCAGGTCCTGAGTGGCGGATTGGAAGTTTGAGCGGAAGTTCAATACTTCCCCATCCGCTGCCTGGGACCCGACCTGGAAGTTCAAAGAAGGGTTGCCCAGGTGGGTGAGTCCCCACCCCACCCCTCCAGGGGTTGCAGCAGTGGTGTCAGCAGTGAGAAGGAGGGTGGTGGGCATTGGGGTGGGGTGGTAAGTTTTATTTTTAATTTATGGTCCTCCACTGCTCCAGAGGGTGCCTGGCTGGCTGGTGGCAGCAGCAAGGAGAGACTATTTTTTTCTTTTCTTTCCTACAGCTGAGTGGCGAGGAGAAGGGGAAAAAACTTTCTTCCATCCTTGCCATTGGGTGTGTGTGTGTCTGGAGTGAAGGCTTTCACCCCTGCACCCCAGCACCCCTATCACCGTTGTCAATCTGGATAAGAGCTTTTGCTCTTATCTGCAGATTTCACTATCCGTGGGGGATCCTGGAACCAATCCCCCATGGATTCAGCGGTCCTAATGTATGTTGAAGCAAATATTAATATTTTATGTTCAAGCAACGAATAATCACGGATACTTAGTTTGACACAGTTGCCAGGGTTTCAGCCTTGGAAATCCAGGCTTAGTTTCAGCTCTAAAACTTAGTAGGAAGAATAACACTTTCTCACTCTAACCTACCCTAAAGGGTGGAGACTGAAGTCATCACAAGGTCGAGTTCTCTTGAGGTAGAATTCAGATCAATCAAATTCACAAAATATATCTTCTCACACTTTGCCTAGAAAGTGGTATAATGAAAATTTTTAAAAAACCTCACAGGTTATTTGCATCTCATTTACTTATAGGATGAGATACACATTTCCAGGAAGAGCCTCAGATTGGAGTTTCATGAAGATGAAATGAGACTGTAGCATCTTAAGATGGTGGGATAAGCATTCAAGAACTGAGACACATGCAAATAATATTAACCATATGGTAATGGATAATAATTACGCTTGTTCTTTTCTTGCCTTTACTTGCTTTTTTGCACAGATTGGCATGATATGTACTGCCATACACACCAGACTTGTGTTTTGTCTTTGAAATTAATTATGTTTTGTCTTTGAAATTAATTGGGATTAAGCTCTTCAGGGAAGTAGCTCTTTACTTGCATGCTCAGTAAACTGTTTGGGACATTGTTGAAGCTAAATTTATTATCTTTGACTTGATAATATTCTCAGTAAATAGTTGCCAGCACTCTCCTGATCTCTGCCACCTTATTTGTAAAGTTATGAAGGTTCTGTTAGAAACACCCATTCAACCTGCCATTCCACATTTATGATAAATTTGAAAGAACTTGCAAACCTGGTTCTGTTCTGGTAGGTTACGTGCTTTTCCCAGGAAAAGATAAATCCATATTTATCTTCTGCTGCTGGTGACATTAAGGCTGATTCAGAGATGCACATACATCATCTAAGTTTGTACTTAAGGAGGACTAGGTAGTGGCACCAGACATTTTACTTCAGGGGATTCGTTCTTAACTCATCATCAGCAACACATAGGACAATCTACTGGTTCTCCGCATTGTTACAAACAAACAAGTAAAAGATGTTAAGTGTTAGTTATGTACACTCAAGGCACAGAACTCTTGCTATTTAAAAGGGTGGTGTTCAACCTCTGTCAGTAACATTGTTAGTGTCCTGATAAGATAATAGAATAGTAGGGATCAGGGGGAAATTTTTCAGATTTAACAGTCTCAAGAAATGTAGCCTGTCACTCCCCACAAGATCAGCTGTGAGAAGAAGTAGAATGGGAGGAGCAATGCATATACACTTCTGTGCCAGAAGGGAAAAATCAAAACTTTCATACCTAATGTGAAAAACACTTAAAAAGAAAATGGCAGGTGGATGTAGCTTTGAAAAAAAGCAACAAAATTGCAACTGAGTCAGTTTCACAACCATGTAGAAAAATAATGATCACATCAAATGGTTTTAAAACAACACCACCTTCATTTTTTGTTTCCCTCTGTTTTATAATTATTGATTTATTGATTTTAGAGTATCTAGTGACTGAAGTTCTTTGGGTGGTGTAAAATGCTATGTGAAAAAGAAAATGAAAGCAATAAAACAGTGACCAAGACAGCCCATAATAAATGAGGCGAAGAACAAGAGTTTAAAAAGAAAAGCTGACACCAACATACATAACCATTGTAAATCTAGTAGTAAATCTAATGTGTACAGAAATCAGACAGCACCTAAAACAGTTCTTATGTTTGAATGCATACAACAACAACCTTGCATGCAGACTGATCGTGAATCTTCTGCTACTGTATCTCCTTTCTAAGTTACAGTATTTTTCAGTGTATAAGACTGTATTTTGCCTAAAATTGTTAGACTAGAAATTGAGGGTCATCTTATACAGGGAAGTAAGCTGAGGAGAGAACCATGCAGTTGCAAAACTAATTTTTAGTTGTAAAAGTGGTGGTTGTCTCATACATGGGGGCATCTTATAGACAGAAAAATATGGTAATAAATTAATTCATCACTCCAAACAAGAAGCCTTTTCCAGTCTATGAATATTACTGTTCACAAGTGTTATAATTAGAATTTTTAGACTGTGTTGAATGAAATCCTGTCTCTGTAGACCCAAATGGAATTAGTGGCTATGTGTTAAGACATTACTTATGTAAATCCCATTGTTAGATAGTTCATTGATTTAGATGTCTGACTGCAGACCCAGAAGTTGTGAGTTCAATTCCCCACTGTACCTACAGTGAGGAGAGCCAGCTGGTGTGGCCTTGGGCATGCTGCACAGTTCCGGAACACCTACAGAAAGGGTCAACCTATGTAAGAAGTGACTTGATGGCACATGGTTATGTTTGCATTATTTTCAGTAAAAGCATGCAATAAAATTCGAGGATGATACACAAAATTATAAATTTTTTATCACAGAGAAATTACAGTGAAACCAGATAAATAATAAAACAATGAAATGTTTTGTTACATTTACTAAGTGTAACCAACTAGGTGAGCAATCCAAAAAGGACCTGGGTTCACAAAGTATTCTTTCATTGGAACCAGAAATCACCCTACGCTGGAAGTCCACCAGATTTTATTGCAGGGATAATGAAATTGTCATTAAATATTAAATACAAAACTGCAATTAACATGAACACAGCCTTCTACGGAGGCTAAGTTCAGGGGAATGGGAAGGAATACCTTTGAGTCCAATAAGAACCTTTGATTAAATGCATTTTTTTCACACAGTGATTTAGTGATTAGCATGAGATTCTGCAAGAAAAGTGAAAAATAGAAATGGAAAAAGTGTGTAGAGGGATATTCAAATAGCATATGATTTAAGAGCTGATTCAAAGCCTGGTTAGGATTTGCTTGTGTCTAGCTTTTAATGCTATCAAAATTTAGGATATCTTCTTCTGTGAAAATAGACAGAAATTCTTCACAGCTGTATTAGTTCTGCTTTGTTTTTGATTGAAAGCATAAACATTCTCTTTTTTGAGAAAAGACACCATATTTTCCCCTGCTTTCTCTCTGCAGGAGATTTTTATCCCCACATCGGGCACTGCCATTCTCTCTCTCTCTCTCTCTCTCTCTCTCTCTCTCTCTCTCTCTCTCTCTCTCTCTCTCTCTCTCTCTCTGTGTGTGTGTGTGTGTGTGTGTGTGTGTGTGTGTGTGTGTGTACATGGTGTATAATCTTCCAAGAGTATTCTAACAAACTGCAAAATATGAAGCTTCTCTCAGCATCAAGACCAGCTAAGGCCCAAAGGCCCCAGAGCAGTGAAAATCTGCAAAGGGAGAAACACACACACACACACACACACACACACACACACACACACACACACACACACAAATGTGGTTGAAAAGTGTCTGGTTCTGAGCACAAACATGAATGTATACTCACACACAAAGTTTATTGTTTCTGACCATAGTCCTTTACAATGTAGAAATTAGCAGATACAATATGGTTAAAACAGGTGATTAACATAAAACCAATAAAATCCAATCTATGAATAATAACATAATATCACAGTCAACTGTATACAACATTTATGTGCCAGTATGGTCCTTGACAAATTGAAACCTCAGCCTCTTTGCTGCCAGTGCAAATTGTGCTACCACATATGTAATATATACAGTGGTACCTTATATAAAGGAATTAATTTGTTCCAAATGAAATTACGTTAAGCAAATTTTCCTTTATACAAATTTCCCATAGGAATGCATTGAAAACAGAGCAATTCCATTGTTATGTTGTACAGATTTGCCCCATAGGCGATTGTGTTAAGCAAATTTCCCCTGTCTACAGAATTTTTTATGTTGTACAAATTTTATGTTATACAAACCATTTGTTATACAAGGGTCCACTGTATCTGTGTATCGGCAAGCAAACCTGTTACTGTTTCCATGGTGGTGCAATGATGGGTGACAGAAATCTTTCTCTAAATTTTGTAAATCTGGGGAAAAGTCA
This sequence comes from Phrynocephalus forsythii, assembly GCA_029282475.1. Classification (NCBI taxonomy): domain Eukaryota; kingdom Metazoa; phylum Chordata; class Lepidosauria; order Squamata; family Agamidae; genus Phrynocephalus; species Phrynocephalus forsythii. The sequence goes on along the minus strand of JAPFRF010000003.1, from coordinate 105,298,286 downwards.
ATGATTCAAAGTAGTGTGGTTTTGCATGGTTCACCTGAAGCTGAGGATACCAGACAGAAAAATGGGAGCCAACAATAGCAGCCCTATCTTGACAGGCATCAAAGTCATAGATCCAGTTTCTGAGGTCACAGGGCCTTAAACTAAGGAATTTTATTCATCAGTAGATTATAAGCATTGAATTTTTGGTGCCATTCTTGTGCCGATCCACTAGACTTTAAGTGTGCTAACCAACAGCACTGTGTTAGAGAGGCCGAGCTATACAATCTACGCCAATATCTAAGATAAGCCAGGTTGACTCTAGCGGCTAGGTTTAGCTCAGCTCTAAGGCTGTGGTCACACCTGGGTTTTGATCCTGATCTTCTGAAGGTCCGGCTTTTCCTCTTTGTCCCATCACATGATTTAATATGTGAGACAGGAGTTCCCACATCCAAAACTGTTTTTTTTTTTATTTTAAAGTGCAGTTCATCCCCCTTGACCAATAGGTGGCGCTAGCATTAAAAAAGGACCACTTGGCTGGGGAAAATTAATGCTTAGAGGACCTGATTGAACTTCCTGTTGCTCCCATGTGCAGGGAAATTAAAAAAAAATCATAGCCGATCAGCCCCAGGAACAGCCGGTTGGTGCTATGAAAAAAGAAAGAAAAAGAAACCCGGATCATCTGCGTGGTCCCACGGTGTCTGCCTCCTTAAAAGCTGGATTTTCAAAGCGAGGCAAAAAATTCCCTACCTCTTGGTAAGTTTTAGAAACCTCACTTAAGGGAGCATTACCGGGGTTTTTTTTTCCAAAAAGCCCGGTGGCTGCGGGGACGGCATTTTTAGACACAGTTTATCTAGTAATTTAAACTGCTTTTAAAGGGACGTGGGACCGGGGCCTAAAATAAGCTATTGATGATAGGCTTAGCTCAGCTCATAAGTTCCTGGATGGAGTCCTAATATCAGTCTCATGAATTTGTTCTGGAGGGTTTCTAGTTTGGCCTTTGCTGCCTCACCCCATAGTTCTGCCCCATAGAGCATTTGTGTTAGAATTTTGGCTACAAACCCCTTGAAAACCCTTATTCTTCCCCCTCTACCACTGGTGGTAGGAATATTTCAATATTACTTTATGCTGATGACCTGGTTTTGCTATCTTTGAATAAAATTGGTCTTAAAAGAATGCTCTCCAAATTTGGACAGCTCTGTAAAGAGGAACGGCTAACAATCAACTACACCAAAACAAAGATTATGGTCTTTGGGAAGAAAGCTCCCAAGCATAACTGGTCATTGGATGGGCATACCATTGAGCAAGTACATTCATTTAAACATTTGGGCATTCAGTTTTGTGAGACCCTCTCCTGGAGACAGCATTGAAATGCCACCATTTTATTGAGCACCAGATCAATAGGGACTATGAATGTGAATGAACGTGACTCCAAGTCCAGAGCTTTTTGCTCTACTGATGCCGCTAATTTTCCTGGATCCTGAATGGCTTCCATACCTTCATCCCTAAAATTCAGTTCTGTGTTGATTGATGGCAAGCTGGTAAAAAAAAAGTCCATTTCGTTGCCCTGCATTATTCTAGAAAGTAAATCATTCTTTTGTTCTGTTTTGTACTGTGTGATGGTAGCATCTTATCTGAAAGTATCCAAACTTGTAGCTTTTTTGCCATAATTGATAATTACTCTGCCTGGCCACACCAGGCGTGGATGACCCATTCCATTTCCTGTTCAGACATTTGTGCACATTTTTGTAAGGTCTTCTTCTTGTGTATCCATGTTTAATAATGACAACATTGTGCTATTAATTCCAACTTACAAAAACTATTTCCTGCATTTTCATTTTCAGATGAGTTTTACCATTCCCTCTTCCTGGAGGTCCTCTTAGCAGAATCATACTCCCAACTGCTGCTAGCACAGCTAGGTAATATCTGAAATTTAGCACAGTTTTATCCCCCATTGACTAAAACATATTAGTACTCTGTCTGTTTCAATTATATGTATGTTACATTATTCAAATTTGTGCACTGTTTTTTTACAAATTTCTTTTGGAGACACACAATACAAGCACTGGGAAAGTTCAGATTTATGAGGCAAGATATACTTCATCCCACCATTGGTCTCACAAGGCACAGTATGGATATTTTTCATAGAGAAATTTGAATCCAGTTAATTTCTTTTCCATTTGTTGCTTTAGCTGCCCTTTGTGCTGGCTATTACTGGTTGCAGCTTATTAAAGGATGAGGACTTTGATTTGAGAAAGTGTTTTCTCCCAAAGCCGTATAGGCCAGTTTGCAATGGACAAGATTACACATCAGGCCGCATAATCCTACAGGGGGCGCTGCTTGCTGCATGCATGCGTATATAACTTTTCCATCTCAAATGCTGTAAGTGTATATTTAACCCTGCAATTATGGTAATGACAACCTTGTTTAACCTTTCAGACAAGAGGCTAATTAAATTTAAATGCATTATCCCATGGAGAACACATTATTGTACATAGTCTACTTGTTATGTGCAGTGGGAATATTCAGGCAGTCACAATTTACATACACCCTGTATGAAAGCTGAGAATGGGGGCTGAATTGTTGCATTGCTGATGACAGACACAATCTATGAGGAAAGAAGATTTTTTTTTAAAAAAATTGCACAATATGATAAGAATACCCTTGACATGCAATTGGAAATCTAATCCTGATATTACATAATCTCTCCCTCCCTCTGTTTATCCTTTTTGCTTTCTCATGGTTAGTCATAATTTCAGCCTTGTTAATTTGGTCAGGTGATTTATTACTTAGTATGTATTGTGTGCCAACAATGCCCTGTCACTGCTTTGACCACAAAGGAAGAAGTGATTCACAAATTTAACTTATCTCCACTCTTGAAAATAGCTGAGTGGTTTTCAAATCTGAATGTTACAAAAGCTTTTATGAGCCAAGAATTCATGCAGTCTTGGTGACTCCGCATTACCTGTCTTTTGGTAGTTTGTTTGTGGAAAACAAGGAGATGGCCCTAGAGATATAGGGGACTGCAACTTCCAGAATTCCTCACTGTCTGCAATGTTGCTAGGGCTCGTGGGAGCTGTAGTCCAGCACCATTCAATGGACTGCGCTTTGTTCATCCCTGAATGAGATGAAGCGGCCTATGGTCTCTGCAAATGAAGGGATATCCCAGACTCACCTGCAGTGGTTGCCTCTAGTGATGAAGCAGGTTTGGCAAGTTTTCCCTCTAGTGACTGAAGATGGAGCTCCAGATGCCTCTAACAGAGCTTTTAATTAATTAAAGAAAATTAATCCATTTTGAAAACAAAATAACTCAAGATGCACACCATTAGGGGTCCCTTAAGATCCAAGCCAAGTTTTATAGTCTTGAAATTACCACACAAACAAGTACACATTTCCTGGTACTATATAGGTTATCAAAAGCACTGGCTTTGCCCAGCTTGGAAAACTCTATAAGTTCCTCTCTGTTACTAGCCTGATGCTGTCTCTCTTGTTCTCAGGCCTTATTGTTATCTGCCCTTCCATTCTTCTTCTTTCTCATTAATTCATCTTTTTCTTTGTCTCCAATGTCCACTGAGACTCTCTTTCTACTTTATCTACATATCCAGTAGCAGATATGCTTCCTCAATTTCTCTCTTTCAACCATTTGAAGAGTCATGGACTCTGCAGAAGGAAATAGAATAAGAAGCCTAAGATGCCCTCAAAGAAAAGACTACCATTCTGGTCTCCCCTGACCATTCTGGTCTCTCCTGAACTTGATATCTAAGAAAGATTCTGGACAACTGGTACCCATACCTAGATATGGCATTGCAACCTACAGCCATATTTGAATCAACTCAAGTTAATTAATCCAGTTTAAAAGCAGAATGGCTGGGAGATGCAGATCTCCAGAGTCTACTCGGCATCCAAGTCATATTTCAAGTATACAGTATACGGTTTCAAGTCTTGGAGTTATGCTATGGAGAGTTAATCAGACACCCTTTTATTGTTCTTAGCTATTTATGATTAAATTAAATGATTTGATTTTACCTATCTTGGAGCGATACTTGGGACAAGACAGACATGTATTTCTTGATTGTAAAATATACTGATTTCTTCTTAATTATAGTTTTCTCTCCTAAAATGACCTCAGCACATCAAACCCTGCAGAGTAGATTAGTCTGAAAGAAAGAGGGTGTGCATTTCATAATTGAGTGGGGAACCTGAGGCCAGATGTCCCAAATCATAGCCAACACTATACCCTCTACACCACATGGCTCTCTGGATTCATTTAAGACAGTTTCAGAAGATTGATGGTCTGCTTTGTGAGGTTTCCCTGAAAAACCTGCCATGCTGAAATGCTATTTTTTTTAAAAAAAACATGTTTTAGTATCTATGGTTACTTTGTGGTTATACATGAACAAGCATGCAAAAGTTAGCTTCTCAAGAATATTGTTTTGATCATTCAATGGATAATATATACTTCAGAGTTTTAAAACAGAACTGAGCAAAAGCAGTTTGCTACTCAGTATAACAGGTTTTAAAAGGTTTCTTGTTTGCTTTGGGTTTGTTCTGTCAGGGAATTTCAAACTCTGGACCAACACAATATCCTTTGGAATTTGTCATGTGCTATCAGATGTTCCATGAAGGTATTTCACCTCATAACTTAAACAGATCTGAAGATGCAAGGCCATCATTAAGCCTCCTGAGAAGCAAGCTCCATCGGGCTGTTCTTCCTCTCAACATCTTCCAGCAGCCATGAAGCTGAGGGACATACTCCGAGACATACTCATAACATTCAGAAATATTGCCTGCCATTTCATAATTCCTTTCCACATTTTTTATTTTATTTTGCATCTTTTGAGGTGGCATGCTTGAGAGCAGAGATTATCTTCCCTTTATTTTTGTCCTTAAGACATTCTGAATGTCTTTGAATCTGCAGAGTAGGGTTCAAATGTGATAAACAAGCAAATGGACACAAGTTTGTACTTAGAGCAGAAATAAGAGCCAAATTGAGAGATAGAAGATTGCTCACTTGAGTAGCTAAGGCCCAGAATAACATGCCTCAAAGATGTTTGCTTTTTTAAAAAACAACAGCTAACACAATTTGATACACAAGGCATTTTATAAGTGGTGCACCATATGTTTGGCAGACCAAATCATTAAAAGCACTAGAAGGTTTCTGTGGACCACCTTTATCTGTTTAAGAAAAGGATTAGACAATTTCATGGAGAACAAGGGTATCAATGGCTACCATTAGGGATGTCTAAGAACAACCTCCGGGTTGGAGAGATAGGCAGGATATCTTTCAATGCCATTTGCAGGGAATCGTAAGCAGGTGAAGGCATCTGCTTGGGAATACCCTGAAGGAAATGGTGAGCCACTGTGTGAGACAGAATACTGGACTGGATGTGCTGTGGTCTGTTCCAGCAAAGCTGTTCTTATGTTCTTATGAACATGAACCCTGAATGTCTCTTCCTTGAACTACTAAGGACAGAGGACTCTGGGTATAGGTATGCATCCTTGCCTTATAGCATATAAAGGCCTGCTAGGACCAAATGTTTATGTGTGAAGGGAGAAAAACAAAGTTAGATTGTGCTCAAACTCTATCCCTTGGGATGGAGAAATCTGTAGGGGGTTTTCCTCCCTGATTCAGAATTCCTTCTGTCCCCTTTATGAACAAATTTGCTCCAAATGGGTTCAGCATCTTGAGCTGCTCCTTCAAGTTAGGATCCTAAACCTGAATAAATTCGTTCACACCCTGAAACCTGAATGACCAGATTTCATTGGCTGAAATCCTCACTCTGAGTGGTCTGAAGGCAGGTGACATGGGCAAATAAGCACTATCCCTCTGTCCCAATCCTTGAGGTGAGGAAGCACACACTATCCTTCTATCACTTTGCCATCGTCCACTCCCTCTTGCTGTTCTTAATCCCAGCATAGTCCGTCATTTAGTTTGTCCAAAATGTCCCATCATGAGGATGGGACATTTTGGGACATCTGCTACTTATCAGGGTGTGCTTTCCAGAGTACCCAGACAAATCAAAAAGCCTTCACCACCAAGGTCATAGCTAACGACCCATTCTTGATAGGTTTCAACACCTCAGGCCATTGTTCACCTTAAGGCTTTGGATACTATTGACTCCCAAATAGCCTATTCAGGCCATTGTTCATTTTATGAGCCTAATTCAGATCAGGGTGACAAGAGGTCAAAGCTGACTGACTATAAGATGGAGGACTTACACTAGCTGTATTCAGACTGTTGAAGCTGTTTGGATGAGCAGTGAAACATTTCTATCTCTCAAAATAAGACGTCCAGTAGCCATGACTCAACTTCCAGATCACGAAGAGTCCTTTTTTTTTTAGAATGAGGCAGTGTAAGTGGGGTGGGCATGGATAACACCTGTACCCCCAGATCAGATGCCACCTCCGAACGCCTTGTCAATGCTTGCTTTAAAGAATTGTTTTTGACAATTAGTGTGCCCAGGAGAGTGCTTTGCACTTTTTCTACTCCATCATTGCTACAGGCTGCTGGCAAGTCATGTCAAAGACCACAATACCCATCATGGTTGCTCTCTGCCTGTGGCATTTGGCACAACTGGAGTGCAGCCTGCATGGTACTTCAACGTGGTGATGTTTGGGTGGGTGGGTGGATGGATGGATGGATGGACTCCTGGCAGATGCGTGCAAATGGGTGGGGCCTTAGGTTCCCCTATGTGAAGCAGATGCTTCATCCTGTGAAACTGACCAAATTATTTTGTTTCAGCAAGGGGAAAAACTCTGGCATCCTAGAGATTCTCATGTACATTAAGCTCGATTCAGCCATTCTCAAAAAGATTGTCCTCTGTTCACTATGAGAAGAATGTGTTGGGCCTGAGTGCTCCCTGTCAATTGCTTTCAATATACAAAAGTGAGGGTATGAAGCATGGAAAGTTCTTCTTTTGCCTCAGATGAACCACCACACAACTCTCTCTCCCCCTCCCCCTTTCCCCCCTCTCACACACACACTCACACACACGGCTGAGGCCAATGTGGAGGGCCAACTATAGTTAGAAAAGACTCTTCCTCTTCAGACTGGCATGCTCATGTGTTGAGAGTGAAGGTGTGCCTCTTTGTGTTTCTGGACTTCTTCTCCCAGGTGGACTTGCCATGCTGCATGAGGGATTCTGGGAACATAGCGCCCAAACACAAAAGGACATGTCTCTAGTCGAAACCACTGGTAGAAGGGGTGAGAATAAGGAGTCTTTTCATATGTTCCGTGTATGAGTGTGGGGGCCACTACTGGAGCCCTGTAAGACACAAAGACTGGGAGGTAGGTGGGCAGAATTACAAATAAAGCCAAAGCTTCAGAAATGAAACATTCCCTGGGGGCATGGAGAATGTGTCATCTCAAATCTCTCCCTCTCTCCCTCTCTTTCTCCCTCCCTCCCTTTCTCTTTCTCCCCTTCTCCCCCCCCCCAGAGAGAGAGAGAGAGAGAGAGAGAGAGAGAGAGAGAGAGAGAGAGAGAGAGAGAGAGAGAGACTCTCTAGGGATCATTTCATTCTATGCCTCTCTTCCTGTACAGAGATCTGTTGCTGAAGTAATAACTCTGTAGATCAATGTTTGATATTTCCCCCACTCACCCAGTAACGTCCTGAGGTGACCATTGTTTTTCATGAGTGGGAACAGATACATAAAGTGGGCTGAAAAGTTACAAAATTTGTTTTGTTGTTGTTGTTGTTGTTTTGCTCAGGTGCTTTCAGCTCTTGGTATATTACAGCCAGCAGTTTACAGTGACACAAAGTAACCCCTGAGCTAGAGGAGATGTGTAAAAGTAATTTGTGATACTGTATAGCATAAGAAATTTCATTTCAAATGATTTTACAAGCTTCAGTTCTCTGACTAGTACTGGGAAGTAGTACACAAAGTGTTTTCCATGTTAGTTTAAACCCCTCATAATGGATTTTTCTTTTCTTTTTGTGTGCTCTTTGTGGTTTTAATGTTACCTTTTAATATTCTAAGATGTCTTTTCTAATTCCCTGTTCTTAACTTGAACATGTCTTAAATATTCTGGGCTGTATATTGTCCATTATTATAAGCCACTTTGGGTCCTTTTCAAAGGAGAAAGGTGGGTTAAAAATATTCAAAATATTCAAAATATTCAAAAATAAATAAAATAATACACCCCCATTCAGTGTTCAGAGCACAGATCTCAAGAATGACTCAAAGAGAGGGGATGTTTATAAAAACAGTTCATAGTATGAAGGGTATGCCGGTGAAATGAACACATGAGGCCTAACAACAAGAGCCTTGAGTGAGCACCCATACAAGGTGAGATACTTGTGGCATCCAGGAATTAGCCATCCTTCCACGAACATGTCCAGTACAGTTCAGAGTGATGGTATCTACAGGTCCTATCTCACTCTGAGAAAACTAGAACAGCCTCTGCCTGCTCCATTCTACCAAAATGAGAGAGTTTCCTCAGGCACTTGGCAGCTCTCCAACCTGGCCTACTCCCGTGCCAAGTCTGGGTGCCTCTGACTGTGGCAGCACTGGTCCGGAAAGCACTCTAACAAGAGTTGTTGTCTCCAGATAATCACCATGCTATCTTCAGAAAGGCAAGTGCCACCTTGTTGCTATTCTTTTATTATTTTAGTTCAGGGCATTTTTGGGGGTTATGGTTTCCCAGACATGTCACTGTACCAATGTTCATCTGCCTTCTGGGAATGGGTGTGGAAACTCCTCCCCCTAAAAACACATATAAAAATAACAAAAATACACAATGGCATACTTCAATCTGGAAAATGTGTTCCAGGAACTGAATATTGAATTATGAACCACGTATTTCAAAATGTGAGATGCCTCAGAATCAATGCATCGATTGAAGGCTTTGTTACTTCAGAACCGGTCAAAGGAACAGTGTGTTCTCTACTCCACCCTAAACCTTCTGCAATCCCCTAATAATATACTGACATTAATGGTACATGTTCTAACATTCTCAGTCTCTGTGCTTTTTAAAAACTGCATTGCAGGCTAACAATGCCAGGGATAGGAGACTGATGTTACATACATGGCTGGCATTTTAGAAAAAGTATGCATTATGGATTACGCTAGAAAACCAGAAAATCTTGAAATTAGAAGGCCATGATTTAAGGTTGGGGTGGCATGCATTTGTTTGGTATAAGAAGGATAAGGAACAGAAATATTTTGGAAATCATATAGTGAGAAAAGCACTTTATTGGATGTGGGAAAATATTCAGAGACAAGTGTATAGAAAAATACCTGGATGGGTGTCACCAATAGAAGCATTTACACAACCGACACTGATGAATGAAAACAAATTAGTGAGATACTATGAGATACTGAAAAATGAAGAGGAACTAAAGTCAGAGGAAGAATTCCAAAATCCAAAAGTGACATTAGATTGGTGGGCAAAATCACAATTGACCTCGAGGTTTGTTAAAGATAAGAAAGAGGGTTTTTCTATAGAGAGAACTGAACTGGATAAACTGCTCTTGGGAACAGAGGGAAAGCTGATTCAGAAAATTTATAAATACATGTTAGAGTTGAAAATGCAGGATGAAATTGTGAAAGACTGTATGATACTATGGGCACAAAATCTAGGACATAATATTGAATTAGCACAATGGAGCCAGGTATGGGAGTGTAATGTAAAATTTACTAAGGCAATAAATTTAAAAGGAAACATATATAAGATGTTTTATAGATGGTATATGACACCACAAAAATAGCAAAAATATATGGAAATACCTCAGATAAATGCTGGAAATGTAACAACAAAGAAGGCTCTTTTTATCATATGTGGTGGACTTGTGATGTAGCAAAGAGATATTGGAAAATGGTATATGAGATCTTACAAAAAATGTTGTGCTATACAGTTCCATTTAAACCGGAAATATTTCTATTGAATATCATGACAGAAATTAAGGATGTTAAGATAAAGCATTTGTTATTGTATACTGTCACAATAGCAAGAATTTTATATGCCAAATTAGAGATGGGCACAAAACAAACAATTTTTCATTTCTGTTTTTGTTTTTTTGTTTTGTTACACAACAAAACGACAAATGAATTTTGTCTCTAAAATGAAACGAAACGAACAGAAACACTAGAAATTTTGTCGTCCATTTTGTTTTCGTTACGGCAATACATTGAACTGCTTTAAATGCTAAAAAAAATCACAAAACATTGAAATAAATGGTAACGAAATGGTAATGAAACAAACAAAAAAGAAAATGATTTTTTGCAAAAATTCACAAAAAACGGAAATGAACCAAAACGGACCCCATAAACGACAAATGACAAACAAATGCCATTTTTTGATTCGTGCCCATCTCTATGCCAAATATTGGAAAGTTGCAGAAGCACCAACCAGACAAGAACTTTTGGAAAAATTCTTCGAAGCAGCTGAAATGGACATAACATCAGAACTGATAAAGGACACCCCACCTATTCCCCATCCTATGTAGGGATTCCGATGATATGAAATAAATAAAAATATTTAATTTTTTTTTAGAAAAAGTATGCATTATGCAGATAAATGTGTGAGAGGAAACACGTGTGATTCCTTACACTTCTAGGTAGAGATGGGCATGAAATGAATAAAATATTCATTTCATTATTTGTTATTTGTTTTGTTAGGTAATGAAACAAATAACGAACGTCCCCACTAAGGAAAATGAAATGAAACGAAATGGAAATTTCCATTTTGTTCTGTTTGTTTTTCATTTTCTCACCGCACTGTCGTCTCTTACCTGTCGTCTGGGTTGGGAATGAAGGCAGTGGTGAGGAGCTGCTGGGGCTCTGGGGGCAAGGGCTACATGGTCCACCCGCTGCCTGGTGCGGCTGCTGCCAGGTAAGCCACCGCCACCATCCAGGTAAGCCGAAGTAGTTCAGTTTGTTTCAGTTTGTACACATTTTTGTTTTAAAAATTCATATGAACTGAAACAAACCAAACTGAGGGGGCCCCCAAACCATTGGTTTTCTGTTTCATGCCCACCTCTACTTCTAGGTCTTACCTGACATGGCAAGAATTGTATGTGACCTGAGTGCTGCGACAGATTGTGTACCTCTCACTGCAGTTGAGCTCTGAAAGTGTGGGGATACATGTCATGCATGCTATCTGGCATTATATTTCTGGATAATGCAGAAAAGCAGTTCTAGGTTTATCACTGATGGGTTTGCTGTTTCCTCCTTTGCTTGGTGAACATTTCCTGCAGTTCTTTTGTATTTCTCACTGTCAGAGGCATCTGAAGTCTAGCTTCTTCACCAATTTTTGTAAACGGAGACAAATATTATGTTAAGTTCAATAATTCAAGGCAAGGTGGGGAGCAATCTGATCTGTGCAAACAAGCACCTGTTCAGTTTTATGGAGAGGAGGTTGGAGACACCCAGCATGTAAAAGATAGAGTGATGGGTGATGACTCAGGAGGAGACCTAGCTTTCCATGCCTGACTGGCCATGGGAACTCACTAGGGTGTGGAGTGACACAGATAAGACCACTCCTTAAATTTTTCACTTACTTTGAAAGCCCTATTAGGGTTGTTATAAGTGAGTTTTGAGCTGACAGCATGAAACTGGCTGCCGTCTGGTTCCGGGCACAATTCAAAGTGCTGGTTTTAATGTATAAAGCAGGGGTGTCCAAACTTTTTGTAAGGAGGGCCAGATTTGGTGGCTGAGAATGTTTGGAGGGCCAGCTGCTCCCTGACCCTGACCCTGCCCCCACTGGAAGCCCCACCCACTGCCCCTTGTAAGCCCCACCCACTGTGCCCCTCACCCTGACTCTTTGCAAAATAATTATTAAGAACAGAGGAGTTGGCTAGATGAAACTACAAACTACTAAAAAAGTAAAAAAGGGGGCTGCCAAAGCACACCCAAACTGCCTCCCTTTTGCCACCCAGGTCTGGCATTGGAGGCTGCTGGAGCCGGGTGAGTGGGTGGGTGGCATCACTGCTTCAGCTGGCAGTGGGGTTGACTGCCCCATAGTGCTTAAAGCACTCTCTGGGTGGTTTACAATTTATGCAGGCACATTGGTACACAAGGCTTATTCTTGGGCTTATTCCCTCCCGCCCAGTCACCTGGCTTCCTGCTACTGCTTAAAGTGTGGGGAGGGGGGAGGGGGTGGGCCAGCCAGTCGTGGGTCAACCAAAATGGCCTGGTGGGCTGGATTTGGCCCCCGGGCCAGACTTGGGACATGGCTGGTATAAAGCCTAAAAGAAAAACAACCTATGAACAAGAGGCCCTACAAATCCTTGAGGCTATCCCCTCTCAAGGAGGCACAGAGGGCAACTGAAATCTAAGCCACTGAGTTACCAAGCTGTTCAACATGGTTTAGATCTGAAAGAGCGCATTTCACTTTATGAACCTGACTAAGGAAGTATTTCTTTTGGATTTGCCACCTTCACAGATTTGTCTGATGCGGGCATGGGATGGGAGCTTCCTTGTTGATTCTCCCAGACTTAGGAGCTCCCTCCCACCGGAGGCTAGGCTGGCTCCATCTTTGCTGTACTTCTGCAAGCAGACACAGACTGGCTTTCCCCATATTCTAAGAGGGATTAATGGACTTCTGCACCTTGTCACTTTGAATCTGTTTTTGGTGTTGATTTTGTTTACCATTTTTAGTGTGACATTTGCCTGATTCTTTTGAAATAGTTGTACACACAGTATAGGTGCTGTTTTTAGCTTTTAAATATTGTCTTTTAATTATGCAAGCCACCTTAGATCCTTTTGGGGAAGGAGGGTGTGGAAAACATTGGAAAGAAAGAAAGAAAGAAAGAAAGAAAGAAAGAAAGAAAGAAAGAAAGAAAGAAAGAAAGAAAGAGAAAGAAAGAAAGAAAGAAAGAAAGGTGTGCACCAAGTGCTTAAAGCACTCTCTGGATTGTTTACAATTTAATTATGCAAGCTACACACCCCTCTACCCCAGCAAGATGGGTTCTTAAATAAATAAATAAATAAATAAATAAATAAATAAATAAATAAATAAATAATAAAACATTGGAAAGAAAGAAAGAAAGGTGTGCACCAAGTGCTTAAAGCACTCTCTGGATTGTTTACAATTTAATTATGCAAGCTACACACCCCTCTACCCCAGCAAGATGGGTTCTTAAATAAATAAATAAATAAATAAATAAATAAATAAATAAATAAATAAATAAATAAATAACACACAAAAGATGATGGCCAGATGTAGTCTCTAAGGAGTATGTGCAAACATGCAACTGGACTTTTTTTCTTGTGGGATCAAAGTGTGTTGCTATTCATCCAAGTAGCTTCCCCAGACAAGAAGAGAAGGCCAGTTGTCGTGACTCAACTCCCAGATAAACTCAACTGGATGACTGAGAATTTCCACAGACACTTTTAGAGGAACTGATGTTGTGGTATTGACCACATCTACCACATCAAATCAAAGCAACAGTGAAGGGGGAAAAGGAGGGAACCTCTCAATATATACTAAGTTTGTAGGCTTCACCTTTCCCCCACCAGTGACGCAGACAATCCTTCTTGGCTCCAACTTTATTCAAAACACATTTCAAAGGCACGAATGTAAACCATTAGATCTTGCCAGAAGATTATGCTGCAAATTGGCTAATGAGGAGAAGCACGATGCACATGCTGAGGCAAGTCCCAACCTCACCCAAACCTCTCTTTCCTGGGAGGAAGGTATCTGTAGAAGCCAAGCAAGGGCATTCCCTCTTCCAGATTCACCTCTTGCTGTCTTGGGATGACTACAGAAGTCTATAATCTCCCAGTGGATCACCTTCCTGCTTTTATTAATCTCTTTCATGCCGCCTGTGCCTCTCCGAACTTTCTCAAGAGATGACATCAGCCTGGATTATAAGCAACTGGCTCTTCAAGTCCCGAATAAAGGACTATTCAGCCCTAAAGTTTAGGTTAACACCCAGGAAGACTCCCAAACTAATTTTTTACATCCAGGTGGAGTATCAAAGTCTCACGTCCCAATGGCCTCTCTTGCTTATGACAGATTTGGGATCTGACATTGTTTCTGCCTATCCTTTATTCTATTCACCTCAAGGTCTACACCCATAGGACTCATAGCATCCTTGGCTGTTTCAGCCATCCATTTTCTCACCAATATTTAGCCTAAACTCATCCACAAAGCTGCTTAGAATGGTTAACAAATGCATAGTGATATTTTAGAAAACACGGAAGAAATGGGGCCCGGGCTACCTGTTTCTTGACAGAATATGGCTTGAGGTAATGTGATCCAAACATGCATTAAGAATGTTGTAGATTATTTCAATTATTACTTGTCCTTCTTTTAAACTCACAGTGATGCTATCGAGCTGAATAAAGGCTCCTGAATACAATACATATGATTGAACTAGACTAGGCAAAGTAGTGCTGATGATTGTGTATGTTTTTAACCTTGTCAAAGGGCTGATAGTCCTTGGTATCTTGAAGCAGATGGGTGAGAAACCTTTTAAAATGTAGCTTTCATGAAGGGCCGGCTCTATCATTAGTCCAAGTGAGGCAATTGCCTCAGGCCATGTCTCAGGGCATTTCTCTTTTGTGGATGGCAGAACTCTGTTTGTCACCTTGTCAACCCTTCAGCCCTCAACTGGGAACTGTGTTTGTCACATGTCCTATTGTTGTTCATCCCACTGTTAACAGTGAAGTAAGATTACCCTGGGAGACTAATCAGCTCTTGTTCATTCAGTTTCACTCTCAGACAAGCAGTTTGCATTTCCCTGCTTCTACAGACACATAATGAGAGCACCATTTGCTGAGAAGGTCCACTTTGCCACTTCAACGCATTTCCTGTTCCTTCCGGAGACTGGAGGCCTGGGGTTACCCGGCTCAACTTTTTTTGATCAACATCACAAATGGCATTTCTGAAAATTTCTCCTTCTCTTTTTTCCTCCTCCTCCTCTTTCTTTCAAATTAATTTCTTCTCTTCTGTTTTTTTTCTCTAAGCATAGTTTGCCATGAATCAACAATTAATAGCTATGACAACTTTAGTTTCAATCCTGGTGGCAAAGTAACAAGGGGGTGATACAAGCAAAGTTATGGTATAAACAAAGGTGAAAACATGAGAAAGGGATCCTTAAACAGAAGGCAGGATTATGTGAAAGCAGCGAACACATAAATTGATGCAGGTGCCGGTTTGGAGTTCCTACCATTTTTTTTCTTTTGAAGAATATTTGAAGAAACTGTGTCCTTGCCCTCTTAAGCAATGGGTAGAATGTACTTTGCATTTCCCTAAGTGGTACATGATGCTTATGAAAGTTAAATAAAGGTCACTGTAAAAATATGCTTGTTTTAAAATTCTCTGTAATGATATTAAAGTGTGTTTAAAGTATGTTTTGAAAAAGAAATCAAATACACGGTGAATCGTACTGAGCTTTATGTGAAATCACTTCATTGTTGAAGAAAAACAATGTTTGAATATGATGGCAGAGATTTGAACTGCCTGCTAACAAAGGATTAGCAAAGCACCTACTGGGTCTCCCTTTATTTGGGGAACACATTCATATATCTAATTGTATGGAGGTGATAGAAAACGGCTTGCGATTTGGGTAGCCCCTTTGGTATCATCCTATAGAGGAAGTCTCTCTCTCTCTCTCTCTCTCTCTCTCTCTCTCTCTCTCTCACACACACACACACACACACACACACACACACACACACACACACACACACACACACAGAGTACAAGAAAGAACAAGGTTTTGCATATAATTTGGAAATGCTAATTTACAAAATCACTAAATACTTCAATATCTTTGTTATTAACACAGCTTTGAGACTGACAATGAAGAAATTGAAGTGATTGGAGACTTTGTATACTTTGGTTGAATTATCAGTTCAAATGGAGAGTGAAAACCAAGAAATTGAAAGAGCAAGACTTGGAATGGCAACAATGAAGGATCTAGAAAACATAAACAAATATTAGGAGTAAAAAGTGGGGAGCCGCGTGGCTGTTACAAAATATATTTGCAAAACTAGGCTATAGGTCAGTGGTGGCGAACCTTTGGCACTCCAGCTGTTTTGGACCACAACTCCCAGAATTCTGGGTCTAGATTGCCAATGACAAAGGACTGTGGGAGTTGTGGTCCAAAACATCTGGAATGCCAAAGGTTCACTACCACTGCTATAGGTGATACTATTATAGGCCACTAATAAAAAAATCAAAAATTAATTACAAGCTCTCGTGGGCAGTACCCACTTTTTTCAAAGCATGTACCAAAAGTCCAAACATGGCAAAAGATGTAGTTTGCCAGGAAACTATTCTTAGATGTACAATTCTTGGCAAGATGATTAGGAAGAAGCAAGGATGTTGTAAAGCTGCATCTGAAGAGTTAGGAGGTGTCACTGGAGACCAAGAAGAAGACCATCTACAGTCTTGTATTCCTGATCGCCATGAATGGGCGTGAAAGCTGGACTATCCAGAAAATTGCCAAGAAAAACATTGATTCCTTTGAAATATGATGCTGGAGAAGAGCTTTGTGTTGACCCTGGACTACCAGAAAGATCAACAAGTGGGTCCTTGATCAAATCAAACCTGAATTATATCTGGAAGCAACAAGGTTAAAACTGAGGCTGGCCTACTTTGGACGCATCATGAGAAGACAGGATTCTACGGAGATGACAATAATGCTCTGAAAGGTGGAATGCAGTAGGAAAAGAGCACAACCAAAGATGAGATGGAGCAGCATCCTAAAGGAACCCTTAGGCTTGAGTTGATAAGAGCTGAGTGGGACTATCTAGGGCAGGACATTTTGGAGATCACTCATTCATGGGTTGCCATACAATATGAAAGCACATAGCAACCAATTTACAGGCACTGCTTTCTCCCAGGGCCTTTGTGTGTGTGTGTGTGTGTGTGTGTGTGTGTGTGTGTGTGTGTGTGTGTGTGTGTGTGTGTGTGTGTGTGTGTGTGTGTGTGTGTGAGAGAGAGAGAGAGAGAGAGAGAGTTCTAACCCTTTTCACTATTTTAACTGCAAATAAGAATAATTTGAATGTTACTATTACTGTGTGTTGTGTCATTACAGTTGTGACTGACTCTTTGTGACCCCATGTCCATGGAGTTTTCTTGGCAGGAATACTGGAGTGGATTGCCAGTTCCTACTCCATGTGCCTACAGCACTTGGTATTTCCTGGTGGTCTCCCATCCAAGTACTAACCAGGCCTGACCCTGCTTAGCTTCCGAAATCAGGTGAGATCTGATGTGCTTAGGGCATCTAGGCAACTGTTACTATTAGTAGCTGTCCTTAATGCACTTTTGTATGAAACCAGGATATCAAATAAATAAATAAAAATACTTGACATATAGTATATCTCATCACAGCTCTTAGACCACTGTGCCCATCTGTCCTCTGTACCTATTGCATAGTTTGCCACCAAGGGACTAGCTGCTGATGGACAACTTCAAGATTGAGGTTCTTTCTTTTAGTGATTCTTTATATTCAGGTTTGACTTCACTTGGCAGGACTTTTCTGAAGTCCTCCATAAAATAGGACACCTAACGTGGCATTCAATGAAAGTTGCCCAAATCCTCCAAATTAAATTCAAATGAAAATCTCACCCTTTTTCACTAGCCAGAATTCACAGGTAGAGCTAGCCTGAATGTAGAGAAAACTATCATGTGCCTACCTGCCACATGGGTGTTAATGACAAGACTGTTTTCGGGGGGGGGGGAGGGCGGAAGCTGGCAAATTAATTCAATGTGACCGATCACACAGGGATTCTCGCCTAGTTAAGTGTTTAAAACTCTGGGATCAAGTCCATGAATGTTTCAGTTTTGTTTTCTTCCATATCTAGATAACTGAAATCTCAAGCTCTTTCCATTCTGACTACACAGAAATCTGCACAGTTTTGATAAATTTGTGCCTTAAAAATGAGTGAAAACAAAGATTCTGAGCCATCCCTACTTTAAAAAGCTTTGGATATGGTGGTGATTATTTTATATCATCTGAGTTGTACTTTCAGAAAGCAGATGGGTGGTTTGGGAAACTGCACACACAAATTTCCAGCCTTCATTCCAGCGCTGTGATGCCACACAACCAGCACTCACTTGTGCTTCCTTTGTTAAGAACAAGACTCTATTCATTTCTGTAATATTTAATAGATTTCTCCCTCATTTTAAACATCACATTAATAGCCTCTGGCTCATTTGGAAGTAAGTTTGTTCTGTGCAAATTCTATAGCATGAATTTCTCAGAGTGACTTTCCAGCTTCAAACTTTTCTTTCTTTCTTTCTTTCTTTCTTTCTTTCTTTCTTTCTTTCTTTCTTTCTTTCTTTCTTTCTTTCTTTCTTTCTTTCTTTCTTTCTTTCTTTCTTTCTTTCTTTCTTTCCACACTACACATTGATTTAACAAATTAGATTTTTTCAATTTATACTTTTGAAAAGCTTTCCTATAATATAAGCAAAAGATATTAGACATTCACATAAACAAATATTGCTTGTTTGGAACATGATTTCCAAATGCGTATTGCTTCTTTTATGGCTTCAGTTGTACAGACAATGTGTTTTCTGTTAAATCTATTGTTATGAGGAAATTAAGCCCCCCCCCCCATCTGCCAGCATGGCTTTTTCCATAACTTAGAAACTTCTGTTTCAGCGTCATGAATTTTTTTAAAAAAATTGTGGTGTGTGTGTGTGTGTGTGTGTGTGTGTGTGTGTGTGTGTGTGTGTGTGTGAGAGAGTGTGAGAGAGAGAGAGAGAGAGAGAGAGATTATGTCGGAAATTGCATTGAAAAAATGAAAACATACATACACTTTTGTGGCAACTTAAAAAGAGCCTCTAAGATTAAAAAAAAAAAACCAGTGAAGTTCCCAGTGTTCTTCATATATTAAATTTATGTATATGTAAGATTTTTCAGATACATATCTGAAAATGTAAATCGTGGACATCATAGAAGCCCAGTTCAGTTGTGTTTGAAGTTGTGTGGAGCCAACACATACCGAAGATGATAGGATGCCTTGCCACTTCTCTTCTTTCTTCCGTGTCCAAACAGAGGGAGTCACTGTACCCCAAGGATCCAGAATTAGGGTGGGGTGGGATGCTGCAGGAAGGTTGTCTTGGTACTGGAGCCTTTCCTCTTCAGATGTCTGTATTCATGATTTAAAAAAACCCACCATTTGAAACATGACTGAATAAGACTAAACACACATTTGAAAATGACAAGCACGAGAGTCAGAGAGTAGAATAGTTGTTCTTTCCCATTGATAGAGCATTAACAAAGAGTTGTTAATGTGTACTGTAACTGTGAAGCTCAACTTCAGATCAGCATCACATGGGCACAGATGTAGCAGATAGTCTACCATTCCTCTACCCCAAATTTGGGGGAAATTTGGACAAAGGTTTTTGAGTTGTGACTTTTAGAAGTAAAACTGTCCCCACCACCACACACACAGAAGCAAGCATCCCTAAAGAAAAACTGCCATTTTTATTTAGAATACAGAAGCGCAATAGTCCACATTCATGAACTGGAGGATTTAATAAAAGAATTGAATTAGATACATGGGCAAGAGTGTTGCACTGCAGGATCTCCCATTTTGTTGATTCCTCTTCATGCAGCTGGTCCTATGCCTGATTTTACAACTATAGTGGACCCTCGTATAACAAACAGTTTGTATAACATAGAATCAGTACAACATAAAAAAATCCAGAGATAGGGGAAATTTGCTTAACAGAATCGTCTAGGGGCTGAATCTGTACAACATAAAAATTAGGGATTACTCTGTTTTAAATGCATTCCTATGGGAAATTTGTATAAAGGAAAATTTGCTTAACATTATTTCATTTGGAATGAATTAATTCCTTATACAAGGTACCACTGTATTTAAAGGATGGGTGCCAGAAGGTGAACATGCTGGAAGAGGGGAACACTTGCACACAGTTGTGTAAATAAATAGGAATCTGTCTGTGAAGTCTTTTCTGTTGGTAAACTCCCTCAATCTCTCTCATTCCCTTCCTTCCTCTACATCTCTTTCTCTAGTCTCTGTAGGCAGAACCAGCCATTATACTATACATGGGGCTTGTTTAAATTTACTTTTACTTCACAATAAGCTCTGGTCTAAATAGAATCGATTTAGAAATCACAAGGTTAATCACATGGTATTTGGGTTGGTTTTTGTGTCCCATTGGGAAAAACTTTTAATTTGTTTTTAAGTTGTGTTGTATCTTAAACATCTAGTTCATTCTTTTTTGAACATGAAAGATATCAACTTTGATAAAGATTTCCAAAATGAATTGAAAGACAATTCTCCCCCATTTGAACAGGGGAAGCTCAACAGACACTGTTCTTCCCAACAGGGAGGGTTATGCTGTGCCTGGGATATGTTTGTTAAACATGAGGAGATCCTTAGGGAAAACACATGCATTATAGGTAGTAGAGGAGGGAAATACTTAAATGATGAAAGCATCTAAGCATCACTATGTGAGATTTTCTCACCTCCAGGATTAGGTGAATTACCATGTATTGCTTGCCAACTGGAGTTATGAACCACAGTACTATACAGGTTTGAAATCTGAATGCACACACTTGAAAAGCTTCACAGTCATCTTTCTGAAAGATTAATGAACTGTCAGCATTATCTACAATCGCTGTTTGCATTATCAGGAGGGAAAAAGGACAGGAAGCATAATTCATCATAAATATGTTTCAGCACATGGATGGTCTTTCTTTCTTTCTTTCTTTCTTTCTTTCTTTCTTTCTTTCTTTCTTTCTTTCTTTCTTTCTTTCTTTCTTTCTTTCTTTCTTTCTTTCCAATTCTATACTGCCTCATTAGTGTTATCACTCTCTGGGCAGTTTACAACATAATCACAGATTGAACATACCATGTAATAGATAATACTGTGCACTGATGGGGTGGTAGATATTGTAAATGTAATAAATAAAACAATACAACAATAAAATGTGTGTTTGACACTCAGCACCCTACACTTGGATGGAGAAATCTGCCATCTTTGGTTTTCCTACAGTTCATCTTAATCATTCTCCAATTCTTTCCAATCTGAATCTGAAGAAATTCTTAGATTTCAGGGCATTTTTGTACAAAAATGAACTGACGTGAAATTCCAGTTTACAGTAATCAAAGGGCATGCTAGTGTTCCTTAACTGCTACTGTATTTAGTCCCATTTAGTGTTATCAGAGCCATAAGTACTGGTTGTAGTTCAGTTTAGTTTCACTGGTACACCTGTTGTGGCCTGTAAGTGCAGTTGTAATAGAATAGAATGTTGTGCAATAGACACCTCAGATAATAACATGACTTCTGCATTGTTGGTTTCCCGATAAGTAAATGTCTCACCAACCATCCTAATTGCTCAGATAATATTGTGGATTATCCACCCAGTTGTGTGCATCTTTTCCGCAAAGCTATAAATTATAGCTTCTTCTCACCGACCAACAACTATCAGATAGCAGCAGAAGATATACAGTATAGAAGAAGAAGAAGAAGAAGAAGAAGAAGAAGAAGAAGAAGAAGAAGAAGAAGAAGAAGAAGAAGAAGAAGAAGAAGAAGAAGAAGAAGAAGAAGAAGAAGAAGAAGAAGAAGAAGAAGAAAGGAATATATAAATTATGAGTTATATCTTTGATCATTGAGGAATCTAATGCTTCAGAGAGAGGCTATGTGAGCAGAAGTTAAATAATACTCATGTGACATCTGACTTACAGAAGTAAATGTCTTCATGATTTTCTAGCTGGAGAGTACTCAGAAATTGTTTACCTGTGATTGTTCCGCTTTCCCAAGGCAACACAGCCTGGCTTGTCTCCCTGGATGCACAGTGGGGTACCAAATTCCAAACCTCTGGCTCTGCAGCCAGATACCAGAATGATGAATTATGATGTGGGTTCAAATTCCTGATTGGACATGAAGTCCACTAGGAGACCATGAACCATCCATGTGCCCCCAGCTGAACTTACCTCACATTGCTGAATAAAGCAGGGTCATAGGTACAGCTTTTTTGGAGGAAAGATGGTGTGTAAATGTAGCAAATAAATATAAATAATAATATTTTTTTAAAATCTAGTATCATGCTACATGATGCCTGTTAAAATAATGGTCTTCCTTCCTTCCTTCCTTCCTTCCTTCCTTCCATCTATCCATCCATCCATCCATCCATCCATCTATCCATCCATCCATCCATCCATCCATCCATCCATCCTTCCTTCCTTCCTTCCTTCCTTCCTTCCTTCCTTCCTTCCTTCCTTCCTTCCTTCCTTCCTTCCTTCCATCCATCCATCCATCCATCCATCCATCCTTCCTAGCTTCCTTCCTTCCTTCCTTCCATCCATCCATCCATCCTTCCTTCCTTCCTTCCTTCCTTCCTTCCTTCCTTCCTTCCTTCCTTCCTTCCTTCCTTCCTTCCTTCCTTCCTTCCTTCCTTCCTTCCTTCCTTCCTTCCTTTGCCCTGAATTCTGCTCTGGAGAGTTTCCTAGAATTTAAAGAATTTAAAAATGGCTTCTGCAAGAATAAAAAACATTCCAACAGAGGAGCAACCCTTCTGGATCCCATCTTGAGCCTGGAATTATATGTATGCTATAATAATAATAATAATAATAATAATAATAATAATAATAATAATAATAATAATAATAATAATAATAATAATAATAATAATAAAAAATTAGAGATGGGCACGACCAGGAAAAATTACGTTTCAAGTTGTCGTGTGTCGGAGCCGGCCCATTTCGGCTCGTTTCTGTTTGTCGCGAAATTTTTCAAAAATTTGTCATTTCATTTGTCGTTTTTCGTCTGTCGTTAGTACGGGTTTGGGGGGGTAGCGGGCTCCTGGAGGCACCTCTCTGGGGTGGGTGCCTCCTCTGGCCCGCCATGAAGGGAAAGCGGGCTCCTGGAGGCACCTCTCTGGGGTGGGTGCCTCCTCTGGCCCGCTACAAAAGGGTATGCATAGCCAATTGAATATGAATACCAAGTTGCAGTGGCAGGCAGAGGCACCTCTCTTTCGGGTGCCTCTACTGTGACTCACTGGCATACGGTGCACTTGGGCTGGGGATGGGGAGGAACAAAGTGAGAGAGGACCCCTATGGGCGCCCTCTGGCTCACTAGGAAGGGAAGTGTACTTGCTGTAGTGCAATGCGAGTACACAGATCTGGCTTAAGGTTAGGGTTAGCGCAAGGGCTAGGCTTAGTGTTATGGGTAAGGTTAGGGTGAGTTAGTGGGGTGCACCTCTGGGTGCCTCTCTGACCCACTAAGAAGGACAGTGTACTGGCGTATGGGTTCGGGTTAGGTTTAGGGTTCGGGTTCGGGTTCGGGCTAGGGTTAGTGGGCTTTTAATGCCCGACTGGCACATCCCAGAAGTCTCGGTCAAAACCTGGCCAAGTGGCCATGCAATTGGTGGAATGGCTCCAAAAATTTGCATGGTCCACTCCCATGGCCAGCCCATCATTGCAGCTCAAGAAGGTGTAAAAAAATAAAAATAAAAATAAAATAAAATAAAATCAATGAAGACATTTTGTTGCAAGAAAAACCCACTGCTGCAAACTGTAAAAATTCAGGCAGTTTTAAAATAGCTATTTTGCATGTTTCTGTGGTGCTTTCATGTGTTTTTGGACCATGATTTCAAAATAAATATTGCTGGTCGCCCCATTTGGATTCCTTCCCGCATACAGACATGACATGGTGAGTTGGCGAGATATTGTGAGGATGCCCCCAACCAGAGCAGCCCAGGACAGGTTGCTATACCAGGTGATAGTAGAGTCCCCAGAAACCATACCTCTGAAAAGGTGCCCTCACTCAGGCAGGCATATTTTTGCCTGCTTTTTTGGCCGGGAATCGGGTTTTTTTAATTTTTAAGTTTTTTCTGTGCCGCTTCTCTTGGCATTGCATGATCGCTGCGAAGATGCCAGGAGCGACACGACAAATCAGACCCAATTTTTCTTTTTCGGCCACGAGTTCTGGGTTCTGCGGAGTAATTGTCGTTACCATTTCCGTTCAACGGAAACGAGGAACGGAAACAGAAACAAGAATTTCACCAAGTCGTGCCCATGTCTAATAATAATAATAATAATAATAATAATAATAATAATAATAATAATAATAATAATAATAATAATAATAATAATAATAATAATAAATGACCTGGTTATGGCTCACCAATGGAACACTGAAAAAAGAGACAGAAGCCCTGATTTTTCCGGCTCAAGAACAAGCTATCAGAACAAAGGCAGTTAAGGCTAGAATAGAAAAATCAGCTGAGTCCCCCACATGTAGACTCTGCAAAGAGGCAGATGAAACTATCGACCATATATTGAGTTGTTGCAAGAAAATTGCTCAGACTGATTACAAACAGTGTCATAATGTAGTTGCTCAAATGGTCCAGTGGAATTTGTGTCAGAACTATCATCTGCCCGTAGCAAAGAACTGATGGGATCATAAGCCTGAAAAAGTGACTGAAAATGAGCATGCAAAATTACTTTGGGACTTCCGAATACAGACAGACAGGGTTTTGGAGCAATATCCCAGGATATTGTGATTGTGGAGAAGAAAAAAGTGTGGATCATTGATGTTGCTATACCAGGTGATAGTAGAGTCACTGAGAAACAACTTGAAAAAATTGCCCGATATCAGGATCTGAAAATTTAACT
Organism: Phrynocephalus forsythii; assembly: GCA_029282475.1. Classification (NCBI taxonomy): domain Eukaryota; kingdom Metazoa; phylum Chordata; class Lepidosauria; order Squamata; family Agamidae; genus Phrynocephalus; species Phrynocephalus forsythii. The sequence continues at coordinate 105,273,763 of JAPFRF010000003.1, read as the reverse complement.
TCAGAGACTCTGGTATAAACTGGTACAGGTGGTCCCAGTGGTAATCGGCACGCTGGGTGTGGTACCTAAAGAGCTAAGCAAGTATTTAGAAGAAATTGGAGTTGACAAAGGGCGTTTATACACGACCCCTATACTCCGGGGCAAATGGCTCCCAGCTTAAAAATGTTTACCCACCAGCTCCGGAGTTAACAGGAAATTAAGTGCGACCCCGCCCACTTTAGCGCGTCCCAGCGTAGCTTTCAGGTACCTGCTCTTTGGAGGTGAAAATTATTTGATCCGGTGTAACGATAGTGAGTGCGTGGCTCTCCTTGCTTCTGTTTGTTGTTTTTTGGCTCCCGCCCCTTTAAGAGCTACTTTTACAGAGACGAGAGGCAGAACGAGGTGAGCGGCATGCTTTTCTTTCTTTTTTTCTCCCTCCCCTCACGCAGCCAGCAACCAGGAAGTGCGGAGGGGGTGGGAACGCAGGAAGAGCGACGAACCCCTAAGATCTCTGGTCTGAATTTAAGTGGCCAGCGGATCTTAGGGGTCGTGTAAAAAGGCCCAAAGTCACCATCAGTCAGCTGCAGAAAGCCACCTTACTGGGATCTGCTCGCATAATTCGCCGATACATCACTGAGTCCTCAATGCTTGGGAAGCATTCGACTAGTGATTGGTAATACAAAATCCAGTGTACATGGCTGTGTGCCTAATAATAATAATAATAATAATAATAATAATAATAATAATAATAATAATAATAATAATAATAATGATGATGATGATGATGATGATGATGATGATGATGATGATGATGATGATGATGATGATGATGATGAAGGTGTATTATAATAAATAAGATTTTCACCTACATTTTCTCAATCCTAAAGTACCATTCTAATCACCTCACAACATCGGCTCAAGTTGCTTGTGACCTGCCAAAATATATGAATGGCTACTTCTGGACCATGAAGCTAATGGGTCTACGTTAGTTGGAATTAACACTTGGATTTAGCCCATGATGAATTATGATGTGGATGTGTTATCTCACCCTAGTGAGACTGTTTTTATATTTGGGAGTTCAAGGTGGCAGAAGGATGTTGATGTGTGTGGCCAAGTAATCCACAACATGGTGATCCTATAAATGAACCCTGCTCAGCTTCTGCAAACTCAAGGCCATGGCTTCGTTTACCAAATCAAATCCTCTCATATTGGATCGTGCTCTTTTCCTACTACCTTTAATCTTTCCCAGCAATATTGTCTTTTACAGGCAATCTTGTTTTATTACGATGAGCCCAAAGTATGACAGCACTGCTTCAACATTGTTACTTCTATAGAGAGTTCAAGGTTATCTAGATTAAATCTTATAGAATTCAATGTAGATCTAAGTGACCAGAATGTTCATAAGATTACAACTGCCTTATTTAGATAGGTGCGATGAAATATTTTTGGCTACATATCTACAACTGCAAGCAAATGTAGCAATGAAAGTTCAAAGGGAATTATGGTCAAATTAGATTCAAGAATCTGGAAGCTACACATGACCAGGTCCCTATGTTGGTATAGTTGCCCCATAGCAAAGTTTAGCTAGAGTCTGTGTGGCAAACAGTGGGTGCAGTTGTGTGAGCTAAGGTTGGAGGAGAAGATTTAGCAGAAGACTAGGGGAGCTGAGAATAAGAACAGAGCAGCATGTAAATGGAAGCTCACAGTAGAAGATTTGAATTGGATATTTGAAGCTTGGCTGTAGGCAGTTGCGACAGACAGGAGGTGTTTAAGCAATTTAAGTCTTGAGATGATGTAGATAAGATTCTTGATAAGGCTGGCGGAGTGCAATGATTAGATCTTTGAGGTAGTGTTTAATGAGGAACAAGGTTATCATGGCCTCAGTGTGCGAGTCACAGTGATGACAAATGAAAGAGATGATTACACACAAGGAAGGATTAAAAAAGAGAGCCATAGACTGTATATCTGAAAAATATATATGAAGATTTTGTGGTTGTCTGTGGTTGACTTTAGGATCTCATGCAGAATCCTAAATTGTATAAATTATATACATCGAATGAATGAATGAATGAATGAATGCAACACAGGAACTATGCTGTGGCCTGCTGGGTTGGGATGAATTTTTACATATGGCCTGAAAGTGGGAAATGCATCACCAAAAAGGAGGCAGATGTGCATAATATCTGCACACAGTTGTCATCATGTACACATGCATACAGTATTTGGAAATAATTGCTAACATGTAAAAAAAAAACCCAAAGCCAACGCATTTCATTTTAATAAAGATGGCAAACAGGTATCACTTTGCTGTCCTAGATGCTGTTTGTTGGTGGGAATCTTCAGGATCTTTCTTTCCTTTTATGAAGTTAATTTATCATCAATCCCCATCTACCCGAATCAGACATTTTAGACATTCCAATGTCATATTTTGCTGCAGCAACCAAGCAAGCAAAAAAAAAAAAACCTAGGCAAGTAGGCATACATTTATTATTATTTATTTATTTGTTGCATTTATACCCCGCTTATCTACATTGTGTACTCTAAGCGGCTTACAAGCGGCAATAGCCATACAAATTACAATAAAGCAGACAAGACAAATAATAATAACAGTAAACAAAATTAAAACCTTATGGCACCTCGATCACGAAGCAGTGATAAGTAAAAACAGGCTGCGATGGCAGGAAAAAGACAAAAAAAACCTCAGTTAAGAATCGCCAAAGGCCTCCCGGAAAACATAGGTCTTTAACGCCTTCCGGAAGGCCAGCAGGGACTCTGCAGAGCGCACTTCACTGGGGATGGAATTCCAGAGGCTGGGGGCCGCCACTGAGAACGCCCAGGTCCAAGTACTCGTCCTCCGGGCTTCACGAGGAGTGGCGACCCGAAGCAAGTGCGCTCGCACCTGCCGAACGGGACGGGCCGAGGTTGATCGCTGAGCAATACGCTCTGCCAGGTAGTCCGGTCCCAAGCCATGGAGGGTTTTATAAACTAAAACCAAGACCTTGAATCTAATCCGGGCTGCAACGGGCAACCAGTGCAGGCGGGCCAGGACTGGGGTGATGTGGTCATAACGACGCACACCAGCCACCAGCCTGGCCGCTGCGTTCTGTACCCGCTGCAGACGCTGGAGAAGAGTCAAGGGCAACCCCATGTAGAGGGCGTTACAGTAGTCCAGCCTCGAGATCACCAGCGCTTGGACCACTGTTCTCAGAGAGTTCGCGTCGAGGTACGGGTGGATCTGGACAATCCGACGGAGATGGTAATAGGTGGACCTGGTCACCGACGCCACCTGTGACTCCATGGCAAGCGCCGGGTCCAGGAGCACACCCAGATTCCGCGCCCTATCCGCGAGCTGCGGGGAAACTCCCCCCAGACAGGGGAGAGGGCCACCGTACCCCGACGGCGAGCTCCCGAAGAACATAACCTCCGTCTTCTCGGGGTTGAGCTTAAGCCTGTTCGCCCCGGTCCAAGCCAGTACAGCCTCCAGGCACCCGTCGAGGATCCTCACAGCTTCCACAGCAGAGGTGGTAAAGGAGAGATAGAGCTGTGTGTCATCAGCGTACTGATGACAGCAGACTCCAAAACTCCTGATGACCCCCGCCAACGGCCTTACGTAGATGTTAAACAGCATGGGGGACAGAGACGACCCCTGTGGAACCCCACAAGGGAGGATCCAAGGGGCCGATAACTCCCCCCCCCATGCTGCACGTACTGTGGACGGCCCTCCAGGAAGGAACGGAGCCAACTGCGAGCAGTGCCTCCGATTCTGACCTCAGAGAGCTGGTCCAACAGGATACTGTGGTCGACGGTATCAAAGGCCGCTGACAGATCCAGGAGGACCAACAGGGTAGAGCAACCCCTGTCGGCCGCCCGGAGAAGGTCATCTTGCAGGGCGACCAAAGCTGTTTCGGTACCCCGGCGAGGCCTGAACCCGGACTGGCATGGATCGAGGCACTGCCGATCCTCCAGGTATGACTGCAGCCGGACTGCCGCCACCCTCTCGATCACCTTGCCCATAAACGGGACGTTGGCGATTGGGCGATAATTTGTTAAGTCGTCCACCGCCAGGCCAGTTTTTTTCAGAATGGGCTTTACCACCGTCTCCTTCAGCCGAGAGGGAAAAAACCCCTCGCTGAAGGAGGCGGTGGCGATGGCAGAAGCCCATTCGGCCATGGTCCCTCTGGCAGCTCTAATTAGCCAGGCAGGGCAAGGGTCGAAAGGGGTGGAGGCAGGCTGGCAATGCGCCATAGCTCTGGAGGCCTCGACAGCAGAAACAGGGCCAAGCACATCCAACCGAGGCGACGAAGGCGGACCAGCAACTGGAGATGGCGGGGCAGGACCACTGCAACCAGAGTCAAAGCCGGAACGGATGGCCTCTATTTTAGTTCGAAAAAAGGCTGCAAATCATTCGCTACTGAACTCAGTAGGAGGAGGCCTGGCCAGACTAGGATTGTTGAGGTCCTGAACCACCCGGAAAAGCTCCGCCTGGCAGTTCGAGGCCTCAGCAATTCTCAGGGAGTTGAAAGATGTTCTGGCCTCCCTGATCGCATTGGAATAGCGACTAGACTGGGCATCAACAGCAGCCTTACTCAACGCCATCCGGGTTTTCCTCCAGCTGCGCTCTAGCCTCCTCCTACATGAGAAGCACTTTACAATGTTGCCAGCATGAGCAAATAAGATGGACAATGCATACAATCCATTATATTCTGAACCTCGTGGGCTGTCAAATTTCATGGAACAGTATGTTCTGGAAATCCAGAATGGTCATGCATGGATTTTTCCATCTTGAATCAAAAGAAAAACAAGGTGCACCTCCAAACGTGGAACTGCTTTGCCCACCCTGGGCGAAACAAGCGATAACACACCTTGTTCTCGCAAGGTGACGGCGTTTGGAGCCCCATATAACAGGGCTCCATGAGGTTTCTGGCCTCTTTCCGGGCCAGCTTTCTCTTCCCATCCACCCTATGTTGGTAGCACTAGTGTGAGACTAAATGGTCACCCGCTCCCTGATTGGCCTTGGAGAGTGGGGATTTTTCGCTTATCCCACACTGGTGCGCGGTACATAAGAACATAAGAACATAAGAAGAGCCATGCTGGATCAGGCCAAAGGCCCATCTAGTCCAGCTTCCTGTATCTCACAGCGGCCCCACCAGATGTGTTTGGGAGCGCATGAGACTAGATATCTGTCTCCTGATACCACTCCCCTGCATCTGGCCCTTGAAGTACCCTGGTTTAAAGCCTAGAGATTACACATCTCCATCATGGTTTGTAACCCGTGATGGACTTTTCCTCTAGGAATCTGTCCAATCCCCTTTTGAAGGCATCCAGGCCAGATGCCATCACCACATCCTGTGGCAGGGAGTTCCATAGACTTACAACGCGCTGGGTGAAAAAATATTTTCTTTTGTCAGTTCTTACTCTCCCAGCACTCAATTTGAGTGTATGTCCCCTAGTTCTGGTATTTTGAGAGAGGGAGAAGAGCTTCCCTCTATCCACTTTACTCATACCCTGCATTATTTTGTATGTCTCAAACATATTGCGGCTGTTGTATATATTTTTTTAAATTCGAATGGTTTTGCGGCTCCCAGAAACGGGTCCAAGTGGCTCTTTATGTCTTAAAGGTTGCAGACCCTGGTATAGTTGCCCCATAGCAAAGTTTAGCTAGAGTCTGTGTGGCAAACAGTGGGTGCAGTTGTGTGAGCTAAGGTTGAGGAGTAAAGATTTAGCAGAAGACTAGGGGAGCTGAGAATAAGAACAGAGCAGCATGTAAATGGAAGCTCACAGTAGAATATTTGAATTGGATATTTGAAGCTTGGCTGTAGGCAGTTGCGACAGACAGGAGGTGTTTAAGCAATTTAAGTCTTGAGATGATGTAGATAAGATTCTTGATAAGGCTGGCGGAGTGCAATGATTAGATCTTTGAGGTAGTGTTTAATGAGGAACAAGGTTAGCAAATCATTCGCTACTGAACTCAGTAGGAGGAGGCCTGGCCAGACTAGGATTGTTGAGGTCCTGAACCACCCGGAAAAGCTCCGCCTGGCAGTTCGAGGCCTCAGCAATTCTCAGGGAGTTGAAAGATGTTCTGGCCTCCCTGATCGCATTGGAATAGCGACTAGACTGGGCATCAACAGCAGCCTTACTCAACGCCATCCGGGTTTTCCTCCAGCTGCGCTCTAGCCTCCTCCTACATGAGAAGCACTTTACAATGTTGCCAGCATGAGCAAATAAGATGGACAATGCATACAATCCATTATATTCTGAACCTCGTGGGCTGTCAAATTTCATGGAACAGTATGTTCTGGAAATCCAGAATGGTCATGCATGGATTTTTCCATCTTGAATCAAAAGAAAAACAAGGTGCACCTCCAAACGTGGAACTGCTTTGCCCACCCTGGGCGAAACAAGCGATAACACACCTTGTTCTCGCAAGGTGACGGCGTTTGGAGCCCCATATAACAGGGCTCCATGAGGTTTCTGGCCTCTTTCCGGGCCAGCTTTCTCTTCCCATCCACCCTATGTTGGTAGCACTAGTGTGAGACTAAATGGTCACCCGCTCCCTGATTGGCCTTGGAGAGTGGGGATTTTTCGCTTATCCCACACTGGTGCGCGGTACATAAGAACATAAGAACATAAGAAGAGCCATGCTGGATCAGGCCAAAGGCCCATCTAGTCCAGCTTCCTGTATCTCACAGCGGCCCCACCAGATGTGTTTGGGAGCGCATGAGACTAGATCCCCTAGTTCTGGTATTTTGAGAGAGGGAGAAGAGCTTCCTCTATCCACTTTACTCATACCCTGCATTATTTTGTATGTCTCAATCATATCCCCCTCAAGCGCCTTTTTTCCAGACTAAAGAGGCCCAATTGTTTTAGCCTTTCTTCATAAGGGAGGTGCCCCAGCCCAGTAATCATTTTAGTTGCTCTCTTCTGCACCTTTCCAGTTCCACTATGTCTTTCTTGAGATGCGGTGACCAGAATTGTACACAATACTCCAGGTGGGGCCTTACTATTGTTTTGTATAACGGCATTATAATGTTGGCTGTTTTATTTTCAATCCCCTTTTGATAATCCCTAGCATGGAATTGGCCTTCTTCACTGCTGCCACACATTGGGAGACACCTTCATGGAGCTGTCCACCAACACACCAAGATCTCTTTCCTGATCCGTCACGGATAACTCAGAGCCCATGAGTTGATAGATGAAGTTTGGATTTTTTTGCCCCAATATGCATTACTTTACATTTGGTTACATTAAAACGCATTTGCCATTTCTCAGCCCACCCCCAGTTTGGAGAGATCCCAGTTTGAGAGATCCTGGTTTTTCATGGAAAAGTTTTGTGTCATCTGCAAACTTGGCCACCACACTGTTTATCCCTGTCTCCAGGTCATTTATGAACAGATTGAAAAGCACCGGTCCCAGGACCGAGCCCTGGGGCACACCGCTTTTCACTTCTCTCCATTGTGAAAATTTCCCATTGACACCTACTCTTTGTTTCCGGGATCTCAACCAGTTCTCAATCCATAAGAGGACCTGCCCTCTTATCCCCTGACTATGCAATTTTCTCAGCAGCCTTTGGTGAGGGACTGTGTCAAAAGCCTTTTGAAAATCCAGATAGACTATATCCACCGGTTCACCCAAATCCACGTGCCTGTTGACCTTTTCAAAAATTCTAAAAAGGTTTGTAAGACAAGATTTACCCTTACAGAAGCCATGCTGATTTTCTCTCAGCAAGGTTTGTTCTTTTATGTGTTTTAAGATTTTCTCTTGGATGAGGCCTTCCACCATCTTCCCTGGGACAGATGTAAGGCTAACCGGCCTGTAGTTTCCTGGGTCCCCCTCCTTCCTTTTTAAAAATTGGTGTGACATGCTATCCTCCAGTCCTCCGGCACTGTGGCCGTTTGAAGAGACAAGTTGCATATTACCGTTAAGAGATCTGCAATTTCATTTCTCAGTTCCCTAATAACCCTTGGGTGGATGCCATCTAGGCCCGGTGACTTGTTAATCCTCAATTTATCAATTAGTCCTAAAACCTCCTCTCTTTTAACCTGTATTTGATTTAATTCTTTAGTCAAGAGGGGCGGCTCAGGCAGCGGAATCCGCTCAAGGTCCTCTGTCGTGAAGACAGACACAAAGAACTCGTTCAATTTCTCTGCAATGTCCAAGTCCTCCTTAACCTCCCCTTTTCCTCTCTCACCATCCAGAGGCCCAATTGGTTCTCTGGCAGGTTTTCTACTTCTAACATATTTAAAGAAGCTTTTATTATTACCCTTTATATTGCTAGCCATGCGTTCCTCAAAGTCTTTCTTTGCCTCCCTTATCATCTTTTTACATTTCTTTTGCCAGAGTTTGTGTTCCTTTTTATTTTCCTCATTTGGGGAGGATTTCCATTTACAGAAGGACCTCTCCTTGTGCTTTAGAGCCTCTCTAACTCCACTCGTTAACCATGCCGGTGTCCTCTTGGACTTAAATGAGCTCTTCTTTCTTTGTGGTATGCACTTGTGCTGGGCCTCTATTATTGTTGTTTTAAACAGTCTCCATGCACTCTGAAGAGATTGGATTCTTCTAACCCTCCCCTTCAGTTTCTCTCTAACTAGTTTCCTCATCTGAGGGAAGTTTGCCCTTCGAAAATCAAGGGTTTTTATGTCTGATTTGGTTGACACTCTTCCTCCGACATGCATGGCAAAGGTAATTGCAGCATGGTCACTGTTCCCCAGAGGCTCAGTGACATTCACATCCCTGACGAGGTCCTGAGTATCACACAATATTAGATCTAGAGTTGCCTGTTCTCGGGTGGGCTCCATGACAAGTTGCTCTAAGGCACAGTCATTCAGCAAGTCGAGAAACCCAGTTTCTCTTTCTTGCCCGGAGCTCGCATTGGCCCAGTCAATGTGGGGATAATTAAAGTCCCCCATGATTACTATCCTATCCCTCTTAGCCACCTCCATGATTTCTCTCCTCATTTCAAGGTCCCCCTCAAGTTTTTGATCTGGTGGACGATAGAATACTCCAACTATCATATCACTCTTTGGACCTGGTAGTTTAATCCACAGTGATTCTATGGCGGAGTCAGACCCTCTGTCAATCTCCATTCTGCTGGATTTTATGCCTTCTTTGAAGGCGGTAGGAGGGTGTTCTTTAGGCATGTCTCATGGGCCACACAGGCAGTAGCAGAAAGGCAAGGCATCAGGTGAATTAGATTCCAAGGTTCTCTTTGGGCCCATCCAATCTCCTGGCATTACGGATCGAGATATTGCAGTGCCAGGGGAAAGGATGTGCTTGGGGGGTGCTCCCTGGGCCATGAGGCACCATTAGTGGGTCTGGGGGACCTGGGAAGGGATCACGGAATTTGCCAGATGCAGTTGTGCTGTCTGGGGGACAGAACACTCGTGGGGTATGGATTCGCCCCAAAGGCTGACAGTTAGAAGGGTCCCGGGAGACCTCGGGATTCCAGCTGTGGATCTGCACTACTGTAGGCCCCTCATGGATATAACGGTTGATGGTTTTTTTGTATTACGTTCATAAAGATTGGCCCTAATTAATACACAACCCAATGGCCTCGTGTCTTTATTTCGCCCTGGGTGGGCAAGGCAAAGCGTGCTGCTTATATATTGCCCCACAACACTTAACACACGCTCTGGGAAGTTTAATAATGGAGGATGCACATTGCCTACCCATTAACCCTGGTACTCAGGCTACTGGCCTTCAAAGGCTGGATGGCTGACCACTGTGCCATGAGGCTCATAATCAGAAGATCTTATAACATGAGCAAGGTTTCAGTCCATAACTATCCTAACTTGTCAAGAGAAAGCAATGGTCAGCAATGGTGTTTTTATAAGTGAAGGCAAGGGAGATTTTTGAGACAAGGGATTGGAAAAGAGCATATGAAAAAACAAGAGGGGAAGAGGAGGCTGGGTTTCTTATGTTTATTTAACCAAGCCAGCCAAAACTTTGAGTGGAAATCTCTAGTTAATAGCAAATTATCATAATATAAATGGCTTTGAGATCTCTACAATCGTGTTGAGATCCTCAGTAGCTCCAGAAATATTTGTGAAATGAAAACATTTGTACAAGTTTGACAAATATGTGGGCCCTGAAAAATAAGCTGTTTTGATGATCTTCTACATTCACAGCCATTCCTTCCTTAAACCAAGCTAGTAGGAAACTCAAGCTCCTCATAAGCACAAAAGGCTACGGAACTGCTAGATTCATTAGATCTCTTTTGAATGAGGTCATGCATGCATTGTCAATCCAAAAGCATTTTTTCTTAACTTGAGAACAACTTGGGGATGAAATATGAGGCAAAACAAAATAAAAGGTGTGGGGGGATACAGAATTAAAGGTCAAAAACAGAGCCAGACAAAACCATACATTAATACCTCCCAGCAGTACAAATGTGGGGTGCCCACTTTGGTTCCACTGGCAGAATTTGCAATGCATGAACTAAGTTTGTTTCATAAGAATGTGCCACCAATATGCACATTTACAAGTCCAGTAAAGTCCCACTGAAATCTGAGGACCTGCCCCCAAGCAAGCATGCCTTCATAAAGCAGTATAGGTCTGAAGAGTGTTGCTAAGGCAGGATTGGAGATAGAGACACAGCTTCAACATGCATCTAATGTGAAAGAAAGAGAAATGAGAAAGAAAAGCTAAAGCACTCTGAGATAAATGATAAGATGAGGAACCTTCACAAATCATTTACGCCAGTGGTAAGTAACATTCCAGGGCTCTGGGAACTGCCATCCAAGGCATCAAAAGGGCACAAGATACACCTTCTACAACCAGTGAAATAGCATGCACCAATGATCAGCTCTCTGGATAGCAAGAAGTTATAATGAAGCTAACTTTCCTCTTGTGCAAGAAAGCAGTAGACCCAGGCCTCTAGGTAAAAGTCTGTGGCCAAAACAGTCCTGAGGGGCCCCAAATGCCATCTTATTTGTCATCCCACAGTGTCAGTTGGTCCTCACTGTGATTGGTGGAGAAGGAGGCACAATGCAAGCAGGTGGAGATGATGATGAGGGATATGTAGACCCATCCACATGAAGAAAGAAGCAACCAGTCCCAGAAATACACAGCAGGAGAACACCACAAGGTCTGATCTGGTCTTATCTATGGTAGCAGGAAGACTGGGCTGCTCAGAGATAGTCTGAATCAGAGGTGGGGATCCTCGTGGACAAGTCACTAGTGGAGAAGAGGTGGTTTTCCCCAGTGGACAAGTCACTACTGTAGCATGCATGCGTTTTTTAAAAATAAAAACCTTTCACTCAAGGATTTTCTGTCTTTCTACCTTTCTCTCCACTCTTAGTTCAGCTGTAGCTTTTTCTGCAGCACACCCGGGCTCCCCTAACACTTCTGAAATAGGGAAACTGATTAGGAAATCCCACCCCCACTTGTCATCTCCCCCATGCACATCTTCTCTTTCATTCTTCACTTCTGTTGTTTTCATGACAGTGAGAAAGGAGGAAACCCAGAGGAAACTACAGCCAACACTCAGCATCTAGAAATTTCCAGAGTGCTTCTATGAGTTAACATGGAGCCACCAAGAGGAGACACCAGTAACCTCCAATGGAGAGGATGTGTGATGTTGTCTTCCCTTCCACTGACCAAAGGTCACACACCCAACCTCTTCCACTGTTTTTCCATTGACAGTGGCAGTAGTGGCAAAACTATTTCCATTCCTATTGTACTGTTTTATAACTGGGTGGTCTGCCTTGTTTTTTTTAAGCCGAGCCTGAGCTTCTGGGAAGCTACCAGTAGTGTGGTTTGGCTTAAAAATGAGTCACATCCACAGTATCTCAGAATGTGAACAGTAGATCATTCCCTGAGATTTCAGATTAAAAAACGGAGATGTTTTCTCCCTTTTGCTTTCCACAGCTTCCTCATTTTGCACCCAGGGCAGAAGAAAGGAGAGCTCCATCTGGAGAGGTGCCAGATTAGGTCAGCAGATGTTGACAGAAATCTTAGGGAATTGGTCTGCTCTTCTGGCTCTCCAGGCAGGGTGGCAAACAAGGTAGGCTGCACTATAGGAGAGAGAGAAAAATCGACCTTCCTTTATGAGGCAGCTTTAATACTTGGACAACTGTTTTCAGTCATTTCCAACTGGAACAAGGCTGCAGCACTTTGACACCAAGATGTTAATATCTCCACATTGTGCTTGTTCCCCTCTCACCACTCTCTAGTTTGATCTCTGTGTGTGACCTCACATGGGCTCAACCCTCAAATGTTCAGTTCTAGAAATTTTAGGGATCTTGTATGATCATTCAGTCCCAGCCGTTAGGGCAGAAAAAGGAAGCTACAGTACTGGTCAAGAGACATTACAGATGAGAGATAAGAGTGCCCAGGAGTGGGGTGACAAAGCAGAGGGCATCATGTAGAGATCTTCCACAGCCTGGATAGAACCCCTGCGGCTGATTATAGGAAATCTGGTTTTCTTTGTTTTGGCATGCTTCATGTTGCTGTCTCTGGTAGTGGGGCAGTGCATGGATGTAATGTGCACCACATGGATTTAAGATTTCTAGCTCAGCTTAGAGGCACATTTACCAGAGGCCGTTCTAGTGCCCACTTAGCTCTTTTTAACTGCTTTCATTCAAGTTTCTGGCAATGCCACTCCAAAGAGCTGAAACTGTGGAAATTGGTAAATAATACATAGTGTTTATCACTTACTATCATTTCAGGTCATTGTCTGCAGAGGCTCCCACTGAAGAACTGAGGAGCAGGATGCCATGTCAGCACAGTACGCTTTCTGTTTCCTGTTGTGTGTTTCACAGCAACCTTTCATTTCCCAGAACAGCTGCCTCGGGGTGCTGTGATTCCTCCCAAGACAGAGCAGTGGCACTGATGCAAAGCTGTTCCATTCCTATAGATAGCCTGCAGACTGGATTCTAAAGAGGCAGGCAAGGAGAAGTATGATGCCAGACCTTGAGAAAGAAGCCTACTGGCAATTTAGGCATGCAAAGGGGAAACCGTATATCTCAGAATGGCAAAGTCACACTAATTAACAAGGTGCTGATTGCTTTCCTAGGGCTGCCCAAATCATGGTGACTGAATGCCCATCAAGGAATGTAAGTTGTGCCTTGTTAATTGGCCACAATTCCCTGCTGTGACTTACCCAATTTCCTTTCAATTACCAACAGGATAATTTAAGTATACTGGTAATATAATATAATATAATATAGAGTAATATAGGATGGGAGACACCTGGCTGGAAAATAGCACCTGGGAAAGGGATCTAGGAGTCTTGGTGGACCACAAATTGAACATGAGTCAACAGTGTGACGTGGTGGCCAAGAAAGCCAATGTGATTCTTAGCTGCAACAACAGAGGCATAGTGTCTAGATCAAGGGAAGTGATAGTACCACTCTATTCTGCTCTGGTTAGACCCCACCTGGAGTACTATGTCCAGTTTTGTACACCTCAATTTCAAAAGGATGTTGACAATCTTGAGTGGGTCCAGAGGAGGGCGACCAAGATGGTTGAAGGTCTGGAAGAAAAGTCTTATGAGTGTCTTAGAGGGCTGGGAATGTTTAGCCTTACAAAAAGAAGGCTAAGAGGGGATATGATAGCTATGATTAAATATTTGAAAAGATGTCATATCAAAGAGGGGACTGGATTGTTTTCCATGGCTTCAGAGACAAGGACACGGGGCAATGGTTTCAAACTACAGGAAAAGAGATTCAATTTATACATTAGGAAGAATTTCATGGCAGTTAGAGGTGTTCAGTAGTGGAATACACTGCCACAGAGGGTAGTGGACTATCCTTCTTTAGTGGTTTTTAAGCAGAGGCTGGATGGGCATATGTTGGGATTCCTGTGATGGTGGTTCCTACATGGCAGGGGGTTAGACTGGATGGCCCTTGAGGTCTCTCCCAACTTTATGATTCTCAGATTCTAGGATTCTAGTCTCTCTCACACATACTACTTATACCATGATAAGGGGTTTAAGGGTATGCATAGTTCAACATACCTGGGAATCATGCAGATCTTCAATGGAAACTTTTGTCCAAGGGTATTTAGGTGCCCTCTTTACACAGAAGTTAGGAAGCACTGGATACAGAGCTATAACAGTAGGGCAATGGGGTTTTTGACCCAGGGTGCTGAGATTAAGAGGCACATAAATGGGTGACTGGAAGGAAACAAATTTACCCATTAGTATTTGCACCTGAAAAGCTTTGAATCAGCCTATCCTAAGTAATCTCTAGTTGCTCTCCCTGGGCAGAAGGAAACATAAAGCAAAGGAACCAAGATAGCTGCTGAACACCCAGGCCATTTAGTCTTCCCATATATACCTGTCTCACATGACTCCAACCGTAACCAGTAAGGCATAAAATCCCTGGCCACAAAAATAGCTAGTTATGGCTAGCATGGTGGGATGGGGTTCTGAGGGTTGTGACTTTCTATCACCCTTTGAACCCAATCTACTTTCAGCTTCATACTTGAATAGGGCTTGTCTATGCAAGAAAAAGTTAAAACATTTGTGGTGTTTATTTAACCTAAGAAAACTATGGCAAAGAGAAACACAACAGAATTTCATAACATTTTGAATGGTTCAAAAATGGATGGAGGGGAGTTTCTCTCCCTATCTCCTTCTCTCTTTCTTAACTCTAAGACCTTGAGTCATTAAATGGAGCTGAGTGGGTGGGAGATTAAGGAATTGCTTGTTCACACACAGCTTAGTTTAAGTTTAGAAAGAGAGATGGCTTTGTTATCCCAGGATGTGGCAATGAATTTTGAGTTGAAGCAGTAAAGGGCTTGAAATTCCTTGGCTGTAAAATTAATCCAAATGGTGACCGCAGCCTGGAGATCAGAAGATGCATAGTGCTCTGAAGAACAGCAATGATCAGTATGAATAACATTTGGAAGAATCAAATGCATACCTCACAATCAAATGCAGACTAGTTGATTTGATTATATTTCCAAAGCTTTGTATGGTTGTGAACCTTGGACTTTCAGGAAGACAGGAAAATGGTAGAGGCATTTGAATTGTGATGTTGGATATGACTACTACGCATCCCATGGATAGCGAGGATGGCCAACAAGGACGTTCTTGAAAGACTAAACATATTTATGGATCACCAAACAAAAACTATCATAATTCAGTCATATTATGCAAGCCAACTCACTTGAAAAGACATAGTAGCAAAAGACGAAGGACTCACTGGCTTGACACCATCTGAAGGGACACTGGAAAGACCTTGATGGAGCTAAGAGAAGCTTTAAGAGAAAGGCATGGATAGCATCAGTCCACAAACGGACCAAAAGTTGGACACAACTGAACGGATAGACAAGGCAATATGGTAAGGGCCACCACAAAGGTAGCTTTGAAAAGTTACTAGAGAACTACAGAGGATAAGGCTAGCAATGGCTGTTTGGCTTTCAGTCTAGAGATGCTATGCCACAAAATATCATCTGTGATGTCCAAAAGCGGGTGGAAGCTACTACCAGCATGACCTGATGGTGGGATTCTGGAAGCCATCTTATTGTCCATTCCTGGAAGCAAAATGAGAATTGAACTTTGATCTGCTCCAGTACAGACTATCTTGTATCATCATCATCATCATCATCATCATCATCACCATCCCCAAAATTATATTGGAACAATCCATCAAGGTTAAAACCATGAGCCGAATGATACTACATAATTAAATACTGCCCCTTTATAACTTTTCTGCAAACTTATTATAATAATCACATGATATCAAATCAATTCTGATTTACAGCAACCCATTTCAGGGTTTTCCAGGCAATGGATATTCAGAAGTGGCTTACCATTCCTTTCTTCTGTGGGCACCTTGGGATTGTGCAGCTTGCCCAAAAATACACAGGCTGGGTCTACTCTCAGGAAGCCCCATAGGGAACTGAACTCCCAATAACCACTGAGCTAGCTAGCCAGAGTGGAGGGCAGTTTGCTTCCAGAATGATATACAGTGGTACCTTGTTTGTTGTTGTTGTTGTTGTTGTTGTTGTTGTTGTTGTTCAGTCATTCAGTCGTGTCCAACTCTTCGTGACCCCATGGACCAGAGCTCGCCAGGCCTTCCTATCCTCCACTGCCTCCCGGAGTTTTGTCAAATTCATTTTGGTTGCATCGATGACACCGTCCAACCATCTCATTCTCTGCCGTCCTCTTTTCCTTTTGCCTTCGATTTTTCCCAGCATCAGGGACTTTTCCAGGGAGTCCTCTCTTCTCATGAGGTGGCCAAAGTACTGGAGCCTCAGCTTCAAAATCTGTCCTTCCAGTGAACATTCGGGGTTGATTTCTTTCAGAATGGATAGGTTTGATCTCCTTGCAGTCCAGGGGACTCTCAAGACTCTCCTCCAGCACCACAGCTCAAAAGCATCAATTTGCAGAATTGGTACCTTGTTTAAAGGAATTAATTCATTCCAAATGAAATTATGTTAAGCAAATTTTCCTTTGCACATATTTCCCATAGGAATGCATTGAAAACAGAGTAATCCCTAAGTGTGACTACCCCATAGACGATTCTGTTAAGCAAATTTCCCCTATCTCCTGAATTTTTTATGTTGTACAGATTTTATGTTATACAAACTGTTTGTTATACAAGGTACCACTGTAATGTACCTTCTAGCACTTGCATAATAGCTAATTAAAGTAATACCAGCAACAATAAAAGAGACCAGCAGTACACCTCCACTTGAAGGACAAAGGGCACTCGCTCAAAGATGAGGATGTACATATATTAAACAGAGAAGATAGGTCAGTGGTGGTGAACCTTTTAGAGACCAAGTGCCCAAACTGCAATTTAAAACCCACTAATTTTTCACAAAGCGCCACTATAGTAATTTAACCTGAATACAGGTGGCTGTGAATGGGCGATGTTGGGGTCCGATGAAGGGCTCCGAGTGCCGCCTTTGGCACCCATGCCATAGGTTCACCAACACTGAGATAGGTGGTTTGAGAGAGGAGTCAGGGAAGCTATTCATGTGAGCACTGAAAACCCCTCTCTCAATAGAGGTGGGGCCTCAGGTACAGTCTGTTTGCTACTTATCAGGCTGTGCTTTCATCAATACCCAGACAAATCAAAAAGCCTTCACCACCAAGGCCATAGCTAACGACCCATACTATATAGGTTTCAGCACCTTAGGCCAATGTTCTCCTTAAGGCTATTGAGACTGTTGTCTATCTAACAAACCTATTCAGGCCCTTGTTCATCATATGAGCCTATTTCAGACCAGGGTGACAAGAGCTCAAAGTGGACTATAAGATGGAGGACTTGCAACTAGCTTTCTTCAGACTGATGAAGCTGTTTGGATGAGCAGCAGAATGTTTTCTATCTCTCAAGTTAAAGAAGTCCAGTTGCCCTAACTCCACTTCCAGATAAACTCACCTGGATGACTGAGAATCTTCACAAACAATAAAAGAGATAAAGGGATATTTAATTAAAAGCTACTAACAATAATTGTTTTTCCATTTCTGACAAAATACAGATAAGCAGTTTGTATATCATGTTTCCCAGTTCCTTCTAGGCTGATTAATCTTAACAATAAAAGGGTCACTAAGAGGAGGGGAAAGTGAATGAGGCTCTAGGTTAAGGTGGGTGGATTTATAACATAAACATAACTCTTGGTTGCTATAGTGACTGGATAATGCTTTGAGAAAATGTTTAATGGCTGAAGGCAACTGTCATGCCATGATCAGATAAATCGTCTGGTGGGAAGGAGTCTGCATGCCATGACCCAGGAATGAAGAATAGGTGGGTTCCCAGGAAAGCAAGAGTCAACACCTTCAGTTGGAGGCGGACTTGCTCCAGACTCAGCACAGAAGCAGGACACACGCACCCCTTGGTCTGCAAGAACAAGAAAAGGCAATGTCCCACTCCCAGCTACTGATACTGAACACTGTCCACCAGCCCCAGGAGAGCTCCCGCTGTGAGTATGGGCTTCCTTGGGAGCAAGTGGCCTCTTTGACAGCCCTGACCTCACAGAGTGACCGAGTACTGGACGACTCCTACCAGAGCGTTGGCTGGAGACCCCAGTAACAGCAACAGAATATAAGCAGCTAACTCCCCAAAACTCAGAGTTATAAGCACACGGCTTGATACTATTTGCTTTCGTATCTACATGACCCCACTGCTAGATTCCTTGTCACTGTGTCACAGAATGGCTAACGTGGATTAGTTACTATTGTCCTCTTGTGTTTTCTTCCTCAATGGAACTGTATTGCTTCTGCTGGCTATTGATCCTTGGACCTCAGCTTGGAGACTTTTTGTTTGCACTGATACTCTTGGTAAGGCTTGTTCAGCTGCCTGCCCAGATGCTAGGCTATCTTGTTCCTTAAAGCCGTATCGCTGTTTGTGTGCTTCAGTGATGTGCTTTGGTAATTACGATTGGGAATCAGGACACTAACAATCAGTTAGATAGTATTCCAGTTCTGGAAGGTGGACCATTGGGTCAAAGGGCGTAATCCAGAGCAACCAATCCAAATGATTGTTTTGTTTCCTTTAAGAACTATGAATGTGAAGAGTTTTAAAAGTTCAGGCTGATATGCATTGATTTGTACCATCATATGATCAACAGAAAATTATATGAATCTGACCATGGAGCAATTCCCATTATATATGTCAATGAATACTATGGATGGAAAGTGGGTTATAAATTTACTACAGAATAATATTGACACCAATACCAATAAGTACTAAAACTGATATATGAGTTGTTTCTCAATAGTAATTTATCAATCTCTGATATTCTTTGGGTGGGGTCATCAAGACAGTCATTTGTGGTCTTGCACCAAGTAGCAAGGTGTTGTAGAACAGGCTTGTAGAGAAGGCATTGTAACTCTCCAATTCTGTGTGTACTTTCAAGTCAGGGGAGGCAGCCTGATGCTACCACCAGATTTGTAACAATTATGTGTTTGCAAGGGGACTTCATAAAGGAAGCCTAGGGTCTAGAAGCTGTAACAGAGATAAACAGCAAGGGAGTGTAAGAGTGTGAATGTTTCATGGCAAGTTAAATATTAATTAACATTTAAATTAGAACATAAATATTGTAATGCATAATGCAGTAGGAAAGCACAAGTGTAGTTATTATTGGGAAGGAGGTCATGGCCCTCTGATGACAGTCATTCCAAGTTCTTAGATTAAGATTCCGCACTTACTATATTTGACCTTTTTTTCATTGAAAAGAGTGGATGTAAATGAAGTCAGACCAACATCCCTTTAAGTTCAAGACACTACTCGTTTTAGGTATGCACAACAGAATACAATTTTAAAGCTCTCCTGGTTGGAATTCAACTTTCAGACGCAATGTCCACATTGTGTTCTACTGTATGTATGTCATTGTTCTCCTGTCACTTTAGCCAAATCCCTACACCACTAGCATGAAGTGGATAGGGGATTTGTTTCCCTTTTGGTTTTACTAGACCTGTCAGCTGCTTTTGACACTATAGACCATGGCATCCTCCTGACTCATCTCTCTGAAATGGGAATTGGGGGTACTGCATTAAAGTGGCTCCGGTCCTTCCTGCAGTAAAGAACGTATAAAGTGGTATTAGGTGATCCATGTTCGACACCACAGCCGCTGGCCTGTGGAGTCCCCCAGGGTTCTGTTCTGTCTCCTATGTTATTTAACACCTATATGAAACCACTGGGGGAGATTATCAGGAGTTTTGGGGTTAGGTCCCATCAGTATGCTGATCACCAACTATACCTCTCATCACCTCCATATACTAAGGGAGCTGCTATTTTGACTTTACACGAGTGTTTAGCTTCAATGATGAATTGGATGAGGATGAATATTATGAAACTAAACCCAGACAAGAGAAGAGGTGCTTCTGATCAGTTGAAAGGGATAACAAGGGATAGGGATACAACCTGTACTGGATGTGATCACCCTCTAACTGAAAAAAGAGGTGTGCAGCCTGGGGGTGCTCTTGGACTCATCCTTAAGCTTGGATGCCCAGATCACAATTGTGGCCAGGAGCGCCTTTGGACAATTAAGGCTATTACGCAAGTTACTACCCTTCTGTGATTGTCATGTGCACATGCTAAGCTTCTGACAGAGCAAAAAGTACTGCGCCCACGTCCCCCCAGTGAGGTCTGAAGCAGTGGTTCTCAACCTGTGGGTCCCCAGATGTTCCTGGACTGCAACTGCCAGAAGATCCAACAAGATGGCGGGCGGCAGCAGCAGCACTTCAAAGCGGCTCTGACACCTCATTGCTTTTGATCTTTCTTCGTCATTGCGCTGCCTTGTTTTCCTTCTCTGACTTGCTATGGGCTGTTGGGGCTTTGGGGGTGTCCTAAGGGGAGCTCGTCGAGACTGCAGGATGAAAGACGCTTCACCATCCACTTTTCAGGTCGGCTTGAGCGTTCCCCCACCTCCTCTCCATACCGTGCCACCACGGTTGTGCGTTTTGCCGGCTTGCTATCTGCCTGCTTCCGCGGCTCTGTGATCTGGCTTCTCCCGGCCCCACTCGAGTCTGCCGACGAGCTTCAGCTAGCGCTTGTTCCCGGTCTGACCGTATGTTAGCTGCTCGTCAACTGGCCTGTGGAGCAGTACGGGACCCTGCCCTGAGTCTGCGGACGAGCCTCGACCGGCGCCCGTCCCTGTATGTCAGCCGTCTGTCAACTGGCTGTGGAGCAGCGCGGGAACCCTGCCCAGCAGAGCCAGGAGCCGTGCCTCTGCCGGGAGCCGGCGCGAGCCTCTTGGAGGCGGATGCCGTCAGCGCCCGGTTGGCTTGTTTCAGCTTACCACTTCGTCCTTTCCACCTAAGGCAACCATGCCGGATCTGGGCGGATGGGCTGTGCCGGATGCGGGCAGGTGGAGGGCTGGGGTGACCTGGGGTCCTTTCCCCTACCATCTACGTGGAGTAAAGAACGGTGAGCTGGCATTTGGGTCTGGTGGGGCTGCGACATTCTTGGCCAGATGGGACGGCTATGCGGCTCTCTCTCTCTCTGCTACCCAGCTGCCGCCTGGTTCTACAGCTGGTGGGACGGAATTGGGGCCGCTCCCCACCCCAACACCATCACCTTCCACTGCCTTGGGTTTCTCAGAGGCTGCCCTCAGACGCTTGCCCGCTTATGATCTGCCGGAGCTGTGCCTGCTTTGACTTCTAGGAGCTGGCGGCTTATTAACTTTAACCATCTGCTTGACATGACGGTGTTTGTGTGGACTATGGGGTATCTGAGTCTATCGCTGGTGTGCACCGGACTTGGATTAGTATCTACCGCTGCTCATAACGATGTCCTCCGTGCTCCTGATCTAACTTCCGCCTGGCCCGTCGATTTGGTATTGGATGAGGGTCTGGGGTTCTCTCTTTTTGGGACGTTAGGATTTTTACTATTCTGCTGATCTCTCTTGAGCTGCTAAGTTTTACGGGCGCTGCAGCGCCACAAGACTGGTTTGTCCTTGAAGACTTATCTGACCGGCCAGCTTAATAACTATCTGCCAAGGCTTTGAGCTGGCCATCCTTGAGGATTAGTCCGTCGGACTGTTGCTAATTATTACCAGCTGTTAGCATGCCCATTTCTGCTGACGAGACCGCCCATCTCTCTCTCTCCTTATGGCTCCCACCTGTTCCATGCCTGCCCCATATGCCCATTAATATTATATAGCAGTCAATTTTATCTTATTTTATCTCATTTTACTTACCTATTTATTTCCCCCCCTTTTTAAGTGCATAATTGTTATTTTATACTGTTGCTGTTGTTATCTATTGTAGTTTATTGTTTGTATTTGTATTGCATTGCTTTTTTTCCCTTCCCTCTTTCTTCTTTCTCTCTCTCTTTCGCCATGAATGCAGGGACTCATATACTGACGGTGGTGGGCCGTGGGCGGTACGCCGGTAGCCGTTGGGTTTGTCAGACTAGAAGAACTCGGGTCAGACAACTCGTGTCTGTCCCTCGTTCTGACCCCTCGGCTCTCTGCCATGTGCCCGGGAGTCATTCCACCAGCGCCCCCAAACTTACCTGTATCCTGATGAATGCCAGGTTGGTACACAATAAGATCCCTATCATCTATGATACCATCGCGGATGAGAAGCCCGACCTGGCATTCATCACCGAGACCTGGGTGGGCACGGAGGGGGGGCTCTCCCTCCCTCCTGTGTCCGCCTGGGTACCTGGTAGAGGGAGTGGGAAGGTTGGGGGGTCAAAAGGGGGGGAGCCGCAATCATTTACAGGGATTCTTTACATGTTAGCAGGGCCTCGGCATTGGTTAGCCAGGGGTTAGAAGTCCTTCATCTGTTGGTGGGACAGCGGGACAGATTTGGCATTGTGCTGGGCTACCGAGCTCCCTGCAACCCTGCACAATCCCTCCCAGAGCTCACGGAGTTCATCGCCGCTGCCCTGTTGAGGTCCCCGCGCCTATTGGCTGCGGGAGACCTCAACGTGCATGCAGACGGTGAACTTTCTGGTGCAGCTCTGGAGTTCATGGAATCCATGGCTTCCATGGGTCTGTCCCAGCATGTTTTATGCCCCACCCACAGATCTGGTCACACCCTGGATCTGGTGTTTACCTCCATGTCGGGGGATTTGTGTCTGGAGGTGGGGGACCTTGTCTCCCTTCCTGTGTCATGGACAGACCATCACCTGCTCACATTCTCCCTGGCGATCCCGGCCCCTCCCCGTGGGGACCATCAGCCCTCTGTTTTGGCCCGCCCCCGGAGGCTCATGGACCCTCAGCGGTTCGGCGAGCTTTTTGGGGGGTTACCTGGTGGTATGACTGGCGTTCTGGCTGAGGATGTGGCTAACCTTTGGCATGAAACAGCTGTCCACACCATAGACCGGATCGCCCCCAAGCGCCTCCTCCGTTGCCGAGCCCGGCCCTCCCCTTGGTTCATGGAGGAGCTTAGGGCAATGAAGCAGGAGAGGAGGACGTTAGAGCGCAGCTGGAGGAAAACCCGGATGGCGTTGAGTAAGGCTGCTGTTGATGCCCAGTCTAGTCACTATACCAACGCGATCAGGGAGGCTAGAACATCCTTTACCTCCCTGAGAATTGCTGAGGCCTCGAACCGCCAGGCGGAGCTCTTCTGGGTGGTTTAGGACCTCAACAATCCTAGTCTGGCCAGGCCTCCTCCTCCTGATTTCAGTAGTGAGCAATTTGCAGCCTTTTTTCGAACTAAAATAGAGGCCATCCGTGCCGGCTTTGACTCCGGTTGCAGTGGTCCTGCCCCACCATCCCCAGTTGCTGGTCCGCCTTCGTTGCCTCGGTTGGATGCGCTTGGGCCTGTTTCTACTGTCAAGGTCTCCAGAGCTATGGCACATTGCCGGCCTGCCTCCTCTCCTTTCGACCCTTGCCCTGCCTGGCTAATTAGAGCTGCCAGAGGGGCTATGGCTGAATGGGCTCTGTCATTGCCACCGCCTCCTTCGGAGAGGGGTTTTTCCCTCTCATCTGAAGGAGACGGTGGTAAAGCCCATTCTGAAAAAAACTGGCCTGGCGGTGGACGATTTAACAAACTATCGCCATATCGCCAACGTCCCGTTTATGGGCAAGGTGATCGAGAGGGTGGCGGCGGTCCGACTGCAGTCATACCTGGAGGATTGGCAGTGCCTCGATCCATGCCAGTCCGGGTTCAGGCCCCACCGGGGTACCGAAACAGCTTTGGTCGCCCTGCAAGATGACCTTATCCGGGCGGCTGACAGGGGTTGCTCTACCCTGTTGGTCCTCCTGGATCTGTCAGCGGCCTTTGATACCGTCGACCATGGTATCCTGCTGGACCGGCTCTCTGAGGTCGGAATCGGAGGCACTGCTCGCAGTTGGCTCCGTTCCTTCCTGGAGGGCTGGCCCCAGTACGTTCAGCATGGGGGGGAGTTATCGGCCCCTTGGATTCTCCCTTGTGGGGTTCCACAGGGGTCGTCTCTGTCCCCCATGCTGTTCAACATCTATGTAAGGCCGTTGGCGGGGATCATCAGGAGTTTTGGAGTCTGCTGTCATCAGTACGCTGATGACACGCAGCTCTATCTCTCCTTTACCACCTCTGCAGTGGAAGCTGTGAGGATCCTCGACGGGTGCCTGGAGGCCGTACTGGCTTGGACCGGGGCGAACAGGCTTAAGCTCAACTCCGAGAAGACGGAGGTCATGTTCTTTGGGAGCTTGCCGTTGGGGTATGGAGGCCCTCTCCCCTGTCTGGGGGGAGTTTCCCTGCAGCTCGTGGAGAGGGTGCGGAATCTGGGTGTGTTCCTGGACCCGGCACTTACCATGGAGTCCCAGGTGGCGTCGGTGACCAGGTCCGCCTATTACCATCTCCGTCGGATCACCCAGATCCGCCTGTACCTGGACGCGAACTCTCTGAGAACAGTGGTCCAAGCTCTGGTGATCTCGAGGCTGGACTACTGTAACGCCCTCTACATGGGGTTGCCCTTGACTCTCCTCCAGCGCCTGCAGCGGGTACAGAATGCAGCGGCCAGGCTGGTGGCTGGTGTGCGTCGTTATGACCACATCACCCCAGTCCTGGCCCGCCTGCACTGGTGTCCCATTGCAGCCCGGATTAGATTCAAGGTCTTGGTTTTAGTTTATAAAACCCTCCATGGCTTGGGACCGGACTACCTGGCAGAGCGTATCGCTCAGCGATCAACTTCAGCCCATCCCATTCGGCAGGCGCGAGTGCACTTGCTTCGGGTCGCCACTCCTCGTGAAGCCTGGAAGACGAGTACCCGGACCCGGGCTTTCTCAGTGGCGGCCCCCAGCCTCTGGAATTCCATCCCCAGTGAAGTGCGCTCTGCAGAGTCCCTGCTGGCTTTCCGGAAGGCTTTAAAAACCTACCTTTTCCGGGAGGCCTTTGGCGATTCTTAACTGAGTTTTTTTTTTATCCCGCCATCGCAACTTGTTTGCACTTACCATTGTTTAGTTACTGAGGTGCCATAAGGTTTTTAACTCTTGATTATTGTTATTATTATTTTTCTGTCATGTTTTGTGTACTTATTATAATTTGTGTGGCTACTGTAGCTTGTAAGCCGCTTAGAGTTCGCAATGAAGATAAGCAGGGTATAAATGCAACAAATAAATAAATAAATAAATAAATTCTTGAGAAACCAGCTCTGGCCACAGTGACAAATAATAATAATAATAATAATAATAATAATAATAATAATAATAATAATAATAATAATAATAATAATAATAATAATAATAATAATAAGAGATGGGCACGAAACAGAAAAATGGTGTTTCGGTTTTTTGTTTGTCGTTGAGAGGTTTGCTTTGGTTCGTTTCCATTTGTCGGGAATTTTTTTGAAAAATTTTGTTACCGTTTTTCATTTTTTCATTTGTCGTTTCTACCCGCTTTTTGCGCGATTTTTAAAGCATTTTCGTGCTCAGGCATCCCCCAACGCCCCAGGCCAGAGGGAAAACACTAAAACAAAAGGATGCTGGCAGAGACACATTATAGACTAGGTATGCAGGGAGGCTGCAAAGGCAGCGGCAGGCATTGCCCAGGGTGCAAGGCAGCCGCAGAGTGACTGCACTGCGGGGCAGGGGAGGGTACTCACCAAGAGGTACACAGCACGCATGCACACAGGGAGGCTGCAGGACTGAAGCTAGAGTCGCAGAGACAGCAATCCCACCCTAACTCCCACCAGAGACTGCAAAGAGGACGGGGGCTGCCAGAGCTTTTTATGCCCTCTGTGGCTGCCAGACCTGCCCACCCAGTCTGCCACCTGGGCATGCTATTGATTGAACATGATCCCACATCACATGGCTTGCCTCCATTTTGTGGCTGGTGGCGACATCCATTTTAAAGGGAAAAGAAAAATACATCGCGATGGGAGAAGACAAAAACAAATGTTTTAAGGACCCCAACCCCTCTGGTAGGTATTATCAGACAATATAAATAATTATCGCTGCATTTTTATGGATGTCCAGGTCGTTTTTTATCATTTAAAACAGCTCATTTCATTGTGTGCCGCCATTAACGGAAATGAAACGTAACGACCACAATTTTCATGGTTCTGTTCATTTTGTTTCATTTGCATCACAATTTTCATTTGTCGTTTCATTACGTAATGAAAATGACAAACGGTAACGGAAACGAAAAAAATGTTCGTTCCGTGCCCATCTCTAATAATAATAATAATAATAATAATAATAATAATAATAATAATAATAATAATAATAATAATAATAATAATAATAATAATAATAATACCTTTATTGTCAATGCACAACATGTGCACAATGAAATTGGCTGAGTCTCCCTTTCCCACCCCCACCACCATCCCACACATGCTCTAGTGACATCCTGGCTAGACTAGTGTGATGCTCTCTATGTGGGGCTACCAATGAAAAGTCTCAGGAAACTTTAATGAGTCCAAAATGCATCAGCCAGATTGCTGACTGGGGTGTGATACAGAGATCACATTACACCCCTATTAAAGCAGCTCCACTGGCTGCCAATCAGCTATCGGGAGCAATTCAAGGTGCTGACCTTGAACTACAAAGCACTGTGCGACCTCGGTCCAAGCTACCTCATAGATCGAATCTCACAGTATGAACCGGCTCTGGGGTTAAGGTCATCAGGAGAGGCCTTTCTCTCTATCCACCACCCTCACACGTACATCACGTGGGAACACATGAATGGGCCTTCATGTGCCCAGACTTTGGAACTCCCTTCCATTAGAGGCCAGGACTGGCACATCTCTGATGTCTTTCCAGAAACAGGCAAAGGCTTTTCTCTTCAGGCAAGCTTTCCTTGAATGATGCACTACCTATTATGTATCTTTCATATGAATCTTTAGGGTCACATAGATTTGTGTTTATAGCCACTTATAACCTTGTGTGATTACATTGACACTAAGTTTTCAATGTTAGTTTCCATTACTCATAACTTTAAATGGAATTTTACTCCTTTTATCTTCTCGTCTTCTCTTGTAGCTTTAATGTAATGTTGTCTTTTCTTGAACATGTCTTAATACTTGAACATGTCTTAATTGTACAGAACTGTATATTATCCCTCATTACTGTAAGCTGCCTTGGGTCCTTTTTCCAAGCAGAAAGGTGGGGTAAAATAATCTAAAAATAAAATAAAATAAAATAGTAGAGTTAGAAGGGGTTAATTTTGCAAAAAAAAATGTTTCTTGTAGAAATATGCAGTGGGTTTAACAAATATTCAGTGCTCACCCGCTTTTCACTCCTCAAATTTTGGATGTAAACTATCAAGTTCAAATTTGAAACCTGCATTCTGCATAAAGAATGTTTAAATGCCAGAAAGCCAAGTCTTTCCAGCTTGTTGGTATACCTCTGATAGTTTTTATTTTGGCAGGCTTCAGATATGAAATCTCATAAGCTGTCTACTGTCAAGTTCTAATTATCATTGCATGTCAGTGACTGAAGGCTGCCAAATATTAAGCAATCTTTATGCCAGTAATCAAATAGGAGATTCTAGTAGTTTTCAAATTGTTTTGGAAGTTGCTTTGTACAAGGCAATATTTCTCCATACAACTGAGCATAGTAAAGTTACTTTTCTGGACAACTCCCACAATTCTCAGATCCACAGAGTCAAATTTCCACCCCATCTCCAAAGTAGAACCTTTCCAAATGATACTGCTTACTGAATACTGCTTACTGAATGCGGCGGCCAGACTGGTGGTGGGTGCTTGTAGATACGATCACATCACCCCAGTTCTGGCTCGCCTGCATTGGCTGCCCGTGGCTCTCCGGATAAGGTTCAAGGTCCTGGTTTTGGTTTTCAAAGCCCTCCACAGCTTGGGCCCTGAATACCTGTCGGAGCGTATCTCCCAGAGGTCAGTTGAGGTCAGGCCCACTCGAATGTCGCAGGCACGCTCACTCAGGGTGCCCACTCCCAGGGAGGCGCGGAGATCGGCTACGCATAACCGCGCCTTCTCTGTGGTGGGCCCCTCGCTATGGAACCACCTACCGAGTGATCTGCGCCTTGCAGAGTCCCTGCCCACCTTCAGAAAGGCTTTGAAAACCATGCTTTTCAGGGAGGCATATGGCGACCATTAACTTCATTTCCCCCCCTCCTTCTCCTGTCTCCTGCCCATTGATCCATCTTGTTAGCATTTTCCCTATTTTTTGTACTGTATTGCTATTTTTTAAACTTGTAAACCACCCAGAGTTCCATATTGGAAGATGGGCGGTATAAAAATGAAGCAAATAAATAAATAAATAAATAAATAAATACATTTGGAAAACTGTTTTTTTTTAAGTTTTTTTTATTAAATTTTAAACTACATACAACGACATAAAAAATGAAAGTAAAAAAAAACTACAACAAACAATATAAGTGCACCCCCATCCCACGGGGCCATCCATACATTCTTATTCGTTGCTCCATCTTCTATTCTTCTAGTAGTCTTCTTAAAGTTCTCTTCTCCAGAATTGTTGTGAGATATTCGTGGACTCTTTCCCTTTTCCTTCGACTAGTACATAATCTAAAAATTTACCCCAGATATCATAGAAAATGTCTTTTTTCATTTCTCCTCGTTTAACCTTTAAACTGCAGGAGAGTTTATCGTTTATAGCTATATCCCAAAGTTCATTATACCAGTCTTCCATCTTGAATTCTAGTTTTGACTTCCAATTTTTTGCTATAATTAATCTAGCAGCTGTCATAAAATTTGCTATTAGTTCCTTTGTTTTAACAACATAATCTTTACTTGTTAACAATGATAATAATGCTATCTCTGGACTACAATCTATATCCATCTTAATCATATTACTTAGCTCTAAAAACACTTTTTTCCAGAACCTTTGGACTATTTCACATTCCCACCAAAGATGCAAGTAAGTACCAAGCTCTTTTTCACATTTCCAACATATCTTAGAGTAAGCAGGATTCATTCTATTTAGTCTTACTGGGGTTAAATACCATCTGGAAACCAATTTGAAGTAGTTTTCTTTTATCCTGACTGACAATGATCTCAAAATTCTCATATTCCAAATTTTTTTCCAGTCTTCTTTCTCTATCTGTACATTAAGGTCTTGGTTCCAAACTTCTCTCAAGGTGTTTAACTCCTTCATTTCTGATAATTCCCTAGTATTTTATATATTTTACGTGTTACTCCTTTCTCTGAATTTTCCTGTTCAGACTCAAGCGATAGTAGGAAATGTTCAAATTTTGTGCATTCTCTGATTTGATTATTTCTCTTTCCCCAGTCCTTTATCCATTTTCCTAGTTGAATATAATTTAACCATGTTAAATCACTGGGTTGCAAAATATTTTTATATCCTGAATTGTTTTAATCTTGAGCATCCAATCCTTTAGTCTAGCTATTTTCTTAATTTTAAATAACTCCAAATAATGCTTCAAGTTGTCTGGAAAGCTTTCCAAGTCAGTAACTAAAGCCAGTGGGGATCCCTTCGGAGACAAGATTTTCCTATATGTTCTCCATGTAGCAATTAAACTATTCAATAGGGGGTTGTCAATCTTTACTTTGTTTTTAACTTCCGTGAATAAAAATGTGTTTATTTCCCCCTTTATATCCAAAGACTCTTGCTCCCACCATATTAACTTCTGTGGTTTAAAAGAATTTCCCCCAAAGAACTAAGTTGATTGGCTATATAATAATTTTTTATATTGGGTATACCTATTCCTCCTTCTTTCTGAGATCTATACCATAGACTTTTATTTATTCTTGATTTTTTCCCTGCATTACAATACCTATTTATCATGTCTTGGAGAGTTTTAATTTCCTTTTCTAAAAACTGAACCGGTAACATTTTAAAAATAAAGTTAATTTTTGGAAGTATTTTCATTTTTATCAATGCAATTCTGCCAAACCACGATAATTTTAGTTTAGAGTAGGATAATAATTTGTTTTTCATCTCGTCTTCTAATTTCGAAATATTTCTTTCTTTAGTTTTAGTAAATTCTTTATGGAGTTCTAATCCTAGATATTTAATGCTTTTTCCCGGTTTAAGTCCAGATTTTTCAATCATCTTTAAGTCATGTTTTCCATAATTGAAGAATAAACTCTCTGATTTTTGCCAGTTTACACATAATCCTGTTATTTCTCCAAATTCTTCTATATTCTGCTGCATTTGGAAAACTGTGTTCTGAAAGTAACTTGTTTTTGTTGCTCATTTAAGTCATTCCTTACTCTTACCGGTTGATCTGTGTTAAAGCAACCCCATAGCATTACTCATTTTGGTA
Source organism: Phrynocephalus forsythii (assembly GCA_029282475.1). Taxonomy (NCBI): domain Eukaryota; kingdom Metazoa; phylum Chordata; class Lepidosauria; order Squamata; family Agamidae; genus Phrynocephalus; species Phrynocephalus forsythii. The sequence continues at coordinate 105,243,732 of JAPFRF010000003.1, read as the reverse complement.
CTGTCTATGTTGTTATTTTAATATTTATGGGCCAGAAAACTCTTAGAACTGATATGCATCAAACCTGAAAAGAGTCTGTCAATATATGACGTTCCCGAATGCCTTGGGAAAGTAACGTGAAAAATATAACAACAAAACATTACCTATTACATCAGTAAAATAACTCTGCAGTTGAACTTCTCTCTCTTGCTTTCTCTCTCTCTTGTGTGTGTGTGTATGTGTGTGTGTGTGTGATGCTTTGTTTTAACTTTTTGGCCGAAATGGACAGATCAGACCTGCAACTTGTCATCCATCATCTACGTGAACTCTGATAGATCTATGAAACAATGATACATATACTTCCAAATATATAGCTTTAATATAATGTAATTTAATCGCTATATCTTGTGCCAGGTAGAGAAACATTGTTTTTCATTGTTTTTCTTTTGCACTCAAATTCCCAGAATTCCATAACTAGCAGAGTTGGCTTTAGGATTCCGAGAAATGCAGTTCAAAGAGCAACATGCCAAAATCTTGATTTGAAACACAGTATCCATTCGAAAGTAATTCCCTGCAATCTCTTGGTTTTGTTTGGCCTCTGCATCGAGATTCCCCTCCCTAAACTGGGCATATTGACACTTTCTAGGTTGAAGTGTACCACCAACATTGGCATTTTTATGGTTTGTTTCTTGAACATCTGGGAAGCAGTTAAAACTTCCTCTCTTTTCTACAATAATTTATTTTAGTCCTTGACAGGTGGACTTGCACGAGTTTGTTTGCTCCTTTCTTTCCCCTCTTTGGTAACAACACTCATGAGCAGAGGTCTATTAAACCCTCACCAACCTTTTTTTTGTACCTTGAATAATTAGATTTATGTTGGGACATGGTGTGTGTGTGTGATAGAACTATATTTCCTCCCCCGGTTGTTGCAGGTGTTTTTTAAAAGCAATATTACAGTAACACTAACTACATAGCCTTTTCCATTGTTTTTTTTTCCTGTGCCAAAAAATGGGGAAGGGAAACAATTTTCGCTAAGGTGCAGCCTGACTAGATAAACCAGTTGTCGGAATAATTGCATCATCCACGATACCTGCAAAACTTTTGCCTCTATTGTTGTTATGTGCCATCAAGTTGTAACCAAATTGTAGTGATCCTAACAGGGCTTTCAAGTAATTGAAATATTTATAGTATTGTTGTTTTTTAACCAGTTACATGTCCCCAGGGAATTTCCATGCTGAAGCAGGGATTCGAACCCAGGAGCCTGAGTCCAAGCCTGTAGCACTATCCACTACACTACACAGAGCAGTGGCAACGGCAAACCTTTGGCACTCCAGATGTTTTGGACCACAGCTCCCAGAATTCCAAGCCTTTATTGCCAATGACAAAGGACTGTGGGAGTTGCGGTCCAAAACATCTGGAGTGCCGAGGGTTTGCCACCACTGAGTAACCCTCTACCAATCTATATTTGGAGGCAAATCTATCTGGTCAACTGCAGACAATAGTCTAGAGTGGACTTTTCCAAATTATATTGAACATGGTTACAGTAGGGAATGCTATAAATGTAAATAACATGGTCTCTGGCACTCTCTTATGGTCAGTTCTGGTAACTTCATTGTTAAAAATGTATATTTGCGGGGGCTTTCTTTTAATATTTTGAGGCAGTTGATAAATGGATCAGCTGATACTGATCATAGTGATAAGGGAGTCCTATTGTATTTAATATAAAATTAGAGTAAAGCTATGTTGTTATGTACCACCAAGACACCTCCCACTTAAGAATAAGTAATCTTCAAAATGTCTTGTCCTCAACAGCTCTGATCTTATAAACTCAAGTCTGCGGTTTCCTTTAGCAAGTCATCCCATCTTGTATTTGGTCTTTTCCTCATGACTTCTCCCTCTTCTGCTGTACCTACTGTGCCCCACCTCACATCACATTGTAGAAGATGTAAAACCATAGCTCTTTAACACAGAACTTTCCTAAAAGCAAAAACAGTATGCTGGAGTGCCACTGCAAAGTATTTTGTGCACTTGTCTACAGTTTTTAAAGAAGCTTGAATCAAGCCAACTTTTCATCTTATTACAATTTTTTTCTTCTTACGTTCATTTCATCTTCCACTCAAGTCTATGTGGTTGTTTTGGCTGGAATCTCTTGCTTTTTTTTTAACCAGATCAGGAAATGTGAGTGCCAAAATGAAGAGAAAGACTTTTACATTATATGTTATTGTACATATTGTGCATGTATGAGTGAGTGAGCCAGTGCCTTTGTATATATGTGTCTGTATATACAGTCTATGGACATAAATGCCATATGGACATAAACACTACATTTAATTATTCATTGAGGATGTTTGAGATCTGCTTTATCTGATTTGTGAACCCAGCTGAAGCCTTCATGTTCAATCATATCCTGCAAATTAAAACCAGAATGCTTTGAAGGGATTCCATGTCAATTTCAATATTATTAGCAAGCTTGCCTCCACAAACAGTTTATAGCTTATCTACAGAAGATGGAAGGTGTGTAAGTGTAGATGGGTGTCTTTTGGCTCAATTGCATATGCAACAAACATTCTTTAATTAACCACATGGATGGTTCTCTCCTTTCTGAATGTAAACATAGTGATTCTGAACTGAGGCTCTGCACCAATTCATTCACACACAGAAAGCTTCTCTGTAAGCAGGCCTCCAGACTACCTTCAACATTTCTAATCCCTGATTTCAAATGCTAAGCAGGGTCAACGCCAGCTGATATTTGGAGGTGAGGCTGCCCAGGATTACCAACGATCTCCAGGAAGGACTATGAAAGTGTATTGTCTGGAACCCTGGTGAGCCACTGCTGCCCGTCAGAGTTCACATGACTGGGCCAGAGGGACCAACTGCTGATTCACCATAAGGCAGTGTCTATTGCGCCACTATATGCACACAAATGTTCATGCATGCTGCTGCATGCTGCCAAGGTGCTCAAAGGTACTCCTCTGTGTATATAACCCGAAAGAAGACCAGGGACCTTGATAAGTTGTGCCCATAGGAAATGAGCCAGGAGTTCAGCACACAATCATTCCACGTGGAATAACAAATGCATGGTGAAAATGTTTGCATTTCTTGCATTTTGGGGGCAAGGGAGCAGAGAATCAATCTACTCCAAAAAGAGGCATCATAATCATCGTAGGACCGATGCAGGCACTAGTTTATATTGTCATGCTCATCATCATCATCCATTCATCATCATCTAAATCATCCATAAACATAGCAGCGCACTTGACTCAGTTTTGTGATACAGGCTGCCTCCCTCACAACCTTTAAAGCATTGTATACAGCACTGCCAATGCTGCTAGTAGCTGTGCCCACAGTGACATCTACATTACAAAGACAAAAAACAAAGGTGCAAAGATAGAGGCACAGTAACCATGCACCAATCCAAGATGCAAAGATAAAAGAAGTTTCCAGACCCTTTTACCAATTCCCTCCTAGAAATTGATTACTGACAGTCCTCATGATGGTATTGGATGAAAAATTTCTTTGGTGATTTGACAGAGAAAAGATGAAAGTTACACAAAAGATCAATATATAAGAAACCCAAAAATCCATGTACCTCTCTTTTGTAAACACAAATTATTTCCCTTTATAGATTCTTTTTTTTTTCAGTCACTAAAAGAATATTAATTACATGAAAGAAGAACTCATTTATGTTTGGGCTCTTTCATATCCTACCTGCCATGTTTTCAAAAGAGGCCAGGTTTTCACGATACTTATCAATTGAAAGTTTTTAAAATACTGGAGCGTGGTAATGCTGAAATAATTCCTGCATTGTGGCCCATCTAAGATGACATATATTCACAATCTGTCCCACAAAGCAGAGCTGGTAAAGAGGCCCTGATAAAGAATGGCCTACAGTTTGATAACATATTCATCGGTCATGCAACGCCTTCCTCTCCCCCCTTCCTCAGCATGAACATTTCATCATCATCATCATCATCATCATCATCATCATCATCATCATCATCATCATCATCATCATCATCATCATCATCATCGAACTGCAGAGCTGGAAGGGATCCTGCTATCCAGCAGTTCAGTCAAGGCTTTGTCAGTGAACTTCCTAAAATATACAGAAGATGGAACATGCATCTTGGGTTGTGTGTGCAGGTTTTGAACAATGACAGCGGTGTCACATCATCATCATTATGATGATGATGATGGACAATTACAGATTCTAGATCCCACTGGCCTACTTTCAAAACTTTTTGAAGCCTCATGAAACTGAACTATTCTCTGGTGATTTTAAGAGACAAAATTGCTTGGTCTCATCTAAACTTTGAAAACCGCATTATATCAGTGATTACAATAACAATAAAAATAAACAAACAAAAAATCAACAGTTGTCACTATGACATATATAGTCAAGGACCTACAGCCCAAAATGGAAGTAAAGATAGGGGGGAAAGACCTCCACCTCATTTACAAGCTGTAGGTTGGCGGAAGTTCAAAGGCTTTTAGAAAAATTATATTAATAGAATCAATGCATGAAGATGCAGGATCACTGACATATAAAGAACTCTACCCTTACTTGTACACAGCCATCACTTCCTTATCAGAAAGGAGAATCTGTACTAGACAACACAGACAGGAACTGGCAAATATATGGGAAAGGAGAAGGAGTTGACATTCAAGATCAAATTAATCTTGTATTGAATTGGTTAGCTAATGGCAAGTTATACGTGCTGCATACTCTTTCATTAAGGGAGTGCTTTATTATGAACCAGCTGATGTGACATAAGATCTTATCTTCAGGTGTGTTCATATTACTCTGAGTAATATGGGATACAACTTAGATTACTCAGCAAATTTTTCAAATTAGGAGATACAATCTTCTACTCTTTAGGATATAAGTGGTTCTTTAATGATGGAGAGATGCTTATCAGTATGTGCATAGTGTGCTGTGTGTGCTTTTATAAACAAGGATACAATTGGAAGTGCCAAATATTTTTTTTGTTTTGTTCTGTGTGTTTTATTGCAATCTGGACACACATACTCGGTGGTCCCCAACCCCCGGGCCACGGACCGGTGCCGGTCCGTGGACCAATCAGCACCGGGCCGCCCGAGGAACTTCAAAATACACTAATCCCCTGAGAAAGCCTACTTGCAGTGAAGAGTATCTGTAGGGGGCGAGGCTGGTCCGTGTGGGTTTGTGTCATTGGTTTGCAAAGAGAGACCCCGTCTATTGCCCAAAGAGTGCGGGGAGGGGGGCTGCTCCCTTTGGACATTAAGCGACGACAGCGAGGAGGAGGAGGAGGAGGAGGAAGTAAGGCGGGGAAACGGGCAGGCGGGGAAGGGAAGGGAGAGGAAATCGAGGCTGATTTTCCCAGGCTTGGTCTTGTCGGCAGCGCGCTCTCTCCCATTCCTTTGGAGAGCCTATACCTGCAGTCCTTAATGTTTGTGCCCGTGCTAGCGTCCATGTGTTCTTGCTTCACTGCGCCATCCAGAAAAGCCAAAGGGGGTTGGCAGCGGCGGCGGGAGAGAGAGAGGAAGGACAAGGGAAAGCTTGAAACGTGAGGACATCTTTGGTCATCTTTTCGTTCTCCGTTTCCACTTCAGCCAGCTTGGATTTTTTTTCTGGAGGGTCCCTGCCATCCAACTCCCGCCCCCACGATGTTGCGTTAATTTCGGGCGAATATTGGCGCGCTCTACACCTGCCCCCCGCCCGGTATAATCGTGTTCAAGGTGTGTGTGTGTGTGTGTGTGTGTGTGTGTGCGCGCGCGCACGCGTGCGTGCATGCGCGCAAGCGGGTGGGTGTGATCGTCTGGGCTCGCCTCCCTTCCTCCCCCTCCTCTCTCTCCTTGCTTTCTTTTTTCTCTCCTCCTCCCTCCCAAGTAGTTTTAGAACTGGAGAAGGGCGGGCGTAGAAGAATACATGCCCCCCCCTTTTTAAAAAATTACGGGCCAAGAGAAAGCGATCTTGCGCCAAGAGCCCTGTAAAATAAACAGCTGCAAGAGAAGGGGAAAAGGAGAGAGAGAGTGTGTGCGTGTGTGTATGCAAGCGGGTGGGTGTTATCCGTCTGGGCTCGCCTCCCTTCCTCCCCCAAGAGAAGGGAAAAGGGAGGGGGGTTTGTGTGTGTGTGGAGGAGGAGGAGGAGGAAATGAGCAACGGTTAAGCGGAATCGGGATGGTCTCGGCGGCACTTGGGGAACCGGGAATGGAGGCGGGGCAGGAAGGAGGGGTGATGGGGCTGTTGCCAGGAGGGCACAGCCACCATTTGGGAAAGAGGAGGCTGTTGGCGGCGGCGGAGGTCCCGCGAGCGGATGGCGACCCCCCCTTCCTCCTCCTCCTCCTCTTCCTTGGTTCGCCAGGAGTTGTTCCGGTTGAGGCCGCCGGCGAGGGTGCCCTCCACGTCTCCTCCTCCTCCTCCTCCTCCTGCAGCCAGCCTTGCCCGACTTCCCGGCAGCCTATGGTTGGTTGGCTGCGCTCGCCGGGGCTCCTCTCGCGGCCGGCGTGACCAGGCCAGAAGGAAGGAGGAAGCGCCGCCGCCACCGCCGCCGCCCGCTCCTCCTCCTCTTCCTCCTCCTGCTGTCAGGCTGCCGGCTTCGGCTCCAGTTCTCCTCTTCCGGCTCTTAAGGGTGGTGGGCGCCCGCCCGACTCCCTTCTCCCCCCACTACCACCACCACCGTCATCCTTCCCCTTGGCTCTCTCTCTCTCTCTCTCGCCCCCCGTGGGCGTGCCCGCCCGCCCGCTTGCTTGAGACCACCCTCCCTCCCTCTCCCTTCCTCCCTCCCCACCCCCACCCCCATCCCACCTGGTCTCCTCTGCCCCCCCAGTCCCCTCCACCCTGCCCTGCCACCCTCCCCCCCAATTCCTTTGCCATGGCCACCCTCTCGTGCTGGGAGAAGGCGCAGAAGCAGAACGAGCAGCACCAGGCCATCCTGGCCAAGCCCCTCCGGGAGGAGGACAACAAGTACCGCGCAGACTTGGGGGTCTCACACCCTCGGGGAGAGGAGGGAGGGAGGAAGGGGGTTCAGTGGGTGGGGCAAACGAGGGGGGGTCACGCGCGCACATGCAGCGGCCGGTCTGAGGGGAGAGAGAGAGAGAGGAGGAGGCGGGGCCTTTTAATTAAATTAAAATTATTAAATTAAAACAAACGGGCCACGGAAAAATTATCAAACATTTACCGGTCCGCGGGGATAAAAAGGTTGGGGAGCACTGCACATACTGAACATTTTCTTTTTCTTTTAATGTTTTTAGAAGTTATAAATTAGTCTTCAATTACACAATATCTCAGGAAGTTTGTACCAAAAATGCAAAATGCAATAACCACTATAAATTGAAAAGTAAGGGGCATGACATTTATACAGTCATTAAAGAAATGCACAAACCAATTGACTTTTTTAAAAAAATGTAAGCAAAGCAAAACCTTTTGTTTCTGGAATTCATGTCACAAAAGTAACTTTTCCAAGATCTTACCCAAATTTTCTGTGAGCCAGAATTTCAAGATTTGACTATCACAGAGAAGACCTCTTTCTGTAGACACATAATCTCGGAAATATTCTCTACTGAAGGTGCTCAGAGATGGCTTCTGGCTACTTATGTTTTTTCACTCAAAATTTTGGTGTAAGCAGCTCCCAATTGGTAGCAAGGACCAACTCTATAGAAGTGCTTTTTCAACACATTCAGACAGACATAGGGATAGAGTAACTACCTTATATATAATATACCTTATGTTTATTATAACAACTACACTTGGTATCTATGCAGCACCTACCTGTGCCTAAAGCAATACACATCTTCTTCTTCTTCTTCTTCTTCTTCTTCTTCTTCTTCTTCTTCTTCTTCTTCTTCTTCTTCTTCTTCTTCTTCTTCTTCTTCTTCTTCCTAGTGTTTAAAATATTGTAAGCCGCCCAGAGACCTTTGGGTAGTGTGGATGCCATATAAGTTGAATGGATGGATGGATGGATGGATGGATGGATGGATAAATGAATGAATGTTTTTCAGTAGGTAAGGGGTCTGCTTTTCGTAGCCTGAAATGCCACTTTGCCCAACTGACTGTGCCTTCAGGGCACAAGTCAGTGATTCACATGTCCTTATTGACAGTGCCCTGTCATCTCTGTTTTGGTTGTCCATGTAGCCACTGGCATTGATTTTCAAGTATAAGCAGTTTTAGTAAGAGTGGAAGTGCTGCTCTAAGGTTGCGTCCATATCAGCAGAACCAGCTTTCTCTTATCTTCTCTGTTACTGAAACCACACCTAGGCGGTTACTTCATGTACCCCTCGCCACTGTTCATGGCTCCGCTTTGGATCTGTTTGATGGAACAGCGCCTCACATCCCTCTGGGGTCGCTGCATGGTCACCCCAACCATGGCCCCTGAAGTGCGCTCCAAGCGGGCTGAACGATTCCCTTCCCGGCCCTCGGGAATCTGATCATTCCTCATTTCGATGCGAATCTATGGAACATGTGTTTCCGGTCGATTTGAATTGCAAAACTGCTGCATCCCATTAACCGTACCTCCTTTCTTTGGCCGGCTTTGAAAAATTGAAAAATCGATGTGTCGATTTTCTGGTAACCGAGAATGCCTTCCTTTGCAACTTTACCCGCTTGTCACCTTCAAAAGCTCAGTGGTTTTTGTTGACTCAATTCCCCCTCATTCCTATCTGGCAGATGGCGCTTTCGCGGCCCACCCAAAACCCTACTTAAGTGTTCCTTCAGTGCCCACCATGTGGTGGCGATGTGGTGCATTATGCCCTTTTAGGTACTACTTGGGTCTCTGTTGCCTGGCCCCTATGACGATGCTTCCTTTTTTGTCCCGTCCTGTAACTCCAGTACTCCACTCCAGATTTTTCAGTTTGCCTCTCCACATTCATTCATTATACATTCTGTACTCTTTTCCGGTTATCAATAGGCTTGCAATTTTAGTTCTGGAGGTTGGTTAACAGGTCCCTTCTTTCAACGTACCCATGCAATATTAAACAAATGGGTTGTTATGTCCTGTGCACGGCACATTTTCCTGGTCCTGTGCTGGTCACTTGTGCCCAGCTCAGCGCTGGTGTGCAGAAAGTAGTTGAAGTTCTGATCTATATGTGCCCTATCTCATATCTTGCCTCACCCACTGTTTCAGTATATAGCAACACAACTCCCCTAAATAAGTGTCTTTTTTGTACTGCACACTCCTACACCTAAAGCAAATGTAAAGCCACTTTCCCCCTGTGCCTTCTTCTGCTGAGTGTCTAAAGTTTAAGCCATTCCATGGCATGCTGCTGCCCATGAAAATTTTCATCATTACATTCTCTATAGTCACTAATTTGGATGTATTGCTGTTAACAGTAGAGGCATGATGCGTTTTGCTTCTGGACGCGGTACTTCTTGATCCGTTCTTACTTTTAAAACGCCTATAATACATTGCACGCTAAATCACCTAGGCGATCAATGACCTTTCTGCTATTTGATAAACTGCAAAATTTCTCTGTGCATCTGCAGAGTGCAGATCATTACAAGGACCAATGAGCATGGAGTACCGCTGCATTCAATACAATGTTAACTCCATATTGATTGCATCAAGATGGTGCTCTAATGCATTCTCACAAACGGCACGTCCTCTTCAACTGGTGACTGCTTAAATCACTGGGATTATTTTTTACTTTTCCTATGGATTATCCACATAGGCTATTTGGTTTAAAAGTTCCACCGCCTCCCCGTGCTTATCTGCTTCCCTTTTCGTGTCCGGGGTGTGTGTGGAAGTACATATTTTTAATTGCCAAGCTCCCTTAAAATGTACGCAGTTCCCTTTTCGCTCTTCCTCAGCCTACGAAGTTCCCCAAGTGGGTGACAGAAAACAGTTCACTGCCCCCCCAGGTCTCCCTCCCCCCACTCTCATCGTGAGATGAGCGTCAGAGGCCACAGCTCCCCTGTAACAGCTAGCGGGCAGCAGGAGATTTTGAAATACGCACATAATGAAAATGACAGTCAATGGCCGATTTTCCGGTTTTCCCTCTGTGATTTTAGAAGCAGCGCAATGGAGAATTTTCACAAATCAATAACAGAAATGTACATCTCCTATGCAGACTACACTCCTACAGTCAAAGTTCAATATATAAGGATGTTTTTAACTTCTGTTGATCAACTCCTAGGTACTCAGCTTTCCTGAATCACAAAAGGAGGGCCACTGCCCCTTCTGTTTTGCAAATGAACTTCTGACCTTTTCTAGCAGCAAAGTAGAAGAACAACAACTAGCATGATCTTATCTTGATGACCCCTCCTGGCCTGGCTGGTCGGGTGTTAAAAGAAGGCAATTAACACATTGCCACCAATAAATCTCCCCTTTCTCCTTGAATCTTCTGTGCTTTGCTTTTGCAGAAAAACCCACCATCTGCAGTGCAGATAGTGGCAAAAATAAAGCTTGTTCTTCTTCTTCTTATCCTTTCAGTGTTGATTTCTTCATCAGCAGACTGCAACCTTCAAAAAATTAATAGTTCCCTCCCTACAGCCAGACTGTGAATACTTCATTGTTTAAAATAAGACCTTCAAATTCCTTTTGTGGATCTTATTTGTTACAGTGCAGGAAAAGAGTTTTTACTTCTGCAGAACTATGCAGAAATTAACACAGCCATAATGTCTGCATACCTGCCACCTCACTAATTGACTCTACTCTGTGATTGGTCAGTCAATTGACCTTTTTCCAGGGGCTCAGAACAGTACTTTTTCTGCACTCTGGAGCTGTAGGGCCATCGGGTATCACTCCCTTAAGGTAACCTTAAGCCCAGAGTCCAGGAAACTGCTATTCCAAAAGGTTAAAATGGCTGAACAGATGGGCAGGTTCTGGACAGCCCACGAAATTAGAACTTTTTTACAAATATTAATAGATAATAATTTCGGACCTGTCCTCTTTGTTGCCGGCGCACGCCGTAACGAGCACGCGTTTCAGTGTGCAGCAGAGGAGCTGGAGTTGCTTGCCTATAGAAGAAACTCCTGGCAATGCTGCTCCAAGTTCAAAGGCCTGCGGCAACTTTTTAATCGCACACTTCTGGATTTTGTCCCAGATCCACCAGCGGAACACCAGTCTCCTTACTGGGCCGAAATGCGCCAGTTATGGCAGCAATCAAACCAGCCACACCCTGGACATGTTTTTCCCGCAGGTACAGTTTTACTTTGATTTCCCCAGGTTATCTCGTGTGCTGTGCTTAAAAAGGGTGGGATCCCCCTTTCTATCACTTATTCAAATGCAAACTAAGGGAGGAACAAACTACCAAATACAGGTTTACTCAAGAAGTACCCTCAGCAAGGCCTAAGGAAACTCTTTGATTAAGGATTAAGTGTTTCACCTCCAGTTTGAAGAGTTTTCTGCAATTGTGAAGTGAAAAAAAATAACATTTTTAAAATCTAAATTTCTCTATGCCAGGTGCTTTATACCCAAGCAGATTTTTCCTTTGAATAATTCAAAGGTGAACTCCGGATGTTTAATTTACCAAATGTAACTTTATTAAAATATTTGATTAATGTACCAGGCACTATTATTGACCAGTCCCCCACTACAAAGAAATTCCCCCATAGTTCCATGCAGCAGTCTGCGAGTGCTACACTAAACCTAACATTATAATTCAGGATTTGATTGTATTTCAATATTAATTTGCCACTTGGCAGTATTTCTGACCAATTTCTTAAGACACAGAACTACCTCTGTAGTTCCATGCTGCACTTTCCTAGAGCTATACTAAGCAAAACCTTATATACTATAAGTTGACTGTACTTCAACATTAATCAGCCTTATATACTGCTTATTAATTTTGCCCGAAAATCAATGACTGCCAGATTTTGTGGGCAACATTATATCACTAACAAACATGCAGTATTACAAAAAAAAATTCACTTTCCTGTTAATACTTTTTGCATTACAAATGTTGTTTCAGGAGCTGGGCCGGCACAAAATGTGGGACTGAGGCACATGGCCCGAATTAGGCTGGAACCTGGTGCAAATGCTGCCATCAGGAATGTGCCAGGGCAGCAACAGGCAGGCAATGTCGAGGAAGGGGACAGAGAGGACCAGGAGCAGCCGGGTATGTTTACCTTGGTCTTAACTGTGACATGTAATTCCCTTGTTTACCTTGGTTGCATTCGAGTGGTGGTGATTAATACCCTATATGCCTTTAGTGTATACCTGAAATTAGGGCAAAATGAGGTAGTGGGGGAGTGAGGTCCTCCATGGTACAGACATGTGGGTAAATCCTTAAGTGACAGGTAAAGATCAACTGTGTGCACATACCACTGCTGAACTTCAGTGAGTCAAGAATCAGCAATGGAGTACTGATCCTCAATTACCTTTTCAGATGTAGCACCAGGCATGGATATTATGCAAATGGGTGTTCGTCACCGTGAATTGGAGCACCTTATTGCTCTTATTCAAGACCTGGCACAGAGAGGTAGGAGAATGCAAATTTTCTGTTCTATGAAGTTAATTCAGGGAGATTCCTGTAGATGGTACAACTGCCTACTGTAGAATGTCTCTATGCATTCTAGTCCTGCATTACTATCAGCTTTACAGGCACAGAGCCATTTTTTGATGTAAACAGGGGAGACATTATCAATCAGAGCTACATTGCTGCCCAACAGCATAGAAAAACACAAAAATATTGATCTCTTGTTGGGACTTCTTAAAAAAAAAACAAGTGGAGTAATAATTGCTTTACTCATTTATTCCCCCACATTTGCCGCCATTGAAGAGCAGCTGGCAACACTTCAGAGGCAGATGAACCGCCGCCGAACGCGTCGCTGAGCAGCAGGTCCATTTATTTGCAAACAGGCACCTTATGTTTCCCAGAGAGACACGGTTTTTAAAGACACCTTTAATTAGTTTATCTGTCCTTGAATGACTTATAAAAATAGCTAAACAGAGCAGGAGTTGCTTGCCATACAATTTTGTTCCCCACATTGTACGCCCTTTACAGTATGTATCCTTACATATCACTGTCTGTTGCTTCATCAATGAGAACCCACTTGCTTCAAAAGTCAACAATACACACAGGAATAGTACCTGAGGCCGCTGTGCTCAAAGCAGTTGAGCACCTGGAGGTTGATGGCTCATATAAATTGTTGTACTGTGTATCTGTGGAGGAAGTGTGTAAACAGTAATTGTTCAATATGTTGTTTGTAAGCAGGAACCATACAATCATAGAAGACGGCACTGTAGTGCTTCTCCGCGCTAAACAATCAGCATTTACAGTGTGCTATGCTTTAAATACGAACTGTAGACCTTCTACAGCGAAGGCAGAGGGCTAGTGAAGCCATCCATCAAATCGAGAATCATTTTTCTTTCAAAGTACCACCAAGAACAGCCTTAAAGGACAAACAAGTACTTACCTGTACCGGAGATATCAGAACCCGTGGATAGCTGGACATCAGTCGTCTCAACCAGATCAAGTGTGACCAGAACATCTCCAGCCCCTTCCATTGTCTCAGTGCCTGCAGGTGGGAAATTTAAATGATAAACCGAAGAGCAAAAGGGGAGCAGTTGGACAGCAGAAATTAAGTCCAGGGCTGTTTGTTAAGGAACAGGAAGGATACATGCATTGCTGAGATCCCGCCCTGTGATGCCTGCCTCAATTGGCACTTCCTGTGCAGATCATGTTACTGTTTCGAAAAACGGCGCGGATGCCACAGTTCCTGTGCACTGTGGGTAGTGCTCCAGATTATCTTGGCGGTAAAAAAACAAAACTATAAGCAATGCGAAACCAAGAAGCCAGAAATAAGTGTGTCGAAATATCGGGCTTCCGATATATCGGTGGTGGTGCAAAGTACGGACACGATTGCGGTACATGAGAGAGAGCAATGGGTTTGCTCTCAACAGATATTCCACTCATTGGTGCGTGACATGCAGAAGGAAAGCAAGGCATTTAAAATAATGGGAAAGATAATTCGTTAAATGCTACCCAATGATGGGAAGTTGTGGACAAGCCCTCCTTTACCTGATCCGCACCAGTGCCCATGTTAGGGGCAACCACCTGTGTTTTCATTCTAAATTTTGTAGCTACCCAAAAAACTTTCTGATTGCGATTGTACTGGCTTCTGTGAAAATCTCACAGGTCTTAACTGCTGCCGTTAAAGAAAGGTCCCATATGTCCTCTAGCACATGAGGACAGAACAGCAAATGAATTATTTGTCGGAACATGGCTTTTAACAGAAATTTGGTAGGGGAAATGAGCATGTTACATAGCACAAGGAATACATAGCACGGTTTCACCAAGGCTGCAGTAGCAGTATGGATGGCAAAGTAGTAGGTTTTACAGGAATTCTGTTGGTTAGGGGAAGACAATAATAAATTGTTATTACTCACCTGTCTCTGCTGCGGACTTGCTTTCTGTTGTTCTAAGTGGATGTATAGAGGTGTCTGTCCTGAATATCTGAGCCATCTCGTCATACCAAATAAATTTTGACCTTCCTGAGCCAGATGCGTTGTTGGGAAGAACCGCCTGTTTATAAAGTTTTCTTAAAGATTTCATCTTGGTCCTACACTCCTCGGTGCTTCTGCAAAACCCAATCTTACTGAGTTCAGTTGAAATCATTTCGAATATCTCGTAGTTACGTTTAAGGGATGAAAGTGCATACTTCACTTCTGCCTCACCCCATATTTTGATCAGCGCTGAGGTTTCTGCGTTACCCCATATAACACCCCTCTTTACTTTTACCGATTTTGTGCTGCCCTGGCTTTCATCTAGTCTGTCGTCATTATCCATCTCAGTAGCTGATGTCGAGGAAATTATTTGCGCCTTTAGATAGCAAACTTCTGTGGGGAACGATGCAACCGGCACTTTGCAAGGGAGGGAAAGAAATGGCTTACTTCCTGGCCATCCAAACAGGCAAGGAATGAATTAGCATTTCAAAAGACCCAGCGGCAGAGTCATTGGTACTTGGGGGAAACCTGATTTTAAAAACATTTGGCTGGTAAACAGGGTTAAAGAGAAAGTGCAGTAAAATTTTATTGCAGGAGCACCTAACGAATTATGGTGGGGGTGGGAAGAAAATGGTGTTCTGTAGTAACCTGTGACAAGCTATTGACATCCTCAATGGACTGTATTTTAAATGTGCAGGAACTCATTGCGACTAATGATTTATTTGCAATTTAAAATATAAACAAGTAACCAAACACTTTGAATTACACCTGCAGAGGAGTGAACGAGGTTGCAGTAGTTTATTATTAAAACCCATAATATACACAAAGCATGGGAAAACTTTGGCACATAATGAAAAAGTGTGTACAGTAATGCGAAGTGATACACAAGTTTTCCACAGAAGGTATTTAACGGGGCCCGGTGCAAATACCATACAGTGATCCCCATGTGTGCTTTGTTGACAATGTGCATTCATTTAACATGTGTAAAAAGGTAGTCGGCTACAGCGGACCTAATTGCTTCAGCCTCCATTCTATCAGTAGCCCCCCCTTGTGGGCTCCAGGTCAGGAACATCTATTTCTGAAGTAGGAGGTGTGTTTTGAAACTCTGTATCCTCTTCAGGTATAAAGTGTTTCTTTTTCTCACAAATGTTATGGAGAATAACAGCTGAAGCTATTATAGAGTTCACATTCTGTATATGAGCCTCCATGCGCACAGATAGTCTGCGGAACCTGGCCTTGAGTCGCCCAAATGCGCGCTCCACAATGTTCTTTGTACGGTTGAAAATCTTGTTGTAGTGCCTCTCCCTATCATTCCTAGGGACGGCATAGGGTTTCATAAGCCAATTACACAGAGGATATGCACTGTCTCCCAAAATCAGAGGTGGTATGGAAAACCTCCCGTATTGGAACATTGGATTCCCTGGAATTAGTGTGCCTTCCTCCATTTTCCTATACAACAATGATGATCTGAACACATGTGCATCATGGTTCACCCCGGAATGTCCAGCAAGCATGGAGAAGAAGATTCCGTTGCCATCGCATGCAGCCTGGAGTAGGATAGAGTGAAATTATTTCCTGTTATAGTACGCCTGCACCTCCTTTTTTGGTGGGGTAATTGGGACATGTGAGCCGTCCACTGCTCCGATACAGTGCAGGAACCCGTGTTTTCTCATCAAGGAAAGCATCTGAAATGAGAAAGACAAATCATTTGGCAAGGTTCTGACATGATAATCCCAATGGGGGCTGGGACAGGAGTGGTGAATGAATAAAGGCTACGAACCTTATTGAAGTCAATCACTCTAACCTCCTCCTTCAGAAGTGTATGTTCAATTGCCAGACACACTTCAACAATGACACTGACAATTGTTGAGGTTCCCTTTTGGAAAACATGTGCAATGGTGCGGTAACAGGAACGACTAGCAAGGAAGTAAACCCCGATGGCCACTCATTCTTCAACAGGAACTGCCGAACACATGACCGTATCCCTCCGCATAAGATATGGTCTAAGCACATCAGCGATTTCAAAAAGCGTCTGCCGGGTAATCCAAAAGTTTTCAATCCACTGTCTATCGTCCCAGTACTGCAGTACTGTGTCGTGAAAACATCACGACCGCCCGGGGTAGCACCAACATAGCTTTTGTCTAGGTGATGTGAGCCTCCAGTTTGGACAAGTGTGTTTGTAGAGTCTAGGAACTCACTGCTGTCGTCATCCACATCTTCCCCCTCCCTGCGGGGCTGCAAAAGCGATATGCAGTTCAGAATGATGTTAACATTTTCAAAAACAGTGGCCAAAAGAGACTGTTTGCATAGCATCGATTTCCTACAGCATCTGTTCTGCGAAGGAGGCATGGCGGCCACAGTAGACAGTGCCAGAAACGATCCTAAGCAGGGCGTACACTCCCGATAATACTTTCTGGTGGCTTTGAAGGATCAACACGACGAACGTCGATCGATGGGACCTGAAGCCACCTAGTGACAGGAGGAGGTAATGGCGTTACAGGGAGCAGCACCTATGGAGTTTGCCGTGGAATGCTTGCACAAAAAATTAGAAAGATAGGAAATTAATGCGAAACGGATAATTTACAGAAGACCGTCGATAAATCGACAGACCGAAAAATGACAGACAGGTACTGCTTACTGAACCAGCGGAAAGCAAATGAACCCTTTGTTTCGAAGCCCACCAAAGACGTGAGGCTGGAATGCCTTCGGCTTCACCCAGCATTTACGTGAGTACAAAGGAAAGAGGGGCGGCCCCAGTTTCAGATCATGTGACCAAATTCTGAATTCAGATCGGAGCCAAGCTCACCGCAGCATGAGGAGGTACATGGAGTAACCGCCCTAGTTGCTGTCAAGTAGCATCATTTGTGATGTGGTCGAGTAGGGAGACTTGATATTAGAGATGGGCACGAAATGACCATTTTTCCATTACCATTATCCGTTATTGTTCCGTTATGTAACAGAACGAATAACGACCATTGTGATGGGGCAGGCTCGAACCGAACAGAACCAAGAAAATTTTCTTTGGTTCTGTTCGTTTTCATTAATGGCTGCGCGATGAATGACCTACCTGGTGCTGGCCTTCCTGGTCCAGTCTTCCTGGCTTCAGGGAACAAAAAAAAAAAAGATGGCCCGCACTACAGCTGTAGCACGGGCCACGTGGTCAGCAGTAAAAAATAAAAGACAGCCACCAGTGAAGGACGTGCCTTGAGGGCTCTGGCGTCCCCGACCAAACACGGTGTGTGGGGGGGGTAGGGGAAGGGGTGCACTTGGAGCATGGGAACTCCCCAAAAATGTTCTCCTCCAGGGACTACAAAGTCCAGCAACCCCCCGCCATGACCGTCTCATGCTCCAAAGGGGGTGCTTCCCCAGAGGGCTGGCATTCAGGTGTGCGGGGCGGGCTCCTTGCCGTTTACACTAGCGGAGGTGGAGTGCCTCCAAGGAGCCTCCCCCGGGGTGGTGGATGGGGTGTGGGGTGGAAGCACCGTGTCCCCCTCACTCGCTTGCTATGCCCTGGCCTGCTGGGCTCCAGCCAGCCAGCCAGCGTGCCCACGGGGCAGAGTGCCACCCCACCGACCAACCGACCCGCTGAGCTGCCCTGGCTGGCTGGGAAGAGCGGCGACACCCCGTCGTGCAGCAGCAGCAGCAGCAGCAGCAGCAGTGCCTCAGGAGGAGACGACAACGCCAGGTGGGTGGCGAGCGACCGGGGATGACCCCAGCACCACCACACACACCGGGGGGGGCTCAATGATCTGCTCCCCGCCTGCCCTCCTGCTCCCCCACCCCACTGCCCCCACCTCTGCCCCTTCCCCGCCGGCATCCCTCGATGGCACACACACCTAGTGTCCCCCCCCCCAGGATGCGAGGACCACCACCACCACCTTCCCGGAGAGCTTGGGGTGGGAGGGATCCAGAGATCCCAGGGATCCCAGAAGGGTAGCTCGCTCTTCCCTCCATGCCTGGGCAGTGCACGGCCCCGGGAGGGCTCACTGCAGCCACAGGAATGCTCTCCCAGTTGGCATGCCACTGGCACTGGCGGCGCATGGCCCTGGGAGGGCTCCCCACAGCCGCAGGAATGCTCCCTGGCAGGCTTGCCACTGGCTCTGGCAGTGCCCGGCCCCGGGAGGGCTCCCACAGCTGTGGGAATGCTCTCCCAACATTCTTGCCACCACGCCCGAAAAATGATTAAACAAAAACAAAGAGGGCCCCAGGGCCCCGAACAATGAAAATGAAAATGAAGAGGCCCCCAGGACCCGAAAAATGAGCACAAAATGCTATTTTGGCATTTCGTGTCCATCTCTACTTGATATCCAATGGAGCATTTACATTTCCATGTCATGGAGGCAGTTCTCTAACCCCAAGCTCAAAGCCTTGCACTATTTCTATAATTCTTTCAGCATTCAGATAAACTGAATGTTGCTTGTGGCTTCCCCTTACTGAGAAGCCAATTTAGCACTGCTTGGATTCAGAACTCAACCCAATGGCTATTCCCAGCTAGACTAAACTCATTGCATCAATATAATGTACATAGGCATTGCCTTAAGTCCTGTTCACTGGGACTACTATAGTTGGGACTAACAAAGTGGATTTGCCCTAGAGGTCTTGTTCAGACATGGGCTCCCCTTGACCTCTTGTCCACAATACCATCAAAGCTGAGAGCTGTCAAAATTTCAGCAGCAGTGCCTTACTTGTCTATAATCATGTTTGACTCCTCCAGCCAGGGCAGAGAATCAAAAGCATGCTTCAGATGCAAAAGATCATTGCAAAGTTACCAAATAACCCGAGAGACCAATAGTGGTTCCCTCTGATTAATTTCTACACCAACGCTCTCCAGCCTAGTACTCATGCATTGAATTACAATTTGTATCATCTAGTAGGCTGGTTGAAAATAGTAAGAACTGCAGCACAAGACAGTGTGGGCAGACCCTGCAACTCCTTCTGTGACAACACTGGGAGTAGTTTCAGAAACAGGTTCCTTTATTGAATAATGGGTTTTTAAAGGCTCAGCATGGTCACTAACATAAAACAAGTATCTCTTGGTCCCAGTGAATTAGCTTCACTCCTTCAGTCCTTGGGCACTGCCCCTGCATAGTCTTTACTGGGAGGTGCAGAGCCTTGCCTCCTCCAGTAGGTTGAGGACCCCTCAACCTAGGGCCAGTCATGCGGCCCCATCACTAGGGTGTTGGATGCATGCTATCAGGTATCCTGAAGTGAGCAGCAAAGGCTCCCTCTATCACCACAACCCCTTGGTCCTCACTAGTGGCTTGTGGGCAACTCATCCAAATTCCACATGTCCTTGGCAGGCCTCTCCCAAGTGTTGAGGAGAATAGTGGGGAGGAGCAGGACACATAGCTGCAGTGGGTCTCCAAATGGAACTGCTTTCCTTTGGTGCTTCTTCTGGTGGACATGAGCTTGACACTGGCCTTTCAGTGCCTTGCTTGGTCCCAACAGACCAGGGCAGCTTCCTCTGGTGGCATCAGTAGCTCCATCCAATCTTCAAGCTGGGTGGAGGCAGCAGCAACTCCTGAGCCTCACATGCCTCCCAGTCCTCCTTCAATCTAAGCCATGACCACTCTTGCAGCTTTGAGGGCATCATCTGTCTCTCCCCACCAACACCCCAGTCCACAGGTGAACTTTGGGTAGGAAATCCAGACAGTGTTCTCAAAGAGATGGAAAATCTACTCTTGTGGTTAGAGAGATCATCACCTCTCTCTCCCCACCACCTCCAGCAATAATCTTTTTGCATTTTTTCGATATAGTCTCCAATTTCAATGTAGCAGGAATGTTAATGACAGGAGATTATTAATTCATCCAATTGTTATATGATTTCACAGTACCATTTACTGCCTTTTGGACATTTTCCATTGATGATCCTTGAAACCCCATCCAATTCCACTATACTATGCTTCTATGATTTGTCTGTGTTATCTGCAAGCAGCACTTCAGTGCTTCAGAAAAAAGCCTTCTCACCCTTCCTGCAGATCCTAGGGATTCAAACTGGGTCTTTCTGCACATGGAGAATCTTTCCATGCTGAGCATCAGTTGAGCTTTCCTTGCGCCCATGACACCAGTTGCAGTATCCCAACATCTTTATGTAGCAAGGCGGAAACTAGCATCAACAGGGTCAATGTGGGATATGATTTTTTTTTAACACCACCACTTGCCATAATGTCTTTTGGTTCAGATTTCCAGTGCAGAATACTCCTGTGTTGACTCTAGGATTCTGTTGCTGTAGGCTGATCCATACACATTGTGTATGGGGAATTCATTTTGTTACATTTCCTTATAAGCATTTTTCTGCTAGTCTAGTTCTCTACTTTGCCATGCATCATGAATAAGAAAAATAAGGAGGGAAGGGAAGAAAGATTGAACAGAGAGTGAAGAAATAGGTGAAAGGAAGCCAATCTGAGTTAGGAATGAACACCAAGGTGCAATTCCAGGTAGTATGTGGATAAAAGAATGCATCCCAGTACCTCCAGCAATAAATACCCTCCCCGCGATGGATACAAATAGTTCATTTCCAAAGTGGGGATGGCTATCCATCCATCCATCCATCCATCCATCCATCCATCCATCCATCCATCCATCCATCCATCCATCCATACATACATACATACATACAAGATCAGGAACAACTCCTCAGAAGAACTAGGGACAACATCACTGTGTGTATAAGTTCAAAATAGCACGGAGTAAGTGTACTGCTGAGCAATTTCCCTGGCATCCTGTCCATTTGTGTTGTTGTGTTGTGTGTGTTGTGTTGTGTCACTACAGCCGTGACTCCACGTCCATGGAGTTTTCTTGGCAGCAATACTGGAGTGGTTTGCCAGTTCCTACTCCATTTGTACTGCTATAGAAAAGAAATATCGGTCAAGAAACTGCTATTGTCTGGAAGCTAGGATTATCTATCCAAATAATTTTTAGAAGTGGATCTTTTTCAAGACAGAATATTTAAGCAAAGTTTTTTTTAAGTACCCTTCTGGACAGCCACATTTTAACTCCAGATTTCTGTTTTTACTGGCCAGATTGAGGTATTTTAAACTAACTTTTCCAGGTCTGGGTTTAAATGTCAGCTTTTGGACAGTAGTGATATTGTGCACAGATAAGAGAGACAGAAGAATGAACCTTTGAGTCTGCCTCTCTCTTTTTCTCATCTGGATCGTTAGAAAACACCACTATAGGGTTTGTTTTGTTTTCGAACTCGGGAAAAGGACCAAGTTGGAACAGAAACACAGGCAGGAGTGGGGGGGGCAAAGGCCCCACAGCATAAATTCCAGGAAATGGATTAGATGTATAAGGACATAATTAAAAGATATTGCAAAGATGTCAGAGAAATAATGATAGAAGGAATAATTAGAATAGGAAAACGAATCTAGATAAACTATAAAAATAGTCCATTAAGATTTTTAAAAATGACCATAGCAAAAAAAAAACTGTAAATAATATCCCTAAGCTTTTCAATACATATGGTAATTTTCCATGGAGTAGACAAACCAAATAATGTAGTACAGGGCTGTTCAAGTTTGAACAGGCCAAGGTCTACTTTTCCCGGCCCAAAGTGTTTGAGGGCTACTACACTAAAACCTCGACTTACAAATTTTATCCGTTCTGAGCACATGCCCATAAGTAAAAACTTTTGTAAGTAGAGCAGCGGTTACCCATAGGAATGCATTGAAAACCAATTAATATGTTCTGGAGGGAACAGATTTCAATGTGCCATGGCCCTTGAACTTCCCTGCTTGGCTGAGACAGTGGGCTGTCAGACCCAGAATTTTGCTGGGGCAGTGGTGGTCCTTGGGATGGGGGAGGGAGGGGTGGAGAACTTATCCCCTCACTTTTTTTATTGATGGCCAGTGGGCTACTTTTATTATTATTATTCATTTTGCCTTGACAGTCACTGTAGAGCAGTGTTTTTCAACCACTGTTCCGCGGCACACTAGTGTGCCGCGAGATGTTGCCTGGTGTGCCGTTGGAAAAATTGAAAAATTCGAAAGATTAAAAAAAATGTCGAATTTTCGCCCACTAGGCGGGCGCTGGACTGTGTCCTGGGTATGAAGGAGTGGGGTTTTTGACCCCACCCTTGGCCAGCAGGGGCGCCAATTGGCGCTCCTGAGGGGGACACCCTCCACTTTTCTGATGTCCAGGCTGTGATTGGTCAAGATTCCATCCTGGACCTATCACAGAAGACATCATCTTCCGATTTCCTTCCCGCCCGAGCACAGTGTGCGCAGCAGTGGAGAGAAGAAGACGTCGCGACTCGAGTCACCAAAAGGAACCGATGCAGGAGGAGACGGACGGAGACCAGGACTCTAATGGTGGTGTGCCTCGTGATTTTTTTCATGAAACAAGTGTGCCTTTGCCCAAAAAAGGTTGAAAAACACTGCTGTAGAGCACCTTATACCAAGTCAGAATACATTCAGTTAGCCAGTATACATGAGTTGGGGATAGAGATTGTTCCCCACGATCCCTCCAGGGTTTCTTCTTATCCTTGCCCATCATGGCTCATTAAATCTGCCGGAGGGAGCATGCCCGAGTGGGCTGCTGTCATCGCCACCGCCTCCTTCAGCGAGGGGGTTTTCCCCTCCCACTTGAAAGAGACGGTGGTCAAGCCCATTTTGAAAAAAACGGGCTTGGCTTCGGACCAATTGGCCAACTGCCGTCCGATAGCCAATGTTCCCTTCATGGGCAAGGTTATAGAGAGGGTGGCCGCGGTGCGGATTCAATCATTCTTGGAGGAACAGCGGTGCCTTGATCCTTGCCAGTCCAGTTTCAGGCCTGACTGGGGAACCGAGACAGCTCTGGTTGCGCTGCAAGATGACCTAATCCGGGCGGCCGACAGGGGTTGCTCTACCCTGTTGGTTCTCCTGGATTTGTCAGCGGCCTTCGATACCGTCGACCATGGTATCCTACTGGACCGGCTCTCAGAGGTGGGTATCGGAGGCACTGTTCACAGTTGGCTCCGGTCCTTCCTTCAGGGTCGGTCCCAGTATGTGCAGCATGGTGGAGAGTTGTCAGCCCCGTGGATACTCCCTTGTGGGGTTCCGCAGGGCTCGTCTCTCTCCCCCATGCTGTTTAATATCTATGTAAGGCCGCTGGCTGGGGTCATTAGGAGATTTGGAGTCTGCTGTCATCAGTATGCTGATGACACGCAGCTCTATCTCTCCTTTTCCACCTCTGCAGAGGAAGCTGTCCGGTCTCTCGACCAGTGCCTGGAGGTGGTCATGGCCTGGACCAGGGCCAACAGGCTCAGACTCAACCCCGAGAAGACCGAGGTGATGTTCTTCGGGAGTTCCCCATCTGGTTATGGAGGCCCCTCCCCAGCTTGGAGGGTGTTTCTCTCCAGTTGGCGGAGAGGGTTCAGAACCTGGGCGTGGTCCTGGACCCGGCTCTGTCCCTGGATGCCCAGGTGGCGGCCGTGGCCAGGGCCACATTTTTCCATCTTCGCCAGATTGCCCAGATCCGTCCCTATCTGGACGGTGACTCCCTGAGAATAGTGGTGCAGGCGCTGGTGATCTCGAGGCTGGACTACTGCAATGCTCTCTACATGGGGCTGCCCTTGACTCTCCTCCGGCGATTGCAGCGGGTGCAAAATGCAGTGACCAGACCAGTAGGTGCGCGCCGTTACGACCGCATCACCCCAGTCTTGGCTCGACTGCATTGGCTACCTGTTGCCTCCCGGATCAGATTCAAGGTTTTGGTTTTAGTTTATAAAACCCTCCATGGCCTGGGCCCAGACTACCTGGCAGAGCGGATCGCCCAGCGGTCAGCTTCGGCCCGACCGGTTCGGCAGTCACAGGCGCACTCGCTCCGGGTTCCCACCCCCCAAGAGGACAGGCGATCCACCACTCGGAATCGGGCCTTCTCGGCTGCTGCTCCACTTCTATGGAACAGCCTACCCAGCGAAGTGCGCTCTGCAGAGTCCCTGCTGGCCTTCCGTAGAGCGGTGAAGACCATCCTATTCCGTGAGGCCTTTGGTGACTTAGCCTAATATTAATTTTTCTTTCTTTCTTCCTTTCCCCCGCCATCGACTGCCTCTCTTAGGGTTTTGTTGTAACAGCAGCCAGATTTTTGAAACAAAGGATGCCCCTATGCTGCTTGATTTTAATTATATGTATTGTTCTGTTTGTCTGTTTTATCCTATCGTGTTGTGAATTTGCTGACCTGATCAGCTTTGTAAGCCTCCCAGAGTTCCCTTGGGAAGATGGGCGGGGTATAAATTTAATAATAAATAAATAAATAAATAAATAAAATACAAGGGCTTTTGGGTCCTTTTTAAATTGGAGGTGTCTACAAGCAAAACAAAAATCTCTTTTAGGAGATGGTAACTAGCAGCAGAATATTCCCTCATTGACTGACTCATTGTTGGCTTTACAGTTAAGCAGCTAAGCCCAAGAGACATCATTTAAATCTCCTACAGCCCAGTTAGTAAAATATTACTCTGAGGCCTTGTGGGAGATTTAAATACCAGCTCTCAGTGTCCAGATTTGTTTCAAAGAAGGCTCCAACCAAGCATCCATGTTGGTCCCAGTGTGGTCTAGGAAGAGGCCCAAGGATGAACTAGTGCTGAGTCAAGCAGCACATGGCCTTTCCTTTTCCCTAGACATGGAAGCACAATATCATAATTCCGGATGGGCATGAAATGAAAAATGAAATGCTGTTTCATCATTTTGTTATGTAATGAAACAAAATGAGACAAAATGAAATGAGGAACCAGCATTTCATTACAGATGAAATGGTCATTTCCCCCATTGAAACGAACCATTTCATTCCATCTCTAAAAGGGGACCTTTCCTGGAAGGGTGGCCAGCACTGCTATAGCCCAGGAGAGGGAAGAGGAGTGGGTGGGTCACCGCTGTCGCTCTGGCGCTCCCCACCTCCACTCAGCCTGGCTTCCAGCCTCCTCTCATCTGGGAGACAGGTGTGTGTGTGTGGGGGGGTGACTCCCCTGGGTCATAGAGGCAGGAGATTTGGTGCCAATGAGCCATTTTAGAGGGCTCCTGCCAAGCTGTCAATGGCTGGACCCCTTTAAAACTGGCCAAGTTGGCACCAGGGGGATCCCCTGGTAATGACTGGGCCAGTTTCTAAGGGGTCCACCCATTGATAGCTCAGCAGGAACCCTCTGAAAATGGTCAGGTGGGTAGCATGATTGCCCAGAACTGCCCACCTGACCATTTTCAGAGGGTTCCTGCTGAGCTGTCATGGGCTTGATCCTTTTAAAACCAGCCCAGTTGGCATCAGGGTATCCCCCTGGTGCCAACTGGACCAGGTTTAAAGGGGTCCAGATGATAACAGCTCGGGAGGAGCCCTTTAAATATGGCCTCTAGGACCCATGGGAGCCATTTCGTTTCATTTCATACAAATTTCTTTGTTAAAAAAATCATAAGAAATGAAATGAAATGAAACAGGGGTGGGCACAAAATGAAACAAAACAAAACATCATTTTTCCATTTCGTGCCCATCCCTAATCACAATATCATTGTAACCTCCATCAGTGCATGCTAATGACATGTCCTAAGCATGTGAAAGAGTATGCTTTGCTTTGGTGGGATGTGATTCTTGTCTTGAGACAAAAGCAAGGAATGTAGAATCATCATCATCATCATCATCATCATCATCATCATCATCATCATCATCATCATCATCATCATCATCATCATCATCATCATGAGAGTTCCCTGATGTCTGCATACTGTCATTTGCTTCCTCTTCTCAATGCAGCATTTATTTCTCTTTCCTCTTGATGTCTCCAAGCAAATATTTGTCTATGTCCTATTATATTTTTGTTTTGATATGTTGTCTACCAGCATACCTCAGAACTCCACCTCTCTATCTCGCTGATTCACTTTGTTCAGAACAGCAGATCTGAAATGGTACAAGCATTACTTATGAGATCTTGTTGCAGAGACGAAGTCAGTGGAGAGCCACATGTTCCAGGCATGGCAGTCCACAAAGTACCTAATTATAAAATAGGAACAGACTACAGAGGAATCCCTTGGAGATTGTCATTAATGCACATAGCTGTGATGTAAAGACAGCCTGGATGTCTGCAACAGGGGTCATGTTGTGCATGCAAGCGATTTCTAAGTTGAATCTTTTGTGTCTCCAAGTCCAACAGAAGCCCCTTGAGTGAAAACCTGGAGGACCACTGCCAGTGTAAATTAGCAGTTTACACTGGCAGTAAAGATAAAGAGAAAGCAGTGGTCTGGCTCAGTAACTGAGTAATAAAGAGTGTGATCTTCCCTGCTGAATGCCCCCAAATTCAATATGAAGTATCACTCACATTTCCTGGCGAAGCTGGGAAAGGTTACTGCATAAACCTCTGGAGTGTCTCTGTCAAACAATGTAAGCACTAAAATATTGAACTTCATTTTTAACTTTTCTGGGCTATTACTATTATTCTCCATGTTGAGGGCTCAACCTATCTTGCAGGCCCTTTTCAAACATCTCAATGTGATGCACCTGGGGAAGAGGTGACTAGAAGACGGGTCCAAGCTCTCTGCCCAAAAAGAAAGTGCTCAGCATTCATTGGGGTACAATCAAGATGCTTGTGGTAGGAGTGGAGAATTGTGGTAGCAGAAGAGCATTTGAAAATCCCAGCCCTCTTGAACATTGCTGTGCTGTGTATACAACCTTCAGTTCCTTAACACCGCACAGGTTTCACGTGTGGGTTCAGTTCCCAGCACTTCAGATTAGGCTAGAAAGAGCTGCTGCCAATCACTGTCAATAGCACTGGGCTTGATGGACTAATGATCTGACTCAGTATAAGGCAGCATCCTATGTATGTCTGTTACTGCTGACACCTCAACTTGCTAATGGTCTCTATGGTTATTGTACAAAGGTGAGTCCATTCAAGACAGTTTCCCTGCTGGAGCTCAAGAAAGCCTAAGGAATTTTGGATTTAAATTGAGGTAAGAGTATATTTGACAGGTGAAATGGGGCGCAAGCAGAGTGGGCATCGTAGTCTGCCCAAGACACAACTGCTGCATTATATGAAAGTGAAGTCAAATGGAGCAGACAGGTGCTCATAGCTCATTTTATTGCAGTTGTTGGGCAGAACGTATAGGGTTTTCCTTGATGTTATGGAATTAAGTAAAATAGCAGCTTGTGGCGGCTGTAATTTTATGATGCCGAGGAAACACGTGTTAATAACATGGCCTCCTGATATAAATGCTCACATATTGCTCTTAAATGAAGAAAAATTGATTCCCCCTCCCAACTGCCACATTTTCTGACCCAGTTAATTTCGTTGAGGCCCAGCTGATGACCGGAGGGACTGTAAATAAAGTAAAGGGATAAATAAAGTAAAATGAGAGACCTCTTCAAGGAAAACTTTATTGCATGGCTACAGCTAGGGAGACAATGCAGACTGACATACAGGACTGATGTCTAGTGCTGAGGCAGTGTTTCACCTTTCTCCCTCTGTGGCTTGCTCTGCTTGTATGCGTTTGTCTCTGTATATGTTGGCAGCCTGCTGGCATACTGACTCTCCTGACTGGTATGCAGAACCTTGAAGAAAGCCATTGTTTTCGCTGTAATTCTGACTGCCATCTGGGAGAGCTGGAAAACTCAGTGTTCATTTACCAAAGCTGTTGTAATATCAAAGAACTTGGCAACCGAGGCCTTCAAATGAATATAACAGATATGTTTGTTACCTAATAGCTTGAGTCCGAAAAGCCATTAAATCGACATCATACTTTATATCGCATTACAAATTGTAATAGTTCTGAATCACTGTCTTACAAGAAGCCACAGGATTCAGTATGTCTCACTTCTGCTAGCTTAACAAAATAACTAAGTAGAGGAAGTCAATAATATGTCACAGAACTGCAGCTCTAGCAATGGAATGGCTTTTAAGCATGTCCTTTTTTTTCTTGCTGTCCCTTCCTGACATTTTTGGAAAGTGCTTGCATCTGATCACATCTCCTAGACAAATTAATGCTGTTCCACAGAATGCAAGAGAAGAGATTTCTGCAGTTCATATGCTGTCTTCTGCAAGTGTCCCCTGTGATGAGCAATATGTACTAATCTGGATAGATCTCCAGGGACAACGGTGGCTTCTATCAGCCATAGTGCTGGCTTCTATCAGCCATAGTGCCAACTACCCGACCAGTTGGCATCATGTGTGTGCAGCCTATGGGGCTGCTTGCAGGGGCAGGAGGTTAGAGGAGGCCTTGCCACATGGTGAGAGGCCTCTTTTTCAATCCAGCAATCTTCCCTCCCTCCCTAATAAAAGGATGAGATTAGTGGGTTGCATATGGGCCAGATGGGAATTTTTGGCTTCCACTCAGATTGGACCAGACTGGCAGTGTGTTTTCGCCCATCCCATTCTCTTTAAGGCTAAGGGAAGGTTTAAAACTGGTCACAAATGGCGGGTAGGGCAAGCGGCAAATTTAAGTCAGGTTAAAGTTATTCAATAATATACACTTATTGAGCCGGTTGCCTTCAATATGAATTAGGAAATAGATTAGTAAATTAGGAACATTAGGTGTTAGGTATAAATAGTTCAAAGATTAGGAAATAGGGATGCCCACACTGCAGGTTTTGGGAGGGTGCTGAACAGGTGGGCAGCACCCTTCTAATAATATTATGAATCATTAACTGATCCTACATTCAGCCCCCCTTGTTTAAGGGATGTTTAACAGTTGAATTGAATTAATTCATATCAATAAATTGTGGCCCAATTTTAATCCCACAAATGTGTCTCGCCTCTTTATTTTGGGACTGGGTGGACAAAGAGCACATGTTTATTTCTGCTAAGAGAGGGTGTAGGTCACCGATTTAGATGTTTTTTAAAACCCACAGCAAGAATGCTGAAATAACAGGCGCAGGATCTGTTCTTGATCATTCCAGAGTGCAGGGCACATAACAATGGACTCAAGCTATGGGAAGCCAAATTTAGGCTGAACAATATGTATATGACAATACAGCCAATTACTTCAGGAGATGGTGAGTGTCCCAATGCTGGATGCAATTGGGCAACCATCTGTCAGATATACTTTTATTTGAATTTCTGCATTGACAGGGGAGTGGGCTTAATCGCCTTTTAGACCCCTTCTAACTCAAATATGCTATGACTCTATGAATATGAAAAATTAACACACAGTTTTAAACAGAAGCCAAAACAATAATGAAATAAGAATAATGATGCATTTCATATCACAGAAAACGATGTAGATAGCAGGTTCCATACTAGAAATTCTCATTCAACAAAAATCAAGAGGAAGGAATCCATCAATGAAACTATATTCAGTCACCTGTTTTTCTTTTGTGCTTATCAAATATATCCATACCATCAATTAGAGGAACATCCCAAATCCTAAATAATTATTTAGAATTTATTGAATGTGTGATCTCTTCCAATAAAGAACAGCAGGCTTAAAAACGGGGTCCTTCAAGGACCAGATGCTGGAAAGTGGTATTAAGAGACAGATATCTAGTCTCGTGAACTCCCAGAGGCATTTGGTGGGGCCACTATGAGATACAGGAAGCTGGACTAGATGGGCCTTTGGCCTGATCCAGCATGGCTCTTTTTATGTTCTTATGTTCTTATGTAACAAAGGTTCGTAGTTGCAGTCAAAGGATTAATAATAATTCCTGAATCAGATATTCAACATTTTTGCATACTTAAGGAGGACTGTGAAAGGAATTGCTGCAGAGCTTGGGCATTTAACTTTAGTCCTTTTGCACCAGGATGGGACCAGAATCACATTTAATTGCAGAATCTACACAGAATCTACACAGAATGAGACCTCTCAGGTAGGTGTTCTATCACACTGTCAGCTGAGTGAAGGAGCAAAACATTCACAATACTAAAAATTGCTGCCTTTAAGCAACAAGGTCACACATACCCTACAGGATATGATAGTTAAACCATAGAAGGAGTGAGATTTATTCCTCTATAGGAGATAGTCATAGTTTAACCTATGTTATTGAAAAAAAGGAATCAATTACAAGTAACTGATTATTACTGGCTAAGTATCTGTGGTTAACTGGCAATATATATTACACTATAAGATACATATATTTATAAGAAGGTTGGTGTAAGCCATCTCCAATTTAGTTATCAGAGATTTATTTAAGGTATTTTTGAACTGCCTTAGAAAGCTGTCTGTGAAGCCATGGGTAAGAAATGAGTTGTTTGCATCTACTGTATGCTGCTAAGAGGTGGGCATGTACCACCAAACCAGTGATTTGTGTTGGTTCAGTTTTTGGCCGAACAGGTATGTTAGGCGCTTTCTAGCTCTACCTCCTTTGGCAGGGAACCACTCACAGGCAGAACCCCGGCTTCCTTGCCCCGCCTCCTCTGTGTACTGCCAAAGGAGGAAGGGCTGGAAAACAGATATTCAGCTTTTAAACTGGCAGTTTCTGCCCATCTCTACTTGAAAGCATCAGGTGAGGCCTTTCTCTCAGCCACCACATTTAACACTGCATTTGGTAGGGACATAGCACAGGGCCTTCTCTGTTTGTGCTCCCAGACTCTGGATCTCCTTCCCACAGGAAGCCGGAATGGCTCCATCTTGGTCCTTCTGCATACAGGTGACAACCTTTCTCTTCAGACAGATTTTCCCTTAGTGACTGACTGTCTGAGAGGGTGTTGATTTTTAATGGACTCTTATGCCTTTTTTACTTTGAATGTGGGTTTGGGTTTTTTTTTAAATATTTGTATACATACTGTTTTTAGATTTTAGATAAATGTACTGTCTTTTAATATGTAAACTGCCTTGGGTCTTTTTAAAATAGAAAGATGGAACAAAAATATTTCAAATAAAGAAACATATCCCCATAGTACTAAATGAGTCATTTGGTTTTTTTGCAGAGAGAAAAGCTAAGAAAAATCTGTTACCAAAGCATGACTCTTTGACTGGACCGATCTCTAGTTGTGTTCCTTACTTGCTAGATAGCAGTTCTACAACAATCTCTCTCTCTCTCTCTCTCTCTCTCTCTCTCTCTCTCTCTCTCTCTCACACACACACACACACACACACACACACACACACACACACACACACACACACACGTGTGTGTATGTGTAATGTGTACCTCGTTACTCAAAGTTCCATGATTTGTATCTGAAAATGTGAACTCTCTTCCTCTGAAGAGCTTTGCTAGTGAGGTCATATAAGGTGATATGGAAGTTCCACCTGAAGGGTTCCATTTGAGATGGCTCATTGACACATAAATGTCACCACCTGTTGTTATAGTCATTAAGTAATCAGCACACATGTCCTAGCCATCTGTAAAGGTATTTTCTTGGTACAAGACACTTATTTGGCGGCATCACCAACTTCAGCATTCAAACATTTCCAGAATTCTTACACTCACAATGCATAATTAATTCATCAAATTTGATGCCATAAAATATGACTGGGCACTAACTATGCTGGCTTGAAAAAGCAATCATACAAATTCACTTGGGATGATACATCATTCTATGGTTGCTAGTTACTATTTTCTTTAAATATTTCTGTCCTACCTTGAGATGGGAATACTCTTCAAGGATAAAATGTTACGAGCCATAAAATATAAAATAAAGTTAGCTAAAAGGAGCTTAAAATGTTTAATTTAAGAGCAGAGGTTTCAGAATAAGAACACACTATAGTTTGTAAATTAAAGATGGGCATCAATTTATTTAAAATCAGATTAAAACTTTTGAGTCTTTAAGGACCTTCTAAAAACAGTCATGAAGGGAGGTATGTATATATATGGATACTAGCTATTGGGTTCTCCATTTGCAGACTAAGCCACAGGCTCTGAACTGATAAGCCAGCGGAATGGGTTGTTGTCAACTATTCTATTTATTTAGAAGATTTTTTAGCTGCCCCACTTATCAAGAGGTCTCTGGGCAGTTTTCGAAGTTTATTCTTGCATGTTGCTAAGCTTTATTTTAAAATGTACATTTTTAAATTCTTTGCAGAACGTCCATATAATCTATTTGTCAGACACACAATGTTTTTCAATTGTGGTTAAATCACAAGGGCCTGTCTCAAGGCTCCAAGCTTTTCTGACCAGTCATTCCTATATGGAAATCTCCTGGTAAAATATCCCCCCCCAAAAAAGGAGAGAGAGTAGTGTCAGGGTCTAAAGTATAAAGTATAAGGAACAATAATCTTGGGGCACTGTAAAACTTGATAACACTCTTTGATAGTTTGAGTTTGTGGTGGTATGCCATTGGTGACATTTATTCCTTAAAGAGTTAGTGCCAGTGTGAAATCAGATAATCATGTCAGTCATTTCAAAATTCGTCTAGGTGCCAAGGTAAGAGTTGTTTCATTTTGGAATGAATCCAGGCCACATCAGCTTGCTTATTTCTACGGGATTTATTCAACTACATTGTCTCTTGGCATAGAAATCCAAATGGCATTGAACACAAGCATAATTTGAGAATAAATAGGCATGTTACTTTTTTTTTTAAAAAAAAGAATTTTCACAGATATGAGAAAAATCTATAGGCACATATACTTAAATACTGTACATGAAAAACAGGAAAATTGAACTTAATTCAGAGAAAAAAACACTTTAGTCAAAATATATTTTAGTTATAAGCTCTTGGTTGTAAATATTATGCACAATAACTTAAAACATTTTTCAGTAAAACAATATGGGAGTGTATAGCCTTAAGAGCCATAATCAAAAAGCAGAGTGCATATTTCTTAAAATAGCAAAGTTCTTAGAAGTGGAAAAAAATGAAAGCAAAATATGGATCTTAGCCATTAATTACACACAAGAAAGTTATTATAAATGTTCTCACTCAACCAATCCAGGCACATGCTGGTTTCATCTATGGAAGAAAATCTATGATTTCTGTGTGATGCCTATGTGCTACTATATCTTTTGCCTGGTTCCTGGTGTCTTGTGCCTGGTATCTGGCATATGCATGACTGTGTCACATTTTGCTATATTTATATGCCTATCTTTTGTTTACCTTTCCCTTCAATTATCCTCAATCTAGGCTTGTCAAAAGAGCTAACTGCTGCCCTATGTAGCATCTCATACAATTTCTATGAGAATTTGCCTTGCTTTTTCCAACCTGCATTGAAGATAAGTAGAATGTATGATTTCAAGGTTGCATGTTTTTACACTCCCCTTATTTCAGGACTCTATACAGGCAAAATTTCAAAACTTGAATTCACCTAGTACAGAACTGGCATTATATACTTTGTAAGCAGAGATGGGATGATGTACAGATAACTACGCTACTAATGTTTCCAGGCACCTGTTTTTCTAGGTGATTCCCTTACTTTGGAGGTAGCATCTGAAGAGCTCAGTGGTTGAAGGTTTGACTTTCCCACTGTGCTTACTATACAGGGGTTGGACTTGATAGGGTTCCTTGCAGCTCTGCAGTTCTAGGATGATGATCTGATCTGTACTTGGTTGTTGTATGTATGTGATGGCCACTCACGTATCAATAACAAGTGGGGTATACCCCACTAAAAAGAAGGACAAAAGAATAATTATATTAATTTGTATAAGATTCCAAGGCCAAAATCCTGCTGAGATTTTTCATATGGTTAAAGGTTTTTATGCAAGCCTTTTTGACCGTTTATGGGTGGCCCGTTGTGTCACTAGTTGTGCAGTCAGATGTGCAAGCAGGCAATGACAAAGCATGATGATAGCCCTGAAAGCAACTTACATTGGTTGCATGGAGATATGATAGCCAAGTGGTGGAGAACCTTCAGCACACCAGATGTTTTGCACCACAACTCCCACAGGCCTTTGTCATTGGCAATCTAGGCTTGGAATTCTGGGAGCTGTGGTTCAAAACATCTGCAGTGCCGAAGGCTCACCAGTCACCACCACTGTGATAGCCCTTTTAAAATACTTGAATGATAGACATATAGAGGAGGGGCAGGATTTGTTCTCAATCTTCTTATGCAGGCCATGCAGAATATGGGGGAATTCTTAATTGTTAAAACAGTACAACAGTGCAGGTGGTGAGCAATCCAAGGCTGGAGGCAGTCAAGAGAAAAAATGGAAAACCATCTTCGTATCTACTTTGTTTTGGATTTCTGCATGGAGTATGGGATTGAACTAGATGGCCTTCTAGGACCCTTCCAACTCAGTTATTCTGTGAGTCTCTGCTTCCCCTTACAATAATTACATGGTCACATAGGCAGCACACCTATGTGTTTTGAAAATGCAAAGTTAGAAATGATACTTGTCATGAAAGTGCATAAAATACATCTCACTTGGGCAAAGCAGTGACCAGATTCTCTCTGAGCCTGCTGTGGACGAGCAGCTTCAAGGTCCTTCATCTCTGAGATTATTTGTCTTTGAATGAGACTTGGGACTGGCCATCCATTCAAATGAATTAGAATTACCATTCTGGTCTGGGCTGCTTATGTATCTATCAGCTGTGGGGGTCTGAAAATACTGGATGCTGTAGTCTGAAAATATAACTAGTCTAGTCTAGTCTAGTCTAGTCTAGGATGTGGTGATGGCATCTGGCCAAGATGCCTTCAAAAGGAGATTGGACAGATTCCTGGAGGAAAAGTCCATCACAGGTTACAAACCATGATGGAGATGTGTAATCTCCAGGCTTAAAACTGAGGTACTTCAAGGGCCAGATGCAGGGGAGTGGTATCAGGAGACAGATATCTAGTCTCATGTGCTCCAAACGCATCTGGTGGGGCCACTGTGAGATACAGGAAGCTGGACTAGATGGGCCTTTGGCCTGATCCAGCATGGCTCTTCTTATGTTCTTATGTTCTTATGTTTTTCAAAGAGTTTAGCGGCAGATGTCTGTGGAGATTCTCAGTCATCCAGGTGAGGTTATCTGGGCATTGAGTCACGGTTGGTGTAAAGTCTCACAGGCATTTGGAAGGGCAGGTAAACAAAATGCTATAATACTTGATGAGTAGACTGAATTTGACTAGAAAACATATAAGTGTGGGGTCTAGAGTTCTTGATTCTTTGATTATAAGGGAAAACAAAATAAAAATATAGGAATAGGAATCTTTATTGTCATTGCCCCCTTGCAGGAACAACAAAATTTTGTATATATAATTATCTTCCTTACCATATGAGCTTTCCTTTGGTGCTTCATTTTCATTCTGACTGAGTGTTCACATTGGGTGAGTTATGACCTAAAGGACTTGCTACAAGCTTTCTTCAGACTGATGAAGCTGTTTGAATGACCCGTGAAATGTTTCAATCTCTCAAGAAAAAAAAGTCCAGTTGCTATGACTCAACTTGCAGACATCATCATCATCATCATCATCATCATCATCATCATCATCATCATCATCATCATCATCATCATCATCATCATCATCATCATCATCATCTATTCAATAAATGTGCTCTGGAAAGAATTAAGAGGAAAGTTTGGTGCCATCACTTTACCAATTGCTTTTCCCCTTTTCAAAAGCATTTCATGGAAATGTAAATCCTCACTTCTGTCTTTATCACCTGTGATAATTAGAAATACAGTGGTACCTCAGATAACATTTAATTCATTCTTTGAGGCAATTCACTATCCAAAAAAATCGTTATCTGAAACTGGGTTTCCCATTGAAATGAATGGGAAATCTATTAATCCCTTCCAGAGGTCTGGGGGAAAAGGCAACCCCCCCGAGACCTCTTTAAAGGTGCACTTTCAAAGTGCACTCCTCCCCCTCCGAATCCACCCCTGCCACAGGCGCTGCCTCCAACCGTCTTCCCCAAGGCCCCCACCTCTCCTCCTTTGCTGCTGCTACTGCTGAGCACCCAGGCAGTGGGCGAACTGGGAGAAGCCGCACACCACTCATGCGTCCTTCCCCCATCACCCTGGCCCCCACCTCTCTTCCTTCGCTGGCCAAAACTGCACATTGCCTCCTTCTCCTCTCCCATGTCCCATGTCCCCTGACCCCCACCTTTGCCTCCTCTGCTGCCACGGCCTCCTCCGCCATCTTGCCCGGCCCATACCTCTGCCACCACCACCGCCTCCAGGAACCGGTAAGAGTCAATAGGGAGGGAGTACGGGCCAGGGAGGGCCCTACTGAAAGGCTGGGTTGAGGGGGTGGCTCCAGATTTTGGGGAAAGTGGCCCTGGCTGGGGCTGTGTACTTGGGGGGGGGGCTTGAAAATAACAATTCATTATCTGAAAAATTCGTTATCTGGGGCATTCATTATCCAAGGTATTACTGTATTTCTCTCATCTGGGAAGTGGCTGTGGAATTTTGTTTGCTTGTTTTTACAGTAGAAGAAAACAGGGGGGATTGATAAAGCATATATCTACATATGATATATAAAGCATATATAGTAGGACCCCAGTATCTGCTGGGGATTTGTCCCAGGCCTTCCTGTGGATAATGAAAACTGTGGATAAGAGAGAACGCCTGCCCACCCACCTCCAAACTGCTGTTTCCTGACAGTAACTTGCTTTATGACTGATGTTTTGAGACAGTAGCTTGTTTTATGGCTGCTGCTTGTGACAGTAGCATGCTCTACAGATGCTATTTGTGACAATAGCTTGCTTTGTGGCTGCTGAGTTATTATTATTTTTTCCTTTGCCAATCATGGATAACTGAATCAGTGGATAATGAATCAATGGATACGGGGGTCCTACTGTATCTACATAATGCCTTAATCCAAACACTTTTAGAGAAATAATGATGCTTTTGCAAAATGAAGGTCAGTGATTTATTGTATGGACTTTGAAAGATTGGAAGCATCACAGAGGACATTTGTGTCCTCTCTGACATCATTTAACAATCAGCCAAAGTTCTGCCCTTGCTCTGTAAATGTCTTTGCTCCTCACCCTGATGAGGTTAAAAGAAAATAAGCTGTCATGGGTTCAATCTCACCTGGAAGAAAAGACTCTCAAGGATTGAAAGTTGCTCACTGAGGTGTTGTCTCAATCCTGTATGGTCTAAATCAATGGGAATGAAAATAAATTAGTGTCTGTTCTTTGCATCCCTACACAAGGAGAGTAGCAGTTATAGTCTTATAGTGTCAGCCAGTAACCCTAGGCATTGACTGCAACAATGCTGTTTCAAAGGTCTTAAGCAATAAAATGACAACAATCAACAATACAAAAACCTATCACTCCTAAAAAGTTCATTTGGTTTTCTACCAAGATTGTCCATGTTGCCATTCAAGAAATGAACAAGAACTGGATGTAAGCAGAAAAGAGACCCAATATATGTATTAGTTCAGGTTTGACAGAAATAAAGCAGGTGTTGCCCAGGTAAGGTTTGAGCGAGACTCAGCTGAATGTTATGTGCTGTATATTTTTTGCCTGTTCCCACAAATTGCCAACTCTTTTCCTATATGTTTTTATTGCTTGTTCAGCAAAAACATGAGCTGTTGGGTGTCTCTGATTGCCACCTTGAATTATTTTCTGAGTTTGGTTTTTGTTTGAAGGTAATAATTAAGTTGAACTCAAAACCTTGCTCAATTTGCACCTATAAACAAAAAGCAACTGATATTTAGGACAAGTTTTCTGGCGCTAAAAGGAAGCACTGAATTTTGGGTACTTGAGAACACCCAGAAGAAGAAAGACTTTGGCCCAGATCACAATGCAATCTTGCTTTTTGTATGCAAATGAAATGGAACATGTGTGTGCCCCCGAAGCCTTTAAAATAACATGCCTCACACAGAGTGCTGGGAAAAGATTGCCTTTAGCAGCGGCAAGTTTAAAAGTGAAGAGGGAAGATAAAATCTTTGCAAGGCAGGTTGGCTAATAAATAGATTAGTTACAATCAAGTGGAATGATGAACTTAATTATCTTAGAGAGGAATGGTGCGTTATATATAAAAACTGACTGATGCCAAAACAGAGTTGGCTTAAAGAACCTTGACCCACCTGGTGTGATGGAGAGATAAGTGTAGGACATAATGATAATTATAAGAACATACCTATTCCACTGTGAGATACTCCAACCCAGGTGATGGCAGGATCCAGGAAAAGCAGAAAATATCAAATGTAGAGGAGGCAGGCAGCTGGTAGTATAGAGTTATATGTAGAGAAATCTCTTTGGCTTTCAGTAGCAGTTAAGTTCCACCCAGCAGATGTAAACCAGATCTTAAAACAATAATCTTGATCACTTGAGGCATGAGAGGAAAGGTGTGACTAGAGATGGGCACAAAATGAAAAACAAAACACTGTTTTGTCATTTTGTTAAGTAACAAATTACTTCATTAGGTAATGAATTGGTAGGACACATTTTGTTTTGTTTCATAAAGAAACACCATTTTCCCCCTCTAGAATGAAATGATTCATCCTAGAGGAAATGGCAGAGGAGCTTCCTCAAGTTCTTCCCTGTAAGCCCCTGAAATTTGGAAAGGTTTGGTCATGAGGGGGCTTAGATATTAAGCTCCAAAGAGGGTACCCATAGAAAAAAATCTTTCTAATTGGAACCAGAACTTCAGAAACCAAGCTGTGGGTGAGCGATCAACACTGCTGTAGCTTGGCTTCTGATTCCAGTTGTAGGGTTAGCTTCCTCAAGCAATTCTAGGTAAGCCCCTGAAATTTGGAGAGGTTTGGAGTTCAGAAAATTGGAACCACAACAGCCATGTATTAACACCAAAATCGCTGGGGAACAAGTCTGGACTCTTCCCTGTAAACCCTTGAAATCTGGAAAGGTTTGAGGGTCAGGGGGCTGAATTATGAAGCTCCAAAGGGGGTACGGGTAGTTAATTGAAAGTGTGTTTATGGTGCACACTACCAATATAGGAATTAAGCTGCTTAATTAACCCCTATATTGATGATGTGTGGTGTGCACACTCTTTCAATTAATTACCGGGACCCCCTTTGGAACTTCATAACTCACCCCCCTTTGTTCCCCAGTAGAGATGGGCACGACTTAGCGGTATTCCTGTTTCCATTTCCGTTACTCGGTTCCGTTACTCTACGGAAACAGTAACAGGAATTACTCCACCAGACTTTGAGCTCGAACCGACGAACGAACAATTTTGGTCTGATTTGTCGTGCTCGTTCCTTGCATCACGCGATCGCGCGATGCCACGCGGCACAGAAAAAAAGTTTTTAAAAGTTAAAAAAACCCAGTTCCCGGCCGAAAAGCAGGTGGAAAAATGCCTGCTGTGCCTCAGGGCACCTACCAGAGGGGTTGTTTCTGGAGGTCCCCAGCCTCCCCCCCATCCCCCGTCCTGGGCTGCTCTGGTGGGACTCACCGCAGGCTCGCAGGCAGCCAGCAAAAAGCCCAGTCTCGCCGGCCACTGCCTGCCGCAATTAAAGCGCAAGCAAGCGGCATGGACGGCACAGGAAAAAACTTTTAAACTCTCCCCCCACCCATTCCCGGGCCAAAAAAGCAGGCAGAAAAATGCCTGCTTGACTAAGGGCGCAGGGCACCTACCGGAGGGGTGGTTTCTGGAGGGGGGGTCCCGCCTCCCCCCCCCATCCTGGACAGCCAGACTTGAGTCGCCATGCCATGCGGTGCGGGTGGGGGATCCAAAATGGGGCGGCGAACGCAATATTGTATTTGAAATCGTGGTCCAAAAACACACAAGCACAACAGAAACACGCGAAAATTTATAAACTGCCAGATTTTTCACAGTAGCAGTGGGTTTTTTCTTGCAACAAAATGTCTCTCCTCTCCTCCTCTGTCCTCCATTTATTTTATTTTATTTTATTTTTTTACACCTGCGCAATGATGGGCTGGCTGAGTGGCCAGCCATGTGGTGGGAGTGGACGACCATGCAAATTTTTGGAGCCATCCCACCAAACGCATGGCCACTTGGCCATGGAGACTTCTGGGATGTGCCAAAAGCCCCTAAAACCTGCCCTAGCCCCCTAACCCTAACCCTAACCCTTGACTCCTTACCCATACGTCACAGACTGTCTTCTTAGTGGGTCAGAGAGGCAACCAGAGGTGCAACCCACTAGCCCACCGTAACCTTACCCATCACTAGCCTAACCCTAGCCCTTGCACTAACCCACCTTAACCCTAAGCCAGATCTACTTGCATATTGCACTGCACGCAAGTACGATTCCCTTCTTTGTGAGACATGGCGGTGCGAGAGCCTTGTGCAGGGAAGGCATGACGCTATCACTCTCACTGGTCTCATAGCCTGCAACTGGTATGCATATCCATATGGCTATTGCATACCATTTTGCAGCAGCAGCAGGTGAGGAGGGGAGACCCCCATGTAGAGGGGTCTCTTGGAGCCTGCTTCCCCTTCCTAGTGGGTGAGGATAGGAGGCACCCACGGATGCCTCCAGGAGCCCACTTTCCATTTATAGCGGGCCAGAGGAGGCAGGCACCCCACAGAGGTGCCTCCAGGAGCCCGCTCCCCCCCAAAACCAGTACTAACTAAAACAAAAAAACGAAAAAACGAACCGACTAATTTTTGTGAATTTTCGCGAAAAACGGAAACGACTCAAAATGGAACCGGCCCGACTAACGACAACTCGAAAAAAATTTTTTTCAAGTCGTGCCCATCTCTACTCAGCACTAGTTCATCCTTGGGCCTCTTCCTAGACCACACTGGGACCAACACGGATGCTTGGTTGGAGCCTTCTTTGAAACAAATCTGGACACTGAGAGCTGGTATTTAAATCTCCCACAAGGCCTCAGAGTAATATTTTACTAACTGGGCTGTAGGGGATTTAAATGATGTCTCTTGGGCTTAGCTGCTTAACTGTAAAGCCAACAATGAGTCAGTCAATGAGGGAATATTCTGCTGCTAGTTGCGAATTTTCGCGAAAACCGGAAACGAGCCGACCGGCCCGACTAACGACAACTTGAAAAAATTTTTTTTCAAGTCGTGCCCATCTCTATTCCCCAGCAATTTTGGTGCCAATACATGGCTGTTGGGGTCCCAATTTTCAATTACATTTTTATGTATTCCAAAATAGGTATCACAGGCATGTTTTGGCACCAAAATCCTGGGGAGCAAGTATGGATTCTTCCCTGTAAACCTCCAAAATTTGGAAAGCTTTGGGGATAAAGGGTCTGAGTATTAAGCTCCAAAGGGAGTCCCCATAGCTAATTGCCAGAGTGTGTATGCCATGGGCTAGCAATTTAGGGATTAATTAACCTTTCCAAGTTTTGGAGACTTACAGGAGCCTCATGGTGCAGTAGTTAAATGTGTGTACTGCAGGTATAACTGTGCTCACAACCTGGGTTTGACCCCAGGGGCACCCCATTTGAATCTTAATAACTCAGCCCTCTGATCCCCAAAACTTTCCAGATTTAGGGGGCTTACAGGGAAGAGCCTGGAGAAGCTCCCCTGCCATTTTGTCCTTTAGGACCCTGGGGAGCATAGTGTTTCATATTGTTCTTTTTTTTTTTTTTACAAAACTACTTTAAAAATTGGTTGCAAATAAAACAAAATGAAACGACTAAAGAAACAAAACAAAATACTATTTTTCTGGTTTGTGCCCATCTCTAGTGTGGACCTACCTCATTCTGGAATCCTGAAACACAATATGACAGAGTCCTTTACCTTTCTTCCAGCAGGAAATAGTCATGTTTTTATACATTTCCGTCATTTTCCATTGCCAGTAAGTCCAATATGTCTAAAACCCAAAACAGGACCAGCAGAAATTGCAAGAAGGGCCATCTTCATTCTGATCAGTGCTAGTGAAGAACAAAACACCATTGTACAGCATACTATCTTAATGGCATGAATTTAATCTCCCACATTGTAAAGCTGTAACTTAACTAGCAAAATTCAATGAAGAGGCTTCACTCCAATAAGTGTAACATGTAGTCTGGACAACAGGATATACATTTGTACAAGTGACATCTAATACTGCAGACTTTGGCCGTTACTTCACGAAGTGCCTCGCTTCGAACCGACCTTGCCTTCGCTGTGAATTCTGAGGCGGTCACGTGGCGGTCACGTGTTCTCGCTTTGCTCCCACCCGTTTCTCAGTACTCACGAGCTGCAGTTTTAGGACCGATTCGAGCACAATCTCACGTGCTCCCTTCGCATTCGCATGCCACTTTTCAACGTTCCTTATTTCCCATCCGTCCTTTAAAAAAATACCTACCGACGGTGTATCGATGCACTGGTGCTGGACTGTCAGTTGCAATGGCTCTACTGATTTCAACTGTTTCCTGGCATCATTGGCAGCCCCCCCGCCGCCGTCGCTACTCGGGGGGAGCCCCGCATGGCATAGCCGCCCGCCCTCCGCCGCTTGCACGCTGCCTGCCCCGGGTGCCCTGCTCTGGCCGGGCGAGGCGGCAGCGGCTCCTCCTGCTCCCGCCGCCACCGCCGCCGCCGCTACTCGAGCGAGGAAGTAACAGCGCAAAGCGATGAAACGATATAGCGATGCATCAATATCCCTGTTTGAATATTTTTTAAAAAAACTTGAAATAAAAGCCAAAAACCGAGACCACACGTCACGTTGGGAGCGAAGCGAGATGCGAAGCGAAAAGATTCCCGGCCGCTGGCAGGGGAACCACTCACCCCGCTTGGAGCACGGTAAAGGGGGCGTGGTCGGGGTGGCATTGCAGCCAAAAAGGAGGAGCATGCAGACTGAAACGATCAATTCGCACAGAAATGAGGGCTTGCCGCAAACTGAGCGGTTCGTGAAGTAATGGCCTTTGTTAATAGACTTTTGGAGAAGGGGGGAGAGAGAGGAGAGAGATCACAGTGTTTTCTACGTGCATTGTCTGAACCATCCTTTCATATGCCTTAAAAGTTTATTTCTTCTCTATTGTTTGGCTAGCATGATTATGACAGAGATAATTATGGGACAACAGAGAAAAGACATTTTTTTTACCCAGCGTGTTGTTAGTCCGTGGTACTCCCTGCCACATGATGTGATGATGGCATCTGGCCTGGATGTCATCAAAAGGGGATTGGACAGATTCCTGGAGGAAAAGTCCACCACAGGTTACAAACCATGAGGGAGTTGTGTAATCTCCAGGCTTAAAACCGGGGTGCTTCAAGGACCAGATGCACGGGAGTGGTATCAGGAGACAGATATTTAGTCTCATGCGCTCCCAGATGCATCTGGTGGGGCCACTGTGAGATACAGGAAGCTGGACTAGATGGGCCTTTGGCCTGATCCAGCATGGCTCTTCTTGTGTTCTTATGTTCTTATTGGTTCTGCCCCCACCTCCACGAATACAGTATTAGCAAATACTAAATAGTAGCAACGCAAAATGCTATGGCAAAGCAGGGGAGGAAACCCCATTTTAACATGTATTACCTTAACTGGACACTAAAAGGCTGCCAGATACCATACTATGTACTCTATAATATTTTCAGACCACAGATTCAGTATCTGAGGACATGGGTGCCCTACTGCAAATAGGCTCCATGACTCTTTTCTATTTATTTTTTTATAAGTGCTGAAACAGACTAACTTGGCTGCTAGAGGTGGGAGCTTTGTACTTTCTATGATGGATCTCCACACCCCAGGGACAGCAGAGGCCCATCCCCCACTCCTGAGGCCAACCACACCACTTACCACCCTTTGCACGTGCTCAAGTCCTTCTGCAGTGATGGTATTCTGTTCTGGGCAGGAGGCTAGCCAGCTCTTTCCTGTCCTCCTCAGGCTGATGACCACTCATCGGCAGTGCAGGAAAATGTTCCGTTCCACCTCCTTGCTGGAGCAGTTGGCAGGGGAGGGCTAGCTAGGCTCATGCCAGGACTGGAATGCTGATACTGCAAAAGGAGCCCATCATGGAGGTGGAAGATGGATCCCTACTGCACCTGGCATACCACACTTCATACGAAGCACAAAGGGCCCACCTCTAGTGACTACCGTTCTGAAATGTATTGCAAGTCAAGTATATAAATTACATCCTTCACACCCTCTACCCCCTTCACCGTGATCTGGTATCTACTTTCAATATCTTTTAAAAAAATTTACTACAGAGCCCTAAAACTACACCAGCCACATCACTGCTTGCAAATGTACCTACATCCAACAACCCGTTCAGTGAAACACTTCTATACTACCCTTTTCCCCCTTTGTCTCTTTCTTTTCTCCATTACCGACAAACCCAGTTTCCACCACAAGACCCTAGGCAAAAACTGTCCACAACTCCCTTTCATCCCATCATCTCTAAGATGACGGTGCGTGCAGATGCAGTGGCTGGTTGCTCCTCAACTCATAATCTGGCAAATCTATGTGGAATATTTTATATGAGTTGAATATAGCAACTGTGAAATTTCATTTTACCTGCAAGGGGGCAATGACAATAAAGATTCCTATTCCTATTCCTATTCCTATCTCTTAAACTTTCCCACTCCCTCAACCTCAAATGAACCCCCATTTTTCCTCTTCC
This sequence comes from Phrynocephalus forsythii, assembly GCA_029282475.1. NCBI lineage: Eukaryota > Metazoa > Chordata > Lepidosauria > Squamata > Agamidae > Phrynocephalus > Phrynocephalus forsythii. Next base: position 105,199,207 of record JAPFRF010000003.1, on the reverse strand, counting down.
TCCTCCAATCCCCAGCCTCACCCAGGTCTGGTGTCTGTTTTTTATCTCTTTAGGACTTTTTAAAACAGAGCTTGCATGCAAATATACCTACATACAACAGCCAATGAATATTTGGTATGAAACATATTCCATTACATATTCTATTGTACACCTCATTCTGCTGCTTTATGACTGAAGAAGTGGATGTGTCCACAAAACGTTACATTAAAATATGAAAGTTAGTCTTTAAGGTGCCACATGTTGTTGTCTTTTGTTTTGTTTTATTTTTCTTTGATTTTTGCCTGGAACCCTTCACTTAGACTGTGGTAAAAACTTTGACATGATGGAAAACTTACACAAGATGGCAAAAAGTCCAATTTGATAGCGGAAGTATGGGTGATAACCCTTCAGATCAGAGACTCTTGCTAAAAGTGCTATAATTGCCACTGGTGAACGCTACGCCATAAATTCTTAAGATAAGTGCAATGCTTATACGCATGTGTTATCCATCTATGAGAAAGAGACTCACATGCAAGGATAATAAAAAAGAACAGGAACATTAATATCAATGGAGTAGAGATAAAAGGCATGAGACAGTGGCAATGATGGGTAGCTTAATTAAAAGAGTCATATGGAAAAAAATCAGACAGCAAATGATATTAAGGCATTTTACAGCTACCCAATTTAATAAGCAGTTTACACAGCAAAATCTTTCTCTTTTTAGAGAGTCATTAATTTCCTGAGGTCAAGGCATTGGATAAGCTTCAACAGGGCATCCATTTAGATTATATGCAAGATGCTGATCTTTCTCATGGAAAGGGCGACACATCAGCGATGGAGATGCTGTGTGGTGAATCTTGACTTGATTGATCTTCATGCAGTAAAAGAAAAACCTTCAAAAATTTCACCTTAGCCTGAAAACTGCATCAGAGAGCAACTGCTCTCTCATCTAGTGGAAAACATTCTTGTAAAAAGCAGTATATGGAAAAATACGATGCAATAAACTGCTAAGCAAAGTAACATGGGATGGGTTACTTGTGTCTTTATGATCCATCATGTGTCCAGTCACACTTGTGATTCACTTCAGAAAAGAAGATTCTAGTTTTATCTATTAAAAAGGAGCTGTGTGACTTACATTTTTCTACACATAACAAAAGCCACAACTGGGAAAGTAGTGTCTTGGACCTCCACCAAAGCAGTTTCTTTCAGGTATGGTGAATAGTCCTCCAGCAGCTGTCTCAATGGTGATATTTGTATTAGCAAGGTTTTTTGACATCTCTAGGGCACAGTAGATAGAAGACATTCCACAGATGCCAAGGAAGATCTTCATGAGACAGTATACTTGCCTAAAGACCAGTGGTTGATGATGGTATCAATCAAATCGGGGCAACCACAAATTTCATGAGTGAAGTCTGTATAAAACCAGTCATGTGGAGGGGCAGAAGATGTGGGACCCATGTTCAACTGCCTCTTCCCACATTTCCCCTTTTCTGACATGGTTAATGATGACCCTCAGCCCTGCCATTCCAGCCCTCTTACTCCTCTTGTTTCACCCTCGTCCAGCTATATCATATCAGGTGGTGTCTTTTCCATCATCTGTGGTGATGGATCTAAATTTCCACAAGACTCACTCTTTCCTGGGCTCACCTGGGCTTGTGGGGTGGGGCCAGGTGGCCTGCTGGGAGTGCTCACCACTACTTCTTCACAGGAAGGGATCATCCTTACTCTGCCTAATAATAGGGCTGGCCTTATCTGTTTGAAGATTCAGCTGCCAGACTGGTAAACTGCTGGACAGAAGATGAAGGCAGTCACATTTGCCTCAGGCAATGAAATGTTTTTGATCAGCTGCCCAGAGTGCCTTTTTGGCTAATAAGGCAGGATATAAACAAACAAACAAACCTTTTCTTGGAATCTGAACCAGCTTCCTTGCCAGCTTGTTACTCCTTCTTGGAATTTTACCATTGTCAGATTACAAGCTGCCATTTCATGATTGTTACAGGGCCCATTTTGCTGTGTTTCTCTGTGGGTAAATGGGAAGTATGCTTCACAAAGATGAAAGACAGGTAGTATCCTTTTATTTCTTCCAGAGAACTAGAAGGCCCCCGCCCTGTGAAATTGGAGGAAATTTTTCAGAAAGATGCCACTGTAACAATGTACACAAGCAGGCAAGAGAAACCAGGAAAAATTTATAAAAGCATGAAACAGGGCAATTGTGTCTCTTCATTTCAGATTAAAGCTACCAAAATCAAATATTTGGGACAGAAACAGGCATTAGAGATGGCCTATGAATGGAAAGGGGGTATTCTTCTTAACTAACGTGAGCATCAACTTTGGCCCTCCAGATGTTTTGGACCACAACTCCCACAGTCCTTTGCCATTGGCAATCTAAGCTTAGAATTCTGTGGTGGTCCAAAAGATCAGGAGGGCCAAAGTTTGGAAATGCCTGAATGCTTTTCTCATCTTTCACATTAGGAAAATTAACTAGTTATGCTCAGTGACTGCTTTTGAGAATTTAAGTACCAGATTTTTGGGGTTGGTTTTTTTTTTTTGAGATCTCATCCACAAATATGGAAAATATTGCCTTAATCTCATTTCAGCAACATGAGTGTGCTTCCATTTTTAATTACAAAATGTCAGTAACATTGGTGTGTGCTTGGGAAGAAAAATAACAACAACCTTACACCAACTGTGGGTAAAGTGTGGGAATTATTTATTTATTTTATTTATTTATTTTAAAGTATTTTTACCCCACCTTTCTTCTTGGAAAAGGACCCAAGGCAGTTTGCAGTAATGAGGGATAATATACAGTCCAGGACAATTAAGACATGTTCAGGTATTTGAGAATAAGGAATTGAGGGACATCTTACAGCATTAATAGACCACATTACATTAAAGCTACAAGGTTATAAGTAGTTATAAACACAAAGTCCATGTGAACAACCACATAAGGATTCTGTTTGTCTCCTACCCCCCCCCCCATATTTTCCAGTGACCAGGGCCAACAGATCTCAGAGCTCTGGCTGAAATTTCAAGCTGGTACTATGCTCATCCCAGCTCTTCATCCTGGGAGAGAAACCTCAGGGAAGCCCAGGAGAGAGCAAGTCTTGTGGTAACCTAGGCAGTGGAGATATGCCACCACAGATTATGGAAAGGCCACTAGCTAGAGGAGAGCAAGAAGTACTAGAGGCAGAGGAAATTTGTTTTTTGGCCATGATCTTTCTTGAAAGCCTAGGCACACCCTTTCACTTGCATCAGGCTAGTGTCAGGACTCAATGCAAGAAATTTTGTGCACATGTTATAATTACTGTCTTCACAATCCTTGTCAGCCAGCCCTCTGATTTTGCCCCAAGACCTGAAGAAAATGGATGGTACTGACTGGCAACTTTGTCTGTGACATAGACGGTTACTTCACGTACATCCTCATCCTGGGAGGAAGTTTGTTGCATATTGATGTCGGTCACGGTCACGTGGTCTTCTTCTGGTTCTGTCCCTGTTCCAGTGTACGCATGGGTGTGATGGATGATACCGGCATGACTGTTAACGCACATCCTCATTCTGTGATGAGATGTGAAATTCCATGCCTTTGTTCTCCCTTTTTTTCTGGCCCGACCTTCCATTTTTCGATGTTTCGATTCTCCGAAGCCTTGCCTTCAATGCGTTACGGGCTAAGTTTGAGGCATTTGTCTTTTAATCTCTCTGCACTGCATTGCTGACTCCATAGGGAATGTACTGGTCAATGGCACTTCGCACTCCTGCCACTAGATGGAGAATGGCACGTTGCATGATGAGCTTTACCTCATGGGCACTCGTCTCGGAATGAGAAGCGTGACGAGCAGATTCCTGAGGCCAGGGAGGGGAATCTCTCCTGCATAAATCGCGTCGTCAGGACGAACTCCCCTCGTCCCACATTGAACGTGTGGTTAAATTACTTCATACTGGTCCCAAGAGGGACCATGAACAGCAATGAGATGGACATGAAGTATCAGCCATAGAGAATCTTAATCTGACTCTCTCTCTTTCTGGATGGTCCTTCCAGCTCTCTTTGTTTTCCTGCATGAGGTCAGGCCCAACTTTATTCCCCAGCCAGTTTGGTGAGTCTTCTTCCCAGCTGCCTCTAGACACGCCGAGCTGCTTGTTAATTGCAGGCACCCTGGAAGAAGCTGGATTTGTTTGCCAAATGAAGAAAGTGGCTTAAAGCCAATGTTAAATTGGGATTTTGTGACTAGAGGGGCTGGATGGCAGGAGAGGCAGGTTACGGAGAAGGAACAGGGTTGTAATCTCTGTCATTTTTTGGGTGGTTTCATGTGATGACTGTTATTCCAGCTGTCAGAATCTCCCAGTCAACTTGGCCATGCCAGCTGAAAGATTCTGGGGGCTGTCTTTAGGGTGGCCAAATGTTCTCATTTGCTACATGCAACTTTCCAGCCGTGGCACACCTCTTTCTGATGATGCCCTCTATTTGAAGAGTTTTCTAATTCCAAGACTGAAGATAAGGAACCTAAAAAGGAAGATCAGAGACTTGAAAGTTGCCCACCAAGAGTTAGACTAAGCAGGGGCACAAATGACCTGATAGCAGTCGTCTTTACTCAGGTGAGGTGGATGGTAATTCTGTATAAGCTAATAAAACAAGTTTTCATGTTGCATTTGTGTATTTAAATCAATATATTCAATTAAGTGCCAACTGACAGCTTGTCTTGTTGCTTTTGTTATTGACGGTGATGGGTAAGTGGCTGATCTTAGTTATAAACCAACACTAAACCAGACCAACCAAACCATCTTTCCAAGTTTTGGCAACTACTTATCACCTTCATATAACTGTAGGTGGGCAGCACAATACAGAGTTTGATTACTATGTGAAAATTATGCTTTTGACTTCTGTCTGTCTGTCTTTCTAGATACTTACTTGTCCACCCATCTAGTGCTACTTCAAAGTTCTCTAGCAACCAATTCCAAATGTTGGCTTCTTCACAAAAGAATTATGGAAAGTTGCCTACATGTAATTCATTCTGCTCAATGCCATAGTCTTGAGAAATCTCAGTTGCTGCTTGCTGTTCATGACTATAGAAGTATGGAAATTTTTGGATTGGCTTGAGTAGGCTGTAGATTGGTGGTGGTGATGATGATGGTGGTCTAATCCTCATCTTTATTTCATGTTCCCCATCTCTATGCTTTAACCATGGTGCCACATATAAAAAGGAATTCTGCTAAGCCAGGCAATTGGTCTGCTTTACAGTATTCTGTATGCACCAAGGTCTCGGATAGCAGTCTTTCTGCTCATGATCTTTAGGCAGCAATGCTGCAGAAGTAAAGGAAACCTGTTTGTTGGCATACACAATTGCTTCTTTTGGATTCTGGCACACTTCTTGATTCCCAAGGACAGGAGTGTAAAGTTGGAAGCTTGACCAGAAGTGGCCACAAGGATGAGAAGGCTTCTATATATATTGAGCCAGATCAACTGTCCAGGTAGTTCAGAATTGACTTTGTTGGTTGGTAGCAATGCTCAATAATTTCAATCTTGAGCCTTTCACATTTCTACCTACAGATGTCAGGGACTGAATGTGGATAGTCATGGAGTGCAAATCATGTCCTTTGTCATCAGTCCATTCAAATAAACCATTGGTGTACCTGATGCATTACTGTCCACACTATTGGTGCATGCAAAGTATCTGCTATTCCCATGAACTACCCAGTCTATGGCTTATACCATTGTCCTCAAAAGAAACCTCTGTGTCATATATTTAATCCATAGCTCTGAGTCCATTCAAAATCACTGGCCTCTATCAAGGTTTAGCAATATCTCTTTTTGGACAACAGTTACTTGAACCCATTGACTATTCTTGCTGGAGATTCAAAAATGACCTTTCTGAACTCTGAATATTGTCAACATTTGTTAAGATTGCAACATGTGTCAGTGTTACTCTTCAACAATACAGAGGTTTCTTATTTCCTCATTCTTGGGAATTTTAATGTCTTGACCAAGTTTCTCATTTGTCAGTACATATGAATGTCCTCTTCTTATCTCTCCTTTCTAGAGATTAGTTCACTAGGAAAGTGTGGAAAAGTCATATTGGCTACCAGGTAGTATACCTGCATAAATTATGTTTCCTCAGGGATTATACCTATTAGAATGTTAGACTAGAGTGGTTTGAATGAGGCTTCGAAGCCTCATTCATCTTAAAATGTTTCATTCCTTGTAGTCATTATATTTTCTGGTTAATCTGCTTCACAAGGCTGTTGTAAATATAAAACTGGGAGAGGAGAAACATATACTGCTGAGTCAGGACCATCTTTGCTGATAAGTATAACTCCTCTAGGTTTTCAGGTAGATCCTATTCCAGGGATGGCGAACCTTTTTGCCACCGAGTGCCCAAACTCGGTGGCAGTGGCGGGGGTGGTGGCGGTCGAGATCGGCGGCGGCACAGGGGAGAAGGGGGTGAAGGCAGCAAGGGTGACGGAGGGGGCAGGGTCAGGATTGTTGTCGGCAGCGGTGGGAGGGGCAGGGCTGGTGGCGGTGATGGCAGCGGAGGCAGGGTCGGGTCGGCGGTGGCAGGAGCTGCAAGGACGATGGGGATGGCGCCTGTGGGGGGTTGGGATCGGCGGCTGCAGGGGGTCAGGGGTGGGGTGGGGTTGAGGGCAGCAAGGGTGATAGGGTCAGGATTATCGGTGGGGGCGGCGGGAAGGGCAGGGATGGTGTTGGTGATGGCGGCGGGGTTGGTGGAGGCAGGGTCAGGGGTGGCAGGGGGCGGCAGCAAGGGCAGCGATGGCAATGGCGACGGCAGGGTTGGCCTGGCACCCAACATGCTCCCTACCCCCCACTCCCCCTCCACAAATTCCTCATGGCTGGTCCAATGGAGGGTGAAGTGGGGGGGGCAAGGAGCATGTCACGTGTCAGGTGAAAGCTCTTTCCGTGCCACCTTTGGCACATGTGCCATAGATTCACCAACCATCCCTGTCCTATTCTATCTCTGCCTGCATAGTTTGTAGCTCACTTTGGGATGGCCCAAAATAAATAGGGACCATTAAAGTCACAAATTATAGATAGAATGCTTTCCCACGTTCAGGTCTATTCAAATAGATGTGACAATACTGTTATTATTGTTTCAGTAGCTGCTAGTGATGGGTGTACCAATTAGTTACAGTTGACAAGAAGTTATCACTAGTTTATGATACAATTTGCTGAAAAGTTAAAAAGATTCCAAATACTTGATTTCTTCCATATTCATTGAGTTTGCTTGATATCTCTGTTGTCTGGCATTAAATGAAATGAGAATAAGTACTGAAGGAATAAATTAAAAAGATCACTGAGCAAGGAAGTTAAATGCTTTTCATTAATCTGCCAAGAAAGTCAGATTAAAATAATTACAGTTTAATTTTTTTACATAGGTTTCATTAAACTTCATTCCAGCTTTCCAATAAAGGATTACAGCCCAATGACAATTGTCACAGATGCCATCATTTCCACAGCAGATGTCAGTCTGGTATTTTATAGTGGTGTTTTTAAAAATAGAATAATTTTAGGGCATTATACCATTGGATATTCAAGAACAGTGCCACCCAGAATGCATGATAACAGCTGTACTTAATCAAACTAATGGTTTATATAATCCAGAATTTCCTTCATCTAGTTGCCAACAAGTCACTGGTAGACATCCCCTGAGAAGAACATGAAATAAATAGTCTGCTCCCATTTTTGTTCCAAAAACTAAAATTCTGAGAGGTACTAGCTCTGATTCTGGAGGCAATATATAGAAATAACCAACATTAGATATTGATAGATATACCTTCTGTGAGTTTGTCTAATTTTTCCTTAGAGCCCTTGAAGCTGGTGGAGGTCATAACCATATCTTGGGTGATCCAACTACTGCTGATATCCAAGGATTTCACTTCTAATACTGCAGCTCTTGGGTAGTCTTGTCCAGAAAAGTAGATCACTGTAGTAATACTGTGACACTGTGTTTGCCAAAGCCATTTGAAAACCCACTCTCCATAGCTGAGGATGAAAGGTACAGCAGCTATGAGTCCATGACAGAGATATCATGTCGAATACAGCCAATATATAGGTATTGGGATCAGTAGAAGCACGAATTGACTTCTCCAGTTTCTCTGCTTTTACCTTTTAAGACATCCAAAGCTATTAGAAGCTGCATGTGAGGGCTTTTTTAGAATATATAAAGCTTCAGAACTATGCCCAGAGATCTGGGTCTGGCATGGGTGGGAAAAGGTTTCATTTCTCTATGTAACTTCTTTTATTCTGGATGGAAGTGAAGGCCACTGGCTTTGTCTGTCAAGACAGATAGTCAGATAGACTTGTGTGTCATCAACTCAGCCCTGATATATAGGGATCATAATAAGGTTTTTGAGATATGTACTATGACCAAGGAGTTGTCTCTGCCCCAACTGGCAAAGGAGAGATTTGAACTTAGGTTCAATGAGTTCTAGCCATCCACACTGGCTCTTAAATAGACAGGTAGACAGATAAAGAGATGCAGTATGGACTTTGAGATCAAAGGGACCAACAAAGAGATCAGAAAACCCGAGAACCAAGCTACATGCTAGATGAATTATGTGGCTTTATTTATAATTATAGTGCATCTTGTTCCTCTTTCTTTTTTATAGGAGGGGGTGGCGTTTGAATTAGCAGCTGGCAAATGGTTCCTACAAAGCTGGGAGAGGCCCGCTGGAACTTCTCTTTGCTAAATGAAGTGCATGATATTGCCAACATAACCACACTAATCTTGACATCCCATGATCTCCAGTGGAAAAGCATGCTGCCAGGCTCATTAAAAGCTAGTGAGAAATCCAACTGGTGGTGTCTGCAAGAGTTTTGTCACAAGAATTCAAAGTAAAGGTGTCCCTATAGTTGAGCATATTGCTGCAGGCTCTCGCTCACAATTAATCTGACTCCTCTAGCAAAGACTGAGATAGACTCCATCACTCTTACAGTTCCTTTCTTAACCAGCTCAAATTGCATCCTGATTTTATGTATGTCGCACAGTTTTTCTTAATGCAGTGACTGCTCACAAATGATGTGAAATCTGGGGGTTGTTGAACGCAAGAATGTGAAGTCTTAGAAATGTGACACCAAATATAATGATCATATTAAAGTCACTAAGGAGAGTCAGATGTTATTAATGTGATTTACTAAAATGTTGTTTTGATTTAAAGGCAACCATTTTTATTAGGACAAACATGAACACTACATTCACGCACAAGACAAAATTATGCTTGTACTCTAACTGGTACATGGGACTTAATTGTAAACTTAATTATAAACTATTTGGGGTTGGGTTGTTTTTTTTGCTTTTGATTTTGGCATGTTAATTTTGATCATGTATTATACTTCTGACTGCTGCTATTCAGCAAGACAATAAAACATAATTAACACCATAGAAACTAAAGATGGAAATACCTATTAGATCATGCAGTTAGATCCCCAAGCCAGTAAAAGGGTTGTTTCTTCAAGTAAATATATCTAAATTAACATTTTTCCACAAACCAGCCACAACAGAGATCCACCAAAACTTTCAAGTTTCTTGCTTTTATCTTCAAAAGGCCAGCATTCAGCTTTCATGTTTCTTTAGTTTGTTTTAATGTATCAAAGTATCTCGTAGTCCCCTCACCAACAGCATCAGCAAAGGAACGGGACCAACCTCATTATCAGTGAGTAATAAAGAAAATGCCAGATATACTTTTGAAAAATGGTGAATATTTGGAAAATGTTGGCAGTGTAAATGATCCACTCATGTAAGATGCTTGATAGTGATATTACATGAGTGGCCCTTTTTATTTGTTATGCTTCTTGACTTCCTTTTCATAGAATCATAGAATCATAGGGTTGAAAGAGACCTCAAGGGCCATCTAGTCCAAACCCCTGCCATGCAGGAACCCCCATCACAGGACTCCTGACAGATGGCCATCCAGCCTCTGCTTAAAAACCTCCAAAGAAGGAGACTCCACCACCCTTTGTGGCAGCATATTCCATTGCCAAACAGCTCTGCCATGAAATGCTTCCTAATGTTCAAATGGAATCTTTTTTCCTATAGTTTGAAACCATTTCCTTGTGTCCTAATCTCTGAAGCCATGGAAAACAACCCAGTCCCTTCTTCAATGTGGCATCCTTGCAAATATTTAAACATAGCTATCATATCCCCTCTCAGTCTTCTTTTTGTAAGACTAAACATTCCCAGCTCCCTAAGCTGCTCTTCATAAGACATTTCTTCCAGACCCTCAGTCATCTTGGTCGCCCTCCTCTGGATCCACTCAAGATTGTCAACATCCTGTTTAAATTGAGGCGCACAGAACTGGACACAGTACTCCAGGTGGGGTCTGACCAGAGCAGAATAGAGTGGTACTATCACTTCCCTTGATCTAGACACTATGGTACTGTTTATGCAACCAAGAATTGTACAGAATTAAAGTTGATGAAATAAAAAAAGCCCTGAAGCTTGTCAGAAAACATGATTCATTTTTCAGTTTGTCCCCATCTCTACTCATAATGTGACATCTTCTCTTTCTGGAATATAGGTATTAGCTTTGGCTTTCTTGGCTGCCGCATCCCACTGCTGACTCATGTTCAATTTGTCATCCACCAAGATTCCCAGATCCCTTTCACAGGTACTATTTTTGAGATCCACAGCCCAAATCAACCATTGTATATAGAACCGAGAAGTGTTTGAGTTTGAATTTTTGTTTCACTGAAAACAAAAGAAAAAACCCCATTTAATTTCATAGCTATGCACTGAATTATTCCACAATCTCACAAGACCAAACTGAAAACAGGCTTCCTAAACCTGGGTAGGGCAACCTTGGCTCCATTGACTTAGGACTGAAATGAGTTGTAGAGAAAAACACCTGGAGGGCCACAGTGGGTCACTTTTTCTTCAAAGAATAACTTAGCCCAAAATGAATGAGAATGTCATGCCAGCTCCATTACTCCATCTTGCCAAACTTTTCCACTGAAAGTTACATCCTAAGCATGTACTCCTATGCACATTTACTGGCACCATTGTGTGTGTGTTATATGCTGGCACATTGGATCTGACTGCAAACCCAATGGGACTTTTAAGCTAAGTGAGAAATTTAAGAAGGGGACTTAATAAATTCCACTAAACTCCACCATACACAGTGAATTTCTATAGCCAAGCAGAAGATTCAAACCCAGTTCTCCAAAGTCCTGGTCTGTCATTCTCTTCTCTATTCTCAGTTGACATCCTGCATATTTGTCTCAAAGTAAGTCACAATAAACATAGTAGAAATTAATTCTGAGTAAATATGATTTCAACTGCACTGTTAGGCAAGAGCCCTATCCCTGCATGCCTAGAAGAAAACCCCAAAGGTAGCTGTTGTGAGATTTTCAGGCTGTTTGGCCGTGTTCTGGAAGTTTTTATTCCTGATGTTTTGCCATACTCTGTGGCCAGCATCTTCAGAGGGCAAAGAGCTCAGGGAACTAGGAGTTCTCTCTGTGCTCTGGGGTATAGAGTGAGTGAGACTGTGTGGTTTTAAAGTTGTGGAAAAGAGGAAACTTGTCATATGCAGGAGAATAGGTGTTAGTCATTGTGTTGTAATGGAGGGATTAAGAAGTTTCAATGCAATCAGGGTGGCAGCAATCCTTTTTTGTAGTTGACGGGTGTGAGCTGTTATATTGTGTGACCTGATCACTGGTGCTTGTGGCTGGGTGGAAATCATTGAATTTTGATATCTTGCAGGCTGTAGTTTTCAGTACTGGAAGCTAGGCTTTGTTGATTTTTAGCTAATTTTGAACTTATTTACAAACAGCAAAAGGTCTGAAATGCTTCGTTATGTGATTCTTCACTGTTTCTCTCCTTCCCCCACTCCAATATTTTATTTCTGTAACAAACCAGCAGCCCAATATTACAGTCAAGTAAACAATTGTTTGTTTAACACAACTTTTTTTTTTGATGAAGGCTTGTTTTCATGATGAATCCCCCTGATCCATTATGCATATAATGATTTAAGGCTGCAATCCTGTACATGTTTTCTCCAGAGCAATTCCTATGAGTTCTATTCATCTTATAAAGAGGATTCCACTGATCACTTACAGCCCTTGAGAATCTTGAAAATTTAATCCTAAAATCCTCTAGAGATTGACAATATTTGGAGCTGCCATAACTTGGAAGGAACAACAGCAGCAACAACAAAACAAAATCTATGCATTATCCATAGGAGTGGAACATTACTCATTGCATTCAGCAGACTGGGCGCATTGCCTTATGCATTGATATATTTCCCCCCTTTATTTTCAGTGCTGTAGGTTTCTCTTTCAAATGCTGTGTGTCTGATTTACAGTTGGATGTTCCACACAAGGCAGGGGGTTGTAATGAGACTTAGTGATGGCAGGCTCCTCTGATCTTGCATTCCGTACAATCTACTCTTTTTTTGTGCTGGTGGTGAGTAACATATGCCCCAATAGGGACAAAAGAACATATAAGCAGCACATTCTACTCTCAGCAAGAAACATTTTTGAACATGTGCAATCATGTTTAAGAACAATTCTGACTAAATCTAACCAGATGAAACCAATTTCATCATTTTGTGAGAACTGGGATCCTCTTTGTCAATGTGTGCCACAACCCAAGCCTCTTGATTTTAAAGTTAGGTAATGGCTCTTCCCATAGTAGAAAAATATGAATATTTTGACAAAGACTAATTGTTAATGCATGCCAGCCATATGGGACCTTAAATGATGGGTTACCAAAAGCAATGAACTTAATCCTTTGTTGGCTACTCCATTTTGTCACTCATGGATAGTTCTTTTTGCAAATTCTTTACTGAAAGAATGAAATGAAGCAGCAACATCTATGTGTAATTCATTCTGAAATAATAATAATAGATATTTGAATTGAATTACAGGGTATATGTATGATACCTGGCATCCATGAACATAACTCATCAGCTGGAGAATTCTGTGCAATTTACTTGTCCAGTCAATAAAGTTGCAAGGTCAGCAACTTCCTATTCCCTGAGATTTTAGGGAGAAAACCTGAGATCAGGGGGAGACCTGAAAGAAAGAACTCTAAAATTATATGTTTCATGTGTCTCTGTGATAGAGTAACAACACAGTAATGATTTCTACACTAGCTCTTAATAATGTGAAAAAAGATATAGTGGAACTGGAAAAGGTGCAAAAGAGAGTGACAAAAATGATTACTGGGCTGGGGGACTTCTTTTATGAGGAAAGGCTAAAACATTTGGGACTCTTTAGTCTGGAAAAAAGGGTCCTGAGAGGGCCATATGACTGAGACATACAAAATAATGCAGGGCATGAGTAAAGTGAATAGAGGGACACTCTTCTCCCTCTCACGAAATACAGAAAGAGGGGACATCCACTCAAACTGAGGGTTGGGAGAGTGAGAACAAACAAAAGAAGTTGTTAGTCTGTGGAACTCCCTGCCACTGGATGTGGTGATGGCATCTAGCCTGGATGCCTTCAAAAGGGGATTGGACAGATTCCTGGAGCAAAAAAGTCCTTCACAGGTTCCAAACATGATGGAGATGTGTAATCTCCAGGCTTAAAACCAGGGTACTTCAAGGACCAGATGCAGGGGAGTAGTAGGAGACAGATATCTAGTCCCGTGCACTCACAGATGCATTTGGTGGGTCCACTATGAGATTAGAGATGGGCACGACTTAACGGTATTCCCGTTTCCGTTTCCGTTACTCGTATCCGTTACTCTACGGAAATGGTAACGGGAATTACTCCGCCAGAATTCGAGCTCGAACCGACGAACGAACAATTTGGTCTGATTTGTCATGCTCGTTACTTGCATTGCGGTGATCGCGCAATGCCAAGCGGCACAGAAAAAAAGTTTTTAAAAGTTAAAAAAAAACCCATTCCCGGCCCTAAAAGTAGGCGAAAACTGTCTGAGGGCACCTACCAGGCCAGAAGGGTGTTTTATTTGGGGGGGTTCCCGCCCCCCTCTCCTTGGCTATTGCTACTGCTGCGCTGCTGGTACCAGGCTGGGAGGGCGCATCCATTTGCCATGCAATGCGGGGATCCAAAATGGCGACCGCAATATTTTTTTTGAAATCGTTGCCCAAAACCCCACCAAAGCACCACAGAAACATGCGAAAATTAGCTATTTTAAATGCTTGAATTTTTACAGTAGCAGCAGTGGGTTTTTCTTGAAAAAAAAAGTCTCCGTTGATTTTATTTTATTTTATTTTATTTTATTTTATTTTATTTTATTTTATTTTATTTTTTTACACCTGTGCATTCACAATGATGGGCTCGCCCATGGGAGTGGACCATGCAAAGTTTTGGAGCCATTCCACCAATCGCATGGCCAGGTTTTGCTGACTGTACCAGGCTGAGAGGGCGCATCCATTTGCCATGCAGTGCGGGGGATCCAAAATGGTGACCGCAATATTTGTTTTGAAATCGTTGCCCAAAACCCCACCAAAGCACCACAGAAACATGCGAAAATTAGCTATTTTAAATGCTTGAATTTTTACAGTAGCAGCAGTGGGTTTTTCTTGCAAAAAAAAAGTCTCCGTTGATTTTATTTTATTTTTTTATTTTATTTTATTTTATTTTTTTACACCTGCACATTTGCAATGATGGGCTCGCCCATGGGAGTGGACCATGCAAATTTTCCACCAATCGCATGGCCACTTGGCCAGGTTGACCACAGAGACTTCTGGGATGTGCCAATCGGGCATAAACAGCCCACTAATCGTAGCCCAAACCCGAACCCTAAGCCTAAGCCTAACCCATACGCCACTACACTGTCCTTCTAAGTGGGTCAGAGAGGCACCCAGAGGTGCACCCCAATACTCACCCTAACCTCACCCGTAACTAGCCTAACCCTAGCCCTTGCGCTAACCCGTCTTAACCCTAAGCCAGATCTACTTGCATTGCACTACATGCAAGTACGTGAGACACAGCGGGTGCAAAGAGTCTGCCAGTCCGTCACTTGTGGCTCTGGCTGACTCCTGCAGCTCCCTCCAGGAGCCCGCTACCCCCCCCAAACCAGTACTAACGACAACGAAAAAACGAAAAAACGAACCAACTAATTTTTGCGAAATTTCGCGAAAAACGGAAACGAGCCAAAACGGACTGCCTCCGACACACGACAACTCAAAAACGTCATTTTCCCTTGTCGTGCCCATCTCTATATGAGATACAGGAAGCTGGACTAGATGGGCCCTTGGCCTGATCCAACATGGCTCTTCTTATGTTCTTATATGTTCTTATGTAATGTGTGTGGAACATTCATAAAAATAGCTTTGCACTGAGACAGTGGACTCTTGCACATGATGGGAATGGGTGAAGATGTATATCCAAGCTTTAAAGCCACAAACACCATAAAGTCAAAGTTTCTCTTTATCTAGCACTGTTAACCTTACGATAGACATAATTAGGGATGGAACTTGTGGTATTTGTGGCCTTCCAATCCCACAATTCACCGAGAAGCCCCAGGCAGAATAATGACAGTGATAACCCCCAAACCAGAAAGAGATGGAGTAGCAATCTCTACTGTCATGCTATTCCTCCACCACTTCTTTAGATTGTAAGAAGATTTCTTGATGGAGCTCCAGGTATCTCTGTGACGTGTGAAGGTCTGTGACAGGATGAGTCCTGATGCCCATTAGACTGTAAAGAGGCAGCCTCTAATACAACTACCTCCTCCCATGAACCATTGTGAGTCACTGAGATCCTTGCAACTCCCAAAGTGAAGGAGTTTTTTTAACTCCTCCAAAAAAGTAGATGTGCAATAACAGCAAATGTCCCAAATCCCCACCATTAAACCCTGCCATTCCTCCTGAGCTCACTCTTCCTTTAGAGATCGAGATATCTAAACCAAATGATCCATCCTGCATTCACTTGCCTTAGGTGCAGTGGAAGGCCCTGTCGTGAGTGAGCGGGTGGGCAAGCAGTGGGCGGTGGGTGAGCAAACGGGCAGGTGGCTGGGCGCGGAAATCAGGAAGTCAAGAAACGCCTGACACTCTTTCCCCCTCTCCACCTGCACTCTACTCCTTTCACCTTCTTCGCCCAGCCCACAAGGATTCAAAGGCAAGCAGCGGTGGAAGATCACCATCGCTGATCCCTTTCCAAACCCCATGGATCCTTCTGCCACTGCCATACCACACACCCTCCCTGGGCTTAGGAGCACCAGTGAAGCACACATGTGCTTCTGGAAGTAGCCTGCGAGGATGTGCAGCATTTCAGGAAGTGGACCGCAGGAACGTCCAGCAAGTGGGAGTAGCCCATGGGCTGTTCAAAGTTGGACAGCCCTGTTATATAGGTTAGATATATGTGCAACTGCTGAACCCCAATTTTTTTTTGGTATACACATAAGACTGTTGCACATTATTAAATCTAATAAGTATAAGAAGAAAAACAGACCTGTATGTGAAACTTCACCTCTCCACACATTCAAAGTAATTTCTGAAAAATGCATATTTTTCTCCAGTTTCTTAAAATATTAGAAACATATCTTAAACACACCTCAAACTGACTGTTGCAGTTAAGAAAGAATGAGAGAAGAAAGACAGGAACTGATGGAATGCACAGTTCAGTATTTCTCTAGTAATATGTTTTCTGTCCTTAAGTTGCAGATTTTGATGAGCAAGATATTTCACTTTGGAAAGGACACCACTGTAACCACCAAGTCCAGCTCTCCACACAACATTAATCATTAGCTTATTTCTTTAAGTGCTCAATCTAATGTGTGCTTCAGTACCTCTTCTGATGATTCTTTGATTAATCCCATAGGTAAATTATTTCACTGCCTCATTGAACTCACTGTTACTAATGGGAGGTTTTTTTTTTAATGAAATATATTATTATGTACCTCACACAGGTATTTTTCCTTCAAAATGTTTATCTTGTTTTTTATTCAGTGCACCTTTACTAAAATAGTGACCAGTCACATTTTGACTCTATAATAATAGAGATGCTCACCATACGAAAAACAGCACGCTTTTTTGTCATTTTGTAAAGTTTCAAAATGGTACAAAATGAAATGAAACGGTAGTGAGCATTTCGTTATGAAACAAAACAAAATGCCATTTTTAGCTGTTGAAAATGAAATGTTTTGCTACTCTATAAAATGACTCCTCTGAATCCTAGGGCCACCAAATTTTGTGGGTAGCTCCCTCTGACTCTTCGCTTTAAGCCCTGCGAATTTGGAGAGTGCTGGGGTTCAGGGGGATGAGTTATTAAATTCCAAATTGTCTCCCTCATGGCATTTAAAGGTTAAACTCAAGCCAAGCTCATTCTTCTGTGCTTGAATGCCAAGAAGGACGGTTTGTGGTGATAGGTCTTGCTTAGAAAGGTTGCTCTGAAAGAGGAAGAGACAATTTATGGCCCTAAGTGAGTGCAAGCGAAGGCAAGTGAAAATAGAACAGCATTACAAAATGAAACAAAATGCTATTTTCCCATTTGCCGCCCATCTCTATTATATAATGCTCATTTCCTACAGTTTGATACTTTCTCCCTACAGCACCAGTATTCTTTCCAATAATCCTCATAGCCAGGAGTTACAATGTGATTGGGTGCAAACTGGTAGATTGATGACATAGTCCCATCTTGACTCTGTAACACCTATGGTCTGATCAGTGTCATCAATGCCATCAATTGAAAAGCCGTCTCTACTAGAGATGGGCACGACCAGAAAAAATTACATTTCAAGTTGTCGTGTGTCGGAGCCGGCCTGTTTCGGGTCGTTTCCGTTTGTCGTGAAATTTTTCAAAAATATGTCATTTCCGTTTGTCGTCTGTCATTTGTACAGTGGTTTAGGGGGAGGGGTGGGCCCTGGGAGGCACCTCTGTGGGTGCCTCTGAGTTGATCCAGAAGGGAAGGGAAGCGTAACGTGTAGCTGCTGCATACCAATTATGTTGGGTTGTTAGTGTGACAGGAAACATCGTCGGCACTTCACTGTCTCACTAAGAACATTATGTTAGCCAAATTAGCCAGGGTTGGGGGTTAGTGTGTCAGAGGCACCTTGTCGGCGCTTCTCTGACTCACTAAGAAGGAAAGCATACTGGCGTACTGGCGTACAGGTTACGCTTAGGGAGCGAGTGGGTCTGGAGTTGGAGGCACCTTTCGATGCACCACTCTGACCCACGAAGAAGGGAAGTGTACTTCCGTACACTTGCGTACTTGCGTACAAATCTGGCTTAGGGTTGGGGTTAGGGTAAGGGCTAGGCTTAGGGTAACGGTTAAGGTTAGGGTGGGTTAGTGGGCTGCACCTCTGGGTGCCTCTGACCCACTAAGAAGACAGTGCACTGGTGTATGGATTAGGGTTAGGGTTAGGGTTAGGGTTAGGGTTAGGGTTAGGGTTGGTGGGCTTTTTATGCCCTTTCTGGCACATCCAGAAGTCTCAGCAAAACCTGGCCATGCGATTGGTGGAATGGCTCCAAAAATTTGCATGGTCCCATCCCATGGCCAGCCCATCATTGCACGTGCACAGGTGTAAAAAAATAAAAATAAAAATAAAATAAAATAAAATCAATGGAGATGTTTTGTTGCAAGGAAAAAACCACTACTGCTACTATAAAAAAATCAGGCATTTAAAATACCTAATTTTCAAATGTTTCTGTGGTGCTTTGGTGCGTTTTTGGACCACGATTTTAAAAAAAAATTGCGGTCGCCATTTTGGATCCCCCCCACCGCATGGCAAATGGAGATGACAAGGATGCCCCCCCCAGCCTGGTACCAGCAGCAGCCCAGGACAGGAGAGGGGGGAAGGCCGGGGACCTCACCAGAAACCACCCCTCGGTAGGTGCCCTCACTGAGGCAGGCCAGGCATATATTTGCCTGCTTTTATGGCTGGGAATCGTTTTTTTTTTTTAAATTTTTAAAACTTTTTCTGTGCTGCTTGGCATCGCATGATCGCCGCGATGCCATGAACGACAATGAAAAATCAGACCCAATTTTTCTTTTTCAGTTCAGGTTCGAGCTGGAGTGGAGTAATTCTTGTTACCGTTACCCGTTACATAGCGATGACGAGAACCAAAAACGGAAATGAGAATTTCGCCTAGTCGTGCCCATGTCTAGTCTCTACTGTTTGCAGGGCGAGTCAGCCAACCAAGGCAAGCAGCACAATGCTGAAAATAGCGCTGATTTCCCAATTGGCCATTGTGCTTTATCTCAAATTTCTCACCCTTACTGCCTCACTTCGCTGTCACTGCCTCACTTACTCTCATGCATTCACTCTCTAGTCTGTGGTAGCTCTTTCTTTCCCTTAACTCTCTGTGCCTTCTGTTGTAACATGGGTTTAGTGATTTCAGCAAGTGATTTCAGCTCTTGACATAGCAGGCTGGAGACAGCTTCTAGTGTAACAACTCTTTATTCAGGGAGAGAACAAGGCTGGGGACTGGGGCGAGGGAGCTACATTTATAGGAACGAGGACAGGCTAGGAAAAGATACATTTTGGAGGGAACAATTACAAGCAATCACAAGGCTGCCTTTTGGCGGGAACCAATAAGATTGAGGATCCAAATGCAGCAACTTGAATCAACCAATAGGCCTGTTCCCTTTGGAACAGGAAGGCAGTTACTTCAACAAGCAATTACAGATAATAGGAATACAGATCAATACACAACACCCCTCCCCCCCGGTGGGCACAGCACACGTAATCCTTTAGATATTGTGGGGCCCTGCGACTTCTAATTGATCTCCTGACTACGGGCATTGCAGGGGCTTGAGCAGGCAGTGTCTGTGGTGGAGAGTCTACTGTAATAGCTTCGTCTGACACGGAGGGGGTTTCAGACAACTCAGTGTCCCTGATCTGTTCCTCGGCACCACGAGGACTTGCAGGAGCAGATTCATTTGCTGATGCCACTGGTACCTACATTCCTGGGGCATCTCCGCTCTGGTTTTGCAGCTGTGACTCATTAATGGGGGTAGTGTCACTCTCAGGCTGCAATTCTCCCACAACTGTACCAACTCTACGGGGCGCTCTGCGCCTCAGTTGGTCCACGTGCCTACGCCAGACCCTGCCATCTTCAATGGTCACGTAATAAGAGACTGGCCCAGATGCTCTGGTGATCACCCCTGGCACCCACAGGGGACCTCTGGCATAATTTCTCACCCAGACCAAATCTTCAGGAGCAAAATACCTTGTAGAGTTGCTCTCTGCCTGTGGAGGTGCTCTAGCATTGCGGTTTGGCATTTTGTCTGGGTGGACATAGTCCAGCACCATTACCAGCCTTCTACCTAGGAGCAACACTGTTCATTCAATGGCATTTGACCATTTTTAAGTTCCTACAATGCCCTGCAGCTATACTACTCCAGAGACATTGGGAAGTGGTAGCATAGAGATTCTTCATTTAAGCAATCCTGCATGCTATGGCCAGCTAAAGGCCAGGCTCCACTGATTTACTAGGGAGACCACCAGAAGGCACAAAAGAGACTTTCATATTGGAAGCCAATCCTAACCAAAATCATCAAAGCCAAGTTAGCATGCATGAATGATAATGGACACATATTACCACTCATCATGGATCCCTATGGAAAGATGCCATATAGGGCCACTATGACAATGTCAGAAATTTAACTTTTTCTGTCATGGTTGCAATTGTTGCTGTCAGGCTTTGTGTTTTGTTGTTTGCCTTACAAATGGCTTGTGTTTTTTTGTTTTTGTTTTGTTTTTGCTTTTATTCAAATTATATCAATGCAAATAGAATCAAAGATTTAAATAAAATATTTGTTTTGAAAAACTTAATAGACAGAATGAAATAGCATTTGATCAATTACAACAGGAGCCCACATCAGAGTTAAGTAAACAAAAACAAATGCCAGTCAGCACCGCACGAAAAACAGCTGAAAAGGAACATGGAAAAAGGTGGCAGAAAAAGAATCTTCTGGAAATTGGGTTTAGCTAGGGCTTTGGCAGTCTTAACCAACCAACCAACCAACCAACCAACCAACCAACCAACCAACCAACCAACCAGGATAACAATTCCCAAACACCACCCTCCGTATCTATCTATCTATCTATCTATCTATCTATCTATCTATCTATCTATCTATCTATCTATCTATCTATCTATCTATCTATCTATTGCATTTTATACTGCCCATCTTCTTGAAGGAACTCAGCCTGAGCCATTAATAAAATGGTAGATTCCTATAGCAACAGGTAGTCCAGCTAATCTTAGGTCATTTGGCATTTGAAATCCAGGACTTTGAATTGTGCCCTGAAGTAGGTAGGCCAATGGTGCAGATCTTTAAGTGCTGCTGAGATATGATAACTATGTTTGTCTTGCTTCTGGGTATGCTCTCCTTTTTAGCAACACACAGGAATGATGTTGTGGGGGTGAGTGACAAAAGATTCCTGTCAGGTTTTCAGTCCAGCTTGAAGTCTTCAAAGGGGCCTGTTTATTTATTTCTGAACATTTTCTGATATTTAGGCTTTTTAAAAACTGAAATCTTTTTCCTGAGGTTAAAGAGAGACAGAGAGAGACAGAGAGAGACGCCACCATCCCATCCATTATAGGCAGCAAGATTAAATAGACTGCTTTACTAAAGCTCTGCTGTGCCTTAGGACCATTTTAAATTTTTAAACTCTTAATTACCCTTTTACAACAAGTAGCTGTCTGTATTCTAATAGAGTATCTAAAGAATTTGGATGACATCCTGTCAGGTAGATCACTGGATTAAGACTGTTTTCTTCCTGATTTTCTATTTTACCCCCCAGAGGGATCAATATGACTTTCAGGAGAAGGTAATGGAACACAGAGGCGATCAACCTTTGTGCAGGCAAGAACTATTTGTGTACTAAAAGGTAGTGTTTCTATGGAGGACAAGAGAATTTTGATGCTCAAGTACAGTCATCCATGCACCGAGAGAGAGAGAGAGAGAGAGAGAGAGAGAGAGAGAGAGAGAGAGAGAGAGAGAGAGAGAGAGAGAGAGAGAGAGAGAGAGAGAGAGAGAGAGAGAGAGAGAGAGATCTGTACATTCTAGCATATTATTCTTTGGTGTGGGGCATCAGTACTAGTAAAACCCACAACAACATTTCGCAGTGCAGAATGTTCTGCTTAATATTCTTGTCAGTCAGTTACGACCTCCTTTGTGACTGTCACTTCCTCCATTCTATTCAGCCTCCCAGCTCTTCAAACAGAGCAACAGGACTGGCTAAAATCCAGAACCCTAAATCCCAAATTGATTAGGCCCATTGAATTAGTGGACTTTTGGGAGGAGGTGACTCATTAAATCTTCATTGATTCAATGGCTATACTCTAGTTCTTACTGGATTTCATCCATTAAGTGGCTACTGAGCACACTTATTGAACTACTTTTAGTGCCGGCTGGTCCTTCTTAGTGTTTTGGTGTTTTTGTTTCTTTGTTGCATTTCTGCAAACCTTGGGGTCTCTTCCTGCTTGTTAATCTCTCTCTCTCTCTCTCTCTCTCTCTCTCTCTCTCTCTCTCTCTCTCTCTCTCTCTTCTCTTATGTATGGCACGGAGGCTTTTTTGGCAACACAAACATTGGCACTCATGCCTGAACCTCAAAATTAGAGGATATGGAACAGCATCATGTATAATAATCACCTGAAGGCTCTTCAGTAGACATGGGCACGACTCGGCAAAATTGTCATTTCCGTTTTCGGTTATCGTTTCCGTTACGTAACGGAAACGGTAACAATAATTAAGCTGTCAGAACTCGAACTCGAACCGAACAAAGAAAAATTTGGTCGGGTTTTTCGTTTCCGTTTGTGGCATCGCAGCGATCGCGTGATGTGAAGCACAGAAAAAGCTATTAAGTTTTTTAAAAATCCCCGACTCCCGGCCAAAAAAGCAGGCGAAAATATGCCTGCCTGAGGCTTTGCCACCTGCCAGAGGGGTGGTTTCTGGGGGGTCTCCAGCATTCCCCCCCCTCTTCGCCTGTCCTGTGCTGCTTGCACCAGGCTGGGGGGGGGTCATCCTCGTCGTCTGTCTCGCTGCATGCCATGTGGTGGTGGGGATCCAAAATGGCGACCACAATTTTTATTTTGAAATTGTGGTCAAAAAACACACCAAATCACCACAGAAACATGTGAAATTTATTTATTTTAAATGCCTGAATTTTTATAGTAGCAGCAGTGGGTTTTTTATAGCAATAAAACATCGTATTGATTTTATTTTATTTTATTTTTTATTTTTTTAGACCTGCCCATTTGGGCTGGGCATGGGATGGGACCATGCAATTTTTTTGAACCATTCCACCAATGGCATCGCCAGGTTTTTGACTGACACTTCTGGATGTCTCGGAGGGCATAAAAAGCCGAGGCACCTTCCAGAAATCGCAGTCGGGTGTATGGATGTGGTTGAGGGAGGAGGGCTGGCTACTGGTGCTGGTGTGATCCGATCGAGATTGAGGAGGGAGGCTGGAGGCTTTAGGATTTAAGTTAGGTAGGCAGGGAGGGAATTGAATTTAGAAAATAATTTCTTTGATTCCCTGCAGCTTTGTCTGCTGAAGGGAATAGCAGTTTATTTTTTATTTCTTCTCTAGCAGTTTGAGGATTTTTTTCTGATATTGGATAAAGGGGGAGGTTTGACTGGGTGTGGGAGGTGTGGATTTATTTTAAAAATATATTATATACTACCATTTATTTTCTATTTTCCCAACTTCAATTTGTGTGCGCACACACACATTTGGGGTGCAAGCCAAGAACAGAACCTCTATCCTAAGTGATATCCTAACTGCCCACTCACCCGTCCGCCTGTGCCACCACCCGCCTGCGGCCCGCGCCACCGCCCGCGCGTGGCCACCGCATGGCCCCCCGCTTCTTGTTCTTGTTCTTGTGTTCAGTTTGACCTCTGAAAGGCTATTCGTTTGCTTACAAATCAGCATACGATGGGATTAAAAAGAAAAGTGCCAGAATGGTACTTTACTTCAAGACAATTCCTGCCATTGATCACCAAGTTGTCATTAAGAGCTTCAGTATGTCCGCGGGGTGGGTTGCTCTTCAGGACAAGTATCAAGATCTCCATCTAGAACACAGCTGAACCCAAAGAATGACTTCCCCGTAAACCAAGGTTAAGCCCAAAGTGCTCAGCTTTCATGGATTTTCTTTTTCTGGCAACGTTGAAGAACACCTCCCTTGTCAGATGGTTTTTCAATACTTGTGAAAAGGAGCTTATTTGTCCTCACTTGGTCATGTTCACAGTTGACTGCCTTTGGCATGAGTGGCACCATCATATAGCCAAGGGCTTTTGGCTAACTAAGACTGTGACATCATCCCATGTGCTGTGTGATGAACCCAGGATGTAGTGTCTTCTCTCCCAGTGTGGCTTGGGAGAGGTTACTAGATGCTTATTTATTTAATGTGTTTATACATGCCACGCGTAATATTTATTCCAGGCTAATTTACAGTGCAAATACGAAGAAAACAACAAACTTAGCAATAAAACAATTAAAACGAGTAAACAAAGAAACAGACCAATTAAATGTCAATCAGAAAGAACAGCAAAAACATCATCCTCTGTGTTTAAAGTACAACAGCCTTGCAGTATTTGACGTGTGAACTATTAAAAAGGCCTGAGAAAATAAAAAGAATATTTTAGCATAGCGACACACAAATATCCTTTGAGAGAACGCCCTTCTCCTTTAGTATCTCCTGCTTGATGGCAGTGTAACTTAGAGAAAGGCTTTGAGTGGAAGGTTGACATGGGTGAGGACCAAGTACAATACTTCAGATATTGCTGGATCTCACCTTCTATCACTCTTCTCTACTGGCCACTGTGATAAGGGAAGGCTACCAGCTTGATGCATCACCATCAACTTATAGTGCACACTTATTTTTCCATTGGAATTCTACCCCATGGTGAATGAAGCTGAATACATTGTGGCAGAAAGCAGCAGAAAATTAAGATGTTCGTGTGTGCTAGCCATGCCTCCTGGCATACAAATAGGCACATGGCCAGCACCTTGACAACTGGTTGCAACTCACCACCATTGTATAAAGGGTTTTGCTTACTTTGGAATAACATCCTAGCAGGAATCTGAGTATTATATTGAACTAATATGCTGAACGTTATTGGCTTGTAGTCTTTTCAATATTCCTTTGTAATTTAGTGACTTGTGTTGATAGTTTTGAAGTTATGAGGTTATTAGCTAAAGGAAGCTAGCCAATTACACTACAATTGATTCCTGAGCAAAACATCCATGCTTACATGTGCATCGTGTTGTCATGATGATACTATCAAGTAACCAGCTGTACAAGTCCAGGACGATCTCTGTCAGAAAATAAAATAAAAAATATAATAAAATATTTGCATTTTTCAAGGAGAGTGCCATCCTGGCAAGAACTAGGTGTCACCTGGAACTATCTATCAGACAGGTGTGCTGATAGAACCTCAGTGAATAGAGATGAAGATGAATAAGAGAAATGGTAATTAGTTTTAATTTGTGATTCATTAATCATCAGAAAAAAATCACAAATTATTTCTGACAAATTGATCAATTGATCTGTAAATTCATTTTTTTAAACCTCAAATCCCTATTTAAAAAGCCTCCAGGGGAAATAGAGAACTGGATTTGAAAGAAAGGCTCCCATGACTCTTCTTTACAATGCATGAAAGTTTATTGAAGTTTGGGTTTCAGACATCTGAGTTATCCACCCACCAAGTGCCCTTTAGCAACTGGCTTGGGGAAACCCAATCTTGATCAAACTTAGAGAGATTATATTTAGACCCTCAGGGCAGGACTTGGACTTTCTTCAAAGGCTTTCCTTTGGGGTACTTAACTCCGACACCATAAACCCAATCTTCCCCAAACTTGGAGGGATTGTAGAGAAGAGTGGGAAAATGTTTTTCTGCAAATTTGATGTCTCTGTGTGCCTTTGGGGTTGCCTGGCAAATTGATGAATAAAAAAATCATTAACATTTGTAAAATTCGATTCACATTCATGGGGGGTGTCCATTTGTACAAATACAAACTTATGAATTAGTGACTTTTGAATGAATATTGCAATTCATTTTTAATAATCTCTAGACTAGAATTCTTGACTGAAGAGCTAGGGATCAGAACCTTGAAACCCCACTGCACTTTCCAACCAGAGTAGATCTCCTGGAATGGGTGCTGTTTTGGAGTGACATGTCCGGCTGCCTGTGCCATCTTTGGCAACCTACACAAAATCACCAAGACTTATAAAGTCATTACTTAGACTTTTATAGTTTTATAGTACCCTAGAAAGAGTGCCATATGTCAAAACAGACATGGCAGGACAAGATTTCAAATTTCACCAGGCAGGTACATAGTGTCCTTTACACAGTGAGAAAAACAGGATCTACTGAATATTTCATTTTAGTTTAGTTTTGATCAGATTTTCTACATTTCTTTCTGTTCAACAGTGGAGGGGGGAAACCGCAACATTTCTAAAGCACAAATGCAGGAGAAAACAAAGCAGTTTTTTCCATCCCTACTTTGAATGCTGTTGGCCATTTTCAGCATTACTCTGATAAATGGAAAAGGAGAGCATAAATAATTCCAATAAATAAATTACAGAAAATTTAACTGCAAATCTTTATCAAGAATATTTAGGCACCCATTTGCTCATTTTCATCCATGAGGATTCTTTATTTTCCTAGTGAGTTTTCCATCATTCATTTCTGTGCCTCTGTTGTAGGAGACACTGCTGTCTTTTAAGCTTTCAGCTTTTATTATAGAAATCAAAACCAGATCAACTAGATACCTCCTGATTCTTATTTGTTCTAAAATTATGGGAATGTCTGCAATGTCCAAAGAATAGGGGAAAATATTGGAAGCAGCAAGACTGGAGTTTCTTAAGGAAAAGTTCAAAGGTATCTACAAAGACCAAACTGAAAACAATAATGTGTTACATTTGTGGATATTTTCTTTCTTTCTTTTTCTTTCCTTCTTTCTTTCGAGCTCTTATGAGCATCATATGAGATAATGTTGAGAGCAGTGGTTGAAAAGGTTAGAAGTTAGAACCTCTTTTTTCACTCTTTTCAAGTATCATTCAAAAGCTATTTTAGAAACAGAAAAATATTTCTTCCACTACCCAAAGTAAATTTTGTACATGAATCCAACATATGTTTTCTCCTTCAGTATCTGAGAGAGTATTTAATTATTTTCGAGTTTCTGCTTTCTGCAGTCACAATATCTTTTTGCTCCCTATACTGAAGAATAATCAAATTTCAGATTTGCAAGCAGACATATTAACTTCTCCTGGATTTAGAGGAGGGTGAAACCCATGTCTAAGGTTACTGAAGGAGTGCAAAGACTATCCTAATACTTGACTTGAATTTATATGGTGCTTTCCAACACAAGTGTGCTATAAGAGCTGTTTACAACACAAGAACAGCAATGCAAACATGTTTCACGAAAGGACTGCAATAATATGTTAAAGTAAGAATATTTCCAATGAATGTCATAACTCTATTAACAATTTATGCATCAAA
Source organism: Phrynocephalus forsythii (assembly GCA_029282475.1). Lineage (NCBI taxonomy): Eukaryota > Metazoa > Chordata > Lepidosauria > Squamata > Agamidae > Phrynocephalus > Phrynocephalus forsythii. Next base: position 105,171,858 of record JAPFRF010000003.1, on the reverse strand, counting down.
TAAACAGCAAATAAGCATGACAAAATTGGAAATGCAAATTAGCCCAGATTCATCTTTCATTGCAATCGAGATGCCGCCTAACGTACAGGACGATACAACATAAATCCATCTGTTTTGGAATGTTATTATCAATCCAGTGGAACTAATTACCTCCAGAGGTGGCGAGTGCTCCAAAACTGGGGGTATTCACACTAAATTTGGACAACCACCTGACAGATATTCTTTGATTTCTATTCCTGCATGAAGCAGGGGGTTAGTTTTGATGGCCTTGTAGGCCCCTATCCAACTTCACTATTCTATGATTATAAAATACTGTAGTTGTTTCCAATGTATGAAAGTCCCAAGAGTCATAAGTAAAAACTTTTGTTAAGTAGAGCATTGGTTTCCCATACGAATGCATTGAAAACCAATTAATCTGTTCTGGAGGGAACAGATTTCAATGCACCATGGTCCTTGAACTGCCCCACTCAGCTGACACAGTGGGCTGTCAGACCTAGAACTTTGCTGGGGCAGTGGTGGTCCTTGGGATGGGGGAGGAAGGGGTGGATAACTTATCCCTCACTTTTTGATTGGTGGCCAGTGGGCTACTTTTGAACCCTCTGCGAGCTACTGATAGCCCATGGTCTACCTGTTGGGCAGGCCTGCTTTACAAGAACTGAACAAGTCTGCTAATGACTGGACCTTCTGGAGGTCATCAGTTCATAGGGTTGTCATACGCTGGAAGCAATGGGGTGCCATTTAGCAAGAATAAGTGAAATTTATTGGATATGTTAGTCAAACAAATTACTTACTCTTTTTTCCCCTTAGGGGGCAAGCCAAAAATGACCAGAAAAAGTCCAAAACATGGCTTTGCAGGGCTTCATCCTGGGAGTGGTAATGTTCCATAAACCCAAATGCATCTTCGGATTTCACATGTGATTAATTGAGAGGAAAATTAGTTCCCACTAACACTAATGGGAGACATGTGAGTAAACGGAGGAGAAATATTCATTGGTTATACAACAGTCACTTCCTTAGACCTGAAGGAGTACAGCAATTAAACTACACAGAATAAGTCTTCTGAGTATGCTCTCTCTCTCTCTCTCTCTCTCTCTCTCTCTCTCTCTCTCTCTCTCTAACCCCCTCTCTTCTCATTAATTTTTAAAAACATGATAGGTAAAAAAGGTAAAGGTTCTCCCTGCACATGCATGCTAGTCGTGTCCGACTCAAAGGGCGGTCCTCATCTCTGTATTGTGTTGTGCAAGTCCGTGGTCATGTGGCCAGCATGGTTACAAGGAAACACTGTTCTACCTTCCCATTCTTTACGACAGTACCTATTTATCTAATTGCATTTACATGCTTTCAAACTGCTAGGTTGGCAGGAGCTGTGGTTAACAGCGGCAGCTCGCTCCGCTGCATGGCACCCGGGATTCGAACCATAGAGCTGCCGACATTACAGCCAGCATTTTCAGTGCTCTAGACCACTGGGCCACCACACCCCTATAAAAGCATGATAGCCATGTTTAAACATTTGAAAGGATGTCATATTGAAGAGGGGACTGGTTTGTTTTCCATGGCTTCAGAGGCTAGGACTCAGAGCAATGGTTTCAAAGTACAGGAAAAGAGATTCCATTTAAACATTAGGAAGAACTTCCTGATGTTTAGAGCTGTTCAGCAGTGGAATACGCTGCCACGGAGGGTGGTGGAGTCTCCTTTTGGAGGTTTTTAAGCAGAGGCTGGATGACCATCTGTCGGGAGCACTGTGATGGCAGGGGGTTGGACTAGATGGCCCTTGAGGTCTCTTCCAAACTATGATTCTATGATTCTATGAACTTGTTTCTTCAGGGAAAGAATTTGTTGGGTATCTCAAGCCATTGTGTAAAATTGTCACACAGTCTCCTCTGGGTTATCTCTCCCTTGATTTCACCCAGGCTTCTTTGAGTTCCTCTTCCATTATCACTTTGTCTTTCCCTTTGACTTGGTTGCCGCCTATCTTTCAAGTTCTCTCCCCCTCCTTCCATATATCACTGCAAAGCGAGTGAATTGAGCCTTCCTATATTACAGCCATGGTATCAAGTAACTATGCTTGAGTTATTGGAAAAATAAATTAATCACAAATTACTGGTTACTTTCCAGCACTGAGGAAAAATGTCTGTTTCCTAAACCAGTGGCTCCCAACATCAGGTCCCCAGATGTTCTTTGATATAAAACTCCTAAAAGCTTTCACCATTAGCAGGGCTGGACCAAATTTCAGGGAGTTGCAGTCCAAGGGCATCTGGGGACCCAAGATTGGGTGTCACTGCTCTAAGCCTTAAATCATGCTTAATTACAATTTATTTTCAGCTACAGATGAGAAGAAATCTTCCTGATGCAGAGATTCCAGATGAATCAGGCTGTCCCAGTGTGGTGAGAGAGAACCTCAAGAACCTCTCTCTCCCAAAATACCAGAACTAGGGGACATACACTCAAATTGAGGGCTGGGAGAGTAAGAACTGACAAAAGAAAATATTTTTTCACCCAGCGCATTGTAAGTCTATGGAACTCCCTGCCACAGGATGTGGTGATGGCATCTGGCCTGGATGCCTTCAAAAGGGGATTGGACAGATTCCTGGAGGAAAAGTCCATCACAGGTTACAAACCATGAGGGAGAAACCAAGGTACTTCAAGGGCCAGATGCAGGGGAGTGGTATCAGGAGACAGATATCTAGTCTCATGCGCTCCCAAACGCATCTGGTGGGGCCGCTGTGAGATACAGGAAGCTGGACTAGATGGGCCTTTGGCCTGATCCAGCATGGCTCTTCTTATGTTCTTATGTTCTTATGTTCTTATCCTTCCACCCCCATTGGCACTAGCCTGAGGCAATGATTGCCACAGATATGGGATTCCGCAGTTTTCATACAATGTGCAAAACCAAAATTTTCATAAAAGCTGTTTCTCTGCAAAGCTAGTATATTACTTTTTTAGCATGCATGCCTGCAACAAATATAACAGGGCAGCCTAGTGACCAGAAAGACACAAATAACCCACCTAATGCCCTGAGCACATCCAATCTCACCTGATTTTGGAAGCTAAGCACGGTCAGGCCTGGTTAGTACTTGGATGGGTGACCTCCAGGGGATACCATGTGCTGTAGGCACCTAAAGTAGGAACTGGCAAGCCACTCCACTATTCCTGCCAAGAAAACACCATGGACATGGGGTCACAAAAGTCAGTCATGACTGTAACAGCAGCAGCAGCAGCAGCAGCAGCAGCAGCAACAACAACAACAGATGTTACCTGTTTTACTATCTGGTGCAACCCAAAAACAGTTTTTACATTTTTCAATATACTGTAATTTATTTTACAAAAATCTGCAAAAACCATTCACGAAAATGCAGCAATCCATTGCAAGGCTGCAGAGGAAAGGGTGCTGACTTGCAGCAGCTTGCATTGAGCAGGGGGGGAGTGCTGGCCCCCATTTATCATGCAAAGAAAACCTAATCAGGATTTGTATCTGTGGTTTCGATCTGAGATGTCACTTAGTAATTTACTGCAAGAGAATGGCTGTATTGCAATGTTACCAGCATCTGTTCAGTTGTAAAAGCAACTGATGGCAACTTCTAAAAGCAAGCATACTTCAGACTTGTGTGATGAAGTGAAAAGACGTATATGTGGAAGTCCCACAGGAACTGTCATTCATTAGGGTTTAAAACAGATGCTTCATTGAACAACAAATTTAATTAAATGCAAATCTGTTGTGCTTAAACAAAAGAAATGCTGTGCTGTCTATCCTGCTTATTTTTTTCCTTTCCTATAGAGCATGCATAAAGTTAAATAAAATTTTAATCAAACATGCAGAGTGTGTGCATGTTTTTCCTAAAGATAAAAGAGTGCAATAGTTAATCAGCACAAATATCAGGGTGGAAAATGATGTTCCTTTGATTTTTATGACCATTGTCTCAAATGTCCCAAAATCCATACAGGGGTGATAACTTTATGAAGCAAGCCCAAGGGTCACCAAAAGACCAGAAGCTTTCAACATCTTGAGATCTTATTATCAGGCAATAGGTTACATAAAATAGGTTGCTAGGGCGAGTTAGGGACTTGGTTCAGGTTGATGTCATGTAGATATCTGCATGACATCTTCTTCCTCTTATGGAGCAGAGAAAGAAGAGACTGCAGGCATGCAGATGAGGTTCTACCACAGCAGTGAACAAAGCCCCATATCACTCGCTTTCCCTAGACCAGACCTGCCCAACAGGTAGACCAGGGGCTACCAGTAGCCTGCGAAGGGTTCAAAACTAGCCCTCCGGTCATCAATAAAAAAAGTGAGGGGATAAGTTCTCTAACCCCCCCCCATCCCAAGGACCACCATTGCCCCAGCAAAGTTCTGAGTCAGTCCCCAGTTTCCCCCACTGGCCAGATGATCGGTGTGCCACTATCTTGTGACCAGCTGAGTCGCTGGTGTGGAGTGGAGGGAGGAGAGGGGAGGAGAGGGGCGAGAGGTGGGGTTGCAGGTGTGCCCATCTCCTTTGTGCAGTGACATCTCCCTTCTCCTCCCCCCCCCGTGGACAATTCCCTCCATAACGGAGTAATTGATTTTCAATGCATTCCTATGGGAAACCACTGCTCTACTTACAATTTCTTTACTTATGACCATGTGCTCGGAAGAAATTGATAAAATTCGTAAGTAGAGGTTTTAGTGTAGTAGCCCTCAGGCACTTTGGGCCGGAAAAAGTAGACCTTGGCCTGTTCAAAGTTGGACAGCCCTGCCCTAGACTAACCATTTGAGGGTGCCAATCCCAAGGAAGGCCCAGAAAACCTTAACAAGGAACAGGGCCTTTTTTTGTGTTCACACATCTCTGGAACCAATTGCCCTCTGAAATCAGCCAGGACCCCACACTGCAGATATTTAAACATCAACCCAAAATCTTGGATGTTTAGAAAAGCCTTCTCTGAGTACTGTTGATGTTAACCAAAGCTCCCTAATTTGTCTATCTGCCTCTGCTTCTTTTCTCTGGTCTCATTATTTTTACCAGTTTTAATGGGATATTCCTTTATTCTGTCTAATATTAAGGTGTTTTAGTTGTCTAATTATGGTGTAATCATTGCTTGTTATTTATAGTTATCATTTTGCACATTTTTCTATTTTGTTCTAAATGATGCTCACCGCCCAGAGTGGCCTTTGCACCAGACTATTATAGTATACAAATCAAATCAATCAATAAAATAAAATAATTAAGACAGTTTTTGAAGTTTTCCCCAGACATTCCTTTTTTCCCAGCAAAAAGAGAAAGAAAAATGAAAGAAAAAAATGCTACTCCAAGAAGCCTCTAGGAATAGTGATTTGTGTTTTAAGTGGATCACAAGATGCCTTTGCACTGTTTAGCACCACCAATACTAATTTTTCAAAACCACCAGTAGGCTTCCATGAGTCCAAACCAGTTGTCACTTCCATGACCATTTGTTAGGGGTTTTGATAGTGTGGCCCCTATTTGCAAGGGGTGGTGAGTTGAATCACCCTTGCTTTACCAGGTGTTGTGATGATTTTAGATTTCACTTAGCATAAATCTTAGAGAGATAAATGTCAGAAACCGTCAGTCCTCTCCACTTTTAAAAAATATAAAACCCAGCATGAAATTCAGAATTGTCTGCTTGGAACCTAAAAGTGCTACTCACTGCTCCCTCGTATTTCTGCTTCTCTGAACTGGTGGAGTGGTTAGGGTCAAGCCCTCATTGACAGCTAGTGATCACACATGTAGGCTCTGTTTGACAAACAAAATGCACAAACAAAGGGACAAGCGGTGCAAGTTCCATGTAAACAAACAAAAGGCAGTTTGTCTTTCATGCTGAAAGAGACATTTGCAAGAGTGACCAAACAGAGCGATAGAGCTATTAAGATGAAACTCTGCTTCCCACCTACCTCCTGCTTCAGGACTGATATTTCAAGGTATCATCATTTCTCCTGCCAGGGAAGATGGCACAGAATCAGCATCTCAAATGCTTCCAACCCTCAGTAAATGTCTAAGACAAGCATGTCCAAACTTTGGCCCTCCTGATGTTTTGGACCACAATTCCCAGAATTCTAAGCTAAGACTGCCAATGACAAAGGACTCTGGGAGTTGTGGTCCAAAACATCTGGAGGGCCAGAGTTTGGGCATGCCTGGTCTAAAACATTCAGGATCTGTTTGCTTGCTTGTTTAGGCATCTAGACCCCTTTTACATGACCCCTAAAATTCGCTGCAAAACACTTACAGATCTGGAGCATAAAATTGTTTTCCCACCAGCAGCAGACTTTAAAAAAATAAAGTATGACCACGCCCACTTAAGCGAGCCCCAGCACACTTTACAAGTACCTGGTCTTCGGAGGTAAAAAAATTTCCGATGCGGATTGTAAAGCAGTGAATGCCTGGCTCTCCTCCCCCTTCTGTTTCTTTTTGTTGTTCCCTGCCCCTTTAACAGACTGGAATTCCTAATGGGGCTGCTGCCATGACAGGCGGAGGTGAGCGGAGGTGAGCCTGCATTTTTCTCCCATTTTTTCTCCCTCCCCTCACCACAGACAGAAGCAACAGAGTGCGGAAGGGTGGGAACACAGGAAGCAGAACAAAACCCACATGATCTCTGGCTGGGAGGATCCGAATTTAAGTTGGCAGCAGATTTTAGGGATCATGTGAAAGAAGTGAAAAGTAGTGCCCCTGTAAGAAAAGCTGGGTTGGTTGCTGATAGTCGTACACCCTGTAAAATCACAAAAATGTACCATCCAAAGACACGATAAAAGCCAACAAAAACTATTACAACAGTTGTGTAATAGTGCAGATCTTGAAACTCCAGAAATATCAGCTATGCATGATGACTAGACATGGGCATGACCAGAAAAAAATGACATTTCGAGTTTTGGCTTGTCGGAACGGGTCCGTTTCAGGTTGTTTCCGTTTGTCGCGAAATTTTTCAAAAAATTATCGTTTCCATTTGTCGTTTGTCATTTGTCATTTCCACCGTGATTTAGCGCAATTTGAGTTCCTAGAGCAGAGGGGCGTCCCGCAATCAGGGCTGGCGCTAGGTGTTTTTGCGCCCTAGGTGGCGGGCGGGGTGGGGGGCGGCTGGCGGGGGGAGGTGCGGGTGGGCGGCAGTGGCGGGGGGGCACGGGTAGGCGGCGGCTGCAGATAGGCGAGTGGGCAGGCAGCGGCGTGGGCCGCAGCGGGTGGCGGCGCGGGTGGACGGGTGAGTGGGCAGTTAGGATATCAGTTAGGATAGAGGTTCTGTTCTTGGCTTGCTCCCCGAATGTGTGTGTGTGCAAGCAAATTGAAGTTGGGAAAATAGAAAATAAATGGCAGTATATAATATATTTTTAAAATAAATCCACACCTCCCACTCCCAGTCGAACCTCCCACTTTATCCAATATCAGAAAAAAATCCTCACAAACTGCCAGAGAAGAAATAAAGAATAAACTGCTATTCCCTTCAGCAGACAAAGCTGCAGGGAATCAAAGAAATTATTTTCTAAATCCAGTTCCCTCCCTGCCTGCCTAACTTAAATCCTAAAGCCTCCAGCCTCCCTCCTCAATCTCGATCGGATCACACCAGCACCAGCAGCCAGGCCTCCTCCCTCAACCACATCCATACACCCAACTGCGATTTCTGGAAGATGCCTCAGCTTTTTATGCCCTCCGAGACATCCAGAAGTGTCAGTCAAAAACCTGGCAATGCCATTGGTGGAATGGTTCAAAAAATTTGCATGGTCCCATCCCATGCCCAGCCCAAATGGGCAGGTCTAAAAAAATAAAATAAAATAAAATAAAATAAAATAAAATAAAATAAAATAAATACGACGTTTTATTGCTATAAAAAAACCCACTGCTGCTAGTATTAAAATTCAGGCATTTAAAATAAATAAATTTCACATGTTTCTGTGGTGATTTGGTGTGTATTTTGACCATGATTTCAAAAGAAAAAATGCAGTCGCCATTTTGGATCCCCCCCACCGCATGGCATGGCGAGACGACGAGGATGACCCCCCCCAGCCTGGTGCAAGCAGCCCAGGACAGGAGAAGAGGGGGGGGAAGGCCAGGGACCCCCCAGAAACCACCCCTCTGGTAGGTGGCAAAGCCTCGGGCAGGCATATTTTTGCCTGCTTTTTTGGCGAGGAGTCGGGTTTTTAAAAAAACTTTTAAAACCTTTTTCTGTGCTTCACATTGTGCGATCGCCGTGATGCCACAAACGGAAACGAAAAACCCGACCAAATTTTTCTTTTTTCGGTTCGAGTTCGAGTTCTGACAGCTTAATTATCGTTACCGTTTCTGTTATGTAATGGAAACGATAACCGAAAACGGAAATGACAATTTCGTCGAGTCGTGCCTATGTCTAATGATGACTTTTAAAAGGGTCAATTATTTTATTAATTTTCTATTAACATATACAAAACTCAAAAATGTACAGAATATTACATTAAATCAGCCCTCTGCAACCCCCCAGAGGCAGCTTTAAAAAGCACAGATGCTCAGTAAGTCTATGTTTGCAGAGGACTTTGCATTTCTCAGAGCCAACATTAAAAGCAAAGCATGCTGCTTACATATCACTCCATGGTGTTTAAAGCACTCTTTGTGTGGCTGGCAACTGAATTATGCAGGCTACACATTGCCCCCTCCACCTTCCTCCCATCAACCTGAGTATTTCTTTTACTGACCTTGGGAGGATGGAAGGCTGAGTGAACCTTGAGTCAGCTACTTGGGATGTGAGCAGAGTTTAACACTGTGCCACTAAGTATCTTCCCCATACAAAGTGCTTACAAGCAGTTATTTGGAGAAACCCAGTAAGGAACTGTATGATAGTAGGTAACCCTCGCTGGCCTCACTGCCAGATGAGTGGCATAAAAAGTCCAATAAATAAATAAATAAATAAATATTCCAAAGTGAGTTTTTTTTACTGTGGGTTGTCTGTTGTTATTGTTCAGTCGTTCAGTCATGTCCAACTCTTCATGACACCATGGACCAGAGCACACCAGGCCCTTCTGTCTTCCATTGACTCCCCGAGTTTGGTCAAATCCATGTTGGTTGCATCAATGACACCATGCAACCATCTCATTCTCTGACGTCCCCTTTTCCTTTTGCCTTCAATCTTTCCCAACATCAGGGACTTTTCCAAGGAGTCCTCTCTCCTCAATGAGGTGGCCAAAGTACTGGAGCCTCAGCTTCAAAATCTGTCCTTCCGGTGAATATCCAGGGTTGATTTCTTTCAAGATGGATAGGTTTGTTCTCCTTGCAGACCAAGGGACTCTCAAGACTCTCCTCCAGCACCACAATTCAAAAGCATCAATTCTGCAGTGATCAGCCTTCTTTATAGTCCACCTCTCGCTTCCATGCATAACTACTGGAAAAACCAAAGCTTTGACTAGTTGGACCTTTGTTGGCAAAGTAATGTTTCTGCTCTTTAAGATGCTGCCTAGGTTTGTAAAGTGGATAAAGGGACGTTCTTCTCCCTCTCACAAAATACCAGAACTAGGGGGACATGCACTCAAATTGAGGGCTGGGAGAGTAAGAACAGACAAAAGAACCAGCGCGTTGTTAGTCTGTGGAACTCCCTGCCACAGGATGTGGTGATGGCATCTGGCCTGGATGCCTTCAAAAGGGGATTGGACAGATTCCTGGAGGAAAAGTCCATCACAGGTTACAAGCCATGATGGGGATGTGTAATCTCCAGGCTTAAAACCAGGGTACTTCAAGGACCAGATGCAGGGGAATGGTATCAGGAGACTGGTCTCGTGCACTCCCAGACGCATTTGGTGGTGCCACAGTGAGATACAGCAAGCTGGACAAGATGAGCCTTTTACCAGATCCAGCATGGCTCTTTTTATGCTCTTATGTTCTTATATTACCGCCCAACACTACCTACTGAAAGACCTATACTTGCAGATAGTGAATCTGACACAGTCTGAGAGAATCAGAAAGGGTCTGGCACTGTCTAAGAGAAAGACAGATAGGGTTAAAAAAGAGAGAAGATTTTTGGAGTGTCTGTGAAGAAAACCAAATGTTTAGAGTTGGGAACTGGGTGTGCATGTATTCAGCTTTATCAGTGATCAAACTTGTTTGTACTTCAACACGTTACCATTAATGATTTTGATTCTACCTTGTAATCAATACACTTCTTTTATTTTTATTCTACTTAAAAACAGTCCAAAGGCTTTAATTTACTAGCAAAGTTAGTTAGTGGCAGAGATAGAGGAAAATCAGAAGCAGTGTTTTCCAATAGCCTGTGAAAGTGCTGGTGGGCAAGCACATTAACACTACACAGGGAAAGACTTTAGTCTTCAGGCAAGCTTTCCCTCAGTGACTTACTGCCATTATGTGACTTTTAGATGGACTGTTATGTACGACTGCTTGGACTGACTTTGCAGTAGTACTTGTGTTATTCCACTTGTAGTTTTCCATCTCTCAGAGTGGCATATTTTCCTTTGTGTACTTATTGTTGTTAGATTTAATATAGTGTTCTTATTAGAGATGGGCACGACTCAAAAAAAATGGTGTTTCGTTGGTCGTTTGTCATTTAGGGGGTCCGTTTCGGTTCGTTTTCATTTTTCATGATTTTTTTGCAAAAAAATTGTTTTTGTTTCATTACGTAACAAAATGAGAAAATGAAAATGAAAAATTGCTGATTCGTTAGCATTCATTACAGTTCAATGTATTTGCCGCAATGAAAACGAAACGCATGACAAAATTTCTGTTGTTTCAGTTCGTTTCGTTTCATTTTGGAGACAAATTTCGTTTTTCATTTCGTTACGTAACGAAATGAAAAAATGAAAACAAAAACAAAAAATTGTTTGTTTCGTGCCCATCTCTAGTTCTTATTGATGTAAGATGCCTGTTCACAATCTTATTCTTAGCATTGAATTTCGTCTTTAACATTCTTGATTAGTGTTCTATACTCATTGTCTCAAATTTTGTATAGTGCCCTTCAGTGTTGTAAGCAGCCTCGGGTCCTTTTCAGAGAGAAAGGTGGGGTAAAATTATTTTAAAAGAAATAAATAAGTTTCTGAGCATTCTCCAAAGGCAGACCCACATAGAGTGTGTTACAGTAATCCAGCCAGGATGTAACTAAGGGATGTTTCACTGGGATCAAATCAGACTTCTCCAGTAGTCAGCACATCAGGAACACTAGTTTTTACTGTGCAAAGGTACTCCTGGCCACTGCCAAAACCTGGGCATCCAAGCTCAGAGACAAATCCAGAAGCACCCCCAAGCCATTTTCACTCTCCCTCTGAAAATGCAGTACAGCTGATTCTCTGCTCCTTGATCTGCCTTTCAACTAGGTAAGTATCTTAGCCTTTTGTCTCTGGGATGTTGAAAAGCTGAGAAATAGCTCCAGTCATGTATATGTAAAGCATACTGTGTTGTAGCCCGATACAAAAGGCCATGCAAGGCTATGATTTATAGGCTATGGCCCCTGGCTTTTGAAATATATCTGATATCATCAAAACATGTTTTAATAATTGCTATAATGGAAAATAAAAGCTTTTTACTGAGCATCTGAGCAATGGGAGAGTTCGAGACAGATAAAAGGAAATACTTGACACAGTGCAGAGCTGAGCAATGGAATTTGTTGTTACCATAAGACATAGAGCTGGTGGCTAACATGGAGAGGTCAGAAAGATTCAAGTTAGGGTAAGGTTAACAACACATTCTCATCTTGAGAGTGGTACACTCATTCTAGTCACAAGAGCCTGTGTGCTCCTATATATTAGTTGCATGTGCTGCTATATATTAGTTGCATGGAAATACAGACACTACGGAACTCAAGTCTTTTAGAGGCTGAGGTTTCATACAGGTTCCGAGACCCAAATGCAACCCCCCAGCACTCATCTACACCCCCATAGTACAGGGTTTTTTATATACTGAAAACACACAAACACACATATATTGTTACAGTTGTTATCAGTGTGTTCATTTGTTATTGCATTCCCATTGACTGGTTGCAAAACAGCTTTCTACCAATAGTTACAGCCTGCAGGCAAAGCAGCAACATTCCCACTTTATTGTAGGCGGTGTCAAAATATTCACAATGTGGGGATAATTACCCTTTCCTACCTACAATTACTGTCTTTGATTTTCTGATTCAACATGCCGCTTTCAGGCTACATGGCATGCCATGGCGCCATGTGACGTATCTGTGTTTAAAGTACTCTAGGCTGGGAGGTCATAAACACTAAAAAGTCTGCCTGATATGAGAACAGTGAGTGCTAAATTAGTTCTCTGTTAAAACATTTCTCAAGTATTGGCTAGTATTTATTTATTTAGTGTGTTATCATCATTCCCCAGCGCTAGAGTCTGCTAAATGTGCAGATGATATACAGTTCTCTTGTTTGAAGAGCTTGCAATTTAGGCAGTATACAAGGCTTTGGGTACAAGAAGCAGCCTCCTGAAATTCTTGAAAAGAATGTCTTGTAAGGTGAAAAGCATACATCCTTCTAATCTTGTCCAGTGGCAAATAAGTACAGTATTCACAATGTTTCATTCCTCAACAATCTACGCCAGGATTAAATATCCCTTAAAACAATGTCTCCTGAACTTTTGAAAATGGAAGATATTTTAAAACAAAAAATTGGAAAACCTGTGGGTAGGTCTTACCTTGGAAATCTTGACCAAGATATCCTATTGATTAACCATGGGGGAAGTAGAATGCCACAGAAAGAAGGATAAGAATAAATGTGTCAACAAAAAAAGGGAGACCAATGCAAAGCACTCTGGGCTATGTAGCAGCAAGGAAGAAGCAAAGCTGCCTTACTCTTCATGCTGGGAAGAAGAAGAAATGAAGTTAAGTTCTTACAGCTGATGCTACGAGAAGCCTCTAGTTGTGAAAACCTTGACAGAGGACAGGAAAGGAGGAATAAGAACCTCCACAGACTGGATCTGAACCTACTGCAGGAAAAGTTAGGCCTGCTAGCAAAAGGCTCTCTCCCACCTATAGTCTGCCACAACCCATAATTTTCCTTGGGCTTAGTGTACCAAAATAGCCATGACTGTCCAAGATAGCATTAATCCTTCCACTTGGTATTAGTATTATAGGAGAGTTCCTCATTTTATCTCATCACAACCCTGTGAGATAGGACTATATAGCCCATAGTCAACATAGCTGACATATAACAAGCTTTTTCCTAATTCTTCTCGGTTATAATCTGTTGCTTGTTGAGCTAAAACAGAGCCATATCCTACTCATGCTTAAAACAACAACAACCTGTGATTCCCTGACAGTAATAAAAAGTGCTTATTCATAATAATAACCTGGACATCACGTAGTTGTCGCTGCTAATTAGGTCAAACCAAACCATCCCAAAAGGGAGACAAAATGCTCAACAACTTACAGTGCAGCCACCCACCACCCTTGGTGTTTTAATCAATTAATTCACATCAAGAAAGGCTCATTTTGAAAGCATACTCTCCTCTGCTGGAGGCCAGTTCAACAATGTCTTTCATTTTCCTTCTTCCACTTGGTCATCACTTCCCTTCATTTTAACTCTTTGAGTTACATGAGGGGACCATGGGAAGTCCTGCTCTGCTCTTTGAATGTCCCTGGGCTATTTGCTTCACTCCATGGTCACCCAAGAAATCCAGAATGATCCCAGATTTAATTATCATTTGGGCATTCTGCTAAATATAGTGCATGACCATACTGTGTCACAGTATCAAAAGCCGATACCTCTGAAAGAGACATCACCCAATGATTTAAATACTTCTTAGAATATTACAGACTAGAGGTATCAATTTTGAGAATTATCAGTTTGGCAACATATTCTGGCAGCCAGTGCTTTCAATTATATTAATGGCACCAATCTCTTTATCTTAATGACAACCATTCCTACGCATTTATTTAAGTATGTAATCTAAAGGCCACATGAACCACTAAGAGAAACTTAAAGATACTGAAGTTGGAATCCTATGCATACATGCCTTGGGGTAAGCCCCACTGAATATAATGGAGCCTGTGCCTAGGTAAATGTGGATAGGATTGCACTGTAAAGCAGTACTTCTGTGAACATTTATTCTGAAACAAGTCCAACTAAATTCAGTAAGATTTGTTTCTAAACAAAGAAAGATGATGTGGACTGCATGACACATTCAAATTCAAAGAACATAAATGTAAAGAAAAAAACCCAGTCCTTCCAAATTCATTTAGTCTAGTTGAACAATTGCTCATATCTTCCAGATATCTCAGGCTTCCAAAACAGATTTTTTTTTGGGGGGGGGGATTCCATCCCTCATTCAAATGTGTACCTCCAGGTATCCCTCACCACAGCTTGGGACTTAATCCAAGCTTTGTTCCTTTTTTCAAACCATATTACCATTTCAACTCTGATATAGTCCATTACCAACATGTGTAACCACCAGATATGAACCCAAGTGAGACTTCCTCTTTTGACTGCCAACAGAGATGGTCACAAGCTTCAGTTTGGTGGTTTGTCCCAGTTTGATGCAGCACCCACACAGGTGCTTCCTCCACATGCTTGCCCATTCACCAGGCAAAGTGTGCTTCCCGACTGCAGTGTCCACTTCCCTCCTCCACTTGCTCCTACAGCTGCCCACTCAGAGGGAGCAGTGCAGGCTTCCTCGCCTCGCCTCCTCATCAGAGTGGGCATCCGATAAGGCAGAAGAAAGACGTACATGTTGAGACCGATGCATGGGCAGTCATACCAAGGAGGCAGGGACACAAGTCTTCTTTGCCCAGGGAATGGGTAAGTATGCAGAGGAGGTGGGAGAGGGGAGTGAGCAGCACCTGCAAAATACCTGTGCGGGCGCTATGCCAAACAAGGCTGAACTACCAAACTGCATTTCATGCCCATCTCCCTTGGCCAATATCAACAAGAGTGCCACTATAGGCTACTGGCAAATGTGTGTGTGTGTGTGTGTGTGTGTGTGTGTGTGTGTGTGTGTGTGTGTGTGTGTGTGTGTGTGTGTGTGTGTGTGTGTGTGTGTGTGTGTGTGTTAGAGAAGTGAATAGATGCTGTATCACTTTAAAAAGCATTAGATATGTGCAGAGAAAAGACATACTTAACATGCATTGTGATACATTGCTAACATGTGATGCACGTGTCTAGTGTTGTTTTTACAGTGATGTTGTCTGGGAGATTCTGGAAACTAAAATCCAGAAAAGCAAGTTGTCCGGGTTCAGGATGGGGGTGTTGCGCTCACTAGGAGGCCACTTCTCAAGAGCTCCGCTCCAAAGATGCTCTACATCTTATTAAATGCCTTCTCTTCTAGCTCGCTGTTTTTGTAAGACTTGTAACACAATTCAGGCTGTGGATTCAGAGCTGAACAGCCTGAAGTGAAGATGGTTGTGCAAGTTTTGTGATGAGGAAGAAGAGGACATTAAGAAAGAAAATTATCTCTCAGTGGGAGAGCAGTTTTAATTGACTTATATAAGAGGAACAAAGTAAAGGGGAGAATCTTCTTTATTGCATGATAAACATGGCACAATATCTTTGCCTTTAATCTATATTTATAACACACATTTATGGTAATGATCAGCTTCGCTTTTACATCTTTCCCATAAGAGAGCCAGTCATCTTTTTCTTGTTCACACATCACTAAGTGGTGCTGTGATAGTTGTCTGGGAAAGCCTTCTCTTCCTTGCAGATATGAAAGGGGTAGGTGTTGGTATGTCTTTGAAGTAGGCATTGTCTGCTGGGCATAAAGCACTTTATTCTTTGCACCAGCATGGCAGCTGGCAGGAGAAGGAGCAAAATACACACCCATTAAGTACCATCACTCTAGATGGCCACAGAATAGTGTTAGAGTAGCTACTGACTCTGTACAAACACATGACAAAACAGGCCAAGAAGATTACATCCTATGCCAGGCCTTCTCCTCTGAACCCAAGGAGGAGTAATAGAAATCACAGTCAGATGTGACCCTAGAAATATCTGTTTTCCCCTGTAGTTTTTAGAAGAGGTAGCCTGTTGGCCTGTTTGAGGGGTTAAAAAAATAAATATAAAGCTGTGGCTTAGATGTACTTATTGTATCATAAGTGGGTGATATCCACACGTTCATACTGAAATGCATTTGTTAGGCTTAAATGTACCACAGTGCTTTTGGTTTGAGGTTTGTTGTCATTTTAGCTGCGGGCTCTCAGAGATGAAAACCCCAGAAAACCAAGACAAACCAAAACAATTAGCAGAGTAAAGCTGCTACAAGAGCCAACTGAAATTATACAGTATGCTCAGTACATTGGTAGATGTGCTCCCTCAAGTAGTGAACAGTATCTCTCTGTCATAAGCAGTGATGCACATATACTTGCATCTTTGTTTTGGGAATCACTGGTGGAAATAAACCCAGGCCAAATTTGCTCACTCGATTTCTGAGGCACATATATACTGTAGCAGAAGAGTGAAGTTTTAGGAGGTAGAAGGGATGAAATGGACTCTGCAACACTGTCAGCCTGTTTACCTCAGAATAAAGAATGGAGGATGTTATTCCACCACATTTACCATTACCTTATTTCCTAAGATGAAGGTCAACTTCCAGTCCAGTCAACTTCTCTAGAGGGAATACGCTCGAGGTGCCATCTTGCTGTTTCCCTCAGATAACAAAATATCTTGGGCAATTCTAGCACAAGACAGCACTGCCAGCAAGTACTTCCTTTTGGCTGAAGCAAGCAAGTGAAGTCTCAGATTTCTTTGTCTCAGCAGGCATCTTGTTTTGCCTTGTTTCAAGCATATCTGTTATACTCGCTCTGTCTGCATTTTCCCTTCCCCTTCCTCTGTTGTCCCACTTGTGCTTATTTCTAAGCTTCAAGCCCTTTAAGGCAAGTAGTTTGCCTCTTTTTCTTTGCAAAGTGCTCTTCTAAAAGGATGCAAAAAATGAAAGAAAAAAACAACAACCAGGGGATGTCTGTTTATCAACACCCCCTGGGTATTTTTGCCTGGAGGTGTTCCAGGAAATGCCAAGTACCTTATATCCTGGGATACTTACTTCCCCATATTTTAGCTGTTGTTTTTATCTTCTTGGATCATAAGCTCTTTCAAAAGAAGTCAGGACCTTTTTATTAATTCTGTTAATGCATCACTAGCATTATCAGCAATTAAAAAAAAACGCAGAATAATCTCCAGCTGACACTGCATACTCCAAACAGCATAGTCGACATATGTACAATCAGGAAATTCAATGCAATTTATACTCTTTCTGTCCAGCTTTCTCATATCCAGTTCTTTGCTGGCATGCTTGCTGAATTATGAGTGGAGTAGCAATGTTTAAATTTGGCATTTTGCAGCTCAAATGACAGCGTTTTGGAAGATGTCCCATCGCTCAGTGTTCTGTTCGACTTCAAAGTTCTGTTCTCAGATTCTTTCTCTCATTCTGGCTTGCTTCTGTTTGAGGAAAATGTGATATCTGGCATATTTTTTGCTTATTATCATTCACAGAAGACTTTGCTGCAGTAGGGTGAGGTGGCCAAAGTAAGGCTAAAGAAAAAATAATAATTTGCAAAATAATGGTGTTCTACTCTGTTGAAAGTGGTTTTTCATGCTCTCTCTACCCCCAAACCTACAATAAATGAAACTGGACATAGACCTCCAAGCAATACTTGTTTTGCTCCTTTCATGCTTGTTGATCATGGGTTAGGAGCTGACCTTGAAGTTTAAAATTTGTTCCCAAGCTCTCCAAATTTGTCCACCCTTGTAATTAGGAGTATCTGCCACTGGGAGAAGACTTCTTAAGTCAAGGGCAAAAGGGTGGTGATGAGGGAGAGGATATAAATAGCTTCAGGCACTGACCCTCTGAAAGGCATCACCAAAGAGAGAAGCCTGGAAAACCATTTAATCCAGGCTGTGGGGATGCCATCAGAAGGACATCCCCAGTGTTTCCATATCCTTGTCCCTGAAGCCTTCTTTCTTCACATATATCTGAAACACTACCCAGATGACAACAATGACAACACTGGCCAGGCTGGCTGTCAATGCTGACAGTTGTAGTCCACAGCAGTAACTAGAGGTGGTCACAAAACACCAAAAAGGTGTTTTGTTTCTTTTTCCAAGTTGTTTTGTTTTGTTTTGATTTGTTTTGTTTGAAATGAATTTTTTTAAAAAAGTTGTTTTGTTTTTCATTTTGTTTCATTTTTCATTTTTTTCATATATATATATTTTTTACTATTGTTTTGGGGCCCTGCCAGTCGGCGCTTTTTTTTGTTTACTGCCGACCAGTTAGTTCATGGGGCCCTGCCAGTCAGTTTTTTTTTTTTTTAACCAAGGCCTGCCCTCCGCCTCAGAAGCCCTCCCTGTGGGGGATCGGTGGCAGCAGCAGCCGTGCTGGGTGGCTGAAGGCCTCCCTGCTGCCTCGGAAGCCCTCCCATTGGAGGAAAATTGGTGGCAGCAGCCACGCTGGGCAGCAGGAGGCCTCCCTAGCCACGCCCAATGGGGGGAACAAAGGAACTGAAGCAAAGTGAACTGCCAACAAGAGCCAAGAGGAGAGCAAAAGCATACTTCTTTGATCACCTGCTGCCTGGACCTCAGCCTTTATTCAAAGCATCAGGTATGAGATATAACAGACTCCTGAATACCCCAAAGAGATGGCCTATTAGATGACAGCTGGGGCTAGGAGCGAGAAGCACCTTAAGCTTCAGCCTGTGGCCTATAATAGTCCTGATTGGACTTTGAAAATTTCAGATTCACAGCTTGATGTCTCAGCTCTGTGCTGAGCAAATTCCCAGTTTACCTACTCTTAAGTATGAAGTTGCACTCTTTCCTTCTGATCTGGCCACAGCGGCACTTCCTAGCTGGATGATTGTAAATTTGTAATGCATTCTACATGAGGCTGCCTATGGAAAGAGTCAGGTGCAAAATGCAGCAACCAGACTGCTATCTGGGACTGCTTGCAGGGATCACATAACTCACTTTGTCTTTAGCAGCAGCAGCCATCCCTGGCTGCTGATCTGCTACAGAAGGCCAGGACATCGGCATTTCGGAGAAAAATTAAGTTCTGGCCACACGTGACTTTGGATAGTGGTTCTAACAAGGCGCTAAACAGATGGGGCCCAAAATCATCTCAAGGACCACAACTCCCTCAATGAGCCTGCCTGTCAACTGCAAGCCTGCCCATCTTTTGCACACCAAGCCGGGGAAGATGTCACCATCTTGTCCTCTGCTTCAGGCAGCAAAATACCCTGAGCTGGCCCTGCAGAAGGAAAAATATTTCTTCTTCTTCTTCTTCTTCTTCTTCTTCTTCTTCTTCTTCTTCTTCTTCTTCTTCTTCTTCTTCTTCTTCTTCTTCTTCTTCTTCTTCTTCTTCTTCTTCTTCTTCCTCTTCTTCTTAGCAAAAAGGGGCCAAAATGACTTCGGTTACACCAAGACAGAGCAAAAGGCAGCCAGTTCTGTTGTTTTGATCACTCGACAAGCCTAATCTCCCCCCAGTCGGTATCCCACTCCAATTAATTTTTTTTATACTTCTGGAATACTGAATCAGCCACGTGGAGAGAGGCTTTGTCAGAAGGAATCATTATCATGATTGCCTTATCTCTGTGTGTGAGACTGCCCCCTGTAGAGAGGCACAAGAAAGGCAGTTTGGAGTGTCCTAGACAGGACAGAGCTCCCAGGAGGACAACTAGCAATCGCTACCCAGACTGGCATTGGGACCTCGGGAACAAAAGGCTTATTGTTTAGGCTGGGATTTTCTGTGGGAATGCATGGTTTCCCTGTCCCTGGCATACCTGGCTTGGTTCTTCTGCAATTAGGCGACTCCTTGACAGCTATCAACAGTGTTGCCCTGATAGGCTTTCCTCCACCCAAACCTCTACAGAGCTTAGTGGAGGTGTTTTCTGCGATGACAATTCCTAGCAGACATGTTTATCCTACCATAGCTAGGGCTGTACAGAAACAACAACTGAATTAAAGAATCTCTCAGTCAACATGGGAGTGGTAATAATGATAAGATTAAAGGTTAAAACAATGAAATATATGAAATACAATGAAATACATGAAATACAATATAATGAAATACATGAAATACAATGAAATATATGAAATACAATATATGAAAAACAATGAAATATATGAAATATAAGTAACAACAACAACAACAACAACAACAGTCCCAAATGCTTGGTAAGCATTCGACTAGTTATTTGTAATACAAAATCCAGTGTTGTTATCTTATCTGCTGTGTGATGATGATGATGATGATGATGATGATGATGATGATGATGATGATGATGATAACAACAACAACAACAACAACACCTTTTTTTCAAGCAGCACAGCTTTGGAATTCCAAACTCACTGTTTTGTTTTATCTGATTTCATGTAAAGGAAATTCTCTCTGTCTGTATTCATGGCTATATTTGCTGATGGCTCTTGACCATTCATATCTCCCCCAGGCTGCCGTATCGACACTTCCTTCCCCTTTAATGGTTGCAATGAATAAAACACACTGCACAGTAACACTCTGGTGGTGTTAAGAAAAATATTAGCCAAAGTAAGTGGCTGCATGAATATTGCATCAGCTCCACACATTTGCATGATGCCCTGAGGAGACTTGTATCTGGATCAGATGGCATCTCATGAATGTTACTTTCTCCTTGAGACTGTACAGCAGGCATTTCCCTTTACATATCAGCAAGTGAACCTCTGAACATATAAAACCAAGATGCCTCTGCAGGACGCCATTAACTACGAAACAACTATGACAACAACAGCAGCAGCAGCAGCGCCAAGGACTCTCTGCTACTCCCAGAGTTACAGATAAAAGTCATACTTCTGTCAGTGTGGATTTTGATATGAATTGCTCTGGCAAGGTTGACTAGACCCTTCATATAAAATGGAAATGCACAAGGATATCTTCCTTGGCCAATTAAAATATCAATAGTTTTATTGAGCTAAATACGTTTAATATTTTTTTCTGACAAATTGATGAATCATTGTAAATTCATTTTTTAAAACAACATTCTGGTTTGCGAATTTAAGCCAATGATTCGCAGGTGAGCAGAGCTTCTGTATTTAGAATAGATTTAGATGAAAAAGAGGTCGCCAATATTCTACAAGGACATGGAACCTGAAGAAGAAGAAATCCATTTTTTTACTTCAAAACCCTATAAAATGGTATCCAAGGTACCTAGAGACACCCAATTTTCAGGGGGAAATCCCAAGGGCCCTCCTTACAAGCCCCGAATATTTGGTGATTTTTTCAGTTCCGGATGTCTGAGTTATGAACCTCCAAAAATGCCCCCTCTGGAGACTGCCCCCAAGACATGTAGAGGCACCAAATTTGCAGACAAACCTTCCTTACAGTCCTATAAACTTCTGTCCAATTTGATTGTTTTTCAGACAATTAAGTTATACATCCACAAAGTGGAATCCCAGGAAAGTGCACTTTAGCAACTGGCTTGAGAAAACTTGGAACTTGGAAGGATTGTAGAAGTGAGCCAGAGGAACTTTTCTGCATTTTTAGTATCTCTAGGAATCTTGGGGGAACCTTCCTTGGAGGGCCTCTTTGGGGTGCACAGCTCAGAAACCAGAACCCCAATCGTTCCCAAACCAGAAGGCATGGATGGATGTGCCGGGGGAAGTTTATCTGCATTTTTGGTGTCTCTAGGTGTCTTGGAGGCCATTTTAGTCAAAAATCAATTAATCAAAAGTCGCTGAAAATGTGTCAATTTGAATTTGTTGGGGGTTTCAATTGGTTACTGATATGAATGAATGAACTGGAAATTTCTCAACAAATTTCTCATTTTTAAACACATTTTGACATGGAGTCATTTTTAATTTGACACACACACACACACACACACCCATCTCAAACTCCTAATATAATTGGACATTGTTATTTTGTCTTTTTTATGTTCAATAAAAAAATAAAAATTTAAAAAAATAAAAAAATGACTGTAATCACACACACACACACACACACACACACACACACACACACACACACACACACACACACACACACACACACACACACACACACACACACACATTCTTACCTATTTATGCAGGTTTTATACCCAGCCTTTCTTCTAGGCATACAGAAGGGGGCCTTAATCATTTTTCTTCTTTCCCTATTTTATCCTTATGACAAGGTGCATTTGAGGAAGTGGCCTGCAGTTCACTAAAGTTTATGCCCAACAAAATGAATTAGTTGCCAGAAGACTCTCTGTTGTTCCCGTGAAGGAGGTTAGACTTAAAGAGATAAGGAATGGCACAGGTTATGCAATGGAGCCTGTGTCTTATTGAGAAATGGAACAGAGTCTTAATCCAACAATATTATCACAACACCATGCTACATCAGGATTTGTAAAGAAAATTTCTAAAGAAAAGTGTATCCTTAAACATGTGCAAAGTGCTTCTGCAACGTGGAGGCAGCATGATTTCTTATAACAGCATGTCAGTATAATTTCCAGACAACCCCAGTGTTTCTTTAGAAATTAAGCTGCAGCATATATTTGGTCAACTGCTCTAGCTGAAATGTGTGCCTCTGTCAATAAACCAGCACATGCCAATGTGCAAAGAGCCACTGTAGTTATAAAAGTTCCTTTCAGCTATTTGCTGTCCTCCTTTTTGGAATTATATTTGAATGATAAGTTCCACCCTTTATAATTATATGATGTAATTATTTTGATAGGATTATGTTATCTAAAATGCATGCTGTTTCTCATTCATTAAACCTCTGGAGGAGAAATATATTTTGAAACTCATGGGGCCAATAAAATCCTCCTTCCTGCATATTTGATCTCACCACCCCACATCCGGTTATTGATGTCTTCTCTCCTTTGGCTCCTCTGTAAAACAAGGCATACCAGTACTGAGAGGAGGTGCTATTTCTCTGTATTAATATCCTGGTGTTCGGCTGAAAACTCAGTGCAATCAGCATACACAGCTAAGCCT
The DNA here is from genome assembly GCA_029282475.1 of Phrynocephalus forsythii. NCBI lineage: Eukaryota > Metazoa > Chordata > Lepidosauria > Squamata > Agamidae > Phrynocephalus > Phrynocephalus forsythii. Next base: position 105,149,045 of record JAPFRF010000003.1, on the reverse strand, counting down.
CGTTGCACTCTTTGGATTGTTTCTTGGTTTTTAAATGAACCCCTTTGTGTCCCCCACAGGATGGAACAGAGTAGAGAGCTTTGTCGTACAAGCTGATGGAGCCATTTCAGATATGAGGATTGGACTGATGAGTGAGAGAACAGCAGTCCATTGAAGTCAATGCTTTTTGGCTAATTACCTATTTATGCCTAGTGTCTTGGATAGTGGGACTTTGCCAGGAAGCAGGCCAGATGGCAGAGACATTGGCACCTGCAACTGGAAACGAAAGAACGGCTGCAGGGCCACGTTTCCCATGGTATCGTCCTTTAGCTTTCCTACTGGTTGCTGCGGTTGCTGCTATTGAGATGTGCAATGCATGTTTTACAAGCTACTTTAGTGGAGTTATTGCCACTTGTTGATAAGCAGCTCTTCCCTGGTGTCATTTTGGGATTGGTAGGGAGCAGACTCTTGTAACATTATAGAGTCTTCCCAGCGGCCCTGGTCCCTTTCCTACAATAGCCTCCCTACTCCCTCTACTGAGGTGCGGAAACTCAAGGATGTCAGGGAGTGAAAGAATCTATCAAGCCTATCTAGTCCATTCACCTTCCACTTCCTGAGACACAGCCACCTTTTCTGTGGTTGTGCCATTTCGGAAGGGTTATACTGTCAATCTGCACTAAACAAAGTGCTTTTTGTGACATATAAAGCCCTAAATGGCTTTGGACCTAGATACCTGAAGGACCGCCTCCTTCCATATGAACCTACCTGGCAATTAAGATCTAGCCAGGGAGCCTTCCTGAAAGAGCCATCCCTCAAGGAGGTGAAAGGAATGGCTTGCAGGTATAGGGTCTTTTCACCAACTGCCCCCAGACTATGGAATGCCCTCCCAAGTGAGACCTGCCTGGTGCCAACGTTGATGACATTCCGGCGCCAGGTAAAAACATTCCTGTTCCAAAAGTTTTTTAACTGATGATTGTGGGTCCTGATGGCAATTTTAGTGTTGTGTTTTTAATGTATTGTATTTATTGTATTTATATGTTTTATTGTTCTAATTTTATTGTAATTTTGATGTTTTAATTGTTTATTTTGATTGTGAGGCGCCCAGAGACCTTTGGGTAGTGGGTGGCATACAAGCTATATAAATAAATAAATAAATAAATAAATAAATAAATAAATAAATAAATAAATAAATATAAATGGACACATTTCTCACTGCCACCATCTCCACCCGCATCTTCTTGCTTCAAACTCCAGTAGCTTTGCAAAATAGTCAAGACACCAGAAATAAATAACTAGATTTCCTATGTACCAAAAAAAAAAAAAACCTCCCAAGTCCTGTACAGGATTTTATGTATTTCATTAAAAGGAAGACAAAAAGAAAAAGAATCAGGTAAAAAACTGTTACTAAAATAAAAAAGGATTAAAAGGTGCTCAAAAGTTTATTGGGTAAAATTGAACAAAATCATACCTTTACTTAGACTTAACCCATGCATTTACTTGAATGAGGTTTAATTTCATGCAAGCAGACCAGTTCCTGGACAAATAAAAAAGACTGTTACCCTTTAAGAGAGGATGCTTTGTTTCTGGCTTCTTCATAATGCAGTGATTTCCAGCCTTGGGTCCCCAAATGTCCTCTGCCTAAAATTCCCAGAAACTGCCACCAGTAGCTGTGCTGGCCAGGATTTCTGGGAGTTGTAGTCCAAGAATATCTGGGTACCAGGTCTGGGAATCCATTGTTATAGAGATATTATCCACCATCAGAGCTAAACCTTTTCATGGAAATGGAAAAAGTGCAGAAGAGGCAACCAGAATTATTATGGGACTGAAACACCTTCCTTACCATCTGAGGCTGCAACGGCTGGGCCCCTTCACGCTTGAATGCCAGCACCAAAGAGGTGACCTGATTGAAATTTATAAACTTATACAAAGTATGGACAAAGTTGGTAAGGAAAAGCTGTTTTCCCTCTTGCACAACACTAGAACTAGAGGGCACTCCATGAAACTTTTGGGTGCTAGATCTCAAACAAATAAGAGAAATTACTTTTTCACCCAGAGGATCAATGGTCTCTGGAACTCCCTGCCAGAAGAAGTGGTGACAGCTGTCAGCCTTGACAGCTTTAAGAAAGGATTGGAAAAGTTCATGGAGAGCAAGGGTACCAAATGGCTATCATTTTGGATGCCTAAGGACAACCTCCAGGTTGGAGAGATAGGCAGGATATCTCTCAATGCCATTTGCAGGGAATCTTAAGCAGATGAAGACATCTGCTTGGGAATATCCTGAAGCAAATGTTGAGCCACATTGTGAAACAGAATGCTGGACTGGATGGGCTGTGGCCTGTTCCAGCAAGGCAGTTCTTATGTTCTTATGAAGTCTGCTGGCTAATGGCTGTATTACAGCACATGAATAAAAAGTCAGAAATCCTCAATACTGTAAAGAGAAAAAAAACTGCAATATTTCGGACACGTAATGCGCAATAAGAAATACCATCTGCCGCAAGTTATCCTTCGGGGAAAATGGATGGGGAGCATAGTCCAGGGCATAGAAGAACATTCTGTCTTAAGAACTTAGTCCAATGGTCTGCAGTGAGCACAGCTGCTCTGTTTAGAATAGCCTTAGAGAGAAACCAGTTCAGACTACTGATTGCCAACATTCTACGAGGACATGACACTGGAAGAAAAAGATCAGAGTTAATCCTTTTGAAGTCTACTTGCTAATTGATTACCTCCTGGATGGGGATTAATCCTTTTGTACCTATTGCCTGCCCTCTGGGCAGGAGGTAGCATTCATCTTAAGCTGCTTTCAACCAGTTCGCAGATAAACAACCTGGACAGCCATGGAACTGTCACCTTTGAAATGCATACTGGCCCTTCCAGTGACAGAGGGCAATTTGCATGTTTATTTGCATTTGGTCTTCAGGTCTTTCTTTGGGCACACCTCACATTTTTTTTTCTAAGCACACATGACAATTCCGTGTAACCCATTTTCAGTTTTTCCATCTCTTGACACAGAGAGAGTCCAGACAAGGTTTGGGATTAGAACCAATTTAACTGTGGAAATCTGGCCAAATAATCCCAGAATCCATCTGACAACCCAGAGGCCTCAAAATCCCAAACACTTTTCAGGGGTTGGCTAGGCACCAAATGGCCATCAGCTGAAGTGGTTGCCGCCATTCCAGTGAGGATTCACACCTTGTGCTGGTTTTCCAAATATTACAGAACTAGAGCTTTTTCTAGGCCCTGTAGTACCTCTGGGTAGAAAGCAAACCACCAGTCCAATATGAATTTTCCCCAAGCTCCTGCTAATGCTTCTATAACATGAAGACTTGTCAATATAAAAAACACTGGTCCTTCCCTCCCTGCCCTCCCTCATTTGGCACAATGGGTACACATGCAAGCATGGGTTTCCCCTCCAATTGGCTTGCCTTGCGTCTGCCTTTTGGGTGCATTGATAATATGCATGTGCATTGTGCAACACAGAGAGAATAATCCCTAGTGCCAAATAGGAATGAGCAGAGATGGTTGTCCAGGCTTTGAAGCTACCATATTCATTCTCCTCTACTAGGATCACTCATCCTAGGATCAGATTTGTCTCATTGCCTGGTGAGGTGAATAATTACAGAAAATCCCTGAGATGCTAACCCATATCATGATGCCTGGTATGTGTCCATCAAATGGCTTCCGTTACTTGGGAGGAAAATAAGAATTTTTCACATGAACCCCAGTTTTCCCCTGGTATCTCTGGAGCAACAGAAAGGTAAGAGGTTTGGTATAAGAAGGAAAGGGAGGGATTTTCTCCAGTGAGAATAAACTGAAGACACATCTCATTTTTAAGGCCAATGCAAGTCACCAAATGTGCAACATTTGCAACATTTTTATAAGAAATGGGAAAGTTTTTTAATTTAGGTATATTCTCCTTGGAGAGTGTTATAACATATGTTCATTTTGTTCCTTAAGCACTCTGGAATATTTGCAAGCATTTATTCAACAAAAGTCCACCTCTTTGAAAGCTGGGATTTTTGACTATATCGTGGCAATCTCCAGTTACAACTTGGAATACTTTGAATTGATCCTCTCCTTAGTTAAATGGTAAAGGTAAAGGTCCTCCCCTCCCCCATTGCACATGCATGCTAGTCATGTCCGACTCTACGGGCGGTGCCCATCTCCGTATTCAAGCTGAAGAGCCAGTGTTATGCAAGTCCTTGGCTACTGTTTTTAACTTCCTGCTTTTTATGGCAGTACCTATTTATCTACTTGCATTTACATGCATTTAAACTACTAGGTAGGCAGGAGCTGGGGTTAACAGCGGGATCTCACTCCACTGTGTGGCACCCAGGATTCGAACCACTGAGCTGCTAATTTTGTAGCTGATAGTTTTCAGTGCTCTAGCCGCCACTGAGCCGCCATGCCCAAAATAGAACTTGTTCGTCCAGAATCTGCTTAGTTAGCCAGGCTGGATTGCTGAGACAGCACATGTCCAATGGCACCTCCCAGTCATACACAACCCCAGCTCTCCTGAGTCCTGGGTTGGTACTCTGTTTACTACACTACACTGGCTATCATAGGCATTCACATGAGCCATCTCTTGGAGTTGGGTCTAGCGACGCCGGATCTCTCATCTCTTTGCTCTAGATATGATTCAGACGTTTTGCACTTAAGGCCTGACTCCCCAATATATAACCTAATGTAACCTAAATATAACCTAAACAAAAAGAATGAGGTGCCTAACAAGGAATGTTGTTATTTCCTTGTTTCCAGTGACAAATGTATAACAACATTACATTAGAATTATAACTGAAGGATGGCTTACTGTTTCTGCAGGATAATATGAGCATTGCAGTTACAGTACTTTTACATTTACAGTATAGTAGTGTAAATGGAAGAGCAGGGATACCACATGGTCCAAGTGCTGGCTGATGATGTGCCTTGTATTCTGTTGTGGCTGTTGGTATGAAAACAGGAGAGTGTGTTCTGAGCCATAGACTATAATTTGCAGTATTCAGCCTTCTTCCTTCCTTAAACAAGTACCTATTCTACTCATGTTTGAGAAATGGAGAAGGAAAGAGGTACTTTTAAAAATGTAACATTAAAAGAGGGTAGCAATTTCAGGGGGTTAACAACTGTAAATAATTTCTTTCTAAACTCACTTGCCAAAGTCTGATACCTTTTGTGATGTTACTTACCATGGCAGAAATGAGGTAGCAAGGAACTGAAACACATACAGTAAATTGGTGGTGGAAGCCTCCACATCAGGGAATTATAGCTTGAAAAATTTGTTGTGACTTTTTGCTTTCTCAGTTACAACTTTAACTTTGTCCCAAGTCACCTTTGGACGTGCTTCCCTGTACCTTGTTGTCATGTCCGCATTCATTTAGGTAGGAAGAATCGCAAACTAAGAAACATACACAGCAGAGGCTAACCCTTCCTCGTGTTCCTTGTGTCAATTTGCTTCCAGCTGTCCCTCTGCGGTTGTACCAGCTTCTGGTTCAAGCAGTTCGCCTGACCTCTGCCGCCTGTGGAGTCAAAGGAAGAGCCACCAAAGCTTGCATGTAGAACATTAGAAAAATACTGGGGGTGGGGGAATAAACAAACAGCTGAGTCACTTAATAGCAACTGGAGGTTAAAGATCATATGGCTGCAGCGTAAGCCTCCAATTGCCTGTAGGGACGAATTGGACAGCCAAAATCCCCTCAGGTGTGCAAAGTTGCTGAACCAGCTCAACAAGTGTTCCGGGTCCCCAAACCTGAACTAAAAAGGACCAACATTTGATTCCTCAGCATGGCAAGCTTTGCTAGAGATCCCTGTACTTTCTAACAGCTGAGATCTCTTGGTTGTTTGGCAGATGTAATCACAGCTGCTTGCCAAACACCTGTGTTGACATGTGGCCCTGTATATATGAGCTGTAGCGTGGGTGGGACAGAGCAGGAGTTAAGTGAGTGAGGAAATCCTAACAAGGGAAGAACGTTTTCTCTTCACCAAACGGCTTATCATATGGCCAAGAGGCTCAGGTTGCTGTGACCTCAGCATGGTTTCTGCACTGTCCGTGGGGTATTCAGACAAATGGCTGCAAGTTCACAAATACTGGCTGGCAAACAATTTTCCTTACTTTTTTTGCACCTATTACAAGTGCAGAAGTGTGAACAATCACACTAGGGGCTGGAAGAATGCATCCATCGCATGGCTCACATTGGGGCAAGTCACCCCAATATGGTGAAAAAGCCCGCTGCAATTTTCCCAGTTATCGGGCCTTCGGCTGTAAAATAAAAATTGATTGGCTGAATTTTCCCAGACACTACAAGAGTTGTCATCTCTGGTGGAGGGGGGAAATTGTGTGCTTGGGGGGGGGGGGGCTATTTTTCTAAACCTTGCAGGAGATGCGGTGGTAGTGTAGGCCCACTGCTTTGCCCCAGACCACAGACAACTGCTACTGCACTTTATATTTGAAATGCCTTTTCCTTAAAGACAAATTGCCTTAAAATCACTGTACGCTTTTCAAATTGCTTTTTCTGAAGAGCCCCCTTGGCCATGCCCATTTTGACCGCTGTGTCGGTTTTTCTTGTGATGACCACTGGGGTGTGTGTGTGTGTTTTAAAATCAGTTCCTGCACCCCCCTTTAAAGCGATTTGGTTGTATTTGCAGACATACTACACTGCCTTTTTGTTTCTCCCCTGTTTCTGCCGTTTCCTTGTTGTAGTTTAAAGCAGTTCAGCCAAGTGTGAACGGGGAAGCTGATTGCTAAGCAACCCCTGAAGTGCGGACTGCCGAACCACTGTAGCGACCATGTGATTGTGGGAGAAGATAAGGTGATGCAAAATAAAAAGTGACTGCTCAAGGAAGTGCAGTAGCGGCTATAAAGGTATTTGACTGCAGAGCATGAACGTTGGAGTTCAATCTCTCACTGTGCCTCCTTGGTAGGGGCTGATGGTCCATAGGGTCCCTTTCCACTCTGCAGTTCCAAGATTTATTTATTTCCATTAAATTAAAACCCAACATTTCCGTGTTTGTGCTAGGACGCAAAATGTATAGCATTTTCTGAAACCAACTGATGTAAGTGGCAACTTGAGAGAAACAATTATGCAATGGATGCATTTATTTTTTGCCACTCAACTTTAGATTTTAGTTTTTCATTGCTTGTACTCATTTTGGTCTGCAGCCAGTTGGTAAACCCAAAAAAGAGAGGCCACTGAAATCAACAAGATGAATCTAAATACACACTCTTTCAGCAATTAAGATATTTAAAAACACTATATAAATGTTACATTTAAAAGACATTTAAGCATACCTTAAGATTAAAACAATGAAATATAAAAGCAATTGAAAAACATTTAAAAACCTGTAAGTCAAATAATAATAATAATAATAATAATAATAATAATAATAATAATAATAATAATAATTATTATTATTATTATTATTATTATTATTATTATTATTATTATTATTATTATTATTATTATTATTCAGAGCTATAAGGGACTCTATATATCATCAAGTCTAGGGCCTGTCAAAGAGGAACAGTGAGGAATCAAAATCTCCACCAATCTGGCCTCTCAGGGCAGTATATTCCAAATCCCACTGAGAAGGCCTTCTCTTGCATTTTACAGCTTGAGAAGGTGTTGGAATCAACAAAAGGGCTTCCCCAGAAGATTCTAAAAGCCAAGAAGGCTCACATGGGGTAATAAAATCCTTCAAATAGCCCAGATCCAAGCCTCATGGGTTTTTGTAGGTCATAATCATCACTGGCAATTAGTGAAGTTGTTATAATGAAGGAGTTACATGTTCCCTACAGTCAGCACTGGTCAGGTGTCTGGCTGCGGCATTATGAACCAGTGGAAATTTCTGAACACCCATAGAACACTAAAGGCTTGGAATGGGTTAGCAGTGAGGAATGCTGTTAGCAGATTTGCCAATATCACTCAGCTTCCTCTATTGATAGTGCATTGGATTGGGGACTTTACTTCTGGTCACCCACCCTACTTTCCTTGTGAACTGTACCTCCATCCTAATGCTGTTATGGGACCCTTTTGGAACCTGATGACCAGTGGCTCTCTGGAAGCCAGGATGGATACACAAGCATTGTGTATACTTCTGTCACCTAGACTCAGGAACAAGCAAAAACACATAGTGTTGGAATGTGTTTTTTTCACTTCCTTCGTGGAGGGTGAGAAAGAAAAGTTAGTTCTTCTGCAGACCAATGGGTCTAAGCAGCCGCTGTGGTCTGTAAGCTTGTTACTAGAGATGGGCACGACTAGGGAAAATGACGTTTTCGAGATGTCGTGTGTTGGAGGCGGCCTGTGTCGGCTCATTTCTGTTTTTTGTGAAACTTCGCAAAAATTTGTCGTTTCATTTTTCATTTTTTCGTCTGTCATTAAACTGGTTGGGGGGTAGCGGGCTCCTGGAGGCACCTCTTTTTTGGGGGGTGGGTGCCTCCTATCCTCACCCGCTAGGGAAAGCAGGCTCCTGGAGACCCCTCATACATGGGGGTCTCCTCTCCTCACCTGCTGCAAAAGGGCATGCATGCATAGCCATATGGATATGATTGCATACCTTACCAAGTTGCACGGAGAGACACAGCAGACTGGCAGAGGCACCCCTCTTTTTGGGGTGCCTTCCCTGCATCAGTCAGGCCTCGGGGGCATGGTTTGCATGTCACACATGCTGCCGGCCGAGCCAAGCCTGCAGGAGTCACCCAGAGCCACAAGTGGCAGACTGGCAGACTCTCTGCACCCACTGTGTCTCACTAAGAAGAGAATTGTTGCGTGTAGTGCAATGCAAGTACAGATCTGGCTTAGGCAACAGGGTTAGCGCAAGGGCTAGGGTTAGGCTAGTTACGGGTGAGGTTAGGGTGAGTATTGGGGTGCACCTCTGGGGGTCTCTCTGACCCACTTAGAAGGACAGTGTACTGGCGTATGGGTTAGGGTTAGGGTTCGGGTTCAGGTTCGGGCTACGGTTAGTGGGCTTTTTATGCCCGGTTGGCACATCCCAGAAGTCTCTGTGGTCAACCTGGCCAAGTGGCCATGCGATTGGTGGAATGGCTCCAAAAATTTGCATGGTCACTCCCATGGCCAGCCCATCATTGCACAGGTGTAAAATAAAATAAAATAAAATAAAAATAAAATCAATGGAGAGAAGAAAGAGGAGACATTTTGTTGCAAGAAAAACCCACTGCTACTGTAAAAATTCTGGCAGTTTTAAAATAGCAATTTTCGCATGTTTCTGTGTGGTGCTTGTGTGTTTTTGGACCACGATTTCAAAAAAAAATTGCGGTCGCCACCCCGCACCGCATGGCATGGCGAGTTTGGCGACTCGAGTCCGGCTGCCCAGGACAGGAGAGGGTGGGAGGCCGGGACCCCCCCCCCCAGAAACCACCCCTCTGGTAGGTGCACTCTGCACTGCAGGCATATTTTCGCCTGCTTTTTGGCCCGGGAATGGGGGGGGGAGTTTAAAACTTTTTTTCTGTGCCGCTTCCGCTTGAATTGTGGCGGCCGGCGGCAAGTCCGGTGCTTGTTGCGAGCGACTACGACGAGGATTTCCCCCACCACCAGAGCAGCCCAGGACAGGAGAGGGGGGGGTCAACCACCCCTCTGGTAGGTGCCCTGAGCCCTCACTCAGGCAGGCATATTTCCGCCTGCTTTTTGGCCGGGAATCGGGGTTTTTTTTTAACTTTTAAAAACTTTTTTCCTGTGCCGCTTGGCATCGCGGGATCGCCGCGATGCCAGGAATGACCATGACAAATCAGACCCAATTATTCTTTAGTCGGTTCGAGTTCGAGTTCTGGCGGAGTAATTCCCGTTACTGTTTCCGTTCCGTAACGGAAACGAGGAACGGAAACGGAAACGGGAATTCCGCCAAGTCGTGCCCATCTCTACTTGTTACCTCCACTCCAAACAAAAGGGGAAATTCCAGCTGTGGGTGGGTGGAGGGTAGGGTGAAAGTGAGAAAAAACCCTATAACCACCTGCTTATTGCACAAGGAATTAACCTCACATCATGTAACTCTAATACAGGAAGGTATTGTCTCTGCCAGCTGGCCACCAGACACTCGAGTGGACATGTCTAATTAGCAGAGTACCTTTCTTGTTCCATGTTGGAAGCCGTGCTGGAGCAGAGCTGAAAATGTGACAGGGAGTTGTTTCTCATTGCCAGACACTCCTATCAAGGTGAGCCAAGAGGGCGTTTCATTCCAAAGGATGAGTTAGTAAGAGCTGGACCAACATTTTGTCACAGATCCAGGTAAGTAAGATCCTTCAATCCCGACAGGAGGTGCCATTGCAGGTGTCCCTAGCCTTTTGGTTTCCCACCAAACTGAATGTCTGCCTTAAGAAATTTTTATTTCTCTAGAAGTGATTGCTTTAACCAAAGTGAAAGGGGTGGAAAGAGGAAGGGGAAAGGGAAATAAGCAGCAGGGAGTCATTTGGACAATTTCTGTAATCAGACGTTCAACAAGAATTATTGGGAGGGTTTCTGAGCTGCAGTCATTGCAGTGGTTTCACCAGAAAGATGCACAACCTCCTTACTAGAAGTTTTTATGTTCCTCCCTAGATATTCTGGTAGATAAGAAGCTTATTTTTCTCTCTCCAAAGCTAGCACTGAGCTAAATGTTCATAAATTGGAATTCCTTGTTGCATTTATTTATTTATTTAGATTTGTGTACTTTTTAAAAATTTTATATTACACAAAGCAGTTTACAAAATCCAATGGTCAACAAGACATAAAATAACAGAAGCACAACAATAATATTTGTTTGTTTATAGAACAAAAATGCTCTAGGAACATTAAGAGCTATTTAGCATATGGTTACCGTCTAACATTTTCAGCCTGTAATATATGAAATGCAAGATGTCCATCAATAGTTGCCATGGATGGTACCCACTCACCCACATCCACACCCACCAAAAAAAGTCTTAGGAACTTGATGGGAATGTTGAGAATTCTTTGTTAGAGATCCTTGTTTTGTACTACCTCACACAATTATAATCTCCATCTTTCCTTGAGGTGAGGAAATCATAAACTGCTATGAAACCAGTTTAACAGTGCAATCATATTGATGTTTACTCAACAGTAAACTTATTAATCACCAAGCTATAGGATAAAAGAGGGCCAAACTTTTAACTGTACTTGCATAAGCAACTTTGGGAATAATTATAATTTTAATACACATTTTACCACCACAGAGAACACTGTGACCAGCTCTGACTCTGTGCTTACTCACCGTGCAATTTTAACTCAAAGATCTGAGGGAAGCAAGAGGTCTCTTTTGGCAGCAGAAATCTTTTCGTATTGACAAAAATAACCTTATGCAAGCAAAAAAAAAAACTTTCTGCTGACTGATTTCAGGGAACTGCTCTGCTAACTCAGATATGTCAGCAGGAAAACCTACAAAGGGAGAGAGGATGGAGTGAATTTATCCAAATCCAAATCTCCTCAAGATATAGGATAGACCTACTAGAGTGGTGCTAAGTTAGGGCAAGGTCAGGGAAGTCTTAAGTGGTTTTCAGCACCCAGGGGGTGAGAGGTGGTTGAATTCAGCACATGTCCAGCAGTCCAGCACATGTCTTCAGACACCATCTTCCATAGTTCAGATTGTGCCTTTTGTCTGCTCTCCAGTACCGTGGTCATACCTGGGTTTCCTTCGTATTTAAATTTCCTGCGTATTTTTTTCAGGAGCGGTCATGTGGTTGGTGTCCTCTGTCATACCTTCCTATTCTGGTTCTGTCCTAACCTGTGTACTACCCATTTTGTCCTACTTTCCGGCTCCAGTTTCCAAGGCTCTGTCTTTTAAGCTGGGTAGAAAGGGGAGAAACTGAATTTACTGCATATTTTCAGTGTCTGGTCGTTGCAACAGAAGCAAACAAGTAAGCATTTTCGAGCAAAGTTTCTATATCCAGCCCCTGGTGGTGGTTTAGGAAACTTTGCTGAAACTGCTGTTTGAGGGGCTTCTCTTCCTGGTTAGCATGCAATCTTTTACTGCATAGTTCGCCAATAGGAAACAACGCAGAAAACGCAGGTATGACCGCCGTCCAGGTGTGTGGTTTGTTATCATTCAGTTAATGAAGAGGGAAAGTATGTCAAGCAGAGGACATACTTTCATGTAGAGCCCTATCCTCTCTCATGTGGAACATAGCTTTAATGGTGGTCCAGAAGCAAGTGCAGATATGATTACAACATAATTCTAGGATGCAGAGAGGGTGAAAAGAAATCTGTTCCATGTTCTTGAAAGTACAGCAGTGCTGATGAATTTATCTCCTTTCTGGCCTCTGTCAAGGGGCTTCTACTTTTCTGGTATAATTAGGATCATTCTGCTTTGGATTGGCTCCAAGTATATATGATTTCTGGAACTGATCCAAAGCAAGCTTTTCTCTTTGACAATTGTCTCTGTTTGACAATTTTTAAAGTGTCTTAACAATCAAACCACTTCAAGATATTGGGAAATTAATCACTGCCGGTGCTTGGCAGAGAGCAGACCAAGTGATAGTAATCTTTCTCTCTCTTTCCCTCTTTATCTCTCTAAGATGAATGCAGATTATCACTGATGCACTGTATCATAGAAGCAAATTTTTAAAAAGTTTTTCTTTTGAAACGAAAACGCTTAAATGCTTATATTTGCAATCAAATATACCTGTTATGGGAGAGCAGCGAAAATGTGGTAAAATAACAAATGAATAAAGCTAAACAATATGAGTGAACCAGTGAACAGTGTAGCTATGAGGATGTCTCTGTGTTGTCCCCATCTGCTGTCTGAGACTTTGTAATTTAGACACCCACCGTATCTCCCCCGATTACAGCTCTGACAAAATTTACCCAGGCAGAGACACTGGTGAGGAACGCTAAGCTCTGCAGTCCAATAACGTCTGAAAGTATGCACTTTATGGTCTTATCAGTCTCTTGGCCCATTTCTAAAATTATAAGAATGATAAAGTCCAAAAGATTAAAGAGTAATTCTTGCCTTCCTCTTGCTGTGGAAACAGTATCATTGTTCCATTACCTGTAGTGTGCATATCTTCCATATAAGGTGCAACACTCACCCATATTGACAAATCAGGTTGATTATCATCACCAAGGCAACTGAATAAAGTTGCTCAGGAAACTAGTCCTTCCCCATCCTTTCTTTTTTTTTTTTTTTAGCTAGTCATACTCTGGGTCCTTCTTCCAGAGTAACCTTCCAGAGTGAACTGGCCGAGAGATCAACTCTTGTTAGGCATTCAAAATTAAAACATGTGAGAAGGCAGAGTACACTCATCCTACCCTCTTTGTAGTACTTCCTCACACACCAAGAATAACAGTCTGCAGAAGGAAGTCCCTGCTAGTGAGGATAGTGACATTTCCTTATCTCTCAAATATATTTTAACCTATTCTGAACCTTGAATAGAGCAATCATCTCTGCCTTATCTACATTTGGAGACATCTGGCATCTGCTTTGTGATTCCCCCCAATGCTTAAAACCAGATACAGTGATCCCCCGCCTATTGCGGGGGTTAGGGACCTGACCAGACCCATGATAATTGAAAATCCATGATACGTGGATGCAGGTCGAGTCAGGCCGGGGGGATAGCTGGGGGCACTTATGCTTACCCCTAGCCTGGCCCTACCCCAAACAGGCCTTCCTGGGCCTTCTCCCAAAAAGGTCTCCTTGCAAACCAGAAGTGACTTCTGGTAAACCGGAAATCATTTCTGAGGCTTCCAACAGGTCTAGAAAGGCTCTCAGAGGCCTCAGAAATGATTTTCAGTGATCCAGAAGTTGCTTCTGGTTCACAGGGAGGCTGTTTTGGGGGCTCCAGAAGGCCCAGGAAGGCCCTCACAGGCATGTTTGGGGCAGCTCTAGTCCTAGGGTAAGTATGGGAAGCTTGAAATAGGACTTTTCTCCCTTACCATAGGGGGCTTTTTTCATATACTGAGGTCCCACGATATAGCAGGACCGCAGTATATGAACCGTGAAAGGGCGGGGCACCACTGTAGTCTGGGTGAAATGGTGCCTTTCACCTCTTGTTAGACTGCAACTCCCAATCGTCTTTTCCTTGTCTCTGCTAGCTAGTACTGATGGGAGTTCCAGTCCAATATCTGCAATGCCAATATTTGCCCACTCCTGGTCTAATTCATGTGAATCATAGCGAGGTTTTATGTCACCCGGTTCCTTGAATATAACTGTGATGTCTGCAAATCATAATCTGACTGCTGATTCAGTTTGGAATGATGCCTCGTGTGGTTCAACTATGTGGGCAGAATTTTTGGTTAATGCAATAACCCTGGGAGTTGAACTGTCTTCATCTAATAATCCCCAAAGTGCCTCCAGGAGAGTTCATGATAACAAAGGAAAATAGCTGATGTGCCATTTCCGTGTGAGAAAATGAAAGTCTTTGGTTGCAACGTCGAGATAGCCCGTGCTGATTCAAAATCCACTGAAGTCAATGGAACTTTGCCTAAATTCCTCTGGATCACACCCTTTATCTTCTAGACACTTCAAAGGTACCAAATCAAAATATGTGTGTTTTGCAAGATCAAAAGATGTGATAGCCATCTAAGTAGCTGCCTACACCCTAAACCAAGGAAACTTTCTGGTAAAGAAAATTTGACACTGGGCTAGGCCCTTTGCTGCTGATAACTTCCTGGACAGGAACCAGGAAGTTAAGCTATGAGTGTACCTTTGGTCTTCAAATATCACCTCTTTTCACCTTGACATTCCTGTTTCTCCTCTCAGTCTCTTCCACAAAAGTGAGTGTTTTTTCGGACGGTTTGCCTGCCCCTTTGCATTGATCCTTAATAGCACAGAGAACAAGAATGGAAATTAGGGTGACCATTTATATACAGTGGACACTCATATAACAAATGGTTTGTGCGAAAGCGTGGGGTTTAGTGATTTCAGCAAGTGATTTCAGCTCTGTGACATAGTAGGCTGGAGACAGCTTCTATGGTAACAACTCTTTATTCAGGGAGAGAACAAGGCTGGGGACTGGGGCGAGGGAGCTACATTTATAGGAACGAGGACAGGCTAGGAAAAGATACATTTTGGAGGGAACAATTACAAGCAATCACAAAGCTGCCTTTTGGCGGAAACCAATAGGATTGAGGATCCAAATGCAGCAACCAGAAATAACCAATAGGCCTGTTCCCTTTGGAAACAGGAAGGCAATTACTTCAACATAAGCAATTACAGATAATAGGAATACAGATCAATACACAACAGTTTGTATAACATAAAATCTGTACAACATAAACAATTCCAGAGATAGGGGAAATTTGCTCAACAGAATCGCCTATGGGGCAAATCCGTACAACATAAAACGGGTCGCGATTAGGGATTACTCCGTTTTCAATGCATTGCTATGGGAAATTTGTATAAAGGAAAATTTGCTTAACAGAATTTCATTTGGAACGAATTAATTCCTTTATACAAGGTACCGCTGTATTACCAAAAATGGTGCATGTGTTACCAATGAGTGAAATGTGGGACTGATTTAAATTAAATTGGGTATGCTAATACATGGGTACAGATTCAAAAGTAGAAAAGTTTTTAAAATGAAAACAGAATAACAAGGCATCTCATCCTACTGAGGAAGACTGACCAGGGAACCTGGGTGTTTGCTGGACCTGAAATCCAGAATCCAGGTAGATGGGCAATGTCTCTCATCTCCTTCCTTATCACTGTCTGTCTTTCATCAGGCTTGATCTGGACAGCCATTTTTGATGTTACAAGAAGAGGACATAATATTGCATGTGAGGGTTGCTGCTGCTTAATGGAGTAACTGCCTGAATGCTCTGTGTTCTGGAAACCCTTCAGATACAAGGAGCATCTCTCTCTCTCTCTCTCTCTCTCTCTCACTCACTCACTCACTCACACACACACACACACACACACACACACACACACACACACACACACACACACACACACACACACACACACACACACACACACACACACACACAAGCCTGGGTTCAATCGATCGTTTCTTTTTCTTCTTTTGCACTGGTGAATTTTCATTAACACAATTGTAGTACTCAGGAGAAAAATGATGTGTCAAGTCAAGAAGCAGATGATAATGTGTTGGAACAGCAGAGCAGGGCCTACCCTTAAGGAGTATGCGTTTTACAGAGTGTTCGCTAGTTTGCACACAACAGTAGAAGACATGGCACTGTGAAAAAACTCCTTCCTAAGGACCCAGATGAAGTGACTCAGAATGCTTCCTGCCTCTTGAAACACATAGTGTTTGACATCTTTATTGAAGAATAAATTATTAATGGATAATTAAAAAGTCCTAGTATGGATGGATGCCACAAGGCTGACATGGCATATGGAAAGGTCCCCACCACAGGGTGACCCACTGTCAATTGATACCAACCTCCCAAGTCCACGCAAGGCAGCCATGGATTGGTGACTAGACGTGTGTACATTCCCTTGGGTGTAAGACCACTGGATGGGGGAAGCCCATTGACACCTGATGTGGTGCATTACTCTGTCTCTCCCTTCTCAGTCTCCTTGATCTCCACTGTAAGGGACCTTGTTGTGAGATATGGCCAAGTGCTTGTCTCACACAGTGAGGATCCCCTCCTATGTACAAAAGGGCAGAGCCTTTTTAGGCTTGGCTGTCTCCCTCTAATCTATGCCTTCTGTAACCCATCCATGAGTCCTTGTCTAATGTCTAATAACAAGTGCCCTGAAGAGGGCAACCCTGAAATATACAATGTCCCAGTGGTGGGTCTACATTCTTCTGCCTCCAATAACTATGCAGCCTGCCCTCTGTGTCCCCTTTGGCTGGTCCAGATCAACTGGAAGGCTACTGGAAACTGGACCAGGGTTATTCCTCCCTCATGGACCACACTGCACACGACCACTTTTCAGTGCCTCCAGTGAAAGCCCCATCCCCTGCCTCAACCCATTTTATTTATTTATTTATTTTGAATATTTTTAACCCCGCCTTTCTCCTTGAAAAAGAACCCAAGGCAGCTTATAATAATGAAGAGCACAAGGCAGCTTGGGAAAGAGGCCATAAGAAATACCAGCATAGGGACTGTACATGCTCACGTAGATGCCAAGCTGCAAACTAGGCAAATCAGACTGGGCACCACAAGATTTTTTTTTCCTGCATACTGCATAAGAAATCAAGTATGAAATCTCACTTGGAAATCATCAATATAAGGTTTGACTACAAACCAGGGTGTCAAGTAAGGATTTAAATCATTTTTTTTTTTAGTGGGGGGTATTCCCTGGAGGGATGGATGTAATGGGAAGTTATAGTCTTTTTATGGCTTGAAGACAGATTTCCAACATATGGAGGAAGGACAGAATATGCTGCTCTCTTAACCATCGTTCCCTTCCTGGCCAGCAGCATTCCTACAGTGAGATTTACGAAGGTCACTATCATCGCTGTGCTTCAAAGGCATTTAGGCAAAGCTGCATTGACTTCCGTGACAATTTTGCAGTAAGTCGGGACCTATCAGACTAAATTATATTGCAAATGCATTTTTGAAGAGGTTTGCCCCCAAATGGTTTGACGTAGGCCATGCTTTTTCCCCTCAGCTATATATCTTGCATTCACCATCCTTTGATTTTTCATACGTCGTTGGAAGATAAAGAGGAGTTTAATTTGTAAATGTGAATGTTGGCACATGTACATTTGAATCAGCCTCAATGTGGGAAGCAAAACAGATCGATCAAAGGAATATGCACTGCCCAACATGTTTATTTCGACTCAGCTTTTTTTAGGTCCTAAAATCCCTCTATTGGAGGACTGAGGCACGAAACTGGAAATATTCTGAATGCTGTAGGGCTGGCCTATAGACCTTTCCTAGATTTTATATTATCTGTTGTACTTGAAAAGTATCATTCCCTTGAAAAGGAAATTGACCAGACTTTGCAAAGGTTTCTTTGAAAGAAGGGGAAACCAAGGCAGATTGACTAGAGTGAAAACCCTTCCCTTTAGTCACCTCCTAAAGGGAACAAAATGAAAAACAAAAATGAAATTTTAAAAAAATCATTTCACACCCATCTCTACTGGTTAGGAAAAAACTGTCAGTTTAAACGAAAATTGTATATTGTTAAACTGGTAAGATTGAATTGTATGTATAGCAGATTTGCAAACCTATGTTGCAGATGTGATCAGTATGTAGATACTTGTGGTGGAAATGTAAGAGAGTATTGAAATAAGAATTATTGAAATTTTGGTGGTGGTTTTCTAAAGACATTAATGAAAGTTTAAAGTTAAACATAGAGTTGTCCCAGATTAATGTTCATGCCAATATTTAACAAAGAACAATGGAATTGGACAGTAAAAGAATTAATAAAACTGTAAAAGGACCCTCTCCCTCCCTTTGTTCCACCTGGGGTTTGTGTCGGCTGAGAGGTGTGCCTGGCCCTTGAAGAGCCTTCAGCTTCTGCTCCCTTGGAGGGCTTTTTAGACCGGCTGGACTCTTCACAGAGGACCCTCTCCCTCCCTTTGTTCCACCTGGGGTTTGTGTCGGCTGAGAGGTGTGCCTGGCCCTTGAAGAGCCTTCAGCTTCTGCTCCCTTGGAGGGCTTTTTAGACCGGCTGGACTCTTCACAGAGGACCCTCTCCCTCCCTTTGTTCCACCTGGGGTTTGTGCAGAGAGGTGTGCCTGGCCCTTGAAGAGCCTTCAGCTTCTGCTCCCTTGGAGGGCTTTTTAGACCGGCTGGACTCTTCACTGAGGACCCTCTCCCTCCCTTTGTTCCAAAACGGCCCTTGAAGAGCCTTCAGCTTCTGCTCCCTTGGAGGGCTTTTAAACCGGCTGGACTCTTCACAGAGGACCCTCTCCCTCCCTTTGTTCCACCTGGGGTTTGAAAAACAAAAAGAGCCTTCAGCTTCTGCTCCCTTGGAGGGCTTTTTAGACTGGCTGGACTCTTCACAGAGGACCCTCTCCCTCCCTTTGTTCCACCTGGGGTTTGTGTCGGCTGAGAGGTGTACCTGGCCCTTGAAGAGCCTTCAGCTTCTGCTCCCTTGGAGGGCTTTTTAGACCGGCTGGACTCTTCAGAGGACCCTCTCCCTCCCTTTGTTCCACCTGGGGTTTGTGTCGGCTGAGAGGTGTGCCTGGCCCTTGAAGAAAAGACTGGACTCTTCACTGAGGACCCTCTCCCTCCCTTTGTTCCACCTGGGGTTTGTGTCGGCTGAGAGGTGTGCCTGGCCCTTGAAGAAGCTTCTGCTCCCTTGGAGGGCTTTTTAGACCGGCTGGACTCTTCACAGAGGATGAGAGGTGTACCTGGCCCTTGAAGAACTTGGAGGGCTTTTTAAGATTCACAGAGGACCCTCTCCCTCCCTTTGTTCCACCTGGGGTTTGTGTGCTGAGAGGTGTACCTGGCCCTTGAAGAGCCTTCAGAGGGCTTTTTAGACCGGCTTTGCAAACCCTCTCCCTCCCTTTGTTCCACCTGGGGTTTGTGTCGGCTGAGATGGTGAAGAGCCTTCAGCTTCTGCCCCCTTGGAGGGCTTTTTTATGTGAGACCCTCTCCCTCCCTTTGTTCCACCTGGGTTTGTGTCGGCTGAGAGGTGTGCCTGGCCCTTGAAGAGCCTTCAGCTTCTGCCCCCTTGGAGGCTTTTTTTTTTTAGACCGGCTGACTCTTCACTGAGGATAAGGTGTGCCTGGCCCTTGAAGAGCCTTCATTGAAGACGGTTGGACTTTCACAGAGGACCCTCTCCCTCCCTTTGTTCCACCTGGGGTTTGTGTCGGCTTTTCTCCAAAGACATTTAATGAAGCGTTCCAGCTTTCCAATTCTTAATCGACTCTAAATTTCTTTGAAATCTTCATGTGGTCTGAAGACAGAGTTGTCACCACTTCCAAATTAGTCTGTTTTGCCATATCTATTTTTAATTCTGATTCATACTGCAGGAGGATTTTTATATGTTTTGTTGTTTTAATAGTTCTATGTTGTTTATGCTTATATATCTGATGTATTCTATTGTTGTTGATTTGGTATGTATTGGAGTACTACATGTAGTAGATAAGCGGGATATAAATACAAGAATAAATAAATAAATAAATAAATAAATAAATAAATAAATAAATAAATAAATAATAACAAATTTATTAACAGAAACAAGATTAATTTTATCAAAGAATTGGAAATTAAAGCAGGAATTTTAATTAGGCAATTGACATAAATAAGTTTGAAACATAGTGATTAATGATAAGTTAACTAGTGATATTAAGGTTAAGAAGGCTTTGATAAATAAGCATATTTATCAAAATATGCTTATTTTAAGAAATATTTGGGGAGTTTTCCTTGATTTTGTATTAATTAAAGAGAAGGTCCCTGCCCCTTTGAAAAATACCAATGCAGTTTTTGAAGGGGAATGGGGGCACAATGACTGGAAAATTAATGTGCCATGTCTTCAAATGTTCAAAGTGGAGAAGAGCACTGATGTACAATTGAAAAGTTTTTTCTGTATGTATGTATTAAGTTCTCTCTCTTTTTTATTTTTGTATTCCTTGTATTCTATATTTCCTTTAATAAAATTTAAAAAAGTATCTAAATAATTTATCAGCATGGCCTTCTTCCAGAATGGAATTTATTTCCTTTCCACATATTAAGAAATGTGTTCATTTTGATTCAAAAAACCAAATTGCACCAAATTCTCAACCACCTGCACCAGCCACACTCAGGCAATACAGAACAACTATTCTGTGTACAGACTGGGTCATTTTGTACTTGCCTGCCATGTAGTTTGTAAAGTAGAAGAGCATATCAGCAAAAAGGAGGTGGCAACCTTAATTCAGCAACAGAACCATGAATTCTAAAATTTTGCCTGCATGGCTCAACCATCAACATTCAGATGCTTATTCCCCATTGTGTCTGGGGGGAGAAATACACAAATGTGTGTGAAAAGCAAGGCAAAACACAAATTTCAGTACACATGGTTCACATACACCAGAATTCATCGTTTATGATAAAATCTGATTCCCTTTATATTTATTTATTTATTTATTTATATACCACCCATCTTCCCGAAAGAACTCTGGGCAGTTAACAATGAGGGCAAGACAAACCCAATTAAAAATACAACAATCAACACAAAAAAGAAATAAATAAAAAACAGAAAATATAAAATATAAAAGCAAATCGATGAGGTAGTTTGGAGATACTGTGCGTGCTTCTATAGATTTGATAAGGGTCAAATGCCCTACCTAGCTTATTATTGCTAGACTTGAAAACGCCTTCAAAAGGTGAAACCAACAATTGAAAAATCTTGCTGTTGTTTTTCTGTTCCATTCTCAGCATTCAGGAATAAAGCAGTGGTACAACTATTTGTTAGAACTCAATCTCAGTATGGAGTCTCACATCTTCCAAGGTTTGGTTTTCTAGTCCTTGGGTGGAAAAGAGTGAGAGTAAACTTGTTATGATTTTGAGCATCATCATTTCATCCACATGGAGGGAGTTACCTGTGGGCCTTTTCACACGACCCCTAAACTCCGCGGCAAATGGCTCCCAGCTCTGGATCTTAAAATTATTTCCCCACCAGCTCTGGAGTTTACAGATAATTAAGTGCAACCACGCTCACCTAAGTGCATCCCAGCGCACTTTTCATGTACCTGCTCTCGGAGGGTGAAAATTCCTGATGCGGATATAACAGTAGTGACTGTCGGGCTCTCCTTGCTTCTGTTTGTTCTTTTTTTGCCCCCCCGCCCCTTTAAGAGATCTGAATGCAGTGCCGGGAGCAAAGCGAGATGGCAGAACGGAGGTGAGCGGCATTCTTTTCTTCCTTTTTTTCTCCCTCCCCTCACACAGCCAGCAGCCAGGAGTGCGGAGGGGGTGGGAACGCAGGAACAGCGCCAAACCCCTAAGATCTCTGGTCCGAATTTAAGTGGCCAGCGGATCTTAGGGGTCGTGTGAAAAGGCCCTGTGTTTTTGCTCACTTGCAGACTTCCTGCCAGCAACAGCCTCCATAGAAGCAAGAATCTCTCTTTTTGAGGCACAGGGCACTCAACATGGACAAAGTAACAGCAGAGCAGGGGTGAGGACTAGGCATTTTACCTGCTTACATGTTGGAGGGAACTAGGTATGTGATGACTGAATAGGGACCACATGTTTCACAGAAATGTAGAATTTGTTTGCTGGAGGGAACTCTGAGCCAGCCTCCTGCCAAAACATGTCCACTTGAAAATTGAATGTTTGAACATCCAACCTTTCTTAGATCCTCTTTTCTGAACACAGGAATCTGCCCAGAGACATTCTTACTCCCTTTAACTGATCTGGATTCTCTTTGTTAATGTTAGATAGCGAAAGAAACCCTTGCAAAAATAATAATAGTTATAATAACCACTCATTTAAATAGCATGAGCGTTGTTAAGCTGCAAATTAATCTCAATGCAATTATTCTAAAACTATTCTAATCTTCTCCAGAGGCAATGTGTGAATAATGGTTGGTGTCATCAGATGCACTCCAACCAGGAGGAGTTTGTTCAGCACTCATACCACTCCTCCGCAGACTCAAACTGGGTGACAATCTGCACAAGTATCAGAAGCAAAGCCCTAATGACTTCTGACACTAGTGGGAAGCCTTCTGCTCATTTCTTATTCTGATGGAGCAGTATAACCCTCTTCCTGGTAACAAAAAAACATTGCTTCTGACATTCATTATGGAAATGTGCAAAACAGCAAAATATTTCATAGAATCATAGAATCATAGAGTTGGAAGAACCCTCCAGGGCCATTCAGTCCAACCCTCTGCCATGCAAGAAACCCCATCAAAGTACTCCCAGCTAGAGATGGGCGTGAACTGAAAAAATGGCAATTCGTTTTGGTTCGGTTCGTTTTAAGGTTTGGTTTGTTTCATTCCATTTTAAATGATATTTTAGAAAAAATCATTTCATTGGTTCATTGATTCATTATTCATTTTTGTGTGTGTGTGTGTGTGTGTGTGTGTGTGTGTGTGTGTGTGTGTGTGTGTGTGTGTGTGTGTGTGTGTGGTGCTTGTGCAACTGTGGCTGGGGGAAAGAGTGGGCTTAATCTTCTCCCCAGCCACTGAGGGGTGGGGGAAAGAGCTCCCCCAGCAAGCACCTCTCAGCTGCTGTGCACTGGCCCCAAGCCAGCACCTCTCAGATGCTCCCAACTGGCTTCCCTGCTCCTCGTTTCCCCAGAAAACAAGGTGCAGGGAAGCCAGCAAGGTGGGGTGGGAAAAATAGGTTTCCCATCGGGAAGGGGGAAGATTAGTTTAAAAAGGCCCCTCTTTCCCCCATGGGGTGGGGGGAAAGAGGGGGCTCTGTAACTCATATCCCGTTTACTTCTGGGTTCCTGGTCCGCACTACAGCTGTAACGCGGGTGGGGGTTTTTTAAGCGCCGACTGCTCGGCCCTTGGGGCCTCATCAGTGCTTGTTTGTTTTTTTAATTTTGTTTTTTATGATTTTAGGGTGGCGACCAGGGCAGCCCTGGGGCCCCATTGGTGCTCCTTTTTAAATTATTTTTATTTTTTCAAGCGCCCACTGTGTGACCCCTGGAGCCAAGTGGGCACTTTATTTCTGGGTTTCCTGGCCCTGCACTACAGCTGTAGCGCGGGGCTTTATTTTTGGTTTTTATTTTCTTTCAGCACAGACTGCGCGCCCCCTGAGCCCCGTCAGTGCTGGGTTTTTAAAAATTATTTTTAAAAAGATTTTAGGATGCCGACCAGACCACCCCTGGGGCAACAACAAGCTGCAACAACAGCTGCATTTTAACATATGTTCTGTATCATCATTCCTGGTCTGTGTGCAGAAGATCTGGGACTGCTTAATGAGCCAGTACCCCCGCCCCCTTTTACATTTTTGGAAAATTCCATACCAGCCTATAAAATCACTGGCTGAAATCCAATTAGCAGTCCCAAATAGGGACAGGCCTACTCTATGAAATACTGAATGGTGAGCTGATGCATAGGTAAACCCTATTGACTCCATGGTGCTGATTTGGGACTATCAATTGCATTGCGTTCACAGAGCTTAAAGCTGTACCAGTGCGATCTTCATAAATATCTAATTGATGGTTCCAGAATCCCCTCTGTGTGTGTGTGTGTGTGTGTGTGTGTGTGTGTGTGTGTGTGTGTGTGTGTGTGTGTAAATGCAAGCAATAATAATCACACAATCAGTCTGAATCACCCTGTGGTGGAGTGCTTGTTGAGTGACCACTTTTTCAATAGCGCACAACTTTTTGTGCAACAGAGACTTTGCAATAAGACATAAAAGACTTGCACAAAGACTGCAGAATCCAATAGGAACTCGGGGTTGGATCCAGGCCTATTCTGAATAAGACTTTTTGTAACAAATATATAAATAAATATAAAGCATGCATACTTGTGAAAAGAGCAAGCTGCCTGAACCTTTCAGGAAAATGTGTTTCCCTATGGTGTGGAACACAAAGGGTTAAAGCTATGTATTATCAAGCACTGCTATTTGGTGAACAAGGTGCTAAGCTCTCTCCGGATGCAGCAGCTCAGAGACAAGGGACATGATCAGCAGCTCTTGCAGATTTTCTGTGCCTTGAATTGTGTTTTGAGGATGGGGGACACGTTCAGAAGTTTGTCTTATGCTTATCATCTGTACCGCAATGGCTGAAATCCTGTTGCGTACCATAACCAATCCCATTCGAATAGGCCCACTGTATCTGTGTGGCACATCTACAAACTTCATTTCCCAAGATTTTCTATGGTTTCCTTCTTGCATGTGAACACTGATTTTTTTAGGCTATAGAATACTTATAGCCTGAACAGAAACTATGATTGTTCTGGGTAGACTAAAACCTTTATGAACATGAGTAACTGTTCAGCTCATTCCATAGATAAAAGATCTGCAAAAAAAGGCAAAGGTGAACTCCCTCAAATTTTTGAGATGATGTGCCCTCTTGCCCAATCCATAAACCATCTTGCCTCAGTATGGATCTCAGGTCCTCCACGGTTGCATGGGTGTGTATGTATATATCTGTAAGTATATGTATAAAGACATAACTGTAGATTATATGAGAACCAGAAAGGTGTAGCCGACAGAGTTCAGACTGTATTCTCCAAGGCTTTCATAGCTGGGATCTGATTACTGTTGTGAGTTTTTTGAGCTGTTTGGCCATGTTCTGTGTGTTTTTCTTCCTGACATTTTGCCAGACTCTGTGGCTGTCATCTTCAGAGGGCAAGATGCTCAGGGAACTAGGAGTTATCTAGAACACAGAGAGAACTTCTACTTCCCAGGGCTCCTTGACCTCTGAAGATGCCAGCCACGGAGTCTGGTGAAAGGTCAGGAAGAAAAATGGCCAGAACATGTCCAATCAGCCCAAAAAACTCACAAGGGTTCAGACTATTGCTCAAGAGACCTGGGGTCAAATCCCTGCCTGGCCATGGAAATTCAGCAGGAGGTAGTAAGGCAAACCACTCCTTGTAGGTTGTAGATCATATATCTGTAACTATACCTTCAGCTGCAACTGTAACTCCCACGAGGAACTGGACCATTTAGAAAATCCTGAGGTGTTAGATGGGAATCCCAGGAGGGTTCGGTGTAACTAGTTACCCATAGAAAATACATAAATATTTATCAAGCTATTGGCCCAAATCCTCTTGTTTAGTTATACCAGCCTAACACTAACAGTGTAACTTCAGGAGAAAAATAGCATCAACCTAAATCATCACTGTAGACATTATCTGTTTTCTTCTGAACTGCCAGCAAAGGTGCAGAAGAAGATTTTTGGCTATTTGCAGATAAATATTGTATGATACAGAGTTAGGTACTTGACATTTTTTGCTAACCAGATAGTTGCTTGTTTATTAATTTTCTGCCTCTTATTTCTTCCTCTGCAGGTGGGTTGCATTTTCATTCTGCCTGTCATGTCGCTCAACAGCTTTTTTTTCTTTTCCTTGTCTTATGTGCTTTTGCCTTTCACAGCATGTGGCTTTGAAATTCTTTATACCAGGTCACACTTGACCTAGTTACTGCATCTGAATGAACATCAAATGACTGGAAGCAAAGTCTCTCTTTTTCTTTCTGTTTTCCTCTTCATCTCTTCACTGCTTCCCTCTCTCCCCCAGCCTTACTTCTGTAAATGCAACTGATTGTGTTGCCTGCACTTTGGTGTGGGAACTTAAATGTAAGAAGGCTGATGGGTTTAAACAATTAAGTCAATTTCATCATTGGTACTAACTGAAGTATCATTGCCTAATACCATTAACATTATATTGCACCCGAATCATATTGTTTGCTGCAAATCTGCTCAAGAAAGCAAAATGTTTCACAACTCCTTTTGGACTTCACTTTCAAAAATGTACAGTTTGCTTTTCCCCTTCAAACAAAGACAGGAGTTGTTTAAAGCAGCAATAAAATATGAAAATAACAAAAAATAATCATTGCAATACAGCTGCTGCAACTAAAAGCACTGTGAAGACAGAACCAAACCTAGTAGTCTGGAGGTACAATTAAATAACAAAGAAGTAGCTGCTTATTAAAACAGATATTTTGGGGCAGAACCTTGGCCTAATCCAGTTTTTAATGCCAATTAAGGTATACCCACTAACTCAGTTGCTGAATTGTCAATGCTTGCATGTTGTTGTTATGTGCCATGAAATCATTTCCAACCCATGGCAACCAACATTCAGTCTTATTTTCTGCCCCAGTGGGCATGGCTGTCTTCTTCGTGCACGTGAAACCACACACACACCCCAACGTGGGTTCTTTCACTGACAGTACAAAAACTATTGCTGTCGGTGCTCAGAGGAATAGGAGTCCTGCCTGGAGGAATCACACACACATGTGCCTGAGAGGGAACCTTGATGGTAATGTATGAATGAATGAACTGCAAATGGCTCCATCATTAACAATCCTATGCAGGTCTTGCAAACCAAAGGCAAAGGCTTCCTTTACTGAATAATTCCATCTCACATAAGGCTTTCCTCTTCTTCTATTGCCTTCCACTTTCCTAGCACTATTATCATTATCATGCCATTATCATGACAGTTCAATGTTAAATTTAATCTGGAACACATGTATTTGTCTTTCAGCCAAGCTTGTTTCTGTGGTTTTATTTATTTATTTATTTATTTATTTATTTATTTATTTATTTATTTATTTATTTATTTATTTATTGCTGCATGTAACCAACAGGATTCTGGTTACCACCGGTAATAGATCTGTTCCACTCGAGACTACAATCGGATTTATACGAGTTGAAGAAAGGCAATTTGGCTTCTGGGGGAGACAGAGATCATGATCTGGAAGGCTACTAAAAACAATGGCGTATGAAGGAAAGATGCACCAGCTGAAGTTAATGGATGAGAAGGAGTTTCACATGGGAAGAGATAGCCCGGTTTTGAAACACTGATCTATCTGCAAATTTGAATTTACACATTTCTGAAGATAGATACTGAGGTAGCAAATAGATGCATAGAACTAGTCTAAACAATGAATGGCAAAAAGCTTATGCTGCATCCCAGTGTTGTTAAGTGTCATCCAGATGTCTCCAACCTATGGTAATCCTATACATCAGAGACCTCCAAAAGACTCTCAGCAGTTCTGCTCAGCTTTTGTACACTTAAGCCTATGGCTTCCTTTAAGGCAGTGGTGGTGATCCACATAAGTTTTGGACCACAACTTCCACAGCTTTTGTCATTGGCAATCTAGGCTCAGAACTCTGGGAGTTGTGATCCAAAACATCTGGAGTGCCAAAGATTTGACATCACTGCTTTAGGAGGTCAATTCATCTTATATTTAGTTTTCCTCTTTCCCAGCATTATTGTGTTTTACAGAGAATAATGCCTTTCTGTGCCCAAAGTAAGACAGCCTCAGTTTTGTCATTCTTGCATTCTGTGAATATTCTGACTCTATTCAATCTAGGATCCAGGTGGTCAAAGGTTTTTCAAAGTAGGAATAATTTGATTAGATATTTTCAAAGCATTTGATACAGTAGAGTGGAGTGGCTTAAACATTTTGATTAATCATTTAGCTTTCAGTGATCAATTTAGCAAAATAATAAAACAGCTGTATTATTATAATAAGGCAAGAATTTTAGTGAATGATGGAGTAACTGAAACTATGACCCTGGGCCAGGAAACGAGACAGTATTGCCCATTATCTCCCATTTTGTTTATACTTATAATAGAAATGTTGGCTAATGTAATAAGAAAGGATAAAGAAATAGAAGCAATAGAAGATGGGAGGGTGAAAAAATAACCTATTTGCTGATTATACATTTTTAATAATTAAAAACCCATTGATGTATCTATAAATTACACAAACATTTAAAGGCATTTGAAGAAGCAAAAGCATCATATTTTAAATGAATCATTTTTTCCCTATCAGCTTTCTTTATTGTCCAGCTTCCACAGGAATAATCAGGAATATAATAGTGTGAACGATCTTGGGCTAGGTCTCAAGGGACATATAACCTTAAACCTGATGGCCTTTTCTAAGTCCTTCATTGCTGTAGCACCCAGATTCAGTCTTCTGATCTCTTGGCTTGAAATCTCAATTTGAGTTGATGATTAGTATACAAAATCTTTAACAATTTCAAATTCTTCACAGCATTAAAGTTGTGTAGCTCTATGACAGCCCCACCTGGAGTATTGTGTACAATTCTGGTCACCGCATCTCAAGAAAGACATAGTGGAACTGGAAAAGGTGCAGAAGAGAGCGACTAAAATGATTACTGGGCTGGGGCACCTCCCTTATGAAGAAAGGCTAAAACAATTGGGCCTCTTTAGTCTGGAAAAAAATTTGAGGGGGATATGATTGAGACATACAAAATAATGCAGGGTATGAGTAAAGTGGATAGAGGGAAGCTCTTCTCCCTCTCTCAAAATACCAGAACTAGGGGACATCAAATTGAGTGCTGGGAGAGTAAGAACTGACAAAAGAAAATATTTTTTTCACCCAGCGTTGTAAGTCTATGGAACTCCCTGCCACAGGATGTGGTGATGGCATCTGGCCTGGATGCCTTCAAAAGGGGATTGGACAGATTCCTAGAGGAAAAGTCCATCACGGGTTACAAACCATGATGGAGATGTGTAATCTCTAGGCTTTAAACCAGGGTACTTCAAGGGCCAGATGCAGGGGAGTGGTATCAGGAGACAGATATCTAGTCTCATGCGCTCCCAAACGCATCTGGTGGGGCCGCTGTGAGATACAGGAAGCTGGACTAGATGGGCCTTTGGCCTGATTCAGCATGGCTCTTCTTATGTTCTTATGTTCTTATGACAGGGGCACAGTGAAGTTGCAGTTTTTAGCTATGGCTCATATAGGTCTGGCTTGAATGTCTTAAAATGAGGCCTTCCCAGCCATTTCCTCATTTTCTGATATATCAGCAGAACATTCCATTGAATAGTAGAATTGAACTCTCGCTAGGCAAGAGAAAGTACTGAGGAGACAACTCTTGAAATAATTGAGAAATATGTAGGCAGAGATACAAAAGAGATGATCAGTTGTGAATTATTTTTAGGTTATGCATGAATATAGCATGAATATAATGAACCATGCAATGGAGTGTATATAGATGTGTGTTATTCTCTGTTTCTAATAGCCATGGACAGGGGAGAGTTCTGTAGCCTCACATCCTTTGTTTCTGCCACTGCCACTTTCCTATAAATAAAGAGTGATGACTCTGAAGAAGAATCCTTTCATTAACCAAAGGGGCTCCCCATAGGAGTCACCCTCCCAGTTTTCAGCGACCTGACTTATTTGGCAAGCCCTTATAGATTTTGGTGGCTATCCTGTATCACCCTCCATGTGTAAGTGAGGGACCTGAAATAAAAGGGGTGGGGCTTAGAATAATAGAATCTTAGAGTTGGAAGAGAGGAAGAGACCTCAAGGGCCATCCAGTCCAACCCCCTGCCATGCAGGAACCCCATACAGCAGATGGCCATCCAGCCTCTGCTTAAAAACATCTAAAGAAGGAGACTCCACCATCCTCCATGGCGGCAAATTCCACTGCCGAACAGCTCTCATTGTCATGAAGTTCATAATGTTTAAATTGAATCTCTTTTCCTGTAGTTTGACACCATTGCCCCACGTCCTAGTCTCTGAAGCCATGAAAAACAAACCAGACCCCTCTCCAACACGACGTCCTTTCAAATATGTAAACATAGCTACCATATCACCTCTCAGCTTTTTTTCTGTAAGGCGAAACATTCTTCATCCATGGTGAATGTACATGGGTAGATAATGTCCAAATAGGGATTGTGGGAGGCTGTAATAGATATACTGGATATTATTTTGTGAGGGAGGAGGCCAAGCTTTGTAATATCAAGGCCTGAAGCTGTGACCTTCTACACATGAAATGCATGCTCGGTTGCTGAGGTACACAGTCCTTTCTCTAGTCTGTACCCTTGTTTTCAGAGCTCCCTTGCTTGTAAGAGCTTTGCTCCTTTAATGTTAACATATAGGTTTTATATACATGTGCAAATAAATGCATATTGTTGAACTGAAGAGGAGAAGGCCATGCTTTGTGTGTGTGTGTGTGTGTGTGTGTGTGTGTGTGTGTGTGTGTGTGTGTGTGTGAGAGAGAGAGAGAGAGAGAGAGAGAGAGAGAGAGATCAAATATCTGAATAATGTCAGAAACCTGCCAAAAGTTTTCAGTTTTCTTTTCCCATTTGATTTCCACTTAGAGAATATAGAATTTATACATTATGTTATCCTCCATGTATCCATCATGCTTTCCCTCCAACTGTTTTCTTTAATCCCCCAGAAACATTTTGTTGATAATAAAGCATACAAATTGAGCCCATCTGTGTTGGGTTCACTTATTTGCTTAATTTATCTTGAGTGGAACATTTGCAATTTCTCAGTGCAGAAACATCTTTGTAGGGGACTCTGGATGCCTCCCCTGTCTGTCCCTGTGTATGAGGATCCATCATCATAGAACTGGATTATGGGAGAATGCGGTTAGATGTATGGAAATCAACAGCTTGTACACGCTTTCTCCCACCATCTCCACCCTTATCCCAGAAGGTAGACTCCATTGGAAACTCTACAAGTTGAAACTCATGTGGCTTTCTAGGCTTGCCTTAATTGTCCTGTACCCCCGCCTTGGAAAAGATGATTCAGCCCTAGCCTTTCTCTTAGGAGCATAACAGGAACAAAAAAAATAGCTGGGCATATCTTTGCTCACGGATCTCCCTATAACTTTTAATAGGAAAGGAAGAAGCACTCTTTGCATAAATTAGGAAAACAATTATTATTTTGTATGGCACCGCAGGCAAGCATGGCATGTTATTGAACTCAAAGGGACAGTTTCCTTCCCGGAGGAGGTGGCAGTCTAAAATATGAGATGTGGACATCTCTATGGAAAGAGGAATGGAGGAAATAGGGTGGGTTGTTTGTATAAATAAGTCCTAAGCTGTCTTTTGGGGTCCAAAGAGCTCCCAAGAGCCAAGCAGAAAATGCTAAATAGGAAGTAATAAAGTGACAATTTTAAAAAAACAATTGAATAGGAAGATCTCAAAAGCCCGTGGAGCAATTC
Source organism: Phrynocephalus forsythii (assembly GCA_029282475.1). Classification (NCBI taxonomy): domain Eukaryota; kingdom Metazoa; phylum Chordata; class Lepidosauria; order Squamata; family Agamidae; genus Phrynocephalus; species Phrynocephalus forsythii. The sequence continues at coordinate 105,117,675 of JAPFRF010000003.1, read as the reverse complement.
TAGCTGAGTATAGTTCAAAGCAGCACATCATCATCATCATCATCATCATCAACAACAACAACAACAGCAACAGCAACAGCAACAGCAACAGCAGCAGCAGCAGCAGCAGCAGCAACAACAACAACAACAACAACAACAACAACAACAACAACAACAATTATTTTGCAAGCATACTATCAGCCAATTCTTAGGACTTGACTCCAAATTTCCAAACTTGATATTTTGTTCCACCCCGCATATACCATCAATGCTTAGAAATTAGGAGTGCATTGTAGTAGTAGTAGTAGTAGTAGTAGTAGTAGTAGTAGTAGTAGTAGTAGTAGTAGTAGTAACATTAACTAAATGACATTGCTGCTAAAAGCACATTAACTACACTGTGTCTCCAAAGGTTATTATCATGAGTGATAGGAACAACTGTACTCCTTATAGGTATGAGTTCCATCAGCCAATGGCTTTGGTGACATCTCTATAGGCTTGGTTAGAGATATCACCAGTGTAGAGCATAGGTAGGAAAGATGTCACACTCCAGTTGCAATGGCTGCCCTGGAGGGGGATAGCCATTGATGGTGGATCATGGGTGCTATGAACCCCATACCTGAGGGCAAATGCTAGGAAGAAGAAGGCTGCATGCAGATCCAGTTTTGGCAGGATTGTCAACAACTTCTGCAGATGCATGGAACATTTCCCTGCACCCTGGTTCTTGGTTGCCATGATTCCTGGCTTCCTCATTCAGCCATTTCCACAATTAGTTACCCCAGAAGTAAATAGAGTCCTTGTGACGTCATGAGGGATCACCACTGCTTTGTCACAAAGACTTGCTTGCCGGTGTCAGGTTTTAATCCTGAATCTCAAGTAGTAAGATGATTCCATTGTTGGTTCCATGTAAGGATAGTCGAATGAGGCAGCAATGCAGGAAGACATTTGAGCCCTATCCAGGCCTTTTAAATGTCAATACCGTGAACATGCTTACACGGGAGCACCTAGCCCTGCCTCAATCTGTCATCATGTTCATTACATTGTCAGCTCCAGGTCTGAAGATGAGACCTTCCTTCTAGCTTGTGAGCCTACATGAAAGCAAGAACCTTACAAAATCTGATTCTTCTATGCATGTAAATCCCCACACAGGCAGGGCATTTCTCCTATCAAAAAGCATGACAAACACACACACAAAATGTCTGGCTGAGTCTTCTAAGTGTGTCCTCCATGGCAGTGTGTATCATTATGAAAAGGCTCTGGTTAGACCATACCAGCATGTTGTCAAAGACAAGTTCACTGTCTAAGGCAGGTTCATTGTCTAGTAGTAGCCTAGCCCTACCATTAAACAGCGTGAGGTGACTGATTCAGGCAGTAGGGGCTGTAAAGATTGGTTCTTTGTAGGAGCCTCATGGTGCTGTAGTTAAATAACTGTACTGCATCTTAAACTGTGCTCATGACCTGGAGTTCAATCCCAGGTAGCCAGCTCATGGTTGAATCAGCCTTCTGTCCTTCCGAGGTCAGTGAGATGAGTACCCAGCATGTTGGGGAGGGGGATGATGATGTGTAACCTGTATAATTAAATTGTAAACCACCTTGAGAGTGCTTGAAGTGCTATGGGGTGGTATATAAACATAACACTTTGCATTGCTTTGCTTTGGTTTGGTTTGCAAGTCAATTGTGCATGCAGGAACATGCTGGCTCTGGCAATGACCACAGTCCCATGCAAGAAGGAAGCCTTTCTGATCTCCTGTGCCCTGCTGCATTTAGCTGCAGATTTTAGGAAGTGGACATCTGGTCCCCTACACAGAAAGCAGGGGCTCTGCTGTTCAGCTGAAGCCCTGGTTTGCTCTTCATTCCAGCCCCCATAACATTTCTTAACACTGGTTCACACTAGATGGTTTGATGGGCAGACCTGTGGATCCTCAGGCACATGTTCCAGCCTAACATGTGAACTTGGCGATCACAGATACAGACAATTACTGCAGGCTCGCTTTCATCTATTGCCATCAGGGAAATTGCTGATGGCTGCATCTGTGATTGATTTACAGTTTTACACTGGATAAACCATGCAAAGGATGATCACAAGACCGCTCATGATTAGAAGAAACCATGGAATGTGTATCAGCACTTGGGGAATCTCGTCTTCCAACATATATTTTTGCTGCCTGGGTAAATTCCATTGCACCTGCAAAAAAGGAGTAAGAAAGAAATCACCAGGGCATTGAATCGCACAAATAAGAAGACTCAAGAGTCAAGACAATAGCAAGAAGAACCACAATAAGAACAGAGGCCCTAATATCGCCATGTAATTTCTTCTGTGGTTATTCTGGTTACAGAAATACGAAACCATTCCTTTCATTTCAGGAGGCACCTCCTCTTCATTTTAACCTCATCTATCTCCAGGCTTTATACGGCCATGCCATCACCTTCTTTTTGAAAGGCAGCACTATTTCATCTACAGTTTAATCTTGTCATCTCCAGCAATCTCAAGTTTAACAAGTATGGAGTGACCCAAAGCAGAATTCCTCTTTATCTTTCCATCCCTCTATATTCAAAACTGTGGGAACAGGTTCTTGTTTGAGAGATGGTGCAGACAGACAACCTGAAGATCCTTTGAACAATATGGTTACCATATCTAGGAGAGCAGCCATGTTAAGGCTCCACCAGCTAGACCATTCATTTTCCAAAATATATCTGTTTGGTCCTCAAGATTACTTTTCTCTCCCTGCCGTCCAGATGACATTACTCCTTGTGGGGGGTATGAACATGTGTCACAGTGGAAGAGTCACAAGGCCCAGTGGTTAAACTTTAACACTGCAGCCAAAAGTCTCCTCATATCTCAGGACCAATCCCAGGTAGCTGGCTTAAAATTCACTCAGCCTTCCGTCTTTCCAGTGTCGGTAATTTGAGTACCCATCTTGCTGGCAGGCAATCAGTAATTTGCATAATCCAGAGAGTGCTTTAAGTGCTAGGTAACAGTATATAAGCAGCATACTTTGATTCTCAATAGAAGCAGCATACTTTGATTGTCAATAGAAGCATAATATGATGGTGTTCTGGTTATTGTCACCACACAGAAAGGGACTCCCAAAGTCACTGAATCCAAACACCTGTTGAATCAGGAAACCCATAGCCAAACTGTCCGTAACAAGTGGTCATCTAACCCGCGCTTAAAAACCTCCAATGAAGGAGGCAGTCCATTCAGCAGTTGAATATTCTTATTTTTAATTATTATTTTATTCATTTAGTTATTCAATTTATATTCCACCTATCTAGCCCAGGGCCATTCTGGGCAGGGAGGAATTTTAAGAAATTCTTCCCAAAATTTAGGTAAGATCTAATTTTTTATAATTTGAATGAGTATGTCTCTGAAACTACATTACATTATCTTCCAGGTGACAATGACTTCTTCTTCTTCTTCTTCTTCTTCTTCTTCTTCTTCTTCTTGGCTGGTTCTCCATACCTTTTTGTACCTTCCAACCAATAAGGTATTTTTAGTTCCATTCCATCACGCAGGAAAACTATTTGAAATGTAATCTTAAAAGAATGAGTGATACCCAGTATTGACTGGGTTCTTAGTTGGATGTACGTAACTTAACCTCTATCAATGGAAAGTGCCTGAAGGCAATGGGTTTCCTTAAGGTGCACAGGAAAAAACTGCTGTATGCTGCTTTCTTTCCAAGATTCCTGGCTGCGTTTCTCCACTGTAGATGTCCAGGAAGTGGTGTTTTGTGGCATTCTGCAGCTCAACACAAAGAACCAATAGGCACTGAGAGATGACTGTTTTGAGTTTGTGGTTTTTACACTGATGAGCCCCAGCCATAAATTCTCAAAGTTCTATCTAGCTTTATCTGCTGGGGCATCAGAAGAGAACAGGTGCATGTATGTCTCTCTGTGTTTGGTCATGTTCTTTGTACAGTATTAGTGTAGTAAATTAGGTTATTGAGGGAGATCATAATTTCAAAAGAGATTTCAAATCTATACTTTCCCGTTACAAAATGCTAAACTTCAGTTACACTGCACTAGACATCACACGTATGACAAGAACACAAGGCCTGCTCCAGCCACTTATCAAAATGTTCTAAATAAGTTTAATGTCCATCATTATATATATGTTCTCCCCACTATTGCTATATTCTGCTGTTACCCCAGCAATCTGCAATGCTGTAAAAACTAGACGAGAAAGGAGTGTTAGCAGTAATGACACAGTTTTACCCATACAATAGAAACACCTTCATCTACAACATCCGCAAAGAGCGAACGTCAGATAATAATTATCTGCAATAAGTTCTTTTCCTACTGTTGGAATAAGAAAATGTTGAAATGATTAAATGAGCTCACGATGTACTCAGGCAGATCTATACCACTGAAACACATGCAAGTTGCTGAAGGAAGTGTTTTTCTTGCTATTTGTTAATCATGACAGTTAAAACACATCTGTTTCTAAGATCCTGAACAAATAAGATCCTCGAACTGGTCTTGCTGAAGAAAAGGACTGCATAATAGTGATGATGCTGTTGAATGTTGCCAACTTTAAAACAATGTACAGTATTTGAAAATATGAGGTACCTCTGTTATTGTTGTCATCTGCCTTCAAGTCAGAACGATTGTATAGTGAACCAAACAGGGCATTCTGAGTAAGTGAGATATTTAAACAATTGTTTTACCAGTTCCACATTCCCAGTGAATTTCCATGGCTGAGCGGGGATTTGAACTCGGGCTTCCCGACTCCTAGTCTGTTACTCTATCCACTTCATCAGTGGTTCTCAACCTGTGGGTCCCTAGATGTTCCTAGACAGCAACTCCCAGAAGTCTTCATCACTAGCTGAGCTGGCCAGGATTTCTGGGAGTTGCAGTCCAGGAATATCTGGGGACCCACAGGTTGAGAACCACTGCACTACATCATACTGGGTCTTTAGGTGAACGTGGCTCTCTCTCTGTCTCTGTCTCTGATAGCTTAAGTTGCATACTTAGCTTATACCCCCCAAAATCCCTATGACCATCATGGGCAGCACAAGGCTATCTGGGCGAATCTGGAATTTGTAGTCCAAAAATAATAATAACAACAACTTTGACAACTCTAAGTCTTGTGTTCGGTAATAAGTCTCAATGAATTCAGAAAAGCATATTTCCATGTAAAGTGGATACAAAATTTTATTCTCAGTGTTCGTAGATCTCTTAAGAGCAATTATTTTAATATAAATATTGTTCACAACCCCATGCTCCATATTTTTGTTTTACACAAGAATTATGCTGCTTTGCTATGCAGTTCTTCTGGGAGGGGGAGAAAAATGTGGATTATTTTGCCCTCTGGAACAGGCAACAACCTAGTATGACTTGGAGATTTTCAGCAAAATTAGCATAATCCATTATTGCTAAGGATAGTAAACTGTATTACCAAATAGATCTGGGTTCCCAAATGGTTTATTAAAACTGTGACTCTACACCCAACATCCAGTTTGCTCTGGAAGGCCTTGAAGGAAGTTCATATAATTCCTGCATCTGTTCTACCATGTTCAGGTATAACAATTGGAGGACCTACATTTTTGGAGCCCTGAAACTTGAAGTCTTATGGGGCCCCTTCACAACCAGCAACCAGGCCTGGGTAGCCCCTCTTGTCTTCTTCAATAGAGTTGTTCTATGACAAACCACCACATTTTTTCAAGTGGACTTCAAGTGGACTTTTCAAGTACTTTCTGTCCGCCCCCGCCTCCCCAGAATAAGATCCTTTGAAGCCTGAGCTTCAGCAGTTTCATAGTAGTTCTGCCTCTGGGTATAAGACTAGAACATGGGATGTCATCAAGTAACATGAATGTATGTCTACAGAGGAGTTCATATTGGAGCCAACATAAAACAACTACTGAAAGCCGGTCTGTGGAATTTATTAAAATTACTAGTACATAAAAATATGATAACAAAACAACAAGAACCTGAAAAAATAAAAGCAGCATGAAAGTTGTTCCCCTACACATCGCAAAGAGGACATTGCCCAGACAAAGTAAATTATTTTAAGGCTCAGGATTCAGGCCAGCCCATGAGGAAATTTCCAGCTGAAATCAGAGGAATTTTAATATCCATTAAACAGCTTATCCACATATATCCCTGTCTCTAAGAGAGACAGTTAAGACTTTTATTGCAAGTTACTATACCAGGAGAACTGAAAGATGCAAACTTTAAAACAAACAGCATGAGATTATAAATCTCTCTCTCAAGCTTTGTTTCTAGGATTTATATACTAGTTTCTACCTAGAAAAGTCCTACTGTATCTCAATAGTGGCCCTTCCAAACGCATCTGGGAGTACACAAGACTAGATAGCTGTGTCTTGATCCCACTCCCCTGCATCTGGCTTTTGAAGTACCCTATTTTTTTTAAGCCTGGAGATTACACATCCCCATCCTGGTTTGTAAACTGTGATGGACTTTTCCTCCAATAATTTGTCTAATCCCCCTTTGAAGACATCCAGTCAGATGCCATCACCATATCCTGTGTCAAGGAGTTCCACCAACTAACAACACGCTGGGTAAAGAAGTATTTTCTTTTGTCTGTTCTGACTCACCCAACCCTCAATTTGAGTGGATGTCCCCTAGTTCTGGTGTTTGGGGGATAAGAGAATTCTTCTATCCACTTTTCATGCCCTGCATAATTTTGTACATCTCAGTCATATCATATCCCCCCCTCATGCACCTTTTTTACAGACTAAAGAGCTCCAAATGCTGTAGTCTTTCCTCATAAGGGAGGTGCCCCAGCCTAGTAATCATTTTAGTCACTCTGCTCTGCACCTTTTCCAGTGCACCTCTTCCAAGAATACAGCATTTGCTAAGCTAGCAACTGGGGCATGAATATAAATCACATTTTTCAGAGGTGTGTGTCTTTTCCGGTGCCACTGAAATCTCATAAGGAGATGCACCATTTTTTGGTAATGCTTTTTTGGTTTTCATTCTGTCTACCACACTAGGGTGTGATTTTTGATCTACCTCCTGGAGTATTTGTCTTGTTAAAAGTTTATTTTTGGGCCAGGAGACATTTGAATTTAACCAATGGAGAAAATATGCAACATTTTATTTAAAAGATAGTAGAACAGAAAGCATAAGAAGTGGGATAGTAGTAAAACAGAGAGAAACCTCATGCCCCTTTCTGCTTGCCTGGAGACTCTGAAGAATGTTGGCAAAGGAGCACTGGAATCAGAAATTGCACAACATCTCTCAGCAACATGGTCTGCACCAAGGCTCACTGATGGCACAATATGTAGCCCTCATGCATCATTTCCTGGCAGAGCAATTACATGTACCTGTTAAGTAAGCATATCTGTGTGCTGCCAATGTTTTGCATCTAGCTTGCCATTAGACTGTTCCTTTCATTAATTGGGTGCCATGGCACCAGACAGTCACACTAATGAGCAACCTGATAACAGAACCAGATATCAATGGACAGCAGAACGGAGCAGCAAAACAAAAGCACTTTCTGGAGTTGTCTAGTGTAGGCAATTCTGATCATCCTTGAACTTCTTGCCCAGAACAACTTGGTTCCACAACAATTTTCTACCTATATTGAGCAGCTGATACAATTCCCAAGTAACCTGTAGTAGCATCTGGTACCTGCCAATGTCTAGCAATAGTTTAAGGATTGAGTACAGAGAGGAATGTTGATATGATCCGCTGTGCTGGACAGAATTTCTGGGAGTTGTAGTCCAAGAACCGCTGGATCTTGGGAACAACAGATGTAGAGGATGATATAATCCCCCTTCTTTCTTGGTTTGAAAATCATCTACACTGGACCCTCATATAACAAACAGTTTGTATAACGTAAAATCTGTACAGCATAAAAAGAGATAGGGGAAATTTGCTTAACAGAATTGCCTTTGGGGTGAATCCGCACAACATAAAAATGGTTGCAATTAGGGATTAATCCATTTTCAATGCATTCCTATGGGAAATTTGTATAAAGGAAAATTTGCTTAACAGAATTTCATTTGGAATGAATTCATTCCTTTTTACAAGGTACCACTGTATTTAAAGGGCTGGCTAGTCCAAGCATAATTTGGAATGAAGACTAATAAGAACGGAGGCACAGAAAACCCTCACCAGCAGAGTGAAGGTACATGGAAATCCCTTGGTCACAAGTGGTCTCATGATTTTGAAATATAATTGCTTTACATTACAATAATTGCTTCTGGTTTGTCATTAGACACAGTAGGACAATTGCCTCAAGTGAGAGATCTGCAGTGTCATGAAGGGGCTGCAGATGGTTCACTATTTAATTAGTGACTGCAGTTTTACTACTGACGATTGGGGTATGTGCTTCTGGGCCTTTCTGCTTTATGCGCGCAACTACCTCGCCTGACCTTGGACAGCTTTGGGGTGAGCAGGAAGGAAGGGATATGCTTTGCTGCTGTATTTCTTGTCTTGCACCAGCCCTGTGTGAATGTGTATGTGCATTTCTGGGTGCATGCACACATGTATAAACTGCTAGATAGCCCAGTGGTTTAGGTATCTGGCTGTGGAGTCAGAGGTTGGCGGTTCAATTCCCCACTGTGCTTCCTTGATGATCCATAAGGTCCCTTCCAGCTCAAGAGTTCTAAGATGATGGCATTGATAGTGGTGGTTTGGTTTGGTGTGTGTGTGTGTGTGTGTGTGTATGTCTGTGTCTGTGTCCATTAACATAGGTGAATGTGTTCACACTTGGGATATGGAGGACTTATTCAGTGAGTTAAAAGCAGAGATTTGTGTGGCACAACTTGGCACACACTGGGGACGTGCGCTTGCCATTCAGCTGAGGCATCGAAGGAGGAAACCCTGCAACCCCAGTTAATTTGTGCTCATTGGATACTAAAGGCAACTTTAAAATGAAGGTATAAGGAATGTCTTCTAAATTCTTAATTCTTAAAAACTAGAGTCACCATTAAAATTAGTGACTGAAATAGAAGACCTGCAAATTTGAAAGTTTTATATAATTATTTAGGGAAAAACAAGTGGTTAGGTTGAAGGACTGGATGGATAGAATGAGATCAAAAGAACAAATGAAAAGTTTTGCAATGTAGGGCTATTTCATGGTTTAATTATGTACAATTAGAAAAATGGACTAATGATTGGATTACGAAAGATAATAAACTTTGCTTTTTAAGGAGGCTTATGGTGACCTTATTTCTATCTATTTTTTTTCTTCTCTGTGCCTGCTGCTCCTTGTTGAGGGTTTTCCCTCTATTGCCCATATTGTTGTCCTCCTGTTGATGTTTTTTAAAAATTATTGTTTTTTCTGATGTTTTATCTGTAAACCGCCCAGAGTCCCCTTGGGAAATGGTGCGGTATAAAAGTACAATAAATAAATAAATAAATAAATAAATAAATAAATAAATAAATAAATAATATACAAAATATATGTTGTATTAATATATTCAAAAGGAAGATGTAGTGAAAGGCTGTGGATTTTTTGAATTTAGAGGAAAATGAAAATGAGGGGAAAGGATTGAAGGTAATCTGGGAGCAAGATTTTAAAAAAGAAATAGAAGAAGAAGATTGAGTTAAAATATGGAGAATGAGAATACTAAGATTTATGTCAGTGAGAAAAAGGATTTTTAAAAAAATAAAAATAGTTTTAAGATTTTAAGAGTTTTAAGACACCATTGAAATTGAATAAAATTTATGATAATTTTTGTAAGATTTGTTGGAAATGTGGTAAGGATGTTGGTACATATTTTCATATGTGGTGAGAATGTGAAAAGGTACAAAAATTTTGGAGATCTATTTTTAAAGAATTAAGTGATATATCTGAAATATATATAGAGTCCAATTAAGAAATTGCTTTATTGTCAGTATTTGTTAAGACAGATTTTGACTTTAAGACTAGAACGTTAATCACTAATCTCTAGTGAATAACCATAGCTAGGAATTGGAAGGGGAATTATGAACTATGGATGGATGGATGGTATCTATCACAAAGTTTGGAATATTGCGTTAAATGACAAAGTGACGTGTAAATAAAGATTAAGAAAGGAGAGTTAAAAAGAGATATTTTTAATGATATATGGTGTAGATTTATTGAATATGTGCTTGTAAGAAATAAGGGTAAAGTTCCAGTACAACAATCAATTCAGTTCTAGAAGGAAGGATAATAAGGGACAATATTGTTTAAGAGGTCCCATTGGTGGAGGGGAGCACTGTTGTTTAGTTTTATTTCAATCTTTTTTAAATGTTTTGCATTTGTATTTTGTATATTGTAATAAAATTAAAATAAAATAAAAAAAAAATAAAAAATAAAAAAATCTGAAAACTCCCCTCTCTGCAGAAGTACAGTACTTACTAAGTGAAAAGTTTGAGAAACAAAGCAGCAACACTGTCACTCCTTTAAAACCTCAATTTACTGAAACATAGTGAAACAGAAACACAGAAGGTAAACAAGAAAAGCAGTGTCAGGCAGGAGAAAAGCAAGGTACTTCTGCACACTCAAAATACAGTGGACCCTCGTATAACAAGTGTTTTAACAGAAAATCTGCTTAAAGGGGAAAAATTCCAGAGATAGGGGAAAAATCACTTAGCAGAATCGCCTATAGGGCAAATCCGTACAACAGAAAAACAGTTGCGATTAGGGATTAATCCATTTTCAATGCATTCCTATGGGAAATTTATACAAAGGAAATTGTGCTTAACAGAACTTCATTTGGAACTAAATTAATACATTTATACAAGGCACCACTGTACTTGATGATATGTTTTTCTTTATTTAGGTGAAAGACTTACCTTTTTTTTAAGAGTCAGCAGAAATTTACCCTCTTCGTGCCAGAAATCATTTGAGACACCTGATATCACAACGAAAGAAGATTGTCTTCCCACTGTGTATTGGTCTCTGTAGGCATCTCCCTCCACTGAGATCCTATTGGGCAGAAGCCTCGCAACTGTGGAACTTATTTATATCTCTTAACTGGTTGTGAAAGAACAATTGTGCATGGAATCTTCAAAGCTCTTCCAAATTGATTTAAATTCCTTCTGCCAAGCAGATTGGACACATATTTATAAATATTTACTTTAAAAAACACATAAAGGTAAAGGTTTTCCCCGCACATACATGCTAATCGTGTCCGACACTCCATATTCAAGCCGAAGAGCCAGTGTTGTGCAAGTCCATGGCCATGTGACCAGCATGGCTGCAAGGAAACACTGTTTTACCTTCCCGCTTCTTACGGCGGTACCTATTTAATCACTTGCATTTTACATGCTTTCAAACTGCTAGGCTGGCAGCAGCTGGGGTTATTAGCAGGAGCTCACTCAGCTGTGTGGCACCCGGGATTCGAACTGCCGAGCTGCCAACCTTGCATCTGACAGTTTTCAGAGCCTTAGTCCACTGAGCCACCACGCCCATTAAGAAAAAAAAAAACACACACACACAAAATGTATTTTGTAATAAATATATTTTATTTATTACACACACACACACACACACACACACACACAATTCTTGAGCAGTTCATATCTGGTGCAAGGGTAGCCACTTCAACAACTAGTGCTTCTACAAGCAAGTTAATCCCAACCACGTGTGCGCACGCACGCACGCACACACACACACACACACACACACACACACACACACACACACACACACACACACATCAAAGGTCACTTTCAGGAAGGGGTGGGTCTTTCTTCTTTGACATTTTAAACCTTTTGAAGAAAGATTCCTTTTCAGCAATGTGAAGTCTTTATGGGGATGGGAAACATACATTTATAATTAAGAGGAACATAGTGTGCAGTAGAAATGGTGTAACAGCATGTGAGTTAAGTAAAAACATCAATCTGGAGGCCCCACTGACCTATTTTGTTTCTGGAAGCACTTGAGGAACCACACCAAGTCAACTCTGCATTTTTTTAGTGAGCCTTTCTTCTCTTCGTTCTTCCTCCATGATCTTGGGCATCTTTTTATAATTTTTCCAGTACGTTTATGGTGGCCATGTGTCCTGCTTTATTTGAGAAAGAAATCTAGCCAGTAGGTCTAATCTGCTCTAGTGAAAAAAGAAATCAGAAGCCTTACAACCCATTCAACACAGTTATATGATACCAAATCACCTCCAATTTATGGTGCCCCTATGAATGAGCAATCTCCAAAACGTCCAGTTGTGCCCAGCTCTTGGAAACTCAAGTCTGTGGTTTCATGTAGGTCAATCCATCTCTTATTTTGTCTTCCTCTTTTCCTGTTGTCTTCACATTTTTGCCTGATATTCTTAGTTACCCCCCCCCCCCAAGGAATCTTGTTTTCTCAGGATGTGGCCAAATATTGCCTTCAGAGAAACTTCAGGCATGATTTGTTCTAGGACTCACTTGCTCATCTTTCAGGTGACCCTAGGTTTCCACAAAGCATTCTTCCAGAACCATATTATGAATACATGGACTTTCTTCCTATCAGCTTTCACAACCATGCATAATGAGAAATGATACATACTTATGTTTGATTATCTTTTCTGATTGCATGCCATCTTGAATTCCATGGCAGAAGAAAGGTGGTATGTAAAGGTTTTCAAGCAAAGAAGGAAGTCATGTGTGCAAGATGCTTCTAGTGCTACTTCATGGGAAGCACTGTATTCCACTTGGTGCAGAGCAGAAGCTGGTGAGGGCTCTTGCATTGATGTTCTATTGATGAGTATTATAGATAGAATTGTGCTGTAGTTGTTTGATTTGAGAGTTTTTTTGGGGGGGAGGGGATCGCTTTTTAAACACCTCTTGAGACAGACTGCAAGAAGAAAAACACACACACACACACACACACACAAGCTCAAGAATTGGCCTCCAGGATATTTCCGAGGAATAACTAAATAAACACACAAATAACTAAAAATGGGCAGGGGAGAAAGGGAGGAGGGACGCCCTTTGGGTGGCTTGGGTGGGCCAAGGGGAAGTGGTGGCAGGGGGCTCTCTCTCTCCTGTGTGTTGACCCAGAGGGGTGCAAAAACTGACTTTTGCCCCGGGCTCTGGAAGCCCTAGCTATGCCTCTGGGCAAACTTCCTGATTTCTTACCAATGTTCACTCTTCCCGGGGGAGGGGGGGACCTGTTTGATATTGTTGTTTGCTTTTTGGGAGAAGGGGGTTTAAACTATGAGGATAGTATTTAAAGAAATGTAAATCTGTGGCACACATTGAAAACTTTGTTATTTCCTTGTGTATATTTGGTATTTATCCTGAATGCTTTACTGTTACTCGTTTTGCCCTTGGATTCCAATATAATAGTGATGGCCAAAATAACATTCCGGCCACTTAGGATGTGCTTGCAAGTATGATTTTGTTCATTTATATGACCAGGAGCTGAGGACCCACAAGGCTATGTGAACCATTTGGCTTCCCTAAGGCTTCCAACTAGAGTTCAATCCAAATCTGCAAAGCTAAACAGTTTGGCTGCCTGAAGTATACTTTTTAAAAGTGTTCTGCTTATATACCATCCTATACCACTTCAAGTAGTCTCTTGGCAGTTTACAGTTTAATTACATTATGCAGGCTACACATTGCCCCCCCCAAGCAGGCTGGTTACTCATTTTACCAGCCTCAGAAGGATGGAAGGCTGAGTCAACCTTGAGCCTGCTACCTGGGATTGAACCTCTGGTCATGAGCACAGTTTTACCTGCAGTGCAGGCATTTAACCACTGTGCCACGGGGCTACTAAAAAGGCTATTTTTTGCCCCTACACCACAATGCTGTTTGATTTTTTAAATATTCACCTTAGCTGAAAGAATGATGGCAGGCTGTTGCATTCAAGAAAAATAGATTCTAAAAGAGGAAGTTTATTTTTATAAATATTAAACATGTTGTATGTAGTCTAGATAGGAGGTAAGATTTTGTGATGCCCCAAATGCATAATGAGCTACTTCTGTATTGCCCAAGTAACTTCTTCAAATAACAACACCAGGTCAGTTTCACCAAGGCAAAACAATGGTACATCTCTTCCAAGAACTAGTTCAACAGTCATGAGATAACTAGAAAGAAGAAAAGAAAAGAAAAGAAAAGAAAAGAAAAGAAAAGAAAAGAAAAAATAAAAATCCAACCCAAACCTTTGGAAGATGGGCGGTATTAGAGACGGGCACGAAATGAGCAATTTTTCATTTTCGTTTTCATTTTTCATTTTGTTACGCAACAAAAACTAAACAAATTTTTTAAAAACAAAACTAAAATGAAATGACCAAATTTGCCGTGTTTTTCGTTTTCGTTGCAGCAGATGCATTGAACTAAAAAGAATGCTAACAAAACAGCAATTTTTCGTTTTTGTTTTTGTTTTTTCGTTTTGCTACCTAACGAAACAAAAACAATTTTTTTTGCAAAAAAGTCACAAAAATGAAAATGAACCAAAACGGACCCCTAAATGACCAAACGACAAACGAAACACCATTTTTTTGAGTCGTGCCCATCTCTAGGCGGTGTATATATATATATATATATATTTGTTTTCGTAGATTTTCACGGGTATAGGTATGCATGTTAGGGTGGATTCGGGTTTCTTCCCGTGTAGAAATCTGGTTGTTCTGGCGACGTTTCGACGAGGTCTCACTCGTCATCTTCAGGCTGGTGTTCTGGCTTCTTTCTTCTTGAAGCAAAGAACAGAACTAGCCCTAATCAGAAGCGAACTACACAGGAAAAGATACCTACTAGATCAAACCAACAGAGACCTACTCACTCTCCACCTCAAACTCAGCAACAAAATCCACCCAACACTCTGGAACAAATCCAAGCAACTGGCCGCCTGGAGAGCTGAAACAGAGACCTCCCACAAGACAGACACACACACCAACAAACTCCACAAACTGGAAAAACGCCAGAAGCCCAACCCCCCACAACAGCCCATGAAACAAACAGTTCACAACATATCAGACAGGACACTCACCATCGCAGAGACCAAAGTCCTTTCCAAAGGATTCAACTTTGCAGTCGCCCCCAGACACATCCCCACCGAAAACATCATATGCGGAGTGGAAGCCAGCCTAACCAAAATCAACCCAGATGAAGCCAACAAAATCAGACTCGAAGTCACCAATGTCCTCTGCTCCAGCAAACCACCCAGAAGCAATTTACACAAAGAAGAACAAAAAGCCCTCTCCAACCTGAGGAAAGACAACAACATAATCATTCTCCCAGCAGACAAAGGCAATGCCACAGTGGTGATGAACACATCCGACTACCAAGCCAAACTATCCAACCTACTACAAGACCCTGCTTACATACCTTTGAACACAGACCCCACCACCTACCTGGAAAAAAAAACCACCAAAGCCAAAATAAAAGCCTCTCCCTTAAGTGAAGAAATCAAGCCAAGCATCATCCCCAGAGAGAAATCATCCAGATGCCCCAAGCTCTACGGCCTCCCCAAGATTCACAAAGAAGGAACACCTCTCAGACCCATAGTCAGCTCCATAGGCTCACCTCTACAAAACCTCGCCAAATTTCTTGCCAAACAACTCCAGCCCTATGCAGAATCCATCACTTCATACGTACAAAACTCGTTCCACTTCATAGAAATTATAAAGAAACAAGACCTACAACCCAATGACCTACTCGTGAGCTTCGATGTTGTTTCGCTCTTCACACAAGTGCCCATTCAAGAAGCCTTGACAGCTATCCACAACAAATACAAACCCCCAAACACATCCTAGATCTGACCAACCACTGCCTAACCAACACATACTTCATCCACAATGGACAAAGATACAAACAGATAGAAGGAGCACCCATGGGATCACCCCTCTCACCGGTCATCGCAAACCTATATATGGAACACTTTGAAACCAACGCGTTACAGAAGTCCGAACATAAACCCAAACTCTGGCTCAGATATGTTGACGACACCTTTGTTATCTGGCCACACGGGAAAGATAAACTGAACAACTTCCTCACACATCTCAACAGCCTACACCCCAAAATACAATTCACTATGGAAGTAGAAGCCAACAACCAACTTCCCTTCCTGGACGTCCTAATCTACAAAAACCCGACGGCTCCTTAGGACATACCATCTACCAGAAAAAACACATACAAACCGCTACTTAAATGCACAATCACACCACCACCCTGCACAGATCAACTCCGTAGCAAAAACCCTCATCTCCAGAACCAAACGCCTCGCTGACAAAGACCACCTAAAAACTGAATTACACACTCTCTCGAATGTTTTAATTGCGAACGGATTCCAAAAAACACCATCACCAAACTAATCCAAAAGGAAACACCCCCAAGAACCAAGAAACAGAAGAGAACAACGGCACCGCCCTCCTCCCTTACATCAAAGGCACCACAGACAAAATCAGCAAAATTCTCCACAAACACAATATCAAGACAGCCTTTTGCACCGACCAAAAAATAGCCAACATCTTAAGAAACCCCAAAGACAAGATTGAGCTAGAAAACCAAGGAGTCTACGAAATACCATGCAAAGTCTGTCCAGCCACATACATCGGACAAACAAACAGGAGAATAAGCGCACGCATCGCAGAACACAAGAACGCAGTCAAAAAAAGAAGAAAAATCTTCCTCTCTCTTCCAGCACATAAAAACAACAGGTCATGAAATTGACTTTGAAAGAACCAAACTCATCTCCAAAACTGAACAGTTCAACAGTCGAATAATCATGGAAGCCATTGAAATAGAGAAACACCCAAACAACATGAATAAACGTGATGACACCTCCCGCTTGCCTGACATCTGGAAACTAGCCCTGGTCAACAGACGAGCCTCTGTCACAAAGACTGACACCAGGTCCAAAAGGACACAAGATGCCACCACCTTCCATCCACACCAAACACAAACCCAGACCCTTCCCACAGATGAAACGAAACCACCATCCAATAACAAAACCACGACTGCACCATCTACTGCGGCACCCCACTCCAGTCACCACATGGAGCACACTCACACACCCCAAAAAAACATTGGGAGACCACAGACACGTAGCCAGACCAAAATGAATTCACAAGACACAGGACCCCACTCCACCAAAGCCCAGGATACTGCCAGAACCCACCAGCCATCTAACCCACCAGCAGGTAAACAGCCATCTAAACAGCCATCAGCAGTTAATCCCTTAACGATCGCCTCAGCCACACAGCAGATCACAAAAGAACAAAGGAACAAAGGAACCTGCAATCAGCAACAAAGCAAGCAAACCACACACACCCAGCAGTATTTATATTTATTTATTATTTATTTATTTAAGTACTTATATCCCGCTCCATCTTCCCAACGGGAACTCTGGGCGGCTAACAACGCAAGATCTAAAAAAAAACAAAAGCTAAAGGCTAAAAAATAGCAAGCCACCAGCGAGGGCAGCGGGGGCAAGATGGCGGCAGACATAGAGGGATAGGAAAGAAAAGAAAAACTAACTAATAAAGGCACCATAAGCCTCTTTGAAGAGGTAGGTCTTCAAGGCCCTCTTAAAGGCGGGCAGGGACTCCAGCAGGCGCAGCTCAGGAGGTAGATGGTTCCAAAGCGAGGGCCCCACCACAGAGAAGGCGCGGTCCCGCGTACGCGTTTTCCGCGCCTCTCTGGGTGTGGCCACTCTCAAAGAGCGCGCCTGCGACAATCTCGTGGGTCTGGATCCGGATGCCCTCAGGGAGATGCGCTCCGCCAGGTATCCTGGTCCCAAGCCGTGGAGGGCCTTGAAAACCAAGACCAGGACCTTGAACCTGATCCGGAGGACAACGGGCAGCCAATGCAGGCGGACCAGGACTGGGGTGATGTGCTCGAATCTACGAGCACCCACCACCAGCCTGGCCGCCGCATTTTGCACCCGCTGTAACCTCCGGACCAGGGTCAAGGGCAACCCCACGTAGAGGGCATTGCAGTAGTCGATCCTCGAGATCACCAGGGCCTGCACAACTGTCCTCAGGGAGGACTCGTCAAGGTACTGGCGGATCTGGGCGATCCTGCGGAGATGGAAAAAGCGGCCCTGGAGACCGCCATCACCTGGGCTTCCAGGGAGAGGGCGGAATCCAGGACCACGCCCAGATTCCTGGCCCTGTCTGTAGGCTGGAGGGAAGTACCCCCAGACTAGGGAGGGGGCCATTGTACCGAGACGAGGGCGCCCGAAGAACAGAACCTCCGTCTTCTCCGGATTAAGCTTGAGCCGGTTATCTCTGGTCCATTCCAGAACGGCCTCCAGGCACAGATCGAGGGATCGAACCGCCTCCTCAGCAGACGTAGAAAAAGGAGATATAGAGCTGCGTGTCATCAGCGTACTGATGACAGCGAACTCCACATCTCCTGATGACCTCCCCAGCGGCCTCATATAAACATTGAACAGCACGGGGGAGATTGCCGACCCCTGGGGCACCCCACAAGGGAGAGTCCAAGGAGCCGACAAGACATCCCCCAGCTGTACCCTCTGGGTCCGGCCGCCAAGGAAGGAACGGAGCCAGGCCAAGGCCTGACCACCAATTCCCGCCTCAGCGAGCCGGGCCAGAAGGTTACCGTGGTCGACGGTATCAAAGGCTGCTGAGAGATCAAGGAGGACGAGCAGGGAGGAGCTCCCCCTGTCGGCCTCCCTGAGGAGGTCATCCTGCAGAGCGACCAGGGCGGTCTCGGTCCCGCGAAGAGGCCTGAATCCAGACTGGAAGGGGTCCAGGATATGATTTGTCTCCAGGTATGACTGGAGCCGGACGGCAGCCACCCCCTCGACAACCTTGCCCAGGAAGGGAACGATGGCGATCGGACGGAAGTTGGAAAGATCGTCCGTCGCCAAGCCAGGTTTCTTAAGAATGGGTTTTACCACGGTCTCCTTTAAACGGGAAGGGAAACGACCCTCCCGAAAGGAGGCCGTGGCGATGGAAGAAAACCACTCTGGCATGTTCCCCTCGGCAGATTTTAGGAGCCAGGCTGGGCAAGGGTCAAAGGAGTGGCCGCCGGCCGGCAACGAGCCATAACTCTGGAGATCTCCGCTAAAGAAACCGGCCCGAACTCGTCCAGGGGGAGAACGGAGGGGTGAGGCACTGGGAGACCCAGAGGATGGACTAGAGCAGCTGGGGGGCAAATCGGAACGGATGGCCTCAATTTTTGATCTAAAATGGGCTGCAAATTGCTCACTAGTGAAATCACTAGGAGGAGGCCGCAGCTGACTGGGATTGGAGAGGTCTCGAACCACCCGGAATAACTCCGCCTGGCGGCTCGAGGCCTCCCCAATTCTCAGGGAGGCATAAGATCTTCTAGCATCCCTGATCGCGCGAAGATAGCGGCCAGTCAGCTGTTTAAGAGCAGCCCAATTCACTTCCGTCCGGTTCGCCCTCCATATGACCTCTAGTCTCCTACGTTCTTGCTTCATCGACCGCAACTCCTCCGTGAACCACGGGGAGGAGCGGCCTCGACAGCGCAGGAGACGCTTAGGGGCGATCCGGTCTATCGCCCCGGCGGCACCAACATGCCACCTTTCCACCAGGGCATCAACCGGATCGTCCGCCAGACCGCCAGAGAGCTCCCCGATAGAAGGACTTCAACTGAGACCACGCTTTGCTTCAAGAAGAAAGAAGCCAGAACACCAGCCTGAAGATGACGAGTGAGACCTCGTCGAAACGTCGCCAGAACAACCAGATTTCTACACGGGAAGAAACCCGAATCCACCCTAACATGCATATATATATATATATATATATTTGTTTTCGTAGATTTTCACGGGTATAGGTATGCATGTTAGGGTGGATTCGGGTTTCTTCCCGTGTAGAAATCTGGTTGTTCTGGCGACGTTTCGACGAGGTCTCACTCGTCATCTTCAGGCTGGTGTTCTGGCTTCTTTCTTCTTGAAGCAAAGTGTGGTCTCAGTTGAAGTCCTTCTATAAATACTGCTGGGGGTGTGGTTTGCTTGCTCTGTTGCTGATTGCAGGTTGCTTTGTTCCTTTGTTCTTTTGTGATCTGCTGTGTGGCTGAGGCGATCGTTAAGGGATTAACTGCTGATGGCTGTTTAGATGGCTGTTTACATGCTGGTGGGTTAGATGGCTGGTAGGTTCTGGCAGTATCCTGGGCTTTGGTGGAGTGGGGTCCTGTGTCTTGTGAATTCATTTTGGTCTGGCTACGTGTCTGTGGTCTCCCAATGTTTTTTGGGGGTGTGTGAGTGTGCTCCATGTGGTGACTGGAGTGGGGTGCCGCAGTAGATGGTGCAGTCGTGGTTTTGTTATTGGATGGTGGTTTCGTTTCATCTGTGGGAAGGGTCTGGGTTTGTGTTTGGTGTGGATGGAAGGTGGTGGCATCTTGTGTCCTTTTGGACCTGGTGTCAGTCTTTGTGACAGAGGCTCGTCTGTTGACCAGGGCTAGTTTCCAGATGTCAGGCAAGCGGGAGGTGTCATCACGTTTATTCATGTTGTTTGGGTGTTTCTCTATTTCAATGGCTTCCATGATTATTCGACTGTTGAAGTGTTCAGTTTTGGAGATGAGTTTGGTTCTTTCAAAGTCAATTTCATGACCTGTTGTTTTTATGTGCTGGAAGAGAGAGGAAGATTTTTCTTCTTTTTGACTGCGTTCTTGTGTTCTGCGATGCGTGCGCTTATTCTCCTGTTTGTCTGTCCGATGTATGTGGCTGGACAGACTTTGCATGGTATTTCGTAGACTCCTTGGTTTTCTAGCTCAATCTTGTCTTTGGGGTTTCTTAAAATGTTGGCTATTTTTTGGTCGGTGCAAAAGGCTGTCTTGATATTGTGTTTGTGGAGAATTTTGCTGATTTTGTCTGTGGTGCCTTTGATGTAAGGGAGGAGGGCGGTGCCGTTGTTCTCTTCTGTTTCTTGGTTCTTGGGGGTGTTTCCTTTTGGATTAGTTTGGTGATGGTGTTTTTTTGGAATCCGTTCGCAATTAAAACATTCGAGAGAGTGTGTAATTCAGTTTTTAGGTGGTCTTTGTCAGCGAGGCGTTTGGTTCTGGAGATGAGGGTTTTGCTACGGAGTTGATCTGTGCAGGGTGGTGGTGTGATTGTGCATTTAAGTAGCGGTTTGTATGTGTTTTTTTCTGGTAGATGGTATGTCCTAAGGAGCCGTCGGGTTTTTTGTAGATTAGGACGTCCAGGAAGGGAAGTTGGTTGTTGGCTTCTATTTCCATAGTGAATTGTATTTTGGGGTGTAGGCTGTTGAGATGTGTGAGGAAGTTGTTCAGTTTATCTTTCCCGTGTGGCCAGATAACAAAGGTGTCGTCAACATATCTGAGCCAGAGTTTGGGTTTATGTTCGGACTTCTGTAACGCGTTGGTTTCAAAGTGTTCCATATATAGGTTTGCGATGACCGGTGAGAGGGGTGATCCCATGGGTGCTCCTTCTATCTGTTTGTATCTTTGTCCATTGTGGATGAAGTATGTGTTGGTTAGGCAGTGGTTGGTCAGATCTAGGATGTGCTTGGGGGTTGTATTTGTTGTGGATAGCTGTCAAGGCTTCTTGAATGGGCACTTGTGTGAAGAGCGAAACAACATCGAAGCTCACGAGTAGGTCATTGGGTTGTAGGTCTTGTTTCTTTATAATTTCTATGAAGTGGGACGAGTTTTGTACGTATGAAGTGATGGATTCTGCATAGGGCTGGAGTTGTTTGGCAAGAAATTTGGCGAGGTTTTGTAGAGGTGAGCCTATGGAGCTGACTATGGGTCTGAGAGGTGTTCCTTCTTTGTGAATCTTGGGAGGCCGTAGAGCTTGGGGCATCTGGATGATTTCTCTCTGGGGATGATGCTTGGCTTGATTTCTTCACTTAAGGGAGAGGCTTTTATTTTGGCTTTGGTGGTTTTTTCCAGGTAGGTGGTGGGGTCTGTGTTCAAAGGTATGTAAGCAGGGTCTTGTAGTAGGTTGGATAATTTGGCTTGGTAGTCGGATGTGTTCATCACCACTGTGGCATTGCCTTTGTCTGCTGGGAGAATGATTATGTTGTTGTCTTTCCTCAGGTTGGAGAGGGCTTTTTGTTCTTCTTTGTGTAAATTTCTTCTGGGTGGTTTGCTGGAGCAGAGGACATTGGTGACTTCGAGTCTGATTTTGTTGGCTTCATCTGGGTTGATTTTGGTTAGGCTGGCTTCCACTCCGCATATGATGTTTTCGGTGGGGATGTGTCTGGGGGCGATTGCAAAGTTGAATCCTTTGGAAAGGACTTTGGTCTCTGCGATGGTGAGTGTCCTGTCTGATATGTTGTGAACTGTTTGTTTCATGGGCTGTTGTGTGGGGGGGTTGGGCTTCTGGCGTTTTTCCAGTTTGTGGAGTTTGTTGGTGTGTGTGTCTGTCTTGTGGGAGGTCTCTGTTTCAGCTCTCCAGGCGGCCAGTTGCTTGGATTTGTTCCAGAGTGTTGGGTGGATTTTGTTGCTGAGTTTGAGGTGGAGAGTGAGTAGGTCTCTGTTGGTTTGATCTAGTAGGTATCTTTTCCTGTGTAGTTCGCTTCTGATTAGGGCTAGTTCTGTTCTTTTCAGGATCCTTTCGCTGGATGGGGTTTTTGAGTGGAATTTCAGTTGGAAGCTTGTGGGGATCACATTTTTGTCTCGGCAGTTGCGTAGGAATGCAATGTCACATAAGATGGTGGCTCTTCGGACTTCTAGTTTCTCGTAGGTTCTGGTCAGCTGGAAGGTTTCCTCCCCGTAGAGGTCGGATATTTGTTTTCGTAGATTTTCACGGGTATAGGTATGCATGTTAGGGTGGATTCGGGTTTCTTCCCGTGTAGAAATCTGGTTGTTTTGGCGACGTTTCGACGAGGTCTCACTCGTCATCTTCAGGCTGGTGTTCTGGCTTCTTTCTTCTTGAAGCAAAGTGTGGTCTCAGTTGAAGTCCTTCTATAAATACTGCTGGGGGGGGTGTGGTTTGCTTGCTCTGTTGCTGATTGTAGGTTCCTTTGTTCCTTTGTTCTTTTGTGATCTGCTGTGTGGCTGAGGCGATCGTTAAGGGATTAACTGCTGATGGCTGTTTAGATGGCTGTTTACCTCGCCAAATTTCTTGCCAAACAACTCCAGCCCTATGCAGAATCCATCACTTCATACGTACAAAACTCGTTCCACTTCATAGAAATTATAAAGAAACAAGACCTACAACCCAATGACCTACTCGTGAGCTTCGATGTTGTTTCGCTCTTCACACAAGTGCCCATTCAAGAAGCCTTGACAGCTATCCACAACAAATACAACCCCCCCAAACACATCCTAGATCTGACCAACCACTGCCTAACCAACACATACTTCATCCACAATGGACAAAGATACAAACAGATAGAAGGAGCACCCATGGGATCACCCCTCTCACCGGTCATCGCAAACCTATATATGGAACACTTTGAAACCAACGCGTTACAGAAGTCCGAACATAAACCCAAACTCTGGCTCAGATATGTTGACGACACCTTTGTTATCTGGCCACACGGGAAAGATAAACTGAACAACTTCCTCACACATCTCAACAGCCTACACCCCAAAATACAATTCACTATGGAAATAGAAGCCAACAACCAACTTCCCTTCCTGGACGTCCTAATCTACAAAAAACCCGACGGCTCCTTAGGACATACCATCTACCAGAAAAAAACACATACAAACCGCTACTTAAATGCACAATCACACCACCACCCTGCACAGATCAACTCCGTAGCAAAAACCCTCATCTCCAGAACCAAACGCCCGCTGACAAAGACCACCTAAAAACTGAATTACACACTCTCTCGAATGTTTTAATTGCGAACGGATTCCAAAAAACACCATCACCAAACTAATCCAAAAGGAAACACCCCCAAGAACCAAGAAACAGAAGAGAACAACGGCACCGCCCCTCCTCCCTTACATCAAAGGCACCACAGACAAAATCAGCAAAATTCTCCACAAACACAATATCAAGACAGCCTTTTGCACCGACCAAAAAATAGCCAACATCTTAAGAAACCCCAAAGACAAGATTGAGCTAGAAAACCAAGGAGTCTACGAAATACCATGCAAAGTCTGTCCAGCCACATACATCGGACAAACAAACAGGAGAATAAGCGCACGCATCGCAGAACACAAGAACGCAGTCAAAAAGAAGAAAAATCTTCCTCTCTCTTCCAGCACATAAAAACAACAGGTCATGAAATTGACTTTGAAAGAACCAAACTCATCTCCAAAACTGAACACTTCAACAGTCGAATAATCATGGAAGCCATTGAAATAGAGAAACACCCAAACAACATGAATAAACGTGATGACACCTCCCGCTTGCCTGACATCTGGAAACTAGCCCTGGTCAACAGACGAGCCTCTGTCACAAAGACTGACACCAGGTCCAAAAGGACACAAGATGCCACCACCTTCCATCCACACCAAACACAAACCCAGACCCTTCCCACAGATGAAACGAAACCACCATCCAATAACAAAACCACGACTGCACCATCTACTGCGACACCCCACTCCAGTCACCACATGGAGCACACTCACACACCCCAAAAAACATTGGGAGACCACAGACACGTAGCCAGACCAAAATGAATTCACAAGACACAGGACCCCACTCCACCAAAGCCCAGGATACTGCCAGAACCTACCAGCCATCTAACCCACCATCATGTAAACAGCCATCTAAACAGCCATCAGCAGTTAATCCCTTAACGATCGCCTCAGCCACACAGCAGATCACAAAAGAACAAAGGAACAAAGGAACCTACAATCAGCAACAGAGCAAGCAAACCACACCCCCCAGCAGTATTTATAGAAGGACTTCAACTGAGACCACACTTTGCTTCAAGAAGAAAGAAGCCAGAACACCAGCCTGAAGATGACGAGTGAGACCTCGTCGAAACGTCGCCAAAACAACCAGATTTCTACACGGGAAGAAACCCGAATCCACCCTAACATGCATACCTATACCCGTGAAAATCTACGAAAAAATATATATATATATATATATATATATATATATATATATATATATATATATATATATATATATATATATATATATATATATAAAAACCAAAACCTGTTCCCGAAAGAAAACAACAGCTTCCCTATCCACCAGTGATAAATCTGTCTACATTTCAATAAAGAGCCAATAGAGAGGTGATGGTTGTAAGCAAGAGGGAGGTGCCCATATCACGCCACTCTTTGTTTGACCATGCTGCCCTGTGCCTTCCAAGGAGAACGCTGGCATCCATCTTGCCAAGTGAAGTTTTAAGAACTCTCTCCTGGCAAATTACATCCCTTGCTATGTTTGGACTTCTATACCTGCTTGAAGTAGGGTGAGGGGAGATATATGACTCTTCTGTTCTCATCTTGATGTGCCTCATCAAGTATTTATTTATCCATTTAAATGGTAGGGAGAGTATCACAAAGCCATGAGGTAATGCATCCTATCTACATTAGGTCATTTGACAGTCAGTATGAAGTGGCCCACCAGAGGACTGTGGTGATGCTAGCCGAGGAAGCTGTTGTGTGAAATTATCATCTATCCAAACACAATTGGTCAGAGGTCACTGGTCACCACGAAATTTTAGCCACTAGTAACCTTAGTCATGTGGAAACTAGAACATCCAGGACATATTGACTCAATAGATATTGCTAGGCTTGGCTTGGCCCTTTGACGAAAGAGTGTGTGGCCACCTCTGACCTGGGGCAAATGCTAAGAGAGAGGGAGAGGGAGGGAGGGGGGAGGGAGGGAGGGAGGAGAGAGAGAGAGAGAGAGAGAGAGAGAATGATTTTGAATAGAAAAATAGCCACATATGGAAGGATTAGTTCCCTAGTACTGCACTGTGAGCCCTTGTGAATAGCACAAGGACTTAGAGGACAGATCCTCTATGAATCAGCAGCAGGTATAAAATTAGAGAGCAAAGATTAGGATAAAAATGGACAATCTCACAAGAGAGAGGTAGAAATATATTTGTGTTGGGACTGTTGCTTTTTTTAAATTGGTTTATAAATTATCTGGAATTAGAGGCATGGTGACTTAGTTGTTTGATGACACCTTAATATTTGAAGGGTTAAAAACCAAAAAATAAAGCACTCTGAAATACTCCTTCTAAATGTGTGACTCAGCCCAATAAAACTACCCGATAAAGCAGGATTCCCAACCACATGGTGGAATATGCTCACACTGAGGGCAATGTATTAAGAACTCCTCCAATGTCCCTTACTCAATAGATGAAAGCCAATGGAAGTAGCACTGAGGTTTCCATTTGCATTTGTCTCTCCTCCCTGCTTTTAGTGGAGGGGTATTCCTTTCCCAGTTGGTCTGGTTGAATCATGGCAACTGAACTTGTTTTTCTTGACAGATTGAAAGATTTCACTGCTCATTCAAACAGCTTTATCAGCTTTTTGGATGAGCAGCGAAACCTTTCAATCTCTCAAGAAAAAAAAGTCCAGTTGCCATGACTCAGCTTCCAGATAAACTCACCTGGATGACCTGAGAATCTTCACAGACATATTTCCCCATTTGGGGTGAATGTGGAAGCTGAAGGTTCCCATCGGGACTATCATAGTTTACATGAATGGATGGATTTCTCCTGACATTCCCAGTGAAGGGACTCATTTAGCCCACACATACAACTAAATTGTTGGAAACATTTTCAATATCATATGTTGCCTTTGGCTGAGAGGAACCTTTCAGGGCTGGAGTGACTAACAAACAATCCAGAAGTAAGCAATTGTTCCTTCTTTGCCTCTGATTTTGTAAAGAGTCACAATTCTTTGCTTAAGTGTCAATTTCCCTTTTCTTTTTCAGTCATTATTCAGGTAGTGTTTGGGCCAGTATGTAGTAAATCATGTAGTCAGTACGCAGCTGTGACTCAGGTTCTGTTTGTATAGCAAGTGATTTTTATGCAACATGTTACTGTTGTCATCTGTTCAGACTGTGAGTAAATAGAAACTTTTATTTTATTTTATTTTCTCTTACAAATGTCTCAGAGTGAGTAATCAAGACAGGTACACTTGAAGCTTATTTTACTCTGTCAGGCCCTGCAGTATCTGCTGCCTAGTTAGAGACTTTAAGAGGAAAAAATCTGGGCGTGGTCCCGGACCCGGCTCTCACTATGGAGGCCCAGGTGGCCGCCGTGTCCAGGACTGCTTTTTTCCATCTCCGACAAATTGCCCAGATTCGTCCATCCCTTGATGGGGACTCCCTGATAACTGTGGTGCAAGTGCTGGTGATCTCAAGAATAGACTACTGCAACGCTGTCTACATGGGGTTGCCCTTGACTCTTGTTCGGCGACTTCAACAGGTGCAAACTGCTGCAGCCAGACTGATGGCGGGTGTGCATCGATATGACCACATCACCCCATTTCTGGCTCACCTGCATTGGTTAACTGTTGCATCCCGAATAAAATTCAAGGTCTTGTTTTTAATTTATAAAACCCTCCATGGCCTGGGACCTGACTACTTGGCAGAGCGAATCTCCCAGCGGTCAGCTTCAGCCCGACCAACTAGAATGACACGGGCGCACTCGCTGTGGGTAGCCACGCCCAGGGAGGCTCAGAAAACGTCCACCCGTGGCCGAGCCTTCTCTGTGGCTGGTCCTACACTATAGAATCATCTCCCGAGCAAGTTGTGCCTTGTACAGTCCCTGCCAGCCTTCAAAAAAGCTTTAAAGACCTTGCTTTTCCGAGAGGCATTTGGTGACTGTTAACTCTTTTCCCCCTGATTTTTGCCCGCCACTTATCTCCATGCCATTTTTTACTTATGTGTTTAAACTGATTTTATTATTTTATAATGATGCTGTATTTAACCTGGCTTATTGTTTGCTTTTGTTGTAAACCACCTGGAGTTCCTTCCTGGAAGATGGGTGGTATATAAGCTCTAAAATAAATAAATAAATAAATAAATAAATAAATACTCTGCTAAGACAAATAACAGATACTATTTATTTATTTATTTATTTATTTATTTATTTATTTATTTATTTATTTATTTATTTATTTATTTATTGTATTTCTATACCACACCATCTAGCAAGAGAGGCCACTTTGGGCGGTTTACAAAATTAGCAAATACAAAATACAAAAATAATATGCCCCATATATATATAAGCAGTACAATCTAGTAAACACAGTAAACATGATTGAATCAACCAAATCACTAGAGAGAAGAGAGCAATAACTAAAGGCAGAACAGGAGGTGAATGAGCAGCGAGTCAGCAAAATAGACTAATAGCCAGAGAAAGCCTTTCTATATAGCCAGGTCTTAAGATGTCTTTTAAAGACAGGTAACAAATAAATGCATGGTTAGTTATTAAAATGTTTTTTAAAAAAAAACATACAGGCCACAGCCCTGTTGGAGAAAATCATATACAGCAGTATAATTGTGTATAATTGTGCTTCCTCTTGTTCAAGCAAGTGTGTAAGCGGCTCCCTAATGTCTTCCTTGGCTTGAGGCAAATGAGGACGGTGAAATTCAGGTGCACTACAGGTAAACTTCCTACTTATATTGTACAGGTCCAGGTCAGAAATTATTTCAAACAAACCATTAATTCGTGGCCGTATACAACTATCAATGACCGGTAGTTACATTACCAAACATTCAAAGAGGGGAGAAACAGCATAAATCCTTAGATATGCCAAGAACTCAGGTCAGTTAAAAACATAACTTTCTACCAATTACTTGCTTGCCTCACCAACAACTTCATTTTCTAGAAGAAAATACTTTCCGTGGAAGAAGTGACAAGGGAAGATGCTATTCTCGATTTGGATCTTATCAACAGGGAAGAAGAGGGGTATAAATAGGGAGGAAGTGGGCTATAAATAGGGAGGTTTAGGCCCTCTTGTGAGCCATTGTACTGAAGAAATGGAGAGCTGAGAATAGTAGAATACACACTCTAGAGTCTAGACCAGAGGTGTCCAAACTTTTTGCAAGGAGGGCCAGCTCTGTTGAGGTGAAAATGTGTGGGGGCCGACTATTCAGCCACATTTGGGCCCTGGGCTGGACTTTGGACAAGCCTCTAGGACATGCAAGGAGGCGGGGAGGATGCTGAAGCAATGGAGCTGGGGGTGGGTAGGCTGGGCAGGTGGCTGAGGGGACAGACAGAGGCAGGGAGAGCAGGCAAACCGTAAAACTGCAAGCTGATGTCTCCATCCGGTATGGGGAGGGGCCAGCTGGCAGGAATGTGTGACAGGCTGAGCTGGTGGAGAGAAAAGGCTGCAGGCCACTCAAAATTTCATTTGGCCCCCGGACCTGACTTTGGACATGCCTGGTCTAGACTTTTTAAAAGCTTAACAAAATATAGAGTATGATTGCACTGTCAGAATTACTGCAAGAGAAAGGACGATCCATAGAATGGCAGTTTCTTAAAGTACAGAAAGCTCCAACAGTTACTGTAAGAAAGAAAAATGCTAGACATCTAAAGAAACCTGAAAGCCTGCAGAAAGAGATTTCAGCTATTCTAAGCTTTCAAAACTAGCCGAATAGCTCAGTAGGCTTGGTATCTGGCTGGAGAGACAAAAACTGGGAATTCAATTCCCTACAGTGCCTCCTACAAGTACAGCCAACCTAAGAAGCCTTGGGTAAGCCGCACAGTCCCAGGGCACCCATAGAAGAAGGGAATAGTAAACCACTTATGAGTATTCTCTACAAAGAAAACCCTGAATAGAGTCCCTACAAGCAAGAAATTGATGATAGTACCTGCGGATCATGAAAATATTTAGGCTTTAAAAGGAGGCATATTCTGGAAGCCAAGAAGGGAACGGCAAGTTAAAAATAAACGAGGAGCCAATATTTGTACTTGTGTAAAGGTACCAAATGCTCTTTGTAGATAATATGGTATTTTATTTTGGTGGGGGTGGGGTGGGGTGTCTGCTCTTTTCTGCACCCTGTTATCTGTTACACATCTGAGTTCAGAAAAATTAGCATTTACCCAACTCTCTCATATCCTCCATTCTTGCTCTCTTAGTATCTTGAATTATGCAATAGATGCACTACTTGGAATACCAGAAGGCTCAGAAACTGGTCCAGTGCCAAAAAAGTAAATCTTTTTCAGTCCTTCTCTCCCACCAGACTGTGATATGGTGGTGCATATGTCGTGTTGCTAAACCCCCCCCATCTCCATTTGCTGTTTATATGGCACCTATAGGCATATGGACCACTTCACATGCCCAAGAAGTTATAAGTACATCAACTGAAAACCTAAACAAAAAAGCCAGCTATCTAATGGTCACTGCAGTACATCTCCATAAGCAGTTTGGCAAACAAGGACAGGGATCAAGTTGCTTCCTGTGCTCTAAAAGCCAGGACTGCTTCCACAAAGAGAGTACAGCACACAGTGTTCACTCTTTGCTTTCCAGCCAATTAATTCCATGTTGCAGATTCTGCTTGGATGTCAAGGAGCGCTCATCTATTAGCGGATCCTTGTTGCCAGATGCATGTGCACTACGAACTGCTCCTCCTTGTGTCGATCAAAACAGTTCACAGTGAATAATTTACCCTCATAAATTTAGCCATTTTCCACCTGCTTATTAATTGGAATCACAAACAACTTCTGTTTTCTTTCCATAGTGCTAAGTGAAGAAGAGCTATGAATAATGCATGGCATGCTAAGACTCCAGGTTTTGCAGAAAGTGTTGGAAATGTGAGCTGCAATGCTGGCAAATCAAATGAACAATTTTGTTTTGATGCAGGTGAGACTCGCTGCCTAGCATCCAGTCTAGTTATATGCTTCCCATTTGTGCCAAATTTTTGATTTAGCAGTATGGTAGCCTAATGAGTTTGTTTCAGGGTGAAAGTTGCCACTCCTCCCAAAGAATCAAATGTCAAAAGGGCTGACACACAGTTCCTTACCAATAGGGAAATAATTCACAGACATGTTTGAGAAGAAACACAGGAAGTTTCAAGTTTAGGAGTTTGTTAGATTTCTATATTGCCTATCTCCCAACAAGGCCGCTCTGGGTGGTTCACAACAGTAACACAATATATGCAATAATCAGTCACTAATAAAAATTAAAAATAAAATAAAACAAATAAAACAATACTTCGAGAAGACATGTCAATCCAAGATAACAATATACAGCAGAGAACATCTACTGAGATTACTTAACTTGAAGCAGTTCACCTCTAAAAGCTACACTGTTTGCATTAGGGCTGCACAACTAGGTAGGATGACTGTAGCCCATGGGTCAACATTATTGCTAGTACCTCGAAATCACGATCTCAGAGACTGCATCTCAGTCTCTATATAGAAGGATAAGGTGTGTATATTGCTTAAGGTTGGAGTTGTAGGTTTGATTCTTTTTCTTTCTTTCTTTCTTTCTTTCTTTCTTTCTTTCTTTCTTTCTTTCTTTCTTTCTTTCTTTCTTTCTTTCTTTCTTTCTTTCTTTTCTTTCTTCCTTCCTTCCTTCCTTCCTTCCTTTTATATACTGTGACCCTCAAGCAGAAAGCTACTCTGGATGATTTACAAATATAAACAAAATGCAATAAAACACATTATATAACTTAAAATAATAAATAAACAAACTGGTCAATCAAAACTAACAGGATATAAATAATAATAAAAGGACAAGTAGGTACAAATAAATCAAAACCATTCAGTAGTTCAAACTAAAATACAAATGAAAAGAAAAAGAAAAAAGAGCTGATAAAAATTATGATAAGGTGGGAAAGAAGAGGAGCATACTGTTTATGTTAGGAAGTACTCGCCTTCTCAGATCCCTGCTGTGTGGGGAAGCCATGTGCTTCCAACATAGCTGCATCTGACATCAGCACTCACCCTCTCAGACCTGCTGTAAATCAGAGAGCAAAGTAGGGAGGCCTTTGGGGAGGGAAATTCAAAAGCCTCCCTCCTCCACTCTCCAATTCTCCCCACCACCACTCAGCTGCTCTTGACAGCTCCAGCTGTCAAAACCAGCTGGGTGGCGGTGGTGAGAATTGAGCAGGGAAACAGCCACAGGATCATGCTGCAGTCCCTTGCCTGAAGCGAGACCTGGCGATGGCTCCCCAGTTTGGTTCCTCCTAACCAAAAATGTCATTTCATTTCAGTTCTTGACAACACGCTTTCTGCCGTTTTGTTTCATTTTGAAACATTTTGAAACAGTGTGTTGTTTTTCATATGGTGACCATCCCTAGTCCAAAGTCTTTGCACATAGTCAACCCAGATACTTTGCTCCTAAAATGAAAACTAATAATCCCACTTCATGTCACTGGTGGTGATGAATATGTAATAGCAAAACTCTTTTTAAAAAAACTTCTTGTAAAAACTGTTAAGCTTCTAGGGCAGAGGTAGAAAAGCTGGATGGATGGCTGAGTGAGTCAGGCATCTGGTTGGAGAACTCGATGTTAGGAGTCTCCTAGGAGAAGAGTCAGCCTATGGGCAGCACAGTCCAAACTGCCACCAACAGAAAAGCAAAAGTCCTCCCGTGTCCAGGACTGCCTTTTTCCACCGTCGACAAATTGCCCAGATTCGGCCATACCTTGACGGGGACTCCCTGAGAACGGTTGTGCAAGTGTTGGTGATCTCGAGAATAGATTACTGCAATGCTCTTTACATGGGGCTGCCCTTGACTCTCCTTCGGCGACTGCAGCGGGTGCAAAATGCGGCAGCCAGACTGGTGGCGGGTGTGCATCGATATGACCACATCAACCCAGTACTGGCTCACCTGCATTGGCTACCTGTTGTGTCCCAAATTAGATTCACGGTCTTGGTTTTAGTTTATAAAACCCTCCATGGTCTGGAACCTGATTACCTGGCAGAGCGGATCCCCCAGCGGTCAACTTCAGCCCAACCAACTAGGATGTCACAGGTGCACTTGCTGCAGGTGGCCACGCCCAGGGAGGCTCAAAAACCATCCACTCGTAACTGAGCCTTCTCTGTGGGTGGCCCAACATTATGGAACCATCTCCCTAGCGAAGTGCGCCTTGCACAGTCCCTGCCTGCCTTCCGGAAGGCTTTAAAGACTTTGCTTTTCCAGGAGGCATTTAGTGACTCTTGATTACATTTTTTATCTTATTTTTATTTATTTATTATTTATTTATTGTTGCATTTATATCCCGCCCATCTTCAATTTTGAACTCTAGGCGGCTAACAACGAGGCAACATGCGCCTCATCTGCCATCAGCCTCCATGTCTTTTTTATTGCTATGACCTTTGAATTGATATTATTATCTGTTTATTTGTTGTATTTAATTGTTTGCTGTATTTAATTGTTTGCTGTATAAGCTTTAAAATAAATAAATAAATAAATAAAGCAAAGCCTCTCTTAATACTCTGTACCTTTAAAAACCCATGAAATGGCTACTATAAGTCAGAGTCAACATGTAATTATCATGGTTAAAAAAACCTGGGCCATTCCCAAGGTTGCTCGATTACAGCCTCCATGATCGCTCACCACAGGCTATGTTGGCTAAGGCTCATGAGTAATGCAGTCCTACAGCGTCTTTCCAGGACCCAGTTACCCATACCTGTTGTAAGCTCAACGTGTCCATTACTGAAATGTGAAAGGACAATAAACTTTTGGATCCAGTGGGATGGGGACACATGCATGGGATGAAAGCCTTAGTGCGCTTCCAACAGGCACACTTACTCCTGCAAAAACATTGGCTTGCTAACTTCCATTAGACTGTGATTATTCTTTCTTTCTCATCACTGTTACGTGCCAGACTGTTCCAAAGCAAAAGCTTATTCATAAGCAAAGTGTAAATGGAAATTACAGAATTAAACATCTCAGCCATTTCTTTTCTTTTCTTGGTCCTCTGAAAAATCAAATTGCCAGCCCTAGCCCTGGAATTTCAAAGAAGCCAGTAAAATTTCAGTTTTTAGAACTGAATTGCTGCACGACTAAATTATTTGTTTATATAACACAGCCAACGAAGTTAATTTTTTGTTTTATTTTAGTTAGTTATGGAGTCTTTCTGTCTAATTACTGTAATTAGCTGAATTAATAAATCTTAGAGGCACTCAGCATAGAGAACTAAATGCAGATGGCACAGTTGTTTCAAATGGCTTAAGAGTATTTGCAGCACTGTAAATATAAATTTTAGCATACGCGCATATGCCATGCTTTCCCTGGGAAAGTAATGTAATATGGTGTAACAGCTCTTTTTACGCATACGTACATATGAAATATGCAAGTGTGTTTGAACATATTTCAGGAAGCTGGGTCTCACAAGTCTTACATGTTTGTGTTATGAGCAACAGCTTGGCAAATGGCCAGCGTTTGCGATATAACTGTCCCTGTCCATTCTTTTTGCATTTAATTTTCCACAGTCAACACGCACATCCACAGCCATGGATACTAAAGGTGCCTAAACCATATTCCACCTCAACAGAGGTGGTGGCCTCAGGCATAGTCTATCTGCTACTTATCAGGGTGTGCTTTCCAAAGTACCCAGACAAATAAAAAAGCCTTCACCACCAAGGCCATGGCTAATGACCCATTCTTGGTAGGTTTCAGCACCTTAGGCCATTGTTCACGTTAAGGCTATGGATACTATTGTCTCCCTAACGAGCGTATTCAGGCATTGTTCATCTTATGAGCCTAATTCAGACCAGGGTGACAAGAGGTCAAAGCTGACTGACTATCAAATGAAGGACTTGCACTAGTTGTATCCAGACTAGATATGGGCACGAAACAAAAAAATGGTGTTTCGGTTTTTCGTTTGTCATTGAGAGGTCTGTTTCAGTTCGTTTGTCGTAAATTTTTGGAAAAATTTCATTACCGTTTTTCGTTTGTCGTTTGTCGTTTCTACCGCTTTTTGTGCGATTTTTAAAAGCATTTCCATGCGCAGGCATCCCCCAATGCCCCAGACCAGAGGGAAAACACTAAAAAAATGGATGCTGGCAGAGACACAGTACAGACTCAGTATGCAGGGAGGCTGCAAAGGCAACAGCGGGCGTTGCCCAGGGTGCAAGGCAGCCACAGAGTGACTGCACTGCAGGGCAAGGGAGGGTACTCACCGAGAGGTACGCAGCACACACGCACACAGGGAGGCTGCAGGACTGAAGCTAAAGTTGCAGAGACAGCAATCCCACCCTAACTCCCACCAGAGACTGCAAGGAGGACGGGGGCTGCCAGACCTTTTTATGCCCTCTGTGGCTGCCAGACCTGCCCGCCCAGTCTGCAACCTGGGCATGCTATTGGTTGAACATGATCCCATCACATGGCTTGCCTCCATTTTGTGGCTGGTGCAACATCCATTTTAAAGGGAAAAGAAAAATACATCACGATGGGAGAAGACAAAAACAAACGTTTTAAGGACCCCAAACCTCCTGGTAGGTATTATCAGACAATATAAATAATTACCGCTGCATTTTTACGGATGTCCAGGGCGTTTTTTAACATTTAAAACAGCTCATTTCATTGCGCGTTGCCATTAACAGAAACGAAATGTAACAACCACAATTTTCGTGGTTCTGTTCGTTTCATTGCATTTTCATCACAATTTTCGTTTGTTGTTTCGTTACGTAACGGAAACGACAAACGGTAACAGAAATGAAAAAAGTTCGTTCCATGCCCATCTCTAATTCAGACTGATGAGACTGTTTGGATGAGCAGTGAAACGTTTGTATCTCTCAATAAAGAAGTCCAGTAGCCATGACTCAACTTCCAGATAAACTCACCTGGATGACTGAGAATCTTCACAGACATATTCCAAGAGGATGTTCCAAAGGACTGACATGCTCATCTCAGGGCAGGAAGACAAGCCTCATCCACTGGAAGAGAAGAAAGCTCAGCTTCTGTGTGTAAGATATCTTTAAAGCCTGGGTGGGGACCCATTCCTCTCCTTCACAGATACCACCAGGGCCCACTGGCTCACTATTTAATTGTGTGTTGGGCTCCTTAGTTTCCCAACCTTTTCCATCCCAACTGTGCGCCTTTGGAAGGATCCACCCAGTAAAATCACAAGAACCTCTCTCCTATACTTAACTTTGGGTTCTGAAGGAACGGGCTAGATGTATTAAATTATGGGTGTCCTTACTGGATGGAGTTTAGGTTTAGGTTTTTTTTTTTGCAGTTTTCCTTTTAATGTACAGGAAGTTGGAAATTTGTGCCTCAACCCCAGAAGCAGTTTGAGTGCATTATCCACTAGGCCTGTCTGCCCATGACAACTACAAGGTATGAATAATGGAAAATGATGTCCAGAAACACCTGGAGGGCCCTAACTTTGTTTCAGTGGAAAGGCAAAATGCTCAAATAAGGAAGAAATGAAAGGAAGGAAGAAATGAAAAA
The DNA here is from genome assembly GCA_029282475.1 of Phrynocephalus forsythii. Classification (NCBI taxonomy): domain Eukaryota; kingdom Metazoa; phylum Chordata; class Lepidosauria; order Squamata; family Agamidae; genus Phrynocephalus; species Phrynocephalus forsythii. The sequence continues at coordinate 105,081,654 of JAPFRF010000003.1, read as the reverse complement.
AAGCAAAAAAGGCAAAGTAACCTCACTAGCTAAAACTGTAACAAAGCGGTGGAGTAATTCAGAATAAAGGAACATTCATATAACATGGAGATGGGTTTTGATGCCTGAAACTAAGTATTATGGATTCTCAATATTTTGAGATATACTGAAGATGTGGACAAGACATAGGTACATCTCCCTATGTGGTGAGCCTCTGAAGTTGCCCTGAAACGTTTGAAGTCAGTACTCAAAGAAATGGGGTCAAATCGTGCAAATAACAATAGAAGTTTCCCGCAAAATTGCATTATTGTGTATTTTCAAAGAAGGACGGTGTGATTAGGCCAAAAAAGCAAAAAGAAAAAGAAAAAGAAAGAGAAAAAGGAGTTAATTATGAGTGTGGTAATAGCAGCAAAATTAACTTAATGGTATAATGAAGATTAAGACATAGTAATCAATGATACATCGACATAGGATATCAAATTTTAAAAGAGACTGTTTATTTATTGAAAAAACGGAAACACCTTTTTGTACTTTTTATTATTGAAAGGGAAGGCTGGCTACCCAAACAGGTTATTTTGGAATGGTTATGATACATCATCAGCTTTGGAGGAAATATATCTCTACTGGTCTCAGTGATATGGGAATTAATTTTTGATGTATAAAAATTGTATTAAAAGATATGTATATTTTTCTTTTTGATTTTCTTCCCTTATATCATGTCTGCACATTGTAGTAATGTTTATTAAAGATGGGACAATTCACAATAGAAAAGACATGAACACTTTTAATTATTTCCAAAAAAATTTAGTGTGTATTTAAAAGTTATACATCTATTGATCAGATCTCTGAAGAATGAGCTCCTGTAGGTCTGATGTTTATCATTCTGATTATTGGCAATGAAAGATGAGAATTTGTTGGGATTTATTTAACTCTTGCTATGGCTTCACTAGCAGTAATCAATTTCAAAATACCTTATATGTACTGAATTTTAGTTTTTTAAAAGTCATCTGCATACATGGATAGTTTACTTGATTGGTTCTCTGTATTGATATTCTTCGATGCTTTAATTATTTCTAATTAAGGAGACTGTTGTGACAACCCATGAAAGACTAAATAGAAAATGAACAGCAGAAGTGGGTTTTTCAATCTTCCGAAAGCAACTGCAGAATTTTAAAATAACAGCATTAAAAGAATACTCACTGGATACTTGGACATGCAGAGTGCATGCATTGTTAAATCAATGTTCTCTGTCAATACCTCTGATAAGCTGTCAGACTGAATAGTCAATAACATTAACTTCACACAAGACCACATATGGAATTCACTTCTGTTCTCAGCTCCAAATCAAGCCTAATGCCTGGAGAATTTTGTTACATGCTTGCCTTCCAAATTCATTCCACCCCTCCCCCACATGCTGCCTTGTCCACATGGAGCTCCTTGAGATCATTAGTATTTTAACTCAGGTGTTTCAATAAATGTGTTTGCAATTTTAACAGTAAAACTGGTACACTCTAATCTTACTGGATTTTCCGTGGTACCATTCTTCAACAACATATTTGTTGCCTTGGGTCCCAGTATTGGAAGAAAGAGCCAATGTGGTGGTGGATAGAGTGTAGGCCAGTGGTGGCGAACCTTCAGCACTCCAGATGTTTTGGACTACAACTCCCAGAATTCCAAGCCTAGATTGCTAATGACAAAAGACTGTGGGAGTTGTGGTCCAAAACATCTGGAGTGCTGCAAGTTCGCCACCACTGTTGTAGGACAAAGACTCAGGAGGAGGCCTGATATCAAATCCTGGCTCAATCACAGATTCTCACTGGGAAGGGACAAAAGCCAACCAACTTATTTCAAAAACTCTATCATTATTATTGTACATCTGAAGTGACTTGACAGCATACACAACAATGGTGGGAAAGCAGCACATAAAAGAAACAAACAAATAGGATTGTTTGGATCCAGGAACTCACAGGTAGCCTCTAGTACAATTCCTGAAGCTACCAAAGGGTAAAAAAAAACCTTCACAGCCAGCTGTAGTGGTAAACAATTCAATACAAATTGTGCTTTCATTGGGTTGTTATTGTTATTGTTGTTCTCCTCCTGATCCTCCTCCTCCTGTAACTGCTGTTAAAAATCTTTGCACCCTTGTTAGTAGAGATGGGCACGACCAGGGAAAATGACGTTTTCGAGTTGTCGTGTGTCGGAGCCGGCCCGTTTCGGCTCGTTTCTGTTTTTCGTGAAATTTTACAAAAATTTGTCGTTTCGTTTGTCGTTTTTTTGTTCTGTCGTTAGTACTGGTTTGGGGGGGAGCGGGCTCCTGGAGGCACCTCTCTGGGGTGGGTGCCTCCTCTGGCCCACTACAAAATGGCATGCATAGCCAATTGGATATGCATACCAAGTTGAGCAGAGAGGCACCTCTTTTTTGGGTGCCTCTCTCTGTTGACCACAGGCCCACTGCTAACTGCAGTGTCACAGTGCGCACACTGGGGGAAGGCTCCTCCTCAGTCTGGGCACTCTGTGGTTCACTAAGAAGGGAACTGTACTTGTGTGTGTAGTGCAATGCAAGTACAGATTTGGCTTAGGCTTAGGTAGTGCAAGGGCTAGGGTTAGGGTTGTTACGGGTAAGGTTAGGGTGAGTTCGTGGGGTGCACCTCTGGGTGCCTCTCTGACCCGCTAAGAAGGACAATGTACTGACGTATGGGTTAGGGTTCGGGTTCGGGTTTGGGTTTGGCCTACGGTTTACATTTAAACTCTCAAGGAACCCCCACCCCACCCCAAAATCCAACTGAGATCTTCTCTTCCTTATGACATGTATTTTAAGCTTGAAATAAAGCTTTACATTTTTTATATAGACTCACTGAACTCTTACGGAAATGGACTATTAAACACACACGGGCAGAAGTGTATCTCACTAAATCCAAAAATCCACCCCAACAGAGCATGGTTTCTTCCCATAAGCTGGCAAATACTGTATTTTTTTCATGCATAAGATTATATTTTTGTCTAAAATTTTGAGACTTAAAATTGAGGATCATCTTATACATGGAAGTATGCCAAGGAGAGAACTGCACAGGTGCAAAACCTGGCAGCATCTTATAGACAGAAAAATGTGGTAATTTAATGTTGTTGCTTTACATCATGGCATTTCTTTTGTTACAACATTAGCAATCGGTTTCAAAGTTTTACAGTGATCATAGTGAAGATTAGCCCACTTCAAATGGAAACCACCAAAACACAGACAGCCTCGCTTTCCATATTTACCCAAAGAGCTTTAAATACTTTGTTGAAGTATTCAGCACAGCACGATAGATATATATATTTTCTGCAAACTATTATTTTTCCGAGATCACTGCTAGCATCCCAGCCACTAACCACCCACACTTGTCCTCGTAACTCCCGACAGGCACATCCCAGAAGTCTCGGTCAAAACCTGGCCAAGTGGCCATGCAATTGGTGGAATGGCTCCAAAAATTTGCATGGTCCACTCCCATGGCCAGCCCATCATTGCGCAGGAGTAAAAAAATAAAAATAAAAATAAAATAAAATAAAATCAATGGAGACGTTTTGTTGCAAGAAAAACCCACTGCTGCTACTGTAAAAGTTCAGGCAGTTTTAAAATAGCTATTTTCGCATGTTTCTGTGGTGTTTTGGTGTGTTTTGGGACCACCACGATTTCAAAATAAATAAATATTGCTTGCGGTCGCCCCATTTTGGATCCCCCGCCCACACCACATGGCATGGCGAGTTGGCGAGACAACGAGGATGCGCAGCCCAGGAGAGGAGGGGGGAGGCCGGGGGGACCCCCCCAGAAACCACCCTTCTGGTAGGTGACCTCACTCAAGCAGGCATATTTTCGCCTGCTTTTTTGGCCTGGAATCGGTTTTTTTTTCTTTTTAAAACTTTTTTTCTGTGCCGCGCCGCTTGGCAAGTTGGCGAGACGACGAGGATGTGCAGCCCAGGAGAGGAGGGGGGAGGCCGGGGACCCCCCCCAGAAACCACCCTTCTGGTAGGTGCCCTCACTCAGGCAGGCATATTTTCGCCTGCTTTTTTGGCCGGGAATCGGGTTTTTTATTTTATTTTTCAAAAATTTTCTGTGCCGCGCCGCTTGGCGACGAGTTGGCGAGACGACGAGGATGTGCAGCCCAGGAGAGGAGGGGGGAGGCCGGGGACCCCCCCAGAAACCACCCCTCTGGTAGGTCCCCTCAGGCAGGCATATTTTCGCCTGCTTTTTTGGCTGGGAATCGGGGTTTCTTTTCAGTTTTAAAACTTTTTTCCTGTGCCACTTGGCATCGCGCGATCGCTGCAATGCCACCAGGAACAACCACAACAAATCAGACCCAATTTTTCTTTAGTCGGTTCGAGTTCGAGTTCTGGCGGAGTAATTGTCGTTCTTCGTTTCGTTACGTAACGGAAATGAGGAACGGAAACGGAAACGAGGATTTCGCCGAGTCGTGCCCATGTCTACTTGTTAGTAGACATGGGCACGACTTTTTAAATTGTTGTTTCGTTTTTGGATATCGTTCCGCCTTAACGGAAAGTAACAACAATTAAGTTGTCAGAATCGAACTCAACCAAAAAAAGAAAAATTGGGTCTGATTTGTCGTTGTCATTCCTGGCATCGCGCGGCGATCGCGCGATGCCAAGCGGCACAGAAAAAAAGTTTTAAAAATAAAAAAAACGATTCCCGGCCAAAAAAGCAGGCAAAAATATGCCTGCCTGAGGGCACCTACCAGAGGGGTGGTTTCTGGGGGGGGTCCCCAGCCTTCCCCCCCTTCTGTCCTGGGCTGCTGGTACCGGGCTGGGAGGGGACATCCTCGGCGTCTCCATTTGTCATGCAGTGCGGGGGGATCCAAAATGGCGTGCACAATAATATTTTTGAAATTGTGGTCCAAAAAACCATCAAAGCACCACAGAAACATGCGAAAATTAGCTATTTTAAATGCTTGAATTTTTACAGTAGCAGCAGTGGGTTTTTTATAGCAGTAAAAGGTCACACTGATTTTATTTTATTTTTATTTTTATTTTTATTTTTTTACACCTGCACAATGATGGGCTGGCCATGGGATGGGACCATGCAAATTTTTGGACCCATTCTACCAATCGCATGGCCAGGTTTTGACTGACACTTCTGGATGTGCAAGAGGGCATAAAAAGCCGAGGCACTCCCAGAAGAGTCGCAGTCCGGGCTTGGATGTGGGTGGGAGAGGGCTGTGTGTAGCTGGCTGCTGTGCTAGACTAGTTTCGATTTCGCGGAGCCTTTAGATTTCAGTTAGGCAGGCAGGGAGGGAATTGATTCAATTGAATTTTTAGGAAATAATAATAATTCCTTTCATTCTCTGTCTGCTGTGGGGAATAGCAACGCAGTTTATTCTTTTTTATTCTCCTGCAGTTTGTTAGGATTTCTTTTCTGATAGTGCTTCAAAGGGGGGGAGGTTTGAGTGGGAGGGGAGGTGTGGATTTATTTTAAAAATTTCATTTGCTTGGTGGCAAGCCAAGATCATTTCATACCCTGCCTGCAGCTCTGCTGTGGGTGCACTGCCCACTTTATTTGCAAAAATTGCAATTGCTTTATTCGATGCAGTCTTGTGCAGCAAGTCAGTTTAAAGTGTTTTCCGCCTGCTCTGGGTCATTGCAGGACCCGCACCTGCCACCCGCATGCCCGCCCCTCTCCCCTGCTGCTGCCGCCGCCCGCCCATGCCCCCCCGCCACCCCGCCCGCCGCCTAGGGCGCAAAAACACCTAGTGCCGGCAGGACGCCACTCGCTGGGACGTCAAATCGCGTGAAATCGCAGCGGCAGTAATGACAAACGACAAACGGCATGATGAAACGACAAATTTTTAAAAAAAATTCGTGAAAAACGGAAACGACTCAAAACGGACCCATCCCGAAAAACAACTCGAAAAAAGAATTTTCTGGTCGTGCCCATCTCTTCTTGTTAGTTCCAAGCTCTGAGGAGCCAAATGACAGCTTGAATTAGTTTTAGATATTTAATTGGCTGCCAATGCTGAGTATCAGCGTAAGATAATAATTCCTAGTTGATCCATTCTTGCTTAGAATGTGGGTCATCAGGGTCATCACACTTTAAAGTGCAAAAGCAAAAAGACAGCCCATGTAATAGTTAAAGAATTCAATGATACACATCTGTAGCAGGGAATAAGCTCCATTGAATTCAGTGGGGTTTATGAATAGACTTTCCTAAAACTGTATACTGAAATATATGGATAGTGGTGTTTTTATCTCTAAAATCAACATGCAGATTTTAACTTGAACTTGAGGAAAACACTGTTCTCCGCATCTGTTGGCCAGCGCCCATGATATCAGCAACTAACTTTGGCCGTTACTTCACGAAGTACTTCGCTTCGCAGCGGGATTGCCTTCGCTTTGAATGCGAAGCCGGTCACGTGGTCTCCCTTCGCCCCCACCCCTCTTTCTCTGTCCTCACCATGCGAAATTTTAGGATCGAATCCATTACTACCTCACGTGCTCCCTTCGCATTCGGAAGCTTACTTGCAACGTCCGGTTTCTGCTTTCTTTTATTTTTTAAAAAAAATTACCACGGCGTATCGATGCATCAATACCCGGCTGTCATTTGCGGTCAGAGGCGCACAAGCCAGCGGTCAAGCCCGGCGCTCAAAGGCCCCTGCGGTTGTCCCGAGGACTTGTGGGCGGCCATCGTGTTTCCCTGAAGCAGAGCAGCTGGGTTGGTTTTTTTGGGGGCGGGAGATGCTTCTCTCAGCTTCATCGCCCTGTGTGCCCCGCCGCCGCTCTCTGTGTGGGGCGCGTGCGGGGTGTCTTGCAGCGGCGGCACCGACACCCCCTCCCCTCCCTCTGAGCAGCCCTTCGCCATCCCTTGCCAGTGGAGGGGCTCTGCTCACGTCACCCGGGGACGCTTGCCCCCCCTCTGTTGCCCCTGCCCCGTGTACAGAAGGCAAGATCAAAAGAACGGGTTAACCGAAATATCTATGCATCGGCATTTCAGAGAAAAAGTAAGTTAAAAAAAATAAATATATATATTAACTGGCCACACGTGACTTTGGATGCGAAGCGGGATGCGAAGCGAAGAAGATTCCTGGCCTCCGGCAGGGGAATCTCTCGCCCCGCTTGGAGCACGGTTTAGGGGGCGTGGTCGGGGTGGCGCCGAATCCAAAGAGGAGGAGCGTGCGGACTGAAGTGATCGATTCGCATAAAGAGGTTCGTGAAGTAACGGCCTTTCTGTGCCCAGTATAGATTGACAACTTCTTTTAATATGTCTGTTGTTTTTAGACCTTGGTTAAATAATGTGAGCTTACAGTAGGTATGCAAAGCCTCATGCCTGTATCTTTAATAATAATCATCATATAAACCAAAAACAAATCATTATTAATAACAATAACAATGGTGAACATCCTGCCTGAAGCTGCCACACCTTCATGGTACAACAAATTGGGTAAAAAATATAATTGAAGGTTGGTGTACCTCATGAATGAGGAACATGTTGGCACTGCCCATCCATCTTCACCTTAAGCTTTCCAGAGTGGCCCAATGCTGACCATTATTGAAGCGAATCATGCCAAAAAACCAACAACACGGGAAACAAAGCATCATATTCTCATCCGAAACTGCTGGAGGGCAAGATGAAGACAGAAACATGATTATTATACACAATTAGCTAGAGTTATAATGTATAATTATGCCAGCTGAATGTTTGTCAGTGCTTTGTGATAACCACCCATGCTTCATGAAATGCTGTTGGCTATTTTTTTAAGACTGCAGTCAGTGGTCAGTCTCCCAAAGAGATCCTATGACCAAGAGAGGAAGTGATAAATACTATCATAACCATTTAAAACATACCAAAAAAATTGAGGCTTGTGTTGGATTATTTCTTTTGTTTGCTGGACCTTGAAATTCCTGATGGAACTGTCCTACTGCCCATGATTTGTAGATACTGTATATGCATTTAATAAACTTACCTAGAGTACGCTGTGATTAAACAGAAGGCTATATGAATCAGAAAGATGGAGTGACTCAGAACATATAACCCACGTTCAACCCAAATCAACTTCACTAAGGCTTATCAGCATCAATTTAGACAAGGAAGCAATAATCAAGCAAGGGTTCACCAAAGCCTTCAGCCATTTAACCTGGTTCGTAAACCATGTTAATTAGCAAAGTGTCTTATGGCCGCACCTAAGCCCTTTGTACCATTATGGATGCCTAATTATGTACATTAATGTTGATCAGATATTCAGGGCGGAGGGTTTCTGTCTTTCTTTGTATGAGATGAGTTTGGAGATATGTGGTTGCTTTACACTGAATCAGGCCATTGGTTCATTAAGCTGCAGTTGGCAGTGATTATTCAGAAAGGACAAACATCAGCACACATAACCTCAAGAAGCTTCATCCACCTGCTTATCTGGACTTCTCAACTCAGTTTTGACCTAGTGGCACCCACTTGCAAGATGGCCACCATTTAAAGTCTCCTGCAAGGATTGTTGTTCAGTCGTTCAATTGTGTCCGACTCTTTGTGACTCCATGGACCAGAGCTCTCCAGGCCTTCCTATCTTCCACTGCCTCCTGGAGTTTTGTCAAATCCATATTGGTTGCATCAATGACACTGTCCAGCCATCTCATTTTCTGCCGTCCTCTTTTCCTTTTGCCTTCAATCTTTCCCAACATCAGGGACTTGGAGTCCTCTCTCCTCATGAGGTGGCCAAAGTACTGGAGCCTCAGCTTCAAAATCTGTCATTCCAGTGAGCATTCGGGGTTGATTTTTTTCATAATGGATATATTTGATCTCCTTGCAGTCCAGGGGACTCTCAAGACTCTTCTCCAGCACCACAGCTCAAAAACATCAATTCTGTGCTGATCAGCCTTCTTTATAATCCAGCTTTCACTTCCATACATCACTACTGGAAAAACCATAGCTTTGACTGTCCTGACCTTAGTTGGCAAAGTGATGTCTCTGCTGTTTAGGATGCTATCTAGGATTGCCATTGCTTTCCTCCCAAGAAGCAGGTGTCTTTTTATTTCATTGCTGCAGTCGCCATCTGCAGTGATCAAGGAGCCCAATAAAATAAATTCTGCCATTGCCTCCATTTCTTCCCCTTCTATTTGCCAGGAGGTGATGGGACCGGTGGCCATGATCTTTGTTTTTTTGATGTTGAGCTTCAGACCATTTTTTTCACTCTCCTCTTTCACCCTCATTAAGAGGTTCTTTAATTCCTCCTCACTTTCTGCTATTAGAGTAGTATCATCTGCGTATCTGAGGTTGTTGATATTTCTTCTGGCAATCTTAATTCCATCTTGTGATTCATCCAGACCTGCCTTTCACATGATGTACTCTGCATATAAGTTAAATAGGCAAGGTGACAGTATACAGCCTGCAAGGATACCTCAAAACATACTGAAAAAACAAAAGTAACAGGCACCTCAAAGTTACCAACTGCAGTCCACTGAAGTGGCAGATGTTGAAGAACACCTGACCACCATTCATTTGACAACTAGGAACAAGGATTGTGAATATTTTTCATTTTTTCGTTTTGGGTTCTTTGTGGGCTACCACTTTCCTTTTTGTGTTTTCCATGCTCTTGTCCAATGATGGAGAACCTTTGGCACTCCAGATGTTTTGGACTACAACTTCCAGAATTCCATGCCTAGATTGCCAATGACAAAGGACTGTGGGAGTTGTGGTCCAAAACATCTGGAGTGCCAAATGTTCGTCACCACTGCTCTAGTCCATTTGTTTAATATGAAAGGGAATGCCTATTTTAGGCCTCTTTTTGAATTTTTCCCATTTGTGTCCTTTGGCACTAATCCACAAAAGCTATGAAAACCATAAAAACTACTCCAAAGAAGCAGGAATAAGGTATCAGAAAATCAATTTACTCCAAAAACAGGTAATAGTGCAGGAGAAAGAAAATTTCAACATGTGCAGGCACCAACACAGCCCAGTGGTGGACTGGTCAAGTCACCAAATCCACTCCCTGGGCCCTTCTTGCCAGGACCCTGCCTGTCACAGAACCTGACTCTGAGGGGTTAAATTGTGAAGAGCTGCTGGAGGAGCCTTGCAGCTCAAGTCAGCAGGCAGCTGGGTCTGATGACTCAGCTGAAAACATATCTTCTCCTCCTAGAAGGGCTATGAGCAGGATTCTGCAAAGACGTGCTACCCGGAGAGCTAGGGAAAGGGTCTTTGATGCTAGATGGGGAATCAGGTTGGGAAGCCCTGAGTACTAGCAGGAGCCTTTCCAGAAATAAGGGTGTGTTCCCTGTTTTGAGATAAAGCTGGTAAGCAAACCTTGAGCTCTCTGTGGGAGCAACGCATCATTTGAACTTGCAACCATGTTCCTGTCTGTGACCTTGGCTCTGTTTCCTGATTTTGGACTGGCTTCCTGGACCACGGCTTGATCTGTTCCCTTGAGTTTGGCATCTGGTTTCTGTGAGATATTCTGGTTTTGACTTGGACTGGTAATTGCTGGGAGTTGGATTCTGTTATTTATCTGGCACTTGATTGTAACAAAAGACTTGAACTTGCCTGGCTTTCCACTAAAGATCTTGGCAAAGAACTGAATCCTGTTTGTGTGTGTGCTCTGTGTGTGGGGCTTGACAGTTTGCTCCCACCCAAACTTCTTCAAGCAGAATGGAAGAGGAGGGGGCTGTTGGGATGACACCGCTGGAAGCTTTGCAAAACCAAATGCTGCTTTTGTCTCAGGCGATTGTTCAATTGCAGCAAGCTCCAGCACTGGCTGGGTTGCAGCCCCGTTGCCCTTTGCTGCCTCCTGACCGGTTTGAAGGCAAGTTAGAGGAATTCCCTGCATTCTTGGCTCAATGCAAGCTGTTTATTGAAGTGTGTGCTCAAGAATTTCCTACTGAGAGGTCTAAGGTCTTCTTTATCATCAGTTTTTTGAAAGGACAGGCAGCTAAATGGGCTACCCTTTTACTCCTCAGTGCCTCATCTCTACTGGATAGTTATCAGGCTTTCCTGAATCACATTTCTACAGCTTTTCAGAACCCCATGCAGGCTGCTACTGCCAACAGGAGACTCAGAGCTTTGAAACAGGGCAAAGATCCAGTGTTTGACTACACCACTGCATTCCGTCTGATAGCACAGGATCTGAATTGGAACGAACCGGCACTGATTTCTCAGTATATGGAAGGATTGGCAGATGAAGTGCTTGATGAACTCTCTAGGGTGGAACAACCAAACACGTTACAGGAACTCATTACCCTGTGTCTCAGGATAGATGGACGCCTGGAAAGCTGTCACCTCTCCCAAGGCAAGAACTACAATTGCTGGGAGTTGGATTCTGTTATTTATCTGGCAATTGATTGTAACAAAAGACTTGAAATTGCCTGGCTTTCCACTAAAGATCTTGGCAAAGAACTGAATCCTGTTTGTGTGTGTGCTCTGTGTGTGGGGCTTGACACTTATACTCCTATAAACATTCCTCTAAGACTCACCAAAATATACATCTTTAGGAAAATGAACATAAAACAAATTAACCAAATGTTTTTTTGAAAAAATCCATTAAAACAAAATACTGTCAACCCCTTTCACACAGAACAAGATATGCAGAAGAATAAAAACTGCATAAACAGCCTCCTCTCCCTAAATCCAAGAAAAGAAAACAAATTAAAAAATGCAATGAAAGCATGCAAACACACACCTCTATTACATTATCAGGATTATTGGGATACTCCTCCCCTCCTTACCACTTCCTGCAGGTGGAAGGGGGAAGGCAACAATTATGATTCAAAAAAGGGAAGGGTGAAAGAGAGAGGACTTCCGTTTCTCTTCCGGTTTGCAGGAAAGTATTTCTGAGTCCTCCGACATGCTAGAAAGGCCCTTGGGGTACCCAAAAATACTTTCAAGTGATCCGGAGGGCACTTCCTGTTTTCCAAAAGTCACTTCCGATTCTCAGGGAAGCCTTTTTGGAGCCTCCAATGGACCTGAGAAGGCCCTTGTGGGCCCGTTTGGGGCAGCACCAGGCCAGGGGTAAGTACAAGAGCCCCCAGCTAGGCCCCCCCAAGCCCAACCCAACCTGCATCCGCATATTGTGGATTTTCAATTATCATGGGTCAGGCCCCTAACCCCTAGGATAGGCAGGGTTTACTGTACTAACTGGGTTCCAACCAATCCATTCACTTGTATAAACACAAATTTCCTACTTCCCCTTCTGGAGCATTTTGGGTGTCAGAAAAAGAGAGCTTCTTCTCTTTGGTCCCCTACTCCCATAACTACAAAAGGCCCATTCTTAATGGAGTCTTCTTGGATCTAACATGGACCATCTTTTAGGGCCTCAGGCATAACATTGCTCTCAACAAGTGACTTTTTTTTGCAGTTAAAATTTAGCTTTTGTTCCAGTGGCTGATCCTGAGATTTCCTCTCTGCAGCACATTTCAGTTGGATCATTCACTTTCAAGGTGATGGAGCCCTGACCTCTAGGAATGGGAGCCTTGTGACATAAAAATCTGCAAGAAACCACGCCAAATGAATCTAACTTGAGCAGAGCTGCTACTGGCTTCGGGGTAATTAAGTGCTAATCGTAGAGGTATGCTGTTTTCTACGGAAGTAAACTGGTTTCCTGAGTGGATAAACTTTGAGGTCAGAAGCCAAGGAGTTTATTCTATCAAGAGAATTGGATCATTTCAGAGAAAAGCAGCACACTGGCCCTGTTGTTGTGATTATGAGGCAAATGGGAATAAGAGAGAGAGAGAATGGACAGTTGACAAATCTGGAAAGTATATCAGAATAACAGACCATAGTAACCCACTCTCAGTAAAAAAAATCAACAGTAAGACATCATTCTGGAGGGTTGCACTATATAAAATATCTTACCGCAAAGAACATGAGAAACAAAATGGATTTCTTTAGTAGGTGTTACTGTGGTAGACAAATCTGGGTTATCTACATATGGCAGAGAAACTTTACTAACATACAAAGTACTTATTTTTTATTATTGTGGCAGATACTAATCTGAACAAAGTAACTAATATAGTCTTTTAGACAGTATTTGATTCATATGGAGCCCACCTGCAATTCTTTCCACCATGCCTATTGTATAATTTGTTGGGTTCCACGAAAACCATGTTTTCTACAAATGTGAGAGTGCTGCCAGTCTGGAACTTCAGAGCTGGGTTCCCTGGCACAAACCCCATGGACTCAAATTCTGGGGGTTAAATATATGGGTGCTTTATTTATAATTGTGTCACAGCTGTACAGAATCCCCTCAGTGTAGGAAGTCATGAGTTGAGGACCATATACCAGCCCCTCTGACCCTGTTGTCCCTCAGTGGGATCCTCAGTTCTCTTCACTGAGAGTCCTCAGAGTTTAGGCCCATTTTTGTCTTATCCTTCATGAAGACACTGGCTGTCTTGCCCTTCCTCCTAGTCCTTGCCTCTCCAGGATGATGACTGGGAGGGAGATCCCCCCGTCAATTGATCCAGGGTCCTTCAGGTAGAGGATCTTCACACAGCACTCCCAGCTGCTTCAGGCAGCAGCTCCACTGTAGTATCAACCCAGACCCCTTCACCTTCTTCTTCAGTTGACCAGCAGCCTCCCAAAGTCCTGTCGTCACTCCTTTTTATTAGGCTCCTGGCTGCCTTGGGCTGGTGTTGCATCAGGTTGTTGCACCGGCTCCAGTGGCCTCCTCTCTGCCTTAGTCTCTTCCCTGGCTATGCTCTCTCAGCCATCTTAAGGAGGAGCCTCGTGGCACAGTGGTTAAATGCCTGTACTGCAGCTAAAACTGTGCTCGTGATCTGGGGTTCAATCCTAGGTAGCTTGGCTCATGGTTGACTCAGCCTTCTATCCTTCCAAGGTCCGTAAAATGAGTACCCAGCCTAGCAGAAGGGGCAATGTGTAGCCTGCATAATTAAACTGCAAACCACCCAGAGAGTGCTTGAAGCAGAACACTTTGCTTTAAAGGGACCCAATTGTTCACAGTGGTCATGCCGATTCCATCACTTGAAAGCCAAATTTTAGAGACAACATTTTAACTGTTTCCATTGGTGTTTACATAAAAATGAAAACCTGGATGATACCTTTTATTGGACCATTCGAAAAAAAAATCAAACAAATTACAAGTTATAGGGTGGTATATAAGCAGCATGATTATATAGTTTTAATCCAGTGGTTTATAATCTTTTCCATGTCTGAATATATTCCTTCTCTGTTACTTGGTTTTAAATTTCTATTGCTTTCAAGCAGCTTTGGAACCCACCCTGAGATCCTGGGATATAGGGTGGGCAAAAATGTTTTAAATAAAATAAAATAGATAGATAGATAGATAGATAGATAGATAGATAGATAGATAGATAGATAGATAGATAGATTACCCCCGGGGCCTCATACCTTACTATGATATGATTCTTTGGCATCATCTCCATCAACGAAGTTTTTCCACTTTATTATCCCCAGTTTTTCAGTGGAACAGGGTAATATGTGTATATACACTGTATATTAGGAATAGGTAGAATTATGTTGTGTTCTTTCCTTAATAAGAACTTACCAATATATGTAAATATTTTCATAAGCATACCAGAAATAATTAGAATGCGGGAGAAAGATAAATGACAGATGAATCTTTTTACCCCCAGGCTTTGGCAGCACACAGTCGTAAACGTCTGACTGAAATTCTAGATATTCAGCTATGTGGGGGGTATTCGCCTCTCTTTTTTTTTTGACAAGTTCCTCATCTTTACGAGCTATGTGGCAGGTGTGCTCAAATAGTCCTTTCTACAGGACCACACAGTGGCATCTGGAATAGCTGCACCCGTTCAGTTTGGCTGAGGTAGTTGAGTGATAATTCTATTCTGTTCCTTGTCTTCACCCATCACAATCCACAGATTTCTTCACAACTGGATGGAAAGTGTGGGTGCATGTGTATGCATACAAAACAGCCCACAATACCTCCCCCCCCCACTGAGAAGTAGGCTTCTCTTTCCAATTTGAGCTCAAAATACAGCAGCAAACCAGTTGAACGAGAGACCATCACGTAGGGTCTAATTTTCCATACCTTTGTTTGCCCCAATTTAAAAGCCAATATTTTATATGAGTGGAAAAATGAAACAGCACGTCCACTGCAAACACATGAAAGATCTGAAAAATTCCCTGGGTTCAGCCTAGTAATTTACTGCTACTGATAGCTACAAACTTGTGATGCTGCTGCTTCATGACTTCTGTTGCCCTTAGTGTATCAAATTATACATAATTGCATGCCTAATCAGAATCAGACACCCTGTCTCTAAGCAGTATTCCTTCATGGAGTCACAAGATGATTTGCGCCTTATCAAAGAAAGTGGGCCATCAAGTTTGGCCTCAATTAGGCTTGCTGTAGAAGATGCCAGAGGACCAACTCAAAGGCCTTGCTGAATTGGCGAAACAAGTAAATGAACAAACCAAGATCAAAGGTCTTTTGCCTTTCATAAAGGAATTGTAGATGCAAGTTCAGCATTAGGTCAGCCCACGCAACCTATCTAACCTAACATGCTTCTAAGATTGCATCCACAGGATCAGGTTGTTAATAAAATTCAGGTTAATTAAACGCAAACAATTACAACTGTTTTTAGTAATTTCAATGCACTAGGTGATTTGCATGTGCCGACTATGGTGGTAGGCAATCAAAATGTCTCTCTGCTATTTGTTAACTGTACTGCTAAGGAACATAAAAATAGGGATTGAAAAATGAGACAGAATAACAAATCTAAAATTTATTAACTTTCTTATAGAGTTGAAGATTTTCATTAAGCTGCCTAAATTGGTAGCCATTGCATCTTTACCAAGCTCTTCAAACTTGACTCCTTTGTAGGGAGGGGGTGCTTTCGAATCTGCTCCCACTGCAGAAAAATCTAATATACAATTGACAAAATATAACACAAGTTGAACATTTCCAGTAGATATGGAGGCCAGCTTCCTGCCCTTAAATGTCTCCAGAGGTAACAAAGACCAACAAAAGTACCACCACCCTTGCTCTCTCTCTCTCTCTCTCTCTCTCTCTCTCTCTCTCTCTCTCTCTCTCACACACACACACACACACACACACACACACACACACACACACACACACAGAGAGAGAGAGAGAGAGAGAGAGAGAGAGAGTCCAAAAAACAGAAGTGAAAATGCAAGTAGCTAGCTGCCCACTTCCATGTTTTTTAAAAAAATAGATATATTTTAGTGATTATTTTGCTGATCAAAAGGTGCATTGGTATACCTGGAGTCTTTCAGAATCAGTAATTTACCATTTTATTTTATTTTATTTTGCTTTAAAGGGCTGAGAGATTGTGTACATGGCCTTGGAGGTGCACATTGTCACCCTCTTTTACAGCAAATAGTTTGTTCATATAGAGCAATGCAACTGACTAAGCCTATTGAGTTTGCAACTATTTCACATGAAGTCACTATGTGGTTATGCTGAGAAATTAAAACCAGCAATCAAAACAAGATTCAGTAACAAAGGACCAAACAAAGTATTCACAAGGCTACATCAGAATTTAGGAAATCCCTGGTCCACAAAATGGTGTCACAAACAGGAGGACCTACTGCACTCCTTCCTGTAAAGGAGGGCCAGTAAAGTACCTGAGATATCTTAGGAAGGTTCCTCTTTATTGAATCAGAACTCCCAGGCTCCACCAGCAGCCATATTTGTTGGGAGCTTTGGAAAGTAAGCGGAACATTTCCAAGCTCTAGAATCCGAGCCAACCCAATGTCTAAGGAGATGCTCCAAAACTATGAGGGGAACCAAACACCACTTTGAAGACCTGAGACCTGTTAAACTCTGATACTCCAGGATGCTTCTGAGAAGTCCATGGGCAGCCAATAAAGCCAATGACCCACTACAGCAACCTGGAACACAGCCTCTAACTACTGCAATTCCGCACAAACATCACGGCACCTGTCCCAAATCTTTTTGTCTAATTGCTTTTAGAAACCTCTGAGCTGGTGAATTTAACCCATATCATATGGCAGAACACACCCAAGACTCTAAGTAGTTAATGTCTTCTCTCGCCTTATACCAAGCAAGTTCTTTCGATCCTTATAAACCCACATATTGTTGTTTTTATCTCCTATACAGGAAGGTTGCTAAATGTGGACTTCTCCCGACAGGGAGTCTACTGCAAATGGGACAGATGGTTTCCTCTACCTTTTTTACTCTCCACCCTCTTGGCATACTCCCAAAATATTTCTTTTAAAAGGCCAAGGATCCCTCTGATTCCAGTTTTTGGGTGACTATAGTACAAAGAAGCATAGACAGGAAGAAAACTTGGTTGTAATCACTGGTGTGATGTTAGATTTTGTTCCAGTGTTTGGTGTGCTCAGCAAAATAGCAAGTTTAGTTTCCTTAGTGACTAATTTCATGCCTTGCTATATGAACTCTTAGTCCAGTGACTGCTTCCTTTTATTTATTCTATTTCTAGACTGTCTGTAGGTGCACATGTTTTAGCTTGGAAAACATGGTCATAAAACAGTCTGTCTCTGAAATAATCATAACGTCGAGAGTATTTTTATATTTAATATCAGGAAATTATGTGTCAAAAGGTAAGACAACTTGTAATTAATAGGAAACTCAGTGGATGGTAACAAATGCACATCAAAGGCTTTTGTTGGCCATTGGCTACAACTCAACCTTTTGGCAAACAACCAAGTCTAAGCGCATCCCTTTCTTTCTCCACTGTCGTCTTCCATTTTAAAATTGCCAGATGTCCATTGAGAGCCTTGTTCATTGATAAAATGGGGGGAACTTTTAGATCACTAAGTTATGTTGATAGTTGGGAAGTGTTCTGCAGATGTCCAGCTTTTATCTGATGAAAGAACAACATATACTTAATTTTTTTCAAAGAGGACAAAGAATCTCTGTATCCCAGAATTATATAGGATTTAAACACTCCACCATTGTGACTTAGAAAAATTAAAATGGTGGGCAATGCATCGAGCAGAAAATCAACAAGACAACTCAAATATATACATTTATATAAACAAACATTAACACAGAAAATTAACTTTCTGGAGTTCATTCACCAATACTTCAAGTTGCACAACAGCTAGGAGACTGGCCTACAAATCAAGTAATACCTTGCTTAAATTTTATAACTGCAGTGAATCTCAGGCAAGTCCATTTAATCTGTTTTACTCCATCTGCAATGCGGATATGATCCCATTGACCTAGCAATCGTAGTACTGTACAATATACAGTTGAGTTACAAATTAGTTAAAATGTGATAATTTATAAGAAATGAATGGAAAATCTGATATGCCTAAATATTAATATTTGTTTAGTTCAAGTTTTATAACAAAAGAATCTAACAAGAACCCAAGATGGCATACACAGCTGACTGCCCTCCTACATTTTGCTTTTACAATGGCTCTGGGGGGTATGCTAGGCTCAGGTGTGTGTGTGTGTGTGTGTGTGTGTGTGTGTGTGTGTGTGTGTGTGTGTGTGTGTGTGTGTGTGCATGCGTGTGTGTGTGCATGCGTGCATGTTGTTAAGTTGTGACCGACTCTTCACGACTCCATGTCTATGAAGTTTTCTTGGCAGGAATATTGGAGCGGCTTCCCAGTTCCTAATCCAGCTGCCTACGGCACCTGGTATTCCATGTTGGTCCCCCATCCAAGTACTAACCAGGGCTGACCCTGCTTAGCTTCTGAAATTAGGCTTAGGGACAACCAAAAATTACCCAGTGGTCATGGCCGGCCAGGAGTTTGATTGGCTGTGCCCAGTTGTAAACTGACACCCTAGTCAGCATTTCCCAGCCTGGCATCTTCCAGCCACAAGTGTCATCACCTTGAACAGGTGGGAGAATGATGATCAAACTAGTATTGCACACAGTCTGTCTAACTTCATACTGTGTTGATAAGAAATTATATACAGTAATCTGTATCAGAGATTGTAACTGAATGGTAAAAAAAAATCAGATACATCAACCACTTTCCAATCTGAATTTCCCCCATGTATTTCCCTTCTGGCATTCGCTCTCCAGCCAACACCCCTTTGTCAACACAGCACTAATTGCTAGGCACTATTTTTTGTTTTGCATTCATTTCTGGCCTACCTGTAAGTCATTATATCTGTGCCACTCTTTATACAGCTAATGAATCAGGCCTATTATATTGAAGAAAAGCTCAATAAAGCAAATGAAAATTACATAGGAAGAAGCACAAAGATCACACATAACAAAATTATACAGAAATGCGGGGGGGGCAGGGAGAGAAAATAAGATTGAGTCTGAAGACATCAAGAGTCTGTACAAAGCTTTGATATTTAAAAGGATTTTTAAAGGAAATATTATAGTTATTTAGCTCACAATAGCTAACTGCTCTCTCATCAGCACAAAGGACAAGTATTCTATAGACATTTCATGAAATACTTATTATATATAAGCCCATCAATGTATTTTACTTATATAAATAAATAAAAGAGTGAATTTTCTTAAACTTTATTCTTTTAGATTCATGGATAGGTGACATAGGTTATTTCCAGTCCATTCCTCTTTCTCACAAATGTTGTCATAATTCCTTTCCACCCCTGTTCAGCAGTAATCTTCTCACTTAACCCTAATCTAATATAATAAAAAAGAAGAATAAAACTGTCACTGAGTGAATTGTGGGGCATTCTTTGACTCCATAAGAATTCCTTTATATTGTCAGCAGTAAAGTTAGGAATACCAGTGCCAATACCCTTTGATTTAGGCTTCCATGATCTTGTATTTCCTAAATATACTGAGAATTCCAGAATCACCTTGAATGGGGCCAAGGTGAATGTCGCAGGTGCGCTCACTCAGAGTGGCCACTCCTAGGGAGGCGCGGAAGTCGGTCACGCGCAACCATGACTTCTCTGTTGTGGGCCCCTCGTTGTGGAACCATCTACCGAGTGAGCTGCGCCTTGCACAGTCCCTGCCTGCCTTCAAGAAGGCTTTGAAAACCTTGCTCTTCTGGGAGGCATGTGGCGACCTTTAATTTAATTTAATTTAATTTAATTTAATTTAATATAATTTAATTTAATTTCTCCTCCCGCCCCCAGATGCAGAGAGTTTTCTTTTTCTTGTTTACATTGTTGTTTTTTAACTGGCTGTAAACTTCCCAGAGTTCTGTTTGGAAGATGGGTGGTATACAAATGAAACAAACAAACAAACAAACAAACAAATAAATAAATAAATAAATAAATAAATCTCAAGGGAGGCAAATAGTAATATTAATGTGCCATCAAGTCAATTCTGATTTATGTGGGTTTTAGGGTTTTCCAGTTCAAGAATACTCTAATCTGGATCTAATCTGGTTTACCATTTCCTTCTTTGGGTGTGGGGGACATTCTGGAACTATGAAGCTTTCTCAAAAATAGACTTTTATTCTGCTTTGCTTAGAACTCTTCTGGAATACCATAGCCATTTCTGGACACCATCCTTAAAAGGGGATTGTGACAGGCTAGAATATGTCCAGATGAGGGGGAATTGAATGGTAGAAGGTCTGCAGCCGAAGGACTGTGAGGCTGAGAGAGATAGGTGTGTTTAATCTATTGAAGAGAGGACTGGGAGGTGATTGAATAGTTGTCTTTAAATATTTGAAGAGCAGTCACCTGGAAGATAGTTTGGACATGTCCTGCATGCTGATGAGGAAACTCTGGCTAAAAATGGTCTCACCCTGCAGGTCACCAGATCCTGACCAAGAGGGCGTCCAAAACAAAGCTAGACAAGCACTCTTGAGAATGACATGTGAGACAAATGTGAAGAAGAAGAAGAAGAAGAAGAAGAAGAAGAAGAAGAAGAAGAAGAAGAAGAAGAAGAAGAAGAAGAAGAAGAAGAAGAAGAAGAAGAAGAAGAAGAAGAAGAAGAGGTTGTTGTCATCTGGAAGATAATGTAATGTAGTTTCAGAGATGTACTCAATTCAAATTATAAAAAAATAGATCTTGCCTAAATTTTGGGAAGAATTTCTTAAAATTCGTCCCTACCCAGAATGGCCCTGGGCTAGATAGGTGGTATATCAATAGAATAACAAAATGAATAAAATAATAATTAAAAATAAGAATATTCAACTGCTTCATTGGAAGGTTTTAAAGCGCAGGTTAGATGACCACTTGTTACGGACAGTTTAGCAATGGGTTTCCTGATTCAACAGGCATTTGGATTCAGTTTATTTAGCGGTCCTTTTCATAACCAGAACACCATCATGTTATGCTTCTGTTGACAATTTTTGTCCCAGACTTCTTTAAAAATATAATGAATGTGCCAGCTGTTCCTTACTTCTTCTTCTCAGCAACAGCAAAAAGCAAAAAACCATAGGAATGTGGACTTGGACTGATAGCCACTCTTCCTGAAACAGTCCAATACCTGTAGGTATACTCTGTTAACTTCTTGCAGTGTTGATTTGTTAGTATTTCAGTGGAATGGAACAACAAACAAACAAAACACCAAAGTAGTTCTTTTCTTTCCAAAGTGTAGTTACAAAAACTGAAGCACAAGCACGCAGTATGCTTTGCTGTTGTGCCTTGATAAATTTGGCAACCAGCTGTGCTTTTGATGTCCCACATCTACGTTCTCTTGGAAGAAACCATTTTGTTCTTTCCAAAACTATTTTTAGTAACAAGTGAGATATACTTGCCCTGCGGGTGATTACCCAAGAAGATGGCTGACACTTTAAAACTGGATAATGGATTAGAAGTAGATTTAGTCGGCCTTAGAGCAGATGCCTTGGAATCAACAGGACTTAGTTATGATTCAGTGAGTCCCATTAATTGCAAGATATTAACTGGGGGGAAATGAGTAAATCTGCATGTAACCTAATATGTTTGGGAAAATATGAGGTTGTTGATACATCTAACCATGTTGGCTCAGCTATGACCAATGGTATTTCTTAGAAGACACAAGCAGTGATTCCATCTGCCATCTTCCATTTGAGATCTGGATAAGTGATTGAACATTACATTCTTCACTGGCATGGGCTCTGCATTCTGAATTATGGCCTCTTACTATATATTATTGATCCCTATTCGACATTAAAAACACATAATCCATAAATAGTTCTCCCCCTCTGTATACATTATCGAGAAATTATTTGAGTCTTTGTTCCAATTATAAGTCATGCTACAGCAGAATCAGATATCTTCCTATTTGACCTCATCACAAATGATACTACCCAATGGCAACTAGGTGTGGTATCAATAACAGAGACGACTAGAGAAAGCTGGTGCTGCTGGTATTGACATGTTGTTATTGACATGTTCTCAGAGCAGCACCTTCCACCATTGCCCAAACTACTTACCACCTGAAAATGTATGGCTGGCAGTCACATGGGAGACCCAAATAGAGGTGGCAGGACACTGTCAATAAGGACATGTGATTCATCAACCTGCTCCCTGAAGACATGGTTAATTGAGCAAAGTGGTATATTAGGATCTCAAAAGCAGACCCCGCACTTATGGGAACACACTAACAAGAAGACAACAGCAGAATTTATACCGAGTTACAGTATAATATCTAGAACAGCAATCTCAACTTTTTTGCTAGAAATTGCAAGGCCACATTGTTCTGGCAAGCCTACAAATAGGATATGAAGGAAACAGCCCTCTCATGTAATTTATTGTCTGTGCATCTAGATTCAGAAATATATACTTTCTTGTAACAAAGTAGTTCCATTTCTAATCCTTACATGCTTGTTACTGCTATGAGACATCAGGTTGCTTCTGACTTATGAATCAATGACGTTATGAATCAGTGACCTCCAAAATGTCCTATCATTAACAGCTTTGCTCTCATCTTACACACTAAAGGCCATGGCTTCCTTTAATGAGTCAAATTATCCAAAGTATAAGAGTTTCAATTATAGAGGCTATCATACATGGTTATGTAGAAGAACATGACTTGTTTATGAGGAAATAAATGACAGAGTACAGTGAAACTTGTTTCCAGTTAAAGGTACCTAGGATGAGAGCTTTAACTACCATGAGTCAACCATGATCAATGTCAAGGATGGGGAACCGAAGTGCTGTTTCACTCATTGAGGTATTTTAACCTCTATTTATCATAGCCTTGGAGGTATGATGGGAGAGGTACGTCATCAACAAAAAGGCAAGCTCCCTGACACCAGCCAATAACCTCTGAAAATTGTTGAAGCCAGTAGCTATCATCATATTTTGATTACATAAAAATGTTTATATGCCTTCATTGCACTGATAATGGGCTTCAAGCTGCATGCAAAAAGTTCCAGTTGTATGAGAAAAGAACAAATCCCACTTACTTTCCTCTTCCTTCTATCTTCCCACTGTAGACATCATTATTAATCATTCACTATTTTTCTCCCCTCCCTTTTGGATATAGGTTTTCTCTAACTTTAAAAAAATCTTTAGCACTTTCCAGTTGTGAAAACTCATGGTCATTATTACAGCAAAACCTCATGTATATTAAGTAGTTACTGTTATGTCCAGCTTGAAAACTGCAGTCTGGGGTGCCATCTCCAAATGCCAATCCTCTTCTAGAATTTTAGACAGTGATTCATGATGTCATCTTTGGTTTCTTTCACTTTTCTTCTTCTTCTTCTTCACGTTGGCACCAAATCTTTAATTAGAGTGAAGTTCCATTACCATTACTTTAGGAGAATGCTGCCTGTGCAGCTTTTCTCGGCAGACTATCAATGTCTTTAACCTTTGACTATGAAGATAGTCTGCTCACTCTTTGTGCTGTGCTGGGTCATTTTTAGAACTGGCCCTGGTAATGGTTTACAGATGAGCCAAACTTGGTGCCCATTAGAACTGGCAGGGTTTGGTTGGCTGCTGTGGATGCAGCTACACAAAGAGGCTAAAGCTACTTAATTAACCATTCTGAAACTGCAGCCAAATTAGCTGTCTAATAAGTTTATCTTAACAAATATAGTTCAGTGAAAAGTGTTGCACATCCAAATTTCAGAGCTCACCTGACCACTGTTGGGTGGTACAAAAAGAGGAGAGCACCAAGCCAGGTTTGATTAAAATTGCATTTTGATCCACATAGCATACAATGATTTGTAGGTGTATATGTGTCTTTTGAAGCAATTACTGAAATTTAAATAGAAATGTAATACATCTCAGTCAAAGTTACCTGTTGGATTATTGCCCCCAGAGTCCTCCAGCCAGATAAGAATGTATTTTGTGAACATAAAAGAAAAAAATGTGAACAAACAGCTGAGGAAGGAACAGTTTGTTTTTGTTTGTTTGTTTGTTTGTTTGTTTGTTATTAATGCCTCCAGATGAATATTTGCCATGAGAATCTATTTTATTTTGATTATTTGATCATTTAAAGGTATTTTTATTTTTATGAAGACATAGCATCTCCAGTGCTGCTGCTTTTACTATTTTGTGCATTAAGGCAACAATTACTTATAAAGTATATTCTACAGCTTGGGTCCAAGTGATCAGAAAAAGCAAAGCAATGTGTTCTGCTTATATATGCCCCACAGCACTTAAAGCACTCTCTGGGCAGTTTACAATTTAGTTACCCAGACTACACATTGCCCCCCTCCCCATGAGCTGGGTACTCATTTTGCTGACCTTGGGACAATAGAAGGGTGAGTCAACCATGAGCGTGCTACCTGGGATTGAACCCCAGGTCGTGAGCACAGTTTTAGTTGCAGTGCAGGCATTTAACCACTGTGCCATGAAGCTAGTAGCAACCTGCTGTAGACTTCTTGTCCTTTAAGAGGAGGCCTTTCAATCAGTCCCATTGCCAGTGCAGGCATGGTTGGTGCAGATACAGGAGGGGGCTTTCTCTGTGACAGTTCCCAGGCTATGGAATGCTCTCTTGGGAGATCAGGCTATTCCCCTCCCTTACATCCTTCCTCAGACAGCTAAAGACCCATATCTCCAGGTACCTGGAAGTTGAGCCATGGCAACTGGACTTCTTTTCTTGAGAGATCAAAACATTTTGCTGCTCATCGAAGCAGCTTCATCAGTCTGAGGAAAATTAGAGGCGAGTCCTCCATTTTTATAGTTCACATTGATTTCACATCACCCTGATCTGAAGAACTAGGGGGCACTCCACAAAACTTTTAGGTGCTAGATCTCAAAGAAATAAGATAAAGTACTTTTTCACCCAGAGGATCTCTGGTCTATGGAACTCCCTGCCAGAAGAAGTGGTGACAGCTGTCAGGCTTGACAGCTTTAAGAAAGGATTGGGCAAGTTCATGGAGAACAAGGGTATCAATGGCTATAATGATGGATACCTAAGGACAACCTCCGGGTTGGAGAGATAGGCAGAATATCTCTCAATGCCATTTGCAGGGTATAGTAATCAGGGGAACACATCTGCTTGAGAATACCCTGAAGCAAATGGTGAGCTGCTGTGTGAGATAGAATGCTGGACTAGATGGGTTTTGGCCTGTTCCAGAAAGGCTGTCCTTATGTTCTTATGTTCAAATATGCTCATAAGTTGGAGAATGGCCTGAATAGACTTGTTAGGTCGACAATAGCCTGTATAGGTTCATAGGTGGACAATGGCCTGAATAGGCTCATTAGGTGGATAATGGCCTAGGGTGCATGAAAATCCCACCTATGCCACCTTTTCCAACACCCATTAAGTATATCTCCAGGTATAGTAATGGTTGAACCCCAAATGCCTCCTCAGAGCTAGATAGTTTTCAGTGTTTATTAGCTTTTAATTGTTCAATTGTATTTCAATAAGCCTATAGTTTAGTAGTTTTTAATCTCTGGTTTACTATGTTTTCAACCCTACGCCTTTTAATATTGTGAGCCCCTTTGAGTACCGTTATTGGGAGAAAGACAGCAATAAAACAAACAAATAATTATAGCCCCCGCCAACACTGCATGTTATACACAAATGTGAAAAAAACAGTCTTGGGGGAAAAACACAACATTTCTTAAATACCAGCCAATGCCTTCTCACGTTAAGGAAGACATTTTTAATTGTCCCATTTATCAAATAAAGAGAGTCCAAGGATTTATATCACTGTCAGAGGAGAAAAGTGAAGTATTTTACGCACATCAGATCTAGGCATTCAGATGGGTATCAGAAGGTTTAGAACAATGCCCCCATTTCCTCCCTCAGCACATTTAATATACATTATGAAAATATTTTGGATGTTTAATATGGTCATCTTTGAAAAAAAAGTTTTGAGGAATATTCCTTTTGACTTATATGCGAGATTTTCCCCATCTGCTAAAAGCTCAATCACTCCTGAGGTTCTTCCATTGTTCTGAATCAACTTGAACATTCTGTGGGTCAAACCCTCTGGAGGTTTCCATGTGCAGAAAAACATGAGACTACTCCCAACCATATGTTTTATATGGTTATCACCACTCTCCTGGACTTCAAATGCTACACCACCCAACGAAGAAGAAAGCACAACATTTCCTTGAGACCTTAGAGCAGCTAATGGGATGGAGGGCATATGGGAGGTTTGATTCATATCTGAACATCTTTTTATTTTCTAAAAACTCCTCACTAGTCAAGGCATGCATGAGACTTGGAGAAAATGGAGTCAAGACAAAATTAAGACGTGTTCAGTGATGGAACCTGACATGTTAGGGAGGAACATGACAAAATTTGGAAGACAAATAAGTGGAATTCACAAGAATTTGGAATTTACTACAAGATCTCTCTCTCTCTCTCTCTCTCTCTCTCTCTCTCTCTCTCTCTCTCTCTCTATCTATCTATCTATCTATCTATCTATCTATCTATCTATCTATCTATCTGGCCAAATACTCACGCTGGGAGGTGAACAATAATACACCAATGATATTTTGGTTTAAAGCATGTCATATGGACTATTTGGTGAACACAATAATTTAGGCATGCACAGAGAGAAATGTTTTTTTCATTATTACTACAGTGGTAACTTGTATAAAGGGATTAATTCATTCCTAATGAATTTATTTTAAGCAAATTTTCCTTTATACAAATTTCCCAAAGGAATGCATTGAAATGGAGTAATCCCTAGTTGTGACCATATTTATGTTGTGCGGATTCACCCCATAGGCGATTCTGTTAAGCAAATTTCCCCTATCTCCAGAATTTTTATGTTGTACAGATTCGTTATACAAGGGTCCACTGTATTTCATTTTGGCTTCAGGGGGAGTGCCTCTTAAGTTTTCTTTCATGTCTTTCTGTTTTGCACAATGGTCCCTTCATTTTACACAGAAGAGAAAACGTTTCTTCCTGTCATTTTTGGTGTTTCTCCATTGTTGTTTATTGACACTTCAGAGGCCTTTAAAGATCATTAACTATTCCAAAAAAAAAGCAGAGTCAACACAACAGAGAATCAGTCTACCACAAAAGCAGGCAACACTACATAAGTAAGAGGTCATGGTCAGACCTCTGTAGGCACTACCTTGTATTGGTTGAAATCTTGTTGCTTAGCATATGAAAAGTTGTAACTTTTATTCCTATCCTTGATGTTGAATGAAGAGACCTGGGCACAATTCCCTAGGACACACATGAATTACTAGAATAAGCAGATATTTATTACCACCACCACAACAACTTGATATCTTCTCTTCTTTGAGTTCTGCAAGTAGCCATAGGCACCTGTAAAAGTTATCCAAGAAAGGAAGACTGTAAAATATGGGTGAAGTCATTCCCTATCAAGTTGGGGGGGGTATTGAGAAAAGCACACCTTGGCACAGGCAGGATGCCTGGCGGTAGGAAATATAATCAAAAGGGGGAGGGTTCACCCAAAATCAAGAAGACAAAGGAAAAGAGCAAAGAATCCAAGTTGAAGGCAGCAACAGCTAGAAACCTAAAGTATTATCTGAATGTTTTAATTTTATTAATTACTTTTTTAAAAAAAAAGAACATAATAACAAATAGTACTCCAACAGGCCTACAAAGAAAATGATATCTCCATCCCCACAGAAAAGGGGAGGAGGAAATATAATAAAGAAAAGAAAATCAAGAGTACTTATACCTATGTTTCTACTAAAAGCTTCCAGATTTCTAAAACAATGTATTAATACATTCTGTATAAGTCATATACAGTGGTACCTTGTATAAAGGAATTAATTCGTTCCAAATGAAACTATGTTAAGCAAATTTTCCTTTATATAAATTCTCATAGGAATGCATTGAAAATTGAATAATCCCATTTTATGTTGTACGGATTCTCCCCATAGCCATTTGTGTTAAGCAAATTTCCCCTATCTCCAAAATTTTTTATGTTGTACAGATTTTATGTTATACAAACTGTTTGTTATACAAGGGTCCACTGTATTAATATGTTGACTACGTCGTCAAGTCTTCTATCCACTGAACTGCTGATGTGGGCGTCAAACTTTCCAATACTGTAAAATATATATTTTTGGAAAATATAGTGCTTAATCTCAAAGTAGCAGGTATATAATTTAAAAGCACATGAATATCACAAAAAAATTAAAGAATGGTCCAACACAATTAATATGAGTAATAACGTCTCGCAGAATGAACTTATGAACAGCCAAATCACACTCACCAGTTATAACAAGGAAAACAAAGCAAAAAGAGGGGAAAACTAGTAATGTCTGATAAGATGACTAAGGGGAAATGGAGTAAACTATTTGAAATCCCAACAAAGGAAGAATTGATGGAAAGAATAATGAATATAGCAGAAACAGATAAACTTTCAGAGGCATTAGAACAAAACACAAAATGAATGCAAAATGAGAAATTGAAATTGTTTTACGTATGGCTCCAAGTGAATACATTATTTAGAATACACAAAATGTTCTGCAAAAGTGCTAAAGAAATATATAGTGATATATATGTCTGGATATTGATGCATAAAACAAAAATAATGGTCTGATTAAAAAAATTCTGTTTTAATTTTTCCCTCCCCTTTCTATTCTTTCTTTGTGTTGTGCTTTCTGTTCATTATCTGTGTCACTGAAACTAAATAAAATTGTTTTTAAAATGGCATTGTGATATCCTGTATAGTCTATCATGATCTTTCATTGCAGAAGTCTAACTTCAGCTCTATAGATACCTCAGGTTAGAGATGAGCACGAATCAAAAAATGATGTTTTATTTGTCGTTTGTCATTTGGAGGGTCCGTTTCAGTTTGTTTCCATTTTTCGTGAATTTTTGCAAAAAAATTGTTTTTGTTTTCATTCATTTTGTTACCGTTTGGTTACCATTTATTTCAATTTCTGTGATTTTTTAAACATTTAAAGCAGTTCACTGTAACAGAAACGAAATGCATGACAAAATTTCCAGTGTTTCTGTTCATTTCGTTTCATTTTGGAGACAAAATTCATTTGTCATTTCGTTGCGTAACAAAACAAAAAACAAAAATGGAAACAAAAAATTGTTTGTTTCGTGTCCATCTCTACCTCAGGTATACTGGCAAGCACTGCCCTCCATTGATTAGGCAAAGTAATACAATCTACTTTCCTGTTCTCATTCCTGAGCACAGGAATTGTGTGTCATATTTATTATGCGAAAGTAAAAATTTATAAAGAAAAAAGGAGGACTTCTTTTTCTTGAACTGGTTTAATAAGCATTTCCAAGAGCATGAAACTCTCTGAGGCACACAGTCCTGCTAGGCTGTATTTAGACACCAGCAGATGCTGCATTTGTAAATACTGCCTCAAGTGGGAAAATGAGGGCACCAGAACATGTAGGGTGCCAGGAACTGAGCAATTAATAATAATTATTATTTTAAAAGGAATTGTTCCTCTCAAGTAGTGAGAGGAGTCTGCTTGTTGCAGAAGGAAATCTTCCTCACCCCAACATCTTGTATTATGAGCTCCTTTTTCTCTGAATGGCCATGTGGGTAGCTAAGGATAAGTTTCGTCTCCAAGTCCGGGTAACAGAGGCAATTATCTCTGGGGAAAGTCTATCACTTGAGGGAAAGACCTTGGTAACTGCAGGTCCAAATATAAATAAACCCACCTGAATCAATTTATTTTATCCAACCACTTGACACAGTAATAGATCCTTTTAGGAATAAATATGGGAAGCAGTAATATCTCACTCTGCTCATGCTACCAAATATTCACAGAGTAGCCATAGCATTGTCCTAAAGAACATATTTTGAAGCATAACATTTTATTTGCAAACATATAGAAAAAAAAAAAAGAACCCTGTTGACCTCTGGGAGAAACATGGCACAATAAGTTAGTCAACAAAAGGAATTCCGAATAATTCTATCTGGCAGACCGCAAAAATGCACATTTTAAGGGACAGTAATGGAACAGTTTCTTCTTTTTTTTTTCAGAACTGTATGTCCAGCTTTTAATGCACTTGAGTCCAAAGCTTAATGTAATTAAGCTAATGGATCAATCAATTAAAATTTCTACACGAACCTTTTATTTACACTAATGGTTTTTTGGTCTTTATTTGGAAATGTACTAAGTAAATATTTTCCCCTTTACAAGCCATTAACTGTGTACTGTCATGACTATATTCTATCCATCAGTTTTGTTGGTATGAGAAGGGAGAAATTTGTGACTATTATTTAACTGCTATTAAGGGGACCATGTGTCCTCTTTGGGAGGACAGTCCTCCATTTGAACTGTTGTTGAGTCCAAGTTTTATTTAACATAAAAGATGGAGAATGTAGACTGTGGAGTCACCTGTACTGAGGAAGTCCATGGACATAAATGGCAGAATCAGGAGATGCACAAGTCACCAAATATTGTCTCATCACCATAAACTATACTGTAATGCTTTCAGTCATTTTTTAAACCCACCTAGCTGATCCTTCCAATAGTAGCACAGATTAGCAGCTATAGTCTGTTTCTCTTCTCCTTGTATCCATCTTTCCATTTCTTGACTTTCAGTTTACTAGATTTATACCTACTGGAGTATAAGGATGAAGAAAAGGATCCCTGTTTGCAATAGTGGCCAAGAGATTTGGAGTCCTGATTTGGGTGCTTCTTTCTTCAAACAAAAACTGAA
Organism: Phrynocephalus forsythii; assembly: GCA_029282475.1. Lineage (NCBI taxonomy): Eukaryota > Metazoa > Chordata > Lepidosauria > Squamata > Agamidae > Phrynocephalus > Phrynocephalus forsythii. The sequence continues at coordinate 105,050,859 of JAPFRF010000003.1, read as the reverse complement.
AATCTTTACACAAAGACAGCCCTTCTACCTGTTACTGCCATTTGTGGTAGATGTTGGAGGGCATCAGCTGCCCCCCCCCAACACTATCCAATTTGACTAGATGTTGCTGGGGTTATTTCAACCTCCTGTGCTACCTTATTAGATCTGGCTGGAAGGATCTTTCTGGGCTAGGATGACTGCCAATCAATCCAGCAATAACTAATTGTCTCTTCCCTGCCTCTGATTTCTGTACAAAGTGTTTTTTTATTTATCCAACTGTGAGTAGTTGAACCCCTTTTATTCTTTCTCTTACAAATGTCTCAGAGATTCAAAAGAACAAAGAGTTCATAGAAAATATTTAAAGCCTGACACTGAGAGGCAAAAAGAAAGCATGGAAAGGGAGAAAAGAATGCATCAAGGCCAGATAATTGTGAAAAGAAATCAAATTACTGGATCATTGAGTCAGGATGCACTAGTCATTATACACATCCAAATGATTTCTTTAAAAATGTAGATGAAAGAATAACTGGAAATATTCAAATTGCTAATGGCAATTCCATTAAAAGTGAAGATAAAGGGGCCAGTATTCTGCAGTGTAATTTACCTAAGGAAATAAGTGAGTTTGCTGTAAGCAAGTTTGTTCCTGAACGACAGGTATAGGGAAGCATGTTAAGATCATAAAAATATTTGAAAATGTATGTATAGTAATGAAAGGTGGTGAAACTAAATCCTATGAAATAATACGGAGAAAAACTAGGCATGTTTAGCCTTCAGAAAAAAAGATGGAGGCTGTTATACAGAGGAGGGGTAGGATCTGTTCTTGATCAGCCCCAGAGTGCAGGGCATGCAACAATTGGTTCAAGTTACAGACAGCCAGATTTCCATTGAATTCATGGAAAAACTTCCTGAGTGTTAGAACAGTACAGCAATGGAATCAATTGCCTCGAGAGGTGGTGGCGAGCACTTCAACACTTTCAAGAAAAATTTAGATGACCATCTGGCAGATATCATTGATTTGTACTCCTGCCTTGAGGAAGGGGCTGGATTTGATGGCTTTATTATAGGCTTCTTCCAGCTTCATGAGTCTATGAGTCTACAAAACCAGAAACATGCTACAAGTAACAAGATAAATCCACGTGATGCAAAAAACACAGCTATGTGCATAAGCTTTTTTTAAAAAAAAAAGAGTGTTAGGCCCTCATTCCTGCTGAGAACTGAGAATAGAAGCACCTGAGTTCTGGAATTGATATACAGTGACTTGTGGGGTCACTTCAATACTCCATCATTGGGTCATGACTGATATGTTCTATTATATTCTAATATTTTGTTAATGATTTCTCAAGACACCTTGCTGCTGGAGAGAAGAGAAACATATAATATGCCAAAAAGCAAAAGCAAAGTTTTCTGCTTATATACCACTCATACCACTTCAACTAGTCTCTGGGTGGCTTACAATTTAATTACAGTATGCAGGCTCCACATTGCCCCTACCCCCAAGCAAGCTGGGTACTCATTTTACCAATCTTGGAAGGATGGAAGGTCGAGTCAACCATGAGCCAGCTACCTGGGATTGAACCCCAGGTCATGAGCACAGTTTTAGCTGCAGTACAGGCATTTAACCACTGCAAAACTGGCCATCGTCAGCAACAATGTTGAAAGAAAGCCCAAAACTAAGATACAGTAATGGTGCACCACACCAACATTTTATTATAGGGATAAAATATTTTGCACAGAACTGTTTTAATGGAATAGCTGACAGAAAACAGAGATTTTTATTTTATTTTATTTTATTTTATTTTATTTTATTTTATTTTTATTTTGTATGCTTGTAGATGCAAAGTTGCCCAACAAATTAACCCCACAATACAATAAGGCTATTTCACCTAAATGGTTAGAAGAGGCCATTCCGGAGGGGGGGAGGGGGGGAGACGATTTACCACACTAAGCAAGCACATGAACCTAGTTCACCTTGAAAGACGGAGGTGGCATGAAGGGGGCAGGCATTTACAAGGGTTTAATATGAAGTGGAAGGAAAAAAACAGAAACACTCAACCCTTCCTGCTAAAGGGAGACTGCCACAATAAACTGAGTTTATAGCTCATTGCTGCTGGACACTAGGCAATAGATCCTCATTTATTTTCTCTTTCTAGAAAGAACGAGTTGCCTCTACCATCCTTTAGTCCACAACAATATCAAAGACTACAGCAAGTATAACCATCAGTTTACTCACAGGATTGCACAACTATGATCATATGTTTCCTGCAGGTCCTTCACAATTGGCTACCTATACAGAAGAGAAAAGGCTTTAGCTTAAGCTGCCTCTGCTGTCTTCCAAAGCCCTTAAAATGAGGAGACCTTGCTTATATCTGAAACTGTCTCTTTCACTCTTGATTGGATGCATATTTCTCCAGTGAGGTCATTTGTTCTCTTGGATGCGATGTCTCTCCTGGCATCCAGCCACTGTGGCTTTAAAACAAAGGGAGAACTCAGTTATACAGTAGACTGAAGGCTCTCTAAGGCCAAATCCAGCTCTTGATGTGCACCAGCAGCATTCTGATGTTCAGTTCAGAGGCAAGGAATGTACAAACAGAGAATAGCTGCTGTAAAGGGCTTGAGGACTGACTTCTGGATGAGGAGCTTCTCATCATCTTCCATTCTCACTTCAGGCTGGCCAGGGCCCTTGACAGGCTATTGCCTCCTTTCCTGTCCTTATGTTTAATATTTGCAAAATTAAATATGTTTAATACTTGAAAATATGTTTTATTTGTTAATTGTTCTTTGCTTGGATAGGCATTTTTGTTCTCTCTTTAGTCCACCCTAAGGCAAAACTGCAAGAATTTGTTTGTTTATTTTGTTTGTTTGTTTATGTTGTAGTATTTTTACCCCACCTTTCTCCTTGGAAAGGGGTCCACTGGACGTACCTAAATGTACAGTCTTTACAATCAAAACAGGGCAGTCAATCCAAGCAGGCCAATTTTACCAATGATGGCAGCTCCATCATTGGCTAAAGTGGCTTGCTTTTGATGACAGATACTGAAGTGCAGTAGCAGAGCCTTCCACTCCACTATTATAGTCTGACAAAAGACTTTTATGTACTGCACAGCTGACACCTTCTGAACTAATCTGCTGCCTTCAGGTGCAATGTAAGAAAATGGTTCCCCGTTCTTGCATTTGTATTTTTCCATCAGTAGTGTTGAGAGTTTAACCACCAGTCCACTTAGTTTCTGTACATGGAGTGCTTGCCAATGCCATGTGTGATTCTGTCCTTTTATATGTGACAACAAAACATCTTTATCAAACCCTAAGCTATAATGCAAGTATATGGTAAATTTCAAAAGAAAAAAAAACTGTCTCTAATGTGCCACCATCCACAAGAAGAAGAAGAAGAAGAAGAAGAAGAAGAAGAAGAAGAAGAAGAAGAAGAAGAAGAAGAAGAAGAAGAAGAAGAAGAAGAAGAAGAAGAAGAAGAAGAAGAAGAAGAAGAAAGGAAAAAGGAAAAGGAAAAGGAAAAGACTAAATAGCTTTCTCTTGTCTACAGATGTAAACTGTTTATATCATTCTCACAGGTATGAATTAAAAATGTAAATAAAAAGAAAAGCCCAGTTGCCATGGCTGAAATTCCAGATATACTGCTCTTAATACTGCCATTTTTATAGTTCTGATGGTGTTATTTCTGATATCTGCAGCCACTTGTAATTTTTTGTCGAATTTCTTGACATTGTTCCCAAAGCCCAAATGAGCACAGGGACCTCTGAATTATGTTTCATCCACAAGTAAGATGTTTCATTTGCCAGATCTCTGTAGTTTACTTGTTTTTCCAATTCTTTAGCTTCAACTTTGGCATTCCCTGAAATAGCAGTGTCAATGATCCAGACACTTCTTCATTCTACTACTACTATGTCTGATGTGTTATGTTTAAGGTGACAGTCAGTTTGCATCTAGAAATCTCACATGATCTTGACTTCGTCATTTTCTAAAACCTTCTCTACCTGATGTCCCCATGGATTTTGGAGGATGACATAAAGCAAAAGCTTATATACCACTCCATAGCATTTAAAGCACTCTCTGGGTGGTTTACAAGTTAATGATGCAGGCTAAACATTGGCTCCCAACCCCCAGCAAGCTGGGTACTTGTTTTACTGATCTGAGAAGAATGGAAGTCTGACTCAATCATGAGCCGGCAAACTGGGACTGAACCCTGGGTCAAGAACAGAGTTGTGACTGCAGCATAGCAGTTTAACGGCATGCCACAAGGCTATTCTCAAGTTAATGTTGTTTGTTTGTTTGTTGTTTATTTACAGGATTTTTAGCTGCCCTATTACCAAGTGGTCTCTGGGAGGCTTAACAACAATATATTAAAACAATAAAACAGTATGTTAAAACCATCAAAATAACAAACAGTTAAAAACAAATAATAAAATTCTGCTACTCATGAGCCCAGCTAAATGAACATTGACTAATTAAAATACTGGCTAAACAGGAAGGTCTTTGCCTGGCGCCCAAAGTCCAAAAGTGTTGGCACCAGGCAGATCTCTGTTTGGAGGGCATTCCGAAGTTGGGGGGGGGCAACGGCCGAGAAGGCCCTGTTTTGACACGCCAACCCCCCTCACCTCTTTAAGGGTTGGCACCTTCAGCAGTGCCTCCTGGCCTGACCGTAGTGTACGGGCAGGCTCCTATAGAAGAAGGTGGTCCTTTAGATAACCACGATTTAGAAAACCATTGTTTGATGATGATGATGATGATGATGATGATGATGATGATGATGATGATGATGATGATGATGGACACATGAGCAAGCTGTAGCAGCAGGCTTCCTTGCAAACAGATCAATGTAGAGGCAGTGGCTCCACTTTGTAGAAAGTTTGAGCAGTAGGTTTGCAAGCAAACACTGAAGTCTTCTGCAGAATCAGGGGCAGGAACACTTTTTTTTCTTTCTCCTGCATTGCTTTTTTTCCATCTCAAGTTATTTCATTGAGAATTGAAATGAAATTTTTACTCATCTACACTAATCATTTCCTATAGGAATTGACACCACAGAAAGGGTGATGTTGTATTTGCCGGCCTTATGTGCCCAAAGTATTGTTGCTAGATCCAGCTAGACCAGACCTGAGCTTGAATCAGTTGCTGAATTGTGAGTCAGCCCATAAGTAAATCCCATTAGAAAGGGTCTAATCTGTGGCTGAGCCATAGGATTCTGGCCTGTGATCAGACTCTTGGGAGAAAGGGTGATGGCAATCCTAATTTAACACTTAGATGCTTACATGGGGAGTAGTGATGCCAGCCTGTGAGCAACTTTATTCAAGGAGAAAAGAGACACCAGTCTGTCCAGGTAGGCTGCAAATGTGAATAGATATATTTGAAGTCCAATTTGGTTGATGCCAAGTCTTGGTAAGTAAAACAGGTGATGGAGAGACCTTAGCAGCCTACTGTGCTCTGTCAAGGTATCTGGTGGTGCTGCCAATCAGGAAACCAATGTGTCACTTCAGTAATTGATTCCAGAAGCATTCCCCATGTTTTTCTGCATACTGTACTGAAATGGAGTCCACAGAGTCACTGGCAAAGGCCACAACAAAGATGGATGGATGAAAAAAAGTTTATTCATTCTGTTACGAATATAACCAGAGTGTTTCTAAATTGCCATAGTACTCTTTGTCCTTTTGCTGCTCCCGATGATTGCAGCCTCTCTTCTTCCAAATGGGATAATCAATAATGGTTCATTTGTTCAAATTTAAGTGCTGGCAGTTTCTGTTTCAGCTTATTCAGCGAGCACAAATCAGCTCTATAAGCCATAGATTATACCACTGATGTTGTATTGTTGGCCTTCCAATTCACTGGCTCATGCCCATCCGGAAGCCTTTACTTCCAACGGACAAACTAGAAGAACCCAGCTGGAAAGAAAATGACTTCTTGGGCCTTTCCTTTTTGCTCTTAAGAAGCAACAAGATGCCTACCAAATGATGGAAAGTTATATCAGAAATGCAGCCATAATATGCATGGGATATTGAGTGTCACTTGTACCAACTTCCTAGGCAGACGTGGTCCTACCATTAGGCAAACTAAGTTACTTCACATCCCTCTCATCGTTGTTCGTGGTCCCACTTGGGACCAGTACGAGGAAATCTTATCGCACTTCCATTGCGTGGCAATGGGAGTTCATCCCAACCATGTCCCCTGAACTGAGATTAAACCGTGATGAGCCATCCCCCCCGGGCTCGGGAATCTGCTTGTCCTGTTTCTCATTCCAAGACGAGTGCCTGTAAGGTAAGGCTCATCACACAATGTGTCATTCTCCATCTAGTGGCAGGAGTGTGAAGTGCCATTCGCCAGTACATTCCCTATGGAGTCAGCAACACAGTGCAGAGAGATTAAAAGACGAATGCCTTAAACTTAAAAGGAAAGGAAATAAAGGAAATGGAAGGCCTCACAAAGAAAGAAGAGCTCATTTAAGTTAGATGTCAAAATCACAGCTTGGCATCCGGAGTGGAACATCTAAAGCATGAGGTTGTAAGAGGTCAATCACAAATGAGCTTCCGTAACGCATTGAAGGCAAGGCTTCGGAGATTTGAAAGTTCAAAAAATGGAAGGTTGGACCCCCCACCCCAAAAAAAGAGAATGAAGGCTGAGAAGTTCAGATGTCATGAAACAAGGACGTGCATTAACAGTTGTCACGGTACCATTAATCACGCCTGTGGGTACATGGGAACAGGGACAGTACATCTTATGGACTCAACAGTACTGCCTATTTATCAGTGTTGAAGCAACACTTCAACCATTGGAGGGAAACCCTTCATTTAAAAAAAAAATAAAGATACAAAACACAAAAGAGACCGTCTTCTTGCAGCATTCATTTTCTTTTGTTGCTTGCCAAGAGAAAATCTCTAAATCATAAATGATTTGTGGCTGCAAAAGGAGACAGACAAAAGTTCCATACTTCCCTGTTTCATATGATCTTTGGCTTCCCTTTTATGTGTCAAATTACCTAAGAAATTTTTCATCCAGTAGCATTCATAAGGGCTGGCAGCTGCAAATCAGAATATCTGAAGAGGAGTTGGGTTTTTTTTTCTATTCTAAACAAAATGAAACAAATATGTTGCTTGTCTCCTGTCATGTTACAAAGTCAATTACAATTTTTCTCCAACATTTCAGCCTGAGGTAATTCATATCTCCTTTCTCATCTTAAAAGAAGATACTTTCATACTTAATTTCCTTTATATCCTATCCATATTCTGACTATCTTCACTTACATCTATTTCCATCTGATACAAAAGATAGAGATAGCAAAATACAATATTGAATTAGCCTGTCTAATCTTAATATTATACTCAATCCTCATATTAAATTCTTGAATTAGCCAAACAGCTTAGAATATTTTAACTGAGGTATTATACAATAAATGTCATCAACAGGGCAGGGGTGTGGTGTGGGGAGGTCAAAGGGGTGGGGCACCCCAGGTGCAGCAATTAGGGCATGCCAAATTGCCTCCCCCACCTGCCATCTCTGTGTCTGGCTGCAGGCAGGCAGGCAGGCAGGCATGTGAGTGCACTGGCAGCAGTGCCCTCCTCCTCCAAATCTCTGTTACCACGTGCAGGAGAGGTAAGGCATGCACCCACCTGTGTGTCCGCACAACCCATGCCCGCAGGATTGCTGTTGGGATGGGATGGAGTTGGGGAGGGCTGGAGGGGCGCAAAAAAACAACTTTGGCCCCAGGCGCCCCAAAACCTTGCTACGCCGCTGCAACAGGGTATAAAGTATTTACCTATTATTCTAAGAGGTGCCTAATTTCAAAAAGTATTCTATATCTCAGGTTAGTATTTTATGGACTATTATAAAAGAGTTACAGCTTGGCCTATAGATTTCACTTTATATTTATAAGTTCCTATCTATACCTCACTACCACAATTCTTTTAAAGGTTTAACAGATTTGCATTTATCTCTGTTTCTAGTTGGTCTTCACATTTCCGTTTACCATTTCCCATATCATGACAATCGATTCATAGCTTTAAACAATCAAATACAGAGAACAAACTTTTTATATAATCAATTCCTAAGCCAGAAAATCTTTTTCTGGACCTCTTTCTCTGCTAGGTCCATTACCTTCATAAGGTGTTTTTCTATCTTGTTGGTTGCCTTGCTGCTGGAAAGTTCCCCAGCTCGTCTCTCCTCTGTATCTATATCCATATTCAATAAAACATATGTGTTTATTTTCCTCTCCTCTGCTTATTTGAAGAAATAATTCCAAACATCAGCAAGATGGAACTTTGCATAGACAGAGGGATAATAGCAGTTCTACTCATGACACACCAAATATTTACAGCTCTTTACACTTCTCCGGTGCCAATAGCTCATGCTGTCATCATCAACTTAATTTTCCTCCAGAGGGAGATAAGGCTATTTCCTAGACCAAGGGTGGTGAATCTTTGGCACTCCAGATGTTTTGAACCACAGCTTCCACAGTCCTTTGTCATTGGCAATTTAGGCTCAGAATTCTGGGAGTTGTGGTCCAAAACACCTGGAGTGCCGAAGGTTCACCACCACTGTCCTAGACCAATGAAGCTCACTGCCACTTTCTTCTTGGTCAAGCAGGTACTACCTCTCTTTGTCTTCCCTCCAAAGAGACTTACCCTTTTAAAGGTCCCTTGTATCTGGAGGATTTCAACCTGATAAACCACAGGGGTTATCAAGTTGTCTTGCTGCAGTGTAACTGGAACCAGAAGTTGAAACATTGAAACATTGAATCTGTAAAATCTGGGAATGTCTTTGTTTTATTTTTCTTCTCTAAGTTTTTCCCTTAATTTAAGATATTTCCTCCACCACCACCCCTTCAATTTTCATTTTTGATCCTTTCCTTCCTTGGACAATTTTTACTGCTGGTGCCTGGCCTGCCACCCGTGGCATGCTGGACTCAAAGATTAGAATGAATCAATAGTAGAGAAGAGATAAATCTCTATATATTCTCAAGCTTTTTTAAGGTGAAGGGTTGATTGTACATGTTTGCCTTTGTTTGCTTACTTTTCTTGAGTTTTGGGAGAGAAGACTATGAGGTATTTTTAAAATTTGCTTTATATTTGCCTCTGTGGTGTGTGTGTGTGTGTGTGTGTGTGTGTGTGTGTGTGTGTGTGTGTGTGTGTGTGTGTGTGTGTGTGTGTGTGTGTGTGTGTGTGTGTGTGTGTGTGTGTGGTTTTCCTGTTCTTTTAATTTCCACAGATTGTTGCTGGATTAATTATTGTACTTTTGTTCTCCTAAAGGTTCATATTTTGGTGGGTTTTATGGGCATTGATTTGTTTGGTTTGGAGTAAGGATGGCACAGGGAGTTGGAATTCATGACTATGCCAGTGTGCCAGTGGGTTGTGTGAATCATTGTTGTTATTGGTTGGGTGCAGTTTAGAGCACTTTTTTATTTTTGTTCCCTGGTGGATTTATTTTATTGGATCTCCAAGAGAAGGAACAAACACAGAACGCGACCATCCAGTGGATCGTTAGTAAATTTTAAACTGTTTTAAGGAGCCTCGTGGCACAGTGGTTAAATGCCTGTACTGCAAGTAAAACTGTGTTCACAACCTGGGGTTCAATCCCAGGTAGCAGGTTCATGGGTGACTCAGCCTTCCATCCTTCCTAGGTCGGTAAAATGAGTACCCAGCTTGCTGGGGGGGCAATCTGTAGCCTCCATACTGTAATTAAAAACTATAAACTGCCCAGAGACTACTTGAAGTGTTATGGGGCGGTATATAAGCAGAACACTGCTTTATTTTGATTTGTATGTAGCCCTTTGTATATAGCCCTTTTTAAATTTTTAAATTTAAATTTACATTACCCAATTACATTACACTAGAGAATCTGGGGTATGCTGCCATTACATCTGTATCAATTTATTAACTGATGAGTTAAAGAAATGGCTCCCAACCTTGGGGTCCCCAGACTTTCCTGGAATACTATTCCCAGAAGCCTTCAGCCCTAGTTTTGCCAGCTAGGATATCTTGCAGGGTTTTTTTACATGTGAGGACCTAAAATAGTTACATTTATATTATAGCCATCCTTCCAGTGGCCTCAAGGCAGCACTCGTGGGTCTCCTTCCACCCCACTTTATCATCGTAAGAACACTGTGCTTTAGATCAACCTTAGGTCACACACTAGGTTTATAGTTTGTAGCATAGACTTGAACCTAGACTTCCCACTTCCCAGTCCAGTACTCTTACCTCTACACCACACTGGTTCTAATCCCATCATACAGTATGCTTCTATTATGAGAATATAATTTCTGTTTTATTTAGAAGTAAAAGATAAAAATACTATATATTCAATATGTTCCCATTTCAGTCAAACATCCTGGCACATCTCACTGGAATCTCTAAGGTTTTGTTTTTTTTAACACTTCACTCCTGCCTCTTCTGCTTACAGTGCAGATGTAATTGCTTCTAAATGTGTTTTCTAAGTAGGAAAATTTCAATCCTATATATTTTATATGTGCATGTGTATATATAGCTAGAAAGCCTCATTTGCCAGTAACCCCAGAGAAAGTGTCTTGTCCAAATTTCTTTTGGCATTTTCATAACATTGTTCAACACACACACACACACACACACACACACACACACACACACACACACACACACACACACACACACACACACCCTACTGTTTCTCTCTAGCTGGATTTGCTTCCATATTTCTTGTAAGATATGAAAGCTGGAAAGGAGGAGAAGGATTCTTAAACAACAACATTCTGCTAGTTTTATTTGATTATACATAGCAGGAGAGAGGGTTTTAACCAGTACATAAGGAACAGAAAGGCACTGAAATAAAAATGTTGGAGAGCTAACTTTCCAAGGGATCTCAGCAAACAATAAATAAAGATGTGCTTGGAATCAACAATGAATGCAGAAAGATATAAATGCTTCCCTGTGACTCTGGCTTAGTATACTAACTAACCAACAAGGCCCAGTTGATAAATAACTCATATTTTTGGTTTCAAATGCATTCCATTTGTTGACAATGTCAGGAAGTCTGGAGCTCACTCTGAACTGCAGATTTCTGAGCTTAGGACCAAATTTAGTAGACACCTGGGGGAGAGGGAATAATCTCCGTCTTCCATCAGCTGAAACCAAATGGAGCAATGTTTTTAAAAGGAAGGAAGGAAGGAAGGAAGGAAGGAAGGAAGGAAGGAAGGAAGAGATTTAAAAGTCAGTGCCTGTAATATTCAGCTGTCAGGGGAAATCATCAAAATGAAAACAAAGTGATGATACATATTGAAGGCAGAAATCCAGAGCAAAATGGCAACTGGGGAATCTCCAGTGGAAGAAACATAAAATATTGGAAAACATAACACTGGAGCCAAAGCAACTTCCAGAAAGAATGGATCATAATATTACCTAATACTGATTTCATGTGGATGCATTATTTATTTATTCATTAGATTTCTTTTCTGCCCATCTGGTAACAAGGCCACTCTGGGCGGTTTGCAACAATAATAATATACAAATCAGTTCAATAAGACAAAATAAAAATTTACAAATAAGTTTAAAAATCAAACAAAATTATAACAAATTATAATACAGTAATAAGCAACAACTTGAAACACTAGTCATGGTAAATGGTTGAAGGTGCAGTGCAGATCTGCAGCTGTGTAGAAATCTGGGGGGAAATTGGGTAAACATCCATGTTTTTAAAGAATGTTTGAAAGATCCCAAGGAGGGGGGCAGGCATAGCTCAGAAGGCAGGGAGTTCCATAGGAATGGGCCAGCCACCAAGAAGGCTCAATTCCTGGTTTTATCTTTACAGGCCTCTCTCAGGGTTAGCACACTGAAATGCCTTGCCTGGAATTATATCTAGTATGGGCAGTTCTCGCTGAAAGTAATCACTCTGTCAGGTATTGAGGTCCCAAACCATTTAGGACTTTGTATGTCATCATCAACACCTTGAAGTCAATGCAGAAGCAAACTGATAACTAGCTCGGGGGGGGGGCAGAGTAGGGGGATATACACTGGTATTTATTAAGGCCAGTTAACAGTCTTGCTGCCATGTTCTGGACCAGTTGGAGCCTCTACTTCACCTTCGAAGGCAGCCCCACATAGTGTGCTTTACAGTAGTCCAATCTCAAGACTACCAATGCATGAACCAACTTTGGTGGTTACTTCACGTCCTTCCTCAAGCCGAGGTGAACTTGCCTCCGTGTCGAAATCGGTTTTCAACACGGATCGAGAAGTGGATTGAAAAGATTCCTGAGCTCCAGGACGGGAATCTCTCACCCCGCTTGGAGTGCAGTTCAGGGGGCGTGGTCGGGGTGAACTCGGATTGACCCCACAAGGATGTGAGGTTCCGTTCCTTTGAACTTGGATTGACCCCACAAGGACTTGAGGTTACGTTCCTTCGAACTCAGATTGACCCCACAAGGACGTGAGGTTGCATTCCTTCGAACTGGTCTCCAACGGGGCCGGGAACTGCAGCGAGAGGGACGTGAAGTATCAGCCTTTGTGTGAACTTTAATGTCTAGGTAGGAATGTAGCTGGGGAATGCACCGCAGATGAAAATGGGTGGAACGTACTACAGATGCCACCTAGGACTATGTCCAGAAGGATGTCCAAGCTGTGAACCTCAGTCTAAGTAGGGAGGGTTACATCCCCAAAGAGAAGGAGCTTCCCAATCCACTGATATCAGAGGCCCCCACATGTAGGATTTCCGTCTTCTGCTGGTTCAACCTCAGTTGATTCATCCTCATCCATCCCAGCATTCAAGTGACAGGACAGCATCCACTGCAAAAATTAGAAAGGAGAGATCAAGCTGGGTGTCATCAGAGTATTGGTAACATGAAGTTTCAAAACTTCTGATGACCTCCCCTAGCAGTCTCATGTAGATACTAGCATTGGACTTCAAGATTGGTGCAGGGAAAGGAAGTGGAAAGAGGAAGGCACACCCTAATAAATGGTTAGCTGAAAGCTCAGGTTTGGATGGTTGCTGTTGTTATGTGCCATTAAGTTGTCTCTGACCTCAGTGAGCTTGAAAAATTTCAAGTGCTCAGTGGCATTGATCAACACTTGCAGACTCAAGTCTGCAGTTCCTTTTAAGGAGTTGATCTCTACTAGTTCCCCTCTACTGGGCTGTGGTAGAAGATGCCTCATCATGAGTGCTGTATTCATTTCTGGACACCACATTTCAAGAAGGATGCTGAAAAATTGGAAAAAGTTCAGAGAAGGGCAAGATGGATGATCAGGTGACTGAGCTCCTATGACAAAAGACTGAAAGAACTGATTGTGTTTAGCCTTGAGAAAAGAAGACTGAGGGGGGAGATGTGATAGCAATTTTCAGATATTTTAAAACCCATCACACGGGGGGGCAGGATCAACCACTTTCCAGATCTGCTTTTATTTGGATTCCTATACTAAGCAGGGGGTTGGACTAGTTGACTTCAGCTTCATTCTTCTATGATTCCATGGTCCTGTGATCCATCTTGAATTTGGTCTTTCTCTTTTCTTCTTGCCTTCACTCTTTCCCAGCATCACTGTCTTTTCCTGAGAATCTTGCCTTTTCATGATGAGCTCCAAGTAAGATAGTCTGAGGCTCAGTTTGCTTAAGGACCCACTTGTGCATCTTTCTAGCAGTCCAGCACACTTTTAGGACTAGACATGGGCACGACTCGGCGACATTGTTGTTTCCGTTTTCGGTTATCATTTCCGTTACGTAACGGAAACGGTAACGATAATTAAGCCGTCAGAACTCGAACTCGAACTGAAAAAAGAAAAAATTGGTCTGGTTTTTCGTTTCAGTTTGTGGCATTGCGGCGATCGCGCAATGCGAAGCACAGAAAAAGTTTTTAAAAGTTTTTTTTTAAAAAAAAAACCCGACTCCCAGCCAAAAAAGCAGGCGAAAATATGCCTGCCTGAGGCTTTACCACCTACCAGAGGGGTGGTTTCTGGGGGGGAGCGGCCTTTCCCCCCTTTTCTCCTGTACTGGGCTGCTTGCACCAGGCTGGGGGGGGGTCATCCTCGTTGTCTTGCCATGCCATGCGGTGGGGGAGGGTCGAAAATGGCGACCGCAATTTTTCTTTTGAAATTGTGGTCAAAAAACACACCAAATCACCACAGAAATGTGAAATTTATTTATTTTAAATGCCTGAATTTTAATAGTAGCAGCAGTGGGGTTTTTAATAGCAATAAAATGTCGTATTGATTTTATTTTATTTTATTTTATTTTTTATTTTTTTAGACCTGCCCATTTGGGCTGGGGATGGGATGGGACCATGCAAATTGTTTGAACCATTCCATCAATGGCATCGCCAGGTTTTTGACTGACACTTCTGGATGTCTTGGAGGGCATAAAAAGCCGAGGCACCTTCCAGAAATCGCAGTCAGGTGTATGGATGTGGTTGAGGGAGGAGGGCTGGCTGCTGGTGCTGGTGTGATCTGATCAAGATTGAGGAGGGAGGCTGGAGGCTTTAGGATTTAAGTTAGACAGGCAGGGAGGGAACTGAATTTAGAAAATAATTTCTTTGATTCCCTGCAGCTTTGTCTGCTGAAGGGAATAGCAGTTTATTCTTTATTTCTTCTCTGGCAGTTTGTGAGGATTTTTTTCTGATATTGGATAAAGGGGGAGGTTCGACTGGGAGTGGGAGGTGTGGATTTATTTCAAAAATATATTATATACTACCATTTATTTTCTATTTTCCCAACTTCAATTTGCTTGCACACACACACATTTGGGGTGCAAGCCAAGAACAGAACCTCTATCCTAAGTGATATCCTAACTGCCCACTCGCCCGTCCGCCCGCGCCGCCACCCACCTGCGGCCCATGCCGCCGCCTGCCCACTCGCCCACCTGCGGCCGCCGCCCACCTGCTCGGCCGCCCCCCACCCCGCCCGCCGCCTAGGGCGCAAAAACACCTAGCGCCTGCCCTGATTGCGGTACGCCCCTATGCTCTGGGAAGTCAAATTGTGCTTAATCGCAGTGGAAACGACAAATGACAAACGACAAACGAAAACAACAAATTTTTGAAACATTTCACGACAAACGGAAACGACCCGAAACGGACCCATTCCGACAAACGAAAACTCAAAACGTCATTTTTTCTGGTCGTGCCCATGTCTATTTAGGACCATATGTCAAACAAAATTATTTCATATTTTCTTTGGAACAAATGTAGGAGTTAGTTGTCTGACCTACTGCCTACTCTATGCAATAAAGCTGGGTCATTATGTAGGACATCAAAAGGTCTTGGTCAGGATCATGTTACCTGTTATTTCACAACAGCTTCACAAGGTTATTTATTTATTTAATATACCATCCCATTATAGCAATGCACTACTCTGGCTGGTTTATTTATTTAATACAACATCCCTTTAGGGCAGTACACTATTCTGGGTGGTTTACAACAATAGATAAAACATATAATGAAATGGAAGACCCCTGGGCCTCCTTTGGAGTGATTTTCAAGAGCAGCTTAGCCTGGGAAGATCTGGTGGGTTGGGAAGATGACACTGGGTAAGGTTCAGCCCAGTGTAGACATTTAATTTTTCCTTCCTGGCATCCATTATGGTCACAACTGTTTTATAGAGCTTCATCCGATTACCCCCAAAAGTTATTCCAGACTACTGGGATAGACAGAAGTCCGTTTTGTAAGTCCGCTGCCAGTTTAATATGTCCATCAAAAAGAGCAGTTTTGAGATGTCCACTGGAAAGATCTACAGTAAGGATTTACAGCAAGGATGCAGAACTTGTGTCTCTCTGGATGTCACTGGACTACAACCCTTGTCCCTGGCATTTGTCTCAGACAGATGGAAATTTGAAACCTAAAGTATAGACAGAACCGGAGCAATTCTACCCCCAGTTTAAACAAATGGAACATGCATGTTTAGCCTTAGGAAAGGAAGGCTTTCAAGTATTTTCAAATATTTGAAAGGTAGTCATACAGAGGTCCAGGTTCGATTCCTGGTCATCTTATAATGCAGGACATGTAATGGGCTTATGTTACAGGAAGCCAGATGTCAGCTGGAGATTAGAAAAACATTCTTACCTGTTAGAACAGTACAAAAATGAAACCAAATACCTCCAGAGGTGTTGAGCACTCCAAACAGTGGAAGCATTCAAGAAAAAAACTGGACCACCAATTTTCAGATCTCCTTTGATTTAGATTCCTGCATTGAGCAGTGGCTTGGACTGGCTGGCTTGATAGGCTCCTTACAACTCAATTATACTGTGATTCTAATATTTCTGATATCCTCCTACAGTTTTTGGCTACTAGTGTTGGGAAAAGGCTGGTGCCATGGCCATGGAAAATCCATTGTATTTCTGCCATTAGAGAAGGTAACTGCAACCCGTATGATGAGTTATGTGAAAGTTTAAGAAAACAAGATTGTAGCAAAGAGTTTCCATGTGTAGAACATAAAATGAACGCTCCCCCCCGCCTTGTGCGGGGGAGGGGCGTCTTTGCCTGAAGGCCGGGCACCACCGGATAGGCTGCGCAGTTTGCGTAGCCTACGCTGGGAGCGCGCCATTATTAAAAGCCACCGGCGCGCTCCCCGCAGCCTGCCCGGCCTGAGAGGCGAATTGCGGCGTGCGGAGCGGCGGCTCCGCGACAGGCTGAGTAGACGGGGGAAGGGGTGGTTAGACCTCGGCCAGACTCGCGCGAGCCTGCCGGAGGTTGCGGGGGTGGTGGGTGGAGGGGAGAACGGGGATTGCCACCGCTTCCACCGTCTGCGGCGAGCGGAGCGCCGCCGGGTTTCTTGGGGCCGCGGAGCTCGTTGTACCGGGCTGTTTAGAGCCCCTCGTCACTTACCGGCGGGGAGGGGGGCCTGGGAAGTGGCTCCTCGTCGGGGCGTCATACGAGCGGCGGGGGCAGGCTTGAGGGCGGCACCCCGGCTGTGGTGGGGACGGGAGGGCGACGCGACGGGCGCACAATACACGGCCCGTCCGTTGTCTCACGGCCCCTGGCATAGGGTTCACTGGGGGCAGCCATTTTGTTGTATCCAGTTTCGGGCGGCTGGCCCGGTGCTGGCTGGCCGCACAATCGCCTTCCTCCCAGGAGTCTAGCCATAGCATAGGGCTGTTATCTACCTATTAGGGTGCGGTTGGGGGGAGGTGAGCACCCCTCGGGAGGCAGGTGGTGGTGCGGCCTGATCCAGGCTGGCAGGGGGTGCGGCGGCCATCTTCTTTTAGGGCCTGCGAAGCATCAGGCCTTCCGACCATCCGGTGCCATCCTGCACAGGGTGGGCCAATCTAATCGCGGGGAGTAGCCCAAGGTGCCATCTCCCACGACTAGGTCCTCATCACGGGTATATTGGGGGGGGTGTCACACATAATTTTCACCGGTTTAGCGTTTGGGATAGGCCACCATGCCACCTAAGAGGGTATCACATAAGGGTAAGGGTAAGGCTCCAGCGCCTAAGCGCTCGCTCCCCCCACCTGATCCGGAGGCATCATCTTCGGATGAGGAAGAGTGGATTCGGCTAGCCACGGCATGGCGAAAACTTTCTCGCTTGGAACGCGACCATGCTCGCCAAAACGGGGATGGCATCTTCTTATGGGGGAGACCAACATCCTAGGGATGCGAAGGCACGCAGCAAGGCGGGACTCAGGATGATGGGAGATCTCATGATGACTCGCATTTCTGCTCTCGAAGCGGCTGTGGCTGGCCCCTCCGGCCACGCCTCTTCGGATGTCTCTCACAGGTCACTCGAGGTGATACCATCCCAAGTCCCAACGGTGGAGGCAGGCGACGCCCCGCCTAGCATGGCGCACAACAACATGGCATCTGCGAGGACGGGGGACCAGCAGCCGCAGGCTTTGGACTTGTCATCGACGGCATCGCTTTCCCATGGTGCGCTACCTGCGCCGGTGCAACATCACGCGCTGGGTGAGTCTGGTATTGGATTGTCACGCATACCTGCACAAGTCACATGGCCGTGGCCGGGTACCCAGGGGGTATCACAAGCTCAGACGGAGTACCCCGGGTTAGGGCGTTCCCCGTGGCAGGATTCAAGCGCACACATGGGAACTCACGCCCCCCAGAAGGCGGACACTGCAGCACAAACTGAGCCCTTAGCGTCCGATCTTACTGATCAGCCCCAGGAAGTTGCACCCGCCGCACCCACGGGGGGTGCAATAGCCCTTGAGGCAGGACAACCAACGGCATCCCCCTCGGCTACTCCCGGGACGCGGGACTTGCCAGAGGGTGACGAGTCAATGCCACTCGGCGATCACCTTTCTGAAGCCATGGTGGCGAGAATCACTGCGGGAAAGTACGTGGAAATTTTTGACTTATTGAATCGGGAAATCGATCCCAAAGAATTAGAGCATCTGGATGACAAAGAGAAGGAGCGGATTAGGAAGCGTAAGCCGGAACGCTCCTGGAACAACTGGCTGAACGCATTTGTTATCTTTGCTGGGATATATACGGAGGCGCATCCCCAAAAAGCCTCTGCGCTGTTCCATTATTTGGATCTGATCATACGAGCCCGTAGCGATTTTCCTAACATGGCTTGGCTAATCTACGACGAGGGCTTCCGTCGCAGGATAGCTAAGGACCCCAGCCTACGCTGGGACCGGCCACATAATTACCTGTGGCTCCGGGCAATGAGTGCCAGGACCAACGAGCGATTTGACAGCGGTCACCCCGTACTCCGCTCCGGTGCCTCTTTTGGTGCCCGCCCCGGCGCGGGCCAGTCGGTTCAACCCCGGCTGGTCTGCTTTGACTACAACAGTAGGGGTTCCTGCGGTCGCCGTCAGTGCAAGTTTAGGCACATTTGCTCCACTTGTGGAGCCAATCACCCGGCATCCACCTGTTCCCGTGGACGGCCGGGGGGTGAGGGAGGCAGGGACGGCGGAGCCAAGCGTAATCCTTCAGGCCCCAATCCGACTCCCAAAGGGACCTAGTCCGATTAAGATCCCGGTCCTGCAGGCGTGGCTACGTAGCTACCCTGATCAAACAGAAGCACGATATCTATTGGAGGGCTTTATGTACGGCTTCCGCATACCCTCATTTGGTGAGCGGATTCCGTACATGGCCAATAACTTAAAATCCATAGCAGGCATGGAGCACATTGTGCGAGGCAAGATATCTGCCGAGCTGGCCGCCGGGCGGATAGCCGGCCCGTTTCAACACCCGCCGACCCCATGCTTCAGGGTATCCCCGCTGGGAGTGGTTCCGAAAAAGACACCGGGCGAATTCCGCCTTATTCATCATCTATCCTACCCGGCGGGGGCATCGGTGAATGACGGGATACCGCAAGAACTGGCTAGCGTCCGGTACACATCCTTTGACGCAGCTGTGCGCATGGTGCGCAGCTGCGGCATTGGAGCTGAGATCGGGAAATGCGACGTGAAGTCAGCCTTTCGATTGCTGCCGGTACACCCTGACGATTGTGAACTCCTTGGCTTTGCCTTTGAAGGCCTTTATTACATGGACAGGTCTATGCCCTTTGGGTGCTCCATCTCCTGTTCAGCCTTCGAGCGTTTCAGCTCCTTCTTGGAGTGGGTGGTACGACGGCAATCACGCAATACACATGTCGTACACTACTTGGACGATTTTCTGTTTGCAGGCATTGCAGGTTCGGGCCAATGTGCTAGTCTTATGGCGACATTCAAGGGTATGGCGGGCGATTTAGGTTTACCACTCGCCGAGGACAAAACGGAGGGACCCGCCACTGTGATGACATTCTTGGGGATAGAACTCGACACCATTAATCAGGCTTGCCGCTTGCCAGCACAGAAACTGGACGACCTGCGGACGAGACTCATTGCTATGAAAGCCCGCAAAAAAGCCACCCTCCGGGAGTTACAACAACTTATCGGGCATCTTAACTTCGCATGCCGGGTGATTGCCCCCGGCCGCCCGTTTCTGCGCCGTTTGTGTGACAGCATTGCCGGGCTTCGTAGCCTGCATCACCGGCGCCGTATATCGGCGGATATTCGGCAAGATCTGGATTTGTGGCTGGAATTTTTATCCAGCTTTAACGGCGTCTGTTTTTGGAGGAGGGAGACTCTGGAGGGGGCGCAATATCAGTTACAGACTGATGCTTCTGGGGCACACGGATTCGGCATGTTTTTCCGTGGACGGTGGTGTGCGGGTTCATGGCCCCAGGAGTGGCATCACAGTGGCCTTACACGGGATCTCACATTCCTTGAATTATTTCCCATAGTGGGAGCAGTATTTCTCTGGGCGGACCTATGGGCGGACTCAGCGGTAAAATTTCAATGCGATAATATGGCAGTCGTTCACGTGGTCAATAACTTGACTTCGAAATCGCAGAGGGTAATGCGGTTGGTCCGGGCCCTCACCCTGCAGTGCCTAAAGTTTAACATTCTGTTCCGAGCTGTCCATGTCCTGGGTACCCGTAACGACCTTGCTGACGCTCTGTCCCGCCAACAGATGGAGCGGTTCAGAGCGTTAGCACCCTCTGCTTGGAAGGAGCCCGACCAACTTCCATTGGAGGTATGGAGCCTTGGCGGGTAGAAGCAAATCGGGCCATGGGCTTGGCACTCGCACCCAGCACGAGGCGCGCATATTCGGCCGCCTGTGCTGAGTATGCCCGCTTTTGCGCCACAGCGGGGTTCCCCCGGCTGTGGCCGGCGTCGGCTGATCAGCTGGTCCAGTTCGCAGTACACCTGCATTTTCAGGGACTGGCGCCACGCACCATTCAGGGCAAATTGTCCGCATTGTATTATTACGCAAAAGCACAGGGTTTTACCATCCCCGACTGCCAATTTCGTATTGCTAAAATGATTGAGGGATGGTCACGGGAGAGGGGCAAGCAATGTGACCCTAGGATGCCCATTTCCCCTGATATGCTGCGCCGCTTGGCGAATACTTGGGTGAAGGTTTGTGTTGATAGTTTTGAAGTTACCTTATTCCATGCAGCCGCGCTAGTGGCCTTTTTTGCCGCTCTACGTGTCAGCGAGCTCGTGGCCAGTTCAAAAAGGGATGCGTCGGCTACAGCGTTGATGTGGACCGACGTAGTTCTTGAGGAAGACCGAGTCGTGTTGCATATACGCAGATCCAAAACAGATCAGTGCGGGAGGGGAACCTTGATACACCTCCGTAGGTGTTCGATGGAGCAAATTTGTCCCGTTATAGCCCTGCAGCAGTATGCCCGGTCGATTGGCACTTACCGGGGATACTTATTCCAGCACAAAGACGGGTCGCCCCTGACACGCTACCAATTTTGGCGGATTTCGCTCAGGGCTTTGCAGCTCGCTGGCATTCAGGGGTGGCATTTCGGCACCCACTCCTTCAGGATCGGGGCGGCCTCGACGGCCGTGGCAATTGGCATGGATGCGGCCAGCATTCAGCGCATCGGCCGCTGGAGGTCTAATTGTTTTAAAGCGTATGTTCGCCCGTTCACGGACTGGTAAAACCGGTCCAGTTGTTTCTGTTTTGTTTTACAGGTCCGACAGTGGGTTCTCGGCGGCGAATTGTGTTCTATGGGCATAGCTATGTTTATTGGGCCGCCAAGTACGCTTCACGATCTGGACGTGGCCGCGATCTCGGCCTGGCACAATGGGCAGAGCTGTTGTGGAGGGGAAGACGGGGGATGTCCTGGAATGCGTTCTTAACCACAGCACTCTCGGATCCCCTTGACCCTCGGCCTGCCATTGTAGTTATTCATTTGGGCGGAAATGACTTAACTCGGATGTCGGGCAAATCACTGATTCTTAAGGTCATCGATGACCTAAGAGCTTTCAAGAGGCATCGCCCTGATACCAGGATTCTATGGTCGGCGATGATCCCCCGGCTGCACTGGGGTCCGCACCACACACCCCAGCAAATGCACAAGTCCCGCAAGGGCGTGAATCGGGAAGTTGCCCGGGTGGTCAAGTCCGAGATGGGGAACGTAATCTGGCACCATAATATTACGGCCCGTGATAGTAGTTTGTACCGTCCGGACGGTGTGCATCTTTCTGATTTGGGCCTGGACATCTTCCTACAAAACATTAGGGAGGGCCTGTGTGCCGAACTTTTCGGCTGGTTGGGTGAGAGACTGCAGTGAGTCTCTCGGTGGCGGGTAGCGCAAATAAAGAAATTTAATGATCCGGTCCCATGAATTAATTAATAACTTCCTGGTCCCGGTAGTCCTCAATTAAAGGATATTAGGGTTTAGGTAGGCGTGAATTAATAACGAACCCAGGTTAAATTTGAGGGCTACCAGAGTGTAATTAAATCTCATTGGCCAGGGAAAGCCCTGGCAAATAGGGACCTAGTAAAATTATTCGCCCCAGACTAAGATTGCGCTACCACACAGGTCCTCCTTGAGTTAAATTGTGTTATGCTGATAGTTTAAAGTTTGTTCCTGTGTTAAATAAATGTGGCCCATGTTAAAACCAACTTAAACTGTGTCGCCTTGTTATTACGGCCTTGAATGGCAATGAACGCTCCCCCCCGCCTTGTGCGGGGGAGGGGCGTCTTTGCCTGAAGGCCGGGCACCACCGGATAGGCTGCGCAGTTTGCGTAGCCTACGCTGGGAGCGCGCCATTATTAAAAGCCACCGGCGCGCTCCCCGCAGCCTGCCCGGCCTGAGAGGCGAATTGCCCCGCCCTCCCGCCGCCATTGATGTGCTGGTGATGCGTTGCTGGTCGCTTCGGGGCCGGATGGGAATTTTTGACCTCTACTCGAATTGGCAGTGAGTAGAGGTGCTTTTTCGCCCATCCCATCAGTCACAGGTTGGCGTGGAATGCGTAATCCTTGGTCACATTTGGCGGGTAGCGCAAATAAAGAAATTTAATGATCCGGTCCCATGAATTAATTAATAACTTCCTGGTCCCGGTAGTCCTCAATTAAAGGATATTAGGGTTTAGGTAGGCGTGAATTAATAACGAACCCAGGTTAAATTTGAGGGCTACCAGAGTGTAATTAAATCTCATTGGCCAGGGAAAGCCCTGGCAAATAGGGACCTAGTAAAATTATTCGCCCCAGACTAAGATTGCGCTACCACACAGGTCCTCCTTGAGTTAAATTGTGTTATGCTGATAGTTTAAAGTTTGTTCCTGTGTTAAATAAATGTGGCCCATGTTAAAACCAACTTAAACTGTGTCGCCTTGTTATTACGGCCTTGAATGGCAATAAAACACAGAACAAAGAATGTTTCTGTATACCAAGTCAGAGCTTGGGTTCATTTCACACTGGATTTCCTACCGGCAGCACTTTTCTGGGGTTGCAAGCAAAGGTTTTTCTAAAAATGCCAACAACAGGACTAGAGATCATTTGTATGCAAAGCACATGTCCTATCAGTGAGCTATAACCCTTCCCCAAAAATGATGCAGGGCCCCTGACTTGACTGAAACTGTACGTTATAGCCTCCTTAGAATAATGATTAACCCAGACCCAGTTCTGCTGAACTACTATGGAATAAAGTATTTTGAGGGTAAGATTGTTTGCTGCCAACTTTCTAAGCTGATCATTGGATATTTTATTTTTTAAGCAAGTGTGCTGGACCTGGCAGGTATTTCTGTAAGCCTCCCAGGAGGAGGTCTTTCTTAAAAACTAAACCATTCATCAAATCTCTTCCAGAGAGTTGGGACAAAAACTTTCCTACTAAAAGGCTGTTTCTTTCTTTTTTCTTTCCTTCTTCCACTCTCATTTAGCACAGGAAAGTGGCTCCCCCCCCTCTCCTTTTTTTTTCTTTGCACAAAACGGTTGCCAGCTCTCCTAGTTTGTAGCTCTGCGGATATATCCAGGAGCCAGCAAAGGCACAGGATACGGGGATAATCCAGAAGCAATATGCTGCAGGCATCAAGATCACTTTTACTGAAAGGAATGCTATCATGACAATGAATACACGAGCATGGGGGGAGGGCAGGGAGAAAGGGGGCAAAAGCAGGGAAGCAAGTAGAGAGGAAGTAAATGGAGGAGCAAGACAGCTATCAGACATTGGGACCATGGTGCCCCTCGCCAGCCACGTCCCCCCTCCTTACTATAAATGTAAAGCAAACATGACATATGTATTAGGTAATTTTACAGGCCACTGTTCTTGGCAGCTGCTTTGGCTCCAGTGTTTCTGTCTATTTCAGGGCCTTGTTGGAGTGTCCCGGGCTACCATTTCCCTCTCTGCCTTTCTGTCTCTTAAATATCCGACAGTATATTATCACTTCATTTTCATTTCACTGGTTTCCTCTGACAGCAGAGGTGGGCAAAATCATTTCCTTTGGGGGAAAGAAGTGACCTTTTGTAAGAAGAGAAGAAAGATTTTTAGGTACTTCTCCCACATGCAGTTTTCAAATGTCTGTTATTGTAATTACATATGTATGCATTTATTTCCTTACTTGCTATATAGTACTATGTCCATCGATTCAGTGGCAAATAAATCCCTGTAAGCTCAGTGGGCATTTCCCACCAAATATCTGGGTGTTGCATTGTAGGACTGTAGCTTATGGGGAAAGCAATTCCAGACACCCAACCATGGGTCACATTCAGCCTAGTATCCAGATCTCTGTTGGCTCACATGGACCAAGTTAGGGAAGGAATTTTCTCATTCTTCCTCCCACCCCCTGAAATTTGTTCCTTGAAAATTTCCCTCCAATTGAAACCAAATGGAGGAGAACTTTACTATGTCTGTTAGAGGCTCTTGTAGTTAACTGGCCCTCTGAAGATCGTTTGGAGAAAAACTGAGGAGCAATGAAAGTTCGGATCCATGGAATCCTAAGTGGCTTCTAATGTAGCCATGAATTCCTCTTCCACTGGTTGAAAAACCTTTACAAGTACTTTACACTGATGAAGCTTTCCATAAGTATACTGTGACCTGCTGCAATTAAGCAAGCAGCACTTCCATCCTGCTGCAACCCCCATCGCACATCCCTTTGTAATTGCCCGGACTGCTCTCCAAGTTACTTCCTCATGCAATGTTGTTTGCTTACTACAGTTTAATAAATTGTCCAAATAGATTTATCAGATCATAGGGAGGTAAGAAGATCCTGTTGGATCAGCCCAAAAGGCCAAGCAGCCCAACATTCTGTTTGCATAGTGGCTAACAGAAGACTCACAAAGAGCACATGAGTGCAAAAGCACCTTCATACTCATGCTCCAAAGCAAGCTGATATGCAAAGAGACACTGCTTCTGATACTAGAGAGAATATATAACCATTGTGACCATCGTGTTTGACACCTATTGAAGTCATACTTCCCAGGGCTTTGTCCAATCCTATTTTATGTCATACATGTTGGCAACCATTGCTACATCTAACAGTAGAAAAACTGAAAGTTTAACTACTCACTGTGTAAAGAAGTCCCTGCTTTTATCAGGCTGATGCTCCCACAATAGTGCTTTATTGGATGGCCTTGGATCTTAGTATTACAAACAGCCAGAGAGTGAGAAGAAGGCGTTTTCAAAGCCACAATTAATATTTTAAAGGCAAAACATAAAAACCCTAGCTGCAGAACTAATATACCATAAAACCACCCAAAGTGGATCAAAGTCTTCAAAAGAGCAAGAAAAAAGGATAGGAAGGGTGCAGGATTTCATCTTGGCCCAATACATTTGGGACCCCAATACAGCCACTCATATGTTTCAAAACAAGCAGAAAATATTAATATCAGCTCATTGCCCTCAATCGTGAGCAATCATATTTTGCAACAAATGATTCTTCCAAACCGTCTTCAAAGTCAGGCTTCCACAGACTGCTCTGGAGTAAATGAATCTAGAAGTTAAAAGGACACTGGTAGCAGTAAACAAGTTGCTTTCTTTGATCTGCCAGCTTCATAGGCTGACAAACCAATGTCAGTAAAAAGCACTCAGGATCCTAATTCTCAGCTCCACATGTGGGAACATTGTTGGGTCCAGGAGGTCATGGAGGACACCAGTGTTTCTATTTCACTCATCAGATGATCCACAGAAGAAGCCAGAGCAGAGAGGGAATTCAACAGCCCTACTGGCACCACTCTTTCGGAGGATCAGAAGAAGAGAAAAGAAGCCAGAGAAGAGGGAAAGAACCCACAGAGATGCTGGCTACTGGCCCCAAGGAGTGACAACAGCTTCAGGTTTTGAAGCAGCAATGCAAATGGTGCTCCAAGATCCAACAAGCACCTGATGACTGATTGGAAATAGCTGGGTTCTTGGGAGCACCTCATGGAGAGTGATAAATCTTTCTCTTATGATCAGAATGAGCACTGAAAATAACAGTCTTCAATCATCCATGCCATTTCTGCCTATCTTGGCTCCTTGGAACTACCTGTGACCCAAATTGACTGGCCAGTTTGCTTCTGACTGCTCCCATTTGACAAGATGAATGGTTTCCTGGACAGACTCTCAGCTTTAACCTGGCCTTGACAACACGTATTCCTGTGCTCGTTGCCTGCCAATGTTACAGTCTAGCTCCATAACAGCAGCTCTTCAGTATTTCAGGTACTTGTCATTCTTAGTCCTAGAAATGCAGGGAATTGAACCTGGGATCTCAGTTGTCCCTTCGAAACTGGGGACAGTTTGGGTATAGCGGAAGTCCTGCTGAAGACTACTATTTGGGAAAACCACAAAGCTGCACAGGGCACTATCTTAGACAGGGGTTCAGTCTTTAGGATTGTACCTAGAGTCAGGTGTTCATATTGTGACTGCTTCTAGATTCAGCCAGGAAAGCTATATACACTTCAGAACTGATGATGGTCATGCTTATTGCTCTGTTGCTACCATGATGATGGTAGCAACACCCCACCCCACATTCTGACCTCTTCATGCTTCCCAATGGAAAGGATGGACCAACGAAAAAAGTTTTGCGAATAACCTGAGACGTTCACCTTTCCACATGACATCATATTTGTCTATTTATTTATTGGATCTATATACTGCGCTGATCTAGCCCAAAGGCTACTCTGGGTGGTTCAAATTAATAGACCATTTGTTTGCATTTTTAAAAAAATAAATGGAATTGCAAGCTATCAGGGATCACATTAAGAGTGGCTTAAGGGGATCAGTGTCTCTCCAGCTGTAATGGGTATAAAATCCAGAATGTAATGAAGCTTCATTTCCCCCAACACCTCTCCTCCTGCAGCACTTAAAAGAAATCCTTCTCTCTAGATTACTATAGATGACCTTACATGGCCCCCAGTTTGTGCTATCATTCATGAGGAAGGAACAACACTAGTTTGATGGGACTGAGAAGCCTTAATAACTAACAATATCTGTTCAAGGCCCTTGGGGGGACTTCATGGCTACAATTCTACAAAGCTGCTTTTCCAAAACCACCACAATGGTATTGATCTTTCAGACAGGTCAGTTTTGTGCTCTTTTTTCAGGTTTTGATAAAAGTGTTATTTCATAACTACATGTAGGAAAATCAAAGCCAACAGAAACTCATCATGGTTTACTATTTTGCTTTATAGTCCCTGGTCCTCAGTTGAATTGGATCTAGGTTGTCCATTTCATCCAAGAATGCCTGCATCTGGTTGGCCATTACCCACTCAATCAATTTTCCCATGGATGGATGGAATATTAACATTAGGCCTATATTTATGTGCACCACTGATATGACATTCAAGAGAGGGACAATTTAAATTTTCTAACATTTTCTAGGTAGTTCCCAAGATAAAGCATATAACTTATACTGCTTTTTAAAAAAGTCTATGCATGTTGGTGAAATGGAGCAGATGTTATTAGGCATACAAACCCAGGGTTTCTCATAAATGTCAGCTATGGGGGGAAAAGATATTTAAAAATTTATTAGAGTCCATCCAGGGAAATCCTTGGAGAACAATGATCTTGGAGGGTTTAACATCCAATGTTAAAAAGAACCAAAATAAAGCCACCTTTTAAAAGGGAACCAAAAGGCCCAAATTAGTAAATTAGTATCGCTCCAGCTGATCTTACCCATCTCTTTTCTCCAAAAAAATGACCTAAATTTTTGACTTCTCTCCAATTTCCTCAAAGAAAACAACCAAATGATAATAATTTATGTAGGCCGATGATCCTGTTGCAATAGAAAAGGTAAATATTCCTTTCCTGTTGAGTCCCAACATGGTCTTGTCTTTTATATATAATAATAATAACCTTTGACCTGCAGAGCTGGTAGGGACCTTATGGACTACCATGTCCAGCCCCTCTTAGAAGGCACCATGGGGAATTGAACTCCCAGTCTCCGGTTCTGCAGCCAGAAATCTAAGCCGCTGAGCAATCTAGCAGTTCTGATACTAGCTTCATGGTAGGGCAATATTGTAATGAAACTATGCACTGGAATCCCAGGATTCCTGTCTTGGTAATAATAATAATAATAACCTTTATTGTCATTGTACAACCAGTGTACAGTGAAATTGGCTGAGCCTCCATCCCCCCCCCAACACCATCCCACTAAAAAGCCATTCAATCTGGTTTCACTCTGTGTGCTTGCTGCACAACTCGCCAGCCCCACGAATCTCAAACTGTTCAGAGGCCATCAGCATAATGAGGCCATAAACTACAGCGAAGAGAATGCTGAGAGCTGCAGTGCAAACGCTGCAAATTGTAGTCCAGAAACACAAATCTGTAGACATCTAGCATTGACATGAAGTAAGGATTATTTTGCCTCAATGTAAATCTCTATATACAGTGGTACCTTGCATAAAGGAATTAATCCGTTCCAAATGAAATTCTGTTAAGCAAATTTTCCTTTACATAAATTTCCCTTAAGAATGCATTGAAAACAGAGTAATCCCTAATTGCAGCCATTTTTATGTTGTACGGATTCACCCCATAGGTGATTCTTTTAAGCAAATTTCCCCTATCTCCGGAATGTTTTATATCGTACAGATTTTATGTTATACAAACCATTTGTTATATGAAGGTCCACTGTATTTGTTTACACTGTATGGCTTTTGATATTTGTGTCGACCCACCTTGCATCTCCCTGGTAACATGTAGCTGGAAACCACTTGACATCATTATATCAGCGTTTCCTTCTTTGCTTAATGCACTATCAATGGCAGGGGGAGAGAAAATAAGACTTTTTATATATGAGGAAACGACATTGAATTCATTCTTTTAAAACCATCTGCTTAAAACCAACTGGTGGCAATGGACATCAAAGAAAAATGTGAATGGCATAAATATAGATGGTTTAGAAGTGTGTGTGTGTGTGCATGTGTGTGTGTGTGCACGTACACACGCATGTGTTTTGCAAAATTTAAAGATACCACGAAGTAATCTTCTCGATTCACAAGGAATAATTGAGACCTGCTACCTGCCTTTCTATGGTTCTAGTGTTTTGTACCTTTGCGTACCTCTCTTTAATAATTTTTTTAAGGAAAAATAAATACCAGATTGTCGTAAGTGAGGTCATAGTTTCTTAATGTCTAGACATCTCTGCCTTCATATTGGTGCTCTGCTTTCCATGCACTTGCTTTGCAAACAAAGTGCTTTTACATTTCGCTGCACCTAATACCCTGACTTTCCAGACACAGTTTCATTATACCACCATGGATTGCTGGTGCTGTTACGTGCATGCATTTCCTTGTGTATAAGACCTTTATATGAAATACCACATCAACAAGAAGAAAAATCACCCTGCAAATCAGAAATGCCTTGATTGGGGGGAGGGGGTGGAGTGGCAGGGGAGTGGGTCAGTCCTACTTTTATTATGCTTGTTACCATGTCAGCATCTTCTCAGTCTCTGGGAATTCAAGTCAAAATGTGAGGCAAGAGGTTTCCACAAAGGTAAAAATTGAGCAGAATTGCTTCCGAACCAAATCATTCCTTTTTAAAGAGGAGACAGAGTTACAGAATGATTTTGCTTTAGTTCCCAGAAACCCCCAACACACACACACAAAACAAGAAAAAACTGACAAACCAGACAACAAAAACACAGTCCCTAGTAGTGTATAGAAGAGTGGGATGTATTTACTGGTTCACTTGAGATAACATTTCTAATTCCGAATGTTCCTTCTTTCCTCAGAACAAATCTGATAAAGCCATGAGGGGAACCAACTTTTCAATCAGCTTTGTTGCCAGATGGGCAGTATTAAAAATCCAATAAATAAAATAAAGTAAATGAAATAATTGTATCTGTATGTGAATATGAAACAATCTTTCACAGTACAGCTTCCCTGCTGGGAGAGGGCATGGCAGCTGGAGGTAGCTGAAGAATATGCAACGAGTTCCAAGCTTTGATCTCAACTCGAGAATGTTTGACAACTGAATGGATTTCACCCTTCAGGGAAGCTCTTTGTGTGCAGGTACGTGTGTGCACATGAGTAAGTGTGAACATATGATTGTAACACTGGTGATGAAACTTGATATATAAAGAAAGGCAAGAATCACATTTCGATATGTGAAATTCACCCAAGAAATATATTTGCATAGTATTTCCTGATGAGGAACACAGACATGTCAATTATGTACAGTTTTATAAACCCTTCAATATTCTTTGGTCCATGTTCTCAATCAAATGGAAAAGACATACGGTCTTCCTTGCTGCTAATTTCCATATGGACTCATGCTAGCACCTTGTTCATTAATGACAAGTGAAACTGTGGCTCAGAGTGCTTCTCCAACTGTTTCTGCAACGGATGTTTAAGGTGTGGAGTGATTAATTTAATCCTTATTAGTTATGGTTAGTATTATGTGATTTGTAGTCTCTTGTCTGTGGTCACTGTTCTTTAGGGAGAGAGCTGTGAGAAAATTTAAGCCAGATAAGGAAAGAACAACTGGAACAAATTTAGAAGGATATGTTCCCTCTGCTTCTCCTGCAACCCAACATAAATCCAGAATAATGAAATAACTTTGGGACTTTAGCCGGAGCTAGTTTTGTTTCTCAGAAAACTACTGTGTGTTAACTTTTTTTTTCCAAGTCTAGATTCAGTCTTCTTTTTTCCTCTCCCTTTTTTTGTGTGGTGTCTTTTATATTACAATATCAAGGGTAGGGGCTGTCTTGACTTCCATTAATATGTAACCTACTCTGGATATAACATTGATCTATTTATAAAGGAGAAATATCTCAGATACTGCATTTTGCTTTTAGTTTGCACAGTTATAATAGTTTGATACCATAGCTTTTGTGAGTTTTCTGAGCTGTTTGGCCCTGTTCCAGAACACAGAAAAAGAGCCCAAAAAACTCACAACAGCTATCAGATCCCGGCCGTGAAAGTCTTCGAGAATACAATTTGGTACCATTTTACCTTTCCTGATTGCATCCTAAGGAAGTACATAGAACTCTCTGCTAGAGAGATGTAGTGCACACACATTTGCATTCCATGTTGCCTTCCCCATGGGGTAAGATAGTATTTCTCACACTTTTGCTAATTTGCACACAATTTTGAAATTTGTGGAAACTTAAGCTTGGAGAAAAACAAACAAAGACAAGTGTAGACCTGAATTGCAAATACGGGGAAGTGGTTATGAATTGTCTGCTTCTCAAACTACAGTCCCAAACTATGTCCAACATAGAAATGTTCATATGAAACTGAAGAAGGTTGCAACAGCAATCTGTGATAGGGCAAGAAAGAATTAATCCTACTGGGTGTAGTCTTGCTAGTTACTATTACCAATTGTAGTGATTGTGTGACAGAAGGGATTGCAACATGAAGTTTCTAAGCTGTAGATAGATGTATGCCTCCACATTAATATTGCTTAAATTATTGCACTGAGCTAGAAATCAAATCCTGAAAAGAAGATTTGAATGCAACAGTATTGGACTCAACTCCAGTTTATTCTGTTTGACTATCTTTTAATGTTTCAATATGGAAATATTATTTTCCCCAGAAATTCACTGTCATAATAGGAATGGCTATACCGGCTGTGGGATTTCAGGAGCTATTTTCCAAAAAGTTTTGTTCCCCATCTCTAATTCTACCTAGATAAGCTGTCTGTTTTGCAGTTAGAAGCATTTGCCCATGTAAAGTGAGAGAAGCTGAATCCACTCATTGTTTCAGTGCTTCCTCTTTTGGATGTCTTCCTAATTTCTTTCTCCTTCTCAAGATCACTCTTAAAATTCTGGTCAAGGAAGAGACAGTATAAATGTCTATAATAATAAATTGCTTTCTGTGTCCCGAGTTATCAACCACAGCTGTGCTCTGGGGAAATTTGTTTCTATTAAAGTCTATTGGATTCTTTAAGGTTTATCAGACTCTTTGCTCTCTTTACAGACAGAATGGACTACCCTACACCATCTGTTGCTCCCTCAGCAGGTATGTGTCCAGTTCCCTTACTCGTTGATTCTCAGTTCCTCCATGTTTTTGGTAAGTTCATTTTGCCAAATTTTATTTAGTATCTTGATATATCAAATGTGCCATTTTAGGGATTGGGGCTTTTTTTGGACTACAAATCCCATAATTATTCATTCTAGGAGTCCCACCTAACAGACAGACACCTAAATGTTGCCTACCAAGTCTCACCACAGTGAAAGACTTGAGAGGAAAGGCTTTATGGACTAGCATAAACCAATTTCCAGTTTTAATAATATTGGCTGGGAGGCCTCTCATTTAGCAGGAAGCTAGGATTATGATAGGTGACAAAGCCTTCCAGCTTAGGCCTTTTTCCTTACTGAGCCACATATAAGTGTTTGTCTATTTTTCTGTCAGATGAATGGGAAAATCTGGAACAGTATGGGAAAGCTAGTGATGAAGCCTCCAATTTAAAGTTCACCTTGATTTCACATCACCCTGGTCTGAATAGGCTTATTTATTTATTTATTTATTTATTTATTTATTTATTATATTTATATCCCGCTTATCTTCAATGTGAACTCTAAGCGGCTTACAACAATGGACTACAAGTATTACAAAAACAGAACAAAAAGCAATATGCATTAAAGACAGATAAAACAGC
This sequence comes from Phrynocephalus forsythii, assembly GCA_029282475.1. Taxonomy (NCBI): domain Eukaryota; kingdom Metazoa; phylum Chordata; class Lepidosauria; order Squamata; family Agamidae; genus Phrynocephalus; species Phrynocephalus forsythii. The sequence continues at coordinate 105,018,184 of JAPFRF010000003.1, read as the reverse complement.
ATTACATACAAAAAAAAATAAATAAAAAAAATAAAACCTAGAGGCACCTCAACAAATCATTAAAACCTAACATTATAGATAATACGCAATACGATGGCGAAGAAAAAAAAATTAATAATGATCGCCAAAGGCCTCCCGGAATAGATGGGTTTTTAAAGCCTTCCGGAAGGCCAGCAGGGACTCTGCAGAGCGCACTTCAGGGGGGATGGAGTTCCAGAGGCTAGGGGCCGCCACCGAGAATGCCCAGTACTCGTTTTTCGGGCCTCTCGAGGGGTGGCGACCCAGCCTGGTGCGCTCGCGCCTGCCGAACGGGCCGGGCCGAGGTGGATCGCTGAGCGATACGCTCTGCCAGGTAGTCCGGTCCCAAGCCATGGAGGGTTTTATAGACTAAAACCAGGACCTTGAATCTAATCCGGGCCGCAACGGGCAACCAGTGCAGGCGGGCCAGGACTGGTGTGATGTGCTCGTGGCGACGCACAGCCCCCACCAGCCTGGCCGCCGCATTCTGGACCCGCTGCAGGCGCCGGAAAAGATTCAAGGGCAACCCCATGTAGAGAGCGTTACAGTAGTCCAGCCTCGAGATCACCAGCGCTTGGACCACTGTTCTCAGAGAGTTCGCGTCCAGGTACGGGCGGATCTGGGCGATCCGACGGAGATGGTAATAGGCGGACCTGGTCACCGACGCCACCTAGGACTCCAAGGTAAGCGCCGGGTCCAGGAGCACACCCAGATTCCGCACCCTTTCCGCGAACTGGAGGGGGATCCCCCCCAGACGAGGAAAAGGGCCACCGAACCCAGACGGCGAGCTCCCAAAGAACATAACCTCCGTCTTCTCGGGGTTGAGCTTAAGCCTGTTCGCCCCGGTCCAAGCCAGGACGGCCTCCAGGCACCCGTCGAGAACTTCCACAGCTTCCACTGCAGAGGTGTTAAAGGAGAGATAGAGCTGCGTGTCATCAGCGTACTGATGACAGCAGACTCCAAAACTCCTGATAACCCCCGCCAACGGCCTTACATAGATGTTAAACAGCATATAAGGTGGACAGTGTCCTGAACAGACTAATTAGGTGGACAATGGCCTGGGGTGCATGAAAGTCCCACCCATATAACCCTTCCGAACACCCACTACATGTACAGTAGGTATGGGCAGGACTGGTGCTAGGTTTTTTGTGCCCTAGGTGAGGGATGGGGGGACGGCATGGCGGGGATGGTGTGGAGTGGCGTGGGGAGGGGCAGCATGGTGGGGGGCAGCGAATGGCAAAGGGCAGCAACGGGTGTGGGCGCGGACGACGACGGGCACGGGGGTGGGCAGCAATTGGCACAGGGGGGGCGGGTGGATGGCAACGGGCAGCTGATAGGCGGCTCGCCTGTGCCCTCTCTCCATTTTGGCGCCCTAGGCAACTGCCTAGTTCGCCTTAATGGAAGCGCCGGCCCTAGGTATGGGTCATTAGCTGTGGCCTTGCTGGTAGAGGAGTGAAGTACTTCTGATTTGTTTGGAGAATGATGAAATGGCAGCTTGATTTTATGAGCCTATTCAGACCAGGGTGATGTGAAATCAAGGTGAATTATAAATTGAAGGCCCCGCGCTTTCCTCAGACTGACGAAGCTGCTTGGATGAGTAGCAAAATGTTTCAATCGCTCAAGAAAAGAAGTCCAGTTAACATGACTCAACTTCCAAACACACAGAGTGGGATCCCGTTTGCTTGTGGTGCTGGGGCTCACAGAGAGAGAGAGAGGGAGGGAGGGAGAGAGAGAGAGAGAGAGAGAGAGAGAGAGAGAGAGAGAGAGAGAGAGAGAACCCTGAAGATCAGCTATAAAACATGGGCCCTCACTCTGCAGCTGGCCAAAACAATATTAAATATTAACTATTAACAAAAATAGAAACACAATATAAAGTGCATTAATTTTTTAAAATCCAAAATTCAGCACCCATCGAAGATGAACTTGTCTCAAATTGATCTCCAGAGTTTAGCCCATGTAAATCCCTTGTCCTTTCACTGTTGCCCCATTCAAACATTCAACCCCTTCTCTAGTCCTCTAGTGCCGTGGTCCCCAACCCCCGGTCCGCGGACCGGTGCCGGTCCGTGGACCGGTTGGCACCGGGCCGCCTGGGGAGGCCGGAGAGGCTCCTCCCCTTTTCCTCCGCCACCCTCCTCCTCCTCCTCTTCTCTCCCGTGGGCAGTTGGAGGAGGAGTCGCGCCGCCAGGCACGGCACACGGGTGGGGTGGGGGAGCCGGGGCTCCTGGGCTGGCGGGCCCTGCCTCCTCCTCCTGTCGGCGGCCGCGGTAGCCACGGCAGCCGCCCGGGTTCGGCCGCGGCCAGCTCGGCGGTCCCGGTGGCGCCCTCGGGCCGGAGACGCCACCGCCCACCGGCCTCCCTCCCCTCCTCCCTCCCGCTCGCCCGCCCGAAGGCCGCAGCTGGAGGCAAGCGGCGGCGCAGAGGTGCCCCACCGAGGCGGGCGGCGGCCGTGGCCGCGGAGCGCCCTGCCGCCCGGCCGCGGAGCCACAGCCGAACCCGGGCGGCTGCCGTGGCCGCGGCCGCGGCCGCCATGGCCCGCCTCGGTTGGGGCACCTCTGCACCGCCGCTTGCCTCTGGCCGCCGACAGGAGGAGGAGGCGGGGGCCCGCCCGCCCAGGAGCCCCGGGCTCCCCCCACCCGTGCGCGCGGGGGAGTGCACGCCCGACGCCCCAGCCGGCAAGCGCGCCGCCGCCGCCTCCCGTGGCCCCCAAGGTACACACGCCAAGCCCCCCACCCACCTCCTCCCCCCTCCTCCCTCCCCCATCCCCCCCACCCCCCACACCCTCTCCTGCCCCCCACCCCCATCTCCCCCCTCCCCCCTCACCCCGGACCACGGGAAAATAATCAAACAAATACCGGTCCGTGGAGACAAAAAGGTTGGGGAGCACTGCTCTAGTGCAGCGGTGGCAAACCTTCGGCACGCTAGATGTTTTGGACCACAACTCCTAGAATTGTGAGCCTAGATTGCCAATGACAAAGCACTTTGGGAATTGTGGTCCAAAACATCTGGAGTGCCGAAGATTTGCCACCACTGCTCTATAGTGTCTAATTGGCCCAGAAACACACACAGCACATCAAAATTCAGACCATTCTCTCTGTCTGTCTGTCTGTCTGTCTGTCTGTCTGTCTGTCTGTCTGTCTGTCTCTCTCTCTCTCTCTCTCTCTCTCTCTCTCTCTCTCTCTCTCTCATATCACATATACGTAAATGTCTTTGATGTGTCATTTCTTCATCTTTATAAGAGTGAGTCCTCAACAAAATCAGTAACCAAGTTTTTCTGGTCTCCTTGAGTGAAATGGACACTTGGAAAAAAAAACACAAGTAAAAGCAAAGCAAAGTGTTCTGCTTATATACCGCCCCATACCACTTCAAATAGTCTCTGGGCAGTTTACAGTTTAATTATGCAGGCTACATATTGCCACCTCCCCAACAAGCTGGGTACTCAATTTACCGACCTTGGAAGGATGGAAGTCTGAGTCAACCACAAGCCGGCTACCAGGGATTAAACCCCAAGTCGTGAGCACAGTTTTACCTGCAGTATAGACCTTTAACCACTGTGCCACGATTCTTCCTTTCAGTCTGCTCTTTCAGCTGTGCTTTTCAGGTGACCTTCAAAAACCCTACTCTGTAAGGTTGCTTTTAATTGATCCCATATGTTTTTAGCATACTGTTTGGAAAGGTTTGTTCAGATGTGATCACCAGCAATTCGTACCTCTTTTTCTCACCTATTCTGTACGTTGCATCTAGAGGCCATAGCCTTAAAAAGCAGCTTAAAATACTTGAATAAATAAATAAAGACATTGTTTATATCTCCCACTGGGATGACTTTACACAATGTGTTGAAATGATCTCAGTTGCATCTAATGTACCATTTTAAGTGCAGAAGTTCTCACACCTTGAAAAGAGTCTGGACGTTGTGTTTCTGTGGCTCTTTTCTGATGACTAGTTTATTGTATACGCAATATTCAGTCATGACCCAGATATTTCCTCCAGCTAATAACACAAAGTTCCCATGTTCAAAGGACTCAACAGATATGCATACACACACATATAAAAGTGAGAACTGGAAATACCTGAACTTGAACCATTCTTTAGGTTATTCTGGCTGAAGGAATATCTCTTCTGAAAGGCAAAAACTTGGGACTCGAATCTCAAGATAAATTGCTGCTGCTGCTGGCATTGAAAGGAACATTATGTACCCATTTCTTCTCAAAAATTTTGAAAAAAATATTTTTTTGGACTGTAACATAAGAACATAAGAACATAAGAAGAGCCATGCTGGATCAGGCCAAAGGCCCATCTAGTCCAGCTTCCTGTATCTCACAGCGGCCCCACCAGATGCGTTTGGGAGCGCATGAGACTAGATATCTGTCTCCTGATACCACTCCCCTGCATCTGGCCCTTGAACTACCCTGGTTTAAAGCCTAGAGATTACATATCTCCATCATGGTTTGTAACCCGTGATGGACTTTTCCTCTAGGAATCTGTCCAATCCCCTTTTGAAGGCATCCAGACCAGATGCCATCACCACATCCTGTGGCAGGGAGTTCCATAGACTTACAACGCGCTGGGTGAAAAAATATTTTCTTTTGTCAGTTCTTACTCTCCCAGCACTCAATTTGAGTGTATGTCCCCTAGTTCTGGTATTTTGAGAGAGGGAGAAGAGCTTCCCTCTATCCACTTTACTCATACCCTGCATTATTTTGTATGTCTCAATCATATCCCCCTCAAGCGCCTTTTTCCAGACTGAAGAGGCCCAATTGTTTTAGCCTTTCTTCATAAGGGAGGTGCCCCAGCCCAGTAATCATTTTAGTCGCTCTCTTCTGCACCTTTTCCAGTTCCACTATGTCTTTCTTGAGATGCGGTGACCAGAATTGTACACAATACTCCAGGTGGGGCCTTACTATTGTTTTGTATAACGGCATTATAATGTTGGCTGTTTTATTTTCAATCCCCTTTTTGATAATCCCTAGCATGGAATTGGCCTTCTTCACTGCTGCCACACATTGGGGAGACACCTTCATGGAGCTGTCCACCAACACACCAAGATCTCTTTCCTGATCCGTCACGGATAACTCAGAGCCCATGAGTTGATAGATGAAGTTTGGATTTTTTGCCCCAATATGCATTACTTTACATTTGGTTACATTAAAACGCATTTGCCATTTCTCAGCCCACTCCCCCAGTTTGGAGAGACCCTTCTGGAGCTCTTCACAATCTTCTCTGGTTTTTACCACACGGAAAAGTTTTGTGTCATCTGCAAACTTGGCCACCTCACTGTTTATCCCTGTCTCCAGGTCATTTATGAACAGATTGAAAAGCACCGGTCCCAGGACCGAGCCCTGGGGCACACCACTTTTCACTTCTCTCCATTGTGAAAATTTCCCATTGACACCTACTCTTTGTTTCCGGGATCTCAACCAGTTCTCAATCCATAAGAGGACCTGCCCTCTTATCCCCTGACAATGCAATTTTCTCAGCAGCCTTTGGTGAGGGACTGTATCAAAAGCCTTTTGAAAATCCAGATAGACTATATCTACCGGTTCACCCAAATCCACGTGCCTGTTGACCTTTTCAAAAAATTCTAAAAGGTTTGTAAGACAAGATTTACCCTTACAGAAGCCATGCTGATTTTCTCTCAGCAAGGTTTGTTCTTTTATGTGTTTTAAGATTTTCTCTTGGATGAGGCCTTCCACCATCTTCCCTGGGACAGATGTAAGGCTAACCGGCCTGTAGTTTCCTGGGTCCCCCTCCTTCCTTTTTAAAAATTGGTGTGACATCTGCTATCCTCCAGTCCTCCGGCACTGTGGCCGTTTTAAGAGACAAGTTGCATATAACCGTTAAGAGATCTGCAATTTCATTTCTCAGTTCCCTAATAACCCTTGGGTGGATGCCATCTGGGCCCGGTGACTTGTTAATCCTCAATTTATCAATTAGTCCTAAAACCTCCTCTCTTTTAACCTGTATTTGATTTAATTCTTTAGTCAAGAGGGGTGGCTCAGGCAGCGGAATCCGCTCAAGGTCCTCTGTCGTGAAGACAGACGCAAAGAACTCCTTCAATTTCTCTGCAATGTCCAAGTCCTCCTTAACCTCCCCTTTTCCTCCCTCACCATCCAGAGGCCCAATTGGTTCTCTGGCAGGTTTTCTACTTCTAACATATTTAAAGAAGCTTTTATTATTACCCTTTATATTGCTAGCCATTCGTTCCTCAAAGTCTTTCTTTGCCTCTCTTATCATCTTTTTACATTTCTTTTGCCAGAGTTTGTGTTCCTTTTTATTTTCCTCGTTTGGGGAGGATTTCCATTTACAGAAGGACCTCTCCTTGTGCTTTAGAGCCTCTCTAACTCCACTCGTTAACCATGCCGGTGTCCTCTTGGACTTAAATGAGCTCTTCTTTCTTTGTGGTATGCACTTGTGCTGGGCCTCTATTATTGTTGTTTTAAACAGACTCCATGCACTCTGAAGAGATTGGATTCTTCTAACCCTCCCCTTCAGTTTCTCTCTAACTAGTTTCCTCATCTGAGGGAAGTTTGCCCTTCAAGGGTTTTTATGTCTGATTTGGTTGACACTCTTCCTCCGACATGCATGGCAAAGGTAATTGCAGCATGGTCACTGTTCCCCAGAGGCTCAGTGACATTCACTTCCCTGACGAGGTCCTGAGTATCACACAATATTAGATCTAGAGTTGCCTGTTCTCGGGTGGGCTCCATGACAAGTTGCTCTAAGGCACAGTCATTCAGCAAGTCGAGAAACCCAGTTTCTCTTTCTTGCCCAGAGCTCGCATTGGCCCAGTCAATGTGGGGATAATTAAAGTCCCCCATGATTACTATCCTATCCCTCTTAGCCACCTCCATGATTTCTCTCCTCATTTCAAGGTCCCCCTCAAGTTTTTGATCTGGTGGACGATAGAATACTCCAACTATCACATCACTCTTTGGACCTGGTAGTTTAACCCACAGTGATTCTATGGTGGAGTCAGACCCTCTGTCAATCTCCATTCTGCTGGATTTTACGCCTTCTTTGTCATAGATGGCCACTCCTCCTCCAACCCGCCCCTCTCTATCCCTTCTATAGAGTTTATAGCCTGGGATTGCTGTGTCCCACTGGTTCTCCACATTCCACCAGGTTTCTGTTATGGCTATTATATCAATGTTATCCCTAGCTGCCAGATGTTCAAGTTCTCCCATCTTTGCTCGGAGGCTTCGAGCATTGGCGTAGAAGCACCTGTACAGTGGGTCCCGCAACAGCTGCTGCCTTGTTCTTCTCCCCCCACAGCTTTTATTTTCAGTAGACGAACTGTCACATTCCGCTATTCTGCCAGTGTTAATACTTGCTATGTCATCTCTATGTGATTCTCTACCCTCTCCAACCTCATTCCCGAGGATGAGGTGTTCAGGCTCGGATGCCACACAGCTCCTGTCGGCTTTCCCCCAGTTATCAGTTTAAAAGCTGCTCTGCTGCCTTTTTGAGGTTGAGTGCCAGCAATCTGGTCCCATCATGATTCAAGTGCAACCCATCCCTCCTGAACAGGTTTGGCTTGTCCCAAAATGTTCTCCAGTTCCTGACAAATCTAAAGCCCTCCTCTCGACACCATCGCCTCATCCACGCATTGAGGCTTCTGAGTTCTGCCTGCCTGGCGGGACCTGCACGAGGAACAGGTAGCACTTCTGAAAATGCTACCTTGGAAGCCCGGGACTTCAATCTTCTACCTAGCAACCTGAATTTGGCTTCGAAGACTGACCGCTTGGCCTTCCCGACATCATTGGTACCGACGTGTACCATGACCACTGGCTCTTTCCCAGTTCTCTCTAACAAGCTATCTATATTTCTGGTGATGTCTGCAACCTTTGCACCCGGCAGGCAAGTAACCATCCGGTTATCATGCTCCTCACAAATCCATCCCTCCGTATTTCTAATGATAGAATCCCCTAGCACAATGAGCTTCTCTCCTGCAGCCTGCTCATCAACATGTACCTGATCTTGTATCTCATCAACAGTGATGAGGGAGAGATCCTCCGGTGGAACCACTTCTTCCTCTATGTGTGCCTCATGAGGTGTGCTGAGGGAAAGAGCTTCAAATTGATTGTGCAAGATAAGACTCTCTGAGCGATGCCTTGGCGTTCTACTCCTTTGAGTCACATTCCTCCACCCATCCACCTCCTGAGTTGGGGGAGTAACTTCCTCCTCTGAAGTGTGCCCTGTCTCTTCTTGGACCTGGATAGTCTCTTCCGCTCTGTCCAGGAACTGCTCAAGCTCCTTAATATGTTGCTGGTCCACTATGCGAGCCTCTAGCTGCTGGACCTTCTCTTCCAATAGCGCTACCAGCTTGCACTTGCAGCAGATGTAGTTCTGCACACGCTCTGTCAAAATAACAAACATGGCACAAGTACTGCAGGTAACTACAGCTGCTCCCTCCAACTCCATTTTAACGATTACAATAAAATGTATTCAAGGTCTCAAAAATGTAAACTTGCACTTTTTTTTAATCTAGTAAGACTCTTTACTTCTTTTATTTAGTCAAAATCTAACAGCGTAGGGGCTGCTAAAGCACCTCTACTCCAACTGCAAGCACGTCAGGAAGTGTAGGACCTCCTCAGGAGTTGCTTGTCTTGGGAACTCAATTAAACCGAGAATTTTTTTTTAACCCAGAATTTTTTTTTTTTTAGTTTGCACGCGCCGTAAGGCGCGTGCTGCTGGTAGCAGCTATTTAAAGCTAAAACTCCGCCCCTTGCTCCTGCAAAAAGAAGAAGTTAGCTCTGCCCTTTGGCCGTGTGCTCCTCTGATCACCTCCTTCCTCTCTGCTGCTCTGCCAGAAAAGGACTGAGGGACTGCTGGTAGCAGCTATTTAAAGCTAAAACTCCGCCCCTTGCTCCTGCAAAAAGAAGAAGTTAGCTCTGCCCTTTGGCCGTGTGCTCCTCTGACCAGCTCCTTCCTCTCTGCTGCTCTGCCAAAAAAGGACTGAGGGACTGCTGGTAGCAGCAATTTAAAGCTAAAACTCCGCCCCTTGCTCCTGCAAAAAGAAGAAGTTAGCTCTGCCCTTTGGCCGTGTGCTCCTCTGACCAGCTCCTTCCTCTCTGCTGCTCTGCCAGAAAAGGACTGAGGGACTGCTGGTAGCAGCTATTTAAAGCTAAAACTCCGCCCCTTGCTCCTGCAAAAAGAAGAAGTTAGCTCTGCCCTTTGGCCATGTGCTCCTCTGACCAGCTCCTTCCTCTCTGCTGCTCTGCCAGAAAACAGAGAGACTTCATAATCTGGTGTCGGCACCAGCCATAGTGGTTGGAGGAGTCTGCACTACTAGAAGAGTCAGAGGCAGTGTGGCACAATGGAGGGAGTGCCTGACATGGACTCAGATGATGTGACCTCAGATTTGTCCTCACCTTTGCAGAGAGCTAGTGTGATCCCTATGAACTATTGGTTCATCCCAAAGGAGTGAGACTAAGGGCGTTTATACACAACCCCTAAGCTCCGTCGCAAATGGCTGCAAGCTCTGGACTTTAAAAATGTTTACCCACCAGCTCCGGAGTTTGCAGACAATTAAGTGCGACCCCGTCCACTTTAGCACGAACAAACAGCAGTTTTCTTGTACCTGCTCTTTGATGGTGAAAAATTTTGATGCGGAGACTGCCTGAGCTCTCCTCGCTTCTTTCTGTTGTTTTTCTTTTGCCTCCGCCCCTTAAAGAGGAACCAGGAAGTAAACGGAGGTCGGAGCAACTTCCACCAGCACCGGAGGTAAGCCTTTTATTCTTTTGTCTTTGTCTAAGGCTTTTTTCCCCTCCCCCCCTCACGCAGACACAACAAAGAAGTGCGGAGGGGGTGGGGACGGAGGAAGAGCAACGAACCCCTAAGATCTCTGGTCCGAATTTAAGTGGCCAGCGGATCTTAGGGGTCGTGTAAAAAGGCCCTAAGAAAGAGTGGGGCTGCGAGCAAGATATTTGAATCAGAAAGAGCAGGAGAGCTGAAGAAGACGGAGCTTCTGTTGACACTTCCTATATATTTATAATTCCTACCTATATGTTTGTGCTGGAGGAGTGAATCCACATAGTGAATTCATGAATAAGCAATACAATTGATATTTTTTCCTAGGGGTCTGAAGACTCTGCATGTGGAGCTGATCCTTCTACTTGGAAACCCAACCCAATTGACAAAGACATCTTTGATTTTTGTTTGAATTTAAAATTCAAACGGACGTTTGAACACTGCAGTTCTGCAGGAAACTGCTGTACTGGTGCTGTTGCTTGAGTACACAAACTATAGCACTTGGCAGCACAGATCATAAGGCCAATTCAATTCAGTTCAAATCTTTAATACGGCCATAGACCAACATCCAAATATACAAATAAGGCAAGTTACAATATGCCACACTCCTACAAAAAAGCTAATTCAGAGTTAAAATAGCCTAAAAGAATTAGTAAACATCTTTCACTCACATCTTAGTTTAAAAGAAAAAGAAAGGAAGAAAGAAAAAAGAAAAAGAAAGATCCCTCTGACAATTAAGGATCTACCCCTTATTTTGTTAAATCTTTCCACTCCCGGGATTTTAATAGCAGCTGCTAGGAATTTTGCCACATTATGCAGAGTGTCTAAATTTTGTCCTGATAAAAGTAAAGGGGTATAAAATGCCTCAGAGTGCCCAAGGAATATTTTTAAGTGGGGTTCAATGAGACTTCAGATATCAGAATAAAATAGGCAAGACAGGAGAACATGGGTAGCAGTTTCTATTGCACCCAAATTACAAGGGTATTTGCATTGTGGATATGGAACCTTCTTAAACTTCCCTTCCAATACTGCAGATGGTAATACATTTAGGCAGGCGAGGGTATAAGCTCTGTGATGTTTTTGAATTGGTAGCATGGAGAAATAAGTGGCTGGTTTGAAGGGCAGTAGTGCTTTATCCAGAGAGATGTTATTTGAAGTTGCCTCCAAGTTATGCCGCCTCTCAGCCTCCATGTTTAAGCATTTGGTTTGCTGCATTATAACCCATTTGGATTATACAGTCCTCCAAGAGTCCATAAGTTTTATCATAAGGTCAAAAAAGTAACTACTCCATGCTTTACCAGACCCAAACAAATTGGTTATTAATTAATTAATTAATTAATTAATTAATTAATTAATTAATTAATTAATTAATTAATTCAAATATCTCTATTCCACCTTTCTCTCTGAAAGGACCCAAGAGAGGTTGTTTTAACTGCTCATGTTGCCTATTAGATATCAAAGAAGAAGAGGAGAGTCTTTTGCAAAATTGTGTTTTCAAGGTCAACAACAGACACCTAAGTGAACCAGTTGCCCCGTTTAAAAAAAATAAAGCAAGGGCAGCTCCTGTACAGTCTGGAAGGGAGACTGAAGGCAAGGGTGGAAGCAGGAGCTTGGCTCAAGGCAAACAGATCATGTCCAATTTTGATTGATTTGATTCCTCCACTCTTAGCAACCTCTGTCAACTCTCTAAACAGCTCGCGGTGGAGGTATCCATGGAAAAGGGGGCCCAGGGAGGCCATTCATGTGTGTATTGAAAACCTCTCTCCCAACAGAGGTGGGGGACTCAGACACAATCTGTCTGCTACTTATCAAGCAACACTTTCATCAACCCCCAGGCAAATCCAAAGCACTTCACACCTCCACCAGCAAGGCCATAGCTAATGACCCATCCTTAATGAGTATTGGGAAAGATTGCATAGAGGGGATTTCCCTATCCCTAGTAGCATAAAGCAGATATTTTTGCTTCAAATACATGGTGGTGGTGGGGGAATTATCAGTATACAAAATATTAAAGGAGGGAAAAATTGGGTTGGAGTCCCGGAAAAATCAGGATATTTTTAGCAAGGGCACATGATCACCTGCAGTGGCTTTCTACCCCACAACACTAGAAATAACATTCTCTTTATTTGTTTTTTTAAAGGCTTAAATCTTTGCAGAGGCATGAATTGAGTGCCTTTGCAATAGCATTGTTTCACTCTGGCAGATTTTTTATTTGTCATGAATTCATAATAGACCCAGGGCACTTTGGGACAAATGGTGTGCGCTCCCTCACTTCAAAGCCTTAGCTACACACATAAAAGTCCCATTGTTTGAAGCTAACAATGCATAGACGTGTGTGAAGACAGAAACCTAATGCAGTACTTCAAAAGTTCTCATAGGAAGTAAGTGAGAGAAACTAAGAGATCCTCACGATAAGAAATGAACTTGGAGTAAATGGTCTGAACATGGCAGGTCCCATTACATTGCTGATGCTCAGCGAAGCCAAACAGTGTCTGGGAAGATGTCCCTTGAGAATGGAACTGAATAAGCTGCTTTAAATATGATAAGAAGATGTGGAAGCGGGGAAGAACTATCAAATGTAGACAAAACACCACCACCACCACCACCCCCAATTTTAAGAAAAGTAATGTGGGATTACAGATATGTTCACATGAATAGAATTCAGTTTAAGAACTACACTTGACATTTTTTAAATGTCTATTCCATGCAGGACTATGTTCATCAAAATCAGGTGATAAAGGTGTAGATGACTGGAGTTATGTCATGTGAAAAATGACAGCCTGGGAACACTGTTATCTATCAGTTTTAAGTCCTTTCATTGTGAGAATACTTTCATGTCAAGAGTTGATACAGACTGACATGCCTCTCAAAATTTGGTTAATGGGCAGCACTGACAAAGGAAAATAGAAAATCTGGGCATGGTTTGGTGTCATGGAAACAAAGATGCTGCACTGGATCGATGTTAACACTCATGTTGACCACATCCACAATGCTGACATCAGACAGCTGTACGGCATTGCTATAATTGCTGGCAAGATGAAATAAGCCCGGCTACAATGGTATGGCCAAATCTTTCATGCTGATACCAACATGCTAGCACAGAAGGGCATTCAGTTGGAGGTTGATGGCAAATGAAGAGCCAAACAAAATATCATTGGTTTGATACATTACTCAATGACACGAGGGCCACACACCTACCCCTGGACCAAACCGGCGACCAAGAGAAATTATGTCTTCAATCCAGGACAGTAGACCCCACCACCACACAGGACAACCACTAAAGAAGAAGAAGTCTGACATAGGAAAATAGAAAGATTGGGAAAAGTTTGGAGGGGAAAATCTCTTCTGAAATAATGGAAAAAGATTGTGGCCATGGATAGCAGAAGTTATGTCACCAATTATGTTAAAATTTATTCATTTATCTCAGTTGTTAGATCATTTCGTTTTTTTATTTCTGAAGCAAAAAGCTGTGTCTTAATTTTGAAAGTCAAAGAAAAAGAAAAGCTGGAACAGGTATAAAATATGATTTATTGTTTTGAAGTTATAATGTATACACTAGAGATGGGCACGAATCAAAAAAATGGTGTTTCGTTTGTCGTTTGTCGTTTAGGGGGTCTGTTTCAGTTCGTTTCCTTTTTCGTGAATTTTTGCAAAAAATTCATTTTTGTTTTTGTTCATTTCATTACCGTTTTGTTACCATTTATTTCAAATTTTGTGATTTTTTTTAGCATTTAAAGCAGTTCGATGTATTGCCGTAACGAAAACGAAATGGACGACAAAATTTCTGGTGTTTCTGTTTGTTTCGTTTCATTTTAGAGATAAAATTCATTTGTCATTTCATTACATAATGAAACAAAAAACAAAAACGGAAACAAAAAATTGTTCGTTTCGTGCCCATCTCTAGTATACACCATTGTGTGGTGTGGTAAAAGATGCTGATAGGTGTTTAGTAGAGATGGGCACGAAACACTAAAAGGGTGTTTTGTTTCTTTTGTGTTTTGTTTTTCTTTTCTTTTTTGTTTCATTTGAAATATTTTTTAAAAAAATTATTTCGTTTTTCATTTTGTTTTGTTTTTCGTTTCATGTTTTATGTGGCTTATGTGGTTAACTGTTTATGTGTTTTATGTGTTTTTTCTACTTTTTTTCGGGTGTGCTGGGGGAATGGCATGGGGTTTTAAAAGGTTTTTTCCATCGCAACTTGCTTCGGGGCTAAAAAAGTTTAATGTTTCCCCCAATCTGGCACATTGAGGGTGAAAGTGCAGGGTTTTAAAATTGTCTTTGAGCCCCCAAAACAAGTGGCAGCTGTGCCATCGCCACTTGCTTCAGGGGCTAAGAAAAAGTTTTAAACTGGTCTTTCAGAAGCATTGTGTTCTGTTGTATCTTAGATCAGGTGCTGCCCTGGAGAAGGAAAGAGCTGGAAAAATGACATGAAGAAATGTTAGTAGCTTCTGAATGTTATAGTTGGTCATGTGTGGTATCAAGATGCATCTCACTGCAACATCTAGCTTCTTGTCAATTACCTGCAATTAGCTACTGCAAAATGTGCGGACTGTGTTTCAAAACCAACAAGGATATACAAATAACTATATCTCTATCTATATAACTGCACATACACATCTATCTATCTATCTATCTATCTATCTATCTATCTATCTATCTATCTATCTATCTATCTATCTATCTGAACTCAATGAGACATATATCGTAAATTTTACTAAATTGTTGGACTTTACAACTCAGTAAATGTCCACATGAAACTAATAAAACTGAACTTCTTCGGAAACAGAAAAAGACAAAGGTTTTTTTTGGACTACAGCACCAGACAACATTGTCAATGACTACTGTGGATTAGCTATTAAGCGTAGTATTGAACAAAAATTAAAATTCTCAGCCCTGCTATAAAACCTGTTCACTACAACAATATATCCCATAATAGTGAAACAGAACAACAGCTGAAGGATTGGTGGTTTAGAAAGGAAGTGCTACATTGGTGAAGGTCTGTGAAGATTCTCAGTCCTCCAGGTGAGGTTATCTCAAAGATGAGTCATGGCAACTTGACTTCTTTTCTTGTGAGATCAAAACATTTCACTAATCCAAGCAGCTTCATCAGACTATATTGGGGGTTTACTTGACATCTCTCTTTATGCATGTTTTAATCTGTGTGTAAAAAGTTAAATGTGGCAAGAGACATTTAGCTAGAAAATGTTCTGTTCATAAAAGTAATAGATATTTTTATACCAGTGACCAAGGTATCTGCCCTGCCAGGTAAGTAAGTGTATTTTAATGCTTTCTAATTGCATTGTTTATTTGTATTTTATTATTTTATTTTTCTGTTTTATAAAACCCGTGTTTTAATTATACTGCTACTATTATGTTTTAAACTGCCCAGAATGGCCCTTGGCTAGATGGGTGGCATAAATAAAAAGCAAATAAAAAAACAAATAAATCTGCATCTCTGAAGGAAGTGACAGCTTGATTTCTGCAGGTTGCCTTCACTTTCTCTTGTTTCCCCCCCAGAAGTAAGTTGCTATTATATCACTCATGAGGGTTGGGATTCCTGTGGGGAGTTGATATAAGTAAAACCTGAGGGCAAAAAAACCAAAACAAAACAACCCACCAACCTTCTTATGCATGGGGCAAAAATCACGGTTGGTTTATTTACTGTATGTGCACCAACAATGGGCACAGCTGCTTCACATGGTTAAAAGGTAAAGGTCTCCCCCCCCACCACTTGCATGCTAGTTGTGTCCAATTCTAGGGGTGGTGCTCACCTCTGTTTTCAAGCCAAAGTGCCAGTGTTGTGCAAGTCCATGGCCATGTGGCCAGCATGGCTGAACACATTTCTGTACACAGAACACTGTTTACCTTCCCGCTTTTTATGGCAGTACCTATTTGCTACTTGTATTTACATGCTTTTGAACTGCTAGGTTGGTAGGTGCTGGGGTTAACAGCGGGAGCTCACTCCGCTGCATGGCACCCGGGATTCAAACTGCTGAGCCGCCAACTTTGTAGCCGACATTTTCAGTGCTCTAGCCTACTAAGGCACCACGCCCACTCATGATTCACATGGTTACTCTTTCACAATTTTATTTAAAAATTAATTCAGAAGGTGGGTTGGGCTGAGACCTTGTGACTGGCCCAAGGAAACTAAGAAAACTCTACAATTAAACAAGGGTTTGAACTTGTATATCCCTGTTCCAATTCCATACTAAGTTTTGGACTTCCTGGAACAACGGTCACTACAAGAGATGGGGACCTCCGTTTGGAGTTTCATGCTAGATCATACATTGTTGCAAATCTACTCTCTCCAGCTGCATCCACGCCCTCACTCACCCGCCGAATAATGTAAATAATAAATTACTTCACATATTATGAAAATCTGCATACTATGCATTGGCTGACATGTATAAGATGCAAACTGGGATGCAAAAGTCTGGAAAACTGGAACCTGATAAACCTATTTAAGGAAGCTTCATTCTTTCCTCCTGATGTCAAGTTGGAAAAATATGTGTCATTGTACACGGGTTTCCATCCTGCCATAGATACTTGAAACTAATGTGGAAAAAATAGGGTTGGATCTCTCTCTATATATGTATTTTACACCAGTATCACATGGATTTTCTACTTTGCTGGGAAAAAAATCTACCATGTTTGCTTGAAACATTCCTTCTCTTTATTTCATATTTGCTTTTGTTTATAAGTATGAAGTGGTTTGTACTGGATGCTCCCCAGTTCTATTCAGTGGAAGATATTTGGGCAGTTAAAACCTTTCTGTCATTTCCTCCTATTCTCTTTTTTATGTAGTCATTGTTTTCACTATACACAGAATCATATCCATTCTATGATACCATAGAAAGCCATTTCTGAATTTTTAACTATTTTGCCTTCTGTTTTGCAGTTGTATAAGTGCTTTTAAAGGGTGGAAGCCAGATACGTCCATGTTTTCCTCCATGGCTTTCCCCTTTACTATCTAACTTCAAAGGATGCACCATTTTCTCAGCAATAATTTAAACTGTTTATCAACTGATGATCTGGCAAGGATGTTTTTGTGATGCCACTGTGTAGGTGTGGTTGGTTTTTATTGGACTAAGGCATTCCTGGTAGATAGCCTGCCAAAGTCTTAAGGCAAAAAGTAATTATTCCAATATACGTTCATTTTCCGCCAACTAAAATGTCTTTCCCAAAAGATTTTACCTTGTTAAACTTCCACAGAATAGGGAACAGGAACTGTATGTGGAAAACAATCTATAAAACCTTATTTTTTAAAAAAAAACCACTACTTTCCTACATGGTGCTAAATAACACTAGAAGCATCACTAAATCCCTTAGTCTCCTTTGAAGGGAAAAGCTTTAGAACTTAATGTCTGTGATATCTGTTTTAGTTACAAATACATATGGCTGAAGCAAAAAGGCTCCAGAAGGAGATATTTATTATATTTATTCAAAATATCTCTATCTCACTTTTCTCCCCAGAAGGACCCAAGATGGCTATCATAGAGATATAATATCATAGTAATTGACCCAATGTCAGTTTCAGATAATGACAATTTGAACCACAATTTTTATGCACCTTCAAGCAGATTCCAGCTTTAAAGGAGACCACACCCTGCAAACCAACCCTTTCCAGTACAATCGGACATGTGCCTTTCTCACCATTTGATCACATCTTCATACAATTTTATTTGTTGTAAAGTTTATAAAATGTGGCCCAGTTATCCAGCTTTAATGTTTTAGACTTTCCCAAGATATTTGATTGACTGTTGTGGAACACCTTATGATAAAGCAGATTGGCTCTGTCTTATACAGCAGGGCTAAAGTTTTTTTTCCTATTCTTAACTATACATATGTGGATGTATGTGTACTAATATATGCTTCTTGGTTTTCTTCAAAAGGTGTCCAAGATATGCTCATATCTGTTGTGGATGTGTTAAGTGACACAAGTGTGCATACTAAGGTGGTTGATTGATGTGTCTCTAAGTTAATGGATGTTATCTTACCCATATTTCTTCCATCTATAAGACACCCCCATGTGTAAGATGACCCCCACTTTTCCACCCAAAATTACAGTTTTGCAACCACATGGTTTTCTACTTGGCTGAAACTTAGAAAAATATATAGTCTTATACATGGGAAAATACTGTAATTCACCCAAAGTCTTTTCCCTCCTCTCAGATAAAGCTTAGGGGCAGCACCAACCAATTTTAAACCCCAGGTTTTAGAATGGAAATATTATCCACATACTGGAAGAGCCTGGTTTGCTGCTTCTACAGTTTCCTGCTTTCATCTCTTCTTTCTAATTGTATTCCAGAAAGTATTCCAGCAATCCCAGGACATTATAAATGTGTCCATAAATCCCTGGGAGTTGCACTGTGCAGTTCCTTCTGGGGTCCTAATACACAGAAAATAAGAAGTGTTTTTAACAGCAATCCTTGGATGCCCTTTTAGAATTTGGTGTAAGAAGAGAATCAAGAGTATACTTCCTTACCATCCTCTGCACATCCCTTCAAAAATTTCAGATCCAGTAACTTTGATGCAGAATGCCAACAGAAGGAGCAGCAATCTAACATAGTCAGAGCAATCCAATGGCCAGGGCCAGCACATTCCAAAATGGAGAGAGGGCTCTGGACAGCCTGCCGCCCCCTGCCACTGCCCTGCCTCTGGCCACCACCATCCATCCCCCACCGCCCGCCAGCCACCCGTCATAGTCCAGCCATAAATGCCCGCTGCTGCCTGCCCCCGCCCCCCGTGCCTATCACTGCCCACCCCTCCACACCCATCGCCGTCCCCGCCATCTGCCGCCCCGCCCCCTGCCACCCACCTGCCACCACCCACCACCCCGCCCGCCCCCCACCCCTTGCCTAGGGTGCAAAAAAAACCCTAGTACCGGCCCTGCCAATGGCATTGCTCTAACTCAGGGCTGCAGTCTGTGGAATCTTGAGATTTACTGCTCAATAAGTGCTTAGAATTCTCTATACACAGCTCTATCTCCGTGGGTCTCTGTATTTTGTATCATAGACTGTATATAACAAAAGGAGGACAGGAAAAAACAAACACAAGAGGTACGGGAGGCAGCTTTCCATCCACCCTTCATCTAAATCTCAGGATTCCGTGAAATTCCATATACTGTAAATCAATTCTCTCACAGACAGACAGACAGACAGACAGACAGACGGACGGACGGACGGACACACTTCCCACCAATCACACTGTGAAACAATTCTTGGTGCCACAGTGGGGAAACCAATCAACCTCCATCTTCCAAGAAGGACTGCTTCATATTCATGGGCATTCTGTCATTATGTATCACATTACAGTATAATTACAAAAACCACAGCAATATTGTTTAGATGTTAAACATAAGCAAATTTTAAAAAATTCCATCCGCAGTGGTAATAGCAATTGTAACTGCTGAGAATGAGCTCTATTACGACATTAACTGTAAAACGTTAGTATCCTCCTTTCATAGTTATTTCTGTGTATCCCATTTAGACTACTTCTATGTCCCATTAGTGATGCATGTGCCCTAGATAAAGAACCGCTCTCCTGGTGCCTGTGTATTTTCACCTCTTAAAATGGTAACAATGAATTCACCTCGGGAAACATCTGCCACTTTAAAAAAAAATAAAAGAAAGGAAGGACGTGGCTGGTCCTTCTGTTTGCGACAATCTGAATGCTTAATGCCTGGTGAAGATTTTCTGTAATCCTGCCCTCCTTCCTGACTAAGGGGAAAGAAAACAGAAAAAAATGCAATATAGTAAATACCACAGAATAAGATCAGCAGATTATAAAAGTTATGATATTTGGATAATCTATACAGGTGACAACATTCCGTTTCTCTTGGCAAAGAGTTTAGCTTGTCAGGAGCTATATAGAAATGTTTAAATATTATTTTAAACTTTAGTAAGCTTCGCAACTAAGTTCTGTTTAGAGTTTTAACAAGAGGTAGACATCATAATCAACAATAACATCAATATCATCATCTTCTTCATCAACAACAACAAGACTGTCATCAGCATAATTGGCATTGGCATTGTTGTTGTCATTGTTGTTGTTGTTGTTGTTTGTTGTTTTGGAGTGTAATCCTCAGAATATATTAGCCACCATGAAAATTCCCAGCATATGAAAATTATGTTCCTATCTTTTGAAAAAAATGACAGTGTTTCTAATCTCTAGTTTTTTTCCTCACATATTCTACCAATGCTGGCTTGTCATGCTCATGAGTTAAAGCAAAAGGACTACCTTCATGGACTGGTTCTGATGCCTCGGAGGGCTGCAGAAGGAGGGAAACGGCGACAAAGTCACAGTGCCCCAGCAGGGTATACTATGGTAGACTGTTGGACAGTAACACAGTTAAAGTTGTAGAAGACTTGGCTAGTGTGTGGTTGATTAGACTAAGCTTCAGCTACAGACCTAGCCTTCCTAGGAAGAGATTGCCAGAACTTGGAAACAACTTGTCCACTGATGTTTTTGAACATCTGGAGCAGAGGGGGGGCTATGCTAGAATGCTCTTTGTGGATTTTAGCTCGGCTTTTAACACCATTCTTCCACGACATTTGATCTCTAAACTGGAAGGCCTAGGGCTTCCACCATCACTTTGTGGATGGATCTTGGATTTTCTGTCAGAACGTTCTCAGAGGGTCCGGTTGGGCCCTTACACCTCTAATACTCTTAGTACCAACATTGGAACACCACAGGGATGTGTACTTAGCCAACTCCGTTATATTCTTTACATATTTGATTGTGTCTCTGCCTATCCTAGCAATAGGATCATTAAGTTTGCAGATGACACAACTGTGATTGGGCTCATCTCTGGCAAGGAGAGTGAGATGGCTTACAGAGATGAAGTGGAGAGGTTGACCAAGTGGTGCAGAATAAATAACTTGCACCTAAATATAAATAAAACAAAGGAGCTTGTGGTAGACTTTAGGAGGCAGAAAACTGATATTCAACCACTGGTGATTGATGGGACTGGTGTGGAGAGTTTAGATTTTTGGGCATTGAGTTACAGGAGGATCTGTCCTGGAGTGTCAACACAAGGGGGCTTGCAAAGAAGGCTCAGCAGAGACTATTTTTCTTGAGAGCCTTAAGGAAAAACCATCTTCCACAGAAGCTGCTGCTGGCCTTCTATCATTGTGCAATCGAGAGTGTGCTTACTTACGGGTTATGTGTGTGGTATGGAAGTTGTACCCTCCGGGATAAGACAGTGTTGCACAGAATCATAAGAATTGCAGAGGGTATTGTGGGCTGTTCACTCCCCACCCTAGAACAAATTTATACTACCAGGTGCCACTGTAAAGCATTAGATATATTAAGAGATCCATCACATCCTGGTCATCACCTCTTCGAGTTGCTGCCATATAAAGTACTTAGGGCAAGAACAAACCGTCTCAAAAATAGCTTCTTTTTTAGTGCAATATTGGCCTTAAACGGAAATCCTGGACTTTGAAGTCAGCTTATTTTATATGTCATATTTTAGTCATTTTATATGTCATATTATGTGTT
Source organism: Phrynocephalus forsythii (assembly GCA_029282475.1). NCBI lineage: Eukaryota > Metazoa > Chordata > Lepidosauria > Squamata > Agamidae > Phrynocephalus > Phrynocephalus forsythii. The sequence goes on along the minus strand of JAPFRF010000003.1, from coordinate 104,996,917 downwards.
GTACCTGTTTTTAAATCTATGTGAAATGTTTTAAATGAGTTTTATATAGCAACCACAAAATTTCGTTGTTCCTGCGAGGGGTCAATGACAATAAAGATTCCTATTCCTATTCCTATAGGTGTAGACAAACCTGTTCTGCTTCTCTCTCTCTCTCTCTCTCTCTCTCTCTCTCTCTCTCTCTCTCTCTCTCTCTCTCTCTCTCTCTCTCTCTCTGTGTGTGTGTGTGTGAGAGAGAGAGAGAGAGAGAGAGACAGACAGACAGACAGACAGACAGACAGACAGACAGACAGAGACAGAGACAGAGAAAGACAGACAGGGAGATAGGGAGAACTGGTCTTAATGTCCCTTATGTCTAGAAAGATGGGATATAATTGATATTCAACAATAAAAACATAAATAAAAATATAGAGTTCCCTTCCTGCTATCATTTTTCATTGGTTCCAAAACTCAAAAAATGGCATCTTGGATATCTACACAAGACTAAAAGGAGTGCCAAGCCCTGTGGCATTTATAAGAACCTTACTAGCTGTT